>LR991060.1:3757308-5114938 GCA_905163555.1 Notocelia uddmanniana | reverse complement strand
CTGCATGTTTATTTCCTAGCACCAATTGTCATAACACTGAAAAATCCAATTAAAAGCAACTTGTGTACATTTATTTCAATTCAGTATATTGTCCATTTATTTTCAATCAATGCTCTTACATCTTCTCGGATCACGGCCAGAAGTCATGGAACATTTCTATTAGATGTTCTTCCTTGCCCAGTGTACTAATGAATGGTTCATCATTAGGACTTGTTGTTGATTTTCGTTCTGGTTAATGTCTCTGGTTGAGGCCCCAGTAAATATGCCACCTATGACAAGCCATGACTGAATTATATTATTTTGCACACAACTGTACCTTTATCACAAACTCAAGTAAATATGTCATCCGTTGAGTTGACATAACTAGCGATTGTAATGCTATTCCAGCTTCAACCCATACCTAATCTGTCATTACGTTTGTGAGCACTTAGGAACATTATTGTATTCACCGAAAGTTAATAGAAACAATACCCAATACAAATTAACGTTTTAAAAAAATCTCGCCTGATTTTATTAGGTAGATTATTTTATAATCCTTAATTACAATGTCAAAAGCGAACAAACAGTCAATGGTGCCGAAATTTCACGCAAAATATTTCGAAATTCATGCAAAGTCACGTTCATCGACCCTTTAATATTTTTGCGTGTACCTATCTGTGGCACTGTTGCCAGGTCCCGTCAGCCGAGTTTTGTTTGTTTGGGATTTTGAAAGCTGAGGTGGCAACACTGTACAGGTGATAATAGAACGCAAGGGTTAGAGTAATCAGCCGAATTTACGTGGGTTCGCGGTGAAATTTAATTTTTGGTCTTTGCTAAGGACAACGGATTTTAATAAGGTTGGGCTAAAATGGGATACCTTCATAGTATTATAAAATCTGTGCCTTCATAAAGTAACCAACAGGTCTCTAAAGATATCTTAGGATATGTCAACAGCTGTATAATCAAATAATAAATATAGGATTCGATTATATTCATAAAAAAAAATTGGTTGTTTGTAAAGTAGGTTTACGATCGAGATGTTTACGTGATAACGTCTTACTTCACTTGCACTTCACTTATACCTGCGATCGCGCTCGTGAGGTTTTGGTGTGACACAAGTTTCTGAACATGTCACCCGACTAAAACGATTTTAAAGACGTTATCACGTCAAAAATACACTCTTTTTATTAGGGACCAGGTCTTGGTGAGAATTTCTAATGTTTAGTTTTTTTAGTTAGTATTACTTTTTTTCCTTTTATAATGATTATTTTTATCTTTTAGTTCAAGACTGTAATAACATATTTTTTTACGTTACCAATAAATAAATTACCCAATACTCTTTTTACAAGCTTTTATTTCCCGGTATACACCACCATACACAGCTAGAGCTATATTCTTTTGAGCACATCCAATTTGTGACACGCTTGTGAAATAAATTCTTTTGACTCTTGAGGTGTAACTATGCAGGTTATTAAAGATAAACTATTTGTATTTTGTGATGAATGGCAGATTATTACAAGCTTTTATTTAGTTTCACCTGTCCCGTTGTCTATCTGTAATCAAATTATGCAAGTTAAATTTGATCTACTTCCCGGCTTCCGATTGAGATGAAATTTTGCATGCATGTATAAATCGGATGACAATGCAATATTATTATGATAAGAGCTAAGAGAGACAGAAGGTGGTCATAGCAATTCCTAAACTACACAAGATAAACCCATCGTGTTTGGGCTCATTCGAACTGACTCAACAAGTAGTTTATGATTGTGGAAAATAGTACAGTCGGCATTAAACGCTTGTACCAAAAATGAAAACTTTGACCAAAAACTTATTTTATAAATTAAGTTTATATTCCAAAAAAAACTATTGGTAAGTCCATTTTAACTTTAACAGAAAGAAAAAACTCATTAAAAACAAATTACTATCCTCTAAACCCAAGTTTGAGTACAATGAATAATCAGTTCCCACAGTAGAAACTCGGAATACGGCTAGGCCCGAAGAAGTATCAAACATTCGCCGTATTATTTAACGTCTGTCATGTCCAATGGCAAAATACTACAAGTTTTCATTTTGACATTTGACATTAACTAATAAACACGGGACAGGCTGTGCCTAGTGTAGGGGCCAGTGTTTCTCTTTTGAAAGCTTGCATGTATATACACAATGTTAATTTAGTCCTAAGCCTGATATTGGTTAAGTTAGTTTGTATATCCAAAGTAGGAACTGAATGTATATTTGTGTGTAATAAAAAATAAATAAATAAATAAAAGTTGCACATGAACAGACATGAACGTGTCAATCATTTATTACGATAATTGATAGCCACTTAGGGTCTAGTCGTGTTTCGAGTTTTCACGATTGGAACGGATTATTCAGTAAATCTGTACCAACCCTTTTGTCCATGTAAATAAACTAAAATAAAAAAAACCCTTTATTTCTACTACCAACACCATTAAAAAGTTACCTTTTACTATAAACTATGATGAAATTATCTTAAATACTAGGTAGAAGTCGTCCTGCGGCGTAGGCCTCCCCCATTTCCTTCCAAATTTGCCTTTCTCTGGCTTTTCGCATCCAGTCTGAGCCGATCCGTTGGGAGAAGATATCACACCATCTTTTCTTCTGGCGTCCACGTTTCCGCTGTAGGCCTCTCGGTATCCACCCGGTTACTCTCTTCGTCCACCTGCTATGTTCCATCCTACAAATATGTCCTGCCCAGTTCCATTTTAGTGATCTTATCCGTTTTACTATGTCAGTTAGCTTTGTTGTTTTCCTGGTGGTTTTATTATTTGTCCATGTATTAAGGAATTAATAAAACTTTAAACAACTAAAACTGTATTATTTTTTTCACTTTTTGTTGGTTACGAACGCAAATGCTGGGAAACTCTCGACACAGGTGTAAGGAAATTATATATATGAGCTCAATTTGCATACTCGCTTCATGGACTGTTATTAAGCTGAATATTTTATTTAAAGAGTTTAACAGTGTCGGCATTGCCCTTAAATTACGCAAAATGTTCACACATTTTTCATTCGTACATATTTTATAATCACGTAGCCCGGAGTAGTATCATTTATTGCAGTACTTGGTTATACCAGGTACGTCGTATATTAATGCCTGATTTAATACAATTTATTCAGATATCTTCTTTTTTTCTTTTTTAAGTACCTACCTAGATTGTTTTCTTGTGTGGGTCAGCCTAATATGTTATAACTGATATGGCAGTTAATTTACATATTTACGTAAGTCCCCGCACCCAAAAGGTCGTTAAAGCACTTAAAGTATGCTAGGATGTCTTCTTGAGTGTGGTATCAAACTTCATTGTCAATATAAGCGTCAATTTACTGAGTATGTATCATGTATCAACATACTACTCAGGCTCCGCTAACCCTTTGTGAGTTTCCCAAATTCAATCCACCCATGACACGGCAGACATCTTAGTCGCTTGTATCTCACAGCGGCATGTAAATTGCTTGAGGCATCGGCCTAACGAAGGCAAAGATAACGACGATTGCGACATGCCTTCGCGAGGTTGTGGGTTAAGCGAAGAGAGCGTTCCGAGAGGTTCTTAGTAAATTAATTTAGGTTATATAATCACTGTCTATCATCTATTTGTTCAGTATATTCCGACCTAAGTCAGCAAAAATGCTAAATAAGAAAAACCTAAAACTGACATTGACAGTGTCAATATAAATTACTGATTTCCGGAAACACTTGTGAACACGCAATGCTACCAAATAGGTTTATGTTGACGACAAGAAACTATACTGCTTTTTATACACACCAAATTTATTGTTCAATTAGAAATGTATTTATAAAATAAACACATCTATCTGACGCAAGTTCGTAGTTTAAGCCTAGTGTAGCGTATTTATAATGTTATACAGAATGTTGCTTGAAATTAAATACAAGAAAGTGATAGGTACCTATATCGTCTAGCCTGCTTATTCATAAACGTCAATCAAGCCTATATTAGTTAACTAGCCGCTTAAGTTGGTTTGTCCTTATCTGTCGTTTTGACATTTATGTTTGTGAGAAACAGACAAAACAAATTTTAGTTAACAGAGGTTTATTAAGTTTTATGAATAAGGGGGTAAGCTTGTAACTTGAGTTGTAAATGTACACATGATAATGTCGCTGACGGGTAACGACGCGGGCTGATAGCGGCGTTTATTAAACCTTCCAAAAAACTGGGGCAAAATACTCGCGACGTCCTCGTACACTTCAGAGGGTAAAAATGATTCACTTTTTGTTCATTTTTCACCAAGTCTGGATAACGCTTTTGGTACGACAAAAGTTTAGGTTACAGGTATCTTAGTTCTTAAAAAACAATTCGTTGCCTGAGCCATGAGCATTAAAAATTATAAGAAAAGGCTGTTAACTGCAATTAATTAATACGACAATGGAAAACAAGAAACAGTTGGCCTGTTGGCCTGTTTAGCCTAGTTGGTAGTGACACTGCCTCCGAAGCTAGAGGTCCCGGGTTCGAATCCCGGCCAGGGCATTATTTATGCATTTAGCACGGATTTTGTTCTTGGGTCTTGGATGTTCTCTATGTATTTAAGTATGTATTTATCTATATAAGTATATATATATCGTCGTCTAGTACCCATAGTACAAGCTTTGCTTAGTTTGGGACTAGGTCGATTTGTGTAAGATTGTCCCCTAATATTTAATTATTTTAGTTCTTGAATAACAAAACACTTACGAGTATTTTGGCAATAGGTAAACATCTAATCTAAGATACATCATCATTGCGATACAGCGAGGAAATGCCGCCAGCATCCTCGGTACAATGCCTCAAGGGCCCGTTTTAGATTTAAATTAGTTTTAATTTTCTTTATAATATTTTGGTTAAGTAAGTATTCTTGTATATATTTCCGTTGTACATAAATAAAGAATCTAAGAATACCGTCTTGAACCAATATTTAGTTTTGCTTCTAGATCTATGCTCGTAAAAAGTTATCAATCCACATGAATAAATATTTATTAACCAACGTAAACATTTATTTTAATTATTAAATATTTAGCTGTATTTCACACGGAAATATTTTCTATTATCAGGATAGGTAGTACTTCAAAATCACTCGTGCCGCGGAGTTGTTTGATGCTAAAATGTAAATAGGAAGCCTTATTATCCCTGGATATAGGCCGGGGATACGGGACTCTGATTCTAGTAGAACTGCAACGTAACTTTTTACATTTCCATGGGCGTCAGCTTTCTGGTTGTTAGTTTTACCGATATTGCTTTATGTACATTTTTTACAATAACACAGAAGTCGTATACGTCATACGTACATATATGACTTCGTAAAGTTTAAGTTCGTTAATATGGAAGACCCACTGTATAATAATATAACTTAGTTATTTTTATTAAAAAAGTCTATTAAAGTTTAATAAAAAAAAGCCTTTTATTTCTTTCAGAAATGATTTACAAAGTAGTTTTGTTAATATCAAAAATTTATTAATTTATTATTTTAGTTAGTAAGTTAAGTGTTTTTTTCTTAATATTATGTTGATGACTTAATAATGTCATAATTATTTTGTTGCACTCAATATTCTGCAAGAACCCCTCTGCAGGTAAAGGCCTCCTCCAAAGTCAGCCAGTCTTCTCTGGACTTTGCTGTTTGTATCCACTATTAAAGTTTATTAAACGAAAAATTAACTCAGTTCACCAGTAACGCACTCTTCAACAGTTAATATTTTCATCATCCGCAATACTCCTTCGCGCGGAGGTGAAAATTTAAATCAGTTTAGGCGAGTTGGGGTTATGAAGGCCGGGGCGCTATATCCATGCAAATTCGCTGTAGGCCGATATTGTGCGAAAATAGTTCCGTTCCCACGCCCCACATGATATACTTCCCTGTTTTTGCCGTATAAAATATCTATCAGTTTCAATGGAGCGTTCGTGGCCCAGCGGCGCCCGCGTACCGCGTGCGGTATGCGAGATTAAGCAATGTGGGCGCAGGTCAGTTCTTGGATGGGTGACCGCTTTGAGTGGTTACTGACTGAGCGCTCCCCTGCTTTGGAAGACACGTTAAGCCGTTGATCCCGGCTACAGTCTACGACAGCAGTCGCTAAGCCAAGTTAGAGGCCTTCGGGCGGCTTGAAAACTTCTAACAGTCAAGTTGCCAACTCACTTGACAAAGGGGGGTCGAAGTTGCACCACGTCCGTAGGGAGTACCCACCGTAACCTACACGTAACTGTGCTGTGGTGGTGCTAAAAGTGCAACAAAAACTGGCAACCGTACTTGTCTTCTCGAAGATCTCACGATTCGTAAATAAATGCCATACGATAAAAAAAAAGAAACAGTTTCAATGGTGTTGTAGTCATAAAGAGACACGCAATTCAGCGAAATTTTGATAAGTTATTAACACTTTCAATGCCAGGATTCCGCTAGGTTCCCCGCTTGTCTCGTGTAGGCCCTTTCCGCTACATACGGTTTTTCGCATGTTATCCGCTACGAGCGTACGAAATCTTGAACAGTGAAAGTGTTGATTATATGTGATTAGGTAGGTAGTTTTAATGATAAATTATAATTTTGACTGTTGTTTAAAATGTGCATCTACTCTTTTATTTTATTGACATACTCTGGTCTACTAATACTAGTGCAACTACTAATGCCTATTAAACAGTCAAAAATTAAATATAATACAAAATTGCGTGTACTCCTCCTAAGCTTTTCTAGGGAATCCGTTCTTCAATGTTAAGTCCCGTTCTCGATTCATATTTATGCGTAGTTATCCTTAAAGTTACGATTAGCAAAAAAAATACTTTTACAGTACATATGGTGCTACTTTACAACACGAGTGCGGTAATCGGCAGATTACGTGCATATGTCGAAACTTTAAAGATCCATATGTACTGTAAAACGCTGTACGATACACGTGCGAACGGGTAATTCGCAACTCGTGTCGATTTAAAACACTCCCTTCGGTCGTGTTTTAATTTTTATATCAATGGAATTAACAAGACTTTGCATTAAGGGCATCTTGCGTTATGTAATTATTATATATTGATAATTCTGTGTTCCATACTATGATGTAGTTTTTTTTCAAGAACAATATTTTTTTGTTCATCCGCTAAAGACGATAAGAAGGGCTAGAACAGAAAAAAGTTCTCGTCTATAGGTATCGGTAGTAATTAGATGTATGAAAACGTGTAAATATTGACACCTAGTTTTATAAACGCCATAAACCATGTCACCTGAGAACGGACCATCGTGCCGTATAAAAACACATCAGACACAAGACAGTGAGCATAGCTTACGTCGAGAGCACTCATGTAACTGTCAGTGCCAGTAGTAAACACTACTAAAAGCTGAATAAACGTCTTTCTGTCCCCTTATTAAGCTACTTCACGCCAAAAAGTCGTATATCCGTAATAGTCTCATAGACTTATGACTTGTTGCAATAAGACGACATTTGTTTTTAATGGTGCAGATTCGTAGCGAATGTCACAAGCAGAAATGGTGAATTATTCGACTGGTTATATTTAAATTTGGTTCTTTGTGGAAAACAAGACATTTGTGCATTCTTTGAGCGGAAATGTTCCAGCTTTTGCGTTGTCGTTATTTCGTGAAATATTTTTGTTTAGCGACATTTTTTAGTAAAAATGTCCTTGTATAAGAGATCTGGATTGTAAAGATTTCTTTGTTTGATATAAATCTACGAATTTAAATATGATAGTGTCACAGTCGGGCAGTATCTTTTCATGTACAAGTCTTGGAGTATAATCCCAACAATGGATCTGTCTGGATTAGGGACAAATTCCCAATTTTCTATTCTTGAGTCTTTAAAGTGCTACACATTAATGAAATTAAAGATGCAAACCCCTTGAACTCCTTTGAAAGATATTAGGCTGCCGGCCTTGTTTTCTAGCAGTAAAATAAGTTTAAAGTTCAAACTGTATAGGTTTTCATATTCTAATTTACATTATAACATTTTGTCAAACAAGACACATAACACTTTGTATTTCATCAATAATTCACACGAATTAATATTCCACCACCTATACGTACCGAAACACTAATCATTGTACCAAATATCCAATCTGACGAACCGTTCAATAAATGACGGCCGCTGACACACACATGGACGGACGCATAACACGTGTTTGCGTTGCCGACATGTTTACAGCTGCTATTCAGCACCTTTACATCTCCAGTTTAACTAGATACTTATATTCGTATCAGTAATACGTATTCTAAGGTCAGACTTACGCTGTTTTGTCAGAGGTGAATGGTTGTGAACTAGCTCTGTTTTCGGATGGTTGGTTGTTTGGCTACGTAATCCTAACGCCAAAAGGGTGCTTAATAACATGCATCGGTAATGCTTTATGTCGGTGTTTGAGCAAATATTTAAGCAAACTTAAGGGTGAGGCTGTTACTACCTAATCATTATGTTGATCTGTAGAATACATGAGAAATTCCGTATCATTAAGTGACCAGATCAGTCAGTAGTACAGTCAAGTACAAAAATAAGGGTACATACAAATTATTTAACAATAAGTTTCGGCACATTATTTACGTGAGAAAACATTTGTAAAAGAAGCAAAATAACAAAATATAAAAGTACAAAGTCGCACGTAATAAGGGATTCTCCAGCTAACCTTCGAGAAAATGAAAATAATAAATGTAATGCCCAAAGGTATTTTTTTAATAGTTTCCATATAAAAACGGGCGAGGTGTGAGGTGAAAGGTGAGTACGAGTCGGTTTGTGAATAACACCCCTGGATGACAATACAGTCATGTGACGTCTACATACACATACATTATGAGTAACACTGCCACCACGGGTATTACCAACAGCATAAGCCTTTATCGAACAATCAATCACTCCGCCCATATGATTAGCATCGTGATTAACAGTTGATTGGGTGTTTGCAGGTAATTAGTGAAGATGATACAGTCAGCATCAAAAGTAGCTACACATAATGAAGGGGTCAAAAGCTCTTATTCCCGTCTAATAAAGACTTTTGAACTGTTTAAATGTAGTTACTTTTGATGCTGATTGGACCTATTACTGGTCAATAGGAGCAAAAATTCGATGCAAAGTATGATTCCATTGCTTCTGGTCGATTCTGGTATGCCAAGATTAATTGCAAAAATCTATAATTTTATCTTAAATTTGTTAAATTTATAGCTAACTAGCGACCCGCCCCGCGCTTCGCACGGATTAGAATACAATGCATGAGAGAAATAAACATAAATTATACATCAAAACTATCCGAAAGAATCAAGCTACACGTTGGTGAAAGCCACATCTAAAACCATCAAGCCGTTTTCGAGTTTATCACGAACATACAGAATTACAGACATATATACAGGCAGACAGACGAAGCGGAGGACTTTATTTTATAATAGATAAATTACTGTGTTATTCAGCTTTACTTCTGAGACGTATTCGACTTTAAAAGTAGTCTATTTTTAAATATAGTCTATTTTTTAATTTTCGGCTTCCATAGCCATCGTTTACGACCAGGAAAAATATAAATATGACTTCATTAATTTTAACGATGATATCAGATTTATTATTAAACACATCTTCAACTGGCAAATTGAATAGAACCAATGTCTTCCAGTCTGCTGCACTTTGCACTTTTCCCAGGTTGTATGAGAGACATTAATTAAAAATCAAAACCTTTACTATAACAACTTCTCCTTTGAAGTCTTTGATACAACTTGCAAGTTTCTTCGCAAGTTCGCAGCTTTATTTTAAACGTGCAAGACTTGGAAATTACAGGGGGTATTAACTTTTCGTTGTCTTATTTCAATTTATTCTAATAACATTTATTTACTATAGAAATTTCATGAATCTCGTAAATGATTCTAAAAAAGTAACATGGCAAGAAGTAGTATAGCGGTGTCCGTAGCTGATGTTTTGATCGCGTTGGTTCTTTGCAATAACTGTCGGTGCGGAGGCGATACAACATGAGAAAACGTGTCAGCTGTCAGTTGAGTCAGTACCGGTTTTTACAGCGCCTCTACAGTTAAATGTAGACTTCTTTTTGACTGGCGCACCAATGGCAGTGCTACTTCTGCGCATGACAGATACTCCAGTTGAGATACTGTTTTAGATAATTTATTTATAACGTCGAAATGTTAATACGTCAATAAAAAATAGGGCTATCTTATCAATTATTCAGACCTCATTATTTCATTCGTGACCATATTTCAGTCCAGATTGTCATCAAAACTTGACAATGTAATAAAATACTTTGCGATGATGTTTGATTGACACTACGTAGCAATAATGAACAATTGACAACATTTAATTTTTTTAAGCATACTTTTTTTCCGATAAAATCGAATAGATGATAAAAAATTAAGTAAAACCACATTTTTAAATTCTCGAAAATATCCCAATTTCATAAAGATAAATCAATTTCAAAAGTTCCTCATTCTATAAGAAAGTAAGGGACAAGTAAGGCGTCACAGCGTAACAAATCATACAGAAACACTGTTACTAAGACAGATTTATTAAGGAAAGTAAACTGCTGTTCTTTGTGTGCGCTGTGACTGTCATTATGTCATAGTAGTGACGTCATTACAACGATAGTGGGTTCCTTCACATTTCGTGAATATTTCGCAAACTAATAGCGATAAAAGTATAAAAAATATATATTTTGGGGTTTCTTGTTAACAAATTAACGAAATACTAAGTACTTAAACATTTGAGATGATGTCAATTAATTATAGCATAATTTCTAAACACATCGGTTTTCATGGAGCCACTTAAAACTAGTCCTTACTCGGTGTCATGTCAGCGAAAATGAAACACGATTGACTTAGATTCATTTACACCTGAATATCTCAGACTTAAAACATATCCTCCACAAACATACTAAAATGAGACAAAATCGTTAAAAATGGCTTTTGGCATACAGATCGGAATCTTTCTACTAAACAAGTCCAGCTTTTTAAACCAATCTAAGTAACATTTCCACGTTATTAAAATTTCAACCATACGCGTTTAAAAATAAGGTGGACATTTGCGATATTTTTATATAACGTTGGACGTTCTCGGCCCTCGGAAAATGGCTTTCAAAAGAATATTTACATTTCCTCCATCGCATAAAGATATCCTCGGGAGCGTTTTTGTATGAAATATTTATTTCTCCGTAATAGCGCATTAATCTCGGGGAATGCTTGTGAAATGTCTGACATCCAGCGCAGTTAGATGCAGGATCCATTTTAATATTATATGAAACTAGTTTCCGTGATTGCGTGCTGTGGTTTTTATACCTTTAGAGGCCCAGGAATGCTGCGTGTCCTAGGCCGTATCGTAGCAGCATTTTTACGCGGAAATCACACGTAGATGCATGATGCGAGTGATGCGACGCATATATATGACGTCGAGGGCATTGAATGGGTTAAACAAAGTATAATTCCATCCACGAAGGCCTATTTCAATATTAATATTTTTTAAATCGGATAAATCGTTTTGGACATGTATCCAGAAATAATTGCAAAATATTTAAAAAATTGAGCGTCTTTTCTATCTATATACTTTTATTCTACATTTAAAGTACTAATCATAAATAATATGTATGTCACCGCTACTAGTAGAAATAAATATATATGAGATAATTTTAATTTTGAATCAGACATTACGCCTAACCAAAAATAAGGCTAATAATTTTATTTGTAAGGCTAATAGTTTTTCATACTGAACGATAAGCTATTAATATTACTCGTAGTTCTTAACTAAAAAATCATTTATAAATGGAACCAGTTGCTTAACTAAAGTAAGAGTTATTTGGTTTCAAATATATATGTAGTTACATTTGGCGCAATATTTGACAACATATCTAAACATATTTACCAGAGTCTTATTATGTGATTGGCGACTTTTATTTACTGGTCTCATACCTGTAACAATAATACAATACATTATTAGCTTAAGTTGCAAAATAGGCACCTTGGATGTCGATTTCCGGAAAACTCCCAGTAAAACTAGCTAGTTTAAGTCGAAAGTTACAGTAAATTAAAAACTCATATAAGGTTTATTATATAATATAATGATTAACTTACATGTACTACTTAAAGTTAAATGACGGTTTATTACTACTTCTCTACATCCATTTTTCATCATCACAAAAACTAATATCCTATACTCATTAAAAACTTACAAAATAAATAATTTAAAATAGGGGTCACCCCGCGGCATCGTGCCAAAGATGCTGGCCAAAGATCCTCGCTGTATAGCAATGCTGATAAAAAAAAACTCATATTAAATTAGATGTATTTACATATATTAAATATGGTCGCTGTTAAGGCTGACAAACATACTAAGGCGAGTTACATAAAATATAGTTACAATAAATACATACACATATAGTTACTTCGTACATTTGAAAATAATTACATCATGAAAGTCCAATACGCAATGTACTATCTACATTCACATAAAAATTAAATATTCAACTGAAAATAAACTGTAATAATCGCCACGAAACTGCCGTAAAACCGTGTTTGATGACCGCGCCGCGGTAAATCTGCGATATCGCCTGCAACCACATCGCGAGATTTATGCGCGCCAGTGTGCGATACGCGGTATGCCGCGTATTAATTGTTATAGCCGATGTTGAGTTCGGGTGTAGTTACTATGATTAATTATAATCTGCACTTACAGAAAAATGCAACTGAAATAAACTGTAAACTTCAACTCGTAAAAAACTGCCGTAAAGCTGTTTGATGACTGCGGTGCGGTAAATCTGCGATGACGCCCGCTGCTGCACCGCGCGTTGCGCCTATACGTGGCATGCCGCGTATTAATTGTTATAGACAATATCGAGTTCGGTTGTAGTTCCTATGATAGTAGTAATGAGCAAACGGAGCTCAAGAAAAATTGTTTAACTGTCAAAAGGTGAATAAGAAATGAGCGAAGCTGTGTTGTCCTGCATTTGTCTGACTAATTACTACATTTGTCTGTCAATCATGCGATGGGACAAATAATCAGAAATAAATTATTGTATAAATACTTATATAATTGCCCGAGGTCTACAGCTCACAGTGTTAGAGCTGTAATTAGGCCTTGGGTAATTACTTTTTTCAAATTTCAAAAATTACAAAATCAGACTGTACAAAAAAAAAACTAGATAATAATCAAATCTGCTTCCAAATTTTCACGAGAATCTGTTGAGAAATGCGACCCGTAGAGGAGAACAGTCAGAAATCTGGAACTCCGGACATACGAAAGCATCTTTGCGAAGCTGAAACAGAGACTTTCGTTTCTCTTGGTCAACTATACGAGAACGCAGCTCCGCAAATCTTTATTAGATATACAGGCTGTATTAATTAAATTATAACGTGATAATGGAGTTCTATAGACAGTTTACCAAAATTGTAAGTGATTTGAGAATTTTTTTATAAAAAGGTAACAATAAATAATCCATCAGAATAGTTACAAATTCCTAATCACATTCAGTGACAAACTTCATCAGAGCCGGTGTCACTGAATCTTTTAACTGTTAGTTGAGAGTTAATTGGCAGTGCCCGGCGTTAAACGTAGTTTAAACAACGTTACTAGTTACATCCGGCGGCCTTTGACTTTTCCGATTTGGCTGTTTGATTTGAAAGACCGGGCTGGTGGAACCGTTTGACGAAGTGTTAATTGGTTAGGATTGAGAAGGCAGTGTACCTAATTGAAATAGCGAAGTGGATAGTTCGATTTATAAACAAATTTGTTAATGATAACAAAATTATGTTTTCAGTATTAAAGGAATTTATTAACTGTAACAAAAATAGGAACAAATTAACATATCAAGCTCAAGAATGCGGCTTCTGAAAGGCGATTTGGTTAATAGTAAAAAATTAAACACAAATATGTACATTTACTAAAATCATATTTTAACAATCGTCATTCTACAAAAAAACGACTATTCAATAAAACGTTATTAATGGCGTTGATAACAAAACTCCAAAATTTCTTGCACAATGCGAACTCAAAAAAAATGTCATCCTATCGGTTTTACATCAATCTTACTATTACTATACTTAATCAAAACTTAGGTATTACTAGTAACGGTTAATTATCTCAAGCTTGAACCAACAAATTTAAAAGGTTTCATACTCCGTAAAACATACTCATACTTTAAATATCTACAACTAGGAACCGAAAGGACATGATTTCAGAAATCATTTTACTTGTAATATTAAAGTTGGCTACATTTATTAAGTATCACATGCTATTACTATAACGGGTAAAGGACAAACTAGTGCAAAATGACGTATCTTAATGGTTAATAAACGGCGGTTACGACTTTTTTAGTCCAAGCAGTGCGCTAGAACATTTCCACTGCAAAAATGACTCCTATCAGTACTTAAACAGCGGCAGTTACGACATTTTTAACTTGAGTAGGTTACGCTAACACATCAGAAACTCAAAAGTTAGATTTATGGCGCAGTAAATCAAAGAATCGGTTTACAGTCGTTTTATATGAAGAACAATGGCATTAGATATGTCAGAATGGAGATTTATTGGAAAAAATGCGGTCAGAGGAAACCTCAACACAACGCGTTGTTTGCATGGATGGACGTGGTTTCGATATCGTTCTGCTTTGCACCAGATTGTTTTATTTGGTGATAAACTATTTTGCAGGAAATCGAATATTAGCGAACTTTTTCTAAACAGCAACGACACACGAACACATGCACGGTGTTTTTACCCGATACAGAATGACGCACAAACCGCCGCTCAAGCACAGCGCAGTCCAGCGGGGCGCGGCAACTATCATACGCCTGCAGCGGGCGTATGATAGTAGCCATTTTTTCACTCATCGTCATGAATAAGACGCCCGTCACCATCGCACTCAAATGCTTGTCAGAACGTTACGAATACGAGTATCTTATCCACGAGGATAAGTTATAAAATGGCAACATTGGCAACCATCTTACGTCTGCTTGTTGCTGCTGATTGTGTATATATCTCAGAGTAAGGATTTGTACAGAGATCCTATACGAGTTCCACCAAGGGGGACAGAAAAGCTCTTACGCAGCTTAAATAACCTCTCTCTCTTTAATTTGGGCGGGTAATTGTTTATATATTTGCCTCAAACTATTTGACATGACATGGACATGACATTGAGGAAAATAAAGAAAAGCGAAACTATGACAAGGAGAACAGATAATGTATCCCTCTGTTTCGCTCTTAATCAATTTAGTATATGACCATCTCGCTCGGTACAGTTATTATTATTTGACGTCTTCTCTAGTGAAATCCGTAGTATCTGACAAAAGACTTTATCTCTAGATTTAGCAAAATTACTTGTATTTGCGGCCTAACAGCACTTATAGATTTCCTACACCTTGGGATTTATAATTCCGATACATGTATTTTTTAGCTCTAGCATGAGCGCAGTTGTGCTACGGTCATTTTACCTGCATATCGGTTTATTGCTACAAGCTACAGCGTAGCTTTACACTAAATATGCATACTGAAACTTGAAGTTCACGTTGATTACAAAATGTTACTTAGAATTTTAAGTCCAAATAGTTACTCTCTCGAGTATTTCTATAATCTGGTGCAGAACGAGTAGGAACTAGGCTAAGCCGTCGGATTTGTACGTCAATTCCGTGTCTGATTACCGTAGTTGGGCCGCAGGGACTGGTTAACCCCGTTATCTTCGTTTAACAGTAATTAATAGTTAATTTTGTGCTACTGGACTTCAACTATTGAAACTTGCAGTTCGATTATGCATATAATGGTTGTTCTGATGCAAAAGTATACCGCTACTATCGCAGTTAAATATTTTGGCGATAGGTCGGTGTAAAGATATATCTTTTCCAATCAAAGCTTTGGTAATAAATATACCTAAGTACGTAAAGAAAACCGTAGCCATAATAAGATCAGCACTTGCTATGTAGGCATGTGTTTCTGGGGTGCTGTTCACAAACCGACTCGTACTCACCTGTCACCTCACCCGTTTTTATATGGAAACTGTCAAAAATTTACAAATTACATTTTGATGATTTTCACAGAACAAATAAATCTTTTTATATATTCCGTGATTATTTTCATATATTTTTATACATAGGGTGAGGTCTGAGGTGACAGGTGAAGAGTCTGTTTGTTAATTAGAGGGCTGGTGGAGGGTGAGTGATGTCAGATCAGCTCTCGGAAATGCGCTTTGTTGAGAGTGGAGGACCTGCATTTGGATTTGTTTTTTTTTTGGATCTAGCTGTCAACACGATAAATCCATGAGGATCAATAAAGGGCAACGTACTTAGGATTCTTCTGGAGTCAAAAGCATAGGCTACGGTGTCTAATTACCATCTGGCAGGCTGAATGCTTGTTTGCCACCGTCATAGTATAGAAGTATAAGAAGTAACACTAATTTAACTAGCGTGATTTTACGTCGTTGGTAACATACTTCATTCGTTTCAATAATTACTTACGTTAACACCCAACTAAAGGTAACCCACGAGGGAAATGATTTTTCTCAAACATGCATTGAAATATTGATGTTATGTTCCTTATAATAGGCTGCGAAGTATGACGTTTCAGGTGCGGCTAGGACAAGATGTCGTTAACGGAATTGTATGCAAAGCTTGCAGGCCTAGGCCGGCAAAGTCCTCTTTTTTATTAATTTTCATTCCACGTAAATTTGTGGCACAGGCATCATGACATTCTGCCACTATGCGTATTAAAAATATAACTTTGACTTTTTTGTTGTTTATTTCATTGCATGTTTGAGAAAATCACTATACATACCTCGGCGGGAAATATGGGGTTGCCCGCCTCAGATCTATCCGGCTTCGTTTCGCTCGGCCGTCTATATGTCTTCGGCCAGCAATCCTCTTTCGTCCCGGCCTCTGTAGTAATGTACTATTACTAGTCGCACCTAATTAACAAATATTCGCATTTATAAGGTCACCGTTTTTATCGCCCAATTAGCTCCGGCAAAACTTTAATCAGTTAAAAGGTCATAAGGTGAGAATTTTCTATAACCCGACCGAGAAACATAAACCACTCGAAGGTTAGTTTTCTCTCTCACCACTCTTCGACTGAACTTGGTCGGTTAAAAGTTAGATTTGACTTTTGGAGTCAAATGAGTATTTATTTTAGATCATTCTGAACACGCTTGGGCGAGGTTGTGGCCATTAAAAACAATGGCGGATATTAGTGCATAAACAGCTCAAATAACCAAGCCCTGGCCTTTTAATCACAGAATAAATATTAGTACTAACGTATAGAAGAACCACTACAGGTATTAGACCGCTAGAAAACTCAAATCATTAGATCCTGCTCTACTGCATAGCACGCGCTCTTACGTTTAGTTTTAGGGACGTCACGTCTATGACTGCGTCTATGCGTCGTCGTCGTCGTCGTCGTCGTCGCATAAAGGGTGACGATGACTATCACTGTTTACTACGATCGGGGATATTGTCGTCATCTCGAAAGTGCGCAGGAGCCGAATGTAACTAATACAAGTACTGACATATATTATTGTTGCAATTAGTTCCCGTATTGGTTTTCGCAGTCACCAAAAACGTTGTCTAAACACCAATGCTTGAATCGCCTGTAGGTAATAGATGTAAAAGCATATGATCGTTATCAACCGAAGGATGTCCACTACTGGACATAGGCCTTCCCCAAAGAGTGCCCCAATGACCGGTCCGGCGCCACCCGCATCCCGCGGACTCCAGGCCAGGGATCTACATGAGTAGAAAACGAAGAACGACGACGAAATAAGTAGTATATGTAAAACAAACTGAGGACTGACACAATGCTCTTTCTCACTTCTACTCGTATCGTCTCTCGGAAGGTGCCTCTCTTAATTTACCTCCCCAGTCGTGTCGTCTCCAAACTAACAGTCGGTTTTGCGGACACTATATTTTGGACTTGTTAGACATAGGCTGGGTTGCACCAAACCGTCTGTAATCGTAAGCTGTGTTTGTTAAAATTTCAATGTATGAAAAGTTTGACAAGTTTCTACGGGATGACAGCTGCCGGCGCCATATTTAACGTTGATCGGTCTGTGATCGTAAGTTGGTGCAACACAGCTTACGATTACAGACGGTTTGGTGCAACCCAGCCTAAATCAAATTTAAACACCATATTTCAACACACCTTTTAATCTAAAAGAGTCTTCAATTAAGACCGCTATTTTCTGCTACATTTTTAAATCTCGCCTTCATTAAAGCAGTTAAGCCGGCAGTCCACTAAAATTAAAGACTGCTGAAGATTTAATAGTTTCTGTAATCCCCTGCCGCTACAAAGGCGCTAATTTGAGACGCGCTAAATGCTTTGGGGAACTTAATCCTTAAGACGTTTTCTCGTTTAGGACTATTTTTACGCTGTTCGTTTTAAAAATTTCTTCGTAATCGCGAATTGATTAGTAAGCAGATAATTTGTACGGCATTATCGAATAGTTACCAAAAACGAAATATCTGCCTCTCTGTTGCACTTGCATAATCGACTAACAGAGAGGATGTAATTGGTGATTTCCACTATTATTTGTCATAAATCGTTAACATATCAATCATATCATATTAGGTATACGACAAGCAAATTTATGTCTGTTATCTGGTTTGGATTGGTTCCTGACGTACAAAATAACATTCTAAAGCAATTTATTTTACAAAATGGCGGCATTTCTCCGCCATCTTTTTCGACAAAGACGACAGCTGCCCACATAAGTCTACTTGAACTATGCTAGCCAAGTGGAGTCGGCACTAACACGGAATTTTATTGCTCGACCATCGACAAGCGATCGCCCGATAAATTGAAATTTACTGATGCATTTTTGTCGAGCGTAAGGGCCGGCGCACACTGGCGTAATTGTCCAATAATCGCCGTCTAGACCGGGTAATGTGGGCGCGGCTTAATAGGTATTAAATTCCTTGGTATATCATGTGGCGATGTGGGTAATGTGCGCAGATTTATATTTGGAATTGAGGAATTTTTCATATTACTCTATAGTGGTTGTACTTATATAAAATGAAAAAAATGGCATCTACCTTTTTTGCTATCGTGATTATGTTAACGTATTAGGTAACATCAACCTAACAGCGTACAAATAAGTAAGTAATAAGTTTTAATATGTTTTTATTATTATTTAAGGTTGTAGGATTCTTGAGTACGACCACAATAAAACGTAGAAGTAATTTTTCATAAACTTTGAACTTTTAGTCGTAATGACTGTGTCAGCTCCAGCAGTAGCTAAATACATCTAACATTAACTTTGAGAATAAACACATGGGAAAAACAAAATAAAAAGCTACCAAATATATAACAGCGGAACTTAACGTTTTTAATCAACCTGACTCACTACCTCCCGCGTAGTAGTTAATCATCAGAACGCAGTCTCAATGATTTATACAATTAGAACACACCCGTTGTTTGAACACCGATTATTAATTTTGTCACGCGAGTGTGAGGGGCGCTTTATGGGCTAAGATTGAGAATGATGGCACTACTGCAGAGTAATGGTTCTGTGGTAATTATAATACGCCTTTTTACATTCTGTGTGTTTACAGTATCTGACTGTGGTGGGGTTTCATTGTATGTTTGTGTTGTCCATTTATTAGCAGATCGTGAGTTTTCGATATACTTGATACAGAATGCCATGAATAAAAGTGAAGAAGAAAAAGATAGTCTTCTAAGACGTTGCGAAGCAAGGAGTTTTACCACAGAATAAGGAATAGTACAAGTACAGAAATTTCACTTCCGAACAAAAACGGCGTTTAGGCATAAGAAACGTGCCTACTCTCTGCATCTCTGTCTATCGCATAACTTGTATTCATTCACGCGTGGCACGTGTAGCCCTAGGGTTGTCACGCCAAAAATACTTCAATGATGCAAAAAAATGTTCTACCTCACCAGATGTCGCTTAAGTACAGTGAACCGATAATAATTAAGTACATGTTACTTCACAAGAATAATAAATCTCATATTTTTTTAACGAACCATCTAACGATACCCTACACGGTGGGTTTTGCAAGACAAAAAATGCATCCCCATTTTACGTGTAGGGGAAGTACCTTCAAACTACATATATCGTGTTACATTTAAAATGAAAGAGCTCATTGTGTGCATCTTAAATATATATTTTTTTAATTTTAAAATAATTATTTTAGAAATTATTTAAGATAATAGCCAAAAAATTACCATTCCCCCCTTCATCTCCGAAACTACTGGGTCTAAAATATTAAAAAATACATTTCAAATCATCAACCAACAGGTTTTGTCGGACATACAAATCAACAACAAACACGTCACAACTGCATACAACAGGACAGGTCATCTTCTTATGTTTTTCAGCTATTTATACTACACTGTGTCCGTGTTTCAAATGCTATGGCCACAATAAAGTACAACTACCTAAATAGGACAAATATTATGTAGCTAATCAAGTAAAATAAATTTAATAACGCGTTTCATTTTGAATAAAATTACAGTTAGTTACTTAATAAGTAAATCGTCGGAAATGGTGAGTTTAAGCTATAAGTACCTCACAAGTAGCCAGGTGGTTCGTATCGTATTATTTGTATTGTAACTTAGAACTTGATAATTTTAGACATCAACCAATAATTTTAAACACCAACCAACACTAAATAACTACTTATTATTACATATACCAAACTAAAATAAAAAAACTTACCGTTCAAAATGTATAGGCAACTGAAAAAAAGATACACCAACGTTCCTTCGCGTATTCAAACAACCATATACACAGAGCATGTGTGGCCGGTTATCGGTTTCATCGTGGGTTTTTTAAATCACACAAAACATTACGTAGTAACGCGCGGTTCGTCGCGGCGGCGGCCCGCGACTGACAGCTAGAGTCAGGGTTTTCGAGCGTTAGGTTATTAAAGCGGCGCGCTCCACCCATTGCAAGCCCCTTGGTTTTACTCTTTTCTGTGTTCACTCAAATAAAGAAGGAAGAGGAATAAGTTATGTTTTCTACAGTCAGTTTTTTTTTTTTAATTTAATCCAATTCTGACAATGGCGTCCATGAGAAAACCATATAAGTCTTAAACACAGACCATATGGTTTATCTAGGTCTGTGGTCTTAAATTTGCATTAAGTATCTGCACGAAAAATGGACGCATAAAGCCTGTCACAAGCAGGCGCGGCCTGCGGTGGCGGCTGGCCGCAGGCCGCTTGACAGGCCGCAAAAACAACATACTGGCGCGGCCTGCGGTGGCGGCCTGGGTTAATTTTCGCGCCAAACCAAACTTCAAACCGGTTACATAAATAACCAAAAAAAACTTTTTTGCTAACTTTTGGACACTCAAAAGTAAACTTTAGCCTGCAGTTTGACTCTGTCTAGCTGATAAATGTATGATCAATAGTTTTTAAAAATATATTAATTATATTGAATATAATATAATCTAACTATGATAATATACTACTATTGATAATACTAACAGTTGTACCAACCTGTCAAAATTAATACTTGTTAGGTTGGTACCCCACCAACTTCTCTTACTTGACATATTTTATTTATATGTTGGCAATTGTAACTTCCTTACCAGATTAAGTTGAACCAGGAAATCAAAGTGTTATAAAGACTACACGGATCAGTAAAACTGGCAGCTTAACAATGTAGGGGAGTGTCTACCCACTGCCCCGCCTGACTGATCACCTCGGGGTTTGCAAGCAGTGGGTATAAAACGCAACGCGCTCCGCCCATTGCAAGCCCGTTGCTCGCAGTACGTCAGTTAATCCTTGAAAATGGTGCTTGCAACGGCGCCGAAATGTTGTGTACTACCATTGTGAACTAATTTAGTTTAAGCAGCTGTTGGAACTCCGAATAAAAAAATAAATAAAATAAATAAATATCGGAAACTCAACAAATATAACATACATGGTAAATACCCCGTTTCGAACAGTAATTCTAAAAGTGAGATGTTTACCTATAAGCAACTAAATTGTTTCATTAAACTTCAGCAACTACTCGTAAATGGGAACATATACCATGACTGGATTTACAGTACATTTTGAGTTATAATTATAAATATTATGATTATAACATTTATGACTACCGGACAGATTTTCATCAAAATTAATAAGTTTAAGTGTGTTTTCTAATTATGTCCTAATGTTATGTAAACTCAGCACCTAATAAATTTAAAACTCAATTTATTTCACGTTGAAAGCGTGTTTGGTCCACATTAATTACCTTGGGCACCTAATTTAGATGAATATTTCGATTCCAGACTTAATGGTTTTCGAAAGAGCTTTCCCCTAAAAAGACCGTTAATGTCTGAATTGATGGACGAGGGGGTTAAATCATAATAAATAGTTTCATTTTAATAAAGGCTAATAAAAAAGGTAATAACAGGTGTGTGAATAAGAGAAAAAGTTGAATTATTATTATTAACACATACGTTAATAATAATAATTCAACTTTTTCTGACTGACTTATTTTAAGTACGAGTGTGTTATCTATGTTTTTTTATTAAACATACACATAATATCGTTGATATAATATTATATTAGTATTTTTTACGGTTCGTAAACAAAAAATATTTAAATTAAAAAATGTACGGTGCAAACTGATAGAGTCTGAAAATCCTAAAAATCAATAAATAAAAATACGATTGAAACCTTGTTAACAGGCAATTCGGTGAGATTTCGCGCTCGTTTCAGGCGTACCATTCCACAGTATCGCCTAACTTGTAGCCTGTACCTAACTCAAAATCTCACTTTACGCCGATGTGAAAACCCCTAACCAATTTTCCTCAAAATCAAAACCTAATACCCTGCACACGACGTCTCTAATAAGTCCGTGCGCGAACTTTCGACAGTTACAAATTAAAGCCGTGGCCGGTCGTGCGCGCCCGAGCTGCGCTACGTTGCTAGCGCGTGACACGAATCCCTATGGCTGCGGATGACATGCCAATGCCGTTTATTTAAAAAAAATTGAGTTTGACGCGCCGTTTTTTTCGAATTTGGAAACAATGGCTGGATGTTCTACAAAAAAAAAATTTGGATTGCATTGCGTGCTGACGTAATATTTTTAATATCGAAGGTTGGGATGTTGACAACAATAAAAATAAATTGTTCTTATCAATAAATAGAATGCAAAAACACTCAAACGCTTCAACAAATTTACACTATTCTTAAGATTTTTAAATACATAAATATCAGAGTCAATAAAAAAGTCGTTACATCAATTGTTGGAATTTTCCTACAAACTTTGTACTAACCGAGCGTTGTCGAAGTTTTATTAAAAGTTACTGATTTGACTATCAGTCATGAATGTTATAACCCCTTTAAAAAAGTGCCTGAAATTTTCCACATTGCTCTGATCAGGTCTAGAAATGTTTACGATATTAAGAAACCTTTTCTATATTTATAAATTTATTATCGTCACATAATAGTACATTACAATACAAGTGCAGAGATTATGAAATTCGCAACGAGTGGTGATAAATTAAAATACGACCGAAGGGAGTGTTTTAAATCGACACGAGTTGCGAATTACCTATTCGCACGTGTATCGTACAGCGTTTTACAGTACATATCGCTCTTTAAAGTTTCGACATATGCACGTAATCTGCTGATTATCGCACTCGTGCGGTAAAGTAGCACCATATGTACCTACTGTAAAATTATTAAGCTTTTCTTATTTATTTCAACGATGGAAACATTAGGTCCTCTAAGTGGATACTAGACTTACAAACAATGTACACAGAGTAAAGTAAGTCAAGCGTTAGTAGCGTCGGTAATCGCAGGGGATTAGAACGTGACTTGACGATACAGTTAGCCGGACAGACGGCAGACGGGTAAACAGACCTTTCCTACATAGAAATGTTCCTAGAATAGGGACAGGGGTCAAACACCTTTACAGTTGATTTTTAAAAATAACCAACCGGACGACAAAACCCATACAGGACTATTAACTTAATAACTTAAGTGCTAAAATGTTAACTTATAATATTTTACCCAGTCATTTGCTTTTGGTAGGTAACCAAATCTACCAACTTTGTACGCTCGTAAAATACTTCTGGTAGCAGAGTATAGGCGGTATTTGACAAACAATACGTGATATTTATAACTGCTAAACTCTTAGGCTGGGTTGCACTAAACCGTCTGTGAAAGTCGTGTTCGTTAAAATTTGAATATATGGAAATTTTGATAAGTTTCTATAGGATGACACATGCCGGCGCCATTTTAACATTGATCAGTCTGTGCCTTACGAAGTCCGTGCAACCTAGCCTTAGTTACTAAAAACTTGAAAAACCTTCCCTGTAAAACAAGCGTAGTTTTTTATAAGGCGCCAGCTACCCTTCTTTCACTGTTTTAAATTCAAGCGGGATGATATTCTCCGTACAAATCACTAGTGGGCATATTCACATATTTATGGACACCCCGAAGAGTACAGATATATTTGATGGCAACTGTACCACGCTAACCATACATGTCTCAACATCTCACCAATATCAAACCTTACCAAACAAAACGTGTCACAGCTACCGATAACCCTTGTAACTTACAATAGACCCTTAAGTGATTGTTTAGCGAAGTGTTATTTACTCGCCGAAATCACTGTGCCCGCGCGCCGCGAATACCAAGTAGGCAACAGGGAAAAATACTTCGACTTTTACTTTCGGATTAAATTCGCGTTTTGTGGATGCACGGTTGATTTTAGATAAGTTTGCGGTTCGGTGGATTGGAGGATGTAAGATTTAGATTTGTTGTTAAGTATTTGTTTAAAGAACCCTGGAGTTTATGCAAAAACTGTTTTAAGCGTCTACTACGATCCTAGGACAAAGTTTTATTCTGACTAAGTAAGATTCTTTCTATTATTTTAATAAGCATACATAGGTAAACTCCCGCCTAAGATATTCCTAAAAGGGGTAGGCAGAGCACATGAAAATTATTTTTCAGTACCATTTTTAGCAATTGAAAGAAGAAAGAAAAATGATTTATTCCATAAAAACATCCGTGGTTTGTACATGGAGAAAATGTGATATTGCAGTGACAGGCTGCTAGCCCATCGCCCACAACATACGTCAACCTGTGGTTCCCTTAGTCGAGTTTTACGACACTTATCCTAACCCGGCACCACACGAAGGATTTTAATAATTCGCTTATTTAACACTCAAATCAATAAATTATAGTAATAACTTTGTTCTTATGCACACGCCTGCATACTCGTAAAATTATCAAGTTTAATATTTTTTTATCTTCGCTTTCTACGATTGTTACTCATTAAATTTGATTTGCCGAATTTGACCGCATGTATCACGTGGCATCACATCTATTTCGACGTTTCGAAATCTTTTAAGAGCCCCTTTGCATCCGATAAAATCGTTATAATTTACAAAAAATAATTTTTAAGAAAAAAAAAACCGACTTCAATGGGGGAGCCCGGTAAAAGATACTTAGATGGTGCACTCTTAGATAGATATACAATAAAATAAAAATGGCTATAATATATGTTTATAATGGTAGAAGACTAAGTACCCTCAATTCCTCATGGAATCATGAAAAAACCTTGCTTGCTTGACAAACAAAACGAAGAGAACAAATCGCCAATCGTGAACTACGCGTCGTTGAAGAGTTCCGTTCTGATCATCATCAGCAGTTCCACTTCATCAAATGTCACTTTTATGAATGAAAATGCTTGATTAGTTCATGAAAATACTAAAATCACTATTTGTGTGCCTTTCATATTTGAGGAGTTCCCTCGATTCCTAATGGATCCTGTCATCAGAACTCGAGCATGACAAAAATCAATCGTGAAAATAGAACTTGCTTAACAAACACAGCTAGAAGGACAAATCGCCAAACATGAACTTTTCGTCGTTGAAGAGTTCTGTTCTGATCATCATCAGCAGTTCCACTTCATCAAATGTCACATTTTTGTATGATAATGCTCGATTTGTTGATAAAAACACAAAAATCACTATATGTTTGCCTTTAAGATTTGAGGAGTTCCCTCAATTCCTCATGGATCCCATCATCAGAAATCAAGCATGACAAAAATTTATCGTGAAAATAGAAATTGCTTAACAAACACAGCTAGGAGGACAAATCGCCATACGTGAACTTTTCGTCGTTGAAGAGTTCTGTTCTGATCATCATGAGCAGTTCCACTTCATCCAATGTCACATTTTTGGATGAAAATGCTTGACTTGTTGATAAAAACACAAAAATCACTATATGTTTGCCTTAAAGATTTGAGGAGTTCCCTCAATTCCTCATGGATCCCATCATCAGAACTGCGTTTTGACAAAAACGGGACCAACTTGGATATATATACTTACAATCAAAAAAAGAACTTTCCAAATCGGTTAAGAAATGACGGAGTTATGGACTAACAAACATTAAAAAAGAAAAAAAAAAAAACATACAACCGAATTGATAACCTCCTCTTTTGAAATTTTGAAGTCGGTTAAAAAACAACTAACAACTAACAAACTCTAGGTTCATGGGGTCCCAGCGCGCATAAGTTATTTGCAGAAATTGCGAAGCGTCTGGTTGACGTAACTGGTGACCGAAGAGCTGGCGGTTTCCTCGCTCAACGTATCAGCATTGCGATACAGCGAGGAAATGCCGCCAGCATCCTCGGTACAATGCCTCAAGGGCCCGTTTTAGATTTAAGTTAGTTTTAATTTTCTTTATATTATTTTGGTTAAGTATTCTTGTATATATTTTCGTTGTACATAAATAAATGATTTTTCCCACAAAAAAAAAAAAAAAAAAAACTAACAACTACAACATATAAAAATAAAATTGTTGCCTTTGGTTTTTTAAAACAAAACATCTGCTATTCATCACAAAATATAATTAGTTTATCTTTAATAACTTGCAAAAATATACCTCAAGGGTCAAAAGAATTTATTTTACAAGCGTGGCACAAATTGGATGTGCCTAAAAGAATAGCTCTCACTGCGTATGGTGATGTATGCCGGGAAAGACCATTATCGCGTGAAAGATCGACTAAACTACTTATTTGTTGTTGGCGAAAAGTTCACGTTTGAAAAGTTTGAAGAAGTACAGTCAGATAGCCTTTGTAATATTTACTTTGTTTATTTAAATATTCAAGAAGATTTAATTATATAAATATTTTTACCCGCCTGAAGAATGAAACTCGTTAAAAATACCACAAGCCAATCAATGCCATCCAAAAGGGGTTAATTTTAATGAGCTACCTTCTTGTACTATAAGGTAAACGGTTATTGTCTCCCTAAAGAGCATAAGCGCCATTATTTCGCTACATGGGTCCTGTAACAGGAGCAAAAAATTATACCGTCCACTATTGAGCGGGCCAGCAATTATTTCAAAGCGGTCAGTTGAAAACAAGTTTTTTCCAATTTTTTCTTCAAAGAGAGCTTACGTGTATATTTTTACTCTTTTGGCGTTATATTAAAACCTATCTATTTTAAAGAAAATAAAAAATACACTTAAAAAAAACAATTATGGCGCGCTTTGCTATGCTTGGCGGTCATAACCTTAGATCTAAATTTCTCCGAGTAAAAAAATAAATAAAAAATATCTGGAATCATCAAGGAGTTACTGCAGATGCTCTAAGGATGCATGCTTTTTAACATTTACTCCTGTTACAGGGCCCTCCCTGTATATTGTTCTGTGTAACGAAATCGGGAGACACTAACCACTTTCCTTGGATCCTTAACAGTAGGTATTTAAAAACTGCTGTCCGTACCCTTAACGTACGCGTAAATCTATTTAAACTAAAATCGGTACAAATGTCAAAAAGGAAGATTTCTATGTAATTCCGTCGGTAAGGAAATGACTTATCTTACTGACTCCATTACCCTATTGCTTGGGAATAAGTAACATAAATGTTACGAAAATAATTGAAGTATAATGGTGGGTTTGTACCAAACCGTCTGTAGCGTAACGTTGACAAGTCTGTAAGGGATGACAGCTACCGGCGCCATATTTAACATTGATTGGCCTGTAATCGTTAGTTGGTGCAACCCACCCTGAAAGTGAAATAATCGCACTTACGGTTATATTTAAATATTATTGCCTACAAGTAAAGGTGAGGCCACACGAGCGTAATCAGAATCCATTAAGTAAATACCATATTTTTCGGAACGAAAGTTTGATCACTAACATAAGGCTCAGGTTACACTGGCAACGGCTCCAAGCGAACTGTGCAAACATAGGGATTTGTCTCAGACGCAATTAGAGGGTTTGCATTGGTTATTGTTTGACTTGAGAAGGTAATGTTGGTTTTAGGATTAGTGAATATATAACAACCATTGTTACTGTATTGTTGGTTTTATGACTACATACGTGTGTGTTTGTATCGTAATGAAACCCTGGTTGTTCTAAATTAGCTTAATTATTGTAACATCCTCAGTTACTTATTCTCATTTACCTAAATATTGAATAATTTATTTAAGTATTTAGAGCTACAGCTATGTCATTTAATTAAAATATTAGACTTTGAAGTAGATACAAAGATACCATTATAGGAATACAGGCTGATTTTGGGGTTGTGGTCGGGAATAATTGTACATGGTCAAAAATTCAAAATAGACTACATCACAGTTGGTATGAAGGTTTATAATTGAAATAAATCTCTTATTCTCAATTTTTTATGGGATATAATACTTTTTCATACGCCTTGGTCACCCTACTTCACTGTCAACTCTTCATAATATCCGTCAAACAGAATAGGGTAACCATGTTTTTTGGAGATTTTGTATTTTTGTCATCAAAATAAATTAAAAATGAAATACGTTTGTTTCGTGTCACAATTTTTTTTAATTGGCTATCAGATACCAAGTCGGAAAAACTGATTCATGATCACGACCCTGAAATCGTCCCGTATAAAGGTGTTGCTTAATAGATGACAAAAGCTAACTACGAAGTTAGGAGCGATTGGTGTCTCAGGGTTAGTAAAAGTTCACTCTTAGGTTCCCGGTTTAAGGTTGAAACTACATTGCAATTTGGTAAAAAGTGACTCGTGTTGAAATTAAATAGTGTTGTTTCTAAATCATTCTACATTGGTTCGATGGAAAAGTATTAAATAAATTGTTAATTAGACCGTAGTATTATTTTTTAAGTTTTCTTGTGCTAGGTTTCATTGAGGGACTACAACATGGGATTCTTATGGGGTTAGTGTATACATAATTTTTTAAAGAGTCGGCAACGCGCATGTGGCGCCCCTGGAGTTGTAGGTATCAAATAGGCTGCGGTGTGCGCTCGTAGGTATTAATAAAACACACCTAAAAATACTGATACATTGCGTGCTTGATTTATTTGTACCCATTCAAATAAATATAAGTATTTTTTTTAATAGAGTGTTCAAATTTTGTTCATTAGGGCTTATAATTTCGGCTCTAAAAATATATATTGCTTTTGGACAAATACAAATTGTTGTCGCAACTGTAGTTGCCAAAAGGAGTATCAGCGGTTATTGTTTTATTTTTAAAAGTCAGTTTGGGCTACCATTTTTAAAATCCAAAATTAAGTGAGCGGAGCTGCTTTATGATTATTAACTTAAAACTAAAGCTGTCAAAGCCATACAGAAATCACTCGGCATCGACTTAATGAAACCGTATATCTTCTCGTGTGATTCAATTATACGCAACAATCACATCGCCCACTGAACCCGGCAGGTGCATTTTATACTGCCGCTAAGGAACCCTACAGTCATGGTTACATGTGGGACAAGTTACAAGCGGCAGCGGTATTGGGTTACTGGCACCATCACCATATATTGTAATGTAAAATAGTGCTTTATTATAATTATTATACACTACTGTCAAAAAGTTTAGGACCAAACACAATGTTTAGTTTAATTTTCATAAATTATTACGCAAACAAAACAAGGGAAAAAGATTGCATTGGGCTATTTATCACAAGGATTGGACTTTTGCAAACTGGTTGAGAGGACTACGGACAGATGAATCAAAATTGAGAAGATAATCAATCAATGTTGATTATTTGCATACTTTGTGTTTGGTCTTAAACTTTCTGACGGTAGTATACATACAGGGTGACACATAAGACGTAATACAAAATAACTAATTATGGTTCGGTTAATGACAAAGAACATTATTCACTACATCATTAATTAAAATTCATCTGAATAACTTTTTCTAATTTTCTAACAAAATAATTTAAAAAATTCCTGTATGTTTGGTCACCCTATGGACGTTTGGTGACTTCATACTTAGGTACTTGTCACATTATCTAACGTAATATATGTGTGTCAAGTAGTCAGTCGCAAGAAGTAATTTCTGATATCAATACACAAGTGAAACTTTTGATGAATAATGAATAAATATAATGAATATAAATCAAATCATTTATTTACAAGCATGCAGTATTTTATTAAAATTTAAACGTATTTCAACAAGTGCCCAAAATGATCACCGCCTTCCGCAACGCAAAGCTCTGCACGACCTCGGATGTTCCTCTGAACTCTACCAAGTATAAATTCCTTGGCTTTCAGGACTTCAAATGCTTGTACAATTTTTTGGCGGAGTTCTGCGACCGTATTTGATTGTCGTTTATAAACTTGCCTTTTAACTTCACCCCACAAAAAAAAAAAACCAGCGGCGTTAGATCTGGATTACGAGGTGGCCATTCTACAGGACCGTTACGCCCTATTCAACGCCCGGGGAACTCTTGGTGAAAAATTAGCTGGAGCTCCGTCTTGCTGATATTACAGAATTTGAACATTTTCCACTGGTATGTGTTGTATCAGCATTGGCAAAACGTTTTTCAAAAAGTCTTCGTAATTTTCTCCGTTAAAGTAACCTTCAATAAAATAAGGTCCTATTACATAATTATCGAGGATATCCGCCCAAACATTAAGTGAGAATCTGGTTTGAAAGGAATCTCTTCGCGTCACATGCGGATTGACATCGCTCCACCAATGTTCTTTGTGTGTGTTAAATAAACCTATTCTTGTAAATGTAGCTTCGTCTGACCACAAAATGTTATGATTCAGTTTTTGCAACTGCCACCTACAAAACCGTGTTTTTTTGGGATAATTGGCTAAAACAATATCTTGCACCCGTTGAAAATGAAAAGGGTATCAATTGCCGTGCGGGGATCGGACAATCTGGGTAGATTTCGTGAAAAAGAGCTTGCCTTGCGTCTGCATCGTACTCCGCGACGTAAAATAAAATTCTATCATACATAATCGTTGAATGTTTGTGAATGGATAAGGCGGTGGCATTATTACTTAACCAATATTTAAATTTTTCCAATCCCAAATGAAACTGATTAATCATTTTAATCAATATTTTCTTGTTATGACAAGTAACTTCAACGATGCGTTATTTATTTTTAAATTATCAGTCTTGATGATAAAGAGGGTGAGTGTTTACAACAAAAAAGTTTCAACCTATTTGTTCTACACAAAGTACCAACCAACCAAAAGTAACCATGATGGGGTCAAAAATAGAGGAAATTATTAAAACAATGGTACAACGATTGCGATTATTTAAACAACACGGAACATAGTTTGGATTATTAGCACTAGGTAGGTAAGTTTGAAAAATATGTTTTGTATTACGTCTTCTGTGTCACCCTGTATATCACAGGAGAGATGAGTTTAGTTAGACTGACAGACTGACTATGACTCATACAGTCATTTATGATAATCATAATTATCATCTCTCATGTGATAAAGCATTATTTGTTATGCGACTACTTGTCAGAATTTTCTTTTGCAACTGGATGATATACACAGATTTCGTTTTACGTATTTCTTGACTAAAAGTTGCTATAAATCTTATATTTTGTCTAGATTCGTGAACGGCGTCTATCTATAATTTATTTTTTAGCGTCGTTTGTTGTTGTTCTATAAAAAAATCGTCTCTCCTGGCTGCCGTAAATGTTTTTCCAACTGCATATAATCCATCTTTCACAAACCGCTCCCGCTACCGCTTCCAGTGTTACCACACACGACGCGCGACCATAAATCGCGGAACCCTCCAGACTTCACCGCGCCCATTAACACGGGCCGAGTTAGATTTTACGCGCCCAGGAATAGAGTAAACACGACTCGGGAACATGCGACCACGGGGACTGCTGACTTTTTAAGGGGCTCTCAGGGCTGCTTGTAAATCATGCCTGGTGCACAGAAAATAATATAAATCTGTGGCTTCACACGTTTGCGGAGGCAGAGCTGCAAATAACCAGCCAACTGCTAACAACTGGCATCAAACCGCAGAACTAGGTAATCGTTAAAACCTGATTGTATGGAAAGTTAGACGTTTCTATGGGATGACAGGTAGGTACCATATTTAACGTTGATCGTGATAGTGAAATGGTAATAGGCTAGTTTCCATAAATATATTAACGATGCAATTCGAATTAGTTTTTTAAAAGGGATTAAATATTTGTATGCTACCAACTACGATTAAATCACCACAAAAACCTTTGGGCCGCAAATGAGGCTCAAAGGTGGATATTGTTCTCGAACACCAAAAACCACCACCGCCATATCAGCCAAAGAACGTCCACTGCTGGACATACGCCTCCCCTAAATTCACGGGGGGTATATGCCATAATCGCCATGCTTGGCATGCTGGTTGGCGATCGCAGTATCTCCACCGCACTCCAGGGATGCTGCTGCACTTCCCCAAACACCAAAAACGCTCCGTACTAATTGAAAGAAAATTATGACGTCACCACGCACGAGGTCGAAACTAGCAGGTGCACGGTCGTTATACATTTATTGTAATGTATCTTCTGAAGTACAGTAAACCTGTTTCATTGCCTATTTTCATGTTTTTTTGACCGACTGAAAATAAACTAAGTATGTCTGGTTGGCGGATGGCAATTCAATTTCCAGATTGCCTGCTGTTCTCCTCTACAGGTCACATTTCTCAACCGATTCTCGTGAAAGTTTGTAAGCAGTTTTGATAATAATAATATAGTATTTTATATCAAGTCAGTTTTAGAATATTATAACATTTAAAAAAATCGCTTGTTTACCAGATAAATGATTAATATGTTGATCAATTAGTTATGTAACGTTCATTACAGGACAGACTTATTGTACTTAAATTTATCAGTACTAAAATGAATACCAACAGGCACAATGTTCGACCCCTTTTATTCAAGTCAAAATATTCAATTTCAACTACCTAATAATAAATAGTAACTAATACTCATTGATAAACACGCCTTTATCCCTAAGCAATAGTTAAACCAAATGACTCAATACAAAAAGGTTTGCAGCCACCTGAGTCCAGATTTATTACTAGGGGCCAATGATACAGGGCCCTGGAGACGTCAACCTGACACCTGACACTGGCTGTTTTAATTTGCAATAAACAAAATAATGCGGAATAAAAAAAGTGACATTGGAGCTTTATGTTACGCTTTTTTAATGTGAATTGATTTTTTACGCTACCAAGAATGTTGATGGCATTTTGTATTTACATGATTTGGAAAGAAAAAAAAAATAACTTCTTTAAACTGAGAAATTCTATCTGAAAGCTCTCGTTTCGAAAGATTGATTTTGTTGTCGTTTGCTATGTCGAATATTGCCTCAATATAGCGAAGGAATAGGTGATATACAATCTTACAGTGTGTTGCCAGCATTGTAGTAGATTTCGGAAATTTATTCATGTATTTTTGATTCGCTAATCGCTAATACATGCAAACAATTGCTAATTACACATACTATCCGGTTTCAAAAAAGCCCGCCGAGCGGTAATATGCTGTTAATGACATGTCTAAACACTGTTAGTATACAGGATGGGCCCTGTAACAGGAGCATAAAAATTAGCGGCCCACTATTGAGAGACCCAGCAATTATTTCCAAGTGGTCCCAGTTGAAAAAAAAGTATTTTCTTGGGTATTTATTAGATCAAAATTACTCGAATCCCAATTGAAAAAATATATATATTGGGACACATGGAGTTATTGTGTATTCTCTCAGGAAGCGTCTTTTTAAGTATTTGCTGTTGTTACAGGGCCCATCCTGTACAAGGTCGTCCTTTAGTCTGGATTTTAATGTAGTAAATAACTTCAGAATATTATCACAACGCGGGAAGGAAATACGAGTATATGATCGTCATATCTTTTTTTAATTTACAATCTCCCAGTAAGTACTGGCCAAAACACATCCCATTCCATTGACACAACAAAAAAAATGAAGCAAACATTTATGTTTCGAACGGAATTTTAATATCTGTGGTTAATAGCATTTCGAGACGTCTGCGAACTCTGACAATGGAGTCGCTATAAGTTCCATAGTGTTCAGTCAGACTATTGTTCTAGAAACCGTTCTAAAGTAATAAAGGAGTGAGAGGTAAGAGAGGAGCGATTGAAATGTAAATGAAATTTAATTAGTGAATGGATAAGATCTTGGTATTCTTGGTATTGTTTTGACGTTTTCCGTGTGTCCTGTAGGGTCATATACCGTTGAAAAATCGTCCCGTTCGTCGTAAGTTAGGTTTTAATTACATATATTTTTTATAGAAACGACAAAATCCCACTTTTTATATGTTTTAAATTGTTCACAGGATTACGCAAACAACGAAATCTGATAGGTGAATTGCTTGTTTTGAGAAAAAACATTTTTCAATGGACGTTGTTTTTGGTTGAGGACATGTAAAGTTTTAATTTAAAATATTTATTTCTGAAAACCGATAGAACAATCTCACCTTAGGCTGATTACGAAACTGGATGACTATACGATCAGTCGATTCTTTGGCATTTTTTAAAATAACGTCTAGATGGCATCTTGATGAGATTATCATGCAGTTATAAGTATGTACCTGAAATAATAGTAGCTTGCATGATAAAGAGAATTATTAATAGCTTAAATTGTTGCTAATGATACATGCACTGTAAAAATATATATGAAATTAATATTAGGTGGATATTTTGATCATTTCATCAACGCTTTCTCCAACATTTTACTCCACACAACCCTTAAAACGTATCGATTATCGGCACCTTTCGAGTCTCGCTGCGGCCGCAGCCGATCAAGCCTACAAAAGGCTGTAACACTTAAATGCTAATACACTTTTGAGCTCATCGAACTCAACGGCGATAAAGGGTTAAGTTAATTCGGAATGTTACGATGCCTTTGAAACCATAATAACTATTTGCGACGTAGACCCATTGTTAGCAACGTAACACATGTAGGATGTTTTCTATGTTGTTTATCTATTTGTAAATATGTATATCGTCGTCTAGTACCCGTAGTACAGGTCGATTTGTGTAAGATTGTCCCCCAATATTTATTAATTTCATAAGAATAGACTAACGATTTTGAGTTATCGTTGAAAAACTACCTTACCCAAACAAGTGCCATGAGTTTTCAATTAAGATACGACCTTTTTAATTCACAGTATGGAGTAAATAGTGGTTTTAAATGCGGGCTAGTAGGTACGAAACTCTTCATTGTGCGTGGCCCATGCGTACTTGGCCGGTTTTTTCATTCAAGTCATACAGGCGTAAAGTAATAATTAATGATTTTTATTTGTTACTTGTAGCTTTGTGCATGCATACAAGTCTATATACATAAGTGTATACAGTGATGCAGTAAATTGGCAACAATTTTGTTGCCAATCTACTGCATCACTGCAGCCTATTTCATCGCAAAAATTCTAAACTTAAGCTATCATAGAAACCTGTAAATAAAATAAAGTAGCTGGAATAAATGAGCTCAACCTATAGTGCGAGCTTGAGACGATAAGAGGATTGAACATTTTCCTTAATGTGAACCTTATGACCCAAACGTGTGTACTAAAGGTACTACACAAGATGAATAAACATGTTGAGCTTTGTGCTGTTGAGGTTGTAAAATAAACCTCTAAAATGCTCTACAATATAAAATTAGGACTTTTATTTTAATAAAAATGATTGGATAACTTGTAAAGGACAATGAGAAGACTTCTTAATCGGTGAGTAATATGAATGACCGAACATTACATTCAAAAATTTTAAGCATCTTATTTTTCTAGAGATCTCTAGAATAGGTATGCAGATCCTTCTGTTGGCTCTATCGTGTCAAAATAATAATAAAAAATCTGTCCAGAAATATGATGTTCATATGCACTGAAAAAAAAAAGATGTGTTAATAGTAGCCCAAATGTTAGCTGCTAGTAACTAAATCGGAGGACTGGCAAACTGAGAGTTTACTAGTAATCAAAATTAGTTATCGAAAATTAGCATAATTTTGGTTACTACTAAGTACAATTTGGCTATTTCTCAAGTAGCTAAACTAGTTGAGCTATCCTTTTTTTTTAGTGTGCCTCACCACCTTCTAAGAGCCACTTAAAATTGATCGTTGGAATTCAATTGACGACCTGTTTAGCCTAGTTGGTAGTGACTCTGCCTCCGAAGCTAGAGGTCCCGGGTTCGAATCCCGGCCAGGGCATTTATTTGTGCATTTTTCACGGATATTTGTTCTTGGGTCTTGGATGTTTTCTATGTATTTAAGTATGTATTTATCTATATAAGTATGTATATCGTTGTCTAGTACCCATAGTACAAGCTTTGCTTAGTTTGGGACTAGGTCGATTTGTGTAAGATTGTCCCCTAATATTATTTATTATTATTAATGAATACAGTAGTCAAAAGTAGTAGTAAGGTACATAATACCTAATGCACCATATTAAACATAATTATGACATTAATTTAAACATATTGTGATTAATGGCCCCTGTACAGTCAACAGCAATTGTAGATGATCATTTTAGTACTTTGTCGCTCTAACGTAACAATACTGCGACAAGGATGCGTCAAAGTAGTGAAAGTGACAAGGTACTAAAATGATCATCCACTTTTGGCGTTGACTGTACTAGGCGTTGACTGTATTAGGCGTAGCCTATATCGCAGAAGACCAGCGTAACACATTTCGAGCCTAGTCAATGAATAAACAAATTATTTTCTATTTTTAGAATTGTGTGTGCCACAAAGCGTTAAATACCTTACCCCATTCAAAGGGTTAAAGGGCGTGTTTATTTTGCACCTACAGCAAACAAAAGTCAAAGGAGCCTATGTGACGCCGCAGGGTTTAGGTTTAATGCTTTTTTGGAGTGTAATTACACTCAGAGGTGTGTTGGAACTGAGATATACCATTCAAATGGAAATTTGGGTTTTGTTCAAAGGCTTTGGACTTGTCGTTTGGGTTGTCTGAGCCGTGGAAAGTAGGGAGCACGAGGATTTTAATAAAGGTATACACATTGTGTATGGTTTTATTTAAGTGAGTCGCGCGAAGATTTATATTATTCCATATGATTATATTTTCTGTGGCCACATTATATAGTTGAACAAGAAAAGCTTTTTATAAGAATTATAGTGTATTTCGCTCTTTTACTTGAATTTAATAGCAAAGGATTGTTTATTTAAATTTATTTATTTATTTATTTAACTTACAACATAACAGTAATAAAATGATATCACCAAATCGTTGCAAAATGTTCTTCATACGTATTTAATATAGGTTCATCAAACATTCATCTAACTCTGGCTCCGTCATGCATTCTTGTATTTTTTTTGTGTTGTTTGTTTGTTTGTTGTTTAATTACATCGGTAATATAATATGTAATGGTTAGCGTCATTTTAGCGGGTAGTGATTGCCTGCATAACTTAGAGTCTAAGTTATGCAGGCAATCACTCTAAGTCTTAGACCATGCTCCGAATCCCAGTAAGGACATAATATTTGTTTGCGAGTTTTAGATGTTTAACAAATCATCACCAGAGCCTTATTAAGGTTCCTATGAGGCTAGTTCGATTTGTGTAAGATTGTTTTAATGTTATTTTACTAATTTATTTACGCTGTTGACTTCCACCATATCAGCCCAAAGATGTCCACTGCTGGACATAGGCCTGCCCCATTTCATGGGGGGTAAATTCCATAATCGCCACGCTCGGCATGCGGGTTGGCGATCGCAGTGTCTCCACCGCACTCCAGGGATGCTGCTGCCCATCCCCCGGTGTTCTTGGTCTGTTGACTTAATTCTAAATAATGTTTAAGAAAAAAAACCTACTTCAATGGGGGAGGCCAGTGAAAGATTATTATACTTAGATGGTGCACTCTTAGATTCCATACAATAAAATAAAAATGGCTATAAGTATGTTTATAATGGTAGAAGCCTAAGTACCCTCAATTCCTCATGGAATCATGGAAAAACCTTGCTTGCTTGACAAACAAAACGAAGAGAACAAATCGCCAAACGTGAACTACGCGTCATTGAAGAGTTCCGTTCTGATCATCATCAGCAGTTCCACTTCATCAAATGTCACTTTTATGAATGAAAATGCTTGATTAGTTCATGAAAATACTAAAACCACTATTTGTGTGCCTTTCACATTTGAGGAGTTCCCTCGATTCCTAATGGATCCCATCATCAGAACTCGAGCATGACAAAAATCAATCGTGAAAATAGAACTTGCTTAACAAACACAGCTAGAAGGACAAATTGCCAAACGTGAACTTTTCGTCGTTGAAGAGTTCTGTTCTGATCATCATCAGCAGTTCTACTTCATCAAATGTCACATTTTTGTATGATAATGCTCGATTTGTTTTGATAAAAACACAAACATCACTATATGTTTGCCTTTAAAATTTGAGGAGTTCCCTCAATTCCTCATGGATCCCATCATCAGAAATCAAGCATGACAAAAATTAATCGTAAAAATAGAACTTGCTTAACAAACACAACTAGGAGGACGAATCGCCGAACGTGAACTTTTAGTCGTTGAAGAGTTCTGTTCTGATCATCATCAGCAGTTCCACTTCATCCAATGTCACATTTTTGGATGCAAATGCTTGACTTGTTGATAAAAACACAAAAATCACTATATGTTTGCCTTAAAGATTTGAGGAGTTCCCTCAACTCCTCGTGGATCCCATCATCAGAACTGCGTTTTGACATAAACGGGACCAACTTGGATATATATACTTACAATCAAAAAAAAAAACCAAATCGGTTAAGAAATGTCGGAGTTATGGAGTAACAAAAAAAAACATACAACCGAATTGATAACCTCCTCTTTTGAAATTTTGAAGTCGGTTAAAAAACACTGTTAAAGTGCCGACATAGCTCAACATAGGTTATAATATTCAGTGCCTTTACGAATTATCGCCGAGAAAATCTATCCATTAAACATTTCTTTAATTCTTGGATACACACACTATGCCTCAGCTCCCGTTGTCATAACCCACACGAAACATCATTACGCCTACGTATCCCTATAACAACGTTGCTAAAACTTTGCCACCATAACTTCAAAGGATACCTACCTTCAATATTTGAGTAGCGGATTCCCTTCACAAATAATTACCCAAATTAGGGGAGGGAGTTTTACGCACGTTTAAATAAATAATGATGCTACCTGTAGGAAGGGGTCCAAGATTGAAGGTGTTTACATAGCTGATATGATGTACCATGTACCTGATCTAATTGGTGTTTGCTATATTTATCTTTCAAGATATGTTTACACGCCGCCATTAAGAAGGATCCTCCTACAAGCACAAGCATTTACTAACTTTTCGTTGTTTTATAAGTGGCAATTTTTTTATAACACAGTAATATTTATAATAAGAATATTCAAATGATTATAAATACGATGAGGCGTGAGTTTATGTATGTATGTATGTATAAATACGATATATGTAATGCTATTATATTTTACGTACTGTTTATCATTGCAGATTTTATAAATAATAAGTCTTATTAGGTACATAGTTAATGATACCAATAGACGAAAGAGAATATAAAAAAATACAAAACTAAAAGAAAAATAAATAATAATAAATAATTAAATAGTATAAACAAGGATTTAATTGAATCCTTGCCTTCTTCCCTTCTTTCCTTTTTTGTAGTTATTTTTTTAGGAGGGAAGGAATTTGACGGCAGTGGCGGTACGGTCTTAAAAGCCCAAAAGCCTGGCTTGCGTTACTAAAATTAGCAAAAACCAAATATATGTACGATTAAATTATTTTTCCATTTCAAACTAACTTAAAATCCGCGCGGCAGCGCCTGATCTGTATACTCTATTCATCTTGGGCGGGGTAGTAGTACAAAATTCGACCGTAGCAAGTAAGTGGCGCTACTGCCGCGTGAAATGAGCGGTTTACGATGGAGTTGAGACACGGGCTAGTCATTTCGCTCGCACGCGCGGGCTTGCAAGCGGGCTTTAATGCTGATATCTATTTTCTCTTTCTTATCTATGAAAACTGCTACAAAACGACAGATACGTATGTATAGCTAGATCTAGCAAATAGTTTGTGACTAGAAGCCCGGCTTTCAGCATGAAGTTATCAACAGATGTTAGTCAAATGCGAATTTCGCGCGTGCGTGTTCATGACTGGGAGGATTGTGATGCTAACTTCATTGATTACAATTATGTACATTACTTGAAACTGAACAATTTGTTTGAGCGGATAGTGTTTTGTATTAAAAAGCTTATTAAAGTGGAAAGTGACGATGGATGAAGACGTTCCGTGTGACGATTTAAAATGTGCACAAGTTATCGGCGCAGAAAAGGTAGGCACGCTAAACTTTGCACAAAAAAACAACTTATTTTTTTAACCGAAACCTACGCCTGACTTGAGTATTTCTCAGATAAGCAAGTCACATAAACGACAATTTCAAAGATCGATGCGATTGCTGATATATCTGTACAATTTTATCTAGTAATAGCATGCCTTCAGTGTGTTTTGTTGGTCGGTCCTGTCTACGCCACACCAGTAAGTTATAATGAACAGTGAAGATTTACTAGTATGGTAATATAATATGGCAAGGTATCAAGGTAGAAGATAGATTTATTGGTATTGTGTGTGAAAAAATACAAAAATGTATCCCTCGGCTTGCCCTTCTCTGCAACCCTAGGCACGCCACTGTTTGACGGTCGTTCAGATGTACTCTTTGAGTAATAAGAATGGTTAATATATATACAAATTAATATCCATAAATCAGAATGCAAATTATTGTGAAATAAAGACATTAAGGAAGCTGAGTTAAGTTTGGTAAGTATCTAAAGGCCGAGGCACACCGAATGAGAGTTTAACTTTTATTCATTTGTAATCATTTGCAAGTTTCAGCTTAAAGCTGAGCCACACCGAATGCGTGCGCAGCACGTGCGCGTGCGCGTTGTATCGTATGAAATGTCATAGTAGATGACAAACCGCATGCGTGCGCAGCACGCGTGCACGCCATGCAAGCGGTTTGTCATCTACTATGACATTTCATACGATACAACGCGCACGTCACGCACACGCGCACGCGCACGTGCTGCGCACGCATTCGCTGTGGCTCAGCTTTAAGCTGAAACTTGCAAATGATTACAAATGAATAAAAGTTAAACTCTCCGATAGAATTAATAAACAAACATGTCTTTTAAAACACTAAAATGAAAGGCATCAAAATGCGAATTGTACCAAAATTAACTATTTTGGAAGATTTGTTTAGGGTTAATTCACATTTCCAACACTAACTTGCTATATAGCATATAAGAAAACCTCTCCAAGAAAATCTATTAATTTTATTTCAATTTTCTTCTCAAGGCTTTAAAATCTCTTATTCAGCAAAACGAAAAACGGAAGGTCTATCTCAGATACCTAACAGAGTTAGTTCCTAACTTGCCAATTATCGCAAATTAATAAAGTAATTAAACTCTCCGACCGAATCTATGCAATTATTTTTAATTGTCTTCTAAAAGACTTTAAAATCTCATAGGCATCAAAATGCAAATTGTACTAAAATTATTCAGGATTTTGGAAGATTCGTTTTAGGGCTAACCCAGGTACCTAACTAAGTTGGGGGAGGGTTAATCTGCATACGATAATCGTGGGGTGCGACATCTGTTGGGAATCTGCATGCAACTTTGAATTTCGTCCAATTTGAGGCAACGGGCCTTTTGAATTTATAGGCTATCTGTTTTGAGGTGTACAGGATGTCACAAAAATTTAGACATAGGCGTTATGGGTTTTTTTTATTACTGTATCCCACAGCTGGGCAACGGTCTCTCCTTGGATGTACATACACTTACGTCTGGGGTAGTCAGAGCAAATACAATTTAATTTCAGAGCCACTTTTAACAATTGTCTCGTAGGTTTAACCTTTTCAGCGCTCTGTCAAATACAAACGCAGTAACTCACACGCCATGACATGGGAATGTCAAACTTGAAATTGAACGACGGACGATGCCATGACGGAAATATGGCATCGAACCGATGGTGCACATATATACCTACGTCACTGGCGTCGAAAAGGTTAAGAGTGCGCAGTACGTTCGGTTCTCCATACAAACGTATTTACGCTCTCATTTTTAAAACGCCATGCTAGAATAACATGAAACTTTGTATACACAATGGGATCCGGCATATCTAGGTCGAAAATTAGTTTCTGTTGCTTGAAATTATAATGGAGAAAAAATACAGCGATTATTTAAGGTTTTCATACAAGCCGTAAAAACTCAATAAACCGCTGTAGGTATTTTTTTTTCATTTACAATTTCTAGCAACAGAAACTAATTTTCGACCTAGGTATGCCGTATCCGATTGTGTATACAAAGTTTCATGTTATTCTAGCATGGCGTTTTAAAATGAGAGCGTAAATACGTTTGTATGGAGAACCAAGCGTACTGCGCCCTCTCAAATAATGTTTTGTGTTATGACTAGTCAAGGGCACCCAATACCAATATGTATACATTATTTCACCTTATTCCATTGAAATAAGGTCTAAATTGTATACATATTTATGTCCTCGACTGTACCACAATTAATTTGCACAGTATAATATCAGATTAATATACTCAAATGGCAACATACACTCAATGCCAACGATTGCGTAGCGTTACGCTCGTGGTTTTCCTAATACATTGCGTGTGATCCCAACTAACCGCAGTGCGTTGCTCGTCTCGACCGCGCAATGAAAGATAAATTCGTGCAGATTGGTAAAGCACCTACCAGGGCTACGAGCAGAGACTATCTAGCGGATGCCAACACTTAAGGTATAATAAATAAATATTGGGAGACAATCTTACACTAATTGACCTATATAGTCCCAAACTAGGCAAGGCTTATACTATGGGTACTAACTAGATGACGATATATACTTATATACTTATATAGATAAATACATAGAAAACATCCAAGACTCAAGAGCAAAATTCGTGATATTTACTACTTCGTGCTTTTATTTATTTATTTATTTATTTATTTATTCAAGGTTCACCAACGATTGTTGACATCAGCAAATCTATAAACTAAGTAGGTACATTTAGAGATGGGTGTCACAATCACTTATCTTATTGCTTTCGGGTGTTGTTTCTATATTTATACACACAAACAATGCCCCAATCGGGATTCGAACGCGGGACCTCCAGCTTAGTAGGCAGGGTCACTACCAACTAAGCCAAAGTGGTCGTCAAAATAGAAAATTAATAAAAGAAAAATATGGGTGATGTATTTCAATATAAACGTTTTTAATAAAAACGACACTGTAAAGAACTTAGAGTAAAAAACTCAAGGGACCAAAAAAAAGCTACCTCCAAGTATTTCCAGTTGAACAACCTGTATTTTGAGAGCATCAACGCACCCTCTATTATTTTCAGTTTTCCCGAATTTTGCCTCAGGTTTTCATTAGTAGGGGTGCGTTTAGTGACTTATGCAAACAAAGGGAAGGGTGCCAATGGTAACAAGTTGCATTCTGCACCGTCTGTTTTACCAAAATTTGTATTTGGAAAATTGTATGTAGGTACCGATTGTTTGTGGAAACTGGAGCTTGGTTTGTTGGGTATAAGGGTGAACTTTGAATGTTTTGTGGTTTATAGTAACGATTTTGATCTGGTTTTTGTTTAGTGTGTAATCGAAGGAGGAATAAAAATTGTTATGGATGGTTCTGTATTTTATCATCATTTATTTGAATGGAAATTTTTGCTACCCAAAGGTTGATTGGAAGAGATCGCTCTTTAGCGATAAGACCGCCTGTCGTTTACATCTAGCTTCAAGCTTTATGTTCTGTATTGTGTTCTCACCAACAAAAACTAATATATTGATAAATCACATTTGTTTTTTAGTTGTACGGAATCCTCGGTGCGGAATCCGGCTCGCACTTGGCCGGTTTTTTTAAAGGTAATATAGTGTATTTGTATTGTATTGCACGAGTATATAAAAACTTTTTAAAAGGGGTTTTTAAAACGCGACTAGCTAGTATCAAAAACCTCACCAATATATTTCACCATTAGCGCCCTCGCTAACAGTCTTTTTTGCACTCATTGTACTGAGTAACTTTCAGCCAATAGGAGGGATCTTAACGGCCGAAACTTTGGCCCCCGAGAACACCTGAAGTCTAGACGGGACATTTGTGCGTTTAAAGTGGCCTCGTTATTTGTTTGGGACTATTTTTGTTTAAGTATTGTAGCTTTAAGAATAATTAGGCAAGTTTTAATGAGAAAAATGAAAATTTCAATTTTGCTGTTAATGTTTGAGAATACAAAAAAAATTAAACAAAAAAATATCAATCATTCCTTTTAAGAAAAAGAGTAAAAATTTGTGCTACGTATGGCATTTCATATCAAATATAAAATACGAAAACAGAGTACTAGGATTCATTTTCCTTCCAAATTTAAGTATACAAATATGTATAAACTTGCCTTTGTATGACAGCCTTAAAGGGGTTAGTTCAAGTATATATTTGTTTGTAATGCTTACCATTACCACCAAACATTGTAGACTCGTTTAATATTTATATTTACCTGAAAATAAAAATAATACACATTAGTTTATAAGATTATATAAATACAAATTTAATATAGTGTTCAAACAATTTCATACATTGCCATCTCCAAGTACACTAAGTACATGAAAAGTTATAGTTGTGTTATGTGACCACAAAAGCCCAGAAACTTCTAATTTCTAGCCACATTTGCTCTCAAATGCTGTGAGAACAAGCTCCCACTAACAATCTGTCGCAACTCGCAAAACAAAACTAGCAACTTACTGGGAACTTGTCGCTTAACACCATTAAATTACTATCAGAAACATTTCCACTGTATGTGTAGTGAATCCTAATTTGAACCGTATCTTTCATACACCAAAGTCGTGTTTGTTATGAAACAAGTGTGTTAAATAAGAGTTTGACAAAATAATCGAATGATGATGCATTTGAAGAATCTCATGCTGAAATGTACTGCTTTCGCTCTGCTACTACATTCAAATTCGACCTTAAGTACTCGCCGTTAGACTTCACTTTCCAAAAACTGCCTAAATCGAAATCGTCCTTTTGAAAACACGCTCCTCATTATATGCCTTAAAAAGAAACATTACATCAATTTGTAAACCTTAAGTTACACTTATCAAGGCTGCTTTTTCAATGGCTATCAAGGATACGAGGTTTAAAATAATAGTTTTACCGACCAATTGTCCCTTAGTGATCAGTGATCAGAATGGGCAGAATGGGTATTAAGTGGGCAATTGGCCGCCGCGGGTGGCCGCGAATTGTCGTCAATTCGATGCCTGGCCCTAGCCGGAAGTCGTGATGACGACGGGATCCGAATTAGACATCGATTAGTGTTAACTGGCGCAGTCGGCAGGATTAAGTTTGAAGTTTAATGACATGCTTTTCTAGTTGGATGTAGGGATGTAATATCGCCCAACTCTACTGTTTTATACTTCTAGGATTATTTTCGAATACACTTCACAGCGTTCTCTACGAGTATTTAAAATTATCTACCAACTGCAGACGATTTCGTTGAGAAAGTGTGATCCCGTAGCGTTGGATGATAGTACATCGTTCGGTCTAGTAGGTACTTCCCCTAGAGCTTCGGATTAGTCTTTTGTATAAGATAATGCCTTGATATTTATTAATATTGTTATATTATAAAGGAGTACATGTCATAGTTGTTATTTTAAAGACGATGAGATAAATATCGACCAAAGGTTTCATATTTCGTTATTTTGTATCGATGCTATGGAACACAAAACACAATATACCTTTAAAGCTATGCTAAGACATGTTTTTCGTATAAATCGGTCAAAAAATGCTAAGACACAACAATGTTACTTATAATAGACTAAGAACAGGTATTTTTCTGTGATAATAAAATACGGAAAAGTTAAACTGTCACAAAGTTCTCCGTCAAAAATCGAAATATTAAAATAAATGGAAGGAATTTTGTCCAATTACCGTCCTAATAAATTACAAGCTTTATCCGTTTTTCGGCATTTTTCGACACTCCATCACAGTCGGGGCCGATAGAAATCAAAATTACGGAAAAGACTGATTCTTCGCCCAATCAATCCAATCCCTAATTGAAACAAAAGACGAATCGGCATTTCGGGAAAACTGCAAGCGAATAATTCAAAAAACAGTGTTCCGTTATTACGTAGGTAGTCGTCAGATGCAAATCAAGAGGGTTCCGTCTCGCAGGGGTGCTGAAATATGGGCCCAATAAACAGCAGCACGGTGAGCGGGCCGCAGTTAGGAACACCTGACAAGCATGGTCACCCTATTGGTGTTGATATGAATTAGTATAAGGATAAAAAGGTGGTTTAGGGATGAAAAATTGAATAGATTATGTGGAGACTTGGATATTTCTTCCTTCAGTTTTACACTTTTAGGGATAAGTATTTTTCAAATATTTTAAGTAACTGTTATTCTACGTTACTTCGTATCCAACGACAGCGAACAACGCCATCTGTAATATAATTTAGCAAAGTGCAGGTTTTGAAAGTAACTGCCGCAATAAAAGCAGTAAAACTGTGGAGAACGATTAATTCTCCGGATTTGCATCACAATTGCATTAAAACAAACTCGTGCAGTTCCGTTTGCAGTAAACCCGCTTCCGTGTTTGGGACCCACTTTATTAGATTTTGTACAGTATTTTAAACCTTTTTGAATATTACATACACATCTAATACTCATATATTATAAAAGGGAATGTTTAAGCCGATGTTTGTTTTCCTTAATCTCTTAAACTACTAAGAACTTTTTATGTCACATGATGTATAAGTTCAGTGATGAAGCTTAGACATTAAGAGATAGGATTTATCAAGATTTTCATTTTATAAGGGGCTAAATTTGGTTTGAAAAGTATAGTCAACTTGAATTTTTAGCGGTAATTGCCTTAAAAGTAAGTTCCGCGTATTTTTTCCTTTTTATACAACGACAGCGGCCGACCCTTTATTGTATTGACATGAGGATTCGTTGTGTTGAAAGCTAGAGACATATGCAGGTCCCTCTCTCCCAACACAGCGCATCCTCGGGAGCTCTGGCGACCTTACTCACCACCAGGAACACAACACCACATACCTAAGGAGCGAGTAGTGGTGTTATGGCTACGTTCTTCTGTAAGGTGGAAGTACTTCTCCAGTTGGGCTGCTCCAAATATGAACGAGATCATTACGCTATGCCCTGCCTCTCTTAATATCATTCATAGGCTACATGGTAAAATGTATTTATGTCGCAACAAATAAATGATAATAACTTATTTTCCAAATGTAAGTGTCACTCTAACAGTTTCCAATACTGTGCGAAGTCTCCCGGACGAAGTTCTGAACCGTCCATAACTAAGCACTGTCTCAAGAGTTCATCTCTATTTGAATTAAATACAAATGTTTGCTACTTTGTTCGGCAGAAGTCGCGACTGTTCTCAACTTGAAATATTTTCGATGACACAAATAATTGAATTAGCTGTGATGTTCTTGGTAATTCCACGTAATTTAGTTGTTCAGAAGGCACAATTAACTTACTTATGCTTTTTTTATTTCTATAATTACAAAAAATTACAGAATTATCATCATCAATTCATTGCCATCATCAGCCTTGCCAAAAACTGTTTTATAGCCCCGTTAATTAAAAACAAATAGATTATATTAGAATAATATATTCCTTATACTGATTTAAACCTGCACGATTTTTACACATTATTAATGGTAAACGAGACTTTCAGTTGTACGCCATTAAGTCCTGTTTACTAATAATAATAATGTATTCCTTGTATAAAATAAACAAATATAAATTCTCGTTTTAACTAAACATCTCTATTTTACAAAGTAAATTATACAAATAAATGAAATACGTAATTATTACAGACAAAGCACAACTTACACAACCCACAACTTATTTTTTCGATAATCAACCCCTCAGGGTGAAACTGGGGATGATATTATTTATGTGAGAGGATGGTTGTAGTAGGATTAGAATATTTAAAGTTATTGTTGTGTATATAATGAACTAAAGCGACAAAATATTTAATGTGGTATCAACGATGGTTATAATTTCAGGCTATTACAGGTTTTCCTAAATTCCGATGTCAACTAATTCAAAATCTAACTGTTGTCACAAATAAACATATTGTATTGTTGGACCTACTTACCTGAACAAGTGAACAGCTTCCCTAGACAAGTTATGGATAGCATAGTAGAAAAGCCTAATAAAATTAAATATAGTTAAGCAAACACTCATAAAATCAGAATAACTGTAAGCATCTATAACAAGATAAACATACTAGTATTTATTTATGTACTCGTAATGTTGGGCAATGAACAAATGAGTATAAATTACAGAGATGGGGCTTCTCCCAACACTCTATAGTTTAATACAATCTTAAAAATGTAAAAGATTTTTCATCCTATGTTTGCACAAAATTTGTAAGCATTATGAGAATTAAACAGTTTAATATTTTTTGTGAGAAAATCCTCATGTATTTGCGAAGAAATTCGAAAAACGATGTGAAATGGTCAATCCGCATAAGGCCAGTGTGGATACCTCATTCAGGCTTATGCCCGACGGTGGGACGTAAAATACAGGTTAGTTATGAATTTGTGACGTGTGTGACAAACATTAGACGTCTGAACTGAACCAGACGGGCATTCAGTGTAACAAAGCCAAAACACAATAGAAACCAATACTGTGTTTCGTCACTAATCCAAATAAAGCGAAACCACATGATACAATAACTCAGCAATGCGGCCGGCAAAGTGCCCTTTGTGGCTTTTATAGTCGTGCCACAAAAACGGTTTTCACAAAGCGAGTTTTCCGCCCTAGGCGATATTGACGCAAAAACTGCGCCCTGTACTCGTAATTTGTCACATTCGGGTGCCCACAGGGTTTTGTTACACTATTTATAATTATAACATATATATTCAATCGTAATTTATTAATACACATATTAATATGTTAAGCAGCTTGTCTAGTCGGATTCGAGGAATCGTTGAAATTAAACTAATTAAGAGGGAAATACATATTGGAAATTTGAACCTGTGTTTTATCAACTTGAAGTACAAACTATCTCATGAAGCAATCAAATTTCTCTCTGTTTTGACACAGTATAATCCATATGTATACATATCTTAGGTCTCTACAATATTAACAATGAACGAATACAGAATTTGTAGAAAACCTAAAGCTTGTACCAGTCATGTTAAAACATTGCTCGTTTGATCATTTCATGGCTTTTGGAATAATTTTACAAAATTCACTCTAAGAATACGAAGTATCTTTTTCTTAGTGTGCCGTCCACTTTTTGGCGATCATTATGGCAATTTCTACCTTTGACCCAGAAGTTCTGAATTTCAAACGAGTTAATATTTCCAACTAGAACTTAGATTTTTAAGACATTACATATTTTTTTCTGTGGAATTTCTTTTTTTTCTCGTCATGATCAGCTCCAAATGCCTGCGATGTGTTATAGCTTTATTCTGAATCCTATTATGTATATGAATAAAGTAATATTTTCTGTGCTTAGTGTCTGCAGCGTACAATACAGTCCAAACTTTATTGCTCACTAAAAATGATTATAAGAGAAAATAAGATCAAATTAAACATGTAAAATGGCTGACAGCAGGCGTTCTTATAGCTAAATAGCGATCTCTCCCAGACAACGTAACACTAACATTAAAGTAACGTAATAGTTACTTATGTGGCTTCTGCACATCGTCACGCTGATATTGCACTTTAACTTATATTTCCACACCCCATATGACCAGCGCACGTGTTAATTCAATTTCCGCAATAGCAGTCGTCTGTTTATCCGTCTGTACCTTTCTAACTGTGGAAGTATATATAGGTGTTTGGATTAATAATGAAATATCTCCTAGAACTCCTTAAGTAATATGGTGGGTAAACTGTCATTTCCCGCTTGTTCCGGGATAATACACAAGCGTAGACGGCTCAAAGCCACGCTGTTATATGGCCAACATTACAACGATGCTATCAATTCTTTAATATTTAAATATTGTATGTCTGCCGCAACCGCTATTATTTTATGTAGGGTGAGTTCTTCAACATGTGGCTATGAGTTTTGCTGGCTCAACTTTAAATATGCCATTTCTATCTAAATGTTACTACAGGAGAGTGACTTTAACTAAGGGCGAGGTGACAAAAAGATCACTGACGTCAAACGTTACGTTACGAGTATGTCAGTGGTTTAATGGGGAATTTCAAAATTTTTGTTTTTAGGCTCATTTGACTTTTACACACATGATAACAGTTTTTTTACGTTTCATACATTTATGTAAAGTGGTAACAAATAAATATTGGGGGACAAACTTACACAAATCGACCTAGTCCCATACTAATAATAATAATAATAATAATAATATAATAATAATTTATTGAATAAATGAAGTACATATTGCTGCTTACATTGTTTTTTATCTTAAAGGTAGGTAGGTACTTACTAATAGCAACACACCCAACCGACCAATGGCAAACCCGACATGCCAAATGCCCTAAGGTCTACAAATGGGTATATAGTTGTGCTGGTACTAGGCACCTACATAGTCGAGTGCGAGTGAGTAAGCGTCCTCTGCTCCCCGTACTAGTATTGAACTGTATCACGGTGGAAACAGGATTCACCAATCTCGTTATACACGACTTTTATATAACGTAATTTCAAAAGTTAAATAAGGTTTACAAATTTAATAAGTGAATAAGTGTATGACTAAAGCTACCCTAAATCTTGTACTTGTATCATTTTTAAGCATGCATGAAAGTATAAAGTAACAAAAACACTTTAATTATTTAAGTAACAATCATGTGGGTCGACTGAGAAACATCAACATTTCGTTGTTAGTTGCAGGTTTAAGCGTAAACATGTAGTATATGCAAAATAATCAGATCAGTCATAACCGGGTCCAATATAACAACGCGTTCCGGGTGCTGGTGGGGCTGCCCCGCTTCTGTAGCGCATCAGGGATGTTTGCTGAAGCGCGCATAGATTGCTTTAATACGACTATGCGCAAGCGATGCACATCCCTGGTGCGCCGGGTGCGGGCCAGCCCCAACCCCATCCTGCGTTTGATGGCTGGGAGGTTTGACTGCCCATATTTGAGGCATTGTGAGGACATGCATGTTTCTAGAAGTACTTATTATGTTTAACCTACTTAAGTGCTTCTAGAAACATGACCCTATTAAAAATATTTTTCCAGTACATATGGTGCTACTTGACCGCACGAGTGCGGTAATCAGCAGATTACGTGCATATGTCGAAACTTTAAAGAGCCATATGTACTGTAAAACGTTGTACGATGCACGTGCGGATAGGCAATTCGCGGCTCGTGTCGATTTAAAACACTCCCTTCGGTCGTGTTTCAATTTGTCGCCACTCGTTGCGAGTTTCCTGTTGTCTGCACTTGTATCGTAATGTACTATTAAAATTTTCTCAAAACTAATATTATAACATAGCTTTAAGTAAATACTAACCAAATATATGAGTCTGTAAAGATACTTATATTATTAATAATAATAACTTACACAAATTCCTTCTGGATAAGGTACTGAATTATAATATGTAGGTGTTTTATTAAAGTATAAATTTATACATTATATAGTTTATACGTATATTACAACGAATGTGTGTGTGTGTGTGTGTGTGTGTGTGTGTGTGTGTGTGTGTGTGTGTGTGTGTGTGTGTGTGTGTGTGTGTGTGTGTGTGTGTGTGTGTGTGTGTGTGGGTGGGTGTGTATGTGTGGGTGTGTGTGCGTGTAACTGTATGTATATGCCATTTACTTATTTTACCAGGTATTCAGTATTTTCATAGTTTTGCAGTTTCAGATATGCTTCTAGTTTTGATTTGCAGGAATATGAGGCAACTGTCCGTATATTTATAGTTTTACTAAGCTTGTTATAAATTACAGGTCCCAGAACGTTTGCGAATCGTTTTGCAAACTTCGTTTTGTGTGTTGGAATGGAATAGACTATATCAGTTCTTCTTTTAGAATCTGAGAAATCTGGGGAATTTTTATGTTGTAATAGAACCAAGTGTTTGACGAATAGTTGCCTTACAGTCAGAATTGCAGTTTCACTGTACAATGTAGACGTTGGATAACGGTAGTTTTTAAATGTCATAACTTTGAGTACTGCCCTTTGGGCTCTTTCGAGTTTGAGCATGGTTGTTTTTGGTGCGCCTCCCCAAATAGCAATACAGTAACTTGTAATTGACTCGCATAGTGCATAGTAAATAGATGTTAATAGTTTTTGGTCACAAACATGACGCAGTATTTTAAATATGTAAATCATTTTCCTAACTCTTCCCGTAAGGCCACCAATGTGTTCATGCCAATTAAGGTACTTGTCTACTTGAATCCCTAAATATCTAATGGATTGAGTTTCAGTGATCAGAAGGCAGTCGCATCCCATTGGATTTTTACAAGTGTGTGCTTTTATTGTGATAGATCTATCCGATGGGTGCTTTTTATTTCGAATACTAAAAGCAATTAACTTAGTTTTACCTAAGTTAAGTGTCAATAAGTTGTTGTTTAGCCATTCAGTGACTAAGTTAAACCCGGTTTGTGCAATATCATTAACCTCAGACCAAGAACTTCCGTGAAATAGTAGTACAGTATCATCAGCAAAAGTTATTATTTGGCCGTTATTAAGTGTGAGTCGACATAGATCATCTATATAAATGAGAAATAGTGTGGGTCCGAGCACACTTCCTTGAGGCACACCATAATTAATATTTTCTTCAGCACTGCAATGATTACCCACCCTTACGGCTTGCTTCCTGTTGGTAAGATAGTCCTTTAGTAATTGCAATGGCAGTCCTCGTACACCCTTGTTTTCTAGCTTCTTTATCAATATTGGGACAGAAACCGTGTCAAAAGCTTTTTTTAGGTCCAAAAATATACCGAGACATTTTTTGTTTTTGTCCAATTTCTCGACAACAAAAGAGGTTAGTTGTTGGATTGCACCGAAAGTCGATTTTTGTTCCCTAAAACCATGTTGATTTGAGCTTAGGAGATTATCTTTTTCTAAAAAACATTTTAACCTTTTATTAATAAGTTTTTCTAATACCTTAGCTAGAGTAGGTAAGAGTGAAATAGGCCGGTAGTTAGCAATGGAGTCTCTATCTCCAGATTTATAAATAGGAATTACAACTGACTTTTTTAGAGCATTTGGAAATTTACCACTGTTAAAGCATAGATTACAAATCATTGTGATGGGGCGGGCTAAAGTATGAAGTTGCTGTTTTAAAAATTGCGAGGAAATATTATCCCAGCCAGATGAATTACTTGTTTTTAACGATAAAATCGTAGCCTTTACTTCTTCGACATCTGTAGGTAACATTATCATAGACTTTAGGGGACTGACACCAGGATTTATGTGTTTTAGTCGTTCTGCTTCGGAGAGTTTTGTTACTTTTATGATAGTGTCTGCCAGTTCTTTTCCTATATTTGTAAAGTAAGAGTTTGCATGATTCAGGGATGCATGAGGAGACGATTTTAGCGTCAGAATATGTCTCTCATTATCGGTAGTCTCACTGAAGTTACATATTTGCTTGATTATAGACCATTGTTTCTTTAAATTATTGTGATTTTCCTTGATCAAACCTCTCTGATAAGCTCTCTTAAGATTATTCAGCATGCGGCTACATGTATTTCTATATCTTTTATATGTTATTCGATTAACATTATTATTAGGCTCTTCTCTGAATTTCTGGTGCAGTTTGTCTCGGTTTCTCAAACAGCGGATGATACCTGGTGTAATCCAGGGTTTTAAGCTGCGCTTTCTATGTGAAACTTTGATTACCTTTGTGAATTTTTTGAGAGTTTTATTAATAAGATACAGAAAAACATTAGTGGCATCATTTACATCTAATCCTTTAAGCACCGCAACCCAGTCCATTTGGTTTAACTCTGTTTCAGCCGAAAGATAATCAATCTTTTTATAAGTTTGTGATGATTTTGTTTTCGGCACATTAGCTTTAGAAAGAGACATCATTACTGGTGAGTGATCGGTAATTGAAGAACTACACACTACTGTCGTGTTAGGAAGTTTAGTTTTAATAATGCAATGATCTAGACAGTTGTTGTCTCTGGTTGGGAGTTTATGAGAAGGTAATAAACCGTGTGAAGCCAACATGTCTAGATAGTCAGAAGACGCATTATCTTGGTTAGTCTCAACTATGTTTATGTCCATATCGCCTAGAACAATTATATTCTTAAATCGCTTTAGTTTACCGAGTACTGTATCTAAGGATGAAACGAAGTTGTCAATTCGTCTGTAGGAGGGGGGTCTATATATGGATACAATGGCATAATTCATTCCAAAAGTTGTGACCAGGCAGTTTGCATCTCGTATGTCGTCAGGTTCCGTAGTTTTGAATGATAATTCTGTTTTAAGATAAATAACTACCCCATCGTTTTGATTAATATTACGTTTTGTAGAAACACTTGTATAATTAGACAAAGAAGGTAATACCTTGTCACCACTGAGCCAATATTCTGTTAAAACAATGGCATCAAATTTTATATCTAGTCTTTCCAGCATGACCTGCAGCTCATTAAAATTGTGATTTAAACTTCTTATGTTTTGCGTTAATATCTTAAACTGACCATTCATGATTTTTAAAGAGTGTTTGCAGCATTCGAAATTATCAACCACCACAGAATTACCGATATTGATATTTTTATCAATATCAGATGACAAAAGATTTATGTCAATCATCGTTAAATGAGTCTAATGAGACAATTGGGTAGAATTCTAGTAATTCTCTGGCGGCTGGAATTCGAAGATTGCTGATCAAGTAGTTAATTATAAGTAAGTGGCATGAGTGTGTAATTTTTTTGTATAGGTGGAGTGTATGTTTAGGAAAAAGACTTATAAAAGGCAATATTAACTTACAGTACGAAATATTAACTAGTCATTGGGAAGAATTAGATGCTTTTAGAGCTTCAATTTGCTGTTCAGATTTGATCCAGATTGGTTTAGACCGGTCATCTTGCTTGACGAACACCTTTCCCTGCCAGGTCCAGCAATATTTGTAGTTGTAGTTCTTGCGCAGCTCACGTCCGTAGTAGTGTAGTTTCCTGGCACGCGGTGTCAGGGATTCCGAGATATATATCGCTTGCTGGTCTCCCTCCATATTTAGACATGCTGTATTATACTTGTTGCCTGGGTTTAATTTGTTGTAATTTCGGATGGCCTGCATTAACGCCTTACTTTGTTGGGCCGTCTGAAATTCAGCAATAATTGCTTTTTGGGGATTGTTTAATCGCCTGACTTGCTTCATGTGGTCCGGGAAGAAGGGTAGTTTTAATGAAGTATGCATACTACTGAGAATGCCGTATAAGTTTTCATTTTCGGACACAGGAATGTTTCTTAGTTCGACCACGGCAATTTTTCGCGCCCTCTGTAATTCTTCCACTTGATCTTCAAGGTTGTTGATTTTTAACAAGGCGTCGTCGTGTTCAATAGAGATCTTGCTTACTTTTTCTTTTAGGTCATCGTACATTGACGTTGTATTTTCTAAAATTCTTTCAATATTAGAATTGGTCTTGATTATCTCCTTATTTTGCTTTCTCAGTTCATCGATTGCTTCGTACAATTTCGCATTTTCATTTGCTTTGTCCGCCTTGAAACTGTTCAGCATTTCTCTGATTTCTAATTGAAGTGACGTCATGTCATCTAAGTCCGTATGACCTTTGCGCTTCCTAGTATTCACATTGGACTTATCCATGTTAAGCGATAAGTCAGGGTTAGATGCTGTTTTGTCTCCGACTGGTGATCGCATAATAGTGGCCATTTTGTTCTGAAAATTTTGCGTATACTATGTTCCTAAGTACGAACTCAACACAAAAAAAAACTATCTTGCTGATTTTAATGCACGTTAATGAGTAGCTCTAATATACGGCTACTGTCTGACGAAATAAGGTTCAATTTACTTTGATAAATAATTAACTTTAACGAAATAAATGCAATTGCAAAGTGTCGTAGTCTTATCGTAGCGACTGACGGGAGGTGAATGATACTAAACAAAACTTGTACTACGGGTACTAGACGACGATATACCTACTTATATAGATAAATACATAGAAAACATCCAAGACCCAGGAAAAAATATCCGTGCTGAAATCCGACATCGAAAACTATGTAAATTCGGGGACACTTTTTCTTCTTCGGGCTTCGGATTTTGAGTCGAATAAGCCCAAAAAGTCTATATTTTAAGTTTTTTTTTAATTCCTCTTATAGCAAGTTCGTATTTTTTCCGCCTTAGTTTCCAGAATACACCCACGCTTGATTACTCTCTAAATAACACTTAATTACCACATTTATTTCCAACACTAGTTATAACTTCAGCCACACATCACGCCATCTTGCGCCGACCGCGTCAAAACGCCGGATGCGGTTTCTTAATAAGCGGCGTTATTAGTACAGACTCTGGGCTAATTCCTCTCTGTCTAATTTGGAACGACGAGCGTTGACAGTCTCGGGAGACAGGGATTGATTTTTGGTTTTAGAATAATGTGTCATTTTAATCGTTACAGGGACTTTGTATGTTATATTTACAACATATGTTTGGTATTTATGGCATTATAGAAATAACAATTATTTAACCCTATCCGATGTTTACTTGGCACGCCTCGGGTTGAAATTCAATTCACAAGTCAGAATGGAAATTAAAACATATGTATACAATTTTAAGAAAAAAAAGGCTTGATTCTGCTTTTGGTGAAGGTGTGTCGTTCAGTTCATGAGTATTGTTCAATTACAAAAATACTGTAGGATCGAAGCAAAGCCCATCAACGTGTAAGGCAGTTTTGTAAAATATTAAAAAAAGACAATCAAAAGCAGTGATTGTTCTAAAATCACAAGCGTCCATAGGCTACGGTGTGCTTGTTTGCCACTATCTTAGTATTAATAAAGGATGTAATGTAGGCGTATGAATGACTCGAGTAGATTCTCTTAATGTTGCAATTTAATGTTTAAAAGCTTAACATAAGTTTGAAATATACAATGTATATTTATATTATCGGGTAATTATGTTTAATTGCAAATGTATTGTCTAATTTCAGTACATGTCAAGTTTAAAGTTTTTAGTCAAATAGCCCGCCCCGTGTCATTCCGGGTGCAAAGGTGCCCATCACGCTGGCCGCATTACCGCGTTGAATCGCAATAGACAACCTTTGCAACAGGAATGACCCGGAACGGGGGTCATAACCTCTCTCTCGCAAACGGCGCCCGACCTCCATCAAAAAAGTTCTGGCCTCTGAGCACCAACAACCCATAGTCTCCACCGCAAGCGGGACAAATATATAATTTGCCAAAGCCGAGTATTTGTCCCGTTTTCTGCAAGCAGCTGCCTCGGCAGCAGCTCCCGCAGCGCCGACGGTGCGACCAAGGTGCGAGGCAGCAAAAGTGCTCACGCAAGTGGCGTCCCACAGCAGGCACTTACCCTTCTGCCATGGCACCAAAGTCAAACCATCAGGCCTCTTGCCATCAGTCCGGCTTAGGCCTGAAGGCTCAAGCACGCAAGGCACATTGGCCGAGACTAACGCTCTCCGAACAATGTCGTTTAGAGCGTGGTGACGCGAAAATCTTCCCGCACAACGGCAGCAACTCAAAGCGTGGTGCCCGCTGCTCTCCACCATGGCGCCGCAGATGCATAAATGAGGCTCGCAAACATCGCAGCCCAGGCGGAGAGCAACCGCCACCCGCATCGATTCGTCGTCGAGCAAAGTGCCCAAGTGTGGAGAAGGAAGCGCGTGTAGCCATGCCCCAGATTCTGGCATTGACACTGCCCTCAGTCTCGCTCTGTCCACCCCCTGCGCACCCTCCACAATACGATCCACTGCACGTCTCACCCCCACGTCGTCCCAGGAACGCTGGCGATCTGGATTTTCTGGTCTGGTCGCACCCGGGTTAAGAGCCGCCCAAGCATTCCAAGCATCAGACGCGTACGGTATGGTTACCTTGTCATCTTCTAAAGAAAGTATATTAGTCACAAGGCCCAAAACCCCACACGCCGAAGCCAAGAAAGCCGGAAGACTGATATCCCGTGCACGCCGTATTCCTAATCCGCCGCTTCGAATGGGAAGAGACGCCAGTTCCCACTGATGGTCCGAACTGAGGGAAACGTTCAGTATTGACTCCATTGTCTCCTTCAATACCCTATCGAAAGAGTTTGAAATAGACATTGCATGTCATACAAACATCATGCCTGAAAAGATCGTAGACAGTCATACTTAACAAGAGAACGAAAAACATGCTGTCGGGACAAAAATTACATTTAAAATACTTCTACATTTCTAACGAATTGTCCCGTGAATTCTTCCGCGACGCAATTTCATAACATTTTAAACTGCAAGTAGTCAGGACAACAAAAACAAATGAACGTAACACGACAAATAACTCGTTCCGTACGCTGTAGACGAGATATCTAATTAAATGTCTAGTGCCAGACCAGAATTAATTTCAGCCAGCTAAACATTTCCAGCTAGCTGAGCGTGTCTTACAGGATAGCAATGAGTTAAGGATTTTTATTGCATTTAAAATTTACTACAGCATAATAACCTGAGAGTTACTGATGACTTTGTCGAGGCTCTCGCCTTTCAACAAATGTCATACTTTACAGAGCGCTCGTAGAATCAGTTACATATTTATTGACCGAGCGAGCGAAGCGAAACAGTTTCAACTTTCGACAAAAATTCTTTCGTATGCCTGGCTGTCTGTCGGTTCGGATGTTCTCCTCTACAGGTTGCATTTCTCAACCGATTCTCGTGAAATTTTGTGAGCAGTTCGATGATTACATCGTTTTTGGAAATTTATAAATTTGAAAACAAAATTGTGCGAGATCTACAGCTCACAGAGCCACTAGTTTATTTATTTATATCAGGCAATAAGGCCCATACTTCATAGACTAACAATCATTATCAATATAGAAAAAACTTACACACTTAACACCTTTCATTTAGGTGACGTAACGGTGTGGCTCCGCTGTGTTCTCAAATTTTGAATTTCAACAGCAGACAACAAGAAATACGAGTATCGCCACGAACGATGTAAAACCGAAAGACATGACTGTCATATTTAAGCGTGGCGGCATCTTTGGTCTTTGAGTGCGTCGATTTTTTGAGGCCTTCAAAGACAAAGACCAAAGAAGTCCCAGAGAACGCTGTCTTTACTTATAGCAACTTGTGCACATTTAGGGTCCTATAATAAAGGATACAATACAGAAATACGCAGCTTAATATCAATAATTAAAACTAAAGCTTTGATCCCAGAGCAGAAATTTGACTAACAACATCCCAACTCTCTAGGCGATCCTTAAGAGTGGCCGAAATAAAGGAAATGCCGTAACTGAAAAGGTTTCTTTGAATACAAGTGGCATATATCAAGTGCCCTCACAAATGAAATAGCTCGGGGACGATTTCTCAGGATCGGGCTTGTCCCGTTCGGCTAGACCGTTCGGACAAAGGGAAAAGTTTTACTTTAGCGCAAGTTTCGGGCACGCTTAAATTGTTGTAGTTTATGGTTGAGTTTTACTTGTACTTGGCTGTTTAAATCTTTTACCAGCCAAACATTCAGTAAAACATGTGTTGAGTGAGGAAACGAATTATTCGACTTGAGATACACCACATTTATTACAACATACGAGTGTTGTTGTAGTGCCTTAACATTATTGATAATTGTTAACGAAACAATTTCTTCAACTTTTATTTTAATTTTTTTAGCGGCGTTATCGATTTAAATGAATTTTGGTTTGGAAATAGTTTGAGACCCTGGGAAGGTCATAGAATTAGTATCTCGAAATTATTCTTTAAGGGGTTGGACGGGGATGGAAGCTCCTTTTCGAGTGCGATAAGTAATTAATTATACACCTATAGGAAATCTATTTGTTATAATTTTTTACAGGCGTGGTATTAAACGGCAAATAAAATATGCAAGCTCGTGAAACGAAATCTTACCCAACGGGAAAAAGCCCTCAGCCGATTCTCCAAGGGACACTCGAAAAGAATCCTACGCATCCCTCCTTCCCTAATCTTGGCGATTATTAAAATCATATATCTCGCGCTGGGGTATGCACCCTGATTTCTAAGGGGGCTGCATTCTTGTACGTCTTGCAGGGATATTTTTCTATGGATGTTTATTTATTTATTTGTACAAATGGAAACGCGTGGCTTTTTGAGTTATATCCGTTGTCATTGGCTGTAAGTGAGGCGTATGCAAGTTTACATGCATTTGCCATTACGAAGGGTACCTATTATTATAGCTTTTCCACCCGGCGTCTTCATATGGTAGCCTATATGTTATACGCCAAACGCCAATGCTTTTTATGTCAGACGCGTTGGAACTCAATTTCAACAAACCTTTGCTGTCACTTGATGGTTACACCTAACTTAACCTTGCACCGTATTCTGCACAGAGAACACTGTTTATCTACATCTAATATTTATTTACTGGTGACCAGGGCTGGCAGTTTCGTCGCACAACGCATCAGCATATCTGTACAGCGGGGAAATGCTGCCAGCATCTTTGCTCGTACGCCGAGGATGAGGCCTCATTTTAGATTATTTATTTTTAAGTTTTCGGTAAGCATATGTTATTATTTTTAGTCATTCAGTTTGTCTTTGTTGTAGTTCTTGGTGTGTTTTAAATTATCATCATCATAATTCATCATAATCATCAGCAGCCGAAGAACGTCCACAAAGAAGGTTCTGTCCGGTGTTTTAAATATATAGTTGGATTAAAAAATGTATACAGAGTGTGGCCTGTAATACGAGCAATAAATTATATGGTACACTATTGAGCAATTAAAAATATTTATTTTACAAAAATAGCTTTCGTGTACATTTTTATTCTACTGGAGTGATATTAATAACTATTTACTTAAAAAATCCCTAAAAATTATATAAAAAAATAAAAAAATCCTAAATATATCCTTTTAAACCAAAAATGCGATAACGATTATGAGTCATAACTTAAAGCAACCTCAAAATCAGCCGCGCTATTATTTCTGGGTGCCAAAATCCATTACTTGTGGTCATAACTTTAGATCAAAATTTTTCCCAATTGAAAAAAGATATATTTTTTTTGGAACCAAGAGGTTACTGCAGATGCTCTAAGGAAGCGTCCTTTAAATTTATTGCTCCTATTACAGGCCACACCCTGTATAATAAACGTAAAAGTTTGTACTGAAAGTGTTCCCCTAATCTCCAAAACTACAGAACGGGTTTGCGGAAACTTTACAGCTTCGTCATCAGAATCGGACAATATAATTTAGAGCGTACAAATGCGCAGGCATATATATTGTAATAATTATACAAATGTACCACTCTAAAGCCTAATGAGTAATGACACGTCGCATTAGTTATACAAAAGGTAATAAAACAGCGAGCATGCACCGAGAATTTCCAACATTGTCCCGAAACGCTGCACTACGGCATAATGTCGTCCCTGGAATGTCACGTTTCGTCAAAGACATGCCCGTCACAATATTATTCTTACCTTCCATGGCTTTCATTTCATACCTTTCTTGCCTCTCATTACCATTCAGTCATTCGTAGATAAGCAAGGTGGGGGATACATTATTTTTGCTCCATTTTGACTTTAATTAAAATGCTGAGTGAATTATTAAGGGCTCTTATCTTGACTGATGGAAGTCTGTATATACGTGTCATTGCTTTTAGGACTTATAAGTATGTGTTTGTATGTTGTATACATACGTAAAGTGAAAGGCAGGTATACGTGGAACTTCATTTCAAGATCAATAGTAAAACAAATAGATATCCGAAGAACAGACAGCTTGCAAGATTTTCATTTTCAGTTTCGAATATGATAAAATTTAGATATATATATATATATATATATATATAGCTATAGTTTTTTAAATCTTTATTTATTTAGAGATTTTCATTATAATGGCAATGTCAGATTGACGTTGATATATAGTGATTAACTATACATCGATTTTATACGTCAAAGACTGCTTAACAACTTAAGGATGATTCACAGTAGACCGTTCCGTGTCCGGGCCGGCCCGATTTCTTCTAGAGAAATACGCCGGCCGTTACGTTTGCTGTTATAGAAAACGGGCCGGCCTGGACACGGAACGGTCTACTGTGAATCATCCTTTAGTCCTTCTGTTAGGACTAATTTAAATAAATACTCGTAAGTTCTCACTGTTCTGATGGCAAGTATTCTATAAAGGACTTCAGAATTTTTCTACAAGTATAACTATGAACTAAAAACTAAGTGTTCAATTAAAATAAAATAACTGAGTATATCCTTATTAGTTAATTGTTACGTTCCAAGGTTATGTATACTTAATACATTTTCTTTATTTATTTACAGATACACAAGTGCGAACGGCAGCCATAAACTCACAACCAGACGTTTCCACAAAAATCTAGTCAATCTTCGCCTTTGCCCACTGAAGGTAACATCAACCATTTATCACATATCTCACACTAATATCGCATTGCAAATACGACCTTAGAACTATTCAATAAAGTTCATATATAAAAGTCACGTTAAGGTTTGATGGGAGGTTGGGACAGTTATGTCTGATACGTCTGAGCTCGGTAATACCTTTGGCTTGAGATTAGACGTTATTGGTTTGGGTTTTGTGAGGCTGGAAGCAATTTGTTGTAGGAAGAGCGGTTGTCGTGGTTTCATTCGGTATACAATACATGCTTACCTAAATACTTATATTTTATGTTTATCTTTAATGTGACTGGCTGAACACATGACATATTGATTAGTATTTAGGCACCCATACCTTTTTCCATACATCCGTATACCAAAATGACTTTCAGAAATAAACTGCCAAGTCCGAGCCCCTTGACAGTTTTGCGTGCATTTTGCATTTTTTATTTAGCTGACTTATTGAGCCTCAAATCGGTGCCAGAGACCCCCCTTTTAAAATGGTTGGTGGCTGGTTCATACAAAGACACTACACTTTTCTATGTCTACTACAAGCATCCATCAATTATTTTGATTAGCACTTTACAGAACTTACTTATTTAAATTATCAAACTGTTTAGATTTGCTTTATGAATCTCCAAACCCAATAAAATTACTGAACTGATCAACGCTATCAATGTTAACCCTTAAATGCATAGTGTAGGATGCAGCCTACATAACAAAATCATCAAATTTTATTCAATGTGAAAACCTAATGAACTGTTCTTAGATATTATTACGTCTGTAAAACTAATAGATTTTTATATTTATCATTCAGATTTGTACGGTTTTATATACAAAAATAATTACACATGTTTTTAAGCATAATGGTGGCACTTTTGCAAAGATTAGTTGGTTAATTTTGTACTAAACCAGTAACGCTGCTAACGAAAATTTCAAATTAAAGGGAAAAATTGAAAAATTTAATGTTCCGAGCAGGACTCCTAAGGCGTTGTAACAGGGAACTATTGAAGGATTTCGTGGACGACCTTGGTTGTACCGATAGCTCAGAGGCTAGAGCGATTGGCCGCGTATGCCAGATGTCGCAGGTTCGAATCCTGTTAGTTAGTTGTCGATTTTCGGTGTGTGATTTAAACGAGTTTTTTTGGGGTTTATTTATGATTTTATATTTAAATGATTTATTATAGGCATATCACAAAGATAGTACCTTACTGATTATAATAAAATCTTTCATACATATGTATAAGTATATTTACATAAATCCCTTTGGCCTATGTAACTTTTAACACCGATAATTCAGTGAAAATCAGATTTTAATTTTTTAAATTATTTTTCCCGGTAACTGTAAACAATAATGTATTACATATATCAATTTCAGGCAAAAATAAAAATCATGCATTTAAGGGTTAACATACATTATCGCTAGAAAACCTATATTACTCGTAGTACATCTGGCAAACAGATAGTATGTTTTCAAACAAGACAGGAACAAATTAGTTGTACTGTGTATTATGCACCCGTCTTGCGCGGAATGCGTTCTGTCGCTACAGTGGCAGCCGCTGAAATGTTTATTACCTTGTTACTTATAAACTAAGTGTATAACCTAGCTTTCACATTACATATTTAGATAATGCAAAACCCTAACCTTGGTCTGCGTTTACTGTTTGTATACAAAAGTAGGAAAAAATAACTGTTGCTCTCTAAAATATTGAATTTTGAATTATTATTCATATAATTTACGCGATATCCAATCGTTTTCGCTTTGCTAAAACACATCTTGACACAATTTTAATTTTTAGCTGCCAAATGAGAAAAGGAAAATTTCATACCACTCGCAAGTAGGCATCTTGCCCTTATTTAAGCTTCGTGAGCAGTATAAATTAAAGACGTGATATGGTGCTGATCTGTAAGTGTTTTAACCTTTCTAATCCGTTCATTAAATCCTAACTCACTACATTTTCCTACATCGCAAGGCGAAATAAATCGCAAGCAACTTTGTACAAGCATGTCACTTCATAAAGGCACAGCTGTGCGCGGCGGCCATTTTCTTTATTGCCCGGAAAATCTTTGTCGTTATAATACGTGTTCCGAGTTTGTGAGACATATAGACTTTTTGATAGATTTGTTAGTCCATGGATATAAGAAAACTAAAAGCCAATGCTGTTTTTGTTTTTGGTCTTCTACTCAGTCTCCAACCCAGTTTTTTATTCATAAATCTGATTGTTAATTCATAAACTTTACTTATTTTTTTGATTATCGAAGAGATAAATTTTATTTTGAAACAAATGTCACCGTTACATAATAAAGAGGAAATGTCTGGTGTGTTCCAAACTAGACTGTATCTTGAAACTCATGCAATTAGTTGCCAATTTCGATGTATTAGGTATTTTTAACCCATCAATAAATAACTAATTAAATACTTTTTTTAAAGATATATCTTCTAAATATTAGTAAAAATGAAGCTTTAATTTTATAAGTCTCTCACTTTAAGACGAGGCATTCGAATTTTTGGTAGTGTTCCTTTCGATATTGTAAGCAAAGCAGTTAAGGCTGTATTACGCTATATTTTAACTCTTCGCACCAATAAAAAGTACTTGCCTAAAGATAAATTAAAAACAAAGCTCACCACATAATCTCTCATGCCTCCGATTCAAAAAGAAAGCAAAGCCGCAAAGACAAACACCTAGACACAAGACAAGACAGCTTACAGCTAGCTTGTATGTGTATAGCAAGGTATATACAAACGTCCAATCTCAAATATAGGTACACTTTAGTGCCTTAACCCATTGTATTAAGGTACAAAACTGTTTACCTATTTATTTCTGTTGTTGATACAGGCGTAGGTCGGGGTTAGTTCGTGGCCGGAATAAGAATGGTAGCCGTATATCAGTTTGAGCCTCACTTTCAATCGCGGTAGAAAATAAGAGTGCATTCGACATTGGCATGTGTAAGTGAAACATAGGATCCAATGAGGTAATTTCATGTGTACCTAGGTACTGACACGTTTTTTAATTTGTTTGATTACACTTTATTTATTTTTATTTGATACACCAACAGTAATACGAAGCTTATACATTTATTAGAATAGAAAATGCCTGCCATCTCAATAAAAAGAGCAGTTTTGAGGCATTTTTCATAACTCAATTATTCAAACAAACTTGTACAGAATCACGGGCACTTAGGATATCTACATATATTTGACAGTTACAAAATTCTTAACTTTTACTTTACTCGTATTAGTGTTTTAAGTCATTGCTGTAAATATACGTTGGAAATGTAGGTATCCAACAAAATTTTCAATTTCTGACGTGTTGTTCGGTGTTAGGAATACTTAGTCGTAGATAAATACTTGTAGTTATTAACTAACTCCAGTTCATAAAATGTTTAAATGCAAACACATTTTCAACGTGAGTACCTAGTCGTGTATTAGAAGTGTGGCACCTAGATTATAGTAGAATCTACGAACTTTATCGTTTACCTACTTTTTTGTATTTTTTGCTCAGATGTTTGTTGACGTTTCTATACTAAAAGTTCGTCTTCATTTCAAATCAGCAATTTGCATACTATGTCACATTTCAAGTTAAGTACTTGAACTTTTCTAATAATTGGCTTAAAATGAGATGTTACGTTCAAGACTTGCAGTTAACTCCGTCCATTATTTATGTTAAACTTAAATTCCATTTAAATTTGAATGGTAAGTACGTGCATTGTATGTAAATTCCTCCCCCTGCAGGTCGTAAAATTGGGGATGTTTATAGTGTTTACCCCGTGTTTATAGGGATTGGTATCATTGGTTCTCGATTCAATGGTATGTAGTTCATACAAGAATGCAGACGGCAACGAGAAATATAAAAAAATACTTTCGAATTAACGATCGAAAAACTGCTGTTACACCGCCATAACGTCAAATATGATATAAATTAAAATTACACTAGGATGACAGCAGTCAAAATGGTGATAAATCTCATTAGCTGTAAAGTCACCGGTCAAATTCTTAATAAACACGTGCCTTTTTAAACCTTGACGTTGGCGGAATCATCGACAATATCGATGCGGCCATAAAACACAAAGATTGATTTGATTCATTAGCTGTAATTATTGCACAATATTAATGTAATACTTTCGTATAATGCAAATAGCTGCTAGGTAGCTCTGAGCACTATTTTTAAAACGATCTTCCATTTCCATTCGTCAAAATTAGGGGCGATATACTTTGTTTTTGAGTTTAAGAACAATAAATATCACTAAAAACCAGTACTTAGTGGGTTTCTAATTCTTTTGCAATAGCGTCCAAAAGTGACAAACATTCAGTTTCCTCGGCTTGTACAGAAGGAGCTTTCAAAATGTAATATACGAGATATTTATTAAATCTCTTTCTTTTCGTTTTAGCTTATCTATAGATATATCTCTTCAATAGTTTACTTTCGTGGCAACTTTCGAACACATTCCTGTCTAGTTTTCATTGCACCATCAGCAGTCACATAAATCACACAATCAAAATTTTATTTACAAATCTTAGAATAAACACAATAAAACAATACACACTAAAAATCACTTACAAATTATGAAACAAATTAAAAAAATTGACATAATCTAGCAGATCCCAGAACGGCAGGTACCTGGTGCAAATGTGCCCAATATGCTGGCGGCATTGTCCCGCTGTATACCCGCTGTATGACCCGGGTATGTCGTAAAATTACGACCAAGACCACCGGGGGATGGGCAGCAGCATCCCTGAAGTGCGGTGGAGATACTGCGATCGCCAACCCGCATGCCAAGCGTGGCGATTGTGGCATATACCCCCCCTTGAATTCGTGGGAGGCCTATGTCCAGCAGTGGACGTCCTTTGGCTGATATGGTGGTGGTGGTGGATTGTCCCGCTGCACAGCCAACGATATTTGTTGAACCAGGTACCAGCCGGATCTAGGATCGCAATTGAATAAAATAAATAGAATCGAGTACCGATAGTAGTCCGAGATGCATCCTTGGATTTATCTAACCGCGCCTGCACCACCGGGGAACGAACCCGTAAACAGAGGCTCAACTTTATTTCACGAGAGCAAATGGTTCGATCTTTAAATTTGAGTAATCGAGTGTGGATCGTTGCTAGTTTTACAGTTCCTTCTGGGAATATGGCATGGTTTTGGTCAACTAATACTGGTTTGGACTATAACTTTGCCAATCGCTCCACTTATTCCAGTATCGCTATCATAGACCATAGTGCAGATAATCTTAATTTTTTTACGTATTAGACATTATGACTATTTCTGACATTTGAATTTACGAGAAGGAAAAAATCTATAAATAAGTATCTGATTTAGCAGACGGAATCGCGCGCCTATGATCATTTAAAAGGTCCATCATTCTATATAATTTAAAAATATTTTGTGTCGCGTGCTTATAAGAGATCGTTCACTGTGCGGGCTGTTAAGTTGTGGAATGGGTTACCGGTGTCCGTGAGGCAATCCCAAATTATAGCATCCTTCAAGGCTGCATTAAAAAGAATATGGCTGTCCGACTCCTGACTATTTTTAATCGACTTCAAGATTTCAAAAGAGCAGGTTATCAATTCGGTTGGATGTTTTTTAGGGTTCCGTAGTCAACTAGGAACCCTTATAGTTTCGCCATGTCTGTCCGTCCGTCTGTCCGTCCGTCTGTCCGTCCGTCCGCGGATAATCTCAGTGACCGTTAGCACTAGAAAGCTGAAATTTGGTACTAATATGTATATCAATTACGCCGACAAAGTGGTAAAATAAAAAGTGGAAAAAAATATTTTATTAGCGTACCTCCCCTATACGTAAAGTGGGAAGTGATTTTTTTTTTCATTTTAACCCTCAACGTGTGATATATTGTTAGATAGGTATTTAAAAATAAATAGGGGTTTACTAAAATCATTTTTTGATAATGTTAATATTTTCGGAAATAATCGCTCCAGAAGTAAAAAAAAATGTGTCCCCCCCCTCTAACTTTTGAACCATAAGTTTTAAAAATATGAAAAAAATCTCAAAAGTAGAACTTTATAAAAACTTTGTAGGAAAATTATTTTGAACTTGATAGGTTGAATAGTTTTTGAAAAAATTACAAAAATAATTTCTGAACTAAGTTTGTAATTTAACCGTATAAACAGGTGTATGTACCTGTCATTTCTACAAAATCACAATGAAATGACGTGCTTTCAAAGGTTTTGTGTTTCTGTACTTAATATGTCAACTTAATGTGACGGACGGAAAACTACGGACCTCTACACTGAGCGTGGCCCGACACGCTCTTGGCCGGTTTTTTTTATGTTTGTTACTCCTTAATTCCGTCATTACTTAACCGATTTGAAAATTCTTTTTTTGATTGTAAGTATATATATATCCAAGTTGGTCCCGTTTTTGTCAAAACGCAGTTTTGATGATGGTATCTATGAGGAATTGAGGGAACTCCTCAAATCTTTAAGGCAAACATACAGTGATTTTTGTGTTTTTATCAACAAGTCAAGTATTTGCATCCAAAAATGTGACATTGGATGAAGTGGAACTGCTGATGATGATCAGAACAGAACTCTTCAAAGACGAAAAGTTTACGTTTGGTGATTTGTCCTCCTAGCTGTGTTTGTTAAGAAAGTTCTATTTTCACGATTGATTTTTGTCATGCTCGAGTTCTGATGATGGGATCCATTAGGAATCGTGGGAACTCCTCAAATGTAAAAGGCACACAAATAGTGATTTTAGTATTTTCATGAACTAATCAAGCATTTTCATTCATAAAAGTGACATTTGATGAAGTGGAACTGCTGATGATGATCAGAACGGAACTCTTCAACGACGCGTAGTTCACGTTTGGCGATTTGTTCTCTTCGTTTTGTTTGTCAAGCAAGCAAGGTTTTTCCATGATTCTATGAGGAATTGAGGGTACTTAGTCTTCTACCATTATAAACATACTTATAGCCATTTTTATTTTATTGTATTGGAGTCTAAGAGTGCACCATCTAAGTATAATAATCTTTTACCGGCCTCCCCCACTGAAGTCTGCTTTTTTTTTCTTAAAAATTATCTTTATTATTAAGTATAGTAGCGTATTATATATTTATTGTTTATAAAAACATAATTACTTCACACACACCACTTTTTATTTTATTTTCGGCTGTAAGTATGTTATTTTATAATACCGAAAATATTTTGTCGTATTTTCTATTGGTATATATACCGATTCGCGTTTTTTATATTCTTATTTGGTATTCAGGTAATGTGTATTCAAGATGAATTTGTTTTGTTTTAAAATGAATTTGTTTTCTGTTTCAGTGCATAATTTACAGGTTGTTTATATTCATCTTCCATTGTTTTCTTTCAACTCATTTGCTCAAAGGTTAGCTGGAAGAGATCTCTTAAAGAGATAAGCTCGCCTTTGTACTTCCACTTTTTGTTTGTCATTTTACCGTATTTTATGTAGAATAAAGCAATACATACATACATACATACATATTTGTAAGTACCTACCGCACTTACAATACAATACAATACAATACACATCACATCACATCTTACAAATGTTTTTCATAAATAATTACATGCAAAGCTTCAAACTCACTTACATTATTAATTATAAGTAGTTTAGTATACCAAAAAAAGTGTATTCGATTGATTTATCTCTGTCAATACCACACATTGAAATATAATTAATGTCTACCACAAATAATTACAAGCAAACGCCAACTCAACACGCTCATACATCATAACGTAAATCAGAACTGAACAAACCTTATAATATATAATCAGAACAAGAAACATCTCTCATTACGAACATCGCGAAGAACTAATTGCGAAGCACGACGCAAATACTGAAATGAGAGTGTCATACGGTTTTACAAGCATAACTTTGCAGTAGACTTCAAAATAACTTTAGAAACACGACTCTGACGCTTAATCTTTAAGGTTGAGAACCGAACTGCACCCGTCCAGTACGAAATATTTTCAACCTAAACCTTATTAGTTCGAGATTAAGGTTCAAAATGGATATAGTTTAGTGAGCTGGGTGACTGGGAGGGCTCTGGTGACAAAGAGGGTGTTCCGTTTAATTTTCATTGACAAGCAGGATGTGCAGGCGGCGTTGAATTATGACATGGCAGCTGTTTGCTGGGCTGCCTGTTTTATTAACCTTTAAAAACTCATCAGGTATGAAACAAAAGGAAGTTAATTTAGTTCGTCACTTGTATTATTCGCATTACAATTCATTCTAACGTAAATCTCTGGTCCGATAAATGGCGAACTTGCGTCCATTTTTATGATATATCATTTGTAAGGTTTTTCACTAGGACCAAATCTGTGTACGGGCTAAGAGACATGTCATCAGGAATAGCAGAAATCGCTTAAAATTTCCGTTAAATATCTAATTGTGTTACTTGTGACGTCTCAAAACAGAGATTACGTGTTAAAATATGATGAAACGGGTCACTCACGTCTTTAAGGTCGAATATCGCGCGACATGTTTCAGACTGGTTAGAGGTCCTTAATCATGAGTATTTGTCGAAGCGGGAGCACGACTAGCAAAGCGTGCTCGTGCTCTGCCCGCTTGTACTCGGTGCAGAGCACAATAAGTAAGCGTACACAATTAGGGCTTTATGTATGTAATTTTATCCTTGGACCCGGGTATGTCCTAAAACTACGACCAAGACCACCGGGGAATGGGCAGCAGCATTCCTTAAATGCGGTGGAGATACTGCGATCGCCAACCCGCATGCCAAGCGTGGCGATTATGGCATTTACCCCCCATGAAATTGGGGGAGGCCTATGTCCAGCAGTGGACGTCCTAGGGCTGATATGGTGGTCGTGGTGGTATGTAATTTTACTTTTGAAAATGTAGTTGCGTAATGATAATTAATATTTTTTTAGCTTAATTTACATTGGTTTAGTAAGTATATCAGTGGAATTGTGGAAGGAGCGCACTATTCGCCAACAAACTGCTAAGCAGTTTGGCGAAAATTAATTTTACCTCCTTACGTCTTAAGTCACTTTCTTTGAATAATTAAAAAAAAAATAACTTTCTGGATATATTAAGTAGGTACTTTTAATAAACAAAGGTTATAAACAAATACGCTTCAATAAACAAAGTTTATAAACAAATACGCTTTCAGTAATCTACTTTCATAATCGAATAGCGAAAGAAGTGAAAGTTAATAAAAATGCAGGCTGCACCCTCCAGTGCGCACCCTCGTGACGTCACATGTCAGCCCGCCCATTTTGGTTCGGTGAATCTTTGCAGGCAAGAAAAGACAGTCCTAATACTTTCACGTTCACAATATGGCAATGTATTTTTTATTTTGTGCAGATCTTTCAGGAAGTTCGGAACTCTAAAACTTTCAGATGCCTACATCGACACGATAACTAGCCTATGCCGTCACGTTTTATGTGCAGTTTTAGTACATTTTGGCCATATAACGTGACGGTATATAAATGATGCTAGCTAGCCTGGTGGACACCCCAGATTCGGTTGAACCACCCCAAATTCGGTTTAAACCGTTCAACCAATCTCGCTGGAGCGCAAACTCTTAGAGTATTCCAGTTTAAACCGCCCACGAGGTCGTTTCGAAGGTATTCCCCTGGATTTTCCCCAGGCAACTCTCCCACCGCGACACCACCATAAAGCCATAGTCAGGCTACGGTGTCTGCATGCCTTCAGGTAGGCCGAATGCTTGTTTGTCTGTGTCACTATAGAAAGAAACTAAAGAATGTGGCTAATTTTACTATGAATTAGGTAAACACTTTAATTCTTGTCTTAGAAGTCTTTGTGAGATTACATCGGAAATGCATTAAATAACATAAAGCAAAGAATGCAGTATATAGTGTTCTCGATAATGTACATGTACTACGAGTACATCTTGTCATGAATGTACGAGACAAGTTATATTCAATTTAAATACAAATAAACATCATCCACTCACTCAAACAAATTTAATACAAAGAAAGATGCGCGTGAGTTCGTTTTATTATAAATTCTCTCCACACCCGGCGAATGAATTCAAACTTTAGACCGTAATATTTAGAGTTCCTTTTCAACTGGATGATTTCTAACACATGGTGACCATTACTCGTCGTTAAAATGAGTGTACTTAAGCGCTCAGTGCATTATTATAAATTATGCATTATCTTAATGGTAATTATTATCTGTTTATAAATGGATGCAGTATGGTAGAATAAAAAAAACCTATCGAGCTTGTGGGAATAGTAATCCTTATTAAGTGAATGAAATTAAAAGCTGCATGTAACACACTCGTATGAACAGAAATGAAATGAAATTATTTATTGCTGAACATAGATGAATTATAATATTATATACGGGTACATTGGTAATAAAAGCTGTCAGTTCCACATAACCTGCCTTTTTCGGCGTGCAACAATTGGTCTTAGTTAAGTCGAAACTGAAACATCAAAAGGTAAATAAATTAGTGTTGGCGTATGTAATCGTTAATTGAATAATGAAATTTGTCCAGTAACCATTTATATATTTTTTCAAGAACCGGAGTGATTTATAAACGTTTCGTTAGACTAAGCAGTTCGGTACCTACGGGACCTATAGAACATTTTGATTGATAAACGAATGGATGTTCTTTGCCCAGTTATCATAGCGAAGTCGATTCATTCATTTTCACTTCTGATGACCGAAAAGTGTGTCATATTAGACTTATCAAGCGGGGCTAAACAACCCCTAACTCAAAACAATACATGTAACCCCTAGGGAAAATATGTACTTTTACAATTCATATTTATGATTTACAAAACATTTTAACAGGACCAATCAATAACACCTCACCATATTAAATCCACCAATCCCAATAAACTAATTTAACTCTAAACAAACCTTGTATTTGATATTAACCAACCAGAATACACCTGTGTATTCTGGTTGGTTAATATCAAATAAAGTTAAAAAAAAAAAACATTTCGCCATTTATACGTCGTATACATGTTCGCTGTGAAATTTATTATTATTTTTTGGAGGTTAATCTTTTTTTATTTATTTTCTCGCAATGGAAGTGAAAAGTAAAGTGTATAGATACCTCTGGTTTAAAAGCCATATTACCCCTCGAACTATTTTACCACACTCACTTTGTTCAGGAAAATAACCATCTCCTTAATCTCCTTATGCCTTGTTTTAGACCCTAGTCATACAATCTACATACTAATAATCCACTTCAATTTCTAATTGAAAGTAAATTATGTGTACAAACTATAAAAAAAATATCTAAATTGTTTTTTTACGTACGCAAGCACTAATGACTTTTTTCTGTAAAAAAAAAAAGTAAAAGTAAAAGTTATTTATTCTTCAAATTAGGCATATTACATGCACTTGTGAACGTACGAATATACTTCTAATTCTGTACTTCTATCTAGCTTTACAATACACCACTAGAAATATTATTTTGATCCAACTCGGCCACCATTTAGTTCTATTAGTACATTCTTCTTCTGCCAGTTAGGTATTATATCCTCTACGGATGTCGGCTATACTCTAAGTTGCCTAATACCTATTCTCGGAAATTCACGTTATTTACGATTTTTGCAGTAAATAATATGGAGGAGATATCTCTAATCGAAAATAACTTCCTACTATTACGGATCAAACCATTGTCTCCCGAATTAGACCTCCCCAATTCTAACGACTTTCAAAATGACGTAATCCTCAAGTTACAGCGTCATCAGAATTAGAAAAAAAAGTCTTTGAAGTCCTCAGTGTCGGCTTACGGACACAGACAATTACAGGGGAGCAGTCATTATGACGAAGTATAAGGTTACGAATTTACGTACTTACGGTTTCTATTGTTATATGATACTGGTTGAAATGAGTTTTGTTTTTTTAAAAACCAACTTTTGACGAACATATAGATATACATTTATGTTTTTAGTACCATTATGTTTTTTTACGGGTGGATTGTGGAACTATTTGGGGGAGGCCTATGTCCAGCAGTGGACTTCCTTCGGCTGGCATGATGATGAGTTTTTTACTAGGACCAGGCCACCCTTATGACAAGGGAATCAACTCAAAATTCAAAGCAAAAAACTAATATTCAACTCAGATCCCAATAATGAATAAGATTTTTTTAATTAATGGTTTATTTTCTGGACCGATATCCAAATCTGCGATATTAGACAGAAATAGTTATTTCCCTTCTTAGATGCCCCCGACCTTCTGATTTTAAAAATGAGACACAATATTGGGGACATCTCCCTTTCAGTCAAATGTCGCGGATGAAATATCGACCTATTATATTATAAGTTGATCGGATCCAGCCTTTTCTATTCGATCTCTCTATCTTAACCTGTCATAATAATAGTATTAATAGAAACAAGATGAACTGTTGCAGTCTCAAGATTTTCTTATCCAAAAATCGATGCGTAAGGCATAAAAATGATTACTCTAAGGTATTGAGTTCCCCCAAGGGTGTGAACGTGGGGGGTATCGGGTGTCTTATTATTTTTACACCACTGCTCACAAACGGCTCTTATCTTTGCGTGTATATATAAACTTGGGATGATACCTATAGATGGGTATTGTACTATCAACCTTAGATTTGTGCAGAAAATTAAAATTTGTAAGTCCATGAAAATCGAATATATTAGGTTGCTAGATTTTTCCTGCGAGTTCGTCCGCGTAATCTTCTACTCACTATCCCTATATGTTAATCCGGGCTACAGACTATTTGTATACGAAGTTTCATCAGTATCCGTTAAGCCGTTTTTGCGTTATTGAGCAACAAACATGCAAACATCACATTTATAATATTATCAGTAGGAATAATAGAATTAACGTGAAAGTTGGTGCATTTTAGACTTAAAAACTACTGAAAGGATTTCGACAGTAATTTAGCTTACACATCACGATAGGATAAAGAATTTATACCCGTGGCGAGGTATTAAAAAGGTGAAATATTACATTATATTTTTGTCAATAAATATTATTATGGCTAAAATCTAACAATGTCACATTTTGAACACCGTTCCTCACGCATACCTACAGAGTCGCGGGCAAAAGCTAGTGAAATTTTAAAACACGAGATGAAAGCTAGATGTTTAGAAAACCATTGTTACATAAAGATATTTAAATAACACAGGTTTCTATAGTAGTTTTAACCCAAATAGAAAAGAATGCGACTATAAAGTACATTTTTATGAGTAAGGCAACTTTGATGTCCATCATACGCTCCGATATAGTATTAGTGTTATCGAGGAGCGAAGGGCATCCCTACAGTTACAATTTCGTTTGTTAAAAATAGCATAAAAATGTCCCGATGAAGAAAAATTTACGTCTTTTAAAGTCTTCAAAGGAAAACAACAATATTATAGATTCGTAACAAGTGATGTTTTACACGTCACAGTTTATGTGTTAAATGCATTTATATATTTTTTGTATAATCTTACACTAATCGACCTACTCCCACATTAAGCAAAGCTTGTAAGTACTATGAATAGTAGATGTCGGTATACATTCTTATTTTGGTTACGTATTCTTGTGTCTTCTTTGTATATAGATAGGTAGGTATAGGTATAGATAAATACTTAAATACATGGAAAACATCCAAGACTCGGAAAGTCGGGACTTACTAAGCCAAAGTGGTTATCTATATTTAACTTATGGGACCTATAACACTTTAAACTCTGGAGATTTGAACATATTTTTAAAAAGTTAGCGATGTTACTTACTGTGGGACATAGAACTCAAAAAAGCGAATATTATTAAAACACCCCAAAACCTATGTATACAATAACATCCAAAAACGCTCGTTTTTCGTGTAAAATACCACCCTCTCAGAGATTCTCCGTCCGCATTCTTACGTCGCCCCAACCGTTTATTATTTATAAGTTTTACGACACCCGTAAATAGATGGGGATAGGGCAAGTTCAGGGCTGTATTCAAGTTTACCGACAACTTGAAAACCAGTGTAGATCTGTCCTCCCATCGCGCGCAGTTGCTACGGATATCGGTATCAAGGCATACTGGAATTCAGTGATGAGGTTGAATCAAGTTGTGAGTATAGGTAGCTGAAATAGTGTGGTAAGACATGCAAGCGTCAAAAACAAATTTTTATTATAATGGAACAGGTTGCTGGTATTACTTATTCAGTATCTTAAACTATACTACTCGTAATAGTTATAAACATAATTTTAACCCAACAGCTGCTATAAGTTGCAGCGAAATAAAAGTGTCAAGAGCTCTGCTTATACCTTTTCTCGTTAACGTAAAAAATCCCGTTTCGTAAATGAAATTTTCTATTTAGGTATATATTTATTTAATTTACTTACACACAAAAATTAAAAGATTATATTAATTAGAAGATCTTAATTATGATTCCATTCCAAATCTTAGCAGTCATATGGGATTAAAGTATACTTGAGAACAACAAATTGAAATTCATAACGCCGCTGAAAGTAAAATTGTGCTACAGTGTCGCACAGTTTAGGTATTTGGCAGCATCTCAAAGGCCTTGACCTAAGCTGCAATGCGGAATTGCCCGAGTATTTTTCCGAGGCATAGTTGTATAACCTTTCTATTAGTTTTTGGCTGTACGGTAAACGTTCCAATGCTCGACCCGATTTCTGATAAGGCCCGACCTAAAAACTTCTCTTTTATTTCTTCAGTTTCTCCTTGACCTTCCTCTTCCTCTTTTTAAATAAGTTTTCGGTCAAAAATTTCATTTTTGGTACAAGCTTTTGTTGCCGACTGTACTTTTTTCCACAACCATAAACTACTTGTTGAGTCGGTTCTAATGAGCCCAAACACGATGGCTTTATCTTGTGTAGTTTAGGAATTGCTATAACCACCTTCTGTCTCCATAATCAGACCAGCTCTATGTCATAATAATATTGCATTGTCATCCGATTTAAACATGCATGCAAAATTTCAGCTCAATCGGAAACTGGGAAGTGGATCAAATTTAATTTGCAAGATTTGATTACAGACGGACAATGGGATAGGTGAAACTAAATAAAAAGCTTGTAATAAAAAGATATCACGTCTTATCCGCCCTATCACGCCCTATCATTGTTCCTCTATGACCGTCAGTATTTGTTTCTTTTCCAGCTGTAAATAACTATATTAATCTCACCAATAAAGAATCTAAAAATTATGCACACTCTTACTCAAACTTCCTTATTTTACATTTTGGGATGAAAAACTTAAACAGATTTTCATCCCAAAATGTAAAATAAATGTAAAATGTTCTCATGTTGCTCAGTCTTCGCTACGATTATCCTTCATGAATATTGATGACGGCTCGATCGATATCTGATGCCATCCACTACTGTTTATGTTCCGATAAAGGCTTAGTTACGAGCTGGATACGACGCATCCTGACATCGAATTACGCGAATAGACGTGGTCTATTATAAATAGATAGAATATAATCGATTTCCTGGTGAAGTCACTGTAGCCGAGTGGTAAGTACTTTTAATCTGGAGCTCGTGGATTAGAATCGCGGCTCGTGTCACTAGGTTTTTCAAAAAAGCTTAAGTAGGAATAATAAGACATTTACCAGGAGATTTTGGTTGAAGGAAAACAGCACGAGGACTGGTCTAGTTGTTCCTTTGGTTTGGAAGGTCAGATGGCTGTCACTTCCGTAAAACTAGTGCCTACTCCAATTCTTGGAATTAGGTGTCAAAGTAGACTTCGCGCTTATATATGAGACAACGCTAGAAGGATGATAGTCCACGCTAAAGGGGAACGTGGCAATTTCAGAGTACTTTTGTTTAAAGGTTTCGGACAACTGGATAAGCAACACCTCTAATAAGTTCTTGTATAACACAGGACCCGTCCTAACTTTTCAAACAAGCGTTAGGACACTTAAAATGTAATTTTCCCTTGCAGATGAAGACATTTAGATCTACTCAACGAACTTACGAAATCGCAATCAAATCACTGCAAACACAATCTACGATTGCCCGGTATTGTAGGCCCCTGCTAACTAAGCCTGTTTGGCTGTAAGCCAGCGTAAGGTAGTAGTATAAATTTTTTAGTCAGTAGGAAAATCTTTGTGAAGCAGAAGCGCCCGCTAACGGTATCATAATATACCAATATTATAATACCGTTAACTAGCTTTTGCCCGCGACTTCGTCCGCGTAGAACTCGTTCTCGCCTCGGAATTATTTGTTTTCCCATACAATTTTTCTGAAGCTGAGATGGTTGGACGGCGTCGAAAAGGACACCAGGACGTTAGGGGTGTATTCTCTAAAAATCCTATTGTTAATATTGGTAATGTGTAATTAGAAGGGTGAATGAAAAATTCGTCACGATGCTAGCTCAGTTGCTTAAGAGCGATGGATGGATTCCAGAGGTCGTGGGTTTAATTCCACCCATAGCGATTAATTCTTTTTTTTTTTTTATGATAGACTCACCAGCGATTGGCCTTAGTCTCAGTTTTATCTTAGTTTTCATTGAAATTGAAACAGTATTTAGGTGTCTATCAAACACTTCACTCTTACCGACTCTACAAATATGAATATGTACAGTTACCTGCATTCATATATGTCATAACAGAGCGAGCATAAATTCTGACACGCCCTAATGGCCATAGAAATAAAGTTGTGTTAGATAAATAATCGATAAATCTGTTTTTGCTCAGTGGACGTAGCGCAAGCAACATCTCCTGCCAGTATTTCCTGATGATGTCTCGTAGAGAGGCGAAACACGTGTCGAGGTTTTGTCATTATTGGTGGTGTTTTATTGTATTTATTGGCATGTTTGCGCGTGCGAAGGGAAGCTGGAAACAAAAATACGCAAGTGGATACATTGCATTATCACTAGGTAATACACCTACACCATCTTTTGCGGAATAGCAAAGTAATATTGTTTTAAAGATTTATCCTGCTAGATTTATGCGCATTTTATTGTAGCAAATTGACTCGCTTATTTGACTTGCCTTGGTTGTCTGACTAATTTAAGTATACGCCTATCGCATTAGTTTACGTAAAGGGTAGGTACCCACAATCATTTTCTTTTTAAATCCGCGGATTATTCCAAGATAATCTGAACGCACTGACGTGTGTCAAATGATCATCCAGCCCCCGTATAACCTTCATTATTTATAGAGCGGGCCGCGGCGGCAATACAAATGAGCTAGACTGTTTTTCATACCTCAGCTGAGACGAACCAGCGTAAGAGAGACCTCCGTAAACGCGTTGTTATTACGAACACCAGCGTCAAAATATACTAGGCGCGAATAGTGAGGTGGGGTGAAACAAGTGGTGAATATTATAGGGGTCGGAATCGAACCCGGGCCTACCGCACGCGCGCAGCTTGAATAACAAGCAGACATAAGGTCGGGAACTGCGAATGAAATTAAGTTCAAAGTCATAACGTCATGTCTGCGTTTTTGCTGACTTACGAAAAAGGTTTTCAATTTGACTGTTTTTGTTGTTATTTCATGAGTTTGTTGCACGATATTTATTATAACAATAATAATCGTATGGCATTTATTTTCGAACCGTCAGATCTTCGAGAAGACAAGTACGGTTGCCAGTTTGTTGCACTTTTAGCACCACCAATTATGAAAATGCATTTTTTTACGTACGTTAACTATCCTATACTTTGCTTTGTAACCGACTTCAAAATTTCAAAAGAGGAGGTTATCAATTCGGTTGTATGTTTTTTTTTTTTTTTTTTTTTTTTTTTTTTTAATGTTTGTTAGTCCATAACTCCGTCATTTCTTAACCGATTTGAAAAATTCTTTTTTTGATTGTAAGTATATATATCCAAGTTGGTCCCGTTTTTGTCAAAACGCAGTTCTGATGATGGGATCCATGAGGAATTGAGGGAACTCCTCAAATCTTTAAGGCAAACATATAGTGATTTTTGTGTTTTTATCAACAAGTCAAGCATTTTCATCCAAAAATGTGACATTGGATGAAGTGGAACTGCTCATGATGATCAGAACAGAACTCTTCAACGACGAAAAGCTCACGTTTGGCGATTTGTCCTCCTAGCTGCGTTTGTTAAGCAAGTTCTATTTTCACGATTAATTTTTGTCGTGCTCGATTTTTAATGATGGGATCCATGAGGAATTGAGGGAACTCCTCAAATCTTAAAGGCAAACATGTAGTGATTTTTGTGTTTTTATCAACAAATCGAGCATTATCATACAAAAATATGACATTTGATGAAGTGGAACTGCTGATGATGATCAGAACAGAACTCTTCAACGACGAAAAGTTCACGTTTGGCGATTTGTCCTTCTAGCTGTGTTTGTTAAGCAAGTTCTATTTTCACGATTGATTTTTGTCATGCTCGAGTTCTGATGATGGGATCCATTAGGAATCGAGGGAACTCCTCAAATGTGAAAGGCACACAAATAGTGATTTTAGTATTTTCATGAACTAATCCAGCATTTTCATTCATAAAAGTGACATTTGATGAAGTGGAACTGCTGATGATGATCAGAACAGAACTCTTCAACGACGAAAAGTTCACGTTTGGCGATTTGTCCTTCTAGCTGTGTTTGTTAAGCAAGTTCTATTTTCACGATTGATTTTTGTCATGCTCGAGTTCTGATGATGGGATCCATTAGGAATCGAGGGAACTCCTCAAATGTGAAAGGCACACAAATAGTGATTTTAGTATTTTCATGAACTAATCCAGCATTTTCATTCATAAAAGTGACATTTGATGAAGTGGAACTGCTGATGATGATCAGAACGGAACTCTTCAACGGCGCGTAGTTCACGTTTGGCGATTTGTTCTCTTCGTTTTGTTTGTCAAGCAAGCAAGGTTTTTTCATGATTCCATGAGGAATTGAGGGTACTTAGTCTTCTACCATTATAAACATACATTATAGCCATTTTTATTTTATTGTATGGAATCTAAGAGTGCACCATCTAAGTATAATAATCTTTCACCGGCCTCCCCCATTGAAGTCGGTTTTTTTTTCTTAAAAATTATTGTTTATGTTTGCGTATTCGTATTTCTGCATCAGCGCGGGACGCACCGCTTGCTTATACTTTTTTTAATAATGCGACGGTGCTTCCGTCCTTTTTTTAATAATAAACGAGTAGTCTATGGACGCTTTATAAAAAGATTCATTGTATTGACAGCTAAACCATAAAAACAATGCAAAAATCCAAACACGAACAACACTTGTTAAGCACAATTGCAGAAAAATTAGCGTAGGTGTATCAATTTTATACGAGCCAGCAAGATAGTAACGCTTACGCAATTGCAAGGTTTAAGGCCTTGCCAGTCAACTTGATTTTGAACTCATGTCAGAAATGAAACTTCGTAATCGTCAGTTTCATAATCGTGCAGCTCTCAGAATCTCGGTATGATTCAATACAACAATGCAATACAATTGTGTTCTCGAAAAACGCATATGTTAGTAAGTAAAACTTTTTCCCATATTTGTAAACTTCCGTAAATGCAAAATGCAAATATTTACTCTCCTCAGTAATCCCTCCACAGCCCCGGGATATATGACGAATTGAATTTATTTTACAAAGTTAGGACTTCATGAAGAACACAGCTTATATCAGCTGCAGCAGTGGACTCAAAATAGCCGACCATAATTATGTGCGATCCAGAAAACTTTGTTTCAATGTTTGTAAGATTACGATTAGGTACGAAGTTCGTCATGAGTTCCATGGGCATTGGTATAACATCGGTTTTGAGGTAATTCCTGGTTGAAATTCCTCCAATTCGAACCAAGCGCTTTGCATCATCTTTTATAATGCGCAACACTAAGGTTTGAAATTCTCTGCCGTCGGCTGTATTTCCGAGTTCATATAACCTAGACCTTTTTAAGGCACGCGTGAATAGGCATCTTCTGGGTGAGCTCGCCCCCTGGCTAGATGCTGGCCAAGAGCAATCCCATTTTTAATAAAAAAAATACGACATAATTCAACGGTTTTCACTACTTTTATACATTTGAGTTAAAACAGGTAAATAAGAACGAATATTCTAAAAATGCATCTATGGCACGCAATCTACTTAGTGAAATTTCACAATGAAAACAGGCAAAGGTTTTTTTTCAATTGCTACATTTATGTATTTATTAAATAACAATTTTTTGAGATTACAGCGTTGGATTCTGAAAAGATATTAGTAAAAAGAAGCAAAAAAAGATCAGCATTACAAACAACCTAGTTAAGCCAATTTTTAAACCATACCCAATAATAAGTATTAGTATACGCTCAAGCACACATGTAAAAACGAAACCATGCACAGGACTGGTGTGATCTTGGCATCATTACTACACATACTGAAAAGTTCTGGGCCTCGCAAGCGTGATAGGCTTACTTATTGGGCATGGTTTTAAAAACCGGCTTCAATAGGTTCTCCGTAATGCTCCATCTTTTTTCTTGGTCCCAGGCTCAGCGTATCCAATCGCCCCCGCTGTCAACTGTTGTGATAGTCCAGATGTGCGAATTCCCAGCATTTCTGTTTGACTGACACCGGTACCCACGGGTCGATGGGCGCACTTATTGTACGAATGGTGTTTGGGAAATGCAGGCTTAGGGTGATATTGGATCCAACCGAGTGGATATCAATTTGTGAAGAGGGTAGTTGTTTAGGTATGTATTTAATCTACTTATCAGTGCAACCTGTCCCAACTCGCCATCTATACTGCAGAACAATTAACAGTTCCTATGTACAGAAGGCAACAAAACCGATATTTAACAGCTAAGTATTCAAATCATTGTCGTCGTCTGAAGAGCTGGGAACCGAAAACGAAATATCTACCTCTCTGTCGCACTTGTAAATCCGAACGACAGAGAAGGAGATATTTCGTTTTCCTTTCGCGGTAGCCCTGCTGAGTAACTTATATCGGGAGTCGGCGAAAGCTAGGTTTACCCGAGGTGTCAAGAAGAATGGCCCTGTCGAAACTAAATACATCAAATATGAAGGAGTAGGTTATAAAAATTAAAAAGGTGTCGAAATGTAGCGTTTGGTTGCAATCACTGTTTTCATTTTATTCCATTAGGCACGAAAGAAATCTGTAAGTTGACACTGACAAATTGTACGATTTTACCATTTGAAAATTAAACGTTTTCATAAATGTAAAGTTTGACTATTGAACGAGGATTTTAGACATGCACCATTTATTTATTAAAACTTAAGGTATTGCACTAATGGCTGACTTAATTTTATACAATATCGACTGGTTACCTACATTAAAAACAAAGCAACACGATTAAAAAAACAAAATACCAAATTCTAAAAATCGTTATTGGTCCAGAATGAGATTCGAACTCTACGATATCGAACGTAACAGTTCGGTAATTAACGAACTGGAGTTCCATTTTCGAATTTACGGCGCGCAGCGTAATCGGTCCAGCTGGTATTCAAAATTACCTAGAGCACGTCTTATCGAAACCAGTATAAGCCTGACCTCAGTTTACAAATAACTATAACGGATAGAAGGTAATGTACACTACAACTGTGGCGGACACGCTTACGAGCTACCTGACAGTCAGCAGTCAACGTACACAATGTTACCATCTTGTATTTATGAAAGCAATAAAGACACTGAATATTGAATACACTTATGGCCTTTTGCAACTCCGGAGGAGTCATGTTGCTGATCTTTTATTGATGGAAGTCTTCCGCGACACGCGATCGTAGCCGAACGTAGGCTGCTGTGCGCGGATTGCTATTATAGACTTTAAATCTGTGTACATGATTTAATATCGTTTAAAGATTGTAAAATCCGTTCTGATCCGATGCGATGCGAGACGTTTGGTGGAAATTATCATTTATACACACCGCTTACGATTATATATTGTTTGATGCAACTCACCTTATTTACACAATACATTACTACATTGCGCGGGTTAACAGATCGATTCAACTCATTATCCTATCTGAGGTTCAGCTGAACAAACTTGAGCGCCTCCAAAATCTTTGTATCAGGTTCATATTTGGCTTGCGCAAATATGACCACGTTTCTCAATTTCGCACTCAGCTCAAGTGGCTTCCCATTCGTCGTCGTCGGGATTCTCATATTCTTGCCTTACTTTTCAGCATACTTTTCATCCCCACAACTCCTCTATATCTCAAAGAGCGCTTTAATAGGCTCACTTCCATCAGATCTTTACAAAACCATCTTCTCGCTCCACCACCTTCATCCTCAAAATTTTATAATAATTCTTTCACCTTTCGGGCTGTTCGACTGTGGAATGCTTTGCCGCGGCATGTAAGATGTGCGAAATCACTTCCGGTTTTTAAAAATTATTTGAAGGAACATTACTTGTCACTCCCTTGAATTGCCTTTATATATATATATATATATATATATATATATATTATAGAATATATATTTATGTATGTATATGTATTTATGAAGATTGTGTTATTCGTTTATTCTGATGTATGCGTATGTGTTATTTTGAATCTTCTTGCAGTTCTTCTGCACTACCTGTTTTTCCCAGTTTTAGTTAATTGTTTTCCCGCTACCCAAAGGTTGTCTGGTAGAGATCGCTTAAAGCGATAAGACCGCCTGTTGTTACCATTTTTTTAGTCAGCTACTGTACAACTTATCACTAAGTGGTGCAATAAAGAATATTTATTATTATTATTATTATGTCACGGTAACCCGCAATGTAATGAAACTCGTATGCGAATCTCGTATGTGTAAATAATAATAATCGTATAGCATTTATTTTCGAACCGCCAAATCTTCGAGAAGACAAGTATGGTTGCCAGTTTGTTGCACTTTTAGCACCACCCAGGGGTCACGTGTAAGGTAACGGTGGGTACTCCATACGGACGTGGTGCAACTTCGACCCCCCCTTGTCGAGTGGGCAACTTGACTGTTAGAAGTTCTCAAGCCGCCCGAAGGCCTCTAACTTGGCTAACGACTCGTATGAGGCCTTTAGTGAGGTGAGTCGAGTTGTGAATCGCACGGTGTCATTGGATGGCGATAAGCGCCCGTCCGATTCGCCGATGGGCCGTAACTTCATTCGAAATACGAACTTGGGGATTTACGGCGTCGAGACCGTTATGGATTTGACCCAATTTGCCGGGGTGCGGAATGAATTGAAATTGGATTTTTTTCGAGCCGTTTAAGACTTCATAATAGGACCCTTCCTCGTATTGAGGAGCTAGTAAATCAAGTGCTACGGATATTTCGTAGCATCGTGTGTAGGTAGCTTACGCAATGCAATACATTTTATGTAGCTGGGTCCTTGCTTTTAATTAATTTATATAAAGGAATTTGCAAGCTTTTTCAATACCTTTAGACCTATACCTTTAGTTAATTACTTTTAAAAGCAAAGTAATGAAAACCTTTAATATTTCAATGAGAATCAATCTTCGATTGCTCCTCACCTTCGCGCTAAAACACAACATCACATATGATTTCACTCTCTTTAAAAGTGTCATATGAATTTATACCACTAAATTTCATTTAACTATCTTCATACTAAACTTCAATTATATTGGATAACCATTTTAAGTGTTAAAATGTAGGCGAGAGACACACTCTCAGTAATTCACTCAAATTATGGAGCACCAAATCGAATTATGTAATATCTTTATTTAAAATTAGCATTCATAACACAACTAATCTTAATAACCTGTAAACTATTATCTAACTACTAATTATCTAGGCTAACTACCCATTAACCCGATTGTTAGTTCTCGATTCTAACGGCCCGTTAATTTAAATGTCGGCCATAACCGTCCGTTAGCGACGATTCGTAAATTTTGAATTTGGAATGGGTTCATCAATTTGCAGAAGTCGTTGAATGCTACTGATTACGTTGACTCGTTAAGTCGCGGGACGCATTGGGATATTGAGTGCCCATTTTTGACCGAGCGAGCGAAGCGTCTCCGTTTCAGCTTCGACAAAAATTCTGTCGTATGTCTGTCTGTCTGTCCGGATGTTCTAATCTATAGGTCGCATTTCTCAACCGATTGTCGTGAAATTTTGTGAGCGGGTTCGATAATTTTATAGAATATTATGTCGATCACTTTATGAAAGTAGGAAATGAAAAAAAAAATTGCGATGTCTACAGCTCACAGAGCCACTAGTAAATAGTATTCACAGTAATGGCAAGAAAAAGGCTTGTTGTAAGATTTAAAACTATTCTGATTGCATTGTTGTGTAGGCCTGTTAAGCCTAGTTGGTAGTGACACTACTTACGAAGCTAGAGGTCCCGGGTTCGAATCCCGGTAAGGGCATTTGTGTCTGTGGTGAGCAAAACATTTATTCCTGAGACTTGGACGTTTTATATGTATTTAAGTATGTACCTTTTGTATGCAAATATGTATCTTCGTCTGGTACCCATAACACTATAACATAACACAAGCCTTTTTGAGCTTATTGTGGGAATAGTTCGATTTGTGTAAAAATTATCCCCTAATATTTATATTGTTTAAGGATTTTGCGTCATATCACTGTTTACGTTTTTTTTATCTACATAGGTATGTGAATAAAATTGCTACTATTCTTAATAAAAAAGCTTTGTGCAATTGAATGTTTCATTCATGCGTGCACGATATTATATTTGGTATTTACCTGCACTATACTTTACGCAAAATATCGAGGGCATAAAGACAGAAAGAATTCCGAAAACCAATACGACACAATCTACAGTTACATTTTTGCCGATTTCAATCTACAACACAATATCCGCAGACATCAGAACATCAGTTTCAAAATCCCAATGCGTCGCTCTTGGCGGTCGTACGCGTTAACGAACCTAATATACGAAACTCGGGTCAAAACGGCGTATCTCCTTGCTATTCCCATACTGACATACGACTTTGCGTTTATAAACTTAATTTCCGCAGAACTTGAATCAAAATGACGTATGTGCACGCATTTCCCTATTGACATACGACTTTTTTGTTCAAAAGGGTAGAATGTATACACCAGTTCGATTCTCGATTGTTTGTAAAAGGCAATATTTTAATTGGACGCCCGTTTTATTAACACAGTCAGACGCCGCAATCCTGTTACGGTGTTTCGATTTAACAACGCGATTTTAACACTCGGAAAATAAGACCAATTTAAATGCTGGCCGTTGAGAAATGAAGAGATGACTGATTTTTCATTGACTGGTAATATTTAAAAAGAAAAAGTTTAACTCGCACATTGGTTCACGTTCGATAACTCGTCATTACAGACAGGTATTAGTTATTATTATACCTAGATATTTTTCTAGCAGGAACAACATTTGTTTAGTGCTTGCCACAATAAAAATATCGACAATCCTGTTATCGATATTTTTAAACATACTACTTCAACGACAAGACGTACATACAACCACAGACTTATATCGGCAACCTATAGACGCCGCGTGTACCGACCTTGTACAAATTGAACGTAATTACACCTTTGATCCAATTTATTTTTATAATTTGCAAAAAAAAATTCTTTATATAGAGCAGCCTACATAAAACTTTCAGTGTATATTTATTATCTTTGTTTGTTTATCTTGATTGTAGTATAAGAAAAGAGTTACAAAAATATTAAAGGCAAGGGAAGTGTACCAAGTCTATGTTCTGTGTCTACTACAAAAACATTGTACTGAAGTCACGTTTTATTTCATCACAGTTCCCATAGTTGGGCATGTTCGCTGATGTACAAATCACTGTACTTGCGGCATGTACTTCATTATAAGTCTGTGAGGAAAACATGCAGTATCTATTTAAAAATATTCACATGACATCCAACTCATCGAAGTAATTCTACATATTACCAACGTCAAAAAGTAAACAAACTTTTTATATTCTTTGACGTTATTCATTAAAAAAGTAAAACGTGACGTACAATGTGACGTTTATTCACATTGCATATTAAGGCGAATATATTGTAAACACAAGACTGAATACGAAAAAATGTCAACCATAAAAACGTCCCGAGAAGAGAGAATCACCTCGTTTATTGTAAATTTCCAAGAAATTGGATTTCGTAGTTCATCATTATTTTGCACCAAATGCAAAGTAAACACATTAACACAGACAAGCATAAGAATATTATCAACTGCAATGTTGAGTGAGTTGAGTGAGAGTGAGTTGAGACCTAACAAAGTTTATTATCAACTGCAATGTGCCATGGTACCAACTAGACAACCCCTATTTTCGAACTTATCTATGACGTTGAAGTGGTACTTATCGATAACAGGACTGTCGATGTTTTTATTTTGTCAATCACTTACATCAAGTTGTTCGTGCTAGAAAAATATCTAGGTGTAGTTATTATAGTAACCAGCGGTTAAGAAGTGAATCCTAACACCTGTAATTTCCATTCAGTTTATAACCTAAAAGTCACTTTGAGGTTATAAACTGTGTGGATATGACAGGTGTCAGGATTGACTTGTACGATCGGTGTGGATCGGTTCTCCATACAAACGTATTTAGGCTCTCATTATAAAACGCCATGCTAGAATAACATGAAACTTTGTATACACAATGGGACCCGGCATACCTAGGTCGGAAATTAGTTTCTGTTGCTAGAAATTGAAAAAGAAAAAAAATACAGCGGTTTTTTGAGTTATTTACGGCTTGTATGAAAACCTTAATAATCGCTGTATTGTTTCGCCATTATAATTTCAAGCAACAGAAACTAATTTCCGCCCTAAACAAACTGGATCCCATTGTGTATACAGAGTTTCATGTTATTCTAGCATGGCGTTTTAAAATGAGAGCATAATTACGTTTGTATGGAGAACCAAACGTACTGCGCCCTCTTAACCATTATAGTCCAGGGCTCGAACTTTTCGTGCCGGTGACGTAAAACTGCATATAGGATGATTCCAAATGGTGTAATTGTAATTACCAATCTTTAATCATCAATCATTTAATCATGCATTCATAATGGTATGTTTTCAATTACGGCCTATTGCATCCGAAGTGAAAGGAAGAATGCAACAAAATCCATTGATATTTAGATACACTACCGCAATCTGTTAGCATCTAATGACAACTCATGTAAAGCTTAAGGTACATTTTGAAAGTCAAATAAATTAGTCTGTTTGCAACTGTCGCACGAGTTTTATTACGAAGTTTATAAAGGATTTCTCTTTCTATTTAGAATTTTAATTTATTGATAAGCAGGTGAGAAACTCAAATTGTATCAAGTTTTATAACAGGTTATAGGAACGTTGAATCTAAATATATGAACGTAAACTCTTTAAGGCTGGGTTGCACCAAACCGTCTGTAATCGTAAGCTGTGTTCGTTAAAATTTGAATGTATGGATAGTTTGACAAGTTTCTTTGGGATGACAGCTGCCGGCGCCATATTAACGTTAATCAGTCTGTGATCGTAAGTTGGTGCAACCCAGTCTAAGACGTTCGAGCCGATTACTGATAAGTCTAGGGCTCGAACTTTTCGTACCGTGTGACGTCACGCTCTATATATTACAAACAATTAAACAAACCTCGTCGTCTTAGAGAGTTTACTTTCATATTTAGATTAAACATTACTATAACCTGTTAAAAAACTTGAAAAAATATGAGTTCCTCACCTGCTTGTAAATTAAAATTCTAAATAGAAAAATAAATCCTTTATATTCTCCGGATGCAATGGGCCGTATTTGAAAAAAATACTATCACAAATGCATGATTAAATGATTGATGATTAAAGATTGATAAAAACTATAAAACCAATTGGAATCATCCTATATATATAGTGTGACGTCATCGGCATGAAAAGTTCGAGCCCTAGTTACTTAAGGCCTTATTACATTGCGGGTTCCCGTGGCATAATGAGTTCATTCGATCTGTCAAACTGCCCAATGTACTGAAACTGACATAAGAATCTCAAGTTAGAGGCCTTCGGGCGGCTAGAGAACTTTAACAGTCAAGTGGCCCACTCACTTGACAAAGGGGGGTCGAAGATGCACCACGTCCGTAGGGAGTACCCACCATTACCCTACACGTGACCCCTGGGTGGTGCTAAGAGTGCAACAAAAACTGGCAACCGTACTTGTCTTCTCGAAGATCTCACGGTTCGTAAATAAATGCCATACGATTAAATAAATAAATAACTGCAAACTAGTTTAAAAATATACCAAACGATCATTAGTATTCGAAAAGTTTAGCAATTATCATGCTGTTTTATTTTTCAGATCATAGTATTTCACAGCTTAAATGATATTAGTTAACCACAAACAAGTAATTGAGATCTATGTCCAATGCTTGATCGATTTACAGTATCCTAGTAGTAGAACATTTCAAATATTGTACAACGTATCCTCCGAGACCAAAGTGTTGGTTAGCGCAACGATCCAGCTTCGAGGTCGTTCCATTATAATTACAGTTTGTACCTTGGGACGTCTGGATGAATCGATGTTGCATCCAGAGGTTTCTGTATTCAGTATTTTATTGCTTTCATAGGTACATTACATAATGTGGTATATCGAAACAAGATCAGCTATGAGCCCTGCAAGGGCACTGCAATTTACTAACGGAGTGTTATGAAGAGAATGCTGATGTAACAATTTTTAAACTACTGCCTGACGTAAGGAATGTTCATGTTTGTACATATACATTTACCGATATCGCTGTGTACGATTAATTAGATTCCTTACGTATTAGAGGGTAAAATAGCATTTTATGGTGCCAGTTTGTACCTATGTACAGCATTGAAATCCAAGCTAACCAAGGGTTCTACCTAAGATTGAACCAAGAGCGAAGCGAGTGGAGCAAAAGTGAAATCCTGAACGTAACGAGGCTTTCACTATATCTACATAGGTTAGAACCGAGTGATGCAGGTTAGAATAGCACCATCCCCTTCCTTCTCGAGCTGGGTTGAAGTGTGTCGTGGGCAATGGGCTAGCAACCTTTCACTGGCACAACGATTGCTAAAATAAAACTTTCAGGTACCCTATTAGGAATAGGTTTTTTTTTATAATAGACTGACCAGCGCTTGGGCTGTCTCACCTGATGGAAAGCGATGACAAGGCCTAAGATGTTGCTCACTGATTCAGTAATAGCCTATTCACTCTTGTCTTGAAAAGACCTAAATTGTATGTATCAGGAAATACAGACGGCGGCAGTAAATTCCAGTCCTTAGCTGTTCGCATTAGGAAAGAAGAAGCAAATCGCTTCGTGCGAATAAATCGTAGGCTGACAACGAAAGGATGTAAAATTACATTTGTTAAAAAAAACTTGTAGTTAGAATAAAAGATTTAAAATAACTTATAATTTTTTTTATAATTTAGGATTGAAAGTTAAGTTTTTATCTTACATTTTATTGTATTCTTTTTTCTGAAATAAACAGTTAAATTTTTTTTAACCGCTCACTACGTAAACGTGAGGGTTATGTATGTATGTCTGAACTGTACCTGGATATCTCGCGCTGGGCGGCGTGCAACTTGCCCGCGAGCCGCGCCGCATCGGCCTCGGCAGCGCGCGCACGCGCCTCCCAGTCGCCGCGCGCGCGCCGCTCGCGCTCCGCATCGCTGCGCGCAGCTCCCTCACGCTGTAACAAACGAACAACTGATATAGGGAAGTCTTCTAGGTCATAATAGTAAATTACGATACAAGTGCAGGGAACAGGAAATTCGCAAAGAGTAAATTGAAATACGACCGATGGGAATGTTTTAAATCGACACGAGTTGCGAATGACCTGTTCGCACGTGTATCGTACAACGTTTTACAGTACATATGGCTCTTTAAAGTTTCGACATATGCACGTAATCTGCTGATTACCCCATTCGTGCCGTAAAGTAGCACCATATGTACTGTAATAGGTATTTATTCAACAAGAGAGCAAAATAGATTATTACTGCGAGTGTTGGTGTTGACTCCCGAGCAAGCGAAAGATCAAAATTGGAATCTTGAGCGTAGCGAGGGACTCAACGACACTAGAGGCAAATATCTTTGCTCTCGTGTGATACATACAACTTTTCATCTTAGCGGTGAGAACTTATAACGCAAAGGAATAATGTCAGAGATAATGATGTTTAAATATTCCAAGTTTGTATTACACCCCGCAGTATGAAAAGATGACCTGCGACTAACCTACGATATGAAAAAAGTTTTTTTCACGCTCGCAGCAAAATTGCATTTTGCTCACTGGTTTCAAGCAGCAAAACCGCCATGTTCGTGCCGCTGAGGTAAATTTTTATCATCATTATCATCATGTCAGCTGAAGGACGTCCACTGCTGGACAAAGGCCTCCCCCAAAGAGTTCCACAATGACCGGTCTTAACTAATACACTCCACAACCTCATCATCATCTTAGCGTTATCCCAGTACAGGTGCAATCTGGAGGATGCCTGGGGTCTGCTACCTAATCCCAAGAAAAGGTTCTTACGGAAGCGACTACCATTTCACTGATTTAACCTTCCGACGCAAGGGGGTAACTAAACCTTATTGGGATTAGGCACGCTCCATGAACTCATATAATCATTTATTTTTGTATAGAACTCTAATACATACTGGAAAAAAAAACTAAATTTAAATCATGCATAAATGTGTAATCCTCAAACAAAAAAGTATCTTTTGGTATTGTGAATAAGATTTTATTTCCGCAACGACCCAAATAAAAAGCAACCTTATTATCATCAACAAAGAGGGATCTTTCGCTTGACAATGGCCAATAATTACCTCTGCAATACTTTACATACACGATATCTATCGTATTTTGAAATTAAACCCAGTTCGATAATTCGCCAAGAAAGAAGATTCATATAATTATCGACTTGCGAGGGCTATCGCTTACAGAACCACTAGTTTATTTATCTTAATTACTGACTTTTCGACACGGGTTGATGTTTAAAGTATGTGTACAAAGCGCGAGAATTTTAAAAAGTTAGACTGGAACGTTATCCTAATTTTCTCTAAAATTTACAATTTCACAATCTCACAGAACAGTGGTCACTTAATCCTCAATACCCTTTAAGACCTGAATCCCCGTTCAATCCCAGACTTAATTCCCCGTCAGTCCCACTCACAACTGGCAGCGCTATCACTTCATCAGATAAGAATCCTATTCCACGTCGTCCGGCATCTTATTCACAGCTAAAACGTCACAGAATGTACGAATTTCAAAGGCACATACTCCCTTTTTCCTTAAGACTTTAAAGCAGGCCTGTCACACGCATCCCTTGGTAAAATATTAATTTAAAACATGTATTGATAGGAATTTTATGGGTGGTAAAAATCAATGAATATTGCCGCCGAACACTGTAAAAATCATCCAATTTCACCATTTTTTTATGTCGATCAATACTTTGAATATAAGTAAAGAGGATAGGGATTTTAGGAGTACAAAAATGAATCGCTTTTGAACTGATCATTTTCCGTTGTCGTATAACTGGGTAACTATATTGCAACCTTAAAGTTCACATACCGACAAAAAAATCAGAATTACATTTACCTAATGTTTATAATAAATATAATAAATCAGTGTATACAAATTGTAGGTACGTTGTGTTGTTTTGATCACCTTCTTCGTGTCAAATTTTCATATCTATTTACTCCAAAGTAGTTACCTAATAAAATAATGTAATACTTATTCTTATACAAGCAATTCTTGAATATTTATTTATTTATTTCGAGGATCTAAGAACCGTTGTGATGAAATTTTACGATTCCGATGAAATTTACATTTCACGAGTTTACGGGTGTAATATCCATCTCATCTTCGGTAAAACTTGAATTCTCCAGGTAAACATGAAAAACATCCAGCAAAGGCTCGGTTGCCCGGGTACTGTGTACGATAATAGTATCTATACTTTAGAGTTCCCTATAGATAATGTAGGTACTTGTTACCTCAGTACCACACCCATGGACTTACATAAGAATCCTCGCAACCGCAAACTTCGCTAGGCGCAAGCAAAATTGACTAAGACTAAATTAGTTTTAGTTGGAAACTATTCCGCAGTTATAGCCCAATAACTGGCTAACTGAAGCTAAATATTTACCGGCAGTTTTCACGCTACCTGCAGTTTTAGTGGGCTTATAGGAGATCTTATCTGGGATAGCGCGGTGGTGTAAGTACAAGCGACAAGCGGTTGAGATTACTTAGATACCAATGTTACATTTTGAGCTCCTCCCAAAGACCACAGCTTATCTGTGAGATGAAATCCCATCTTTTTGAAGACTAGATTCGAATGATGAACCGAGGGATGGGCAGCAGCATCCCTGGAGTGTATTTGAGTTACTGCGATCGCCAACCCGCATGGCAAGCGTGGCGATTATGGCATATACCCCCGTGAATTTGGGGGAGGCCTATGTCCAGCAGTGGATGTCCTTTGGCTGATATAGTGGATTGCATGCTGCATGCTACTTCTTGCGATTTGTATGCCTTATGGCTAAACATAGTGATACCTAACTACAGAGACGATGAGACCTATGTACACATAAATAAAATGTATTTGTATTTTTGTAACGATAAATATGACACCGGCAGCCGTCATACCGTAGAGACTTGACAAACTTGCCATACGATTCTATCGAACACAGCTTTCGATTACCGACGGCTTGGTGCAAGGTGGCGGCTGAGGGAGGGCCCTCAGAAAGCAAGATAAATACAAACTCTGATGAAATTCGTGGTACATCGCTGCCTCCTGTAAGCCAAGTCAGCCACTATGAGTTTGTTCCTAGCTTAACTTTGATGAAGTTTTAATTGAAAATTAGTCTTGGCCGTATCTTGCCGGCTTCAGTTCATTTGGCTCGGCAGACCGGTAAATGAACTCGATTTTGGACTTAATGTTTTTCACTGAAAACGAAAGTTGGCACTTTTAAACGCCCATAGGTAATTGAATTTAGTCTGTCACTGGGAGTGCATTAAAATGTGGTAGCCTTTTTCATTAAAAGCCGTCTTAAGCTGAAAGTATACCTATTTCAAATATTTTGCTTTGAAGTAGACAATCTAATGAAATTTTAATTTACTTTAGAAAGTCTTTTCACTATCTAATGTCTGAAACTTGGATTGCATTTGTCTGCGTTATATTGCTATACTTATTTTAAAAATCTTACGTAGAATCTAACCTCCCTTTCCCACAAACATAAAAATATAAGTTACATGACATTGTATTAGGTACCTACATTAATTTCATGTCCTACTTTTATGAATAAATCATTAGTTACTGGTTTTGTCCAAAAACTGCTTGCTTCTCTCTTTGCTCTGTATCCTATGAATATTTAACTCATTTTTTACGTGTAAAAAAATGAATCTAGTTTCCTACTAAAATCTAAACAAAGAAACAAATGCTGAATCACAGCTCATATAACTCTCATACAAGGAATAATCCTAGCCCATAAGCCACGCATACTCCCTCCAATGTTGACAGAAATAAGCTCAACGTCAAGAAGTCTTTCAACAAACAGGTCATATCTTACTAAGGAACACAAGTATATTAACGTCCTTTCGGTACTAATGTATTTCTATTCTATTTCTGTAGGTATTCTTAAGAAGGAATGCAGCACTTAGTTTAAGTGTTGGGTTTCATTATTTGTCATTACCATTTGTTAGTCGTTTTGTTGGAAGATAAATCAGTTTTTTTGACGCTGTTTGTCGCAGAGCGTAGGACGTATGTTTTAATAGATAGCACATATTTAACGAGCGCAGTGGATTTTAAAAATTATGTTTAGAAATAGGGCTTATAGTAAAAAAAAAAGTTTGCACGGGATGAATAAGAATAGATCAAATTGTATGCAAATGACGACATTTTGAAACTATTTTCTTTTTTTTTAAATAATCAACCCGTATTTTAAGTACTCGTATTTACTGCCCACCAAGCAAAGAAAACAAAGCTTCACTCTTGGGCATGTTCATCGCCCTCGCCTTCGGTTGGTGTGACACGTGTGACAAATACTGTCGACCTGTTTAACCTACAGTCTACAGAAAACAATAATTTAATATAGTCGTACTCAACGACGACGTTATAACTTGCAGGGTGTTACTACGAGTACGAGTATACCAAACTGACAGTTACAGTTTGCCAATCGCGATCGGATTCGATTTTGACGGTCATGTCAGCGGACGTCCACCTTTAAACTCGTAATCTTCATGCTTGACGTCCGTAATCATGCGTCATGCGCATTTTATGGCTGAATACATTAAAGAAAAAAATGTAATACTTTTTATAGGACTGTATTCTCGGCAAATAAACATTGATTGATTATTATAGGGTTTGCAGGATCCGTTGATTTTGAGGCTCCGGATGATTCGGATATTAAAATTGGTAAGATCCGGGTTCCGGATATCCGAATCTATTTCAATATAGACGACTTTTCGATTTAATAACTGCTTTATTTCAAGTAAGTAGCTGTATATTTGCTTTAAAAATGTAACTAAATAGCAATAACAAAATAAATATTTTTTAGTAAATTATTAAACAAATAACTTTAAGGAACTTACAGAACTGAAATGATTTAATATGTATCAAATTTTTTGTTCATTTCAAACACAAATGTCCTTACAGGGATTCGAACCCGGGACCTCCTGCTTCGTAGGCAGTGTCACTACCAACTAGGCTAAACAGGCCGACAAAAATATTATAAAGTAAAATGTTACAGTATCGGCATTTCAGTAGCAAATCGAAATAGTTCCGCTCTCAGTCGGCTATTTCCGTGCATTTCCGCCGTCGGCTCAGCTCGGCGTTATTTTAGATGAAACTATGAGTGGACGTGTTTTTCTATTAAATAAACATTAAAAGCTTACTGGTTCGCTGTAACATATTTAGCTGGAATGGGTTTGTAATTAAATGTTGTTTAGTTAGTATGGTGTGAGGCGTTGGGCCAAATAAACGAGATTTATCGACTTTCATGTCATGTTATGAACAGCATACTTGACGCATTATAACGTTCATTTTATGAAGTTCAAGATTTTTGTAATTGTGACTGACAAGACCAATTTAGAGAAGCATCAATCGTCATTCTGAGTACAGATTCATGTTTTTCACTATCAAATTTTTGATATCAATGATAGTTGCGTGACCCGCAAACAGAATAACAAACAAGCTAAGAAAAGTTCTAAAAGGCAAACACGCTTTACGTTCTTTACTTGTTAGTTTTGAACAATTATTCAATGTAACTCGATAATCATTTATACATTTTCATCAGGATAGTTTAAAGAAAGATTTCCTTAAGAAAATGGTAGAGAATTTAGGATATCTTTGTCTATCCTTATAGGTATTTGTACACTTACCTACTTTTAATTTAATCTGATTTGTAACGTGTAATATGATCTGAAATCTATTTTCTTCCCCTTTTATTGGATAGAGACTTCAGATTTTAATACATGTTACAATAGTATATTAAATAAGGCCCTTATCAGATTCAAGGAATGCCTTTTTGTGTTAATATAATTGTGTTTATATAATATATATAGACTTGGTCGTTTTTGGCCGAATAACTACACATTATAAATAGAAAACTCCCGTGAGTTTTAGACATATTAGAATTTAATGAAACGGGTCACTCACGTCTTTGAGTTCGTATATCACAAGATATGTTTCAGAGAGATTCTTAATCATGAGCACTTATCGCGGCAGCGGATTTTTTAGCACTGCGTGCCCGTGCCCTGCCCGGCATTTTCGACCTTAAAGACGTGAGTGACACATTTCATTATATTTTAACTATACATTAGTTTAATATACATAAACAGTTTATTGTTTTATACCGATAATATCCCCGTACCCACTTCACCCCACAGCCATTCCGGTCCTAGAGCCATAAACGTCGACCCAAGCAATAGCTTTTACACCTGTCAACGTGTCAACTTGACGTTGACAGTAGGGTGCGTACCGCCAATGTCAAGTTGGTGTCAGCTTGTAAAGCAGTTACTTACATAATTGTACCTACTTATAATAAGAGCATGGCATATTGAATGTAATCATTCCTTAAGGGGCGGAAAAGGGGCGTGGAAGATTGTATGGGAGAGCAATAATTAAACCTGCACCTTAAACAATATATTGTAAAAATTTATTTAAGGCGATAACGAGTTCCATATGCGGACGATGTTGTGGGCAGAATTTAGTATTAATATAAAGAGATAAACTTAGTGTCTTCGTCGGCTAAATGTAGGAGGACTTGGGGATAATATCCGGAACTTCTAACCCGATTTTAAAAATTCTTTCACGAATATATATGATGGACTTAGGAACATAATTATAAATAAAACACTCGTGGACAAAGAATACGAGTCGGTCAAATACCGTCATATAAAATAGTACAAGGTTGTACAGTTTTTTTAATCCTGTCATACTCTTTATTTAATTATACATTTAAAATGCAAAACTAACAGTTAAAAAAAATAACGTTACTATGTTTAAATGGGGCTCGTAAAAACCCATGAAAAAAACAGCGTTAATGGAGCGATATATCGCAAAAAACGTCAATTTTGGATATTGATATTTTTATGATAGGATCTCGGAAACTACTTATATAGGTAGTTGGGTATAGTTGGGTTGAGTGGTGGTTGTTAATAGTACCTATATTAAATGTAACTTTAAAAAAACCTTATTGCAGTTATTAAATTCAGGATGACCCGAAATTTTTGACCGCGAGTGTCGATTACATTTTATTCCGTGGCTGTGGTGAGTCTACCTTACAGGCTGTATGACTGTTTGACATCACCGTAGTATTAAAAAAAACTTTTTTGAAGTGACGATAATGCAGGTCCACCTGAATACACGCAGTATAAAACGTGTCGCTTAAGTGTTCGGGAGCGGAGGGCGGTCTATTCCGAGATTCCCGAGCTCTCGGGCGATCAATCAGCAGACCGTTGGCATGCGGATGTTTTGCATACCTGTGCGGTTGGTGGTGACCCGGGCTTCGATCGCAATCGCATAGGTATATATTTTCGTTGACTATAAAGCAGGTAGGTTCAGTCGTTTAATTGAGATCATCCGCTGGGAAGCGAAGATGGCGGTTAAGTTTTTATAGAGAGTAGAGATATCACATAACCCAGTTGTCCCCCGACGACTGGGTACTGGCTTACAAGTTTTCCCAAATAACAAAAAAAAGGTAAACAATGTTTTATTGGTACAAATGCTCAAAATTATTTTAATTAAACCCCAACGTAGGTCGATACAGATGGAATTATTGCTAGCACTCTCAGCTGCAAAATATTATTTTTCTTATACTGCGTCCACCAGGTGACAAACAAGCGTACGGTCCGCCGCCGGATGGTAAGAACGCGCTTATAAATAATCATCCATCTCTCATCGTCCAAATCCAATGCAATGGAATACGTACTCTCAAAACCTACCTACTCGTACTAACCTACAATAATATTTCAAGTAAATGAAACAGAGTGATTTTTTAACCAAGGAAACAAAGATGGCGATGATAATGTGTTTTTAAGTATCGCGAATGTCACCAGCAGTTTAATGAAACCATGCCCGTGATTGATGGCAATTGAAATACAAAAAATGATTAACTTTGCGTCAGGGTTCCGTAATATATTTCAAAAATAAATATTAGCCGAGACAATTAAAAAAGGAGTCATGTAATTAAGTACTTACAATTATATTCCTTTTAAAATAATTCGAAACAAAAATTCCTGCTCCCAGTTTATTCCCAGACTAGTATACCATTTTGACATTTATTTTCGGGTGAAGTTCTTATTCCTGTTTGGTCAAAATGGCGAAAAACTCTGCTTAATATAGTTCTTAATTGTATTTAGTTTTATTTATTCATATATTTCTTTTCTTTGCTGAATGTGGGGGGCGCAGGAGCAGATATAGTACCACTCTTTGGGGGAGGCTTGTGTCCAGCAGTGGACGACCTTCGGCTGATATGGTGATAGTTCCTATCAAATCCTAAGTTACGTTTTCCAAGGGTATCATTTAAAAGGATGAACAACAAGGCCACGCATAATACGAGTATGATGGTCATTTTCACTAATAATCAATGTTTTATCAATTAAAACCTCTATTTCTGGTAGTAATACTGATCCCATACTAAACTTAATAGGTCTAATTCTAAGGTTGGTCAAAGTTGAATTTACTTTCCTCTTATTCTATAAGTATGTATCTAAAAGTTCAGATCTTATAAGAACTATTTTACTTAGCCATGGACCCTCACAGTACACAACTTAACAAGGAACACCGTTCGCAAAAGACTGTAATTTTATGTAAACAGATCCAGACACCCCATCGGAAACCTTTGACTCTCCCTTCGAAAGAAAATGGCAAAAAAGTCACCCATACTTTTTGAGCACCTAATTCGTCAGCAAACGTCGATATTAACATTCCTGACTTTGTCAGGGCCGGATTAGATTGACAACACACTGATTTGAAACAGTATGTTGTTCAGTGGCAACTGATTATGATACTCATACTCGATTAAAACCGTAGCACAAGTTATTCCTTTACGAAATCTATCAAAGTCATAAAATACTGGCTCTGGCTGGTTGGGTCGTGTCATTAATGTAGGAAAAATCTTAATAGTGCGATTCAGGAATTCACGCAGACGTGATAGCGCCATCTAGCGGCAAAGCCATCTAACATCTCGTCTGAATCGTCTAAACAACGTAGCAAGTTGAAAGCAAGCTGCAGGAAGTACCGAATAAACTTACATTATGTACAAATTATACTAGTTTACATTGATCTAATATTTATGAAAAAAAAAAAACGGCTTAGTACTAAGTATGTAATTAAATCGGTCATTGCATTTATCAAAACGGAGACCGCGTTTCACTCGGTCCATTACCTGTATAGTTAAAATTCTCGATCTTAATACTCGTACCGGTTAAAAATGAAAAAGTAATAAATTTCCGAACTCATTACTATGTTAAAGTGCATTCGATAAGGGTATTTTCATTTGGTACTCATCACGAAATAATTAAATTTGCTAATTGACTTCTATAGCGCCACAAACAACACATATAATCAACCTCTTAACTGGCAACTCTCAAGTCAGAAATTTTCACAGGGGTCCTCAATAAAGAATTGAATTATGTTCAAACATCATTTTCAATCTTCATTCCTGTTTTTCAATGCATTTAGGTGGTTTTTGTCATACTGTTAAAATCAGTATACTTTACTTATCTCAGTTTGTTTAGGCGTTAGGTATTAGAATAAACCCCGGCAAAGGGTGAGCAGGGGTGAACTTACAAATAAATAGTGTTGCCAAATATTTGCACCGTGCGGGTAAATCACCCCGCTTAGCATACTGTTTTCGTGTAGATTTATACTTGTTATGAATTATATATACGTTCATGTAAACTAAGATTTATGTGGAATATGAATTATAGCAAAACGAATCTTTTCAGATTAATGTCACGCTGCGCCTTTTGTAGGCAATAAAGTTCACACCTAAATAAATACTGCGATAGGTATCCAAATGCATACTACTAAGCGTTCCCATAGGTTACCGAAAAAACATTCGTAGTTTTCATTCGGACATGACATAACATGTCGTGTGAGCCATTTTATATCCAGAGCCATGAATTATGTAAACGCAACCCTAGCTTTATTTATTTATTTATTGTCACAATACATTTTCACAGCATAGCAGTTTTCACCAAGGCGCTTTATGCAAGTAACCAACAATAAAGTTCCATACATAAAAACAAAGTCATCGACAAAAAAACCCAATCACCATCCTTTTGTAACATAAACAATAGATCACTCCCGTGCGATGACGTCACAGTCTTGGTCAAAATGGCGGCACGTGACCAACACGCGTCAATTTTCCCGCCAAATTAGGACCTTTCCCGCCCAAATTGCGCTCAATGTCAAACATTAGGAGGAGTTGAAAAGAAAATTTGCATACTTTTCGTAAAGAGCTGGCTTTGGTATTCGAAATAGCGATTTAGAGGGTTAATTGTAATAATTTCGGTCCACTGCCATGTTAAAAGGGCTGTTTGAACTCATGATTTAAAAAAAAACAGTTTACATAAGAAGTGACACAATTCATGATCTCAATTTGACGATATATGAATGATACGAATGAGGTTTTAGAGAAACGTAGACATTTTGACAAATATCAGGATTGACATTTCAACTCTCAGTGTTGCCACAAAATGAAAATTTTTGTCACGATCACTTTTTAAGACTTTACTTGGAATCGCTTTGTGTAAGAAATAGGTAAGTGATTTGGTTTAACCCCAAAAATTTTTTTTCAAATATTTATTTGTACTTGCTACATTTTCACTTAGCCCGCCATACAAAATATTTTTGCTTGTATTATTATCGACGTAAAAATCACAATCCAAATTAAATGTAAGCGGATAAATGTCCCTATCCCTCATTAGAACATCTGCAAAGATTTAATAAGCTTAAACACAATGCATTTCGCTACCAATAAAGCCAAATCAATCACCAACTAACATTGCCCCCAAAACGTGAGTCACCATTAGATACCCTTACTTTCAGATTCTATAAGGATTATTGATATAAATAATTCAATAAGCAATTATGTATGTCAGTATAGGGTCACCCCCGTAATCTGCTTACTTAAATCCAATATGGACGCCTTTGGTCAGGATTTTAGTCCCGAAAAGGACGAAGCCATAATGTCGAGATGCTTTTAACTACATAGTACTTGTATGAAATATTTGTGTAATTCTAAGGTAAACTCATACCTATTACATTTTTATTACTAATAGAAAAAAATTACAAAGATTCTGAAATAAAGAAAATAAAATAGATGATTCTGAGCTGACTTAGCAATTTAAGTAATGTCTTTAAAAAAAAATATTTATATATTTATTTGCTACAGGCAACAAAAGGCCCATATTAACATATACCTTACAGACTAAGATACATAACAATACAAAATATTCTTTAAAACTAAAACACATTATTTGTTCGAATGATTTCAACGAAAGGTAAAATTTAGGTATATAATATGAGTGACCATGCAATTGTCAATGTCGCTGGTTTTATTCAAAAACTTTGATATTTTAAACATTCTTTATGTTATTTTGGGAGCATTTTGACAACAGCTGTATCCTTTTTGATTGCGGTTCGTTGTGATAAATTACTACGTTTGTAATGCGCTGAACCGATAGCTCAGTCCGACATTCACATTAAGTGCTAGAAGCCGCACGACAAGTTACAACTAGTAACCGTCCAATTTGCAAGTTAGCTGTGCAAATGTAGGCAGACTTGCTAGGACTAATTACTCCTGGTATTTGGATATGTAAATGGGCAAAGACATACATAGTACACCGGAAGAATTTAACCCCTTTAAGGCCCACGAAATACGCCGGTTCGCGTAGCAACATTTAATAACAGAAATAAAGAAAACACTAGCGTTATTACATGAGATGAAAACATGCTAAACAATGCCCGACACACTAAGTGTTGTGTAGAATCTTTTTTGTATTGCACTATCGTCTAGTAACGAAATTATAAAATAAGTCATTAATAAACATACTCAAATCATCATCAATCATCATCATCAGTCGTGAGACGTCCACTGCCGGAAATTCTAGTAGTAGGCTTCCCCCAGAGACTGCCTTAACGATCGGTACCATATATTAAATACTAAAACTTATTTTAAACAAAATTGCTTACCCTCAAAATATTCTAACGCTCGCCGTACAGGTATAAAATTTTACATTGTTTATTTAAAAAAATATAAGAATTTACATTGTTTTTTTTTAGATTATAGTTAGAAAGGTTTGGGTAACTCGTTTTGTCGAATAGTGACAACAAGATTGATTAATACATTCTGCTTGTACTTCAAACCTAACGATAACGATCTAGTCTAAGATTAGAAGCTACCATGCAAATGATACAGTGACCCCTTAACTTAGTTAAATACGGCTTCCCTGTCGAGCGACAAACCCACTGATCCTACAGGGCTTGGAAACTATTACTTGCTCTGTAATTGCGGTATAAAACCACACTGGTGGTACATTAGAATGTGTTTCACGTGCTGGCTTTGTGCACCGACACACATATATATATATATATATATATATATATTGAAATCTGATTATAATGAGTCTTACTGGCGAATTGCGTAACTTTTCGAGTATTTCGCGTATATATATCAACTGTAATTTTTTAATAGGGATACTGATTGTTGATACTCTAGTGCTTGTCTTATCCTAGCCTGTTTCATGAAGCTACAAATAGGTAACAATCAACGCTGATTAAATGCGGATCTTCTCGATATCCATAATTTCATTTTGCCATAACACAATTATCGACATTTGACATAAAAGTGATTTTCTCCGAAAACGTAAAATTTGAGCCCTGTAGGTTAGGTTAGGGTTGTTTTATAATTATCCTGAAAAGTTTACAGTTTCTGAGAAAAATTACTGAAGGAAAATGATAATTATGGCAAACATTACATTTATGGCAAATTAAATAAATAAAATAATATTAACTGCTAAGCAGTTTGGCGAAAATGATTGTTACTTACTTCTTAAGTCACTTTTTGGAATAAATAAATAAATATGAAATATGGATTCTATTAGTAACACGAAACGGGCCTACTAACTACAGTACAGTCTACTAGGATATTTATACTGTATTAATTTATTAAGTATCTGCTGTTTTTGAGCATCTCTTTTATAAGCGAAAAGTCTAATAAAAAATTGTGAATTATCATTTCCACAGTCATCCTGTTTGCTTTCCATTATGGATCTCTTTGTTTTATAAGCTCCGTAAATAAACCCTAGTATTCCAAAAGGACTCCCACGAAATGCTTTCAGACCGGATTTCAGCAATGTTTCTCAGAAATTCATTCAGTTCACAGGTTCCCGTAACACGTACCGTGTTGGTTTGATTGGATGGCATCATGCTTTACGTGTAAAGTAATAAAGTGGTCCATTAATAATAATAATATGCTTTATTCGTCTAAAAGCAGGTAATGTCACAATTTACAAACAGGTGTTACAGGCATAGCCTTATTTAAAGTATTCGACATTTTGCCATATGGTATACAAATATTTCGCATTTACCTATAGTGATAATTTTGACTTTTGTTTCCTGTTTCTACCTGTTTCTTATTTTGTAAGTGTTAAGATTTACATGTTTTTCTTTTCTATTCTGATAAAAATGCAACAAGTTATGACAGTATAAGAGTTAGTATTAGAATTAGTATTATTTACCCTTCTGGTTTTGTGAACTTTTCTTAAAAGTTCATCTGGCTCTGGCACGGCCAATATCACCGTTAGGTAAACTTTGAAAAAAAATGCTGTCGTTTTACTCTCTCTTTTACCCCCCATGCAGAACATCATTGTGGCTCCCTTTGGGCGAGGCCTATGTCCAGCAGTGGACGTCCTTCGGCTGACATGCATACTGACATGTTGCAGTGCATAATTGCGTTTGTTGTTTTTTGATCCCTAATATACTCGTAGCTACTCTCAGTGTATCGGATTATAGCTACTCTCAGTGAGACTTGTTATCTTTCTTGTATAGTGCATACTGCCGTCCAGCTCCTAGAAAGCTAGCTTAATTAACGCCAGCTCATGGCGCTCAATCAATACGTACTGTATACGATTCATTCGCACCGATTTTATCAGTGATTCGATTTCAAAACGAAATCTACAAATATACGTGTACTCGTAAATGCTTATTGTAATGTCTATCATACGGTATATAACAAAGCAACAATGAAGGAAGCTGTAACAAATTCTTGCTCCGAAGTTGATCAAAGCGATTTTTTTATAATTCCTTTTTATTTACTGTTTGTTGTGTGTACGAGTTATGAATATTTTGATTTAGTTTCATTATATTTTAAAGAGAAATATACTTTACTACTGGGGACCCGGGTATGTCCTAAAACTACGACCAAGACCACCGGGGGATGGGCAGCAGCATCCCTGGAGTGCGGTGGAGATACTGCGATCGCCAACCCGCATGCCAAGCGTGGTGATTATGGCATTTACCCCCCATAAAATTGGGGGAGGCTTATGTCCAACAGTGGACGCCCATCGGCTGATATGGTAGATACTTTACTAGCTAACCGTCCGTCCGGGGTGAACTCGTTATCGCCTTAGAGAGACAATTGTTATTAAATTATTGTAGCCGCAGGATTATTTATCACTTTCCTATATAAACATCCACTCCCATTTTAGCCGTTTTTGAGATATTGAACTTTGAAATGAAAAGGGGTCGGGGTGAGGGGCGGGGTCTCAACTTTTTTAAGTTGTCAGTTTTTTATAAACTACTAATTTCCGACATATATTTAAAGACACCAGCACTAAATATCTGCACACTATCCATGAATAGCCTTTCTTGTAAGCTAGCTGTGTAACCTAAAAGCTACTAGCATGATTCACTTTAGTTCGATACCTAAGTACATCGTATCGCTGAGTCGCTGTTAATCAACTTAAGGCTAAAAGCTAGCCTTTAACCCTGTATAACACACAAATGCATCTTCGGTGTGCGATTTTAGCGTTGTACCCTGCGCCAACCTTAGGCACTGATCAGGGTAGAGAGGCTCAAAAGGTGCCTCTAAAAGGACAAAAGGTTCTCTTAATCTTTTTATCATTTGGCATTTAGGTGCGTAGAGCGGCCGGTTCATGCCCTATGGCCAGCCCTGCTTGTGTTGATCGAAATGGCACACAAAGATGTGGAGCAATTTGGGCAGTAGAACGTTTAGAAGTCGTGGATGCTTAACTTCTTGGAAGACTTTTTGATAAAAACCAGCCGTAGCCGACTTACAGAAAGAAAACAGCTAAGATATCGAAAAACTCAGTCAAAGCCTATATGTTATAGGTACATCGAACTATGCTGGACAACTCAATTTACATTGAAATGAGGAAAATACTTAGCTATTGTTAGCTAGAAAATTTGCTACAATTTTTACAATGGAAATAATTGGTCCGCGCAAATGTCTGTTTGGAAATGTTCCTTTCCATTCAAAGATAAATACCAGTACAAAACATTCAATTTACAACTAAATCCTCTTCAAACACGGTTCTAGGGAGAAAAACTATCCCAAGACTAGGGCTATAATCCCTAAGGTACGGTGTGCAAATTAATGCAGTAAAATTTGCTAGGGGAAGTGGTTTTGGTGGCGCTGGCGGTATGAATAGTTATTGCATAATGCACTTTTCGTGTTGTTTGCGAATGGTGTTATGACTCATGTTGCATCTTTGACTGGGTGATATGGGTTTATAGGTGTTGTAATGTTACTTAGGGTCCCCGTTAGGGTAAGGACCAGATTTTTGGACCATTGTTAAGGTTTTTAATTGGTCTAGAATTTTATTGAATTCGTTGCGATACGAAAATTTGTCATAAAAATTATATGGGTAACTGCTAACCTGTGGTTCTTACCCATTAGTCTTTGTTGTTGGTGAGTTATTTAATTATTGATTGATACGAACTCTTTAATATTTATGTAAATGATATTTTAATAATAATAATAATAATAATCATTTAATTCGAGCATTTAGCCCATATCACAAAAATTAAAAAATACAAATTAATAAGTCCTTGATAATTAAAAATGAATAAAATTAGAAAAATAACATTAATAATAATAATAATAAGGCGGTACTCCTGGACACGGCGCGGATAGTCCGGAGGTTCCTCTCTCTGTCGCCCTAACCACCGGTAGCTTAGGCCCGCCTCGCTGCCGGCGGCACTCTAGGTTAGGTTTTTTATAATGCTTTTATACTTTGTACGTGTATTTTTATATTTTACATTTGATAAATTTATTGTAAAAAATCTAACCCAAGAAGAAGAAATAAATAAGGTGAATAATAATAATATTGGGGGACAATGTTACACAAATCAACCTAGTCCCAAACTAAGCAAAGCTTGTACTATGGGTACTAGACGACGATATACATACTTATATAGATAAATACATACTTAAATACATAGAAAACATCCAAGACCCAAGAACAAATATCCGTGAAAAATGCACAAATAAATGCCCTGGCCGGGATTCGAACCCGGGACCTCTAGCTTTGGAGGCAGAGTCACTACCAACTAGGCTAAACAGGTCGTCTGCTTCTTCCTCTCTTTTGTGCATTCATGGAAACGCACCTCTTCACTACGTGGTTCTCAGGTCTTCTAATGACATGTCCATACCACCTTAGCCTGGATTCTGAGAGTTTTTCAATGATTGGTGCTACCTTAAAGCTGCCGCGTATATGTTCATTACGAACTTTGTCTTTAAGGGTAACTCCACCCACCCAACGAAGCATACGCACTTCAGTGTATTCAAGCGGGTAGACTGAGAATAACATAAATTTCAATTTTTTAATAGTTTTGTTTAAATTGTAACAATCGCGGAAACCGAACACAATATTTTTTGACACAGTTATCATTTTTTTTTACTCTTGATAGGTTTGCGCCTGACCGCAAATCACCTGATGGTAAGCGATATTGCGGTCTAGGATGGAGCGCGCTTACCTAGTAAAAACCGGTTCACTCACGTCTATAAACAGAACTATTACAAAACTTCATTCATTCATTTGTAAATATTACAGAACTTCGACTCTGCTGACGCTACGAATCAGGAGTGACTTAAGCAAGGTAGCAAGACGCTCCAATGCTTATTTTTAAGCAAAGATTTACTAGCCTTTTGTAAAATGCTACGTAATTTCGTGTCATACAACCGAAAATATACCTCTACTTTGATTGGAGGTGAAATACTGTGTCCTAAAATTTAAGTATTAATCAGTATTGTGTACCTATACCTACATCAGCTGGAGAACGAGCAGCATGATCTCGTGACTGTTTGTATGCTTGTAAGTTATAATCATCATCATTGACAAATACCCTCTAAGGGTTTTTTATACCATGTCGGTGGCAAACAATCGTATGGACCGCCTGATGGTAAGGGGTCACCGCAGCCTATGGACGCCTGCAACTCCAGGGGTGTCACAAAGTCAGGTCATGCGTCGCCTACCTCCAACTCAACGAAAAATCTCGCTAAAGTTACAGCTTATGTCAACCCAGTACTGCCTGCGGTACGGCCCTGCTGCCCCTCTATAATCCCGAGTAGCTTAAACAAGGGCCGCGAGGAGCCACGGTCGGCTGCCCGTTTTTAACAACCCTAGCGAGACAACGCCAATTATTGATGCGAGCAAATGTTTGCTTTGGACGTTTATATAAAATCAGATGATTTTGTAAACTCGGCTGGCTGCTACTGAAAGAGGCGTCAAAATGAACGTGTTTTCGCTACTTTCTAATGAATAAATATATTTTTTAAATATTTACGTTACTATTAACAGGCGTTACATAGCGAGAATAACGTAGCATATATCGTACAAATGATATGTTTATGCATATAACTTGTACTTATATTTATGTTTATTGTAACAAAATTACGTGGAATGTATATTTTTATTGGATTATAATTTGTTTTGTTTTTTGTTTGTAAATGTATAATCATCGCACCTACTTATATATCTGAAAATCTACCTGTTAGTCACTTTTTTATTTATTAATAATCTTGCACTGCTGATTAAACTGGTAAATTGAATTTATTGAAACTGATATTAAGAGTTATGTTAACCTAGGAATAAGTCCAATACATGTATAGCTATTAGATATGTGGTCATTTTATCCAACCCTATTAATAACTGCAAATCCCGCAATTTAAATCCCCGCCGCCGCCTAAACCAGACTCCTACAATTTTCTGAACCTGATAACAATTGGGGACCGGTATAAATCTCTCTACGTTCACAGACACGGTGACCCATCCACACGCAAAGCAGTACCTTGACTGTTATTTAATCCCCAAATAAAAGTAAACCATCAAAATATCACATTCAATTGTAAATTACAAAATTGATACAAAATATATGTAACTTGTAAATGATCAATGTTTCTGCTGATATTTACATCCCATTTTTTTATTTAATTAGATTTTACTGACAACTTAAGTTTTATGTACCTTGTAACTTGTTAAACTCGAAAAGTTACGTTTATTTATCGTGCAAAAGTCAAATAAAAGGTACCATGTAACAATAAAGAATAAATTAAATGACACGACAACTATGTATCTTAAGCCGTATTTCAGGACTAAAACAGCATAACTTGCGTGTGGCGTCATAAGCTAGTGTCAATTTCGTTAGATTTGTCCCTAACTTTTGCCCTTTATTGTGCTGTAATTGTAATTGGTCCCATATAGACATTTAATCGTCACTCAAAACTGGTTCGCTGGCACCCTATTTTTTTCAAATAGTGAATCATGCAAGTTAGAATAGACGTTGGTTCCATTTCGGAGTCGAGGTACTGATTCTAATGTTGCTGTGGAAGGGTCCACAAGCGTCCAGTGGTGCACATGAGCTAACCTATAAAACTGTCCCCACTGTGATCTACGGCCGAGGGTCGAGGTAAACGCTGACCGTTGATAAGATGGAGTTAATGAAATGTTTTCTAATTATACTGTGTCAAAATGAGTGCAACTGTTCAGAAGACTTATTGTTGAACGATGTAACCGGCGCAGGCCTAATGTCAGAGAATCGACCGTTTTTGGTGGGAACTTGGTACCACTTTTTCAATTAGGTTGCCCATGTCGCTATGGATAAAAGGCCGGTCATGTAAGTGCAAGTTTAACATATAAGTTTGACGACCTGTTTATCCTAGTTGGTAGTGACTCTGCCTCCGAAGAGGTCCCGGGTTCGAATCCCGGCCAGGGCGTTTATTTGTGCATTTTTCACATTTGTTCTTGGGTCTTGGATGTTTTCTATATATTTATCTATATAAGTAAATGCTGCACGTACTCTAAGCAAGATGTGTCTACTTTTTTAGGATGTACAAGAGTGAAACTAGCCCTATGTAATTTTAAAACCCCATAAATGTACTAAACTTGTAACATCTAGTTTGTAGACCATAAAAAATAAAAAATAAGTATGTATATCGTCGGTCTAGTACCAATAGTACAAGCTTTGCTTAGTTTGGGACTAGGTCGATTTGTGTAAGATCGTCCCCCAATATTATTATTATTTATTATTATAAAGGTTTTATAGCCAACACTATGCCCAGCAGTAGGACGCATACGTGGGATGCTGATGATGATTCTTGATAACTTATTGTGAAAGATAATTTATTGATAATTTAGTGTGATAGTTTTTGTTTCTATTTTACGTTGACTAGTTAGGCGCATAAAATTATCAAAACCTGGACATAATTCAATAACTGTAATGTTCTATTATTAGTTAATTAAAGTATAGTTAGTTAAAGTTAAAATAAAAAGAAATAAACATTTTAAGGCTCCGCGTCAACGTTAAAAAAAAAACTTTTTAACACCGTTTGATTTCGTAAGTACGCCATAATAAATAACTTTGTAAACTTTTACAAAGTTATTTGTAAAAGTTTACAAAGTTACCCTGTATTATGATATGACGCTTGCAATGCTTGCATTCCCGTTAAAGAAATCAAAATTAAAGTAATTAATCAATGCGGACTATCATTAATAAAGAAGGTTCAGTAAATTGCACGTTTTTTAGCTTATCTCACCAGACATTGTAGATAACTGTAATTCGACATTTTGTTCTGAATATAGGCGCATAAAATTAGCAAAACCTGGACATAATTCGGTAAGTCGTTGTTTTTATTATTTTATCGGATCGGATAGATTATTAAGTATTAAATATTAATATGATATATTTAGTGAAAAATCCGGGGTCGTAACCGTATCTTATAAAAAAACATAAGACACTAAATATCTAACTTTTTCCTATAAGCAAATTACAAAGTTATTTATTATGGCGTACTTACGAAAACAAAATGTGTTAAAAAGTTAGTTTATTGTTTTTTTTTTACATTGAAGCGGAGTCTTAATATGTTTAATACTTTTTTATTTTAACTATAACTAACAATACTTTAAATCATAGTAAAAGAAGATTATACAGTTATCGAATTATGTCCAGGTTTTGCTAATTTTATGCGCCTTTGTAATTTCAGACAAAATGTATATTGTATAATTGAATGAATATATGAAAATATGATGATGATGATGTCTATGGAAGGACTAAGTAATGTTTTGGGTAACTAATATAACTATTCGTTTATAAATAAATGGGTTTATAAAATTAAAGCTTATGGCATTCGTGGGAATATTTCGAGTCTTTTAGAGTCATATCTGAGCAACAGGCAACAGTGTACAGAGCTAACACAAATCTGTTTGAATTCGAAAGAAGAAAGGTCATACAAGTCGGATGCTCGTAAAATAATGTATGGTGTTCCACAGGGTAGCGTTTTGGGCCCATTGTTGTTTCTCATTTATATTAATGACCTTCCTAAGCATGTCAAGCACCCTATGGTCTTGTTTTCAGACGACAGCACTGTAATAATTAAATGTAACGATGCTCATAACTACGAAAAGGAAATTAATGATACTATGAATGATATACTGAAATGGCTCAATGATAATAATCTTGTAATAAATTTTAAAATGACTAAAATTATCCACTTTCGACAAAATGTACCTATATTGCCAATTCAATGTAATTACCAAGGACATGCTATTGAATCTGTTAATGATACAAAATTCTTAGGAGTAATTATAGATAATAAATTGTCATGGAAACCACAGGCAGAGCAAATTTGTAAAAACCTCAGTAAATATGCATATGCGCTTTATAAGTTGTCCAAACAAGTGAGCATTGAGGCGGTCATTTCAGCCTATCATGGTTATGTAGGGACAACTCTCCGCTATGGTCTTATTTATTGGGGAAATTGCACCAACAGGGAAACCATCTTTAGAGCTCAAAAAAGATGCATCCGAGCTATGTGTGGCCTGAAACAAACTGACAGCTGTGTGCCATATTTCAAAAAATTTAATATTTTAACTCTGCCCTGTCTTTTTATATTTGAAACAGCTATATTTGTTAAGACAAATCCAACTTATTTCAAACAAGTATCTGAAGTATTCAATAGAGATACTTATCGAGCTCACAATTTATGTACAGTGTTCTCACGTACTGCACTGATGCGGAAAAGCGTGTTCTGCTTGGCAAGTAAAATCTATAATAAAATACCCTTGCCTCTAAGACTGGCACCTCTAACGACATTTAAAAATAATTTATGTCAATTACTCAGTGACAAATGTTACTATTCCTTGACAGACTTTTTTGCGGACAAAAGTTGAATTATTTTGTTATTTTAATGTTTAATTTGTTTGGTATTTATTTTTTAGTGTTAATTACGAGTTTAATGTATATCCGGGACATATTGTTATTTTAATCCAATTATTCTACTTATATTTAATAATTATGTTATGAATTATAATGTCAAGTAAAAATTTAAATTTGTATGCCTACCGGCGAAACATAGTGCCACTCTGTACCGTTTACACCACCACTCTGTATATACCTATGTTTACAAATAAAAAATACTTACTTACTTACTTACTTACTTATATATTCAGAGCAATGACGCACAGTTGCAGTATCCAAGAGACAGCCAAATGGCTCGCGGTATTTGAGCTCCCGAAGTGTTATGGAACCCTGTGTAACCCGATCAATCAATCAAATATTTTTATTGTCTGAATATATGAGTACAAATGTCTTATATTTACAGTTTAGCTACATACATATCCTACCTCGCCGAGGTGTATAATATTATAAGAATCGAATTAAGAGGCCAGATGGCATGACCCTAGTGCCCTGAAAGTTGTGACGGCCGCTAGTCTGGGACGCCACATGTGTGGATACCCTAGCACCCTCCCATCTTACAGGGACTTCGGTAAGGGCTGGGGCTGCCGCAGACGTGGATGAGCAATTCAAGCGGCGCAAATATGCAGCCATTGATAGCGGCTACATGTTTGAGCCGTTTGGGGTGGAAACTATAGGGCCATGGGGGCCTGGTGCTCACAGCACTCTTAAGGAGCTGGCGAAACGCCTTGTGGAGGCGTCGGGTGACCAAAAAGCTGGCGCGTACCTCGCTCAGCGCATCAGCATTGCTATTCAGCGCGGCAATGCGGCCAGCCTTCTGGCCACCCTACCGTCGAGTTCCGCGCTCGAACCCATTTTTTATTTGTAAATTAGGTAGGTATTAGGTTTTTTAGGTCGTTTAATATTTTGCTAGTAATAGACTAATTTATTTTTAATGTTTACAAATACATACAAACTTACAACAAGACCAAATATCGAATTAATTAATATATAATACATAATATGTCATAACACGTAATAATTTCTTATAATTCTTCTGAACGTATGAAAAAAGTGAGTGCCTCCTGGATACTGCAACTACGAGTCATGGATTTAACTAATATACCCATTACCGGATTATAACGTTTTCAGTGAGATTTACAACACAGGTTTAAAGTTCACGTGGCCGAACAATCCCTCTAGCTAGGTCTTATTTCTAAGAAAAATGTTTTGTTTCGAGAAAGACCAAAGATGCCGAGCAAACCACGAAACCACTCAATACGGTATTTAATAACGGCTTAAGGTATATTTTTACGTAACCAACAAATATAACTTACGAAAATATTCGGAAATATAAAACTGCAACGTATTTACGCTATATCAATAAGATTTGTGTACAAAGAAACTATATACAATAATACTTAACCAACATAATATAAATAAAATTAATACTAACTTAAATCTAAAACAGGCCCTTGAAGAATTGTACTGAGGATACTGGCTGCATTTCCTCGCCGTATCGCAATGCTGATACGTTGAGATAATAATAAGAATATAATATAATTATAATATAAGATTTTTAAATACTTGAAAGATGTTAAAGACGACTCAGTTTGACCGTAACAAATAGTGACGTCATTAGTCATATTTCCCTATAACTTCATGCTAACTACGCGTTTATGACGTTTCGTAAAAAATCGCTGATTTAACTATCAGTAACGTATCGTATTGGTAAAAGACAATATTATGTAATGATACAGTTACAGTAAAATCTAGTGCGACATTCGGAATTCAACGTTTACTATTCCAAACTTTAACACTAAAATGCTTCCTTTCGTGCATTAGAAAAATATTAAACATCATTTCCACCAACCGCATCACTTTTATTACATTCATAAATCGCATCGAAATCCTCGAACTTATTCCTCAAGTTTCCACAGACTTCTAAGTCTACGTTCTATTTATAGCAAACCGTATAAAAACATCACATTGGCAGAAACGCAATAATCTAAACAAGTGTTTCATTGCCCCGACTTTTTACGCCTATATTATTCGCAATAAAGAAAATGACTCGAGGAAAAACGTAATATAATAAGACTCGCAGAACTGAAGAAGCGAGTGGACGACTTGAACACGTTTTGTATCTCCAGATTCATTTACTTTGAGATAAAATGACAGCGCCGCGCAGTGCTACCAACATTACGACAGAATAAAAATAATGTTTTGAAAAATGCTGGCAGCTTTTAATTCTAAAGGCCTCCGATGAAACAATCGACCACAGTTGTGACGTTCGGAATTCAAATTTTAAATGTGTTCCAAGTTAGGACTGCCATGTTGTAATGAATATTTGATTAATGTTGTGGTTTATTGGTAAACAGTTCGGCCGACAAACAAGTTGTTTATTAAAAAGCTTGCGAGTGCCCTTGGGCGGATTAATTGAATAATTTTCGCGTAAACATTTCAAACTCGACAGTTGTCGAGTATTGATTTCCACTACCCTCTAGTGGTGGTGTGGCCCAAACGACAAGAGGACTGTTAAAAAGTATGTTTTTAAAATATTGAAAAGAGAAAAGAAAAGAAAGTCAAAGGGTGTGCAGTGCAACTAGCGCAAGGCGAGCCATTAAAGCGTCGCGGTTAAATTGTAGACCTCTTTTCTATGCACAATTAATGAACGAAGAATATGGAACTTGAACAAGATATAACATGAAAATATGAACAAGAAGAATAAGGGATATTTTTTCAATTCATTTCATTTAGTCAAATAAATGTCGCTCGCTAAAAGTCGATCGCACGGATTCCACCGGCATCACCCCACAAAAACAAGGGTGGATTTGCAGAATTAAATAAAAAAATACACCTTTCTGGACACCGAAATGGCGTCAAGTCTATTGGATTTTTTCCGAGCCTCAGCGATTCCTCTAATAGTGTTATTAGGGAAGCACTGGATAAAAAGAGGGAAAAAAATGATCGCAACGTTTGATTCGATTGAGATGAAGATGCTTTTTGACGTGCGTGGAAAATGGCTGACATTTAGGGGATAATAATATGACAGCTACGCTTGTCAGTTTGACATGAGAAACTAGGGAACTATCAATAGTTGATGATGTTGTACGTCTTGCTCTAATAGTACACTTGAGTGGGGCAATCTTTTATAAATTGACCAACGTTATTTTCCGTCACCAATGCATGTTACGAGTACGTAAGCTTGCTTTTACGTTTTGCTGCTTTGATTAAACTAAGTAAATGGGACGAGGGAAACGAATGATGATATTAATGATGATATCAATAAAAAATTTAGGGATATACAACTGCATAATCTAATATAAATAAAATTATCACTGGTTGACAGAGCCAAAATGACAGCACTCTAATTCAATATAGTTAATTTTAATACAACGCTGGTAGCAAACAAACATACGGCCTGCCTTAGCGACGACAACGCTTTCGACTCCAGAAGAATCACAAGCGCCTTGCCGACAATTTTTAGGGTTCCGTAGTAAATAAGGAAACCTAGTTTCGCCATGTCCGTCCATCCGTCTGTCCGCGGCTTAGCTCAGTAACCGTTACTACTCGTACTAGAAAACTGTAAGTTGGCATAAGTATTAATCACGCCGGCAAAACGCTAAAATATAAGGTTGAAAAATCATTTTTTTAGGGTAGGTGCATCCCCTACATTTCTTACGCCGGTTCTTCTCGTGGCAGAGGTTTATTTTTCCGAACCGGTGGTAGTTTATTGACGTTCATAGGTGCATGTAATATGCCTAATTTGAAGAATAAACTACTTTTACTTTACTTTTTTACTTTACACGTTAAGTGGGGATGCAATATTTTTCTTACAAAACCCATCGTGTGTGGTATCATTAGATACCAAGTCCTTTAAAAAATGTGAGCTATCATCTCTCTTTGCTCTCTAATTCTTTAAAGTGCTACTTTTAGTTGTAGAAGTTGTGGACAATCAGTAACATTCTGAAATGTATAATCATACACAGTAACCTATACGCTAGAAATACATGGTAAAGCATGATAGGTTGAGTACTTAAAGTTCAATGACACTTGCCTTTTCCGCGTCGATCAATCGAAAGAACGAATGAAACAATTCACTTATTCAGCAGGTTTTTCATAGTTAAATAGGTATCCTTTTAAAGACGCTATTAGAAAATTTATCTAATAACGGCTTTATAAATAGGTAACTGCAAACGAATTAATTAGATTTAAACATTTAAGTCATTAAATATATCGACGTCGAATCGAATAATCTGACTGTGACTGGACAGACACTCAGTGATCGTATAAGACAAGTTTGGTACAGAATATTTAAATGATGACCATCCAAAACATACGTTTACACATATATGCAAAATACCTGTTTACAGACGCAATACACACAAAAAAAAACTTCCAATAATCTTTTTACACGTGTGCGTAAAATAATTGTATATATTTTAAGATAAGAATTATAATATTGATTTGGACGTTTTGACATCATCAAGTTGACACTTTAGGCCTAGGCCCATTTCCATATCCAGACAAACCAAACTCAAACCTACACTATCAGTCATGGACTCAACAATAAATCTGACACGATATAGAGAAAGGCATATAATATGTGAAAAATTATATACGAGTATTCACTTCAGCCTTTTTAGATATAAGGATATTGAAAAAAGAAAATAAATGAAAAAACATTTATTTATGACATACACAGATAATACATAGAAGTTTACTAAAATAGGACGAACACTGTTTGTCAGAAAAGGGCCACAGCTCAGCATGAAGCTGGCAAAGCCAGCGCTGTTCTTCCGTTGTGGCCCAGGTGCAAGCCAGCTCGCCGCGCCGACGACGCGGCTATACTAGCCGATTTTTCTTACAAATATATATATTTTTTAACACTTAAAATTCTAAGATTATGCAATGTAGAACAAAAAATAAATGCAAATGTAAGTGCATACCACACTTAACCAGCCTTAAAACTATTCTTAATCTATAAGTACATACTTGCAAAATCGAAACAAACTACCAAGAAACCACTGGAAACGAAACGTCAGTAATGAAAATATTGATGGATATATTCGGCTAAAAACACCCTTCCTATTTGCTGGCGCAATTCATTCGACTTACGCTGCATGATGCATGAACTGCCCAGCACTGTAAATACTATATTACTTCCAAAAATTCCCATCTCGACCAATTGTATCATTGTAAAAACGACCTTTCAATCTAAAAGTTATAGCGCATTTTTGAAGTTTTTAGGAGATCCAGCGTGAGGTTGCGGTAATGTTTAGTTGGTAAATACAGATGACGGGGTTTTCAACAGAAAACATATGGGTTTTTACATTTGCCAGTTCACAGTTTGTGAATGGAGGCAGATTAACCGGCTAGACCGGCGATTGTGACATAAAATAATTATGATGTAGGTCAATAAACATATAAAAGTCTGCCTATTTTTAGAAGGAATAAAGAAGGATGCACTAAAATTTCCTTCATTACCTCATCGCCCTACACGCAATAAGTTTTAGTACGATTCGAGCATATGAGTTAAAAAAACATAGGTACATAACAGACGTTCTAAACAATTGTAATTGTCATCTTAAATAAAAGAACACGCCATAGTAAGACACTTGCACTTTTTCTAATTGCAATCACAATGATCATAGTACCCTAGTCTAGTCGGCAACCCTAACATAAACATGACGTCACAGCTCGCCGACGTTTTATTGGACGCGTAACACTTTGATCTCACCGCCTCACGTATAGCATTACCAATTAGAAACGACGTCGATACAATTGAAGCTTAGGGTTGTCAATCAATTGACTAAATATAATATTTGATGAAGGACCAAGGATATGAGAAAATGTGATACGTATCAATTTGTAATGCAGTGAATAAACTGAGAATGGTAATTCTTTATCAGGTCGTTATTACGTTATTAGACGAATAATTCGATTAAAGAATTTTTAATATAGATTTAGTATAATCTTTAATGGATGAATTATCAAGTTCCTTTGACAAATAAAGTAATAAGTAAAAGACTTTTACAATTGATTATTTTATTCACTTGACATATTATATTTTATTTTATATATGTATTATTTATTTAGTACATAGGCAATAAGTAGGGGAAATTGAGGCAAAATGGTTTAGTACAATATTTAAAAGTTTTACAGAGATTCCATAATAAAATAAACCTTATGCCAAAGCGCTCTCACTTATAGAATAATGCTAGACTCCTATGACTAATGGAGTATATTCGAAAACACACAGCAAGTAACAAAATAGAAGAAAGCGCAAAACCAGATGCGGCTCTTTTGCCAGACCGCCTCAGTCTTATCGAGTTAGCTGTGAAATAAGTTTTAGAGTTAGGTCCGTTGCGAGCTACATGTGGAAAATATTCGATTATGGCAATTAAATACGGAGTTTTAGATGTACAATTAAATGCAACAAAAGTCGAGATAAATATTGAAAAAAAAAGCATTAGGCATTTTTTTCGCATCGCAATGCCAATTTTTTTCCATTATAATTTTTTCCGTTTAATTAATTTCATATTATATTTTATAATTAATTTCCTTAGGCTGGTTCCGAACCAGCGACCTTTTGGCACGCAGTGCCGCAATTCATAATTTCATTAGCAGATGCTACTGCATTTTTTCACTACACTTTTTTTGCAACATATATAAGTATACTATTTAACAGGAATTTTCCCATTAAAATATAGTAAACCATCCAAGCTAATATCTGCCCATTCCTCCCCAACATCCTCAGCACTAAATAATCGAATATCTTAAATCGAGTAACTCGGGGAGACCGGGGCAGTACGAGCAAGTAATCGCGTAATCAAATACACAGCCGGATATTGAATTCTGCCGCGCCGGAAGATCTGGACTCTCGCTCTTTTTAGCTTGTTGATGTTGTAACTTTAGTAAGCTGGCTGAATGCGACAAAAAGTATGCTGTGTTATTTGATGTCACTTATTGCGTTTGCTTAGAGGTTTTTTGGTTGATGTTTCTGATAGGAAATTGAAGCAAGATTATTAAGTGTATTTGTTTTGATTTCTTGAGCAATTTTCGGCAGTTTTCTACTGGTTTGATCTGGGTAGTATATTTTTTTTTAACATTCACCATTTTCCTATTATGCTCTCTGAGTAAGACATGGATAAATGTTTTTAATTTCTGAAAGAAGCGTGAAAGGACCTATCTAACATAATTATATTATTTCCTTTCGCTATTTGCATGAGGCTTCGTTGACAATAACACTTATTTCCTTTTAATTTTGTGCACTTCGAATAAGTCATACCGAGCATAGATTTAATTATTTTAGTGTTCTCAAACGTATCTACAATTTAAATAAGTTCATGATATATTGACATCTCAAAATAAAAGTAACCCTACAATTTTTAACCAATAATTACATTACATGAATGATTGATTATTCAAAAACCTAAAACTAATCACCGAAAACGCATCTGCACTCCGTAAGCACATGCGTGAATCGTTTTTTAACCGGATTCCCATCGCTGTGACGTCATCCATCATAATATTCGTGATGACGGATGCTATCATCTGATCCCGATGACGTATCATTTCACAATTTCTAAGAACAATATACCGATTATGAGGGTTGCCTTAGTAATTGTTTTTTAAATGTGTATATATCCAATGGAATGATACTAAATAAATCTAAATAACTTTCTAATTTGCGTATATCTTTATTATTATCTGCTATTGCACAAATCATACTGTATAATTTAATTTTGCTATAGGAAAAGTCGATGTACTGAATGCAGTACAAGTGCAATGCTGTTGAATAATGATTCAAGCAAAACCATACATAGAAACTACGTCAATACCTATTTAGATTGCTCAGCGCCAGCTCCTGAGAAAAATCAGTCTTACAACAATTAAAATAACTTAGGCCTCTTCTTGGTCTGTCACCTTGAATTTGGTATTGGTCGGAGAGAGAACGGTTATTTACACAGGCTTGTTAAGTTTTGCAAGGGGGTTAAGTTTTTCTTCATATCCAAAGACTGAATCCTTGCGATATAAATCCGATTTATGGCAGTTAAGCGATACGGACGCCATTAACGTGAGTTATGTGGTGCCACAAACACCTTGTAAATCACCGTTATTTGTCGGTTTTTGCTCAAGTGTTGCAGGAAAATGAAGATCTTTTTCAGGAGTTACACAACTTATATCTTCATATAATAAGGCTGAGGCGGATATGGCGTTTCTGTCTAACGACTGGCCAGAAACTGCTAAGAGCCGGGATGAGTGGAAGGCAATGGGGGGAGCCTTTGTCCAGCTGTGAGATACCATGTCTAGAAAAAAAGCCAAGATACTTTGCATTTTGCCGTGGCCTAAGTACTTTTTTTTCCCTGGAACGTTAAATTCGATAAGGTCCATTTTGGTGGGAATTGGCGAAATCTAGAGAAAATAGTTTTTGTTTTTATAATGTTTAGTTAGAATAGAGAAGTCGGGAGGCCTGTGCCCAGGGTATAAAGGCTAATGATGATAATGATTATGATAATAGTTAGCTAATATCTCCGCTATGTTTTTACAAAAGTGGTCAATAGGTTGACATGATATGGATCTCATTAGATTATGTTATGCTGAAATACATAAGCCCGCTTCCCATCTAAATACGGCTATAAATATTATAAAACAGCCATTTCTCCGCGAAGGCCATTAAGCGTCGTAACTCAGTTAGTCGACTGCAGCTGCCGTAATAGTGTACCAGGGATGGTTAGGAAATATAAGGAATTTAGCTTAAGACGGCTTGAAGACGATGTCTGAATAGGTGCATCTAAAACATATTCAAAACGTCATTGACAGAAATAAAATGTAGGTGCAATTTATATTTGATTGTATAACAATATCTACTCTACTCCTTACTTTTTCAGTTCCCTATTATATTTTGTTTCCCAAAGCCAAACATATTGTACACTCGACGTTATATATAAGTATACGTTTTCCGCCTTATCACCAAGGAATAAGGTGGAAAAGTGTATACATAAATTTGACGTAGACTGTGCTATGCCAGGCGTTAGAAAGGGCGCGGTTGTTTAGTACCGGATAAATTCCGCAAGATACTATCTTGTTAGCTTGTAATGATTACGTTTATCAGTAGGGACAGCGGCTTAATTAACTTTTCGTCACCTGACTCCACGAAAATTCATAGGTTTTAATATTATAATCTGTCCTAAGGTAATCGCCATAACTTGGTTCCCAGTACTCAACCGATTTTATAAGTTTTTTCACTGATGTTTTGTATTTAAATCTGTTGAGTAAAATCGGAGATTATCTTCCACATACATATTTTAACTCCCTCATAAGCATTTATAAGAATAGACATACGTATATTACTATTGTATTAGTCCGTACATACGTGTGTGCTGTAAAGTTGCATATTTAAGAACAGTCAAAGATCAAATAACAAAATGAAAATGAAATTGACAAGGACTAGTTCCGCAATTTAAAACGCAAATAAATGTAATCACAAAAAAAAAACAAACGAAGCGGTGATTACTATACACAAGCCTTAAATTAGTATAAATGGTGATACTAACATGATTGACACCGGAGACTCTTGTTTTATTCAATTTCGATAGGTTGGTGCCCATCCGGAGCCATTAATGGCGGAATTCCAACCTTGAATCCATACACTAAAGTCCGAATTCGTCTACACTTACGATTAGTTCGATGCAAATTTTGGCACAGGTTTTATAGAAAAGTTTTCACTTGAATATATCACAATATTTGTAAAAGTTTGAACACAGTTTGGAAAGTCTTTTTAAAGCCACTTTGGATCACGTCGAAGCTGAAAAAAATAATAAACATTAACTTTTTTGTCATTTCTTGTAAATAAAAATATAAAAATGCCATACACCCTTCGGCTGCTTCGTTTTTCAATTTTATTGTTTTCGTAAATTAGTAATTATAAAAATTTATAATTATTATCCTTGAAGCAAATTGTACTAGTGGTTTTTTCATTGATACACTATGAAGTTAAGATTTGGGAAAGAAAGCAGTTGATTTTGATATAAATCGTATTAAAGATAATCATTTATTTATGTACAACGAAAATATATACAAGAATACTTAACCAAAATTAATAATCGTATTTAGATATTAGCTTAGCGCAATTTTAATAAAGAGGCAAAGGTATTAAAGTGTATAATATTCATTGGCGCTTAAGATTGAAATAGTAAGTTCTTTTTCATTCCCAAAGAGACACAATTACTTACAACATCAAACTCAGATCATAAAATTGTTTATCATCCCAAGTTTACGAAATGCAAGCGCCAAAGTGGATCATCTCTTGCCATTCATGCACCCACGCAATAGTGGGCGAACAAGTTATTTACACCCGTATTCTGATCAGTTCAATAACGCCATTAATGAATCACCATCATATGACATTCTCACCCTTAAGACTCAGTTCACTCAGTTAGTTATAAGGATTTGTAAGACAAATTGGTTAATCATTACAAAACACTGTTTAAGAGTAACTTACAAAAAAAAAGATTTTAGGCGTATTTAAATACATCGCGAGACAGGCTTGCCTAAGGCCTACCTGAGATCACAGTAGGTGCAATTGAATTATGTTTACTACCAGGAATCCATTAGTTTATGCGTTGTACATAATTTACCGGTATACCGGCTACTGACAGCTTCTATCTAATTCTATTAGTGCTCGCCAACAGGACATGAACCTGAATGACGTGACCTGTCAACTCGTATATTATTGTATATACTTCGATACCAGGATATATATATTCACCGTTAGGAAAAAGCTATACGACACTTTGTCCCTTTGGTAACTCATTTTTTACCATCGACGTATTTTTACTGAAGTTGTGTTTATTTCACGGGGCTGTATTGAGTCCAAACGGCAGTCATCAAAACTCAAACTGGCCAAGTTTGGTTACAAACGTTTGACCATGTGACATGTACCTAATAAAATATGATTCCTTGTGTGTTTCTGTATCATAATTCGTTCATATACAGCAGATCTCTTACGTGATCTTCTAAAAATAATGCAACATTGCGAAAACGGTTAGGTAGAGTCAGTAATGTAATGTTTCTTTCATTTCTGGGAAGAATTTGTCCAGAATATGCCTTCAAGTCAATCCAGTATTGTTATATAACTTCTACTTTAGAATAATCATTCGGTTTCGTAACTTCGCAATACAATTTGTACATTACCTTTTTAAGGCTCGATTTTATAGCTTGCTTTGAGAACCTTTTGCGGAATTGCGTCGCTGATTCTACTTTATGTACGATTATTGCAGACCTTTAAGTCTTGTTTGGATTTCAACTACTTACTTACAGTAATATTGTGCATGTTAGTATGTTTATGAGAAGAAATGTCGCACAACAAACTGGGACATAATTCGGAATTACATTTTATTTCATTACTCCTATATCATTATCAGTATAGTAAGAGTTCTATTTAAGAAATATTAATGTTTGAACCTTCTATGTCAATCTTGAGTAACTTGTATTACATTTTTCTGGAAAGTGTCTGCCTTGTAATGAATTTAAGTACCAGTAAATTATGTGTATATATTAAGAGCCCTGTTGCGAAACACAAGTCACCAAATGTATCAAAGATACGCATTTCAGAAATATATCACTAAGTCCATGTTTCTAATTAAAATAATCTTTAAAATCTAACCGCGGGGTATCACTGCCATCCCCTAATTAGTATTCTATCTCTAAATCTATGGGGGCTTGTTACCCATGACTCACTGTGCACTATATCAGGTTTTACACTGGAATGAAAAGGACGTATCTACACACATCTTTATACGACACATAAGCTCTTTACCATCCCATCATACTGTAGTTGTATATCAGGGTTTACACAATACAATTTTATCAAGATAGTTCAGCTATTCTAAAATAAGCCTTAAAGTTTGGAGATAAAGTAGTTTTCGGTATTGGTTTTAGTGTGGTTTTTGAGTAAGGCTTGATTTGTGATCATTGTTTCGTGTTCAACTATGGAATTGTAATGAGATCCTTTTGGTAATGCAAATTTAATTGAATACAATTGTTTTAAAATAGAATTTATCGCCTATATTATTTTTTATTTAGTTGCACTGTTGTTCTGGTCCGATGCCCCCTTCACTCTTAATTACTGGGCAATCTGAAAAGGGTCGCTTTGTAATCATAAGATCGACTATTATAATCCATGTTTAATTTTTAGGTACATTATCTATAAGTATACTACTACGATTCAACAATTCAATATTTATTTTAAAGTATAATTATAGCATCGATAAATTGCTCTAAATAATTAATATAATGATAAAATAACTAGGCCTATTTTTGAATAAATAATATTTTGTCTTTTGACTTTTTTACTACCTATTTCATGTTTCATATACGAAAGATATTAATAATATAATAACAGTAAAATTAATGATAAGATGTCAAATTGTAGACAACTCATCGTTGCTCAAAGTTATTTTTTATTATCTAGTCTTCAACAACGTGCATTATGTTTAACTTTTATTAATTACTGTTGGAAAACTGATAGGCCACACGTAACTTTGTCTTAAATGAAGATAAAAACATAGTAAACAGTTATCCAACTAATATCATGAATGTGAAAGTTTGGACTCATTTGGATGTATAGATTCAGATGTTTGGATGTTGTTATTCAATTGAGCAAAAGCTACTTATATAAATAAATAAATAAATATTAGGGGACAATTTTTTACACAAATCGAACTAGTCCCATAGTAAGCTCACAATCAGTAAGGCTTGTGTTATGGGTACTAGACGACAATATATTTAATAGATATATACTTAAATACATTGAAAACATCCAAGTCTCAGTAACAAATGTTTCTGCTCGCCACAAAAACAAATGCCCTTACCGGGATTCGAACCCGGGACCTCTAGCTTCGGAAGCAGTATCCTACTAACTAGGCTAAACAGGCCGACAGACGACTTTTACTTACATTTAGATGAAAATAAGCACAAATTTATTTTTTATCTCGTAAAACATCCCCCAATGAGATGAAAAGCTGGGAGTAGTGGGTATAGCATAGAATTTAACGCGGGTAAATTCGCAGACAAAACTTATTAAGTACATATATGTGCAAAACCCTTCATTCTCATTGACCAGTAGGTATTTAACTTTAAATTGTCCGTCGGTGGATCAATACGGTTAGTTTTAAATACAAGCAAGGGGTTGCGCCCTTCATCGCTATGATATATGTATAACTGGCCCTCATAACCGAGTTATATCCAACCATTCATTTAATGAAGTTTTAACGAGAGTTTCCTATAAAACTTCGGTATCTGTTGCAGATCGAAATACGCTGCTTGGGACCGTGTTGAATAAAATCTTTACTTTCTTAGTTATTAATGTAACCTAACCTACTCGTAAGGCGTTTTCATTCTACTAATTGGTACCTTTTACTAGTATTCACATTTTTGTCGTTTCTCGCTTAAAATCGTGCGTACGGTTGATTCTGATAAAGAAAAAAATGTCCCCAGTTTTATAATTTTTTAGGTTTCCACTATTTGGAACTAAACAAACTTGGCCTCACTTTTTTCTCCATATGAATCATGATTGTAGTACATCAATAAAAAGCAAAATTGCCAAATTCTATGAAAAAGAATTAAATAAAATTTGAGTAAAGTGATGTTATGTGAGCATTTATAATTGTGTGTTTATCAACTCTAATTATAAATACTACTATTTTTATTATTAGATATACCTCAGTTGATTTATTTACGAGTAACTATGTGATTGGATAACCCCATAAATAACTACGTTAAATTTCCTTGTTCAAAATCTACGAGCAAGTACTATACCGATACCACAGATACTATGCAGTTAACAAAAAAAACCTCAAATGATTATTTTATTTACAAACTCAAACCAATTGTGATAAAGGTAGATTTGTAGATTTTATGAGGTAATTATTAAATACTGTTTGATAGTTATGAATGATAATGAGACTACAAAATGTTCTATCGTTATCATAACTGAATTAATTTACTTAATTCAATTTACAATTTATATGATTTACATTGCAAATGCATACATTTGTGTTATTTTCATATCGAATGCTAATTTTATCTCAATCAGTGCGCAATAAGCGGTTATTCAGTATTCATGAATTCGGGATCATTCCGATTCGTTTCACTTAATGCGCTACAGTATTTTATTTATTAGCATTTAAATATTTGGCTACAATATATAACTCTACTATAGTTGAACACACTTTGAAATATGAAATAAGAGTAGAATGATGTTTATTTACAAAACGCTAACCGCATATCTCTACGGAAATTAAAAAATATTATTTTATCTCCCCTTAATTTTAAAGTCAGTGATCAAGTCAAGGCATGGCATTATTCATTGATAATTTGAAACTGATAGAGGGTGTGGCAAAAACAAAACGAAAATCACCTTAAAAAACTGGTATAAAATAATTTTCGTTCCTTTCCGTCCGTAAACGCACAAAAACCAATGTCAAAAACGTTGCACACAGTTCGTAAAGCGTCTACACACTTTCAAGGTCACTTTTGTATCACTGACTGTTTGTTTGGAAGTCGCAGCTGATCCCCCAGCGCAGAACCAGCGTGCGTCCGTCCTGTACCGCGACCGACCCCTTACTGACTGGACTAAGGGACTCACACCATTCTGCCAAACCTCTCGCTCACTCCCTTTTCGGAGGGCGCAACTTATTTGGCCTCTTTGTTGTCCCTAACAGGGGTAAATTATTACGGTTTTGCGATAACATAATAGAATGCTGCACTAAATATAATCGAAAGGATAACGCTTTTTACTAGCGGGCTAAATATTGAATTTTTCGGAACTGCCCGTATTTCAAGGAAAGGTTTCGATAAATTAACGGTTATTTTCAGGGTAACCCCTAATACATACACATAGCTACATACGTATGTATAAGATAAGAAGATTAGTAAAAAAACGTGCTGTATGTATACGTACTGTTTGGTACATCACTAAATATTGACCCCATCACTATTATGTATATAAAGTGAGGTGGCAACACTGCCTTCTCTCTCTTAAGATTAATTTACAATATTTATTTACCAAAAAGTAAAAAGTCAAGAAACAAACGAAAAATTGCAGCTGCGCTCGTCAACAAAGCGTCAACATTCACAGAAAAATGAAATAAAATCTGACGAACGCGGCCCTTTGCCGTTCAACTTTTCCTACGTTCACATAGAATTTTTACTGCAAGCAAGTGTAAACACAGCGTGCACTGTACACTGTCTGCTCGTCTATTATATATTTTCCTCCCGGCTAGCTCTTACATGGAAACGTCAATGAGCTAGAATGTAGGCACTTTTGATGCCAGCATTAGGTTGTATTGAGATGCTCGCATACTATATGAATAAGATGCAGAATTTTCAGCCTCTAGGTATTTGACAGATGCTTAAGGGTCCTTACTAGTTAAAAACTTACTGTATGAATTGTCATGTATCTTTGTTTTCATTCCTATCTATTACAGCACTATTGCGGCCTAATATCGTAGATTTTACGTGTGTTTTTTGGACTTTTAATTAAGAGAAGTCGTTCCGAATATCATTCCGAATCAAAATTTCAAGGTATAAAAACTAGTTTTCTCCGCTTTACTAACTATAACTTTACTATCTATAACTTAAGTAAAAGTATCCTATGCTCTAACAAGTTTATTCAAATTATCAATACATTTGTCGTAATTTCAGTTCAAAACGTTTTCTACTTTGTAAGTGCTGTTTAGTTAAAATATTTCATCCTCCTAGCGTTATCCCCAGTACAGTTGCATCCTAAGGGATGGCTGGGGTCCGCTACCTAATCCCAAGAATTGGCGTAGGCACCTGTTTAGTTAAAATAATAATATTATAAAATAAACGATCAAACGGATTTGTATCACATATTATGTAATAAATAGGTCCCGGTGTTTCGAGTCCTTTTCAGCACTCGCGGTCAAGACGCGGGTAGACTGAGAAAATCTTCAGAACATTTTCATAATACACGCCATTAATTCAGTTTAAATTTGGCAAGCGGAGACCAATATTAAAATCAAAATGTATAAAATGAGAATATTTATATAGCACGCATTGAAAACATTAAAAAACAGAGGAACATCTCAAAAAAGTGCTTCATAAACGTTTGGTACGCTACGTACTCGAATTTACTATAACAATAAATACATACATTTGTCAATAGATTGGACTCCGGAGCAAGTGGATTATTTTATTTATTCATTTGTAAAGCATTAGTTGCATAATAAGTAGAATCTATAGCATCTGTAGGACTCTAATAGGGCTCTACATCCTCCTAATTTATGTGTAGTAAAACTGATTTTTACATAAATAACCTTTATATGCCGAGTCTATCGATCCATACTTTCCGAAGTTTGCATTACCTGTAAACAAAAGAAAAAAACACTTTCATAAAAATGGTATTTTAACACAGGCTGTAATCTAATTGGTGATACAAAATAGAAAAATGTCATCTAACCATGATTTTGAACAACTTTTACTATGGGACCAACTTTGTTCGAGTCGAAAAAATATTACCATTTCATACAGTCAATTGAAGTCCTATATCCTATGAAACATCAGTTTTTTTGACACAATCAAAGTTGGTCCTATACTAAAAGTTGTTGAAAATCATGGCCAGATTAACATTTTTATATTTTGTATCACCTACATATTACAGATATCCTCTTTAAGATTTCAGAAATGCTATGGAATAAGTAAAGTATTTCACAACACTAAAAATATATATTTTTTACTTTACCAATAAACAAAATTGCGTGTGTAGTCTAATCTTGAAATAAAACTTTCTTCCTTCGATCGAATTGATCCTGAATAACTAAACTATAATATTACATATAGGCTAATTACCGTGTCAAATCTATTTTGACAGCCCTGTCAATGATGCAACGCGCAATGAATGGGTACACAGTGGGTAACTGGAGCAGAACATGTGTGGCCCGAAATAGCTGCGCGGGAGACCCCCGCGTCGCCGCTTGCGAACTTTTGACGATGTGGGATAACATAATGTTAAGAGTCCGCAGTAAGCTCGGTTCTCCATACAAACGTAGTTACACTTTCATTTTAAAACGCCAATTTAATGGAGAAAAAATACAGCGATTATTAAGGTTTTCATATAAGACGTAAAATACTCAAAAACTCGCTGTATTTTTTTCTATTACAATTTCTAGCAACAGACACTAATTTCCGATCTAGATATGGCGGCTCCCATTGTGTATACTAAGTTTCATGATACAACAGCAAGGCGTTTTAAAATTAGAACGAAACTACGGTTGTACGGAGAATCGAGTTCAGCCGAGCGTACTGGGGACTCTTAACGAATAATTGGGTTTACTCATATCTATACAGATATAGCTTTTACATATATTAGAAAGGGACACAATTTGTCTTTGTAGAATGTGTCTCTCTCTTTTATGGTGTTGTGTTCCTGGTGGCGAGTAAGGTCGCCAGAACTCCTGAGGATACGTTGTGTAGACTGTGAGGGACCTGCATCTCTAGCTATCTACACAACAAGTCCTCAAGTCAATAAAAGATAGGCTTCGCATTTGTGATTTTTCTGGAGACCCAAGTCTCCATAGGCTACGGTGTCTGCTTACCATCAGGTAGGCCGTAGGCTTATTTACCATCGTTGTGTAAATAAAATAAAATAAAGTTTTTCTAGTCCGTTTAGAGGGAGCAAAAATCGTATTTGCTCCCTGTCGGTAGGGCAGAAATGAAAAGAAAATCACAGGGAGCAAAATCGAACTTTGCTCCCTCTAAACGGGCTAGAAAATACTTTTTCGAATAGGGGAAGTAAAAAACTATTTTGTTTTGTTGTGCACTTGTGCAATAAATTTTAAAAATAAAATCTAAACGTCTGGTCTGATTAAAATGCTAACTACGTAGATGTGCTAATGCATTATTTATATTATGCAGATCCAGCCATTATGTAATACTAACTTATCAAAATGCCTAAACTCGTCCGAACGACTTAGGTATCCTTATTACTAAAACAGGCCCTGTCCAACATTAGTGCAAACACAAGTCTAGACCGTTCAAGGTTACACTCACCCTCGGGAATTTAAATAAAGGGAATATCATATCAACTGTCCAATTTAATGAGTAAAAGCATACACAACTTATTCGAATAACCACCTTAGTTGCTTTGTGAAAGAGTTCTATTTACAGTAAAAGTGGGAGGTAGCTGGGACGTTTTGGGGATTTAGTTTGATGTTTATTTGTTTTGTCGTAAGTCTTGTTCGATTTTTGGCGGTAGTTGGCAGTGGATAAGGCTTATGTAATTTTTTTAATGTTTGGGGGTGCATAGCCTGGAGGCTGATTTGATTATATGAGTACCGTGTTTGATGTTTTATATCAACAGTGTTCAATGAACATTTCATTTTAAATTTTAATCACAAGCTCCATTAATTAAGATTCCAGGCTCCTCTTTTGTCATAAATATGTGTAATAAAATAAAACTATAATAAACATTTGTGCTTGTATTATTGGGCAGTTCTTCTCAAAACATATGTTCGTAAAACATTAAAGCCAATAATAGACTGCGAACTAGATGTTTCAAATCGGCCCCCAAAACGCGATATCAACAATGATAGAGTAAAGCCATTTTTTTAACTGAACACCCTTCCAGTAAATTTCCGTTTAAGGATAGACAAAATACAAAGGAACTCACACATAAACAGTTTTTTTAATAACTACTAGTGGCTCTGTAAGCTGAAGACCTAAATTTTTTTTTTCAAATTTCCAAATGTCCAATGGCTGACTCAACAAAAAAATTCAATATAATAATATGTAATTATCAAACCCACTTATAAAATTTCCAGAATTGGCTGTGAAACGCGACCTTAGAGGAGAACAGCTGGAAATCTGGACATACGAAAGTATTTTTTTCCAAAGCTTTGTTTCACTCGGTCAATATGAGAACGTTAATTTCAAAACTGCTCTTACTCTACGCGGTAAAAGTTCGTATATCTTAGTAGTATCGTAGTCTGAGATGGAATTAGAGATCAAAGATGTAAACAAACAACTGTCAATCTGACATGACTTTCCTTTTTAAAACCTCTTGTCATTACCAGTAGCATAAATCATATCTCCACATATTTTATTAAAACAACACTAACACGCTATCTAATTCTTTTTTTAAATATTTTTTTCATTTTTTTTTGTTTAAATATTGGGGGACAATTTTACACAAATCAACTTAGTCCCAAATTAAGCAAAGCTTGTACTATGGGTACTAGACGACGATATACATACTTATAAAGATAATTACATACTTAAATACATAGAAAACATCCAAGACCCAGGAACAAATATCCGTGCTAAATGCACAAATTAATGCCCTGGCCGGGATTCGACCCCGGGACCTCTATCTTCGGAGGCAGTGTCACTACCGACTAGGCTAAACAGGCCGTCAATTCAGAGTGGTTATTTTTTGTATAAATTCAAATTTATTTCGCTTATTATTCATTTTGAACGAGGTAATTTTTTTAAGTATTCCAATGATTTTCAATTACCCACTGCATACGTTAATTTTTTTATGGTGGCAACTCACTTGTTTTCACTTTTGATCTCTATCACCGATTTTAGCTGAATATCTGGCGTTGCAGTTCCAAACGCTTGAAAGGGCTAGAAGTTAGAAGAGCATTTCATTTTGCCTTTTCTGAGTATCGGCGCCTAACGAAAGTGAGCTCGGCGATCAAACGTGCATATGCCTGTGAAAGGAACCCTTGATCTGCGATCATGCATCGCGTTAATGAAGCCGAGCCGGTAAACCAATCTCTCAGCTGAAAACTGGCCGAATATAAGCTATACCTAAGCAGAACTGCTTTCGGCATTCGGCTGTAATTCCTCGCCTTTCGGCCGTTTGCTAACAACCAACAGGTATTACAGCATATTCGATAGTTATAAACGTGCGTTTTTTTACTTATTTATAAAACTTAAGTATTGACGACCACTTCGGCTTACTTTGTAATGACCCTGCCTACGAAGCCGGAGGTCCCGGGTTCGAATCTCCGTTAGGGCATTATTTGTGTATTTAACATGAACATTTGTTCCTAGATATTGGATGTTTTCTATGGATTTATCTTTATAAGTACCTATATGTTTTTAATGTTGACCATACAAAAATATAAGTTTTATTAGATTTTAGCTTTTCTACGTCACTTTACAGAAGTTACAATGAAGAAACCTAGGATTTCACAAAAATAAATAAGGCTAGGATTGGATGAACAAAAGTAGGTAGTCTTGTGAAATGCAACTCAGTTTTTTTTATATAACGTAGTTAATTGATAATTATAATTTACTTTTTCTAAGTAGAATATTTTCATGTCGTTAACGATCGAATACTGCAACCTATACATGCACAATAACATCTGTGTATTTGGAATTAAGAATTCTTGCGCATAAAGATTATGATTTTGATTATGATTGACATTATAGGTAATGTTAATGAAGGAAATATTTCAATTTCAATATTATACAAATATGAAGCCACGACATGTCCACATAACACTAGGTAAATTATTGCATATCTTACCACACGAACACTCCCTATAATTAGTGTATTACGTATTTAGGTAGGTAGGTGTGCTAAAATGCAACATGGCTGCAACTAACCCCCATTGGCCACGCCTCGGGTATTTAGTAGACTAATTAATTATTTATAATATTATCAGTCACGATACAAAAATATAACATAATGCATGCAACTTTATGAGTTGAATATTTTATTTGCTTGATAATCTACTTTTTTTTTAAAATCATGGCATCTCCTCGTCTCGCTTTGCCAGCGGATAATTGTGAGGCCTCCCGGCTTCAAAAATCATACTGTGTAGGTTAGTCTGTTTGACGTATTAGCCAGAGGACATTGCTGCCATAATCCCACTAACTGAACAAATTGTTTCGATATTCCATACACTCCCGCTCCAAATTCATTCAATCATTCATTGATAATATTTTACATATACTATGTATTAAAAATTACTAACTTTTATTGCTATATCATCCGTTGGATGAGGGCAACGAAAGATTTCTCATGATGGTGAGCCTTTGGCGAGACCTTTGTCTAGCAGGCGATGTCTTTCGGCTAATATGATGATGATCGTTATGTCACTATCTTATTTATAGTTATAATTTGAAAACGACGTTGGAAGCGAGCATTCAGAGCTTTCAGAAACTCTTTGAACGCTCGTTTTAGGCCAACTGCGTATGCTATCCTCTTCGGCCTTAGTCGGTAAGTCGGTCCGTTTGATGGATCGGCCGGTTTACTGCCGCTGTAATGAGCCCGGTAATCGGACCGGGTTTTATCTCGATGCCTGATGGATGCTGGCGGCGTGTGGAAACAATGTGTTTCTAGGATACTAAGTTGCGGGTGTTTCTTTCGTTGGATGAAATTTTGTTGTTAGTTGACTTCACTTTGTTCAGAATTTTCCAGTAATATGAAGCGTTTTGTAAAATTGTGTTTCTGTTTCTCACCTAAATAGTCAACGATTTTCGGGTTAAAGAACTTTATTTTCTCAAAAGAAATTTACATTTCACTTATTGAGAAACATACTTGAATATTATAAACAAAAATATCTTTTAGTGAGCACCGCGAAACACTATACTTAAATATAATCAAGTTAAGGTAAGTAAGATTAATACTTAAAATAGGTAGGTAGGTTAACTAAGTATAGGTATATAGCAAGGAGTATATTGAATATAGTCCCGCTGTGGTCTCGGATATGTGTATTTTATGAGAATCGAAAATTGTATTCTTTCCTATCATAAAATTTTCGACCTGTCTATTTGTCATATTTTCACGCTTAAACCGCTCAACCGATCAAAATAAAATTTTGGATAGAGAGATTTCGTGAACTTGAAAAGGATATAGGATGGTCTTTATCCCAGAATTGATTTTTTAAGGGGATGTTACGAGCAACTTGGATGGGAGAGCGATAATAAGGAATACGCCTAAAAAAATTGAATAGCAATTATCCGCTAAGGCGATTATCGAGTTCCAAGCGGGCGAAGTCGCGGGCAAAAGCTAGTTATGTAATAGAAACTTCACTATGTCACTAAACCATGTCATAAATATTCACATTTGTAAGCAATAAGTAGCTAAGCATTAACTGATTAAATTATGTAAATCGTAATGTAGGATGTAGGTTTATGAATACATTCGCTGTTACATGTAATTAAAGTAAATTCAATCGTAAACGGCGGGCAGGTCCAATTTACTAGACATTCAACACCGACGTCATGTCACTCATGTCAGTTTTGTGACGGCGTTACTACAAGTTGGCACACGAGAAGCTTATATGTTCTAACATATATATATGTTCCATGTGACTTTGAAACGAGTAATAAGTGTTTTTTACCTGATCAGATCTACTTAAACATTAATTTTATTTCGTTTCAACTCTAAGGGGTTTCACATTATTTCAAAAATGTTCAAGAAGATCGTTCTATTCAAGCTTGAATTCAAAACGCAATTAAAATTGTCACTTTCTGCTTAAACGTTTTTTAACAGCGTTGTTTAATATATGTGCATATTTATGAATTACTGTTAGGAACGGGGTAGTTACCATGTATATTATGAAAACTCCCGTGAGTTTGAGACATATTAAATATGATGAAACGGGTCACGGTCGAATATCGCTCCAAATGTTTAATACCGGTTCGCGAACCTTAATCATGAGCACCATTCGCGGCGGCGGTTTTCTTAGCACTGCGTGCCCGTGCCCTGTCCGCTCGGTTGCTCGGCACGGGCGAAGGCGGCGGCGGCGAGAGCGACGCGTTTCATTATATTTAATATGTATATTATGATTTTGAGTTCCCTATAATACTGTCAACTTCGACAATAAACAAATCGATTTGTAGCGCTCTAGCGCTTCACCGGAGTAGGTATATTCGTGGGGAATAGCCCTTAGACATGATGTCGTGGGACGCCAAGCGAATCGGTTAGTTAAATTACGATCATAGACCTGCAGATAACGTATTAACTTTACAAACGCGAGCTAAGGCACAATAATTGTCATTTACATCACTAAACAATTGATTAGTTGTATTACGCACCTTTCAAAACTTAAACGCTACTGGTTTTTCAATCGCATACTTTTATGTTCAAAAATGTATAGAAGCCCCAATCTAATATTGAGTACTTTGGAAGTAAGTAATCTTCATGGATCAGTATCTCTATTTGATATGCTGATACTTGTTAAAGCGTGAAATCAAACTTATTCACTTCTCGAACGATACTCGCTTACAAACAAATAGTACCACTTCCGCCGGTTTCAAATATCCGCACCGCAGAGCTTACTGAAACACAAACTTACACATGCAGCTCAAAGCGGCGCCGCAACTTAACAAATACCTAACAAACAGTTTCTAAAAACGCCGCTTTTAACAGTTTAAATCCCGCACAGGTAAATTTGTAACGCTATACTAAGGGTGTTCTCAGAAAATTTTGGAGCGTTTTAAACTCTTGATATGCCCCATATGGTTGGTTTATTTATGAAGGAGATTCCGGAAATTTAAATAGACATGCACAAATAAGATTAGGTGACATCTTGGTGCTCGAATAGTAAGAACAGCGATGGTTATTTTTGTTCTTCATAGAAAAGAGCGAGAAAGGTCCGTGATAATGAAGAGACGTAGACAAAAAAAGAAGAAGAGCGAGTAAAACTGCTTTTCATAACTTATAAGTCACTAGCTGGTGCCCGCGACTTCGTCTCCGCAGGATTAGTATTTGGACAATTCACACAATACCTTTATAAATTATAGCCTATGTGTTATTCTGATGTATAAGCCATATTATTGTAAAGTTTCATTAAAATCCATTCAGTAGTTTTGACGAGAAAGAGTAACAAACATCCATACTTACAAACTATCGCGTTTTTAATATTAGTAAGATTTCATCATCGTCGTATCAACCGATGTACCCACTGCTGGACATATGGCTCTCCTAAAACGTGTATTTGTGTTTATTTAATTGCTTACATGTGTGTTTTTATGCATGGACCCGGGTATGTCCTAAAACTACGACCAAACCACCGGGGGATGGGCAGCAGCATCCCTGGAGTGCGGTGGAGATACTGCGCTCGCCAACCCGCATGCCAAGCGTGGCGATTATGGCATATACCCCCCGTGAATTTGGGGGATTCCTATGTCCAGCAGTGGACGTCCTTTGGCTGATATGGTGGTGGTGGTGGTGTTTTTATTTAAGTGCCACAAAGACCGATGGCCGGTGGGACGGAAAGGATCTTGAGTGGCGACCACGTACTGGAAGGCAGCGTGGGTAGGCCCCCCACAAGGTGGACTGTTGACCTGGTAAAGGTCGCGGGAATCCGCTGGATGCGGGTGGAGCAGAACCGACCGTAAGTCATTTGACACAATGTAGTGCGTTTCATTTACATTCTAAGGTGTCAAAAAGATTAAACATAATGAAATAGAGATCCTTGTTTTTACAACTAGCCCAACGTATGATGAGTAAAACTATCAGCAGGCAAAAGAAGCGTTTGTCGTCCACCGGTTCGGCGAATATACGACATTAAAAGACCCCGGGTCACTTCTGAATGAGACTAGCACGGGACTGAGATGTGTGGAAAGAGAGGCCTTTGCTCAGCAGTGGGCAGTGGGCGATTACAAGCTGAGAATGATGTGACGATGACGATGAATACTCGGTCATGAATTGGCTGCCATAACGGTTAATTAAACAATATAGATGACAAGGTTACTAAGACAAAATGTTCAAAACCCATCACTCACGAAGGGGGCAAGGGACTTAGGCAAGTTATAGAAGCGCATTTGAGACTTTACAACTGCATTCTACCCACTGAAAACTAGGTTACCAACACTAAAACCAAACTAGATTCCAGTGCTGCCACCAAACAGAACCAAACACGTTAAACAATTACTGGCCAGATACAATTCTGCGGCACATTTAAAATAAAAATGTCTTAAGTCACGTTGTTTTTGTACTGAGATACGACCTTTCGTAAATAAACAGCATGGTTTGCCATTTGCGCGTTTTCCGACCACTAACTCTGTTACAGGCTTACGAGGTTGTGTGGACGTGATGGTTGGCGAGTGAAGAACGCCTCTAATTCGGACGTAATTAGGTGTTTTAAATTTTAGAGGACAGCAAGTATGCGGCTTTCATTCATTTAAAGAACACAATTGGGTAAAGGGAAAACCTTTTGCACGAAGTTATGGGCGAATAGTCATTTGTTTTATTTGTGTTACAAATTTTACCTTTTCACTGCTACAGTCGGCAATACGGAAGCGACTATTATTGCATTGTTATCTTGTGACTACGACGCCACGTCGGCAACTGCCGACCCATTTTGAGTTCATTTTTATCTGTTGCTTTATTGCCGTGGCGTCAGGAGCGCAGCATTGTTACGTGGTAAGGCCTTCGGGTGGCTTGCTTTTTCTAATGGTAAAGTTGCCCACTGCAGGCCCACTCACTTGACAAGGCTAATCCCAACCCAATAAGGTCTTGTTTCCCACTTGAGTTAGAAGGTCAGATGGCAGTCGCTTCCTTAAAAACTAGTGACTACGCAAATTCTTGGAATTAGATAGCGGACCCCAGGCATCCTTCATAATGCTACTGTACTGGGATAGCGCTAAAATGATGATGAACGATATAATATCATACACCAAAATGTTTCTAAACTTATGTCTATGTCAGGATAGGTTATGTTAACTTCTTAAAAAAAGGAAATGTTGGAAGGGGAAGACCTCGGCGAACGTACTCCGACCAAATCGGAGGCATTCTGCAGAAAGGCCACGTCAGGAGTACCCTAAATCGGTGCGCATGCATGAAGAATGTTATGAGAGTTCATGAAGCGAAACTTATATATATCAGGATCGTAGCAAATGGAAATCTGTGATATCTGCCTACCTCTCTAGGAAACAGGCGTGATTATATGAATATATATATATGTATAATAATATTTTTTAGGTCAGAGAGCATACATCGAACTCTGTGGTTATATTAAAATGAAATTATGTAGGCGGACTCATGAACAAGTACAAACCCATTCTTATGAAGATAAAAGAAATGTTGACAAAGCCGATAATTAAAAAGGGATGCGGCTAAAATCCCATCCACCGCATCGTGCGTCGATTAAACATCTCATAATATGCAATTAAGTCTAGACAGAATAGTCTAGAACGTTGAACAAGTCTGTATATGAAAATACATAACGTACACGACAAATAATTAACAAAACCTCTTATCTAACACAACTGACAGTTGAAAATCAACCCTGCTGCTATGATATAAGTTTTAATTAAGAACAACAACAAAAGTATACACGGTTCTGTGAACGTTAGTATCAGTTTCATTGATGTAGCGCTTAGCGTGCGTATCACTTAAAAGATAATGACCCTAAGTATGTTCAAAACACATAGGTCGTTAAGGCGTTTTTCGTTCGAACTGTGAAAGCAGACGTTCTATTCAGGCGGTATAAAGACCACGGTATAGTTTGAAAGACTGGATTATTTTTTAGTGCTAAGGACAAGCCTTGGTGCTTTAGCAATGTCCGCCGTAACTGGGCTTAAAAAATTAGGTTCCCGTCTTTTCTAGACATTGGTATGTAAAGTTGGACTCTGCGGAAGACCAGCGCTGGCTTTAAGCCAGTAACATGATGAGCAGGGTCCATTTTGTGACACCTACACCGTTTTTTTTTCTTTTCGTTATTGACTGTAAATAAATGTGTTAATTTACGAATAAATTTAATTTTTGTTAAGACTCACATAACATAACTCTCTGATTCTATAAACATTATTTACACTACACCTTGCTAAAAAGCGCGTTTTTCCGCACGCTGCGCGTCCGGAAAAACCCACTTTTTGCCCAAGTGGTCACGTAGAATTGTGTACAAAACACGGGTCAGAAGGGTCGCACCGTCTGGACAGTATTCCAAACTTGTAATATTCTGTACATTATGTCAGTCGTTAGATTAAGTTTTAGCTATTTACGATACAAGGGTTGTAAAATAAAGAAAGGCCGATATCGCAGATGTTTGAGGCCCGAGCCGCAGGCGAGGGTCATAAATATGTGAAAGGGCTTTCTGTTTTATGACCCTTCACTTTTTACTGTCATAATGTACAGAATATTACAAGTTTGGAATACTGTCCAGTTATGAAATGAAGGCATTAATTTTAAATCTTGAGAATCCTATATAAGTTTTATCACAAACCAACCAAATCACCACAAAATAACGAATGATAAAAGCAAAGAACAACAACAAAAAACCGGCTAAGTGCGTGTCGGACGGGCCGTGCACAATGTAAAGTTTCGTAGTTGTCCTCCTCAAGAGTTCACAAACTTATTTTTACTATGTGTGTAATACAACTAACAACTTTATCTTTTTTTTGTACCACGTCGGTGGCAAACAAGCGTACGGCCCGCCTGATGGTAAGCGGTCACCGCAGCCTATGGACGCCTGCAACTCCAGGGGTGTCACATGCGCGTTGCCGACCCTTTAAACATCTAAGTAATCAATGGAAATTGTCGGCTATTACTCGTTAACTAGTAATGTCTACTTTGTGTGATAGTTTTCCTTTTAAATTCATAAGGTATATATACTACTACCATGCAATTTTCCCACTTAGGTACCCAGTAACAACCGTTTAGCTGGCAGAGAGGGAGGGCAGTTGACTCCAACAAAAACGAGTATTTTAAAGTATCACGCAAACGGTCTCCTGAATCAAGAAACGGTTACATAAAACTCACTTTACTTTTAAACGAGCTATCCAATGATTTCCCATGCGATGAGTTTTGCATGAAATAATGCATTCCTTGTTTACAACGGAACCCTCACGAAATGGGACCAATTTTGGTTTGAGCTCTGATGTGATAAAGCGCTGGGACTTCCATCACTTACTCCACTCTTTGAATTACTTCAAATACCAAGCAACACACTACTATTTTACACTTAAGATCTAAATGTAGATAAAAACTAGCATTAAACAGTAACTAGACAGGGACTTACGATATGGTTTCCTGTTATTCCACCATACAATCTAGTCAGCGGCCAAATGGCGACTTTAAAGGCATTTAGCGACTGTAATACAGCCATTGCTAACAATGGCTTCCTGGAAAAACCGGCCATTTTCACTTTCTAAACGTGTTTTGCTGGATAATGGGTTTTTGGCAGACGCTATTTGGTTGTGTACGTATAATAATATCTTATTTTTGTGTATGTACTCGTATCATATCGATAACTTGTAGAGAGATCTGCGGGCGTATGGAAAACACCATTTTATCACTTATCGTCATGGATAAGACATTCGTCACGTTCTGACAAGTACGCGAGTGCGAGAGTGACGGGCGTCTTATCCACGGATATACATGATAAAATGGCAACCATCATACGCTCGCAGATCTCAGTTTTCTATTTAACCTACTTATAATATATTTTTCCTAAACAGTAAATAAAATATGTCAACACCTACTAAATATTTCCCATCAATTTCATCTCCATTCTTCCACTTCCTCAAAAGGGCCGCACCGTCATAAAATTTCCATCACGGCCGAAACTCGTGTCAAAGGTTAAAAATGTCCACATAAACTATGGAAAACCAGAGAATAGTGTAAACAAAGAATATTAATGGCTGTTGTTTATGTAGGGCATTTTTCAGAATAGCACCCTTTGCGGTCGAGATGTGAATCTGGGGGTTATTATGGCGATCGATAAAAATGTTTTATCATGTTTAAAGCGCGTGTGTCCTCTTTTTCAGAGATAACTGAATATGATGGATGACATTTGGTGCATATTTGCTTATCTTATTTCATAATGTATTGTAATGTAAAGTGTATCTAACTATAAATCACATTATTGATGTAAGTGAATAATTCCGATAATGCACAGAATCGGCCTAGCCATAATCAGTTTTTTTTTATAAAAAAGTGTACTGGAGAGTGTTATTTTAGTTATCTCAGGAATGTGTCCTCGAAGTTATAGGCAATAATTAAAAAAATGGGGTTCTCTATGATGAATGCTTTAAAAATACCTAAGCAAGAGTTTTCTAAATATGAAACTGTAACCGAAAAGTCTTCCGTTTTCCCTTCCACTGTAAGCTGGCGTCTTATAGGTTTCATTTATTTTGTGGAGTGTGTTGTTTCGGACAGTTCAATGAATAACTTACCAATTTTTGAATCTACATAATTTATATTCTTATAGATTTACGTTTTCGTAAATTAATGAGTGAATTTAGAAATGGATATCTTACATGCTGCTCAATACTTTTAGGTATACAGAGCGTTGAGAGCCAGGACGTGGGAGTACGCTGGCTGCCCAGACCATGACCGATGGTTGTAGTATTGGTGAGGGAGGCCTATGTGCAGCAAATAGTCGTCTTTCGGCCGATGATGACGATGATATAAGAACATTGTGGCATCGTTAGAACTCCAAATTTACAGAAACAAAACCAGTCCATACATTTTATCACTTAGTAAAGTTATTAAATATTATTACGAAACGCAATCACAGCTCACCGAGCACAAGCAAACTCCTCATTTCGCCGCTCGATTCGAAAATAATTTTAAATTGCAACGAAATTGCGTGCCAATGAAAAAGCAATTTCCTTTCCGAATAAAACTGAAAGTAAAGTCTTTCATAGTGGAACTCGTGTTTAATGTTCCCTAAAGCTATTAAAGAGCGTTTACAGAACACTTATATGTCCAATGAATATTTTATAAAACCCCCAGTGGCCTGATTTTATTTCTTTATTTTTAACGACGCAGACTATTCGGCGTTTCGAAGCGTAGGAGAAAGTTCTAATCAAGCAAATATTTTTCGTCTTTCCCTGTATTTAAAAAAAAAATCATCATCTTAAGAAACCTTTGACTACAATTTTGGAAAGGTTTTCACTAAATAATGTAATGACAGATTACCAAGTTTAACCTTCGAGTAAGTATGTACTATGTACCAACATTATAGACTTTTAAAATAATATTTCGCAACAATGTCATGACAAAATGAAAGTAGATGTTCCTGGTTGTCTTTTATAATTAGTTGACAAGTGCTGGAAATGCTTCATTTATAAAGAGAGAGGTCAGACCCTACTAAATAGTGATAAGGTACAGATTTAGTTTTACTAGTAAAAGTAGTAAAGCGTTGTTTCTTTTGAATGCATTACGGCGAAGCATAACGTACTATTTATTTGTATTTTTCTTAACGTCACCATGTAACCTATGTTTACAAATAAACACTTTAACTTTGAAAAAAAAAATAAGCAAAGACGATGCTGATTAAACATACCAATTCATTGTATGAGTCAGAAAACTAGCAAATGTTTACATTCCTGTTGTCTACTGTACGGAAATTGTTTAATACTAAGTATACAAAGCTAGTTTATATGATGTCTTCTTATCTCCCTCGCATACACTTCACAACTGCCTGAATATTCAAGTTCATTAAGCTATGAATTTGATATTTACGTTTCGTCTATCCCTCGTCTAGTCTAACGACTGAGCTAAAATAGTTGTAATACCAGACGAGGTAACCACTGAATCTCTTGCCATAATGAAGCAATAGTTCAACTTTGCCACCTTCGTGTTTGAAGTACTAATAAAAACTTCGTGTACTACGAGTATGTACCTATATGTAGCTTCCTACACTTGTAAGGAATCTCCAAGTACCTAACTTTCATCTCTCATTGTAGTAGCTGAATGAAAAATACTGTTGTATAAAATTGTAAGATTTCTTATTTCCAGTTTTCTTTTTTAGTGTAAAGTAAATAAATATTTTATTTACGAAGGTATAGTGTCCAAATGTCCAGACACAGTGTCACAATTGTCAAAGTCCTTCTTCCCGTTACATGGATTTTTAAACTTTTTATCTCAATCATTTTGGGAACCAAGCTTCCTTGCTTACGTTTTTTAATTATTTTCTTCACGTATGTAGTGTCTCAGCCCAGAACAATGGCCTCACTCCTAATAGACGTAATTAATAATATGCTCATATACCTCCTAGATCCTTTTCACGAACTCAGTAGCACAAATGAAGCTTAATTACCTAATCAAACACTGTAGAAATCACAATGATTAAATCGATAGGCAGCAGTCAATACATTCATCAAAGGCATACCGACGCAGCCCCACTCCAAAACTAAACAAATGAGTGACGCGAGCGTTGCCATTGGCAACAATGTATGGCTCATTTGTTAGGTATTTCATTACCTACGTCTGAAGCAGGCCCCGTTTGACCCATAGCACACCAACATAATCCTACAAACAATAACAGTAAAATCAACCTTATTTATGAATTAATAAGAATTGTATATGATGAAGGAGTAATGTGGTTGCGTGATTTTGAAAGTTTTGATTTTAATAAGTTTGTGCATGCAAATTTACTCTGTAAAACTGAAGAACATAAGATCGATATTGATGTAAGTGAAGGAATATTGTTTGTTTAAAAGGTATCAGGTAGTGTTAACATTAATATGCGGGTTTGTTTAGATGAGACCTCAATTATTCAGGCGTTTAACGGGAAGTGGAGATTAATGGATGGAGAAGGGTTTATTACGGAATTTAAACCAAATCATTGTTTATTCATAAATTGTTGGGAAGGCTGTTTATGTGTGTTAATACAATTAGCTCAGTTAAATGGGTGTAATTCGATGTCCATTAAATACCTGAATAACTTGATAAGGTCACACTGGTACATTATTATTAATTCATCATTAACACTTATTTTATGTGTGATCGACAAAATATCAACATAGTATTAATTTTAAGCGTCAAGTATGTAGATCGCATCCGGAAAGAGACCAATATATTTTTTCTTCTCAGCTTGGTAAGTAATATTCATTCTCCTGTGACAATAATCCAATCAGAGACACCTTTATGTGTAATATCATTCAGTTCCTTATTCAATACGACAAAGGCCGCGATCTTTCACAGATGGCGTATTTCCTTGTACCAAATCAGTATATAACGCCCAAAGCCTAATCACCTGGAAACTATTCTCTATTCAAAAGCTTGAAATTTTGCACAAAAAACGGTCCACGGTGTCTCTTGTGCCCACCCGCCAAATTCACGGAGACCTCTGAAAATCTTACTTGAATCCCTGGACAGGGAATATTTGAGTCGACGTCAGGAGGGGAGGGAAGGTCTAGTGTTTCTGGCACATGGGGACGAGAACGATGTGCCCACTCATCCGTTGTTTCCACGTGATTTGACGTGTCATTGCCATGACTCCGTATGACAGATAAAGTTAAATATCAGACGAACGAAATCCAAAGGTCTCGCACGCGAGTATCAAACGTTCGTGACAACGCAATAATCGTAATGGCTTACTTGTAATGCGATGGTCGTCGTAAATTTTGAGCTTGTTTATGTCTTTATTTTGACAGGGAGGTCAACGATCGAGTATCGTGGCTCGTGGTAGGGTTTATGATGGTATTGTCTGTGCTGGCCATATTTTATCGAACTAAGACGGATTCATTAAATATACAATGGATTCAATCGCAGGTATACATAATCATCTATAGTTATAGGTATATCTTACACCCACATGATTGTATCGGATTTTTCGACTGATTAAAAATCATAGCTAAATTGTATCAATAAAGATGTTGAAGTACCCAGTTACTTCTCAGCATGTCGTCTCGGGAACAAAAATTAATCTTCTAAGCTACAAAATATTTTCCTTCTCGAATCTTCCGTTGATCGGTTCTTTCAAGATTAACATTTTGTGAGCAAAGATGGATTTTCGCGTGTTATTGGCAGTTAAGATTGGATGCCGGAACCGACACAGACTTGTCGATTTTGCAGGCTTTTGACTTAAAGCTACTTTGAAAACAGTGTCTTAATTTTGCCAGGGAATTACACAAATACTGGCATAATTATATTTTAAGCTTCGCTTCAAATGTAAGGACTAGTAAAGTTATTTTACTCTCATAGTTTTTGCATGATATATGCTGATTGCGGTTGGTAGTCTTACCTTTACAGCTATCTATCTATTAGTAAAGTATCCTACATCGGTTTTCGCAAAGTTGAAGAAAAGACAACGTCTTCTGTAAACGTTGTCAATCCCCCAACTTTGCGATAATACAACGCGTCACCACATTATCCTAATCGAAACCTCAGCACATATTTAGTTGATGGGATAAAGAGTATAAATCTGTCATTTTCAGACTGCTGAATCACGTTAATAAATTTAAGGCAACTGCACACCCTCTTTGACGCATCGACGCAATGAGGGGATCGGGCTGATAAGGGCCCCCGTCCTTTAGAAGCAGGTGACGATCGATTATTGCAAAAAATTCACGAATATTTTGACAAATTTTAGACATACTGAGCTGATTGTTGTAGTGACAGGCTGATTTTCCTTAATGTTTAATCTTGTGTATTCTTTTTGGTGAGCAATAAATATATTTGCAGGTATTTTACACCGTATTGTAGTAGCATCACTTTGCTCTGGAACCGCAGTGTTTGTCCTGAAGATGCTTCATTTTTTAAGACCATTTTAGCCTAGTTGGTAGTGATCCTACGAAATTGGTTCGAATTCCGGCCAGAGCATTATTTGTGTTTTGGTCAAGAATAATTGTTCCTGGTTCCTGGGTCTTGGATTTTTTCTATTTACCCATAGTACAAGCTTAGGTTAGTTTGGGACAATTTTATTTTATTTTTTAATGTATGTAACAGGTTTATTCGTTTATATTTATTGACCAGTCGCCCTTGTTATTTAAATAATCCACAACAATGACTAATCAAATTGTCAAAATGGTGCTTCTTCAAATGCACTGATAAAAATGAATGTGAATGAATGTGTAAAAATGATGTTGTGATATGAATGTTCTACAGGTGCTGGCATTTTATCCACGTCTTTAAAGCCTGAATCGCACAGAGCGCGGCACAGTGTCAATGCGTGGTGGAGGCGGTTTTTTGTTGAAGCAAACGCGGTCTACGGGACGTCCTACCAAAAACTCCGCTCAGCAGTATTCAGTAGCACGGTAGAGCGAAGGCGGCATTTGTGACATATGAAGCAGTAATGACAGTCGATAGTTTCGGAAAGATCAAAAATGCAAAACCGCCTTCGCGCCGCAGCGCGCCGCGCCCGCTCTGTGCGTTTCGACCTTTAAGCTTGAAAAGCATAGAGCGCGGCGCAGCGTCGTTGTGGGGCGGAGGCTATATTCTGGTACAGCAAACGGGGTCCACGGAACGTCGCACAAAAAAAAACCGCGCGGTGTTCGCGCGGGATAGAGGAGCGGAGGCGGTGTGTGTGACATACGTGTATGAAGCAGTAGTCGTCAGTCGACAGTTTTAGAAAGATCATAAATGCAAAACCGCCTCCGCCTGCGGTAATAAGAAATATTAAAAAAAAAACAAAACTTATGAACTGCTACTGAGCTGAATGGTATTGAACTATGAAAAATCACATGGAATACAAATAAGATCGCTACTGTCTGTCCTTTTCTGTCGAGATAACTATTGAAAAAAAAACCAAACACACTGATTAGATTATACCTATGGACAGATGTTAGACTTGGTTCCGAGTGGTTTAGGAATTAGGCCGCTGTTCGTAGATTTATGTTTATATATTGAGACCCAGCTTTTTTACTATTAGCCCGAGAAAGATACGGTTTTTTTGGAAATAATTCAATAACTGGCCAATTTTTGTTATACGGTCCTATTATGTGCTTTTAAGATCCTATATTTTTAAAATTTCCGAATCTGAAGACCGGAAGTTGGAAAAAAAATGATGTGCCCGAAAACTGGTGAATTTTTGCAGCAAACAGGGTATCAGTATTTTTATGATGAGTACTTCTATGTTTATGTCTATTTTAATACTTACGACCAGAATCGAACAATATATGCAACGGGAAATGAGAAAAAAAATATCTAATAGGTAGTAGTAGTAGTCAATTTGACCTTCATGAGTAGTCTACAGAGTGCATTTGGCTGCCACATTAATTCCATAAGTTATTACAGCTTTAGGTATTTTGGGTTGATTCAGTATAAAAAGTGTCAAGAAATATAATAAAGGCATATAAAAACCCTAACTGTAATGATACCTTATATGCCATTAGCGTAATGCATTTTTATGGTTTACGATATTAATAATTGATTGTATTATTAAGTTACCGTAACAAAAATAAGTTGATTTTCATATATTACAAAGAACATAAATAGAAGTAGTATAACGTAAAGAAAATAATTCTTATAGTGTTTTCGCTAGATTTTTACGGATTTTTTATAGATTTGTTTTTAATATTTTCTACCGTCGCGTTAATAAATGTAGGTGTATTATTAAAGAATACTTAGTATAATTACTTAACCTAATTTTTGATGCACAAAATTTGCTGATACCGATATATTGTTGTTTTTTCATACAATGAAACCGTATAGCTCTCGGGCTATATCTAGATAATGATAATCTCAATGACAAATGAGATTAACATGAAATTGCGTACGCTTTTCGAGATATGGTTAAGTATTTATTTTTTACCATATTTTTCGACATAAGCAGACACAAATTAAAATGTTTATTAAATGTTTATTATATGGTATATTATCTTATCACAGGCATTATCAACGTTGAATGAAGGTGAATAAACTTTAATGTGATTTGTTCGAATTTATTCTTAAAAAGGTAATTACAATTTGACAAATCCGTTTAAAACTTCGCTAGAATTGGAAGCCATTACAAATTTATCAGTATAATTATGGTTGATGTCTAAACATAAGTTAACAATAGTCTTAGGAAAGTTCATGAACATAACATTACGAGCCGCTTTATCTAAATCTTTAGTCACTGTCATGAGGTTAGAAGCCACAGTGGAGTCCATTTCCTTCACATTTGTGCCATCTACGATAATAACGCTGTTTTCAGAACCTTGGGATGCTCGTAGGATTATGCGCCGAACATGTTCAGCCGCGCAATAAGACAGTCTATCAGGTAAAAGTATTGTCAGATACTCTCCCTTTTCACACAATGCGGAACGTACTTCAACAGATGGTCGTGATACTGTATACAATATAATAGCAGCATTAACAACTATGCCTGCGACGATTCCGTATTCCAATCCAATTGATAAAGAAACCGCCATGGTTACAAGTAACAACAATAATTCAACTCTGTTATTTCTCCACAGTCTTCCAAATATACTGAAGTCTATCATAGAAAACATTGCTGTTATAATTAAACCAGCTAGTGATGCTTTAGGTATAAAATAAAATGTGGATGTCAATAAACTTAAAGCCAATAGTATTATAAAACCAGTAACAACGCCACCTGCAGGAGTTTGTACGCCTGAAGCATTATTCAAGGCAGTTCGTGTAAATGAGCCAGTTATAGGCATACTTTTAGTGAATGAACCAACAATATTACAGATTCCTAATGCAATCATTTCTTGAGTGGCATCTACAGGTTTTCCCCCAGCAAAGGCCTTTGCAATGGCCACTGATTCCAATATAGCAACTAAGGGTAACACTACAGATTGAGGTCCCAGGACTGTCATCATATCCCCAAATGAATAGGTTTCATTTCCGACGGTTGTACTAAAAGGCGGAGTTTCAAATTTAGGTAGCCCACTTCCAATATCGCCAATAAGGATGAGTGGTTCAGTGTTAGTAGCAACTTTCAAAACATAAGCTATAACCATACCCAATATTACAACCACAGCATTTCTAGCGAGTGAAATAAACCATCGTAATTGTTTCGCTAAGCCATCAGTTCGGCTGCATCCTTGGCCAATGTTCTTTAAATACAAAAGTAAACCAATTGTTAAAAATCCAAGCACTGGGTCCCATAATTTCATAGTTTTTATGTTGAACACAAAATTGTACACCGATTCTGCAAAATAATTCCCAGATATTCCAGCAAGGCCAAATAGTGACTTCAACTGAGCGGACGCTATTTGTAAAGCAGCGGCTGTTGTGAATCCGCTAATCACGGGCAATGATATAAAGTCTACTAAAAATCCGAGGTGTAATATCCCCATACCAAGTTCCACTAAACCGGATAGAAAGGCCGCCAAAACTGCGAAGTCTACAGAGTAATTTGAAACGTATTTGGATACCATTGCAGACATAATAGCTGTAGGTCCAACGGTGACATCCTTGCAGCTTCCGATGAATAAATATACGAATCCTCCCATCAAACCAGCATATAATCCATATTCAGGGGAAAGGCCCGCTACAACAGCATATGCAATACCTTGAGGAATAGCTGTCAGTCCAACAGTGGTACCTGCGATTATATCTTGGATGAGCTTGGTAAGATTGTACTTTGGCAGCCATTCTGTTATGGGTAGCCTTTTCTTTACTGTTTTCACACTGCACAGCTTCCTGGGCCACTTCTTTATTCTTCGACGTGCTTGATTTTCATTTTCACTTGTTACAGGTAAAACTGTCATTGTATTTTCCGTTGAAATATAATATTTTCAACGGGCCACAAGTGAGCTCGAGAGCTACTGACGAAGTGAGATTGGGAAGTTTGTCGACATCTTATCACTGTTGTTCAGACTGGATCATGTTCTTGATAGATAGTATGAGATTGACATGAGTGACGCATTGTGTACGACGACATCTTAACTACGTAAAGGATACATGAGGCACCTTAGGTTGAATATCCAATAAATATGAGGTTCACCAAGTTGCCATGCATGCGTTACACGGTAAGGTATAGAAAACATTTCAATATTTTTACTGTAGGTTAGGTTTAAGATCATTTAATCTCATAAAGAATTGTACAATTCACTTGCATGAGATACATATAAATAATTAACTTACATTATTATGAGCGCACAAAAACACTTAATTAGTACATAAAAAAGAGGGTAGTACAAATAAACATTTACTGCCCGCGCGCACGGCAAGCAGCAAACTACAACTCTAAGCAAAACAAGTAATACACAGAATCCTTACAACTAGATACGGCACGCATACGCTGAGCGTAGTTCATTCAGTATATACATTCGTTACAATTTCTTAGTTATTTTAGTTTATCAGTGTATTGTATATAGATTTGCTAGTGCAGTTATTTTAGATACGTGTATTATGATTATTACTGAAAATATTTTACACTGCAATAGTATTTTTGGTGTGGGTAATGAGTGCGTACTACTATAACATATTTAATTGTATACTTATGTTTTTTTTTTATTACGTAAAATATTAATATTATTTTTACAAAGGCTTATTATTATTATCGGAACACGATTTCGTATTTTATATTCCGTGTAGGTAAAAGGGTTTTATGTTGCGTACAGTAGCGTAGGAAAGTAATAGCAATAGTTTTTTTTGGCGCATATTATTTACTTTTAATTAAAGTGTATTAAAAATGTGTTTTTTAAGTAAGGCCTTAAAAATGGGCATTGATTTAGCTTCTCTAATTATTTTGGGAAGTTTATTGAATAATTGAGCACCTTCATAGAGTATACTTCTTTTTCCATAACTTGTTCGCGGCGGTCGAAGAATTAAGTCATTGGCATTTCGTAGTTTTATTCTTTGCACGTTGTATTTTCTAGTAAATTTTAGCTGTGTTAAGATTTCATTTTTGATTATTTTACGTATTAAAATACAATTGTGATATACGTACGTACTGTACGTGTATTATGTCGAATCAGGACAACCGTTGATGAAATGAAATACGGACTTTTGTGTTTTACAATATCTATTTGTGGAGTACAGTCAAAGTGCTTGTGATAACTTGAAAATAAGTTTATTTGCCTTTGATGAACACTTTTTACCCGACTGCGCCAGAAGGAGGGTTATGTTTTTCGAGAGTATGTATGTATATTGTAGCATACTTTGTGTTCTTAAGAGCATCTGCTCGCCCTCGCATGCAGGTTGCGGCAATGCGCTTTTTCTCGTTCGTTACCTTGTTTCTTTCGCTAAACATTTCACTTGAATCACTGTAACGATAGGAAAATATTGTTTCTTTGATTACTTTCGAAAATTTCAATGTTTCCGGCACTGCCTATGTTATGGGACACACTAAAAACTTACCTTGTATGATATAGCTTTATATTTTCAATTATATTTTTGTTTTCATACGAAAACAAATATAATTATCCTAGAATTTAATACTTTTGATATGTTTACTTATCGACCGTCATAGCAACGGACATTGTCAAAACTCATTTTTAGCTACGGTTGTAATCATTTTACGTCTAAATTGTATACTGGTATCCTGTAAATTTTGAAATTGTAAATTTAGAACTATGGATTCTCGAACAACGGCAAGAAATAGTATAAAAGCCGAATATTGCCTAGGACAAGGCAGTTTCTCGCCGATTTTCATCAGTCAAGTCGCAATTGGTCAGTGCAGGGCCAAGCCAGGCCCTGCACTTCAAGAAGACCTCGTGCTCACGTACTTACTTCGACGTAAACCCTCTTTCTCCTACTAAAGACAACGTGACATCTTTCTCGACACGCCGAGTTATTCTTCCCGAGCCTCCGTGCTCGAGTCTCCGTACCTACTTATTCGAGTCTCCGTACCTACTTACTCGAGTCGCCGTGCCTACTTACTCGAGCCGTCGTGCCTACTTACTCGAGCCGTCGTGCCAACAAACTCGAGCTGTCGTGCCAACTAACTCCAACCGTCGTGCCAACTAACCCGAGCCGTCGTATCAACTTACTCAAGCCGACGCGCCAACTTACTCAAGCCGACGCGCCAACTTACTCAAGCCGACGCGCCAACCTACTCGAGTCGCCGTACCAATCTACTCGAGGCGGCGAGTCTTCTGTCTCGAGGCTCCAATTTTTGAGCTACCTACTTAAAATTTACAGTGTTTGACCTTTTAATCTTCCATAGTTATTCTTTTTTTATATATCTAAAATCTGTGAGTGCCTTAATAACAATAATTGTCCAAATAAAAGCTTACCCCGACCTTGAGCATTTTATTTTATCTTTTTTTACTTACAACTTCTTTTAAAAAAAAAGTCTGCTTACCTCGCCTTTCAATTCACTTGGAAGGCGACGTAACGTGACAATATACCTATGCATGGATGTATAATTGTTTGGCACGCTCTGTAGCCTGAACGGCTCGGTGTCGTTAGATTTGTATTTACTGCGAAAATGACACTGGGTATATAAAAAAAAAACAATATGGCGGGTTATTGGCGCCCTATTCCAAATTACACAGAAACGCAGTCGGGTTTTTGGTTTTTTAATTAATTAGTCTTGTTCTCAACAAATTTAAACGTACAAACTTAATTTATAACGATAAATACATACTTAAACTAATATAAATAAACAAACATATGTAGGTTGTAGTAATGAGTAACAATTACATATAAAAAATTAATACATATTTCCTTGAAAATTTTCTAACAATAAATATTCATAAAAGTTTCAGGTACTTCACATCCTCGCCTTTATTTCAACAATTTACACACACAAAGACAGATAATATACGTAGGTACTCTAACAACATCATCCTTACTAAACAAAATTATTTTACTCATTTAACTTCCATTCGCATTCAATAACAACCCATACATATAGTCGTCACTGTACAACAAATGCATTGAATACAGTAAGCGTTGCATTTAATTGCTAAACAAATTTTAAATGCTCTTATCATTCTAATACTAAAATCTATCAAGTTAAGTAGGCGTCTATCAGCGAACCTTTGATTTCGTGACGTTTCAACACCAATCACTTACCTAAAATGATATGATGTTGGAAGAACAAACATACAAATACATACAAATGATTGATGATTTATATTTACAAGTAAATAAATAACATGTTTACAATAACTATACCGATTGCGGTCTTAGACAAGACAATCAACTTGTTGTACCAACACAATGACGTTAAAAATATACATTGAATGAATACTTTACTCAAAATTACACAAATCATGCTGTATAACTTACAGAAAACATTGAAATAAACTACGGTTACAATTTTAAAAGAACATCAAGTGAATCTATCCGAGTAACAATTAAAAAGTTATTCTCGAATTCGGGGTTAATTTCAAGACACATTTTTTCAAGCTTAGTCACAAAGTTTAAGAACACAATTCTTTGACAACGGCTGTGCAGTAATTTCACAGCAGTCATAAGATTCGAAGCTACAGTACTATCCATGTTTCTCATGTTTGAACCGTCCAAGACGACAACGGAACTTAAAGAACACTGATGTATAACCTTTTTCACTTCATGACGAACATGTTCCGCGGAGCAATATGACATATGCTCTGGCAATTGAACAATGATTAACTCTGATTTAACACCCTGTATCGTGTTAATATCTACAACGGGCTTTGATGACAAATATAATAACATGAAAGCTTCTGTCGCAATACCAGCTAAAATGCCGTACTCCAACCCCAAAAATAGGCAAACTACAACTGTTATATTCCACGTAACAAATTCCTTTTTACTTATCTTCCACAATCTCATGAACATCGACAAATCAATCATAGTCAACATCGCTGCTATAATCAATCCGCCCAATAAAGCTTTAGGTATAAAGTAAAATGCAGATGTCAATAAACTTAAAGCAAGAAGAATTAATAAGCCAGTAAATATACCGCCCACAGGGGTCTGAACACCGGAAGCGTGGTTCAAAACAGATCTCGAAAACGACCCTGTTATAGGCATACTTCTAACATAAGATCCCAGTATATTAGCCACCCCAAGAGCTATCATTTCTTGAGATGCATCCACAGTATTTTCCCCAGCAAATGCCTTAGAAATAGCAATACACTCAAGAATAGCAACAAAAGGTATAACTATAGCTTTAGGTCCTAATGCTGATACCATTTCGGTAAATGTGTATGTTTCGTTACCCACTACACTGCTAAAGGGTGGTACTGCCAATTTTGGCAAACCGCCTTCTATATCTCCTATCAAAACTATAGGTTCCTCACCCGTGGTTTGAACTAAAAAGTAAGCTATCGCCATACCTATTATAATAACTACAGCATTACGTGATAATGAAATAAACCACCTTAATTGTTTAAAAAAGCTGTCTGTACGACTGCAACCATTCCCAACCCATTTCAAAAATAAAAGTATCGCTATTGTGGATAAACCGAGAGTAGCATCCCAAACCTGTACCGTATTCACATATTTTATAAAATTGTATATGGAATCCGCACACGTATGTCCTGAAACACCTTGAAGCCCGAAAAGTGATTTTAATTGCGAAGTTATAATTTGGAAAGCAGCAGCCGTTGTAAATCCACTGATCACTGGTTTTGAAATGTAGTTAATTAAGAATCCGAGTTGGAGTATTCCCATTGTTAGTATGAAGATACCCGCCATAAAAGCGGCCAGTACGGCAAAGTCTGCGGAGTAGCCGACTACGAATCTTGACATCAAAGCCGACATGATGGCGGTGGGTCCAACGGTAATATCTTTGCTGCTTCCGAGAAACAGATAAACAACACCTCCCATCAGGCCTGAGTAAAGTCCATATTCTGGAGACAAGCCGGCAACATCAGCATATGCGAGGCCTTGAGGGATGGCAGTCAATCCAACTGTAATGCCAGCAACCATATCCAGCAATAATTTTGATATAGTATATTCTGGCAACCACATTGTTATAGGTAACCTTTTCTTGATCGTTTCAACACTGCATAACTTTTCTTCTCCACAAGATGATCTTGGAAGATCTTCTGCTGAATTTCGGTCTTCCGTTTTTATACTTGAAAGTTGCATTGTAGGAACTGCAATAGCTTGTACAGTGCGTCTATTTTCTTAATGTCACTAGTTAATCTTTGCTTTTGATGTCAAATATTTAATATAATAAATATCAGCTGTAAGAGCGATATAGCGTTAGAAATCAGATTACTATTAAGAATTTGGTTTTATTCTAGATGACTTTCTGCCTAGGCGTAAAAGGACTGACTGAAGGACTGGTCACTGATGTCACTAGTTCCAATAGAAAAATTGCCTATCAGTCAGCACACGCGTACAAATCACACGTGACATATTTGTTTGGCAAGATAAGTTCCAGTCTTCAGCATTTTTATTAGGGTTCCTATACTTTTTTTCTATCAGTAATATGAATTACGGGTTCCGTACCAAAACTATAAAAAAGGAACCCTTGTAGTTCAACTCCGGCTGTCCGTCGGTCACGACTTATGTATCTCAAGTATCTATGCTAGAGGACAGTAAAATCTAAATTCATGTTAAAAGATCGAGTGCGGTCCTGTGATATCACATAAAGGGCTGATGTAAACATTCTGAAATAGATTCCCTTTTTAAAAGAGTTGTTGAAATGTTTTTTGAACTTTTGTTCAATTTTATATTTTTTTGTTTTTGCGTACCATTACTCAAATATTTTCGTCACGAGTTGAAGTCCCAGACGTAAACTAGTGGAAGGTGTACGCAAAAAAAACCGCAATTCGATGTACAGCTTAGCCGTTTGGCACACGCATACTAGAGGACAAATCAAAATTTTTGACCCGCCGTTCTTAAAAAAAACCCTTAGGAGGGGAGTGCCACGTTTTTCTTTTTTTGTATCTGCATTTATATGTACGGTATCTGCAGTTCCATAAGTCTCGTAAAATAGGTACTGAAGTAGAACTGTTTAATCTTTAAGTACCCTAAAAAGATCAGTCAAAAATCATGCAATTAGGCACTTTTCAGTACGGAACACTTGATTTTAATAATCTTTATCCTAGAAGAAACGATTATTGATAAGAGGCCTGTCTGATACCAGCATCATTGAACTACCGTATTTACGCAAGTAACTGACCGACAGCTACCTACGTCAATTGTCAAGTCATTCATGAATCATGATAAAATGCTGACTTTGATCATGATAAAAATGCTGACGCTAATTTCTTTGTTTTCCAATATATTCCAAACAAAAATCACAGTATTCATCTAAACAACGAACTCGAAATAATGATAACCTACTCGATGGGATAAGTCTACTTTTTTTCGCTGCTGGAGCCCCCTTTAATAACATTTAAAAATATATTTTGACTATTTTTATGGCTTTGGGTTAACATGATGCTCTTACCTCTACATATATTGTGAAAGTTTGAAAACTCTAGCGTAGCTGCAACCGTTTGGCTTTAAAACCTGTATGACAGACGACAGACAGACAGACAGACATTTGTGTTACAGCAATAGGACTCCGTCTCAACCCTTCGGGTACGGAACCCTATAAATTACTCATTATGATTGCATATATATTGCATTGTGGTTGCATATTAATTTCGTCCAGTTCTGACAATGACATCTATGAGAAAGCCATCTGCATTTATACTATAACTCGGTTGAAATCGGTTTTTTTTTGTTAAAATATTATTATTTTAGGTCTGTTTAGCAGGGTAATTAATCATGTCACTTCTTGTCACTTAAGATACATGGGGTAAAGGAAAAAAGGTTTTAAAAAACGATGGATAATCTATACTAATATTATAAACCTGAAGAGTTTGTTTGTTTGTTCGTTTGAACGCGCTAATCTCAGGAACCACTGGTTCGAATTGAAAAATTATTTTTGTGTTGGATAGTCCACTTATCGAGGAAAGTTTTAGGCTATATAACATCACGCTGCGGCAAATAGGAGTGAAGACGCGGACGAAGTCGCGGGCAACAGCTAATACAATACAAATAATCTTTATTGCACACATCACATAATATAAAAGCATATAAGTGCAAAGTAAGGCGACTTCCTGACTTGGCGGGTTGGGTGCGATATGTGATATGTATTTTGTTATTTGACGTGAGTTTACTGGTGTGAGATTTCGTAACATGACGAAGTACTGTCAGTATTACGTTTGCGCAGTACTAACATCATGCGCAGAAGCGGGGCAGTACTGCATTGATATCGGTTGACCCTGACAGCTGACAGTTTTCTCATATCGTACCGCCTCCGCATCGATAAATCAGGAAGGCCTAATTGGGCCTAATAAACAAAGGTACAGGGAGACAGATGTAAAACAAGAGACGATGTTATCAGGCGGTAATTATGTAACTTCAGATAGATGGCGCCTTGCCTTTCAAAAATAAACGGGCGAAGAGATCGTCAATATAAGTCATCAGCCGAATGACCGCTACCACGCCAACCGCATCCGGCGGACTCCCCCGACCTTTACTAGGTCATCAGTCCACCTTTTGGGGGGTGTGTACAAAGGTGTGGACCCGGGTATGTCCTAAAACTACGACCAAGACCACCGGGGAATTTACTTCCATAAAATTGGGGGAGGCCTATGTCCAGCAGTGGACGTCCTAGGGCTGATATGGTGGTGGTACAAAGGTAAAATTCGGTAACATACCTAGGTAGTAGAAAGTTCCTTTCTACTGTTACTTCTTAAGGGTGAACATGACGGTTGACATGTCCTGATGCGCGTTCAAAAAGTTACGCAATATGGTTAAACTAATCTTAAAATGAACGCCTCTCTAATGTGTTTCCGCTCACAACTGACGTAACGATGTAGGCATACGTAAAGATACAGACATGGAAACATTGTGTACATACTAGGTGACGTACAATCAGCTGCAGAGAAACGTGACCCCCTCTCCATAAAAGTTTGTATGCAGGGGGGGGGGGTGGTCACGTCTCTCTTCAGCTGACTGTACGTTCAATTGACATTTCATTTTTTAAGCGGGTTCTTTTCAGATGTCATCAAATAGAGGATGAAAAATGTAGTATAACCACATTTTTAAATTCTCGAAAATATTCCAATTTCATATAAAAAAATCAATTTCGAAAGTTCCTCATTCTAAAAGAGAGTAAGTGAAAAGTTATACGTCACAGCGTAAAAAATACACAAAAAAGCACTGTTATTAAGGCGGATTTACTAAAGCAAGTGTACTGCTGTTCTTTTTGTGCGTTATGACTTTCACAATTCAGCCTTGTGACGTCACATTGACGATGGTAGTATTTCTTCATATTTTAGTGAATATCTTGAAAACTAATAGCTATAAAAATAAAAATAAAATATTTTTGGGTTTCATATTAACTAATTAACGAAATGAGTTAAGATTTCATACTGTCTATTTAAGATTGGTTTGATTCTACTTACATCATGAAACTGTCATGAAATTTCTCCGTGTCTAAATGGCATTTAAAGGCAAGGAATAATTCTTACAAAATTTCATTGTAATCTAGATTGGGTTACATTACTTAGTCCACTTGAATAGTGAAAGGTAAATTGTTATGTTTTCCTTAAGAGCACGATGTTTACGCTCAAAGAAAGCCTGTTGTTTAGCTCAATATACGATAATTCAAGATAAGCAGATGGTTAGCTTACCATAACAACAGATTTCGATAGTTTCAAACCCCTTTTCCAAAACCCGCTTTTTAATTCTACACGCATGTCGCCATACGTCGTGATGCTATCGACACTTCAGCCGACCAACGATACGTAGGTTCAACTCCGGGTTGGCCAGATAAGGGTGTGATGGAGGTGCGCGTGGCCACGCATATGTTTCTAGCATTAGGGAACACAAAGTTATACGTGCCCATTAACCATTGGAATATAACCCTTAAGCGCTTAGACTTACGGTGGTTTACAGCTCGCTTGTGTTTCTGGTTTCAGATGCTACAAAGTTACGTCCGCGGTTTTGTAGTTGTAAACTAACTCTTAACGCTGCTGTAATAGGATTGTAAATAGAACGAGTGACCGCACTAGGGCTGGTTACGATACTTTTTGTTAGGTTTAAGCTAAATTTGCAAATTAGCTTTTTGCTTCAGCTAACTAATTGAAAAATCTTTAGCGTCCCGTGGAGGGTATTTGCATTAAAAATCAGTTTGGCTTGGTAGGAGTCTGATATAGGAAGGTGTGTTGGTAACTGAAAGGCTAGTTTCAGAAAGTTGGTGCCGACTGAGTAAATTTTGAACCGGAAAACACAAGGGAGAAAACAATATGGCGACTGTTGGTACTTTTCTCAGTAGATAACTACGTTTAAAATCTTTTAAGGTCCAGACACTTCAGTATATATATAGTTATATTACTCATAAATATAAGTAAATATACTTGTATATGGTAGTTTCCTCATGTTGAAATTTATAACATATTGCCGTTTTATGGATAGTATACTATCAAATTAACACAATAAAATGAAAATTACAAAATAAAATCAGAATAATGATAAAATACGAGACTTGAAAGTTTCTAAAAATATGTTCTTTTTTATCATCTATAAGTTTATTTCTTTATTTATTTAAGTTCTACAACAATTGTTGACATCGATACATACAAAACTTACATACTTCTACAATTTTGGATTGGTGTCACAATCATTTACAGGTTATACACCACATGCGTAAAAAATATGAAAATATAAAAATATGAAAATGGTAAAAAGGATTATAAGTTAAACAAAGACAACCAAAGGAACTTACATGATTCAATAATTAGAACTTGTATGACAACTATTTACGCATGGCAGTATTTCACGTTTAAAATAGCAATTTTCTTGTTTTTCCATACAACGTTAGTACCGGGCTCGTGCGCTGTGACGTCATAATAATCTGTAAATTTGTATGGAGCGTTTTTGGTCTCCGGGAACAATATCAACCTTTGACACTCATTTGCGGCTTTTGTTGTGCTTCCCATACAACAATTTACTCCTCTTTATAAACTGGTATTGACTTATCCACGAATTGCTATTTCCCGGGCACTGCAATAATGTGCTATTGTTGTCTCGAACTATAATTAATAATAATTTATTAGAGAAACAATACATGTTTAATTTAAACAATTTGAAATATAAAACTAAAACTAACTACAATTGTACAATTGTGTTGATTAAAAAAAAAATACATTACCTACTAATAGTCGTTCTGACTTTTTGACTTCTTTCAAAAAGGTTAGGCTACAGCGCAAACCCTTGACCCGATCGTCTTTGTTTTAAGCTCAAATTGTAGCCGAAAAAATCCAGAGGAGTTTTGATCAAAATTTTGATAACATTCTTCGTTTCCAAAATATCGAGTGCCAAAATGAAAAAATCGGAGGAAATTGAATTTTTTTTTCACCAGTTCGGCCAAAACTTTTTTCGTTCTGGACTTTCTCAAATAATTCTCTTTGCATCTTACACATCTCGTAAATACGCGTCTTTTGAGCCTTGTTTGAATATCATACCTTCACAACTCTCTGAAATATAAGGGGATCGCACTATTTCGTGAAATGGGACCCTATACTGGAGCGAACGAAAAGACATTTTCAATGTCAAAAAACTTTAAAATTTAACTACGTACAACTTATGTATTAAGCAAAATTTATAAAAGATATTTCTTGATAAAATATCTTGCAATACTTAAAACCAAGTTAAAATATCAGTTAGTATGAATAATATACACTGTTTTATAAAATTATTTTGTAAGAAAACAATAAGGTATAAAGATCTACAAAAGTAAATAATATTGAATATCATAGAAACACTTGAAAAATCCACCAATCACTACTGCGATAAGTTACTCTTAAATCTTATCTACAAATAAATAAAGAATACTCCAGTGACAAAGTTACTAAACCATAATTTCCAACCGAAAATGAAAAATTGAATTTTGATCACCCCGGGCGGGATTTGAACCCGCGACCTCTGGAATCCGTCCATCGCTCTTTCTAACTGAGCTACCTAAAAAAATATATATATATTACATTTACTAAACCATAAACTCCATTAAATATAAATATATCAAGTCTATCTTCGTTCTCCAAGGCACTTAAAAACTAAAACGCCATTAATTATTTCCACGTCATTAACTCTTAATCCAGTTTTAAATAACTATTTCAGTTTTTTAATACGATTAAAGCGATCCACTCAATAAGTCGGTAATTGCTGGGGGAACGATGATCAATCATCACAGTTGATTACAATGACTTTCATCAGTGGGGAAGTAAAAGTTATGAACACATGGGAATTATTAAGAGAAATCTATTTTTTTCTTATTGTTCTAAAATATGACAATATATGTATGCTAAACTTAATGTGAATGTTATTAGACTCCACTAGAGCCTCACAACTATTAAGTATGTGTATCATATCACGTACAAAAAAGCAGCAAAGTGCGTGTCGGGCAACGCGCAACAAAAGGGTTCCGTAGTTGCTCACCCCTTACATTATGCGACATCAAAAGTTGAAAGATGTATTTCCCTACTGTGTTTGGCTCATCTGCGCAACTAAACGTTATCAGAGTTATCAAGAAATTATAAGAAAGTTTGCTTTTCCTAGTACATTACTTATGTTATGTCTACTTACACTGTTATAATTTTCCTTTTATATTCATCATAATGATAAACAAACACTACTTATGACTTTTTCCAGATACCCAGTAGCAACCGTTTATCGTTTGTTAACCGAAAATTAGCACTTTCAACCCCTTTCGAACTGATTATTGAATCCACATATACGAGGGCTGTTCCGAAAGTTTTTAGCTGCTCTCACTCTATTCATGCGATATATTTTTTATTTACACCATTATGAGGGTAATTTAAATAGTTATTAGCTGATATAAAATCGTTAGTAAGCAGCAAGTATTTTTTTCACAACATTTCTTTTACCAAAAAGCCTTTTGTATGGGCTGTTAAAAATTTGCGAAAATAGTACTATTTTTGATACCTAAAAATAGTTTTGTCAACGAAATCCCTAACAGCTGTAGTGGAAACTGCCCGGGATGACTTCCTCACTTAGTTTTGCTGGTTTTAATGTAAAATCACTAAATGATTTTATTTAATTTAAGTTTTTTTTGTGATGGTCCAGTCCCTAGTCTCGCGACCCAGACTAATATTCGACACACCTGCTCATTGTCGCTAATTTTCATGCAATCGAAACAGATTACGTGGGTAGAGACAGGGAAGATTCATAGTTTGCGATGTATAAAATTTTCTTTGGTGTGGTATTAATCAAAATTGGCCCGCAACACAAAATTGGTATTTTGACCCGTTCATCGCATATTAGATAGGGCTGTTGACACGTCGTACCTAAAACACAATAAAAAAAACCAAGCGGCTTTCATCAACAGTTTCACCCCAATACATATGTATCGAAATTACCCGCATAATGGTATCATTAAAACATATATGGCATGAATAGAGTGAGAGCAGCTAAAAACTTTCGGAACAGCCCTTATTATGGATTTAAGAAATCTATACTAATATTATAAAGCTGAAGAGTTTGTTGGTTTGTTTGTTTGAACGCGCTAATCTCAGGAACTACTGGTTCGAATTGAAAAATTATTTTTGTGTTGGATAGTCCATTTATCGAGGAAGGCTTTAGGCTATACATGACGCTGCGATCAATAGGACCGAAGGCGCGGACAAAGTTGCGAGCAACAGCTAGTCCACAATATTTTTGTACGTGTGGTAGTGTGGCCCACACATGTATAAAAAAAAAAATTTTTTGAAATTCGGGTGGGGCACCCCCCAGTTTTTTTACACTACCATATAGGAAAACTTTGCTAAAGTTTCAATGTCCTGGTATACGAGGAAGACGGTGCTCATCGATGCTTTAGTCTCCAAGAAATTGAAATTTTTGCCGGTTAAGGACCTAAGTTTAGAATCGAAATAAAAGTTACACAATCGTTTAAACAAGCAAAATATCATTTATTTAAGTCGTTCTGACTCTCAAGACACAAAAAACACGAAACAAAATAAAAAATTAACCTTTTAATTAAAGAACTAAATCCTTACAAAATCAACATTATACCAAAATAATACCACCAAACTCCATTGCATTACTTGGAAACTGCTTCCACTATAGCCCGCTATGTTGCAGATGTTGGGATCATTTTCCTGTTGGCCTCTACGACTTTCAATAGAAATTGTTTATCTTCCTCATCGTGAGTTAGCAGCTTGTTATATTAATCAAACAATTTAACTCCTCGTTCAGCTATATCGTTAACTACTCTTAACTGTGACACTCGTTCTTTTCCCTTCTTATAACTTTATTTCTGTCCAAAGCACTAGTGATATGCTGACTCAACACATCCAGTACAGTAGTTGAACTAGCTTGCTCCTGAGGGGACATTTTTGCCTTTTTCGTCAAAGGCTTCGGTTGGAATTCGTCGTCGTTATCTGAAGACGAAGTACTACTTGCAAGATCTTCTATTTCAGTAGCGGTTGAACACGAGGGTTGGATAGAAAGAGCATGTCGGTTCCGTCGGTTTTCTTCTGCTAGCGTACGTTGTAAGGCTCTTTCATTCTTCTCGGCTAACTCCTTATCTACAGTCGACATAACCATTTTTCTGGGTCCTCTTTGGTCCTGAAGAAACTCCCAATCCTCGCTTATTTTTATAAGCGTAAACGCATCAGAATGAGATACATCAAAAAGTTTATCTAGTTCTTTTGTGAAATCAATTTCCCGTTTTCGCGGAGCTGGTGAATTTCTATGTTTATTTTTTTAAACACCAATCAGAATGAATTTTCTCGAGTTTATCTTGACAGTGTTTTTTCAGACGCGTAGGAATAGCAGCTTTGTTCCAAACAATTAAAAGCTTGTCGACAGTCAATTGAGATGCATTTCGGATTAAATTTACCTCGTTCAGATAATGGTGAAATCTTAAAAATACTTGTCTGATAGTTGGAAGTTTTATTAACGACGCAAGAGGATCCAAATCTCTCACTCCTACTAGGAATACAGTATCCGATTTTCGGGTTGTTGTCATGATTTAAATATGAACTATTGACGTTTGAAAACACAACAGGGGCTTAATTAATGGTATTTGCGTCGTAAATAATACTTTATAAACGAAAAGATTTCTTCGAAACACTAAAAAGTAAGCTTACAAAACAGTTAACCGAACTTCAGTATACAGCCAATACACTTGCTAATGTCAGTATATAGAAAAGTTGAGGGTAGTTGAGCACCGGGTCAGGCTTTACGTAGATTGTTGAAATTTGGCATGGATTATCTTATGGACTAATGAAATAAAATAAGAGGGTGCCCCGATTAAAAAATAAAAAAAAAATTTTTTGGGCCACACTAACGTGTGGGATATGTATATCCCATTTTTTCCAAGGGTTTATTTATTCTACCGTTTTATCAGCGTTATTGCTATGTATACCCATGCCAAATTATGGCTTTCTCGTAGTAACAGTTACAAAACTAAGCCACGGACGGACGTACATAGCGAAACTTTAAAGATTCCTCGTTAACAACGGAACCTTAAAAATCACGCTCAATCATTTTCATATGTAAATCCTAACAGATAAAGGCCTTTTGGGTAAATAGTTTTGACAGATAGAAACTAGATCTGATTTATGATATCCTATCTATATCAGGAAATATCATAGAACTTTGTACCTAATCTTAAGTAATATTGTATCACCATTGGCCTTTAGAATCTATAAAAGATATTTTTTCTACTGCAACATTATAATCTGTCAGTTAAATGTCTGATAGCGGTATTGAAACAAAAACTTTTTATAAAAATAATAATAATAATAACCGTTTATTTCGGATAACTAAGATCCATAGATGCCACACAATAATACAAAAATAAAATAAAACTAAAAACTAAGAGTATTTTAAAATAACAAACTACCTACTTATCGTATGTCACAAAACCCCTGTGACTCTGTGCCCAACATAGTTTATATAGGTGTAATCTTAAGAATATTGTAGGTAATGTCTATTCGAACACGCTACAACTACATACAATAGGTCATATTCTTAAGTTTTTTACCTACACCAATGCAAGTCTATACCATAGACAAATAATTATATGACTGGTGGGAGATTCAAATTGGATTTCCATACATCATTATACAACTGTTATTTTTTTTATTTTTAAAAGAGGTACACGTCAATGCCCGTATTTTGCCACTAAATCGATTTTTAATTTAAATCAAATTATTTCACCGTTCGATTGAAACGTGGGCTGTACTACAATCTCTCCAACGGTGCCAAGTGGACTACCGGTATATCGAAGTGCTGAAAAGTTTGTACAAGAACGCCACTATGTCAGTCCGACTCCAGGACCAGAACTCAAAGCCTATTCCGTTGCAGCGAGGAGTCAGGCAAGGAGATGTTATTTCTCCTAAACTGTTCTCCGCTGCACTGGAGGATGTTTTCAAGACTCTCGACTGGAGAAGGCTAGGCATCAATATAAACGGCGACTACCTCACTCACCTTCGGTTTGCTGACGATATAGTAGTCTTGGCTGAGACCATGGAGGATTTAAGTACAATGCTCAATGACCTCAGTAAAGCCTCCGAGCGAGTTGGTGTAAGGATGAACATGGACAAGACGAAGATCATGTCAAATGTCCATGTCGCACCAACTCCCTTAACAATCGGACACTTTACGCTCGAAGTTGTAGACGATTACATATACCTAGGACAGACTGTCCAGTTAGGTAGGTCCAACTTCGAGAAAGAGGTTAATCGTCGAATCCGACTCGGCTGGGCAGCGTTCGGAAAGCTACGGCACATCTTTTCGTCCAATATTCCGCAGTGTCTCAAGACAAAAGTCTTTGATCAGTGTGTGTTGCCAGTTATGACATACGGCACTGAAACGTGGTCGCTTACTATGGGCCTCATAAGAAGGCTCAAAGTCACCCAAAGGGCAATGGAGAGAGCTATGTTGGGAGTTTCTCTGCGTGATCGCATCAGGAATGAGGCCATCCGCAGCAGAACCAAAGTGACCGATATAGCCCTCCGAATCGCTAAACTTAAGTGGCAGTGGGCGGGGCACATAGCACGTAGAACCGATGGCCGTTAGGGCGGAAAGGTTCTCGAGTGGCGACCACGTACCGGAAGGCGTAGCGTGGGCAGGCCCCCACACGGTGGACTGATGACCTGGTGAAGGTCGCGGGTGTCCGCTGGATGCGGGTGGCGCAGGACCGGTCATTGTGGAAGTCTTTGGCGGAGGCCTATGTCCAGCAGTGGACGTCTTTCGGCTGACATGATGATGATGATTTCACCGTCGTAAAAAATATATTGTAGGCAACGTTACATAATTATTTAGGTCTTAAAATTCTCGAGTCTTTAATAACAGCGACTCGAATTATAAGAACCCTTATTAAGTAACTATTGCATATAACACTATTAGCAGCGTCTATCAACGTGCGATAAGTATGTAGATATTAGCTCGTTGCAATAAGGTGTAAATGGTCAGTTAACTGCAAATTCCTCTAATTCGAACCAAGCGCTTTGCATCTTCTTTTATAATGCGCACTTCTAAGGTTTGGAATTCTCTGCCGGCGTTTGTATTTCCGAGTTCATATAACCTAAACCTTTTTAAGGCACGAGTGAATAGGCATCTTCTGAGTGAGCTCGCTTCATCGTCGGCCTCATCTTTGAGCCCCCCGGCTAGATGCTGTCCAAGAGCAACCCCATTTTAAATTTAAAAAAAAATGCTGATAGTAGGCACAGTTGTAGTGAATAATGCTTATCCTTCGGCTAAACTTCGAATACAACTAGACCCGAAGTGGCTATCATATTATATTATTGTATTAAATGATTGACAAGTTCATGTCTGTTAATGTGATACTTTATTAGAAAATGTCAAATATCAGAATGAAAACTAGTAGAATTTTACCATTTGACATGACAGATGTCAAATAATACGGCAATGGATTCAGACTTCTTCGGGTCTTGTCGTATTCCGATGTCGGCCGATAGGAAAGCATTGTACACTACATCTGCATGGCTAGCAAAGACGGCGCGCGAGCTATCTCACGCGCGAGATAGACTATCCGTCTCGTTCTTATTGGTACACACAGAAAGAGACGGATAGTCTATGTCGCGCGAGCTATCTCACGCGCGAGGTAGACTATCCGCCTCGTTCTAATTGGTACACACAGAAAGAGACGGATAGTCTACGTGCGTGAGATATCTCGCGCGCCGTCTTGTGCTCCCCATGCTGTACGTGGCCGTGGCTTGTAATTCCAATATGAGAGCGTAAAACAGAAACACATCCACTTATACGAGTATATGCGTGCGCGTCATATGATAGTGCTGTTGGACGCGTAACAGCGCCTGGCAGCGCCCTGATATCTTAATTCTCGTTTATAGGACAAGAGGTCGAACCAAGCGTTACGACCCGCCCGCGAGTTCGATCGGCAGCGGTAGCGACAACGGTTTCCCTGCGGGTAATACTGCTTGTGATCCTAACTAACCGCGTCTCGACCGTGCAATGAACTGATAAATCGCTTGCCGCGCCGCTATTCGCGCAAAGTCGTGGGCGGACTGTGATCGTGTAGTACGAGTATAGTACCTTGACAGAATCATCCTCCAATGGTTTCGGTCCTCGTAATGCCTGCCCAGTTTGTGGGGTTGATGATCATGACTGATAGCAAATATTTTTTTACTGTGCACAAATTTTAATAACCCATCTCTAACATATCTCTCGTAACAGGATATGTGTTACTTTTGGCGTTATAATTAGAAATAAAAAAGTAGATTTAATTTAATGTAATAAGAGCCGTACACGTAACGTAACAAGAGAGCAAAGTAGATTTTTGCTGCGAGTGTTGATGTTGAGTCCCGAGCAAGCGAAACGAGTAGCGAGTGATTCAAAATTAGAATCTTGAGCGTAGCGAGGGACTCAAAGACACGAGATGCAAATATCTTTGCTCTCGTGTGATACATACAACTTTTCACCTCAACGGCGAGAACATATAACGCATAGGAATAGTGATAGAGAGAATGAAGTTACTTAAACTAACCTATAATTTCATTTTGCTCACTGGTTTCAAGCAGCAAAACCATCATTTTCAAGCCGCTGAGGTGAAAATTGTTTTATCGTTATTTATACATATCGGAAAATCCAGAAAATTTACAAGCATCATCAACAGTGCCGTTGCTTTCTATAAATAAATCATATAAGATTATCGGCGTATCCAAAATATGAATCTATTGTAACCCTTCCCTGCTAGGGGTTCCAAAGACCCCAAAACTTCGCTGATATATAGCAGAATTAATACCCACTTAGAATTAAGCCTACAGAATCCATTGTCGCAAAATGTTCCGAGTTCCAAGACAATTGAGTGACAAATACTAAGAGATTTAAGTTTTGAGTTGTGGACTAAATTTAATTATTGTTGGAAATCAAGCCTAAATAGATTTGGCACAATAAGTTTTGTGTTAAGTTTATGGGAGCGAAATGGATTTATTTATTTATTTATTTATTTTCAACCAACTTACATTCACAGCATATTGCCAAACATGAAAGTTATAGGTCATAGTATTAGAAATTAAATTAACAATATTCAAATTAAAATTAACATTGTCATCACCATATAAGATTTTTTATACATTTTACAGCAATTTGACACTTACTTTTAGTCGACACAGTTAGATTTGTATTGAGGTAGGAGTGTTGATTGACTCCAGATACAGAGTGGCTGTTGCAAGGAATTTCGGCTCCGATTGCGAGAATATGTCCAAGGTACAGTCATAAAGGAGAATATTATTGATGTGGTTCAATGCCTTATACAAAGGACTGGTGCTCAGACTCACTGTAGTATTAGGAACCACAAATAATGGCCGCTGTCGTGGACGAAGTGTACCTCTTATATGTAGCGGTACTTTTAGAGTTACAAATTGTAGTAAGGAGGGATTACTTATACTGCCGCGTATCAGTCTAAAGATATATTTTACCACAGCTAGTTGTCTACGCACCTCGAGGCTCTGGTAAGAGACCATTCCCAACACGAACAGAGTAGGGTACAAGTAAGGGTAATATCCATGGACTTTAAAGTAAAGGTAACGCACGAATGATTTCTGCACTTGTTCAACTAGGGTAATGTATTTTTGATGATGGGGATTCCATATGATACTGTTACTTTCTAGCAGACTGCGGACATAGGCGTTATAGAGTAAGGAAATGACGTGGTGTTTATTGAACAATTTGGACTGTCGTAGCACGAATCCCAGGGACTTGCGCGCTTTGTTACAGATTTGCAAAATGTTCTGAGTAAAGTTCAGTTGGTTATCAAAACATGTGCCGAGATCTCGTATGGTTGTGACATTTTGCAAGGCTTGCCCGTTCAACATGTATGTTCGGCTGGCCGGTAGAGTCGCCTTTGAGTATGACACGACTGCACATTTACCCGTGTTAAGATTCAAACTATTATTTAAACCCCAATGACAAATGGCATCTATGTCTGTCTGGAGTTTGACGTAGTCAGATGTATTTTGGATGGATTTGGCCAGTTTAACATCATCAGCAAACATCAGTATGGCAGAATGTTGTATAAAATCGGGTAAGTCATTAATAATTATTAGAAACAAAAGAGGACCAAGACTGCTGCCTTGTCCTATGCCTGATGTTACTCTATAGGGAGCAGAATGGGCTTTCCGATAAATTACATACTGTGTTCTCCCATGGAAATAATCAGCAAAAAATTTTAATAGCATCAACGAGAAACCAGCACATGCCATTTTTTGCAATAGAACATCACAGTTTATCCGGTCAAATGCCTTTTGGAAATCTAGGTACACCACGTCGACTTGTTTCCTTTCATCCATATTGTGTGCTATAAATGTAACCAGATTGAGTAAATTGGAAGTTGTGGACTTCTTCGGTAAGAATCCATGCTGAGCATCTGTAAACCATCCCCGTAGCTGTTGATATATTTTTTTATATAAAACGGATTCAAAAACTTTCCCAAATACTGAGAGAACAGCTATTGGCCTATAATTTTTGATATCAGTCTTTGGGCCACTCTTGTGAATTGGCAGCACTTTTGAAACTTTCCACAGCGCCGGATAGGTATTGGTTTTTATAGAGAGATTGAAAATGTGTGACAATGGTCTAATAAAAATTTCGCAACAATCGCGTACTATAAATTGAGGTATAGAGTCCGGTCCCTGTGTGCTCTTGGGAGATAATCGTTTAATAGCGCTACGTATGTCGTTATCAGAAATATATTCGATCGTTATGTGATGTGGTGAGTTGTTCCAGTGGCGCTGAGCTTTTAGTACATCTAGTGTTGGCCCTGTGGGTAGGAAGATATCACTGAAATATTTTGCAAACTCATCTGCTACCTGTGAGGGAGATAAATTGCCAAATGTAGATTGTTCATTATTTTGTCTACTATTTTTTACGTAGGACCAGAAAGATGTAACGTCGCGTTTAATATTTGATTGAATACGCTCGTTGTGCGCTTCGAAATCTCGATCCATATATTTATTTACCTGACGTCGATAGTAGTAAAATAAAGCGTAGTATAGCTGGTCATTACTTTGCTTATACCACTTATGATATAAATTTTTGAGACTATTTAATTTAATGGTTTCGGATTGGATTAAATTTATAGTTCTGTTGTCTGGGTACTTAGAAGTTTCTTACCTAATTGTCTTATCGTAATTTCATCCCTTTGTGTTGTTAGGCTTACCTGTAAAGAAAAATATGTACCTATTAACATTTGATTATGTGTCAATAAATAATAGATTAAAGTCACATCCGATTTTCAACAAAAACAGTACAAGCAAGTTAACTGTCCGGTTTGGTGCAACCCAGCCTAAAAAAAAACACGAAGCAAGCGTTTGCTTCATTAAAAATTGTCACAAAATTTTCACAAGCTCACTATTGTCTCACAAGCCATGTCCGGCTCATCGCCTGATAGCTAGGAAACATGATTTTAATTTGATATTATTAATGAGGGAACATTATTAGTTGTTCACTGGCGGTTTATTCTCTCAGATATATTTAAGAATAGCAATTTCATCGGTCCCATAAATTAAACAGCAGCAACATCTAACGCAACAAAACAAACCCCAAACACGACCATACCTCATCTTCGACTCGTCGAGCCGTCTGCGGCAGGCGATTAGTACGCCGGCCGAATTAATACCGCGCTACGCTAGTATTCATACTATACTGACACTCGCCTCATGCTAACCAGTAAAACTCTGCTAACTGCTTACTATTCGAAATAAGTAGGGCACAGCAAAATGCCATCTCGCTGAAAAGTAACCCGACTGAGGAAGGATCCTCACCTCGCAATGACTGCAGCCATAATACTACTTGTTCTGCGGGTAGTGTTGTGTTCCTGAGGCCAGTGCTCCCAACGATGAGCTGTGCTGTGTAATAGCCAGGGACATAGTTTAACTTAAGTTTAGCTGTCAACATGGCGAATCCTTGCTTGCAAGCATCAAAAAACCCATATATGTTACGGATGCCGAGGTCAAGTTGTATTAGGCATAGGTAAGCGGCGAAGCTAAGGCTCGGGAATAACATAGCCGGTAAGCGAAACGAGGCGGTTCGGAACCCCAGTCAGTGGGAGGGTTACCGTTAACGCCTCGATTGCTTTGTATGGGTAATAAATGTTTTATTAGTAAGCTCATGATAAGATGGAGGTGATTCGTGTTAAATCAAGCTTTTGGCAAACCTTAAGTCTTTAAACAGAATCTGTGGAATGTTAGGCTAGATCACTGGGAGAAACCTACTTAGATATTTGATCCGATCTTTCTTTTAATGGTATAGGAGCGCACTTTGAGCACATTAATATCCCGCTCACATAATTATAATATAATGGCTGGCATACATAGGTATACTTTAATCCAAAAAATCTTCCCCTAAGGGTGACATGAGGAATTTTCTTGACAAGCGCTGTCAATGAATTCTACGAAATAGTAAGAAATTCCTGTTATTTGCAAAATAAAGAAAAATACTAAGAATTTAAGAATCGCCTGACATACCAATCTGCAATGACGCCATAAAAATAATATATTCGTACGATTGTAAGACTAGAATCTTTGCCAACTCCCGAACAACGAAATTAAAAGCCACGGCATATCTCCGGGAAATCCACGCTCTTGAAATGTGTTGGAATAGTACCAATACGCTGGAGGTCACTTTTACTCAAGGGTATATACTGTACAGTCGAAAAACGCAGTAAGAACGTAGAAAAAATCCGATTTTACTGTCTCTTCGCAATGATCTTGCGAAAGGTGATTGTCCGTTTGATTAAAGTGCTAGTGAATGAATTTGTTATTCATGGTTTTGTTACGATGTTATATTTATATAGTGCGTTCGATTCTTTAATATTGGATAATAAACTGCCGTCACGGTGACATAACCTTAGTTTAATGAGAAGAAATAATAATAAGCCTTGGTGTTTCCAATGCGTATCTTCCTCGATTGCATCAAAGCAACGAGTGGGTATACTGCCTCTACTTCTCTTTTCCTCAACTTGGCCGGCAAGCATCAGTTTTTTCACGCCTACGCTGTCAAACTATTTGGCGCTTTGAAGTGAAACTTTGAAGAAGCTTAATTTTCCTGAGGCATATAGTTGAGAAGCGGGGTTTTTTAACCGTCATGGGCCTTAAACCACACTTAAAATATGCATCCCAATTGGTAATTTTTCTACCGAATTAAATACGTCCTAATAAGACAAAATAACGACGACTTTACAATTACGGTTCACGCTTAACACTTTCAGCGCTGGCCAAGAATATCTTCCGTTTTATGCATGTAATAACGACCTACCATGCTCATTTATTTATTGACATGGACGCAATCCAATTTCTTTAAAAATAAACGGTACGTACTCAAAAGTAACGACATACAGGCATCGTTAAAACTAATATATAGCAAGGCAACGACTGTAGACCTTGACTTTGCCAAAAATCAGCGTCTAGACGGGCCACGGACTCATGTGTTGAATATTTAAATTATGTAAATAATACAGAAAACAAGATTTATTAAGGCTGAGAATAAGATATGGTGACGTTTTTAAATGCAGTAGAGTGCGCTTGAAGATGTTCTCTGGATGCTGAAATAGACGTTAAAATTCTCATCTTGCATCAACAGTTTAATCTGGAAACATTACTATTTTTACCTATAGTAACTTTTATTTTCTATAAATTTTATCAATCTCCTTTTCTCTCCCACTCTCCTTAGCAGGTGATGGAAAATTATTGGTCATCTTATAAGACATGACGTTTTTGTAAGCAACAGCATCATAGAAGGCAATATTGAAGGCATGCGAGGAAGGGGAAGACCAAGGATAAGTTACATTTTTTATTTTATTAAAAATGGGGTTGCTCTTGCCAGCATCTAGCCAGGGGGCAAAGATGAGGCCGACGATGAAGCGAGCTCACCCAGAAGATGCCTATTCACTCGTACCTTAAAAAGGTCTAGGTAATATGAACTTGGAAATACAGACGCCGGCAGAGAATTTCAAACCTTAGAAATGCGCATTATGAAAGATGAAGCAAAGCGTTTGGTTCGAAAAAAAAATTGAACAAATAAAAGAAAATATAGCAGTCATATCGTATAAGGAAATAAAGGAGGTGGCTCTAGATAGTCAGATGGAGAGCTACACCGACAAGAGTCTAACTCTTAAATTTGTGATGATAGTAACTTCGCAAATGGTATGGTGTATGTGTCCCCAACCCGCATAAGGTCAGCGTGGGGACTATTGTCCAATGCCTCTAATCAATGAGAAGAAGCCTGTGCTCTGCAGAGGAACGTCATACTGATATTTCTGATCATGACGACGCTGGTGATCGTAATTAAAGCATATACAGCATTATAATTATAACTTAATTGACAGAGCGAGCGAAGCGTCTCCGTTTCAGCTTTCGACAAAAATTATTTCGTAAGCCTCTCGCATTTTTCAACCGATTCTTTGCATTTTTGTGAGCATGTTTGATTATTTAGAAATAATGTTTTTGTCGAGTCAGTTTTTGTAATTTGAAATAAGAATCTCTCAAAGTTAACAGCCAACAGAGCGACTACTACTAGTTATATTTAGAACACTGTTCATACCCTAGATTAAAACAACGGACTACTCATAATCTCAGAAAACATTATTTAAGAAGGAACTCGGGGATAAAAGTGAATACGAACTGGGAGTTCACGAAGTCAACGAGCAAATTTAGTTCTAGTAGAATATCTGTGATTATTTTGATCATATGAGGATAAATAGAATAAGGCTTATTATCAGTAACCTTCTACAAAAACAGAGAGGAAAAAGTAATTGACAAGTGAAGTTGAGCGATAGGTCAGGTGACTTGTAGAAATAAATAGATAAGTTTTATCTTCATCTATTTTAAATTGGAAATCACATTATTTGATATTATTTTCCTTATTCATGTTTTTCCTCAGTATGTTTCGCACTTTAAGGTTAAAAATAAAAAGTTCATGTGATTGTTTTTTTTAATTCGTGTGATATTTGAGTAAAGTACCTAACTATGATCAACGCCTCAATTATTATGAGTATTATGACGGATTAAAAAAGTCATATTAGGTCAATATTAAGCAGTGAACGTTTACCTTATTAATTAAAAATATAAAACAGTACATTTTATATTTATATTTTCGTGCTCGAGCCAGAGAAAAACTTCTGTTTAAAATATTAACTCTTTAAAAGCTGATCGTCTAAAACTCCGTCATACCAGATGAAAGTTTTGACCATGTTGAAAACTACTTTTTCACGATAAAGTATGCCATAATATCCACCATACGTAGTACATACTAGATACATAAGTACATTTTATACTGCCGCATTATAATATGTCAATGAAATTACTGACAGCAGTGTTATAACAAGAAACTTTTTATAAAAATGCAAGTCTATACCATTGACAAGTCATTATATGACTGGTGGGAGAATCAAAATTGATTTCCATACATTATTATACAACTGCTTCTTTTTTAATTTTTAGAAGAGGCACATGTCGTTGCCCGTATGCTGCCACTATATGGATTTTTATTTAAATCAAATAGTTCTTAAAATTTAAGCGTAGCGAGATTTGTTACAGTGACTTTAGAATTTGAAGAACCGTTATTATGTAACTGTTTCATAAAATACTATTAACACCCATCATAAACTGAACGCGACTCTAATGTGTTTAAGTAATTTTGCACATAATATATTGTTGTTGTGTCGCATGCCAAGCGTGGCGATTATGGCATTTACCACCCATGAAATTGGGGCAGGCCTATGTCCTTCGGCTGATATGGCGGTGGATATTGTTTTTATATGATCACTTTAGAGTCATCAAGTCCATAATATAAGTTTTTATTTAAAATAATCTTTAGTAATCAAATTATAGGAAGTAAAGCTACCCACATAAATTGTATCTATGACATTTTTCGTGCCTCAACGGAATTTGATTAAATTATAGACAGGTTAACCATGGTCTACAAATTACTTTTACCATGGTAAGGCCTAAAGCCACACGGTGGACTGATGACCAGGCAAGGGTCGCGGGTGTCCGCTGGATGCGGGTGGCGCGGGACCGGTCATTGTGGAAGTGGACGTCCTGCGGCTGACATATTGATGATGATGATGATGGTCGTAACTATGGTCCAAAATTTTTAACTCCATCCAGCACCGTCTGTTTAAATTTACATCAGCTCATTGATCAGTTGGTGCGTTAATTTTAACATTGGTTCTATGTAGGTACTCTACCAGTCATTAAAGTTGCTATTCAAAATACCTACATTGGCGTAGAGTCACAAACAGATAGTGAACATTATGAAGTCGATCACAGGAATTTGTCAAATAGTTATTTTACAACAATGAAATAACAAGTTTGCAGTTTTCGTCTGTCATCTATCATAACTAGAAACACGTTCAAAACGTCGTTATCTTGTCCCTCCTAGGGCTGTTATTTTTATCTGCAACCGACAAGGGGGTGATTTGTAGCTCTGGTACTGGTAACAATACACTTATTAGTGCTCGTGTGCGGTAAGCTTTATGTTTCTTGTGGAAAAAGAAGAATATACAGTATAAGTAGTACTCGTAAAACGGGAAATAATTTTCATTACCGGAATCACCAATTTTCCTTTACAATGTTCTAAAGGAAATTAATGTTTAGCACGTACCTTTGACCGTAGACAAAGCGACGTATTAGCATATTTCAATCAATGAATAATAAATGTTACTGAGGTATAATATTGTCCATTAAAAAAAACTATACGTTATGCAATTTTGGTCCTCACTCAGTAGTTTATTCAAACTCTGCTATATGAAATACAAAAAGATGAGGATATAGAATAATCCCATATCAACTATACAGGGTGTGGCCTGTAAAAGGAGCAAAATATTTAAAGGACGCTTCCTTCGAGCATATGCAGGAACCTATTGTGTCCAAAAACAAAATATATATTTTTCACCTCAGCGGCTCGAAAATGACGGTTTTGCTGCTTGGAGCCAGTGAGCAAAATGCAATTTTGCTGCGAGCGTGAAAAAAACTAACTTTTTAATTTTTCATATCGTAGTGTAACGTACGCCCCTCTCCATATCAACCCCCTCTGCTAAATTGCCCCACTAAGCTACCGCACCCCGTGAAAACTTACTAAACTTTACGGAAATCGCTTTGAGAAAAACGAGCTTTATGAAAGTGATTTGGCCTTGTGATCGTCTATGGTAGAACCCTAATAGTGTTGTGAACCGTAAGCAACCCCTGAACTTTAATGTGAAGCTGGTAGGATCGTTGGACTCTTCATCTCTTCTAATATTCGCGACCTAGTCTATCCTTACACACATCACTTCTCAGTTGACCTAAACGCTACCTAACTAAGATCGGGCTGCGCTTGCAGCTTGTATCATTAAAATACACGCTTGAAAACTAATTCTAATAGGGTTTTACTTAGGCCTAGCCTATTTGAGAGGAGCCTAGAGATTACTCTGCCTGTACTAGTCGTTGTAATGGTCCTATTAGTATGAAACTTAGAGCGTTACGTAGCTCAACTAACCGACTTCTCTCCTAGCTGTTCCTATAGGCCCTAGTGCTTGGAAATAAGGTTTTATATTAGTATAGATAATTTATCCCCGACCATTCCTGATAAGACCGCTTTTTGGCACCTGCTGACGGGGCGTGTTGTCGAAGGAGGGCAAATCTCCCACCACAGCACTTTGAAATTCCTAAGCCAAGGATACCTGCTAGTCTAAGCACTATACTCTGACTACCCTATTCTAGCTAAAGTTATCCTTGGTCATATATGTATGTTGTGACGTGCCATTTTAGCTACTGTCACTGTCAGCAAGCCCAAGAGGGTGGGGTAAGGTCATATTCTACAACGAACTAAATAATCTAGCTTCGCAAAACAGGGTAAGCTGTTTTGCTCGGCCACTCAGATACTCGCGGGCATCTCTAGTCTACACTACCACTGAAGGCGCTGATGCCTTATTAACCCTATCGCTCCTAGCGGCTCTAAGCCCTATCACTAGCACGCCTAGCTCCAGTTGAAGCTAAAAATGCCGAACCGTAACACGTAGCCCACCGAATTCCCCTTATTAGGAAACGAGTTAACCACGTCATGAGCGTTCAGCTACCCATTGTGGAAAACGTCTGATGTACGGCTCTGCTAGACATCAGTCCCTAGTAGGCATGGCCCAATACTCTGGGTATATGTCCATCTCCTATTCACAACGTACACTTTAAATATCACTTTAAATATACAACACTAGGATCGGCATTCTCAGCCTCACCGTAACTAGGTCCCTATCAGGCCTATGCTAAATACCTGAAGACTAGCAGCTTAAGAATTCACTTATCTCACTATTCACTTAACACTTTTACGCACGTATACTGAAGACACTTCGTTCTCTGCCATCGGTGCTCTAACTATTCCGCGACTGGAACACTACAAACACTAAAAGAATCCCTACCGTGATCCTGGAAATAAAACACTTCACTTACAGAAATATTACCCATCCTAAATGCCTAATTAATCTTATCCCAGTGTATGAATTTAACCTAGCACTACCCCTTCCCAGCCCTACTCTGCATTATTCACAACTAATCCCAGAATCTGGTTTTAGTTCCGAATAAGGATGTGAAGTCCCTACCCTACACTGCTGAGTTCAGGCGGCAGACCTGATAATAAAACGCTATGGCCGTGTAATTGACCCCCTCCACCGCGCCCGCAGGCTAGGAAGCGGTGAATAGGTCGCCCTATTGTGTATATAAATAGGATATATAAATATATTTAACAAGACCGTCTCCCCGGATACTGACGACTTCCGCAAGCGGAGTAACCTCCTGTGCTGAGCCTTCAATCGTGCCAGCCATGCTTCAGATCGTCAGCTGGACACCGAGAAGACGTGTGGGATAGTTCGTTACTTATGTTGGTAAAGAAGTAACGCCGAGCCACCCACAGACCCGGAACTAACATAGCTCCAAGCTGCACAGCGTTTACCACCGCTAGGCTACTGTCCAACTTGTTGGGCAACTGTCGCCCAGTTGACTAGCTGGCTTAAATTATAATAGAACAACTTGATATTAAACCAAAGAAAACGTAACACATTAACAGTAGTAGCGTAGGTTTCCCGGCTATGCATTAGCTTAGCGACGAAACCTCGGCCACACAAACGCGTCAATTTCCCCACGGAATAAAACAAACTAAAATATTCCCATAGGTCTGAATCTATCTGCCCAACCGCGCACTACGGCGTGGCGTCAAGATCCCGGCCCAACAAAAATTAAACCTCACCGGAAAGGTGTATGCCAAAAACCAGCGTCCGTCAACAGCCAACGATGAGAATCGAATGAGTCCGCTTCCCGCCTTGTTACTTGTTTATATACCCTAAATGTGCGTAATACGCGAGACGTGAGACACTCGCACAACTTTCGATACTATGCCTATGGTTCTCTTTGACGATAAAGCCTATTTCCGCGTCACTTGCGAAACTCGCGTGTTGTGAGACTCCTGGTTAACCCGGCGTTTTTCATTGTGTGGGTGAAACCAGTTGAACGTGTATTGTTAGGAGAATGACGACTTTAGCCCCATAGGCACTAAGTCGACAATACCCGATACTTGAGATAGTCGGGATTTCCGGAGTTTTCGGCCACTTCGCTCGTTCAGAGAGACCGTATGTACTCAAACGCCCAACATATTTTGAACTATGCATACATTATCCCTATCCCTTGCAGTATAAATCCTTGTATAAACCAGCGTTCTTGACCCGCCTGCCATTATATCGTGGTTTGGGACATCAACGTACCAGGGACGCATAACCGTGAGAAGCCTTTGACAATTAATATTTTAGTGTCGAGCGACGTATAATCTGCGGCTTCCTACCCTTCGTCGCTACTCATAAGGTCGATAGTCATTTGGTGTATTGTCCTCGCACGTTGTCTTTGTCTTTCAATAGTGAATAATATTTACTTGTATGTAGTTGTGCGCTTGCATTAGTCCGCGTACCGACGCCATTATGTTTAAGAGAAAGGGATGCGTATCTTCTGTTCCGCTCACTCGCACCACCTAACGATGACGATCTCCATTGATAATAAGGTTGAAGTTTGTTCGCTACAATACCTACGTCAGCTCTGAGGATCCCTATCCCTTGCAGTATAAATCCTTGTATAAACCAGCGTTCTTGACCCGCCTGCCATTATATTGTGGTTTGGGACATCAACGTACCAGGGACGCATAACCGTGAGAAGCCTTTGACAATTAATATTTTAGTGTCGAGTGACGTATAATCTGCGGCTTCCTACCCTTCGTCGCTACTCATAAGGTCGATAGTCATTTGATGTATTGCCCTCGCACGTTGTCTTTGTCTTTCAATAGTGAATAATATTTACTTGTATGTAGTTGTGCGCTTGCATTAGTCCGCGTACCGACGCCATTATGATTAAGAGAAAGGGATGCGTGTCTTCTGTTCCGCTCACTCGCACCACCTAACGATGACGATCTCCATTGATAATAAGGTTGAAGTTTGTTCGCTACAATACCTACGTCAGCTCTGAGGATTTACTCGCTGTTTTAGCCGTCTAGTTACTAGGCAAGCATAAAACCCAGATAGCCTTTAAGATTTTACAATATCTCCCCAAGCGCGGCCGGAACATTATTTTCATACCCGTCCCTGTCTCATAGTAATAAGGTCGATAATTAAGCTTTTCATGGTTAGAGTTACAGCTAGGTATATTTTCATTAGTGTTTTCCAACCCAACGTACATGTACTACCAACTTTACTTTAAGCTTCAGTGAAAAGCTTAGTCGAAACTTTAATCGAAATTACTTTAGTATTGAACGTGGCAGACAGGTACCTGCGTCACGTGACAGTAGGTTAGTTTAAGTAACTTCATTCTCTCTATCACTATTACTTTGCGTTATATGTTCTCGCCGCTGAGGTGAAAAGTTGTATGTATCACACGAGAGCAAAGATATTTTTGCATCTCGTGTCATTGAGTCCCTCGCTACGCTCAAGATTCTAATTTTGAATCACTCGTTACGCTCATGATTCAATTATAGAATCTTGAGCGTAGCGAGGGACTCAATGACACGAGATTTTAAAATCTACTTTGCTCTCTTATTGAACACTAGCGTTTGCCCGCGGCTTCGCCCGCGTACTCTAAGCATAATTTTTAACCGTCTTCAAAAAAGAGGTTCTCTGTTTGACCCGTATGTATGTATGTACTTATGTATGTATGTATGTTTGTCCACGATTATCTCGCGTTTGGCTGAACCGATTTAGATGCAGTTTCCAGAAAAGTAGTTGTTACATTTTGGGGGTTTCGGTATACGAAGTTTGGTGATTGTGATTCATAAACAGATGTATGTACGTATGTATGTTTGTCCACGATTATCTCGTGTTTGGCTGAACCGATTTAGATGCAGTTTCCAGAAAAGTAGTTGTTACATTTTGGGGGTTTCGGTATACGAAGTTTGGTGATTGTGATTCATAAACAGATGAACCGATGAAAAGTCAGTATACATTCTGAGAACCGGCAAACTGTAGAATTTCATTTGATTTTGGCAATAATAAGGATCGAAAAACTATTATCATACATTTTCGAGAGGCCGAGGGGGAAAAGGTCGGGAGAGAAAGAAGATCTGTGTACAACAGTAACACCAATTGAAGGTCTGGTAACGACCAAGCAGCAGTCATAAACTCTGGTCCTCTGAAGTACAGAAATACGGCTAATTCAATATCTAGCGTAACCCTTATTTTTCCTAAATTTAAATTAATTGGTAGATTATGCCAGTTTCCGTTTGAGCATCCAAAAAGAACGATTTGGCCTCACTTCCTTTCGCACTCCTTACTATTTGCTCGTACTTATACTGACTTTTGTTCATCTGAAGTCCGTCTGTTACAACCGATTTGCTTTAAAACTACTGGACCGATAGAATTGCAATTTGGCACAAACTATCAAAAAATGTCATGTCCATAATATTAAATTAAAACCGGCCAAGTGTCGGAACACGCACACAGAAGGGTTCCGTGCCAACACCTGCTAGTTCACATTTAAACCACTCTAGGAAACTCACGGCACTTAAGTCCTTTTGTTTGGGCAAGACTGTTTTTCAACGATATCTCAAAAAATGGTAAACATCTCTTGTTGAAACCATAAGTCGCTGAAAGTATTTACTTAATATGCACAATCTCAATGTTTTTCAGAATCTTAAACTTCAAAGTTTGGAAATTATATACAGTCAGGGGACACAATTTTTACGACTTAGACAGCTAATCTATACTAATATTAAAAAAAGGAAAGATTTGATTGTTAGTTTGCATTGAATAGCTACACTATTCTTGGGTGACATTGATATGGGCTATATTATGTTTTCAAAAAATAAGGATTCTTACTAAAACTCCAATAATGTAATGTTGTAAAAAAAAGTAACTCAAATATTCTTTACATCGCGTGCGCTAAGAAAACTATTGATGATAGAATAAATATTTGTTAATTATTTGTATGGGCCGGGGTGCTAGTATGTATAACTAATCTAAAGGTTTATTTAAATGGAAAAAATATAGAAACCTCTATGTCGTTTTTAAAAGCCAATCCTTTTTTTACAATCCCTGGCATGTATGGAGTGCCTAATTTTAGAATAAATATTTTTTAATTATTTGTATGGGCCGGGCTGCAAGTATGTAATACTAATCTAAAGGTTGATTTAAATGGAAAATAATTTTTAAGAAAAAAAAACCGACTTCAATGGGGGAGTCCGGTGAAAGATTATTCAACTTAGATGGTGCACTCTTAGATTCCATACAATAAAATAAAAATGGCTATAAGTATGTTTATAATGGTAGAAGACTTAGACTTTCCATGATTCCTCATGGAATCATGGAAAAACCTTGCTTGCTTGACAAACAAAACGAAGAGAACAAATCGCCAAACGTGAACTACGCGTCGTTGAAGAGTTCCGTTCTGATCATCATCAGCAGTTCCACTTCATCAAATGTCACTTTTATGAATGAAAATGCTTGATTAGTTCATGAAAATACTAAAATCACTATTTGTGTGCCTTTCACATTTGAGGAGTTCCCTCGATTCCTAATGGATCCCATCATCAGAACTCGAGCATGTCAAAAATCAATCGTGAAAATAGAACTTGCTTAACAAACACAGCTAGAAGGACAAATCGCCAAACGTGAACTTTTCGTCGTTGAAGAGTTCTGTTCTGATCATCATCAGCAGTTCCACTTCATCAAATGTCACATTTTTGTATGATAATGCTCGATTTGTTGATAAAACCACAAAAATCACTATATGTTTGCTTATAAGATTTGAGGAGTTCCCTCAATTCCTCATGGATCCCATCATCAGAAATCAAGCATGACAAAAATTTATCGTGAAAATAGAACTTGCTTAACAAACACAGCTAGGAGGACAAATCGCCAAACGTGAACTTTTCGTCGTTGAAGAGTTCTGTTCTGATCATCATCAGCAGTTCCACTATCCAATGTCACATTTTTGGATGCAAATGCTTGACTTGTTGATAAAAACATAAAAATCACTATATGTTTGCCTTAAAGATTTCAGGAGTTCCCTCAATTCCTCATGGATCCCATCATCAGAACTGCGTTTTGACAAAAACGGGACCAACTTGGATATATATACTTACAATCAACGAATTTTTGAAATCGCTTAAGAAATGACGGTGTTATGGAGTAACAAACATTAAAAAAAAAACATACAACCGAATTGATAACCTCCTCTTTTGAAATCTTGAAGTCGGTTAAAAATATAGAAACCTCTATGTCGTTTTTAAAAGTCAATCCTTTTTTTACAATCCCTGGCATGTATGGAGTGCCTAATTTTACCTCGGATTCGTATTAAGAGACCCCTCGGAAGCTCAGATATCGATTTTGAACGAAATCGGGGCGGAAAAAAGAAAATCTATGTGGCCGCCACTTTCACAAATTTTACCTCGGATTCGTATTAAGAGACCTCTCGGATACTCAGATATCGATTTTGAACGCAATCGGGACGGAAATTAAGAAAATCAATATGGCCGCCACTTTTTCCAAACTTTACCTCGGATTCGTATTTGGGGCCCTCTCGGACGCTCAGATATCGATTTTGAATGAAATCGGATTGGAAGGGAAGACAATCAATATGGCTGCCACTTTTTCCAAATTTTACCTCGGATTCGTATTAAGAATTTTCTCGGACGCTCAGACGTCGATTTTGAACGAAATCGAGACGAAATTGAAGAAAATCAATATGGCCGCCACTTTTTCCCACTTTTACCTCGGATTCTTATTCGGGGACCTCTCGGACGCTCAGATATCGATTTAGAACGCAATCGGGACGGAAATTAAGAAAATCAATATGGCCGCCACTTTTTCCAAACTTTGCCTCGGATTCGTATTTGGGGCCCTCTCGGACGCTCAGACATCGATTTTGAACGAAATCGAGACGGAATTGAAGAAAATCAATATGGCCGCCACTTTTTCCCAATTTTACCTTGGATTCTTATTCGGGGACCTCTCGGACGCTCAGATATCGATTTTGAACGAAAATGGGATGAAGATGAAGAAAATCAATATGGCTGCTAGTTTTTCCAATTTTTACCTCGGATTCGTATTAAGAGACCTCTCGGACGCTCAGATGTCTATTTTATACGAAATCGGGACGGAAATGAAGAAAATCAATAGGGCCGCCAGTTTATCCAAATTTTACCTTGAATTCGTATTAAGAATTCTCTCGGACGCTCAGATATCGATTTTGAACGAAATCGAGACGGAATTGAAGAAAATCAACATGGCCGCCACTTTTTTCAAATTTTACCTCGGTGTCGTATTAGGGGGACCTCTCGGACGCTCAGATATCAATTTTGAACGAAATCGGGACGAAAATGACGAAAAGCAATATGGCCGCCAGTTTTTCCAATTTTTTTACCTCGGATTCGTATTCGGGGACCTCTCGGACGCTCAGATATCGATTTTGAACGAAATTAGGAAGAAAATGAAGTAAATCAATATGGCTGCGACTTTTTCAAATTTTACCTCGGATTCATATTAAGAGACCTCTCGGACGCTCAGATATCGATTTTGAATGAAATCGGGAAGAAAATCAATATGGCTGCGACTTTTTCCAAATTTTACCTCGGATTCGTATTAAGAGACCTCTCGGACGCTCAGATATCGATTTTGAACGAAATCGGGAAGAAAATGATGAAAATCAATATGGCTGCGAATTTTTCCATATTTTACCTCGGATTCGTATTAAGAGACATCTCGGACGCTTAGATATCGATTTTGAACGAAATCGGGACGAAAATGACGAAAACCAATATGGCCGCCTGTTTTTCCAAATTTTACCTCGGATTCGTATTAAGAATTCTCTCGGACGCTCAGATATCGATTTTGAACGAAATCCAGATGGAATTGAAGAAAATCAATATGGCCGCCACTTTTTCCAAATTTTACCTCGGATTCGTATTCGGGGACCTCTCGGACGCTCAGATATCGATTTTGAACAAAATTGGGAAGAAAATGAAGAAAATCAATATGGCTGCGACTTTGTTCCATATTTTACCTCGGATTCGTATTAAGAGACATCTCGGACGCTCAGATTTCTATTTTGAACGAAATCGGGACGAAAGTGAAGAAAAGCAATATGGCCGCCAGTTTTTCCAATATTTACCTAGGAGTCGTATTAAGAGTCCTCTCGGACGCCTAAATATCGATTTTTGTTGAAATCGTATCGGACGGCACTGATTAATAAAACCACTTACAATACATTGATTCAAGAAAGGTCGTATATTCATAGGGAATTCACGGCACTTCATGCGCCTTTAGACCTTATAAGGAACCTACATGCCAAATTTGATATCTCTCGAATCAGCAGTTTGGGCTGTGCGTTGATGTCACTCACTCAGTCAGTCAGTTTCTTCTTGCAATTTCGCACAAACTCTTAAAAGTTTTCATGTCTGCAGTATTAACTTTCAAAATCAATGCCATTTTCGAAATTAACGACCCAAAAAACCATAAAAACGACACCCATATTAATATTTAGACATTCCAACCCCCTCGCACCCCAACAGAGGGGATGGTATTTTACGTCCTCTACGTGGGATTTTAAAATCATTTTTGTTTTCGTAATCAGCGACCCGATAAACCATAGAAATAATACCCATATCGATTTTCAGAATTGTCACCACTTTTCACCCTGTTAGGGGTTGATTTCTCAAAAAACCTGAAACACATATTTACTCATTTATCGTTAGAAATACTCCTGTGAAGTTTCGAATAAAATAGTCCAACTTATCTTGATTCCCCATACAAACTTCGGACCCCCATTTCACCCCCGCCCCCAGGGGTTGATTTTTGAAAAATCCTTTCTTAATGCACCTCTAGACCTTATGTGGAACCTACATACTCAATTTGGAATCTCTAGAACCAGCAGTTTGGGCTGTGCGTTGATATGTCACTCACTCAGTCAGTTAGTTATTTCTTGCAATTTGGCACAAACTTTCAAAAGTTATCATGTTCACAATATTAAACTTCAAAATTGATGCCATTTTCGTAATTAACGTCCCAAAAAACCATAAAAACGACACCCATATTAATATTTAGACATTTCATCCCCCTCGCACCCCAACAGGGGGGATGGTATTTCACGTCCTCCACGTAGGATTTTAGATTCATTGTTGTTTTCGTTATCAGCGACCCGATAAACCTGAAAAACAACACCCATGTCGATTTTCAGAATTTGTCACCACATTTCCCCCTTTTAGGGGTTGATTTCTCAAAAAACCTGAAACACGTGTTTACTCATTTATCGTTAGAAATACTCCTGTGAAGTTTCGAATAAAATAGTCCAACTAATCTTGTTTCTCCATACAAACTTCGGACCCCCATTTCACCCCCTTAGGGGTTGAATTTTGAAAAATCCTTTCTTAGTGCACCCCTACACATTATAAGGAACCTACGTGCCAAATTTGGAATCTCTAGGACCAGCGGTTTGGGCTGTGCGTTGATATGTCAGTCAGTCAGTCAGTCAGTCAGTCAGTCAGTCAGTCAGTCAGTTTCTTCTTTTATATATTTAGATATAACTATTTTCAATTGGGAGAAATTTTGATCAGTAGACATTGCGTTGCAATTAAACATAAAAGAACAGAATAAATATATCAATATACACTCGCAGACAAAGTATACGGGTCGGTAAAGTACTGTCATATATTCCTAAAATAGTACAATGTTGTACAGTTTTTTAATGCTCTCATAATATTTATTTTATTTTACATTTAAACTGCAAAAATAACCTGCAAAGTTTAGAAAATTAAAATTACCAGGTTTAAATCGGGCTCTTAAAAACCCATGAAAAAAAAACAACGTTAACGAAGCGAGATATTGCATAAAACGTCATTTATTGGATATTGATATTTTTATGATAGTTACCCAGATATAACTTATATATAGTTGGGTTGGGTGGTGGTTGGTAATAGTATATTATGTAACTATAAAAAAACCTTATTGCGGTTATTAACCGCGTTAAACCGCGAGTGTTTTTTTTTGGGTTCCGTAGCCAAATGGCAAAAAACGGAACCCTTATGGATTCGTCATGTCTGACTGTCTGTCTGTCCGTCCGTACGTATGTCACAGCCGATTTACTCGGAGACTATGAGCACTACAATTATAAAATTTGGTAGGAAGGTGTATGGTATAAACCGCTATAGAAATATGATGTGAAAGTTTGAAAAGAATATTAAACAGGGGGTCATTTTTTTTAAATGCACATAGGCGTGTGGGTTATCTATTGATAGGCCTTCAAAAATGACATAGAGGTTCCTATAAAACTTTTCCATTCAAGTCAACCGTTGGCGAGATATTAACTGTCAAAGTGGCCAAACTGAAAACCAGCGCTGGACACTAGTCCAGCATATGCTGAGGTTTGTACCCATGGCCAACATGACACAAAGTGTGATTGTTATTTTATGCTACCATATTGTTTATTGTAATATTTTGTATATCATGTTTTGGCACTAAATTAGTTTGAAGTTTAAAAAGTGTGCCCCCCCCCTTCCTCTAATTTCCAAACTACGAAGTTAGAATTCTGAAAAAAATCAAGATGATGTAAATTAATAAAAACTTTCAACGATTTTTGGTTTGAACAAGATAGGTTTAACGGTTTTTGAGTTATTGCTGAAAAACTGTCTTGCCAAAACAAAAGGGTGTAAGTGGCGTTAGTTTCCTATGAAGATACGACCTTTTGTGATGAAATTTATTGTATAGTGGTTTTAAATATAGATTAGGACGTGTTGGTACGGAACCCTTCGTGCGCGAGTCCGACTCGCACTTGGCTGGTTTTTTAAATCTACTCAACGCCAGAAAGTTTGCCCCAAAATCGCAGCAAAATGAGAATAGAACCATTTTTTACCATTTTGCCGCTGAGTATAGGTGTGATATTTGTTAAACTAAAATACACTTGATACAGGAGCGAGTGTCACGCGTCAAAGGACCAACTAAACATTTGATACCCATAGACCGAGCTCTCAAAGCAAACACTCTGTGCACACTGCCAACCGACATTATTGATTATTCCACACAAACCTTACAAACACGTGTAGTGACAAAGACGGCCGGCGCCGGGCGGCGGGCTTGTATCGATGTCACGTCAATCAACGGGCGAGGCGCGAAGCGAGGATGTGGTAACTTCAGGGATGTTTTAGGTACCTAATTCTTAAATATTTATAAGAGATTTTATAGAAGACAGCAAACTGGTACAATTGTCAGTTGAAAGAAGAGGGTATGTTCTGGAATATAAAGGTGGACCCTATAACAGAAGCAAATATTTAAAAGGACGCGTCCTTGGAGCATCTGGGGTAACTCCTTGTGTCCAAATATTTTTTATTTTTTTTTTCAATTCGGAGAAATTTTGATCAAAAGTTAGGACCTCCAAGTAATGGCCTTGACACATTGAGATTATAGCGCGCCAGTCAATGCAATTTTGGAGTAGAATCAAGTTATGAGTCATGGTAGTTTTTGAATTTTTTGTTTTAAAATATATTTTTGATATTTGTTAAAGGTTTTTTTTTTGTTTTTGAAATAAAAAGTCACTAATATCGCTCCAAACGAGTAAAAAAATATACGTAATAGGTATCTTTGAAAATTAAATTTAAGAAACTATTTTTTTCAACTGGGACGATTTGGAAATAGTTGCTGGCTCGTAGACTGTTTAATTTTCTCCTACATATTAATAATTGCTCCTGCTACAGGGCCTACTTTGTATATTCTTTGATACTTAGTATTTATTTTACATACTTTACTTGCACAGTCAAGAGCAGCCACGACGGTTGTATTTTTTCAGTAGGACATGATTGAAAGTCGGCGCAAGACCCTGAGGTGTATATCATGAGGTGTCATCTAACATCATCATCACCCTAAGACTAGGTATACGTCAAATATTAGATACATGCCTCCTCTCATCGATGAGGCACATTATATTGATATGTAAGGTACATGTTAATATGGGCCTCTGATGCCTGAATCTAATAAATAAACAACAAATCAAATTAAGCACTAATCTAGTTTAAGAAGTCGGTCAAACCACAATCTTACAAGCAATCATGGTCATCTAAATTCCAATACGTTTAACGGACTGATCTAATATTCATTAGAAAATCCTCGTTGTTCCAGCCGCCACTCCGGCGCCAATGGGAAAAAGTTACCCTTTAAATACCACTAAGGTAGCAAACAAGTATACAGCCACATTAGAAGTAGTCACCGTAGCCTACGACACGAGAAACACATTGCCGACACTTAAACGATTTTCACCTTATATTTACCACTAGACAACACCAAATCTTGACCGTAAAGGTTACGGAGGTCCGCTGGATGCGGGTGGCGCAGGACCGATCATTGTGGCGATCTTTGGGGGAGGCCTATGTCCAGGAGTGGACGTGCTTTGGATCAAATGAGTATGATGATCATGAACACCACATCTCTACACCAGACAACCTATAGGGCAAATATATAGTGGTGTTATTGCAGCTGTGCTCTTCTGTAAGATGGAGGTACTTCCCCAGTTTGGCTGCTCCAAGTAAGAGCTAGATAACATTTCGCTGTGCCCTCTCTAAACGGAAATTATAATACATTTAACGCGCTCATCTAATATTAATTGGAGCGTCCACGTTTCGGCCGTCACTACGGCGCCGGCCCGGGGTAAAAGTTACCCTGACATTTGGAGGCCTTTTGTTTCTGTCGTTAAGTTGAGCGTAGCAAATGCGTAGTCAACTAGTCACACATGATAAAATAGTATGCCAGGGTCACAGAATATTTCTTCTACTTCGACTTTAATGTTTGAATTAAGACTTCGTTGACCAAACTATGATCACGTACTTTTTCTCTATGGAGCTCATAAGACAATAAGCGTAAAGATACCAACGAACGCTGACCCGTTAGGCTTGTACTGCGTTTTCGCGGGAGTTTGTTTAATGAATTTTGGTTGATACGTAAATAAGTGTTTAATAATACGTACGTACAGAAGGTTTTCAGTCTAACAAAAACGATGTTCGCGCTCGCTGCATAGCACACACTCTTTCCTCCAAGCGCGAGGCCTAAACTCGGCTGTTGTACACCTTGGAGATGCGGAGGAACCAAGTTTAGCCAAAGCGACTAGTTGAACAGGCCTGCCATACCATTCTTCGTCATCATCATCATTAAATCAGCCACAGGACGTCCACTGCTGGACAAAGGCCTCACCCAAAGAGTGCCACAATGCCCGGTCCTGCGCCACCCGCATCCAGCGGATGGCCGTTGGAGCGGAAATGTTCTGGAGCGGCAACTATGTACCGGAAGGCCCCCATAAGTGGCTGATGACCTGGTAAAGGTCACCGGAGACCGCTGGGCTGTTATTCGTCAGGTTTTATTTGTAGCTTCTGACTTCGACATATTGACGATGATGGTTCTATACAATACTATTCGTAGATCCCAATATCTTCTGCACCTCTCCAATGTGACGCCCGTACAACGGTACTGAAGAGCTACTTATATATGACGTCACGCGGCGAGATACACAGATATTGTAAGCAAGTAGTGCAACATATTAACTACCTATCTTTTTGCACTCCCGTAGCCGATACGTGTTTTCCGCTTCCTACTACAGTTATGACCCGGTGGTTTATCGAATATTATTAGAAGTACAACACATTCGCTACCAAGCTTTTTGTAGCACTACGCGCGTGGCATACACGTGTTTTCTGCTTTGTACAAAAATACGTACGAAAAGGGAACGCGTATACTGATAAATTATAATAAATCGAAAGGCAATCTGAAAAATATATATATATAAAATTTTGTGAAACTCAACTAAGTATAAACGATTTTAATGGCAAATGTTCATTTTATTAGATTCACCATTCGACGTTAGGCGTGCCTGCCAAGTTCATTGAACATATAAGGATGGATGAAGGTCGTTGTTAGACGGACATTCTTGGCACTTTTCCTAAACCGGTGTTTACGTAATATTGAGTGTGAAAATGTAAATAGAAATATTGTTAAGAAAATAAACATGTGAGAGACACATGACAGAGGTATGGATAAGAAAGGCACGCTGCTCCGACCCAAGTAAAACTAAATGATGGTGAGAAGATAACTCTAGTGTAAGTAGGTAAAAAGAGATCTAGAATAGACAATATAGCAGTAACCATATCCAATTGCCATTAAATACATGAAGGAAATACAAAACAAAGACAATAAGTAGAACCCAGAGTGTATCGCCCAAGCTAACTATAATTCGTTCCTAACTACACCTAAAAGTTTCACTGACTTAGCCACTGTCCAGACTGCAAGACGCCACTGAAAGTTGTTTGAACACGTCCGCTGATCTATGGTTCTACGAAATGAAAGTAAGAGCTTGCCAGAATGTTCCTGGAAATTGTTTATTGTTTTTGTGGCTGTAATAGGTTTTTTGACCGTCTGCCCTTAATGCGTGCTTATTTATTGAGATTATGTTATGAAAATATGGACAAAAATAAATTACGTTTTATGGTGTTTTTTCCACATTTAGGCGAAATAATATGTACTTATTATTCGACCTTTTATTTATTTTAGTGATTGGCATTTTATGGTAATCTTAATAGATATTAATGATTTCGTTAAAAGAAAAAAAACATCTGGTATACATTTAGTAATTGTGTTATTTACCTATATACTGCGTCTACCCGCTACGTTTAATTATTAATTATTGACATTATGTATTTTCCTGTAACCTGACGATGTATGATTAATACGATTAAATGATTATGAATACAGCCAATTTAGCAAATTTACTACTAAAACTTGTCTAAAACAATAAAAATTTCATCATCATCATATCAGCTGAAGGACGTCCACTGCTGGACACGTGCGTCCCCCAAAGACAATCCACAATGACCGGTCCTGCGCCACCTGAAATTATTTAAATCCACTCAAATGTAAAAATGTTTCGGTTACCTAATTGCCTTAAATAAACCAAAAACAACCCATTCGAATATATCTACGGATTTCCCGAATCATAAAGTCATAGATAACGACCAGAATCCGAACATAGTGGCCGCAGACCAATCGCAAAAACAATGAGGAATCATATCTGACTCACACAAAACGTCATAAGTCTATGTCATGTTCGTGGTGAATACGTCCTTCTGTAAACAAAGACCGACTATGCTATTCACTACTGGTTTCACCTCACCTCACCACCCACCCAAGCATAACTTGACGCCGGGACGCGTACTAAGATCAAGAGGCGTATGATGGTTGCCATTTTATCACTTGTCGTCGTGGATAAGACGCCCGTCACTCTCGCACTCGCATACTTGTTAGAACGTGACGAATGTCTTATCTACGACGATTAGTGATAAATAGCAAACAACATACGCTCGCCGGGACAAATATTATCTGGCGGCAAAAACGCGCGCAGAATTCAGCGTCCGTAAATTCCGAACCTTCGAAGCAAATATAAATGCGCCGTATCTGGGCGGACCAAAAGTAGTCGCCGCGCGTTTTTCCGCGTGTCCGCGGCTTGTCCCACTGACGCGGTATTTAGGCGTCGAAGTAACTCACCTGTTGCACAGAAAGGTGATAAATCCGAATGGATGAACTAGCAGAAAATCACCTCTATCTTTCACCTCAAAACTGAAGCGGAATATCCACGTCGTCCGCGCGGATTTTGTGGGATCGGAACCAAAGCTGAATTTAAGTTGTGAAATTCTGCGCGAGATTTTTTCCCAGATTTATCCTTGGCCTAACAACGGATAATCTGTCTCACTGGTTCGCCTTAAATGAGGTGAAAGCATTGTGAATAACAGCCCAGCATATCACTGCAAGGTAAACCTATTATCAGGGTGCAGCAGTGTGCAGTGGAAATGTAACTGAGCCATTTTTCATCACCCCTCTCTATCTTACTTATGAAAGAGCGAATGTATGCGAGAATTTCTTGTCAGTTTCGTCTTTTTATTTGTGGATGGCAACATCAGTCGAATACCCCTATCTGATAAAATACCTAAGGTATAGTTCGTGTGGGTCTGTTTTGTAGATTTTTGTTTTTATTTCAGTATTATGTTTGCCTCATGACTAGACTAAATGCGTTTTTATTGCACTCTTAAGGTTAATTTATCCGATTTGCGATTAATATAATTGTGGTACGAGTAAGACTGTTAAGATACACAATTATATTAATCGCAAATCAGATAAATTAAGCTAATTGGAAAGTAAGAATAAATCAGATACACGAAATGCGATGCTAACCTTTTGTTTTAAAAGTAAATCGTATGAGAAAAGACGAAAAGTGGTTAAAATTATTACTGTACTCGCTTTATATTTGCCTTAATTTATTTATTTATTTAAGAAACAAACAGTCGTTTACAATCAGGTTTACAAAAACATTACTTGAATTAAGACCTGGAGTTTCCTTATTGTATATACACCGCAGTCTCTAACACAACTAAAAACATAGTGTAGGTACTAGGTAGTTATATTTGGAAGGTATAGGTAGACTCACGAGAACCGGCTCACGACCTGTGCACAGTTATATCAAATTAATTTTAATTTTAATTTAAACTCTACCGTGTCATTTTACAATCAAATTTTGATTACTGTCTGTCTTAACAATTTGTGACTTGTTTTGGACTCATCAATATTGATATTGAGTGCATATTAGCTGGACGTATGGCAAGGCCCGCGTTACAACCATGTCATCGAAAGAGACCATTTAAGTCTCTTTCTAAAGGTTCTCGATCTAAAACTAATCGAACAAATAAAACTGTTTATTTCTCTGAAAAATATTCAACACAATAAAAAAAAAAAATGAAATAAAACAATAATAATATTCTGAAAAATAACTGAAAATGGTATAGGTCGATTCACAAGAGCTGGCGCGGAAAATGTTTGTAACTGTCATTAATTTCATAGACATTACGCGCTTCTTATAATTTAATCACTTCATTTTTTAAACAATAAACACTTTGTGAAAGAAAAATTCAAACAAAAGAGGTTGTATTTTATTAACATTTGCTAGGAAGTGATATTTTTAAAGGTAAAATAATTAAAATAAGGTAAAAACGTCCTAACATGCTTGATACTAACTCATTTCAACACTTCTAATCTTATGTCATAATAATAGGGGCGAACATGAACATGTCTTCTCTGGGTATTAAGGTGTCAAATATTGGGACATTTACCGTACACGAATCTGAAACTTCATTGTTAACTTTGCTGAAATAATATATACGCTAAATAACATATTTTCACGCCGACTTTTACCAGCTTTCGTCCGCGGGCCACAAACACAGAGCCCATCCAGCTAACATTTTATCGAGCGAGCAGGACAAAAGGCATCATCAGCCTGTTTCAGTCCACTGCTGGACATAGGCCTCTCCTATGGTACACCACTGAGCTCGGTCTTCAGCTCTTCTCCTCCAATCCCTACCCACTGTTTCATGAAGGGGGTGCGAAATCCCTGGGCTTCGGTAGTCCGCCCACCTCGCAAACATGAACTGGCCTCGCTACATTCGAATGCCTGACATTATCATCATCATCGTATCCCAGTTTAGACGCATCCTCAAGGGTTTTTTTATTATTAAAAATGGGATTGCTCTTGGCCAGCATCTAGCCAGGGGGCAAAGATGAGGCCGACGATAAAGCGAGCTCACCCAGAAGATGCCTATTCACTCGTGCCTTAGAAAGGTCTAGGTTATATGAACTTGGAAATACAGACGCTGGCAGAGAATTCCAAACCTTAGAAGTGCGCATTATGAAAGATGAAGCAAAGCGCTTGGTTCGAATTAGAAGAATTTCGACCAGGCAAGGGTGGTAGCCAGTCGTACGTCTGGATGTCCGATGGAAGAAGGGGGAAGGCGGTATGAGCTCATGGAGCTCCTGAGCACACTCCCCGAAGTACAATTTGTAGAAGACGCACAGACATGCTACTTTGCGTCTATTTATGCCCGCGGTCCGCTACCTAATTTCCAGAATTGGCGTAGACAGTAGTTTTGACCTTCCAACCCAAGAGGGAAACTATTGGGATTAGGCTTGTAAAGTGGGGAACTTGCCTGTTAGAAGCTTTCAAGCCGCCCGAAGGGCCCGCGCCGCTGCCACTGGGCCACGAGCGCTCCCATTCATCATCATGTCAGCCGAATGACGTCCACTGCTGGACATAGGCCTCCCCCAAAGACGTCCACAATGACCGGTCCCGCGCCACCCGCATCCAGCGGACACCCGCGACCCTTACCAGGTCATCAGTCCATCGCTCCCATTCGAATGCATCATATTAAAAAAAACTTAAAATAAAATAAGAACTTGTCATGATTTTTTAAATGTTGGGTAGTTCCACTTTTGTGACGGCAAGGCCGGCATCGTGCCTTCTCCTACCGCGCCCCTCCGCTGATTGGTGGGGCAGGTATTATATATTAAACCCGATGACTCTTGGGGATTCATTCCTTATTATTCAAGTCGACAGATAACTTGCTTGTTGTAGTGCTAAGTTGTTATGAGTGTAAATCGTTGTAAAAGTGATTAATAAAAGTGTGTTTCTTCATAAGCTGCAGTTGTTCATTTCACTTCAGCAGTGGGATACACCCAAAAGGGGACAAAAGTTAAAGAGTGCGTAACTTCCATGATCTATTAATTATATTTAACTTGCTATAGATTTTGTTCGCCCACTTAAGACGATTATGTTATTTTAAACTTATTTTTGGTTTTCTCACTGGTAGTTTATTTGTTGTTAGACGTTGGTCAGGGAAATCCCTGATAACGTTTCTGTACTCGTATGGTACCTGGATGATATAACAGTATTGTGTTGATGCTTCTAAATTGATCTTGTCTTTCACGCTGGTATTTTATTTGTGTAGACGTTTGGTCGGGGCACTCCCTGACAACGTTTCTATTCTATTATCGTACTGGGGTGGTATAATAGTACTTTCCAGTATTTCCAGTATTTCAGTATTTATTGCTTTCATAGGTATACAGATGGTGGTACATTTATGTAGTTCAACTATGAAACCCTGCAAGGGCACTGCAACATGTCTTGAGCTTAACTTTGCTGAAGTTATCAGCTGGAATACTATCGCAAATTTATCAAGGCACTAACCTTTTACTTTTGAACTTCAAAAAGTACATTACCAATATCTATTGTAGCAAAGTTTATTTTTAACTAATGTACACCGTTCGTTAAAAGTGTTTGCAATATTAATTTCTTTTACCTTTCCAAATGATACTGTGTTACGTACTACGAGTATTTTACATTTTAATGCGTTTTTCTTGTGCAGCTCTATTCATTTTACGCATTTCATAATGTTCATATACGAGAATCTTTGACCTATTTTCACCTATTGTTATCATTCGATACTTTTTCTAGTTAATTATTATGATCAATATGCTTTAAATACCCCACGATGAGTCCCCCATTACCAGTTTTTCTATATCATGAATACAACTGTGTACCTACAATTTATACAGTGGTGTTAGCCAATTTAATTCGCTTGATAAGAATAATACTTTAAAATAACATTTTATTATATGCACTTATATGTACGAGTATGTTCAGTGGATTATTGAGTAGATAAGGTTTTTATACCGGTTACTTATTGTATGAGTGAACTACATATCAGCGTCGGATTAGCTAGATGAATAGTTTTACTCACATTGAAGTGGGCGCGATACGTATGTTTGCTGGATTATTGAGTGGATATGGTTTCCGCTGGTTACTTGAGCAAACTGCGCATCAGCGTCGGATTAGCTAGATGCATAGTTTTACTTATATTGAGTGGGCGCGATACGTATGTTCGCTGGATTATTGAGTGGATATGGTTTCCGCTGGTTACTTGAGCGAACTGCGCATCAGCGTCGGATTACTTGAATGAATACATTAAACGGGCACGATACGTATGTTCGCTGGATTATTGAGTGGATGAGGTTTCCGCTGGTTACTTGAGCGAACTGCATATCCGCGTCGGATTACCTGAATGCATATTGCATACATTGAATGGGCACGATACGTATGTTCGCTGGATTATTGAGCGGATGAGGTTTCCGCTGGTTACTTGAGTGAACTGCGTATCGTTGTCGGATAATTCAGGAATAAACTATGATCTGTCATTAAGTGGTTACTAGATTGAATGTGCCTACTCACTGGATTTTGGATGGACTATGATTGCCCATTGATTAATTTTTGTCTACCTAGTTTACTCTTTTTCTAATTTATTTACTTATTGTAACAATGAATACTACACATTTATTTAAACTTTAATAATGATAATAAAATAACAGATAATATTTATTTCACGTTCAGCAGCATGCAATGAGTTATATAAAATAATTGCTTATATCTCTGATGCAAGTGGTTCAAAGATATGTTACTTTCAAGGAAAATTGACATTTCAGCCTCCAAGTGAGATGTCTGGCGGCAGTGACTGCCGCACACTGCCCAGTACGCTTCCAAGAAGAAAGCGTTCCATGAAACGGTGTTGGCAAAGGAGCCCTTCTACTTTGCAATTCTTCTGATGAATAAGTTAAGCGGAAGCAATGGAAGTCTTGCAGAAGGATGCCAACAAAGGACATGAAGAATCATTATCTTGCCTGTAGATCGGAAAACCATACAACAAACATCGTAAGCTCTAAAAGACCAACTTTGATCTCATAGAAAGTTTTTGCTACAGTCTGTCGCAGCATTTACAGAATAATTATTAGATATGTATGTCATGAGCGTTGCTATTAATTACGAATTGCTATATTTTCCATGTGACAATCCTATGTAAACATTGCTTGTACTTTATTTGTAGAATTAGCCATTTTACTTTCGTAATATTTTTCTGGAATAATATTATTATGATCCTTTTTAGCAATATACTATACAATTTATAGTGAGCTAGGTGTCTCTCGATTTTACAAAGCTTTGTTATGATAAATAAATGACGCTTCACTGCATTCTATTCCTAATGCCTTATGACGGCCAGTTTTTACGATTATACTTTTGGCAATTCATATTTTTAATTCTAATCTTTAGACAACATTTATTAAAATTTAGTATTAAAATGTCATGAAATTAACTGAAACCTATGCTTGCGTTTTTCGTTTCATAAACGAAACCCCAGAATACTTGTTGTAGGAAAGATCTTGCCATATTGACAGTTTAAGTTCCATGTTACACAATATTCAAGTACTACTATGATTTGTAATGCGGGTCAGTTCATTTACACGAGGTTTCAAGTGAAACATGTTAAAGCAAATTTATAAGGTTTCTTGTGAACAGGCTATTGCTTAATACATTTTTTTTATTGAAAACACCAAATATTATGAATCTAAATCTTGTAAAACAGGTCCTCCTTTTTTACGAGCTCTGCAATAGCTGATACTCTCCAAAAGAAATCCAGTTGTTTTGAAATGACTTAATTTGTGACACTTTCCTATGATGTTCAGTTATCACTGTTATCAGTAGTATGTCAACGCCTTTACCGTCACTGGAAGATAACCATATTTCGGTTTGAGACATTTTATGGGTACTTAAACTTTGGATATTAAAATGTACTATTACTACATCTCCCATGCCTTTATTTAATGTTAGTCAACCAACGTTCATTTTGCAGACTGGTAACGACAATATTTTATTCACGAGGGAACTGTGATTCATGTAAAAAAAAAATAACGGGTTTCTTTTGGTTCGGATATGACATTCATGCCTGTGTTAATTGCTTTGTTTGTGAACGCTGCCTGCGTACAGACGCTACTTCTGTGATAAATTTCTGATAATAGGATTCACTGAAAACCCCAGCTCGACTATCATCGAAAAAAAGGATAAGAAAAGAATAATCTAGGTTAAAGTCTACCAAATACGCATATTCATGCTGAAAAATATCTTTGTACAAAATATCGTTAACCAGTTTTTATACTTTCGTTACTATTCCTACTCAACCTATAGGCCGGCACACAAATAACTATATTGGTATGAATCATGCTACTCATCAGTTTATTCTTAATTAAAGTTACAACCTCATTATACTCTTCATAAGTAGTTAAACTTCTGGACTCATTATGGCCTATTAAGATAATTTAGATGACCCATGGGTTTACCTTTTTTTTGTGTTTGAAATAATTCCAGTTTTGTATATAATATTATTGAGCAGTCGCAAAATTCGCCTGTGACGGATTTAATAGCCATCGAAGGTTTTCTCGGCTATTTTAAGCACGGTGTTTTTACTGTAGAATAAGATAGAAAACAATCATTTATTTACTGAAATATGGTACATATTGTTGATATTGATACTATAAGGACGAGGGGCATTGCAGCTCGAAGTACGATTTTTTCTGTGGAGATATTCGTTTAACTTGTTTGTACCAGATGTCACTGTGTGCTATCTCTATCGCACTCGCATACTGGAGTGATAGAGATGCAACGGTCGTGCGGTTAGTTCTTACTAAATACCACAACGGCGCTATGGAGTATTTCAATGATATCTCTATCTCAGTATAATATATTGTACTTTGTGATAAGGACTTCCTCGTGCTTAGCCGATATTGGCATGCAAATTATTGTCGTAATTCTAACAGTCATATTGAATGCAATTTTCTCATTTATAAGGTCATAATCTTGCGAGGGCGGCGAAGGAACCATATGCGCTTTAGGGCCTACAGGTGTTCGAAAGTTTTATCTAACATACGGCATACAAAGTTAAAATATTGCGATCTGGAGGTTTAAAGACAACACAACACAATGTTCCGCAATGTAGTAATGAAGGGCATTGTAGACAGCGTCCCTTGAAGAATAGTGATTTTGTTTAATGATATCCGTAGTTGTTATTGATGTATATAATGCGATTTCCTTTGTGTCTCAAGTCTGATATTTCTAACAATATCCTGGCAATCTCGTTCTTAGCTATCTCTAACTCAGACTGGAAATGTTCTATTTGTTCTTTCTTTTTACACCTTTAATCAGCAATAAAAGTCTCTAGTCGATACATTAGGTAGACTATTATGACTAGAGTTTAATTAAGTAAAATAAAAAAAAGTAAAAGTAAAAATTATTTATTTACAAAAATAGATCTTAACGCTACAATTAACATTTTAGCCTTAATTTAGCCTTGTTCTTAATCAATCAATCTGTCCAAAAATAATCCATCAATACATAAAATACAATTATTTTACATGTCAGTTTTGAACAATTTATATAATGTCATGCATTACAACTTCATCATGAAAAGAGTACTTAAAACTCTTGTCGGTGTAGCCGATGAAGTATGCAGTGCATCACAACTTAACTATTTATTATTGTAGTAACTTAAAACGTGAGTGATTACACAGTTATTTAATAGTGATATCGTTTAATTTTTTTTTATAAAGATACATATGTATTGCTGTCAATATGGGCAAGCAATCAGGCATTAACTTTGAGGTGACTTGAAAAATTCGTCAACCCTGTATAACGCGTCATCAATCAGTTTTATTTTTAACTTGGTCATGGATGATCTATCGCTAGATGCATTTTTTGCATGCAGGAACTTTGTCATATAGTCTTACAGTAACATTATCGTATAGCGACTTTATGCTATCAAATCATGCTGCGATGAATTCGTTATTAAACATATTTAAAACACGGTCACTTGTCCCGGAGCTAAAATGATCTCGAGGAATAATTTTGATAGCAGCGGGAAAAGTACAAAGCTGCTGTCGAAATACGTAGTTCCAAATAAAATAACAAAAGTCCTAGCCAACGATAGGCATAGAATAGCAGATGACCAAGAGGGGTAAACTTTATATAAGTATAGCAGGGTAGTGTGTATTCAAAATTAATTTGTTTTGTTTTAAATTCGGATCGGTGCATAATTCACTGGTTGTTTGTCGTCATGCTCTATTTGTTTTTAATTAACTAATTTGCTCAAAGTTTAGCTGGAAGAGACTCTTTGGAGGGATAATTTCGCCTTTGTACGTCTACTTTTTGTTCGTTTCTCATTTTTGTCGTGTTTTATGTACAATAAAGCAATACTTACATACAAGTATAAGATTATGTAATAGTATTTTATGCAACAGTTACATAATGATGATATAATCCATTATGATTCTCCTACCAGTCATGTAATGAATTGTCCATGGTATAGAGTTGCATTGTTGTGTAAATTTTATTGTTTTGATACTGATGTTGGTCATTCAATTGATAGATTAGGTACAATGAGTAGAAAATAAACATTAATAGATTGTGATGTACTTATAAGACTTATAATATATAAAGTGATATTAAATTTATATTTAACCTGTATAAGAGTAGCACTTAAATCTTCGCCTCACCGAATGTCATGATTTTGTATTAATTCTTTTGCTTAAATTGATTTAGAACGCGTGCGCCTGGAGTCTGCACGATGTCGGATGGCCGAATGTCATGATTTTTTAAATGTTGGGTAGTTCCACTTTTGTGACGGCAAGGCCGGCATCGTGCCTTCTCCTACCGCGCCCCTCCGCTGATTGGTGGGGCAGGTATTATATATTAAACCCGATGACTCTTGGGGATTCATTCCTTATTATTCAAGTCGACAGATAACTTGCTCGCTGTAGTGCTAAGTTGTTATGAGTGTAAATCGTTGTAAAAGTGATTAATAAAAGTGTGTTTCTTCATAAGCTGCAATTGTTCATTTCAAACTGTTAAACCTTTTATGCTATGCTAATGTGGCTGGGGCCGATAATGAAAACGAACCGTAACCACTTCCGTCTCGTGGGATGTTCAGGAAAACATTCGGAGGGACTTTTGTATTCCAAACCCTTATTTGCAGGTAATTTGTGAGGGGTAGCGTTTGATTCCCGATTTTTGCCCTGGATGGCCAATTATTAAATGGATTGGGTAAGTAAAAAGTTATAACGAGAAAAACCTGTCAGCCGGCAATGTCTTGATTAATAAACTTTTTCTTGTATAAGAGAATCATTCAAAAGTTAAATATCGAGCTGGGATATTCAGAATTTATCGACATTTTATTTAACCTGCTTCTTGTATATAAATTGTGTAATTGTTATTATATTGTCTGATTTTGTGGTCGCGTGTATATAGTAACAAAAACTGAAGCAACTGTGTAATTAGACGTATCGCGACGGCATAAGTTCCGGAATGTACCCGTCAGGCAAACCGTATGCCTGTTTGTCACCGTGGTCGTTTAAAAAAGTTTATTATGAACGATGGCTCTTCAAAACTATTTTCCAGAGGCGAACGCTGTCCTGGCCATCACTATATAGGTATGTTTATGTACGAAGAAATTTAAAACCACGCTTAATCCAAGATTTTGTTCCTAACACTTTCCCTCAGCCTTGTAAATTCTCCGCGCGAGTTGCAATTTTCTATGCGTACCTCTCCCCTTCAATTTCAGGGATCAAGCTGCGATGCAGCGGGGTGCATAGTCAATGGCGACTCAGAGGCGCCGGCGATGAAAAAATGTGAAAAACACTGTTTTTAATCTTAAGTGGCAACGAAAGTTAAACTTTACTTGATGGGAGAAAGAAATCTCACTATTTTCTCTGAAATTTGAAACGAATATTCTGCCCACTTCTTCGTTTTATAGCTGAGCTTTTACAATGTTAATACAAATTTAAAAGACATTTCATGCAATAAAGGCATTTATTGCATTCAATGTCTTTTAAATTTACATGAATTACAAACGCTTCAAATTAGTTAGTTTGTTTTTGAGGACACTGAGTATTTTTTCATTCATCAACGTTCATAACCCTTTGTTACGCAGAACGTAATCTTACTCCAACGAGAAGTTGATGCAAACGATATTAACCACGGATTTGCGATTATAATGCACTGAAATCTAAATTCACAGAATTCTACTCTACGATATCAATTCACTAGTGTTGACATCACAGTAAAATACGTTAAATCGCATCCAAGCCACGTGTCACGTCAGAATTAAGACAGAGCTAAAAACAAAATCAAAACATTTAATGATAGCAGAAAGGCACATGTCAAAAATAAAGAGATAGTTGCCTCTTAGCCATGCCCATTTGAATATTTGCTAACTGAACAGTCAAATCAAATCTATGAAACATCTCCATCATCTTGGAAGAAAATTCCAATTGATTTACAACGTCTTGGTTCGTTCAGCTCAACTTTTGCACTGCTTAATGAAGTACTCTTTGCACACTGCGTCATACGACAACTCGTTCGCCATTACGAAGCAACCCAAACTACAGTAAAGCCGTAGTATTGACAGTAGGTACTCGTCAATCTTCGTTTTTGATGACTAACATACTTGTAAGTAAGTGAGAACGCAGTAGCGATAGAAAGAAGATCACTGTTAAGAAACTGGTTTCACTGAACATTCGTTCGTTCCTTAATCAATGTCTAATAGCCAGCACTATATAGATTACAGAACCATCAGAAAGAATCAATCCCACATGCATGATAATAATTATAATAAAACACTAAGATCTCTTTTACTAGTTGTTTTGACAACACATTCTCGGACCTAAACATTTGTCACAACACAACATCCGTACACATCGATCAAGAATTTGTGTACAGTCGACCTCGGCGCCACACTGGCGAGTAATCTCAGGAAGTGCCGTGACTTATTGACGGCGGGCCTCCTGCGTACAGTTTAACGTGATTATGTTACCATGTTTGGGGGATATTGACGTCTGTAATAATAATACAGCGAGATGAAGGCCGGGTTTTATGAATGTTCGTTAGAACAATGGTCAAATCAAATTTTGGAAACTCAGTATACATTTTTTATACAACTTGTCGAAAATCTAGTCAGAGAATTGTTGAAACACTCGAAGCTTTGAATCCAAAAACACCATAATCATTTTTATCTTTCTTTGAAGGTATTTAGATTATAACCATTTATTTAAAAAAAATTTTTTTTTTTAGTTCCCTTTTTCTAATAAAACTGGTTGGAATGTCGTAATGTTTATACGATAGGGATAATTACTGCCACGGTTTTTATATTGCTTAAAGTAGGGAAGGAAAGTTAATGAAAATCGTAAAGGAGGAAATGAATTTGTTTTTGAAGTTCAAACTTAAACATTAGTAGCTTTTTGTACCCATCGCAAATGTAGCTTATATGTACTTTCTTAATTTACTGGAGTGATATTAAAAACAATTTATTCAAAAAACACTACAAATTTATAAAAAAAATAAATTAATCCCAAAAATATTATTTTAAACCAAAAATGCGACAACGATTATCAGTCATAACTTGAAGCAACCTCAAAATCAGCATTGACTGCCGCGCTATGATCTTTGGGTGCCAAGATCCATTACTTGGAGGTCATAACTTTAAATCAAAATTTCTCCCACTTGAAAAAATATTTTTTTTTTTGGACACAAGAGTTTACTGCAGATGTTCTAAGGAAGCGTCCTTTTAATTTATTGCTCCTATTACAGGCCACACCCTTTAGACGGCTTAAAAATAAAACAAGTGAAATCTTTCAGTATTTATTTCCTTTCCAATTTGTTTCGATATGAACGGTTGAAATATTACATCGCCGTCGATTCAGCCTCGGGGGGCCAGTCTATTCTACGTCTAGACTGGACGAACTATGAAAAGACGAACAACATGCAATTTGCCGCGGACCAGTCATTATACAATTTGCCCCTAATCGCTGTGACCCATTCATTCGCGCTTTCTGAAATCCCTTCGTAAAGTAGGGTTAAGGATGTGACATTATATTTCCATAGGTACTTTTAATAGCAATGGGCGATTTGTTTATCACATAATAATTACTCAGTGTTTCAAAATAACTTTTACACGACACCTTGCCAAAAAGCGCGTTTATCCGCACGCTGCGTGTCCGGAAAGATCCACTTTTTGGCCAAGTGGCGACGTAAAATTGTGTACAAAACACGGGTCGTAAAACAGAAAGCCCTCTCTTGCATATTAATGACCCTCGCCTGCGGCTCGGGCCCCAAACATCTGCGATATCGGCATTTCTTTGTTTTACAACCCTTGTATCGTAATGTACTATTAATGCACTGGATTAGACTGATTAGACACAATATTTTTTATGACGTTCTTCTTATTTACGTTCAACATCAAGTGTTTAGTTAAAAACTGATCGTAAAAATTGTGGTCGGGAGACATTTTGTTGAGTGAAATGAATGGCAATATTGGCCATCTCCAATATTAGAAATAGAGAATGCCATAAAATAGTGAATGTATATTACATCCAATTATATGCAATATTATAACATTGGACTGTGATAATGACAAAGTATTCGGTACTTAGATTGTACGACAGTTCGATAAAAACAAAATAACGAAGACCTGTTCTTTTTTATACAATGACGGTGGAAAACAAGCTTACGGCTTGCCTAAAGGTGAGCAGACACCGTCGCCTATGGACGCTTGCGACTCCAGAAGAGTCACAATCGCGTTGCCGACCCCTTTATTAACTTGAGGATTCGTTGTGTTGACAGCAAGAGGCATCACTCCCCACTCCCCAGGCAGGTAGCTCGCTCTCAACACAGCGCATCCACGGAGCCACCACATACTGTTTAGGAGTACCTTGTCTAATAAAAAAAGTCCCTCAGAGGTTATTTTGCTACCAAACACTCGCTTGGGTGTTGATTTTGGAGAGACTTGGAGAATTTAGAAGTTGATATATACAATTGCACGCATTTCAATAACTTGCGTTTGGCGTAAAGCTCGTCGCATCCCTATCCTATATCATAAAGCTTTCAGGGGTGACAAAAGCGCGGGGTAATTCGCATTCGGAGCTTCCTGCGCTCGACTTCCGGTGAATTTACATACGGACTGACGTTCCGGGCAAGGGCAGCCAACGTGACGGACTAAGTAAATAAATTTAAATTAACAAAGAAGTAAACGTTGGTGCTTACAAAATATGTAATTAAAATCTTTGTGCCCAAATAGGGTTCATGACTAGGTTCATACACGTAGTCTCTTTAATAATCGTTTATATGTATAACATCTATTGCTGTGAAAATCGTTTAATTTTTTGAGTCGTGTTATATGAGAACGTATAATTAAATTCTACTTATGGGACTTTCATAAATATTGTGATAAGTTAAAGTTTATCTTAGAAAAAAATAAGAGATAGGTAAATAAAATATTTGATAAATACTTAAAAATAACGGGGGGAAAATGTAGTAGTATTTTTTTACACAGACATAGCTAAATAATATTGTGACTTGAGAGAACATTTTGTACACACCTTCTCAACGTACCTACGTACGTTACATATTTATTTTTACCTGCAATATATATATTCATCGTATGGCATTTATTTTCGAACCGTGAGATCTTCGAGAAGACAAGAATACCTGCAATATAAGAATCTTTGTCATATAAGTCAATCGTTGGTCGAATATTCCGCTAGATCGCGCTGTACTGCCTGCATCAATTCCTAAATTGCGCTATTAAGATATTTGCTGCGATGGCCAGTAAATTCTCTATCTGTAGTTTAAAATTCCTTACTTAGAATTAATAAAGTGTGTTAGCGAGAACCAGTGACATTATTTTTAGACCGTTCTGAATAATACTAGTGACTCCAGAGAGAGCGGTGTAAGTGAAATTCACTTCAGCACATAACCAAATACCTAACCGTATAATCTGGCAAAAGGATTTATCTTCGGCGAGGGTCCCATGTCGCTAATATACATCAAGCGCCAGGAATTTATCGCTGTAGAGTAATATTGGTACAGACGCGGAAATAGGTCCTCAATTAACCCATTCCACGCCAAAGACTCACCGGTGTGAAGTTAGCGGCTAAAGTTAGCGGCCGCCTATAACCCGACCAGATCAAGAAGTCAATATTTTATAATAGTCGATACTTTTGAAAAAAAGGTCTAAGAACACAGCAAAGCCACATAGGACATTAAAAACTTCAAGATAAAATACATAAATATTACGCTGATCGAAAATTTAAACGAAATAAATTTGGCCGCTAACTTTTCAACATATCGGCCGAAATCGATTATATTAAATACCTCAATTTTTCATTAGATAAATGGACGGTTAAGGAAATACTGAAACATGATAAGTACAGCAAGTATACAGCTTGTATGGTGCAGAAAGTTGGAAGTGGTACTCGCTGGTTTACTGGGTCAAAGGGGGTCACCAAGGAAATCCTATCTGTTTCTCAAATCACTCGCGGTTTTCATAGATTTTCGACATGAACGACGGCAAGCAAGGGATTTTGGACATCTAAATCAGTTAAGCCACAAACCAAGCTATCATTTTATACATATTCCAGAGTGATACTCGATCGTTTAGATAGATCGACTCAGACGAGAACACAAGAGAAAATAATATGAAAATAAATTGATATTTCGTTCATTGTTACTAAGTTAAACGGCAGGCAAGAAGGTTTTGATACATATAACGTACATCTTAACTGTCAAGCTGTATGTGATAGAAATTTGAAAGTGGTACTCGGTCGTTTACTGGGTCAAAAGGGGGGGAGACCAAGGAAATCCTACCTGATTCTCAAACCACTCGCGGTTTTCACAGATTATGGACTTGAAAGACGGCAAGCAAGGGATTTTGGACATCTAAATGAGTTAGGCCAAAAATTAAGCTGTCATAACATATATATTCCAGAGTGATACTCGATCGTTTAGATGGGTCGACTCAGACGAGAACACACGACAAAAATTTTTTTTAAATTAATTTATATTTTCTTCATTATCACTAAGTTAAACGGCAGGGAAGAAGATTTTGAAACCTATTACGTACAGCTAAACTATCAAGCTGTATGTGGCAAAACTATAAAAGTGATACTCGGTCGTTTACTGAGTCAAAGGGGGTCAGCAACTAAATTCTGCATGTTTCTCAGGACACTCGCGGTTTTCAGAGAGTATTGACATGAAAGACGGCATGCAAGTGATTTTGGGCATCAGAATCGTTCAGATCGCAGAGAAATTTATCATATCGTATATATCCCAGAGTGATACTCGATCGTTTTGATGGATCGACTCAGACGAGAACACAAGAGAAAATAATTTTGAAAATAAATTGATATTTCGTTCATTGTTACTAAGTTAAACGGCAGGCAAGAAGATTTTGAAACCTATCACGTACAGCTTAACTATCAAGCTATATGTAACAGAAATTTGAAAGTGGTACTCGGTCGTCTACTGGGTCAAAAGGGAGGGAGACCAAGGAAAACCTACCTGATTCTCAAACCACTCGCGGTTTTCATAGATTATGGACTTGAAAGACGGCAAGCAAGGGATTTTGGACATCTAAATGAGTTAGGCCACAAATTAAGCTATCATAACATATATATTCCAGAGTGATACTCGGACGTTTAGATGGATCGACTCAGACGAGAACACACGACAAAATAATTTTTAATTTTTTTTTATATTTTCTTCATTATCACTAAGTTAAACGGCAGGGAAGAAGATTTTGAAACCTATTACGTACAGCTAAACTATCAAGCTGTATGTGGCAAAACTATAAAAGTGATACTCGGTCGTTTACTGGGTCAAATGGGGTCAGCAACTAAATTCTGCATGTTTCTCAGAATACTCGCGGTTTTCATAGAGTATTGACATGAAAGACGGCAAGCAAGGGATTTTGGGCATCAGAATCGTTCAGATCGCAGAAAAATCTATCATATTATATACATTCCAGAGTGATACTCGATCGTTTAGATGAATCGCCTCAGACGAGAACACAAGGGATAAGAATTTTTAAATTAATTGATATTCCGTTCATTATCACTTAGTTAAACGGATGACAAGAAGGTTTTGATACAAATTGCGTACAGCTAAACTATCAAGCTGTATGTGGCAGAAATTTGAAAGTGGTACTCGAACGTCAACTGCGTCAAAGGGGGTCACCAAGGAAATCCTACCTGTTTCTCAAATCACTCGCGGTTTTCATAGATTTTCGACATGAACGACGGCAAGCAAGGGATTTTGGACATCTAAATCGGTTAAGCCACATACTAAGCTTTCATTTTATACATATTCCAGAGTGATACTCTATCGTTTAGATAGATCGACTCAGACGAGAACACACGACAAAATAATTTTTAAAATTAATTTATATTTTCTTAATTATCACTAAGTTAAACGGCAGGGAAGAAGATTTTGAAACCTATTACGTACAGCTAAACTATCAAGCTGTATGTGGCAAAACTATAAAAGTGATACTCGGTCGTTTACTGGGTCAAATGGGGTCAGCAAGTAAATTCTGCATGTTTCTCAGGACACTCGCGGTTTTCATAGAGTATTGACATGAAAGACGGCAAGCAAGGGATTTTAGGCATCTAAATCAGTTAAGCCACAAACCAAGCTTTCATTACATACACATTCTAGAGTGATACTCGATCGTTTAGATGGATCAACTCCGACGAGAACACAAAGAAAACATTTTTTTTTAATTAATTGTTGTTTCGTTTATTATTACTAAGTAAAACGGCGGGCAAGAAGGATTTGATACATATTACGTACAGCTTAACTGTCAACCTAGATGTGGCTTAATTTTGAAAGTGGTACTAGTTCGTTTACTGGGTCAAAAGGGGGGGAGACCAAGGAAATCCTACCTGATTCTCAAACCAATCGCGGTTTTCATAGATTCTGGACTTCAAAGACGGCAAGCAAGGGATTTTGGACATCTAAATGAGTTAGGCCACAAATTAAGCTATCATAACATATATATTCCAGTGTGATACTCGAGCGTTTAGATGGATTGACTCAGACGAGAACACACGACAAAATAATTTTTAAAATTAATTTATATATTCTTAATTATCACTAAGTTAAACGGCAGGGAAGAAGATTTTAAAACCTATTACGTACAGCTAAACTATCAAGCTGTATGTGGCAAAACTATAAAAGTGATACTCGGTCGTTTACTGGGTCAAATGGGGTCAGCAAGTAAATTCTGCATGTTTCTCAGGACACTCGCGGTTTTCATAGAGTATTGACATGAAAGACGGCAAGGAAGGGATTTCGGGCATCAGAATCGTTCAGATCGCAGAGAAATCTATCATATTATATACATTCCAGAGTGATACTCGATCGTTTAGATGAATCGACTCAGACGAGAACACAAGGGATAAGAATTTTTAAATTAATTGATATTCCGTTCATTATCACTTAGTTAAACGAATGACAAGAACATTTTGATACAAATTGCGTACAGCTCAACTATAAAGCTGTATGTGGCAGAAATTTGAAAGTGGTACTCGAACGTCAACTGGGTCAAAGGGGGTCACCAAGGAAATCCTACCTGTTTCTCAAATCACTCGCGGTTTTCATAGATTTTCGACATGAACGACGGCAAGCAAGGGATTTTTGACATCTAAATCAGTTAAGCCACATACTAAGCTATCATTTTATACATATTCCAGAGTGATACTCGATCGTTTAGATAGATTGACTCAGACGAGAACACAAGAGAAAATAATTTTGTAAATAAATTGATATTTCGTTCATTGTTACTGAGTTAAACGGCAGGCAAGAAGGTTTTGATACGTATAACGTACATTTTAACTGTCAACCTAGATGCGGCAGAAATTTAAAAGTGGTACTCGGTCGTTTACTGGGCAAAGCGGGTCACCAAGGAATTCCTACCTGTTTTTCAAACTACTCGCAATTTTCATTGATTATCGACATGAAAGACGGCAAGCAAGGGATTTTAGGCATCTAAATCAGTTAAGCCACAAACCAAGCTTTCATTACATACACATTCTAGAGTGATACTCGATCGTTTAGATGTATCGACTCAGACGAGAACACAAAGATAACATTTTATTTTAATTAATTGTTGTTTCGTTTATTATCACTAAGTAAAACGGCAGGCAAGAAGGATTTGATACGTATTACGTACAGCTAAACTGTCAACCTAGATGTGGCTTAATTTTGAAAGTGGTACTAGGTCGTTTACTGGGTCAAAAGGGGGGGGGAGACCAAGGACATCCTACCTGATTCTCAAACCAATCGCGGTTTTCATAGATTCTGGACTTCAAAGACGGCAAGCAAGGAATTTTGGACATCTAGATCAATTCATCCACAAACCAAGCTATCGTAACATACATATTCCAGAGTGATACTCGATCGTTTAGATGGATCGAGTCAGACGCGAACACAAGGGAAGAAAATTTTAAAAATTAGTTGATATTTCGTTTATTATCACTAAATAAAACGGCAGGCAAGCAGGTTTTGATACATATTACGAACAGCTTAACTGTTAACCTAGATGTGGCAGAAATATAAAAGTGGTACTCGGTCGTTTACTGGGCAAAGGGGGTCACCAAGGAATTCCTACCTGTTTTTCAAACTACTCGCAATTTTCATTGATTGTCGACATGAAAGACGGCAAGCAAGGGGTTTTAGGCATCTAAGTCAGTTAAGCCACAAACCAAGCTTTCATTACATACACATTCTAGAGTGATACTCGATCGTTTAGATGTATCGACTCAGACGAGAACACAAAGAAAACATTTTTTTTTAATTAATTGTTGTTTCGTTTATTATCACTAAGTAAAACGGCAGGCAAGAAGGTTTTGACACGTATTACGTACAGCTAAACTGTCAACCTAGATGTGGCTTAATTTTGAAAGTGGTACTAGGTCGTTTACTGGGTCAAAAGGGGGGGAGACCAAGGAAATCCTACCTGATTCTCAAACCAATCGCGGTTTTCATAGATTCTGGACTTCAAAGACGGCAAGCAAGGGATTTTGGACATCTAAATGAGTTAGGCCACAAATTAAGCTATCATAACATATATATTCCAGTGTGATACTCGAGCGTTTAGATGGATTGACTCAGACGAGAACACACGACAAAATAATTTTTAAAATTAATTTATATTTTCTTAATTATCACTAAGTTAAACGGCAGGGAAGAAGATTTTGAAACCTATTACGTACAGCTAAACTATCAAGCTGTATGTGGCAAAACTATAAAAGTGATACTCGGTCGTTTACTGGGTCAAATGGGGTCAGCAGGTAAATTCTGCATGTTTCTCAGGACACTCGCGGTTTTCATAGAGTATTGACATGAAAGACGGCAAGCAAGGGATTTCGGGCATCAGAATCGTTCAGATCGCAGAGAAATCTATCATATTATATACATTCCAGAGTGATACTCGATCGTTTAGATGAATCGACTTAGACGAGAACACAAGGGATAAGAATTTTTAAATTAATTGATATTCCGTTCATTATCACTTAGTTAAACGAATGACAAGAAGGTTTTGATACAAATTGCGTACAGCTTAACTATCAAGCTGTATGTGGCAGAAATTTGAAAGTGGTACTCGAACGTCAACTGGGTCAAAGGGGGTCACCAAGGAAATCCTACCTGTTTCTCAAATCACTCGCGGTTTTCATAGATTTTCGACATGAACGACGGCAAGCAAGGGATTTTTGACATCTAAACAGTTAAGCCACATACTAAACTATCATTTTATACATATTCCAGAGTGATACTCGATCGTTTAGATAGATTGACTCAGACGAGAACACAAGAGAAAATAATTTTGTAAATAAATTGATATTTCGTTCATCAAGGTTTTGATACGTATCACGTACATTTTAACTGTCAACCTAGATGTGGCAGAAATTTAAAAGTGGTACTCGGTCGTTTACTGGGCAAAGCGGGTCACCAAGGAATTCCTACCTGTTTTTCAAACTACTCGCAATTTTCATTGATTATCGACATGAAAGACGGCAAGCAAGGGATTTTAGGCATCTAAATCAGTTAAGCCACAAACCAAGCTTTCATTACATACACATTCTAGAGTGATACTCGATCGTTTAGATGTATCGACTCAGACGAGAACACAAAGATAACATTTTATTTTAATTAATTGTTGTTTCGTTTATTATCACTAAGTAAAACGGCAGGCAAGAAGGATTTGATATGTATTACGTACAGCTAAACTGTCAACCTAGATGTGGCTTAATTTTGAAAATGGTACTAGGTCGTTTAATGGGTCAAAAGGGGGGGGGAGACCAAGGACATCCTACCTGATTCTCAAACCAATCGCGGTTTTCATAGATTCTGGACTTCAAAGACGGCAAGCAAGAGATTTTGGACATCTAGATCAATTTATCCACAAACCAAGCTATCGTAACATATATATTCCAGAGTGATACTCGATCGTTTAGATGGATCGAGTCAGACGCGAAGACAAGGGAAGGAAATTTTAAAAATTAGTTGATATTTCGTTTATTATCACTAAGTAAAACGGCAGGCAAGCAGGTTTTGATACATATTACGTACAGCTTAACTGTTAACCTAGATGTGGCAGAAATATAAAAGTGTTACTCGGTCGCTTACTGGGCAAAGGGGGTCACCAAGGAATTCCTACCTGTTTTTCAAACTACTCGCAATTTTCATTGATTATCGACATGAAAGACGGCAAGCAAGGGGTTTTAGGCATCTAAGTCAGTTAAGCCACAAACCAAGCTTTCATTACATACACATTCTAGAGTGATACTCGATCGTTTAGATGTATCGACTCAGACGAGAACACAAAGAAAACATTTTTTTTAAATTAATTGTTGTTTCGTTTATTATCGCTAAGTAAAATGGCAGGCAAGAAGGATTTGATACATATTACGTACAGCTAAACTGTCAACCTAGATGTGGCTTAATTTTGAAAGTGGTACTAGGTCGTTTACTGGGTCAAAAGGGGGGGAGACCAAGGACATCCTACCTGATTCTCAAACCAATCGCGGTTTTCATAGATTCTGGACTTCAAAGACGGCAAGCAAGAGATTTTGGACATCTAGATCAATTTATCCACAAACCAAGCTATCGAAACATATATATTCCAGAGTGATACTCGATCGTTTAGATGGATCGAGTCAGACGCGAACACAAGGGAAGGAAATTTTAAAAATTAGTTGATATTTCGTTTATTATCACTAAGTAAAACGGCAGGCAAGCAGGTTTTGATACATATTACGTACAGCTAAACTGTTAACCTAGATGTGGCAGAAATTTAAAAGTGGTACTCGGTCGTTTACTGGGCAAAGGGGGTCACTAAGGAATTCCTACCTGTTTTTCAAACTACTCGCAATTTTCATTGATTATCGACATGAAAGACGGCAAGCAAGGGATTTTAGGCATCTAAATCAGTTAAACCACAAACCAAGCTTTCATTACATACACATTCTAGAGTGATACTCGATCGTTTAGATGGATCGACTCAAACGAGAACACAAAGAAAACATTTTTTTTAAATTAATTGTTCTTTCGTTTATTATCACTAAGTAAAACGGCAGGCAAGAAGGATTTGATACGTGATACGTACAGCTAAACTGTCAACCTAGATGTGGCTTAATTTTGAAAGTGGTACTAGGTCGTTTACGGGGTCAAAAGGGGGGGAGAAAAAAAATATTTTCTTTGTGTTCTCGTCTGAGCCGATACATCTAAACGATCGAGTATCACTCTAGAATGTGTATGTAATGAAAGCTTGGTTTGTGGCTTAACTGATTAAGATGCCTAAAATCCCTTGCTTGCCGTCTTTCATGTCGATAATCAATGAAATTTGCGAGTAGTTTGAAAAACAGGTAGGAATTCCTTAGTGACCACCTTTGCCCAGTAAACGACCGAGTACCACTTTTAAATTTCTGCCACATCTAGGTTAACAGTTTAGCTGTACGTAATATGTATCAAAACCTTCTTGCCTGCCGTTTTACTTAGTGATAATAAACGAAATATCAACTAATTTTTAAAATTTCCTTCTCTTGTGTTCGCGTCTGACTCGATCCATCTAAACGATCGAGTATCACTCTGGAATATGTATGTTACGATAGCTTGGTTTGTGGATGAATTGATTTAGATGTCCAAAATCCCTTGCTTGCAGTCTTTGAAGTCCAGAATCTATGAAAACCGCGATTGGTTTGAGAATCAGGTAGGATTTCCTTGGTCTCCCCCCTTTTGACCCAGTAAACGACCTAGTACCACTTTCAAAATTAAGCTACATCTAGGTTGACAGTTTAGCTGTACGTATCACGTATCAAATCCTTCTTGCCTGCCGTTTTACTTAGTGATAATAAACGAAACAACAATTAATTAAAAAAAAATGTTTTCTTTATGTTCTCGTCTGAGTCGATACATCTAAACGATCGAGTATCACTCTAGAATGTGTATGTAATGAAAGCTTGGTCTGTGGCTTAACTGATTTAGATGCCTAAAATCCCTTGCTTGCCGTCTTTCATGTCGATAATCAATGAAAATTGCGAGTAGTTTGAAAAACAGGTAGGAATTCCTTGGTGACCCCCTTTGCCCAGTAAACGACCGAGTACCACTTTTATATTTCTGCCACATCTAGTTTACCAGTTAAGCTGTACGTAATACGTATCAAAACCTTCTTGCCTGCCGTTTTACTTAGTGATAATAAACGAAATATCAACTAATTTTTAAAATTTCCTTCCCTTGTGTTCGCGTCTGACTCGATCCATCTAAACGATCGAGTATCACTCTGGAATATGTATGTTACGATAGATTGGTTTGTGGATGAATTGATCTAGATGTCCAAAATCCCTTGCTTGCCGTCTTTGAAGTCCAGAATCTATGAAAACCGCGATTGGTTTGAGAATCAGGTAGGATTTCCTTGGTCTCCCCCCCCCCCCCTTTTGACCCAGTAAACGACCTAGTACCACTTTCAAAATTAAGCCACATCTAGGTTGACAGTTTAGCTGTACGTAATACGTATCAAATCCTTTTTGCCTGCCGTTTTACTTAGTGACAATAAACGAAACAACAATTAATTTAAAAAAAATGTTTTCATTGTGTTCTCGTCTGAGTCGATACATCTAAACGATCGAGTATCACTCTAGAATGTGTATGTAATGATAGCTTGGTTTGTGGCTTAACTGACTTAGATGCCTAAAACCCCTTGCTTGCCGTCTTTCATGTCGATAATCAATGAAAATTGCGAGTAGTTTGAAAAACAGGTAGGAATTCCTTGGTGACCCCCTTTGCCCAGTAAACGACCGAGTACCACTTTTATATTTCTGCCACATCTAGTTTATCAGTTAAGCTGTACGTAATACGTATCAAAACCTTCTTGCCTGCCGTTTTACTTAGTGATAATAAACGAAATATCAACTAATTTTTAAAATTTCCTTCCCTTGTGTTCGCGTCTGACTCGATCCATCTAAACGATCGAGTATCACTCTGGAATATGTTACGATAGATTGGTTTGTGGATGAATTGATCTAGATGTTTAAAATCCCTTGCTTGCCGTCTTTGAAGTCCAGAATCTATGAAAACCGCGATTGGTTTGAGAATCAGGTAGGATTTCCTTGGTCTCCCCCCCCCCCCTTTTGACCCAGTAAACGACCTAGTACCACTTTCAAAATTAAGCCACATCTAGGTTGACAGTTTAGCTGTACGTAATACGTATCAAATCCTTCTTGCCTGCCGTTTTACTTAGTGATAATAAACGAAACAACAATTAATTTAAAAAAAAATGTTATCTTTGTGTTCTCGTCTGAGTCGATACATCTAAACGATCGAGTATCACTCTAGAAGGTGTATGTAATGATAGCTTGGTTTGTGGCTTAACTGACTTAGATGCCTAAAACCCCTTGCTTGCCGTCTTTCATGTCGATAATCAATGAAAATTGCGAGTAGTTTGAAAAACAGGTAGGAATTCCTTGGTGACCCCCTTTGCCCAGTAAACGACCGAGTACCACTTTTATATTTCTGCCACATCTAGTTTACCAGTTAAGCTGTACGTAATACGTATCAAAACCTTCTTGCCTGCCGTTTTACTTAGTGATAATAAACGAAATATCAACTAATTTTTAAAATTTCCTTCCCTTGTGTTCGCGTCTGACTCGATCCATCTAAACGATCGAGTATCACTCTGGCATATGTATGTTACGATAGATTGGTTTGTGGATGAATTGATCTAGATGTTTAAAATCCCTTGCTTGCCGTCTTTGAAGTCCAGAATCTATGAAAACCGCGATTGGTTTGAGAATCAGGTAGGATTTCCTTGGTCTCCCCCCCCCCCCTTTTGACCCAGTAAACGACCTAGTACCACTTTCAAAATTAAGCCACATCTAGGTTGACAGTTTAGCTGTACGTAATACGTATCAAATCCTTCTTGCCTGCCGTTTTACTTAGTGATAATAAACGAAACAACAATTAATTTAAAAAAAAATGTTATCTTTGTGTTCTCGTCTGAGTCGATACATCTAAACGATCGAGTATCACTCTAGAAGGTGTATGTAATGATAGCTTGGTTTGTGGCTTAACTGACTTAGATGCCTAAAACCCCTTGCTTGCCGTCTTTCATGTCGATAATCAATGAAAATTGCGAGTAGTTTGAAAAACAGGTAGGAATTCCTTGGTGACCCCCTTTGCCCAGTAAACGACCGAGTACCACTTTTATATTTCTGCCACATCTAGGTTTACAGTTAACCTGTACGTAATATGTATCAAAACCTGCTTGCCTGCCGTTTTACTTAGTGATAATAAACGAAATATCAACTAATTTTTAAAATTTTCTTCCTTGTGTTCGCGCCTGACTCGATCCATCTAAACGATCGAGTATCACTCTGGAATATGTATGTTACGATAGCTTGGTTTGTGGATAAATTGATCTAGATGTCCAAAATCCCTTGCTTGCCGTCTTTGAAGTCCAGAATCTATGAAAACCGCGATTGGTTTGAGGATCAGGTAGGATTTCCTTGGTCTCCCCCCCTTTTGACCCAGTAAACGACTTGGTACCACTTTCAAAATTAACCCACATCTAGGTTGACAGTTTAGCTGTACGTAATACGTATCAAAACCTTCTTTCCTGCCGTTCTACTTAGTGATAATAAACGAAACAACAATTAATTTAAAAAAAATGTTATCTTTGTGTTCTCGTCTGAGTCGCTACATCTAAACGATCGAGTATCACTCTAGAATGTGTATGTAATGAAAGCTTGGTTTGTGGCTTAACTGATTTAGATGCCTAAAATCCCTTGCTTGCCGTCTTTCATGTCGATAATCAATGAAAATTGCGAGTAGTTTGAAAAACAGGTAGGAATTCCTTGGTGACCCGCTTTGCCCAGTAAACGACCGAGTACCACTTTTAAATTTCTGCCACATCTAGGTTGACAGTTAAAATGTACGTTATACGTATCAAAACCTTCTTGCCTGCCGTTTAACTCAGTAACAATGAACGAAATATCAATTTGTTTACAAAATTATTTTCTCTTGTGTTCTCGTCTGAGTAAATCTATTTAAACGATCGAGTATCACTCTGGAATATGTATAAAATGATAGCTTAGTATGTGGCTTAACTGATTTAGATGTCAAAAATCCCTTGCTTGCCGTCGTTCATGTCGAAAATCTATGAAAACCGCGAGTGATTTGAGAAACAGGTAGGATTTCCTTGGTGACCCCCTTTGACCCAGTTGACGTTCGAGTACCACTTTCAAATTTCTGCCACATACAGCTTGATAGTTGAGCTGTACGCAATTTGTATCAAAACGTTCTTGTCATTCGTTTAACTAAGTGATAATGAACGGAATATCAATTAATTTAAAAATTCTTATTCCTTGTGTTCTCGTCTGAGTCGATTCATCTAAACTAAACGATCGAGTATCACTCTGGAATGTATATAATATGATAGATTTCTCTGCGATCTGAACGATTCTGATGCCCGAAATCCCTTGCTTGCCGTCTTTCATGTCAATACTCTATGAAAACCGCGAGTGTCCTGAGAAACATGCAGAATTTACTTGCTGATCCCATTTGACCCAGTAAACGACCGAGTATCACTTTTATAGTTTTGCCACATACAGCTTGATAGTTTAGCTGTACGTAATAGGTTTCAAAATCTTCTTCCCTGCCGTTTAACTTAGTGATAATTAAGAATATATAAATTAATTTTAAAAATTATTTTGTCGTGTGTTCTCGTCTGAGTCAATCCATCTAAACGCTCGAGTATCACACTGGAATATATATGTTATGATAGCTTAATTTGTGGCCTAACTCATTTAGATGTCCAAAATCCCTTGCTTGCCGTCTTTGAAGTCCAGAATCTATGAAAACCGCGATTGGTTTGAGAATCAGGTAGGATTTCCTTGGTCTCCCCCCCTTTTGACCCAGTAAACGACCTAGTACCACTTTCAAAATTAAGCCACATCTAGGTTGACAGTTTAGCTGTACGTAATACGTATCAAATCCTTCTTGCCTGCCGTTTTACTTAGTGACAATAAACGAAACAACAATTAATTTAAAAAAAATGTTTTCTTTGTGTTCTCGTCTGAGTCGATATATCTAAACGATCGAGTATCACTCTAGAATGTGTATGTAATGAAAGCTTGGTCTGTGGCTTAACTGATTTAGATGCCTAAAATCCCTTGCTTGCCGTCTTTCATGTCGATAATCAATGAAAATTGCGAGTAGTTTGAAAAACAGGTAGGAATTTCTTGGTGACCCCCTTTGCCCAGTAAACGACCGAGTACCACTTTTATATTTCTGCCACATCTAGTTTACCAGTTAAGCTGTACGTAATACGTATCAAAACCTTCTTGCCTGCCGTTTTACTTAGTGATAATAAACGAAATATCAACTAATTTTTAAAATTTCCTTCCCTTGTGTTCGCGTCTGACTCGATCCATCTAAACGATCGAGTATCACTCTGGAATATGTATGTTACGATAGATTGGTTTGTGGATGAATTGATCTAGATGTCCAAAATCCCTTGCTTGCCGTCTTTGAAGTCCAGAATCTATGAAAACCGCGATTGGTTTGAGAATCAGGTAGGATTTCCTTGGTCTCCCCCCCCCCCCTTTTGACCCAGTAAACGACCTAGTACCACTTTCAAAATTAAGCCACATCTAGGTTGACAGTTTAGCTGTACGTAATACGTATCAAATCCTTCTTGCCTGCCGTTTTACTTAGTGATAATAAACGAAACAACAATTAATTTAAAAAAAAATGTTATCTTTGTGTTCTCGTCTGAGTCGATACATCTAAACGATCGAGTATCACTCTAGAATGTGTATGTAATGAAAGCTTGGTTTGTGGCTTAACTGATTTAGATGCCTAAAATCCCTTGCTTGCCGTCTTTCATGTCGATAATCAATGAAAATTGCGAGTAGTTTGAAAAACAGGTAGGAATTCCTTGGTGACCCGCTTTGCCCAGTAAACGACCGAGTACCACTTTTCAATTTCTGCCACATCTAGGTTGACAGTTAAAATGTACGTTATACGTATCAAAACCTTCTTGCCTGCCGTTTCACTCAGTAACAATGAACGAAATATCAATTTGTTTACAAAATTATTTTCTCTTGTGTTCTCGTCTGAGTCAATCTATCTAAACGATCGAGTATCACTCTGGAATATGTATAAAATGATAGCTTAGTATGTGGCTTAACTGATTTAGATGTCAAAAATCCCTTGCTTGCCGTCGTTCATGTCGAAAATCTATGAAAACCGCGAGTGATTTGAGAAACAGGTAGGATTTCTTTGGTGACCCCCTTTGACCCAGTTGACGTTCGAGTACCGCTTTCAAATTTCTGCCACATACAGCTTGATAGTTGAGCTGTACGCAATTTGTATCAAAACGTTCTTGTCATTCGTTTAACTAAGTGATAATGAACGGAATATCAATTAATTTAAAAATTCTTATCCCTTGTGTTCTCGTCTGAGTCGATTCATCTAAACGATCGAGTATCACTCTGGAATGTATATAATATGATAGATATCTCTGCGGTCTGAACGATTCTGATGCCCGAAATCCCTTGCTTGCCCTCTTTCATGTCAATACTCTATGAAAACCGCGAGTGTCCTGAGAAACATGCAGAATTTACTTGCTGATCCCATTTGACCCAGTAAACGACCGAGTATCACTTTTATAGTTTTGCCACATACAGCTTGATAGTTTAGCTGTACGTAATAGGTTTTAAAATCTTCTTCCCTGCCGTTTAACTTAGTGATAATTAAGAATATATAAATTAATTTTAAAAATTATTTTGTCGTGTGTTCTCGTCTGAGTCAATCCATCTAAACGCTCGAGTATCACACTGGAATATATATGTTATGATAGCTTAATTTGTGGCCTAACTCATTTAGATGTCCAAAATCCCTTGCTTGCCGTCTTTGAAGTCCAGAATCTATGAAAACCGCTATTGGTTTGAGAATCAGGTAGGATTTCCTTGGTCTCCCCCCCTTTTGACCCAGTAAACGAACTAGTACCACTTTCAAAATTAAGCCACATCTAGGTTGACACTTAAGCTGTACGTAATACGTATCAAATCCTTCTTGCCCGCCGTTTTACTTAGTAATAATAAACGAAACAACAATTAATTTTAAAAAAATGTTTTCTTTGTGTTCTCGTCGGAGTCGATCCATCTAAACGATCGAGTATCACTCTAGAATGTGTATGTAATGAAAGCTTGGTTTGTGGCTTAACTGATTTAGATGCCTAAAATCCCTTGCTTGCCGTCTTTCATGTCAATACTCTATGAAAACCGCGAGTGTCCTGAGAAACATGCAGAATTTACTTGCTGACCCCATTTGACCCAGTAAACGACCGAGTATCACTTTTATAGTTTTGCCACATACAGCTTGATAGTTTAGCTGTACGTAATAGGTTTCAAAATCTTCTTCCCTGCCGTTTAACTTAGTGATAATTAAGAAAATATAAATTAATTTTAAAAATTATTTTGTCGTGTGTTCTCGTCTGAGTCGATCTATCTAAACGATAGAGTATCACTCTGGAATATGTATAAAATGAAAGCTTAGTATGTGGCTTAACCGATTTAGATGTCCAAAATCCCTTGCTTGCCGTCGTTCATGTCGAAAATCTATGAAAACCGCGAGTGATTTGAGAAACAGGTAGGATTTCCTTGGTGACCCCCTTTGACCCAGTTGATGTTCGAGTACCACTTTCAAATTTCTGCCACATACAGCTTGATAGTTTAGCTGTACGCAATTTGTATCAAAACCTTCTTGTCATCCGTTTAACTAAGTGATAATGAACGGAATATCAATTAATTTAAAAATTCTTATCCCTTGTGTTCTCGTCTGAGGCGATTCATCTAAACGATCGAGTATCACTCTGGAATGTATATAATATGATAGATTTCTCTGCGATCTGAACGATTCTGATGCCCAAAATCCCTTGCTTGCCGTCTTTCATGTCAATACTCTATGAAAACCGCGAGTATTCTGTGAAACATGCAGAATTTAGTTGCTGACCCCATTTGACCCAGTAAACGACCGAGTATCACTTTTATAGTTTTGCCACATACAGCTTGATAGTTTAGCTGTACGTAATAGGTTTCAAAATCTTCTTCCCTGCCGTTTAACTTAGTGATAATGAAGAAAATATAAAAAAAAATTAAAAATTATTTTGTCGTGTGTTCTCGTCTGAGTCGATCCATCTAAACGTCCGAGTATCACTCTGGAATATATATGTTATGATAGCTTAATTTGTGGCCTAACTCATTTAGATGTCCAAAATCCCTTGCTTGCCGTCTTTCAAGTCCATAATCTATGAAAACCGCGAGTGGTTTGAGAATCAGGTAGGATTTCCTTGGTCTCCCTCCCTTTTGACCCAGTAGACGACCGAGTACCACTTTCAAATTTCTGTTACATATAGCTTGATAGTTAAGCTGTACGTGATAGGTTTCAAAATCTTCTTGCCTGCCGTTTAACTTAGTAACAATGAACGAAATATCAATTTATTTTTAAAATTATTTTCTCTTGTGTTCTCGTCTGAGTCGATCCATCAAAACGATCGAGTATCACTCTGGGATATATACGATATGATAAATTTCTCTGCGATCTGAACGATTCTGATGCCCAAAATCACTTGCATGCCGTCTTTCATGTCATTACTCTCTGAAAACCGCGAGTGTCCTGAGAAACATGCAGAATTTAGTTGCTGACCCCCTTTGACTCAGTAAACGACCGAGTATCACTTTTATAGTTTTACCACATACAGCTTTATAGTTTAGCTGTACGTAATAGGTTTCAAAATCTTCTTCCCTGCCGTTTAACTTAGTGATAATGAAGAAAATATAAATTAATTTTAAAAAAATTTTTGTCGTGTGTCTCGTCTGAGTCGACCCATCTAAACGATCGAGTATCACTCTGGAATATATATGTTATGACAGCTTAATTTTTGGCCTAACTCATTTAGATGTCCAAAATCCCTTGCTTGCCGTCTTTCAAGTCCATAATCTGTGAAAACCGCGAGTGGTTTGAGAATCAGGTAGAATTTCCTTGGTCTCCCCCCCTTTTGACCCAGTAAACGACCGAGTACCACTTTCAAATTTCTGTCACATACAGCTTGACAGTTAAGATGTACGTAATATGTATCAAAACCTTCTTGCCTGCCGTTTAACTTAGTAATAATGAACGAAATATCAATTTATTTTCATATTATTTTCTCTTGTGTTCTCGTCTGAGTCGATCTATCTAAACGATCGAGTATCACTCTGGAATATGTATAAAATGATAGCTTGGTTTGTGGCTTAACTGATTTAGATGTCCAAAATCCCTTGCTTGCCGTCTTTCATGTCGAAAATCTATGAAAACCGCGAGTGATTTGAGAAACAGGTAGGATTTCCTTGGTGACCCCCTTTGACCCAGTAAACCAGCGAGTACCACTTCCAACTTTCTACACCATACAAGCTGTATACTTGCTGTACTTATCATGTTTCAGTATTTCCTTAACCGTCCATTTATCTAACGAAAAATTGAGGTATTTAATATAATCGATTTCGGCCGATATGTTGAAAAGTTAGCGGCTAAATTTATTTCGTGTAAATTTTCGATCAGCGTAATATTTATGTATTTTATCTTGAAGTTTTTAATGTCCTATGTGGCTTTGCTGTGTTCTTAGACCTTTTTTTCAAAAGTATCGACTATTATAAAATATTGACTTCTTGATCTGGTCGGGTTATAGGCGGCCGCTAACTTTAGCCGCTAACTTCACACCGGTCAAAGACTCGCATATGAGATTGCCGCGGCTTAGAGAAAAGACTCTGCTATTACACGCTTCGGTGTAGCTCAGGTATAGAGTGAATTTTGATCTGTAATCGTGTAATTGCCAATAAATAATGTCTATGTCTATTGTTGTTACTGCTTGATGGCACCGAATGGGTAATGAAGACCCCTGTCGTGCGTGCTAACATTTTCATTTATACAATTCAACAAAGTATGTATGTATAATGTATGTAAATATTTTATTGCACACAAAACACAGGTAAAAATACAGACAAATTCGGTTATATCGGTACAAAGGCGAACTTATCCCTTATCAAAGTAAAACTACTTACTCGATTATACAAAGAAAACTCGTCTAAAAGTCGTCGTTAAGGACCGCGAACCGGTCTGAAACATGTCGAGCGATATTCGACCTTTAAGACGTGAGTGACCCGTTTCATTATATTTAATATGAAAACTCGTCTCTTGCCTGTTTTGTGATGCATTTTATGCCAATTTGATGAATTACATACAAAATTTTTTTGGACCCGGGTATGTCCTTAAACTACGACCAAGACCACCGGGGAATGGGCAGCAGCATTCCTAGAGTGCGGTGGATATACTGCGTGCGCCAACCCGCATGCCAAGCGTGGCGATTATGGCATTTACCCCCCATGAAATTGGGGGAGGCTTATGTCCAGCAGTGGATGTCCTAGGGCTGATGTGGTGGATACAACATTTTTAACTGGAAAGTAAAGTTCGTCAAGAATGCGGCGGTAACGATGTAACACTGCATCGGTACCCCTCCGCATCCGCGCATACCGCGCCAATGAGGAAGAACTCATTTGAATGCGGGCAATAAAATCTGTACCGACTCGGCTGAAGTTGATAGACTTAATAAGCATTGGTAAATGCGGAAGCAGCCTTAGACGAATTTCTAATTAGTCTGTGCAGAGGCGTGACGATATCAAAAAACTATCAGCTGTAAGTGTCAACTGTGAGTACCGTTTTTACTGCGCCCCTGCATCTAAATGAGTTCTTCCTGACTGACGGAAGCAGGACGATACGAATGCAGTACTACCCCGCGTTTGCGCATGATATTACTACTGCGCAAACGTAATACTGACATTATCTGATCATGTGTGATAATCTCTGAGACATCAGTGAGCTCAAGACAAAGAATATATTACCCCATATCGATCCCGCCCAGCCAAGTCAGGAAGTCACCTTACCGTCTGCAGAACGCATCATCTTTGCACCCGGGTATGACAAACATCCCGGCTGATATGAGGGTCTTCAATTACATGACGGAAGGTCGGAGAGCGTTAATTTGTAACTTTGGAATAATGCAATTAGATCCTTCGAGCCCGAGATACATGCGTACTTGGTACTAGGTTAATGTAATGTTTTGGTAATAAATAAGCAGTTAATAGGATTAAATGACGATAGTTTGGAATATGTAATATTAGTGGATAATTAAAAATATGCCTTAAATTTGTGTGAACCTTAATACTTGTTCTACTCGTACACGCTGATTTTTAAATGGTTGAGACAGATTCCAATGGGCAAGGTCTCATCTCAACTACATCGCTGTTTAGTTAGTTAATTTCCACCGTCGATAATAATGTTACCACTTTTGTCATTGGTAACTATGATTTAAACGTGATTACTGAATTTGTTGTTCTGGTTCCTGATCATCGTGTGTGTGATGTTGTATTCCTGGTGCGCGTAATGTCGCCAGTTCCAAGATGCAAAGTGAGGGACCTGTATTTGTTTCCTGCTATGGACACAGCGAATCCTCAACTCAATAAGCGTTGCAGCGGTAAATTCCCTTTGGGATTCAAGGGTTCAGCGCATTAGTGCTTAATGACCAGGCACGTTGTGCTTGTTTACCACCTTCTTTGTATAAAAATATGTTGTATTTAACTTCACATTGTAAACAAAATTACGTGCTATGAAAATTTTAACCTGTACTTACGGGCCGTAGCTTAGAAAATCCGCTTTTAGATGCTTACCTGAAACCGAAATAAACAAACAAATTAACATTATGCCAATGAAAAAACATTTTTCACTGTAATACCACAGAAATGCAACGGCGTTTTCGAAGTGAGGTGTTTTTTAAGAATTTCCTATTTCCTGCACTAGGTGCAAAAATTTTGAATGTTCCGTAATTGTATTCACACAATAGCTTGTGTGCATGCCTGCGTCTTCGTCCGTGTGGTATTCACTCGTTTATAAATAACGTACCTGTGTAGAAACTACCGCAGCTATTTTTTTCCGGTACTCAAACTATCTCCACACCAAATTTCACCTTAATCGGTTCAACGGTTTAGGCATGAAAAAAAAGACGGACAGTTCCTTTCGCATTTACAATCAGCCCAAGGACTAATGTTGTATTAGGTAAGCAGTTTTTCTGCTAACGAAAATTCTAAATATCAAATTAAAGGGTTTTTTATTTATTTTTCCCTTTAATTTTTAAATTTAGCCCAAGAACGTTACTGCTGGACATAGGCCTCCCCCTAAGGGTGCCACAATGACCGGTCCTGCGCCACCCGCATACAGCGGACTGTCGCGAGTCTCGCGAGCTTTACCAGGTCATCACAACCCTTTGCCCGCCCAGTCGGCGGTAAGTGACAGTTACGTTGTCAGTTGTCGCTTGTTTCGTTCGGATGTAAATAATGTTAGAAATGTTGGTTCAGAATTCTTGAAATCATTTTTTATAATATTATGCATATACATAAGTATGAATGTTGAGTTTTGCTCCCGCCCTACAAAGTGCCTCACCATCTTTTAACGGTTCGTAACCCGCGCGCATCAGTTATTTATTACTACGGAACGATTCCTCAACATCGTCATATCTCTTCCGCGCCATTACTCAGAAGCGACGCAGATGCATCTATTATGTATTGCGACGATAGCTGTGATTTTGTAATGGTATTAGAAAATGTTTAGAAACATAGTTATTAAAGTTATGGGGCAGTTTATTGATGCTTTATTCAATACAAACGCTTACTCTTAATGCATACTTTAACATAACAAACCATACACATACAAACGTATATATACCACCATAATATCAGCCGAAGGACGTTCACTGCTTGATATAGGCCTCCCCCAATTTCATGGGAGGTAAATGCTATAATCGCCACGCTTGGCATTGGCGCTCGCAGTATCTCCACCGCACTCTAGGAATGCTGCTGCCCATTCCCCGGTGGTCTTGGTCGTAGTTTAAGGACATACCCGGGTCCAAACACATGTTCATCAAATTGGCATACAATGCATCACAAAATTTATTTATTTATATACTCGTACTCACGCCTGTACCCTGTACCTTGTTGGGGTAAGCGGAGACCATAGAATGCTTGGTTAAATTTCCGCCAATGAGCGACTTTGGGTAGCCGCGAGTGTAGGATTTATATTCTTCTATCTTTTTATTATTTAAATAGTTTTTTTTTTTTAATTATAAGTTTAGTTATAATTTATGAACATGTTTTTTTTTACTTAAAGGTACCTGTAACATAAACTTGAAATAAATAACTAACTGTTTAAGTGCTATATACTTATATAGTGCTAAGTGCCATATTACGAAACTAATATAGAACATGCGATCAAGGGAAAGACAAGCAACGGGGGGGGTTAAGCGATCCCTTCCAGACAATATTTGGGAAGCAGAGGAATTGATTTAATCATATCATATTTAAATAAATTATTTTCATTTAAAACAAATAGATTTATAGGTTTCAGAGGGAACAGTGGTTTTTCACACAACTCGTATTACGTAGGATTTTTTCTTGCTCTTAATTATAATACGAAAAGACGAAAGACTTGAACTTTAAGAAGTTAGAAGTTATCGATATTAAGTTCGGAACGGATATTATGTTTTTCATCCTGTGTATGATTAATTTTGCCTTCATTTGAGCGAGGGCAAACCGGACCATGGTCCCAGCATTTATCTACTCAATGTTTTATTAAACACAAACATTGCTAATAACAAACAGAAATATTCAATTCGAAGCCTATGATACCAACGTGAACAGAACAGCATTAGTAAAGCAAATATTATTGTTCAGTCAGTAGTTTGCAGAACGGGGTCAACTACCGATCAGGGCCAGACAAGGCGGCGACGTTCTGACCTGGGATCTAGTTTACTCTAAATAATAGTATTACATTGGTATGACATTCGTTGCGCTGTTTTTTTTTTTCTTTTTTTACGATGCCGTTTGCATTAGTTTGTAGAGAAACAGATCTATAATATGGGTTCAAATTACCTACAGAAGTCAAACTTAATCATTAGAGTGGATTTTTCGTATGAACCCCGGCACTAACCTAATTGCATGGAAAATTTTGTGAATTGTTATTTTAATCGTAAAATAGGTATTGTACTATTTGTACTGAGGTACATAGTTGTCTTACAAGTTACCGTTTTAATGAAATAAAATGTACGTATTCTATTGATAGCTTCATGTAAAAATATGACATCCAAAAGTAAATTCTACTTTTGGATGTCATATTTTTTTTTTGTTATATTTTCTATGTGTCGTATTTATTGCATTATACTTTTACTATTATGATTTATAACTTTTTAATTTACACTTATGATATGATAAGTTACAGGTTTTTATCCATAGAGTGTCACTATAAGTATGTTATCTAATACTAATATTATATATAATAGGTTATAAATATATATTTATAGGTTATAAATGAGCAATTATTGTATCTCTATTTATTTATTTCGGTAATCTCGTAAATGGCTCAAACGATTTCGTTGAAAAATGCAATTCTGGGATTTGCGGGAGCGAAAAATCGATATAACTAGGTGTCCTTTTCGAGACAACTCGTATTCTCTGAAAATACACGAAATATGCCGAGCAAAACCTACCTTACAGTCATATTAAATATACCAGTATCATACCAACGTGTGGAGAGAGATAGACTTCCTGGGATTACGTATGACTTCGACGTTAATAGATTATACGGTTTTATGGCGATGTCCATAAAATAGGAGGGTAGCTATGACACGCTCTTTCAAATATTTTATTCATAAAACGAGACTGGCGACAGGATTTGAAACAAATCATTAATACAGATTCAGAATAAAGCTAATTGGCAACGTTTTTATTTAAGCGGGCTTTTTTTCGATGAAATCAAATACAGAATAAAAAGATAATATAACCACATTTATAAATTATCGAAAAAGTTCAAATTTTATATAAGAACAATGAATTTCAGAAGTGTCTCATTCTAAAAAAGTAGTGATAGGTAAGGCATCACAGTATAAAAAATCATAAAGAAGTACAATTACTCGTAGTGCGGTGGATTTACTAAAGAAAGCGTACTGTTGTTCTTTTTGTGTGCTGTGGCTGTCACAATTCAGCCTTGTGACGTCATATAGACGATGGTAGGCTTTCTTCACATTTTCTTGAATATCTTGAAAACTAATGATGTAGTCCGATTTGTCCTACGATTTTGTTCACATCGTAGGACAAACCGGACAAAAAAATCCGTTTTGTCCTACGATATTATATGTCAATTTTCGTAGGACAAAACGGATGTTTTTGTCCGGTTTGTCCTACAGCTATACAAATATTTTAAAACTATAATTGTGTTACTTGTTAACAAATTAACGAAATGAGTTAAGATTTCATACTAATGGAAAATTTGAAAATGTTGTCAATTCAGATAAAGTCCTGAAATAAATGATCTAGTGATCAATTACTTATCTATCTATCTAATATAAAAAAAAACAATTCCTGTGTTATTATTTATGTATTTCGGGAATCATGGAAACTGCTCTAACGCCCAATACAATGGTTTAAATGGTCGATAAATCGATTTCAATCGAATCGGGAAAACTCGTTTTCTCCGGAAAGCACTATAGATGCTAAATCAAGCTCGGCTTTCGTTTTTTTTTAAAACCCTCTCGGGCTTGAACTCACGTCCTCCTCATAAAAATTTAATATTAAGATAAATGTGCTGAATAGGATCTTTACCGCACCAGAGGATGCATTCAACACTCTTATCCACGCTGCGGCGTGTGAAGGCCCCCAACAAGGTGGACCGTCGACGCCGATGGATGAGGGCGGCGGAACCTGTCATTGTGGAGTTCCGCGGGGAGGCCATTATCCAGCAGTGGACGTCTTTCGGTTGATATGATGATACCCTCATCACATCATCATTATAAATACCTTTCTTTACGCCGAGCACCACTTTGCGACCACCTGAAGGACAAAGTTTTACCTACACATGCAATTTATACTTGCGTGCCGTCAAGGAGGCATTCCAACATTCGACGGGCAACACCAATGCTCAATTTTCCTGTCAACGTCACATTACTTACCCTTCCAAGCTCACCAACTTATTTCAACCGCAATCCAGACAATAACAGCCCTTATTTATAATGAAATAAGATCTTCGACAAGCCACAAGTAACTTAGTAATTTACCATAAATACACAATGACGCGGCAAACTCGTTAGCGAGGTGTGGTAATAATTTGTTTTTGCTTAAATAATTCAGTTTAGCTTGAATACTTTGACGTCCGTAATTACAGGCGGGCGGTAAATGTTTTTTTGTTGTAATTAAAAGGGTGGTTCTTGAATTTTGCATGTCAAATACGTATGTTAATGCCTTCTTGTTTTTAAACATTCAAATGTATGTATAATTAGAAGCTCTGAAGTCACTGAAGAATTAATAAGCACAACTTATATGTACATTAAAAGTATGTAAAATAAAAGAAAGTGGTCTGCCTGTCTTAGGGCCCTGACGTACTAGCAGTTAACCGCAGGGGCGTCTAGCCGCGCGGCCAGCCACTTTTTAACCGACTTCAAGATTTCAAAAGAGGAGGTTATCAATTCGGTTGTATGTTTTTTTTTTAATGTTTGTTACTCCATAACTCCGTCATTTTTAAACCGATTTGGAAAATTCTTTTTTTGATTGTAAGTATATATATCCAAGTTGGTCCCGTTTTTCAAAACGCAGTTCTGATGATGGGATCCATGAGAAATTAAGAGAAATCCTCAACTCTTAAAGGCAAACATATAGTGATTTTTATATTTGTATCAACAAATCGAGCATTTTCATCCAAAAATGTGACATTTGATGAAGTGGAACTGCTGATGATGATCAGAACAGAACTCTTCAACGACGAAAAGTTCACGTTTGGCGATTTGTCCTTCTAGCTGTGTTTGTTAAGCAAGTTCTTTTTTCACGATTGATTTTTGTCATGCTCGAGTTCTGATGATGGGATCCATTAGGAATCGAAGGAACTCCTCAAATGTGAAAGGCACACAAATAGTAATTTTAGTATTTTCACGAACTAATCAAGCATTTTCATTCACAAAAGTGACATTTGATGAAGTAGAACTGCTGATGATGATCAGAACGGAACTCTTCAACGACGCGTAGTTCAAGTTTTTCGATTTGTTCTCTTCGTTTTGTTTGTCAAGCAAGCAAGGTTTTTCCATGATTCCATGAGGAATTGAGGGTACTTAGTCTTCTACCATTATAAACATACTTATAGCCATTTTTATTTTATTGTATGGAATCTAAGAGTGCACCATCTATCAAGTATAATAATCTTTCACCGGCCTCCCCTATTGAAGTCGGTTTTTTTTTCTTAAAAATTATCCAGTTTAATATGCAACCGCTTGTGATCGTACGCACTTGACCGCCACAAAATTTCAACCGCGGCGGTTGAATGAATGAAGAGCTGCGGCCCGCTTTGCGGCTGGCCGCCAACTTGTATAATACGCACTGGCGATTCAGTGTGCGTCGAGCCGCCGGTATTTTTATAGTAAAGCAAGAACAGGTATTGTTCCGTAAGTCGGGCCCGATTGTCTTAACCATAAAGTTGCACTATGTTTATTGCACAAGCTGCGACAGCTATGGTCGACTATTGTTTAAGTTCCTGTAACGTTATTATTGTATTAGGGTTCATCTCTGTCTAGAGTAAAAGGAGTATTGTTTTGTTACTCAAGCTATCTCGACGGCGTCAATTTTGTTAATGGACCAAAGTCGCCGAGTGGTCCAGCCGCTTTACGCGGTTTCATCGCGGTTTCGTCGTGGTTGGCCGCCATAGCAGCCAGCCGCTATAACAACCGCGTCAGGCGGCTGGCCGCTCAAACGAACCGCCTTAGTGGCCAACCGCACGGAAAAAAAAACTTAGCTGTAGTAACTACAATTTAGTTGTGATAGCTAAATTCCTTACAAACTATACGGACAGCGAAGTTATTAGCTACTATAGCAAAGTGTTTTTTGCTACTAAAACTTAGCTGTGATAGCAAATATTTTTAGCTGTAATCACTTCGAATCATAGAAAAGTTAGCTGTGGCAGCTAACTATATTGGCTAAATTTAGCTGTGGCTGCTAACTGTATTAGCTGTATTTAGCTGGGACAGCTAAGTATTTTATCGAAATTTAGCTGTGGCTGCTAACTATTTTAGCAGTGGCTGCTAACTATTTTAGCAGTGGCTGCTAACTATTTTAGCAGTGGCTGCTAACTATTTTAGCAGTGGCAGCTAATTTTATTAGCTATATTTAGCTGTAGCTGCAAAAGAAATTAGCCGCAGCTGCTACTTACTTTGACTGTGACAGCTAAAATTATTCGTTGCCATGAAAGATAATATTAGCTTTAGCAACTATGTCAGTTTGATACTTTTTTGGTGAATTGTCTTAGCGGCATTTGACAATGATCTTAGCTGTAGCTGTGAATTGCATTTGTTACTATAACTATGAGTTTTAGTTGTGAGTTGTAATCGGTTTAGCTGTGACAGCTAAAATGATTTGTAGCCATGGAAAATAATGTTAGCTATAGCAACTAAGTCAGTTTGATACTCTGTCGAATTACCTTGTCAGAATTTGACAATTATCTAAGCTGTAGCTGCGAGTTGAATTTGTTACTGTAACTAAGAGTTTTAGTTACGAGTTGTAATCGGATTAGCTGCGACAGCTATAATAATTTGTAGCCATGGAAAATAGTGTTAGCGATAGCAACTAAGTCAGTTTGATACTTTGACGAATTACCTTATCGACATTTGACAATGACCTTAGCTGTAGCTGCGAGTTAGATTTGTTACTGTAACTAAGAGTTTTAGTTACGAGTTGTAATTGGATTAGCTGCGACTGCTAAAATTATTTATAACCATGGAAAATAGTGTTAGCTATAGCAACTAAGTGAGTTTGATACTCTATCAAATTACCTTGGCGGTTATCGATAAAAATTTAGCTGTGGCTGCTAATTGGGTTTGTTACTTTAACTAAGGGGTTTAGTTGCGTGGTGTAATTAATTTGTTGACACGACTAAAATGGTTCGTCGCATGGAAGATAGTTTTAGCTGTAGCAGCTAAGTAAATTTGTCACTCTATCGAATTAATTATAGCTGTGGCTGTGAATTGGGTTTGTTACTTTAACTAATCCACTTAGTTAAAGTAACAAACTCCATTCGCAGCCATAGGGAATTAGGTTTAGCTGTGATTGTGAATTGAGTTTGTTACTTTAACTAATTCAGTTAGTTGAAATAACAAACCTTATTCACAGTCACAATTAAAACTCACTCGATAAAGTCTTAAAACGCAGTTGCTGCAGCTCAAATTATCTTTCATGCGACTCATCGAAATATAATTATCGCCTTAACAGTAGGGTAAGCTGCATGAAAGATGATTCAGCTGCTGCAACAATTTGATACTCTATCGAGTCGTAATGATACGATAAAGTCAAAATAAACTTACTGCTACCGCTGTTGCTAAAAATAACATAGTTACAAATAATTTTGGTGTCCTTAATTAAGTCATCACGCAAGTAAGTTTCATGTTATGAAAAAAAAACAAATGCAGAAATCATTGTAATAACATTATATTTATTATGAAAGAGGTGTCATATTGTATCTTAGGACACTCATTCACTGCGAGAATACTCGTGTAATATCATATAACAGTGTTACTTTATTACTTTATTAATAACATTATTTGTATTAGCATTGACTAATATACCGCTGTAAAGTCTAGTATCTAAGCTGTTCAATAACAAAAAGCGAGTGGTGCTTGCGGTGCGTATAGCTGGTTAAAACATTACTTTAAAATACCTTTAACTGGTACCGCAGTCGGTATTTTAAAGTAGTGTTACCAGTCTTAAAAATACTTTCGGTTTCGGGTCGACCAATATCGGATTTTACCTCTATTTTAATTTTACACGTTAGTTTTTAGGTTCATTAATACAGAACACTAGTTCAGACTACTATAGAAAAAGCTGGCTGATAAAATTGTAAAACAAGACAAGAATTGCAATTTAAGACATGATACTCAGAAAAACAAGAAACAAAGCATTTTGTTTTATCAAATAGATACTATAACTCTTGGAAGTGGGAGAGGTATAAAAAAGTCTTTCAATAGTTAAAGAGGGATCGAAAAACTCATCGATGACGAGACAGATATCATCACCAATTTTATGACAAGTTCTAGTTATCTATCATTGATTTTACTTATGAAATTACGATACAACCCCCATACGTACGGGTGGTTACTACTTTGTCTTTCTATAACACATTATTTGTGTGTATGTTTTTAGAAGAAATAGATTAACTTTGTTGAAAGAATCAATGGAAATCCACTAATACACGGTCAATTTTCCAGCTCTAGAATGTTCTGATGGAATCTATAGAGATTGGTTCTTCATTAACAACTATTTAATACAGTTTATTTATACCTAATTACCTACCTACTCAGGGACAACTTAAGAGGAAAGTTCATAATACATGATGAACGAGTTTTTCAATTAATACAATTACAGGAAGCTTATTGGAAAACTCTCAGTGATGTTGTCTTCGTCCGGTACTGCAAACAACTGACGACCAAGCGTAAGGCCCCGTTGGAAACAGTTTTCCTTATTATGCAGGTTGGTTGGCAAGACTCCAGCGATAAACTGAAAAATTAAAACATTTGTAAGACACGTAGATGAGGACCTCACAATTCACATAGATTACGTGTGAAGTTAAAAATAATAATAAATAAATATATATTATAGGTAATTTTTTTACACAAATTGAACTAGTCCCATAGTAAGCTCAATAAGGCTCGTGTGACTAGGCGACGATATATTTAATAGATATATACTCAAATACATAAAAAAAACATGCAAGTCTCAGGAACAAATGTTTTTGCTGACCACAGAGACAAAAGCCCTTACCAGGATTAGAACCCGGGACCTCTAGATTCGGAGGCAGTGTTACTACCAACTAGGCTAAACAGGTCCAACCGTTGGACCTGTTTAGCCTAGTCGGTAGTTCGGGTCCACGTCAGTTAGCCTGAAGTTATTATGATAAACTACATACTTTTATATATTTAATACAGCCATATTTAGTTTCTAATCTTGATAGCCTCTCTTGCCTTCATAGACTCCATTCATAACAATATTTTTAATTGGAAGTAACATTGGAACGGCTCTCAGATGGTTAAATTTGTTTTCCTTCTGCAAACAAAAAGGACAAAATCACCTGATGTATTTATAATATAATAAAATATTATTGATATATTAGGATGATAGCGTCGGCTAATCGTTATAAAGGTGCATTGCAGCGTCAAATCACTTAAATCTATTTCTGCGGAAATAAAATTGAAATATAATGGACATTTAAGCATTAAGTAAAACTACACTACTACTTTGGTAATAACCAAAGGAACAAAATAAAAGTAACACTTATAAAAGTTACAAAACAAAATTCTTTACAAACTTTCTGTAGCTGTGTTAATTGAAACTATGTAACTTTCATCGTTCATCTTGTATTATGAATATTCCTTCAATTTTGTCCCTGAGTATATTATATAAACTGTAAGTAAATAGTTGTTAATTAAGTACCAGTCTATAGCCGTCAGAACATTTTGAGAGCTGGAAAATTGTCCATGTGTTGTGGATACCCATTGACCCTTTCAACATATATAGTCTATTTCGTTTAAAACCTTACATACAAATAATGTCTTATTTAGCAGTTGTAGCAAATAATATAAACTAAAGTTTGAGAATAAGTTAGTCACAGCTAAAATATGTTCTTAGCAGCCTCACATAAGTCTGATTTGCTACTACCACTAATATATTATTGCTGTTCATTGCAAAGGAAATTCGGTGGTGTGACTAAAATATTTAGCTACAACACGACACACATGTTGTAGTCGGGTTGCTTACACGATTGCATTCTTACTTGCAAACTTCCAAGTTTGATTGCTTACTCGCATACTTCTTTGAAAATGCCTATGGTTCACGGGAGCGAAGCCGGAAATAAAAGGTAGTTTTCTATAAAAATGGACTTTAAAATTAAGTAAATAGCTTAAAGAACAAACAAAACTACAAACCTTTTCTGAATGTCAAGTCTCTACTCTTGTTTTACAATTTCGGCGTAGCTTTTGTGTATACTTATGTAAGTATAGTACCTAGTCAGTTAATCTATTTTCCATATTATTTCATCTTGTTTTGCAGTTTTAATTTTCGCATGAATGTTATCCTCTCGCCAATCTGTGGAAAGAGTTATTCGGTCATCACACAGACAAACAGAAAGATTCAATCCTTTCATCTTAAAACACAAGATAAATAGTTTCTAATAATAATAATAAATATAATACCTAAGTGACGAAAAATTCATTGGCAGATGCTCAAGTCAGCCTATGTAAATTCCACTGCTAGGCACGGCAGGCTCTTCTCATTGATGAGGGAACGAGCATTAGTCCCCACGCTCGCCTAGTGTGGATTGGGGACTTCACATGTCACTTCTTTGAATGTCATCAATGGGAGAGGCTTGTGCCCAACAGTGGGACGTATGCTAATTGATAATGATTCCGTACTTACGCTATGCATGATGTGAATGAATTATATACTCAGCGGTAAAAATGGCCCAAAACAAAGTAATCACGCTAACACAAACTTAAGAACCTCACTATTGCAGAATCAGACAAGCACTCGACCAAAAATTGACATTGGCTGGAGCCAATGCCAACTTAATGACCCAAGCCTGTGTTCGCCATATGAGCAAAACGCGTCACTTGAAAGCTAGCAGCGGCAGCGCCAGTGTTGCCAGCGCAGACGTTTAAATTGCCGTGTGCGCTAAGTGAAATTGCCGTTTTCGTATGGAAAATCGCCTATTGCCTGCCGTAGCAACGACATCCAATAAATCCTCAGTGGTACTAGTTACTTCTAAACTTTCTAAAGTGACTAAAATAAAATAACTGACTTGGCTTTTCATGAGATTTCACATATTTTTACGGCGGATGGTTTTCGTATCGTAATACTTGTTGTTTTTTTAGCTTTTATTTAACTTGCATTGTTCGTATGTCAGTATGTAAATATAGTATGTAAGTTGTCATTAAAATGTGCAATTCTTTATTCAGCCTGTCTATTTCCAATATTGTTGGAAAACAAAGTCATGAGAGACCGTCAAAGTACCTAAACTTTATTGGTATGCAAGTTTTTATAAAGTTCTTAGTGACTTAAAAACTAAAAAATATGTGAAAATGGTACTTATTAAGTATGTTTATTTTACCAGCAAATAATATTATTTTAAAGAACTGGAAAACAGTCGAAAATTTTCATTTTCTATTACCCACCAACTTAGTATTGCATACGGACAAACAAATATTTTTTGCACGAGTACGGTGGTACGGAACCCTCGGTTTGGATGTCCGACTGGCTGTTTTTAGGGTTCCGTAAAACTTTTAAAAAGTTGCTCGTTGTGTTCATCAGGCGCTGGTATTAAAATGTATGGGAATACTGATATCCGACTCGCAATTGACCAAAATTCTACTTGATATTATTTAACGTACTTATTATTATTACTGACTAGCGGCCCGCCCCGGCTTCGCACGGGTATTTTACGAAAACTTCAAAACTAAAAATTATAATATACACACATTTTAGTGTCTATATTTGTAGACGACAGATTCTACCCGCCCCTAATGTACCTAGCACGTAATTTAGAAACACTAAAGATAAGACGTTAGCTAGGTAAATTTAAGAGTAACCCTGTTATTTAAAATGGAATATTTAAGAAATATTGTCATATTTACGTAAATATTAGAACCTTGTCGCACTAAGCGGAATGAATAACTCTTTAGGGCGAGTTTATTCATTTCAGCAAGTATTATGACACAATTCGAGTGATTGCGCAATAATGCTTGGAAATTTCCATACGCAATAAAATGAAAGATTGCGTAATAGTGTAAAATGTATCGATCGTAGATCGAAATTACGCTATGAAAATGGCATGTTTTGTGAGCTACCTCACAAACAATTGACTCTGAGATAATGAGGTTTTAATTATATAAAGTAGGCGCTGAGGCGCATATTACAAGCCCTGTTTGAATCACAGGCACTAAGAAATGGTCGCGCAGCGAATTTCTTAAGATTGAATCAATTTAGAATAGTCGTTTTTACACAACGTTTTTCCCTCTCAGAGCCAATATTAGGAAGACGCTGTCCAAGTATAAAGGGTCACGTGTGACCACACCGAACGCCGACTCGATGAGTCTTAGTACAGGCCAGTGAGATAATCACAGCCTCCGCAATCCACGGAAAACCGCGAGATTTGTAAGAATTCCTATTTATACTCGGATAGCGCCTCGTAGCGGGCACTACTTCAGGGTGCTCACGTTACGGTCAGCCATTGCGAAAGATAAGAGGTGAGTTCGCAACGTACTTCACTCAGTACCGAAGAGACACTCCAAGGAAGAAACCCAGAACAAGAAAGAAAAGCGCGTTGGGAACTCAGCTCAGGAAAAGTTTAGGAATCTAGACATTGTGTCCTAGATTTAGATAAAATCAGTGTTAAAGTCATTATAAATAAGTAAATTAATTATAAACAGTGTTAACTTCAAAATACATTTTAATAAGAACATAATCTGTGATAAACAATATAAACCATTTACAATCCGTCCGGACTCTTTTTTACTTTACGAATCATAAGAAAAAGCAGAACCAAGGTGGCACCAAAATTAGAGTAGAGTCAGTCACTGTTATTTTACGAGAGGAACTACCAGTCATTTGTATACAGTCCACTTTAAACATTTATATTTTTGGGCCTAATCAATCCGGATTAGTGCAACATTTACAATATTATAATTTTTAGTTTTGAAGTTAAGCATCCCTAATTTTTTTGGAAATATAATATAGTCGATGTGACCCGAGGATAGTGTTGCTTTCCAACAGTGAATGTTATTTTTTTAAATAGGTCCAGTAATTTCGGATTCATTGCAAGCAAATTTTTTTACACTTTGGGTTACATTATTGAAATTTTAGTCATGAGCCTATTCAATGCAAACAAACAAACAATCAAATCTTTCCTCTTTATTATTAGTGTAAATTTATTGGAAATATAGCATACTAGCATTTGCCCGCGGCTTCGCCCGCGTACTAAGCGTAATTTTTTACCGTCTACAAAAAAGAGGTTCACTGTTTGACCCGTATATATGTATGTAGGTATATATGTATGTTTGTCCACGATTATCTCGCGTTTGGCTGAACCGATTTAGATGCGGTTTCCAGAATAGTAGTTGTTACATTCTGGGAGATTCGGTATACGAAGTTTGGTGATTGTGATTTATTAAAAGGAGCATCCAAAAAGAAAATTTGGCTTCACTTTCATTCGCACTCCTTACTGTTAGTCCGTCTGTTACAACCGAGTTACTTTTACTGGACCGATTGAATTGAAATTTGGCACAAACTATCAAGAATTCAGAGCGCTCGTGGCCCAGCGGCACCCGCCTACCGCGTGCGGTATGCGAGGTTAACCAATGTGGGTGCAAGTCAGGTCTTGGATGGGTGACCGCTTTGAGTAATTACTAACTGAGCGCTCTTGTGCTTTGAAAGGCACGTTAAGCCGTTGATCCCGGCTGCTGTTTACGACAGGAGTCGTTAAGCCAAGTTAGAGGCCTTCGGGTGGCTTGAGAACTTCTAACAGTCAAGTTGCCCACTCACTTGACAAAGGGGGGTCGAAGTTGCACTACGTCCGTAGGGAGTACCCACCGTTACCCTACACGTGACCACTGGGTGCCTGGGCTGCCACTTTTTCTAAATTTTACCTCGGATTCGTATCACGAGACTTCTCGGACGCTCAGATATCGATTATGAACGAAATTGGGAAGGAAATGAAGAAAATCAATATGGCTGCGACTTTTTCAAAATTTTACCTCGGAGTCGTAATAAGAAACCTCTCGGATGCTCAGATATCGATTTTTAACGAAATCGTTAAAGAAAAGAAGAAAATCAATATGGCCGCCACTTTTTCCAAATTTTACCTCGGAGTCATATTAGGCGACCTCTCGGACGCTCAGATATCGATTTTGAACGAAATCGGGACGGAAATGAAGAAAAGCAATATGGCCGCCGCTTTTTCCAAATTTTACCTCAAATTCGTATTACGAGACCTGTCGGACGCCCAGATATCAATTTTGAACGAAATCGGTTTGGAAATGAAGAAAATTAATATGGCTGCCACTTTTACCAAATTTTACCTCGGATTCGTATTAAGAGACCCTGTGGACGCCAAGATATCGATTTTTAACGAAATCGGGACGGAAATGAAGAAAATTAATATGGCCGCCACTATTTCCAAATTTTACATCGCATTCGTATTACGAGACCTGTCGGACGCTCAGATATCGAATTTTTTCGAAATCGGGAAGGAAATGAAGACAATCAATATGGCTGCGACTTTTTCCAAGTTTTACCTCGGATTCGTAATAAGAGACATCTTGGACGCTCAGATTTTGAACGAAATTGGGACGGAAATTAAGAAAATCAACATGGCTGCCACTTATCCCAATTTTACATCGGAGTCGTATTAGGGGACCTCTCGGACGCTCAGATATCAATTTTGAACGAAATCGCAACGGAAATGAAGAAAATTAATATGGCCGTTACTTTATTCAAAGTTTACCTCGGATTCCTATTAAGAGTCCTCTCGGACGCTCAAATATCGATTTTTATCGAAATCGTATCGGACGGTACTGATTAATAAAATCACTTACTAACAATACATTGAATCAAAAAAGGTCGTCTCTTCATAGGGAATTCACGGTATTTCATGCACCTTAAGATCTTATATGGAACCTACATGCCAAATTTGGTATCTCTCGAACCAGTAGTGTGGGCTGTGCGTTGATATGTCACTTACTCAGTCAGTCAGTTTCTTTTTTCAACCCCCTTGGAACCCAACAGAGGGAATGGTATTTCACGTCCTCCATAGAAATATAAACCATAGAAACAATACCTACCCATATCGATTTTCAGAATTTGTCACCATATTTCCCTCTTTTAGGGGTTGATTTCTCATAAAACCTGTAACACATGTTTACTCATTTAACGTTAGAAATACTCCTGTGAAGTTTTGAATAAAATAGTCCAACTAATCTTGATTCCCCACACACACTTCGAACTCCCATTTTACCCCCTTAGGGGTTGAATTTTGAAAAATGCTTTCTTATTGCACCTCTAGATCTTATATGGAACCTATAGGTATATACTAAATTTAGAATCTCTAGAACCAGCAGTTTGGGCTGTGCGATGATATTTCACTCACTCAGTCAGTCAGTTATTTCTTGCAATTTGGCTTAAACTTACAAAAGTTTTCATGTCCACAACATTAAATTTCAAAATCGATGCTATTTTCGTAATGAACGCCCCAAAAAACCATAAAAACGACACCCATATTAATATTTAGACATTTCATCCCCCTCGCACCCCAACAGGGGGGATGGTATTTCACATCCTCCACGTGGAATTTCAAAATCAATGTTGTTTTCGTTATCAGCGACCCGATAAACCATAAAAACAATACCCATGTCGATTTTCAGAATTTGTCACCACCTTTCCCCCTTTTAGGGCTTGATTTCCCAAAAAACCTGCAACATGTGTTTACTCATTTATCGTTAGAAATACTCCTGTGAAGTTTCGAATAAAATAGTCCAACTGATCTTGATTCCCCACACACACTTCGGACCCCCATTTAACCCCCTTAGGTGTTGAATTTTGAAAAGTACTCTAGAACCAGCAGTTTGGGCTGTGCGATGATATGTCACTCGCTCAGTCAGTCAGTTATTTCTTGCAATTTGGCACAAACTTTCAAAAGTTTTCATGTCCACTACATTAAATTTCAAAATCGATGCCATTTTCGTAATGAACGTTCCAAAAAACCATAAAAACGACACCCATATTAATATTTAGACATTTCATCCCCCTCGCACCCCAACAGGGGGGATGGTATTTCACGTCCTCCACGTGGGATTTCAAAATCAATGTTGTTTTCGTTATCAGCGACCCGATAAACCATAAAAACAATACACATGTCGATTTTCAGAATTTGTCACCACATTTCCCCCTTTTAGGGGTTGATTTTTCAGAAAACCTGAAACACGTGTTTACTCATTTATCGTTAGAAATACTTTTGTGAAATTTCGAATAAAATAGTCCAGCCAATCTTGTTTCCCCATACAAACTTCGGACCCCTATTTCACCCCCTTAGGAGTTGAATTTTGAAAAATCCTTTCTTAGTGCACCCCTAGACCTTATAAGGAACCTACGTGCCAAATTTGGAATCTCTAGGACCAGTGGTTTGGGCTGTGCGTTGATATGTCAGTCAGTCAGTCAGTCAGTCAGTCAGTCAGTCAGTCAGTCAGTTTCTTCTTTTATATATTTAGATGTCACTCGGGGATAGTGTAGCTTTTCAACAGTGAAAGAATTTTTCAAATTGGTACAGTACTTTCGGAGCCTTTTCAATGCAAACAATTTTTTTATACTTTGGGTTACATTATTGGAATTTAAAAAGGGTCTCTAATTTTCTTGGAAAAATATTATAACCTATGTCACTCGGGGATAGTGTAGCTTTCCAACAGTGAAAGAATTTTTCAAATCGGTTCAGTAGTTTTGGAGCCTATTCAATGCAAACAAACAAAGTAACAAATCTTTTTTCTTTATAATATACGTATAGATAAAAAAATGAAAATTTTTTATTTAAATTAAATTAAAAAGGTTATAATAAAGCGTCTAATGTTGTATAGATTGAAACCCTTCTTTCGCGAGTCCGACTCGCACTTGGCCAGTTTTAATAAACTCTCTTTTCTTTGATTCAAATATTTGTAGGCTATGTCACTTCCACAACAAGACTTAAAATTCGTCAAGCCGTTATATGCCCAGCTACATACATACATCATCATCATCATCATCATCATCATCATCATCATCATCCTAGCGTTATTCCCAGTGCAGTTGTATCTTGAAGGATGACTGGGGTTAGGTACCTAATCCCAAGAATCGGCGTAGGCACTAGTTTTTACGGAAGCGACTGCCATCTGACCTTTCAACCCAAAGGGGAAACTAGACCTTATTCGGATTAGTGAGTGGGCAACTCTACTGTTAGAAGTTCTCAAGCCGCCCAAAGGTCTCTAACTAGGCTTAACTACTGCTATCATAGACAGCAGCCGGGATCAACAATATAACGTGCCTTCCAAAACACGGGAGCGCTCAATTAGTAACCACTCAAAGCGATTACATATCCAAGGACTGACCCCGCCCGAAATTGCTTAATCTCGCATACCGCACGCGGTACGCGGGCGCCACTGGGCCACGAACGCTCCAATATCAAGCCCTGAATATTCGTTGTACGATTTTGGGAATTTAAGTTAGCTGCTGTGTTTTTGCTATTTAAGCTACAGTTATTAATATTTGGATAATAGTATCAGGATTAGCCAAATTTGATTCTATCCTGTGGATACCCATGACTTCGCGAAATTTAACCCCCCGTGCTTGGCAGGCCTGGAGGTCTCCGGCCACAGACTGGCCTATTTTTTGTGCTGCTCGCGGCGCCCGCTTCCCCGTTACCGCGCGTACCTTGCGACCCCACGATAATTTGAGTCGACGTGATCATACATACATATATACACTCGAAATATAAAACCCTTCTTACGAAGCAGTTGGGTAAAAATGATAATAGGTACAAGTGATAATGATAGTAGGTAGGTACTTTGCTTTCAGTAGTAGTACTGTTAAACCTGACATGAATTCGGATAGAAATAAACACATAAAGAGCTTATTTCGTTTAACTTCTTTTAAAGTCGAATATTCCTTTTTATTTTTTTACTAGCATTTGCCCCGCCGCTTCGCCCGCGTACTAAACGAAATTTTTAACCGTTTACAAAAAACACGTATGTTTGTCCACGATTATCTCGCGTTTGGCTGAACCAATTTAGATGCGGTCTCCAGAAATGTAGTTGTTACATTCTGGGGGTTTCGGTATACGAAGTTTGGTGATTGTGATTCATAAACAGATGAACAGATGAAAAATCAGTATACATTCTGAGAACCGGCAGACTGTTGAATTTCATTTGTACCTTTTACATTTGACATTCATCGTAGTAGCAAAATGCATCTTAGCTACTGCAACTAATATGACATTCGTTGGCATAACTAAAACATTCGAGCTTATAAACATTTTTTGTGCCGGTGGGCACGGCACGTGTCGCTATAATGCTATACGCTGAGCGGTTACAATGATTTTATTACGAGTTTTAGGATTCCGTGGTGAAAAAGAAACATTGTTTCGCCACGTTCGTCCGTCCCTTCGCGGCTTAGCTTAGTAATCGTAACTACTAGAAAGCTGTAATTCGGCATGAGTATACATATTAATCACGCCGACAAAATGGTAAAATAAAGTCTTGAAAAACATTTTTTTTCCTTTGCAAAATCCATCGTTTCAGGAATATGATTGCGTGATATTAAACTTAAAATATTAATATCAGGCAATCACGAAACGCTTTAAAAAGCTATTTTTGTTAGAGTTATGCATTTTCAATACGCTACAAAATGACACTCGGCCACGCCTACAAATCCCTACACAAGTCCAGTGCGTATTACTACCTACCGCGCGATACTTTCGATTATATGGCAACAGAATCTATGTTATATAGATAGGCACATGGTAATCTGTATATTGAGGACTGTAGAAGCGGTTAGAAAATTTTAAATGTGCATTTCGAGCATGATATAGGTAGTTACATAATTATGTACTGTTGCATCCTGAAGGATGCCTGGGGCTTGCTACCCTATCCCAAGAATTGGCGTAGGCACTAGTTTTTACAGAAGCTACTGCCATCTGACCTAGGTAGGTACATACTAAACCTACATATTAAAATTATTATATGTATACACTGCTGGATTGGGAACGGAAGGACGTGTTAAGAAATAGGTAGTTACATACTTAGGCACTTAGTTTTAAATCTAATAAGTACGTAAACATTTTCATTCTTCATCTTTCATTCTAGTTGATAATTCATTAAGTTTTAATAATTTAATCATTATGATAAAAACCATTTAAAAATACTTTCAATATAGGTAAATATGTGTACATCTTAAATAAGGTGTTACTACTGACACGTCAATAATTAACTAAAAAGAGAAAAACAAGCTCCTTATTCTTGATAATTATGGAATTGTGTTAGAGCAATGTAGGTAGTAATTAATAGGTTGCATGTGTTTATAAACTCTAAATTGCATTAACCAACTTGTTTTTAATGTTCTTATAGCTTAAGATCTGTAACGCTTTGGCGACTAGCTGTTAGTTGCAGACATGTACTCAGAAAAGTGAAATACCTAAATACTCATAAGTTATTTTCAATAAAGTTTTTTTAATTTCATATCCAACTATGTATATTCTTATAAATGAAATAAAACTTGCATTCATAATAAAAAAAAAGATTTAGGTAGATTGATATTTTACCGATGTTTCGTCGCTAGGTTACTCTCGGATATCATCTATTTATCAGACTGTGCGGAGGATTCTCTTTAAGCTGGTCCATCATTACACGGGTTTTTCTTTCATGGAAAATGCACTTGAATTGGCAGAAATGTATCCTGATGATTTGATAGTTTTAAAATGCATACATTTTAATGCCACATTTTTTCTGTTCTGAAGTGGTTTCTGTTATATTCCTTCTGCCTAAACCAGACTTGGATTGATTGCACAACGATCGACTTTGTACTAGGGTATCGCGTAGTACTCGTAGTAATCAATTGGGAGCAGTTGCAGCAAACAATATTAGCTAAAATTGTGAAAAATTTAGTCTCTGGTACAAAATATCCTTAGCAGCCTCACATAAGTTGGATATTCTAATACTGCTACTATATTATTGCTGTTCATGGCGTAGAAAATTAGGTGGTGTGACTAAGATTTTTAACGACATTAGCGAAGGATTGCCTCGCAGTTGTAACAAAGAATATTAGCCAAATTTTTTTGCTGTTCATTGCATAAAAATCGTTGTTGTGGATTTTGAGCAAAATCGTATGTTTATTTAGCAGTTGCAGCAAATAATATTTGTTAAAATTTGTGAAAAGTTAGTCACAGCTAGAAAATGTTCTTATCAGCCTCACCTAAGTCTGATTTGCTACTACAGCTAATATATTATTGCTGTTGTTTGCATAGGAAATTCAGTGGTGTGACAAAGATTTTTAGCAACAGCGACGAATTTTTATTTAGCAGTTGCAGCAAATAATATTAGTTAACATTTGTGAAAAATTTACTCACAGCTACAAAATGTTCTTAGCAGCCTCACCTAAGTCTGATTTGCTACTACGGCTAATATATTATTGCTGTTATTTGCATAGGAAATTCGATGGTATGACAAATATTTTTAGCAACAACGACGAATTTTTATTTAGCAGTTGCAGCAAATAATATTAGTTAAAGTTTGTGAAAAAGTTAGTCACAGCTAGAAAATGTTCTTAGCAACCTCACCTAAGTCTGATTTGCTACTACAGCTAATATATTATTGCTGTTAATTGCATAGGGAATTCGGTAGTTTGACAAAGATATTTAGCAACATCGGCGAGTTTATATTTAGCAACTGCAGCAATTAATATTTGGTAAAATTTGTGAAAAAGTTAGTTATAGCTACAAAATGTTCTTGGCAGTCTCACATAAACCTGATTTGCTACTACTGCTAATATATTATTGCTCTCCATTGCCTAGGTAATTTATTGATGTGACTACGATTATTAGCAAAACTGGCGAAGGATTTATTAGTAAAGGAGTTCGAAAATAAAATTAGCAGCTGTTGCAAAACTGTTGTTAGTGATTGCAAAATATTTTTATCAAATGCAACAAACATAAGCTTTTGCTGCCTAATACATGTATAATTAGCAATAGTAACAAAGTTCTTATCTACTACAACAAAACATTATTAGCAGTCCCAGCTAACAACAATGACGAATAAAATTTTGTTGATACGGATAAATAAATTAGATACAGTTGTGAATCAATTAGCAGCGGTAGCAAATTATTTAAAATCCTTTTAGCTAAATATCGTTAGCAAGGGTAGCAAACTGGTTTTAGTTGCTATAGACAAGGCTTTGTTACAGTAGATAAGAAATTGTATACAGCAGCAAAGAAAATTTCAGCAAAGCGTGCTTAGCTACCACAGCTAAATCATTTTTTTCCGTGCGCTAGTGCGTAAGGGGCCTTATTCTGTCCATAACATAATATGCTCTCACTGTTTCTTTCTTAATTCAGTTAATAGTGCGAATATCGTAATGTCATTGAAAATTAAATATTTAATTAGTATGCAACTTGAACGTTACCTAATTTTATAAAGAACGCTCGCAAACCACATTGCGTGGATTAAAAACAAACGTTCCAGTTTTTCATTGAAATGTCTAACGTCTAGTCTTATACAAATGCTAAATCCAGACTCCCGCAACATCCCGACAAAACATTTCAGCAAATACCGTATATTTACAAATATTCAAGTGAAAAATCCAACTTGTTTGTACAGTGTCCGCAGCCCGACCACGCGGGATTCGTTGAAATGTCCACGGATTATAATGGAATTCTTTGATAAAATATTTATGGGAATAGCGGTATTATACGGAGTAACGTATGCGACTTGTGAAAATAATAATAATAATAATAATAATAATAATAATAACTACAGACCCATCACGTGCTTGCCTACGCTGTACAAGCTCCTTACATCCATTTTGAGGGCAAAATTTAACACGCACATTGTTACGAACAACATTTTGGCCCCTGCTCAAAATGGATGTAGGGTTGGGTCGCGTGGTACTAAAGAGCTCCTCCTCATAGACATGACCATTTGCCAACGAGTACGGCGGAACAGAGGGACCCTCTCGGCCTCCTGGATTGACTATAAGAAGGCCTATGATTCGGTGCCTCATTCATGGCTGAGGAGGATCTTAGAGCTGTATAAAGTTGATGCAGCTTTAAGATCCTTCTTAAGTGCTTGCATGGAGCAGTGGACCACAGTCCTTCGTCAACCGGGTGGAGGAGATGGCCCTTCTGGCCCGCAGGACTCCATCAGGATTGAGCGAGGCATTTTCCAGGGTGACAGTCTGAGTCCCTTGTGGTTCTGCCTAGCGCTGAATCCGCTCAGCACTCTGCTGCAGGATTCGGGGCTAGGTTGCCAGCTTCGGAGAGGGGGTGAGGTCATTTCTCATCTGCTATACATGGATGACCTTAAGCTATTTGCACCAAATAGACAGGACCTGTTGGAGCTACTGAAAACGACAGAAGTTTTCAGTAGCGCCATCAAAATGGAATTTGGTGTAGATAAGTGTGCGGTCATGCATGTACAGCGGGGGAAAGTTGTAAATTCAACAAATTTACAACTTTCTGAGACAATGTCGCTCAGATCTCTCTCCGAAGCAGAAACCTATAAATATCTTGGTATGTCACAGGCTTTGGGTATTGAGGGTGAGGGCATAAAGCAGGCGGTGAAGGAGCGCTTTTTCTGTCGCCTGACAAAAGTACTTAATAGTTTTTTGTCGGGTGGCAATAAGGCGCGCGCCTTCAACGCCTGGGTTATGCCCTTGCTCACATACTCCTTTGGCATACTAAGGTGGACTCAGACTGAGCTGGATGCCCTGGATCGAAGGGTGCGTGTACTGCTCACTGCACACCGCATGTTGCACCCACGTTCGTCTGTTATGAGACTGTACATCCCGCGGAAGTGTGGAGGTCGTGGCTTTTTAAATGCCAAAGGCCTCCACAACCGCGAGGTGTGCAGTCTCAGGGATTATTTCCTAAACAGCGAATGTGGGATGCATCGAGACGTAGTGGCAGTAGACGCATCTTTCACCCCGCTCTCCATGGCAAACGAGAACTGGCGCAGATTTAAAGTACTGAGCGCCGAGGACCGCAAGGCGGAATGGAAGAGTAAGGAGCTACACGGGCGGGTTCTACAGGGCCCTTACGGGGCCCGACGTAGACCTGCTCGCGTCGGTGAACTGGCTACGTTTCGGGGATCTCTTCGGGGAAACCGAAGGTTTTGTCTGTGCAATTGCGGACGAAGTTATCATGACGAACAACTACCGGAAATATATCCTGAAGGACGGTACGGTCGACATTTGTCGGGCATGCCGCCGTCCCGAAGAGTCACTCAGGCATATCATTTCCGGTTGTAGTCATCTTGCTAACGGCGAGTACTTGCACAGGCATAACTTGGTACCCAGAATTATTCACCAGCAACTTGCTCTTTCATACGGTCTTGTGGACTTCGAAGTGCCGTACTATAAATACTTACCTGCGCCAGTTCTCGAAAATTTATTTATTTATTTATTTTCAACCAACTTACATTCACAGCATATTGCCAAACATGAAAGTTATAGGTCATAGTATTAGAAATTAAATTAACAATATTCAAATTAAAATTAACATTGTCATCACCATATAAGATTTTTTATACATTTTACAGCAATTTGACACTTACTTTTAGTCGACACAGTTAGATTTGTATTGAGGTAGGAGTGTTGATTGACTCCAGATACAGAGTGGCTGTTGCAAGGAATTTCGGCTCCGATTGCGAGAATATGTCCAAGGTACAGTCATAAAGGAGAATATTATTGATGTGGTTCAATGCCTTATACAAAGGACTGGTGCTCAGACTCACTGTAGTATTAGGAACCACAAATAATGGCCGCTGTCGTGGACGAAGTGTACCTCTTATATGTAGCGGTACTTTTAGAGTTACAAATTGTAGTAAGGAGGGATTACTTATACTGCCGCGTATCAGTCTAAAGATATATTTTACCACAGCTAGTTGTCTACGCACCTCGAGGCTCTGGTAAGAGACCATTCCCAACACGAACAGAGTAGGGTACAAGTAAGGGTAAATATCCATGGACTTTAAAGTAAAGGTAACGCACGAATGATTTCTGCACTTGTTCAACTAGGGTAATGTATTTTTGATGATGGGGATTCCATATGATACTGTTACTTTCTAGCAGACTGCGGACATAGGCGTTATAGAGTAAGGAAATGACGTGGTGTTTATTGAACAATTTGGACTGTCGTAGCACGAATCCCAGGGACTTGCGCGCTTTGTTACAGATTTGCAAAATGTTCTGAGTAAAGTTCAGTTGGTTATCAAAACATGTGCCGAGATCTCGTATGGTTGTGACATTTTGCAAGGCTTGCCCGTTCAACATGTATGTTCGGCTGGCCGGTAGAGTCGCCTTTGAGTATGACACGACTGCACATTTACCCGTGTTAAGATTCAAACTATTATTTAAACCCCAATGACAAATGGCATCTATGTCTGTCTGGAGTTTGACGTAGTCAGATGTATTTTGGATGGATTTGGCCAGTTTAACATCATCAGCAAACATCAGTATGGCAGAATGTTGTATAAAATCGGGTAAGTCATTAATAATTATTAGAAACAAAAGAGGACCAAGACTGCTGCCTTGTCCTATGCCTGATGTTACTCTATAGGGAGCAGAATGGGCTTTCCGATAAATTATCGTACATACTGTGTTCTCCCATGGAAATAATCAGCAAAAAATTTTAATAGCATCAACGAGAAACCAGCACCTGCCATTTTTTGCAATAGAACATCACAGTTTATCCGGTCAAATGCCTTTTGGAAATCTAGGTACACCACGTCGACTTGTTTCCTTTCATCCATATTGTGTGCTATAAATGTAACCAGATTGAGTAAATTGGAAGTTGTGGACTTCTTCGGTAAGAATCCATGCTGAGCATCTGTAAACCATCCCCGTAGCTGTTGATATATTTTTTTATATAAAACGGATTCAAAAACTTTCCCAAATACTGAGAGAACAGCTATTGGCCTATAATTTTTGATATCAGTCTTTGGGCCACTCTTGTGAATTGGCAGCACTTTTGAAACTTTCCACAGCGCCGGATAGGTATTGGTTTTTATAGAGAGATTGAAAATGTGTGACAATGGTCTAATAAAAATTTCGCAACAATCGCGTACTATAAATTGAGGTATAGAGTCCGGTCCCTGCGTGCTCTTGGGAGATAATCGTTTAATAGCGCTACGTATGTCGTTATCAGAAATATATTCGATCGTTATGTGATGTGGTGAGTTGTTCCAGTGGCGCTGAGCTTTTAGTACATCTAGTGTTGGCCCTGTGGGTAGGAAGATATCACTGAAATATTTTGCAAACTCATCTGCTACCTGTGAGGGAGATAAATTGCCAAATGTAGATTGTTCATTATTTTGTCTACTATTTTTTACGTAGGACCAGAAAGATGTAACGTCGCGTTTAATATTTGATTGAATACGCTCGTTGTGCGCTTCGAAATGGTCGTGCTACGCTCTATTGGGATCGATCTATCATCACGGATCGGACTATTGTAGCCAATAAGCCCGACATCGTGCTGATAGATCGATCGAAGCGCCAGGCAGTGCTCGTCGACATCACCATCCCCCATGACGAGAACCTCGTGAAGGCCGAGAAGGACAAAGTCAGCAAGTACCTAGACTTGGCACACGAGGTAACCGCCATGTGGGATGTTGATTCGACGATCATTGTCCCGATAGTCGTTTCTGCGAACGGTCTAATAGCGAAGAGTCTCGACCAACATCTCAAGAGACTCTCGCTAGATGGCTGGGTCAAGGGTCAAATACAGAAGGCGGTACTCCTGGACACGGCGCGGATAGTCCGGAGGTTCCTCTCTCTGTCGCCCTAACCACCGGTGGCTTAGGCCCTGCCTCGCTGCCGGCGGCACCCTAGGTTAGGTTTTTATAATGTTTTTATATTTTGTAAGTGTATTTTTATATTTTACCTTTTGTAAATCCATTGTACAAACCTAACCTAAGACGAAAAATAAATAAAGGAATAATAATAATATTGGGGGACAATCTTACACAAATCGACCTAGTCCCAAACTAAGCAAAGCTTGTACTATGGCTACTAGACGACGATATACATACTTATATAGATAAATACATACTTATATACATAGAAAACATCCAAGACCCAAGAACAAATATCCGTGAAAAATGCACAAATAAATGCCCTGGCCGGGATTCGAACCCGGGACCTCTAGCTTCGGAGGCAGAGTCACTACCAACTAGGCTAAACAGGTCGTCAAAATTACTAAATTATACAATCTGTTAAGTATTACTAAAATATACAATCTGAGACCAAGACAAAATAAAATAGACAGAGCATTACAAATTAACTATTGAAGCATGCCATGCTCACGCACGTACGTGTATATATAAACGCAATGAGAATTTGAAACGTCTTATCATTTGATCATTGGGACACGTAGTTAAGAGTTCTCAAACTGCTCTACTATACTTATAGTTAGTCATTTTTTAAAAACAAGACTTAATTAATGTTTAAGGGCTAAATAAGCAATAGATCCACACCAGTGGTGTTGTCAGAGTCTTTAAGACTTTAAATTGTGGTTGTGAAGTATACTTATAGGTGAAGTATATTATGTACATATTTATAATGTACGAAATATATTTAATGTATTATAAACGGGTCTTTCAGATACTGATATTATTTACGTAAGGAAGGCTCCGTTTGTGTCACTATGTTTTTCTAAGAAAAATGACATATTATTTAATTATAACACAACAAAAAAGCAAGGATAGTATATAATAAAAAATAAATATAAAAAAACTTATACATAAAAAACCGACCAAGTGCGTGTCGGGTCACGCACAGAGAAGGGTTCCGTACCGACACCTCCTAATCTACATTTAAAACCACTAGACAATACAGTAAATCAAAAAAGGTCGTATCTTCATACGGAAGTCTTACACCCTTTTGTTTGGGCAAGACAGTTTTTCAGCAATAATCCAAAAACCGTTAAACCTATCTTGTTCAAACCAAAAATCGTTAAAAGTATTTATAATTGTACATCATCTTGATTTTTTTTAGAATTTTATCTTTATGTAGTTTGGAAATTAGAGGGGTGGACACATTTTTTACGACTTTGACAGCTAATATCTCACTAACGGTTGACTTAAATGGAATAGTTTTTAAAGACCTATCCATTGATACCGCACACGTCTATGTGCATTGAAAAAAATTGTTGACCCCCCTGTTACATGTATGGGGTGCCTAGGCCTGGGGTGTAAAATATTAAACACTGGTGTTTAATATTTTTTTCGTAATTTCACATCATATTTCTGTAGCGGTTCATAGCATACACCTTCCTACCAAGTTTCATAATTGTAGTGCTCATATGTAGTCTCCGAGTAAATCGGCTGTGACATACGGACGGACGGACAGCCACGACGAATCTATAAGGGTTCCGTTTTAGCCATTTTGGCTACGGAACCCTAAAAAGGAAGGAAATAAGTATTTTCTTTCACTTTTTTGTCACTGTGTTTTTCTAAGAAAGGAAATAAGTATATACTTTCATTTATTTTTTCGTGTAGGTCTGTAACTGTAATATCCAACGTTATAATCGCATTTGCTAACAAAAAAAATACCTAACAAAGCTCACATTTGAAACCTAAACTGATTAAGCCATTGCAAAATTGTATACTTTTTTAAGAATAAAACGGAGACACAGAACTAACGGAGTACAAAATTTGCTTACGCCTACTGGTTGAAATATGCATTTCATTTCATTATGTAAAGTTATTACCAACCCGCATGCCAAGCGTGGCGTTTATGGCATTTACCCCCCATGAAATTGGGGGAGGCCTATGTCCAGCAGTGGACGTCCTAGGGCTGATATGGTTGGTTGGTTGGTATGTAAAGTTATTTGTTAATCAACATGTTTGCTGCAATCCAATTCCGCGTTCCACAATATTGAAAACTGTGTAACATTTTGTCACCTCTGCAAACTCGAGGCTACAATGGGCTGGCGGTGCGTCTGACAGTTCATTTAAAATTTCGAGTCCGAGGTACTGCGTGGTTTAATTAACAAGCACATTTAGGGTCCCGACACTGTTACGTTTACCCTATTTAAAAGTTTAAAGTAACGTGTTGTACAACCAACAATCTGGAAATCAGAATCATCCTCACACCTTCGAACCTAAGAACCTTATTACTATCCGTATGTGTGTCTGTGTGTATCTGTGTGTCTTTTGTTTTGTGCAGTGAATAAATGTCTTCTTTCTTTCTAATTGGTCGCGTACAGTACGGTTTCAGACGAATTTCTTGTATACAAGGATTTACAGCATGGGGTTCTTCAAGAAAGAAATGTATACATTTTTAAAGGGTCCAAAAGGCGCATATGACACCACTGGAGTTACAGGCATCCAAAGGCTGACCGCTTACCACCTATGTGGTAAAACCACTTTCAGTGCCAGGTAGCCGCTAGGTGGAAGTTGTTTGTAGCCGCTTCCCTCCACAACTCCACATGGAATAAAAAACATGGTACGGTACGAACGTAGCGCTACGAATACGGTAACACCGTGGGCTACGCCGTAGCAGGTAGCAGCATTTTTCCGCCTTGTAGAGAAAATCGACGTAGACGCATGACGCATAGGTGTCGTCATGGACCTTAAATGGGTAGGTATAAAGTAATGTCAAAATTACAATGGTTTTCTATAAATTTAGCCACGCCATTAAAGAAAAGATACTAAAATGTTGTGAGAGTGACCGCCATTTTAGAATTTATTCTATAATTATGCGGCTTATATGATTGTAATAAAAATATGCTAGATGACAAGATGACTTCTCATAAACCTGAAGTAATTAGAACCTCTTTAGAACTTAGGGACAATAACATTTCATGTGTTACGTTACTGTGATTTTGTAAAATAAAATGTCCAGCGACTTCTGACATAAATATGGTTTACCAATGAGAAACTAGCTCAATCTACTTAGCCGCCTCTATGATGTCGTAACAAAAAAGACATTACCCCAAATTGCATGAAAATTGTCAATGAATCACGCAAGATGGCGCTGTTTATCAAACTTCAGAAGGGCTGAATCATTGTTCTGAGTAACGCCCTACGCACAACGTTGTTTAATTATTGTGACCAGTATTGTAACTTTAAATGTGATTATCTTCTTAGCGTTTTCTAGTGGCATCCTTAAAGAGCCTAGACCGCGCTTTGGATTAGACATAGTAATAATAATCCAAACACAATGTATATTGTGCACTAATACTAATGCATTACGTGTGTGTGTACACTGTGTACTTATTCTTTTGTGTGAGGTGTGCAATAAGGAGGATTTGTATTGTATATAGTTATATATGAATAAATAAACTTGAACTTAGGGGCCAATGATTTGGTGTTGGCACTAGTTTTACGTAAGCGACTGCCATCTAACCAGAGGGAGAAATTATATAAGATAATTTTGAGATTGGACCGGTTTGCATGCAATTATTTCCTTCACCGTTAAATATCGAATAATATTTAGTATACATTTTTTATGATAAACCCACTGGCACGAGCTGGGGTTTGAACTTGAGACCTCCAAACCGGAAATCGACAAAGTTTTAAATGTGTTCAAAATTGGCATTGTTTTTTTAAGTACACCAACACATGGTGTATAGATAATTAATTTGGATGTCGCCTTTGAAGCGTTACATATATTTTTCTAATTTTCTGGGAAGTTAGCTGCAAGATCCCTAAGTAATTTCATCTCTGTCCACTATCTGTGTACATTTAATTATTTTGTTTTTTTATCTAAATATTTTCTTACTTTATATTGACGTGCGTTTAACTTAAATTAACATTAAATCAATTAACACTACGTTAAGAGAATTGTTACTGATTAGTATTGACAGGGGTCTGAAATAAAATGTTTCACCCTTAACTTGGCAACGTCCCCTGGGTTTCCCACACTCTTTGGCCGTCTTTTAGTATTTTTTTTAATTAGGGACATTCTCTATTTCCTGCCAAGTTAAGGGTTAATTCATTCAATACATTGTCATACATACATACAATACGCAAAATACTGCTAATGCTTATATTGCGGTAACGCCCTTAGAGTTCGCGGAAAAACTGCCCTAATGTCGTAATTCATGTTGCCATGGTAGTTTTAGTGATTATTCGCAACGCTCGCAAATAAAATGGCGGTTTTAGTAAGAAATCACTTATGAGTCATTTATTTATTGGAATAATAATATTTTTAGGAAGAAAAGTCTTTGACATCATAGATTTACGTCCTAGTGACGGTTGCCAACTGACGGCCGAACTTCTAGCCTCTCACATCTTATGAATATCATCACAGATTCACAGATAAATACATTTGTATGATTTTTTAACAAAAACTTTTTCTCCATTAGTTTGAATTTTATAGGAAAATTACAACAACTGACGTCATGAATTTTCTATTCTTTCGTGCTACCCAAAGGTTTTCTAGAAAATGTTGCTTTAAAGGGGTAAGACCGCCTGTTAAACTCTTATAAAAAATTTCTAATTTTTTTTGTGTGGCGCAATCAATAATATATTTGACAGAGTGAAACGAGGTCTCCAATTCAGCTTCAGCAACAATGCTTTCTTATGTCCGGCCCAGTGTCCGGCCACTTGATTTGCCGCTGTTCTCCTCTACAGGTTGCATTTCCCAACCGATTCTCGTGAAATGTTGTGAGTAGAGGGTCATTAATCTATCGATTTTTGGAACATTTGAAAATTAAAAAAAAATCGCGTTGTCGCTCACAGAGCCACTAGTTATTATTTTATTACAATGATAATGCTCAAATAGCGTCCATTTTTGATGCAATTAAAAGTAGTTCATGAGACTGTTACATAATAACAGGCATTAATACACGTGTGTGGGTTTATGAAACGAACCGAAGGTGAGTTTCATAATAAGATCACACGAGTGTTTTAATGCTTAATTATGTGCAGTCGAATACATAAGTAACTTTACATGCATATATTAAAATAGGGGAAAGATAAGTTGAAGTGTGATTTTGTCGGTGTATATTCATGAGTTTTGTTTATTGGTATTATTGTATTAACTTTATATTACTGTTGTTAACTACCGTATTGAATATTATTGATTTCTATTCTGTTGTAAAACAACCTTCTCAACCGACCAACTCCAAACCGACAGCATTAAACTATCCGAACTACTTAAAGGCCGTGTTGGCCGTCTGTCCCGTCTAACTCCGGATTTGTCAAGGGAACACGGGAACAACTAATAGTAAAGTTTTTAACCCTTAGCGTGAAGGGGCGTCAAAACTACGCCAGTAATGCCAGACAATCAATTTCTCTGTCTGTTTGTTTGGTAGAGAAATATCAATGGACCTGTGTCCATATTAATTAGTCATCAAATCAGCCGAAGGATATAGGCCTCTTCCAAAGAGTGCCACAATTATCAATCCTGTGCCACTCACTCGCATCCAGCGGACACCCGCGACCTTAACCAGGTCATCAACCCACCTTGTGAGGGGTCTACCCAGGCTGCGCCTGCCGGTACGCGGTGTGCGAACCAGAGTTAGCTATTACAGGGTGGTATTTAAAAAAAACACATGAAAGGGGAAGATTGAAAAAGTTCGGGCAGGATGCCGATTAGGAGCACCAAATTTTTTAAATTGTCCCTTTATTTGATGTTCGAAACATGGCGATCATGTGACTTGTCAAAAGTTGTGGCATCTTACCGGTGATCGGTCATATACAAATGAGCTCTAAGGTAATAAGACGTAATTAGCCGTTTGTCACTTATACGAGAAAATCCACACACAATCGTCTTTTTTTTCCCTTAGAGCCCATTTAAAAAACAAACGAACACACATTATTAACGAAAAGCGTGCAAAACCTATTTACCACCGCAATTTCTTTTTTTTTCCATCTTGTTTACTAAAATATATCTCTAAACTAAAAGTTTGACACTTTGTTTACTTAAGAATATATTTCACTTGTTAGTTGTTCAGTGAAACTCTTTCTCACTATTTTCCTTTTGACAATCTGAAACTTTCGAGACGTGAATCAAATTGTTGTAGCTTACTTAGATTTTTTTTAATGTAAGCAAAAGGAATACATTGTGTTACAGTATAAATTGTATGTATATAGCGTTCAGGCAATCAGCAGGTCGATTGCATAACGTTTCGTGCAGTCGAAGGCATAAATAGGTATGTATACATTTTTGGACCTTATCTCAACGGAATAAACTCAAAAAATGTATACATTTTGGTGCCCTTGACTTTTTCGTAAGGGATCGGTTTCGGGGGGGAGGGTGGTTGACCTGCCCTAATGCTCTTTCGAAAGAATGAGGCCTATTATCGATATTTATATGTAAATTAAAATAAATAAATTTATACACGTATAAGAATTTCTGGCAAATATAATTTGTATTGAATTTGTACCCATTTTTTTTTGCTCTTGAGGGTATTGTACGGATTACCAAGGTATTATAAGTTTAATCGCGGATCCCCTCGATATCCATATTTTCATTTGCCATAACTAACTAACACCAGTGTTTGCCATAAAAGTGGTTTTCCCTATTAAACTTTAATATTAATTTAATTAGACTTTTTTTAGAGCCGTGTAAGTTAGGTTATGTTTGTCTCCGCCCTGTAGCCCGGGTATAGAATACGGCTATGGTATCCTCTGCCTGTCGTAGAAGGCGACTAAAAGGGGGCCCTTGGGGACGAAGACGGTCACAGTGGGGGCTGTGATCGCCTATGAAAGCAGACGGTTGGACCCACAGACTCTAGGGCGGCACTGGTGCGTTCCGAAGGAGATCCCAGAGCCGCCCGAAATGAGTTGAGGAGAACAATCGGGGGGTTTTTAGTCAGTGTAAGTCCGACATAACCACCGCACTGTCCGCGCGGTGCGGTGGCATCAATAAAGGATTTTCCTCCCGAAAAAAAAGGTTATGTTTGTCTTAAAAGAATCCTGAAAAATTAATCGTTTCAGAGAAATACGACTTAGGACAAATGATTACGGCAAACGTTAAATTTATACGGCAAACACAATTATGGAATTCATTAGAAACTCATTTAATCGATCTATTAAACCCCGGTCAATGTAGTTAAACTTACCTTTATGCGATGCGATTGTTCAACGCGAGTAAATGGGGCTTCCAATCGTTCATAGTTATGTGCCGCTCGAATCAAAATTGACTCAACGAAATAATTATGCAGTTTTTTGGGAACTTGCAACGTTAGGTGTACTTTTATCTGTTGCAGGTACAAAACTAAGAGGGGGTTGCACAAAACAGGGCGCCGACTGGACTTTAAAGCCAAGACCAACTTCTGAGCCCGCGAGCGGTGTAAGTACAGAAAAAATAATTAGAAAATGTATTTCGACGTATATGAGCTATCTTATGATATCTCTCTCGATACTTAGACCGCAAACAAAAATAAATTGCCCCTTGTTACTCCCAAAACTGCCCCCTTAAACCTTATACCTTTATGACCTCAGTTATGTTATCAAGCCATGATAAGTGCCATATCTGTATCAAATTTCAACTTTCCCTGTCAATGGATCTTTGAGAAAACTGCATGTGACAGACGGACGGAGACACCGAGTAATCGCATAAGTAAAAAAACTGTTTATTTCTTAATAATAATTAGGTACAATTTACATAACCCACAGCCTATGAACGATTTAGTTCGAATCACAAGTTACCAAAGTAAGCGGTATGTGCGGGTCGCGGGGAGGTTATTTGTGACAAAACCTAACTACTAATCTTCCGTTTCTCGTTCGTTCGTGTCGTTTCGTTATTAGCTCGTATTCCGTTTGCACAATTTTGACACGAAACACTAAAAACACATCTTTGAATAGCTGGATCCGGCCGAAACCGAAACAAAAGCCGAAATTCGTTTTCATTTCGGCTGAAAATCGTGTCTTGGTCGGACACTATAAGTACCTATAAAATGTTTCTTACTTAGTAATACGGGACTAAAAGCTCTTTCAAAACCCTACATACATTCATAACATTCGTAACACGAATACCTGAGCTAATGCGAAACAAAACGGAAGCTACGGAACCCCGTTGTAATGGAGGTTCCGTTTCCGTTAGCTAACAACAGTGTAAAGTATTCACGATTCTGCCTGTATAATTTTAATGTCCCATACGAGGCGGCCGCAGATTTAATTTCGCGTTAAATGTTGGGTGTCAAGATAAAAGCGATTAGAGTTTTTAAGACCAAATGCTAAAGGAAGCCGGATACGTTGAATATTCATTTATTAAAAGCAATATTGCGGCAGTGAATGGGCGAGAAACTCCATTCGTTCATCCACTTTCAGTATTTATCAGTTATCAATCTGTGGTTTACAAACGATAACGTACCCGACCCGTACGGGACCCGGTTATGTCCTAAAACTACGACCAAAACCACCGGGGGATGGGCAGCAGCTTCCCTAGAGTGCGGTGGAGATACTGCGATCGCCAACCCGCTTGCCAAGCGTGGCGATTATGGCATTTACCCCCCTTTTTAATTGGGGGAGGCCTATGTCCAGCAGTGGACGTTCTTCGGCTGATATGGTGAAACGATAACGTATTCTTGGAACCTTAAAGCGCAATTTAAAAATTAGCAGAAATTTTTCAATACGAGTAATTCGAAAAATCGCGAAACAAGGGCAAAGGCAGTATTTTAATTAATATCTATATGTAGGATGGCTTCCCAATCCCAAATTATGGCAGTATTCTGCTCGTAGTCATGACGTGGGAAGGCGTAGGTGCCAAGTCAATTTGGTTTATTTATTTATCCCATACAATACAAAAACTATTTATTGCACACCTCACATAATAAAACGTCATATAGAATACTATAGATTAGATACTTTTTTTATTATCTTTATCGCACATAAATAAATCTCAACGTACAAAAGGCGGAGCTATAAGGCTTTCTCCTCCAGTCAACCTTCAGGCAAAGCATAAAGATTGTAGGCAGTGCAACTAATAGCAGATAACAAATTGACGGACGGATTGATTGATTTTTCCGACCCTTGAGTCATGCCTTTAAAATGCTACTACGCGCTACGGCGTAGTACTCGTAGCGATTATGGGCTATGGGCTTCGAATGGGTTAAGATTGACAATGACGGAAATTCGCAATAACCTAAGGCGCTTCCCGCTCGCTTGCCCGCACTCGCTCTCGCCTATGCCCTAAACCGCAAGCAAGCTCGTTTAAAACATAACATTTTCTGGTAAGTGGAGTGTTCCTGCGTTCTAACGACGACGTTATTAGGCCTGAAATACGCAGCTGCCACGTTTAGGTAGTGGGACGCGCTCGATGGAATTCGGTTGTTTTTTTTTTGTTTTTTCAGCGTGTTGTCATAACTGAAAATTGCTAATACTACCTACCACCACCACTATACCTTTACTTACTATTACTACTCGGACTGCCTACACGTATGGTCAACCAATTTGATTTCATGCCCACATCGTTACCCTGTCACAGTGAAAACCAATAAGAAAGCTATTAAAGATTTCATTGTGTTGTCACTGTGACAAGGTACGAAGTGACCTAGAAATCAAATTGGTACTCGTACATCGTGACGTCTTATGTTAGGCTAAAACTAAATTAAATATGAAGCACGCCGCATCTCAAATAATATTATTATGTTATGCTTAATTGGACTGCGTTATGGAATAATACGACAGGAAATTGAAAAGGCGACCTAAAAAGATTTTAACACTTTTGGGTTTTTCAGGTTTGGCTTAGTGTAGATTTTTTATATTTTTTATTAAAAATGGGATTTCTCTTGGACAGCAGCTCACCAAGAAGATGCCTATTCGCTCGTGCCTTAAAAAGGTCCAGGTTGATTCATTATTCCGTAATTGAACACACTTCTTTGGATATTATAAGGGAATCGATGTCTAAGGGCTTCAAACAGGAATAAAAACTTAATCTGAATTTGAACATTAAGTAAAAACTGTGCGGAGTGACCTTGGCATATCAATAAAGTCAACCTTATGTTATTCGGTCCACCATATCAGCCCAAGGACGTCCACTGCTGGACATAGGCCTCCCCCAATTTTATGAGGGGTACATGCCATGATCGCCACGCTTGGAATACGGGTTGGCGATCACAGTATCTCCACCGCACTCCAGGGATGCTGCTGATCGTAGTTTTAGGGCATACCCGGGTCCTTATTGTTATTTGGTCCTGACACTAAACCAAATATGACATCTAAGGGTGGGTTGCGTGCGCCTTTTTACGATTCTGTAACAGTTCTGTTACAGAGCGTGGTGCAGCGTATTTTTTTTAATACAACGTCTGTGGCAAATTAGCGTACGGCCCGCCTGATGGTAAGTGGTTACCGCAGCCTATGGACGCCTGCAACTCCAGGGGTGTTGCCGACCCTTTAAAAATGTATACACTCTTTTCTTGAAGAATCCCATACTGTAGTTCCTCGGGAAAACCTCGGCAGGGAGCTCATTCCACAACCGGAGCGTCCGAGGGAGTAAGTTCCTCTGAAACCGTACCGTGCGCGACCATTTAGGTTCATTGCGGGGCGGAGGCGGTTTTGCGGTAATGCGAACGCGGTCCGGGGCTCATCACACCAATAAACCGCGCGGTATTCGGTAGCGCGGTAGAACGGAGGCGGCGTGTGTGACATATGAAGCAGTAATCGACAGTCGACAGTTTCGGAAACATAAAAAAACCACCTCCGCCCCGCACCGCGTCACGCCCGTTCAAGGGTGTATTCACAAACCGACTCGGCCTCACCTCTCACCTCACCCGTTGTTATGTGAAAAGTGTTAAAATTCGAAAAATGACATTTGACAGTTTCCATGTAAAATGAGCGTTCGTGGCCCAGCGGCGCCCGCGTACCGCGTGCGGTATACGAGGTTGTCACGGGTGACGTCACACATCACCACGTCACGGCCCGCCGTACGGCAGCCCTTCGCGTCGGCCTACGTCACACCGCGTCATCAGCATACGTAGTGCATCGAACCACCGTTGTATTAAGTGATTGTGAAATACCAAATATCAGTGGACAATAAAACGAGATCGCCGCCAAGGCTCGCGGCCAATCATTACTTCCAAATCAGTTAGGTTGGACACTTTAGTTAAGATCTTTATGTAACCTTTTGCACCAAATACATCTATTCTGTAGTAAAGACCTCTTGTCATTTACCTCCTCCGCTGCTGCCACACTCCCTACATAATTGGCGCAGTCGTTGAGTTGAGTCGGTCTAGTCGCGAATAGATCACCGAGATCTCGTTCCGGCATTGATCAACTGGAGAACCCTGGCAGACAGACGAGGCGACCGAGAGGTAGAAACGGCGGAATAGAAGACTTGGCGCACTTACGGGAATCGGCGATGAAATCGGCTTGGTGAGTACACATATGAGATTGGTTGCAATTTACTATCCCAGTGTTTCTCCCCGCCAAAATTTTTCATCCCCGCCGAGCTAGTTCCCCTAGATTAGGTAATATTTCGAGGAACGTCATTCTAGACGCTAACCGAAATTTAGATAATTTAGATAATAGTTTAGATTCGGAACTAGAAATGGCAGATTTAGACGCAATTTTTAAGGCCCTCCGCCTGGTACCGGATTTTGACGGTAACCCGAACGTATTGACTAGGTTTATAAAACTTTGCGATCAGTTAGTATTAGAGTATGTCCGAGAAGGACAAGATCTTGCTAATTGTGCATTAGTAAATGGTATCTTAAATAAAATTACTGGACCCGCAGCTAGATTAATAAATACGAATGGCATTCCAGATCACTGGCTAGGAATCCGCAACGCATTAATAAATAGTTTTGCTGACCAACGAGATGAAACTTCTCTTTATAATGATCTTGCATTACTCACACAAGGGATGAAAACACCCCAAGAATTTTATGAACAGTGCCAAAATCTTTTTAGTACTATTATGACTTATGTAACATTGCACGAAACCATAGTTAGTACTATTGAGTCAAAACGCGACTTGTACAAAAAATTAACACTACAGGCATTCGTCAGAGGACTTAAGGACCCCCTTGGCTATCGTATCCGGTGCATGCGCCCCGATACAATAGAGAAGGCATTAGAGTTTGTACATGAAGAAAGTAACACCCTTTATTTACAGAACCGAAATGATAAAATGACTGACCAAAGACAGATGCAATTTCAACCTAGATATCCGAATAGTTTTACGTCCCCACGTCCACCCATGCACATGAGACAACCCGACCCTATGGTCAATGTACCTGGTCCATCTAGGCAAAACGCACCAAACCTACCCAACCAACGGTTCCCACCAACACAACGATTTAATCAATTCCCACAAGGTCCTTCCCGTACACAACAAATATTTAGAGCCCTCCCCAGATCTAACATGACCACAGGATTTAGAATCCCACCCAGACCCCAGCACAATGACTATCCTAGACCCATGAGTGGCATAAGTCACCCCGACGTGAGATCACCACCCCGCACTAACAATCACACAGATCTTAACGTAAACGACTTTAGCTATGACTACGAAAATGACTACTCTTACGATGACTATGAAAATAACTATGACGGAATGTATCACTACGAAGACGAATACAACTCCTATAACTTACAGAATGAATGTTTTTCACAGATAAACCATCTCCCAATAGAAAATTGCCCTAATCCGGAGACAAATACTGATAACAAAGTAAATTCAAATTTTTCCCAGACTCCGAAGAAAAACCCACAGAGATAGAAATTCACTTACAGAACCATAAACAACTTCCGTATATACAAATTCACAACCCCCCGCTTAAATTATTGATTGACACAGGAGCAAACAAATCTTTTTTGAGTCCCGAAGCAATACGTAAATTCTATCCAAATTGCCCATTGACCTATGATCCATTCATAGTTACAAATATACATGCATCTACAAGAAACACCCACTCCATAGTAGTGCCACCATTCCCGGAATTCAATAGCACAAACCCACTAAAATTATACGTATATAAATTTCACGACTATTTTGATGGACTAATTGGATGCGATCTATTAGAACAGTGGCAAGCCGAAATTAACTACGGCACCCGTCAATTCAAAACCCCAAACGCAGTCAATCCGATACGCATGTATTCATCCGGAAATAAAAACCTATTAGAAACTATTATCCCGCCAAACTCATCAAAATTAATTCAGGCCCCCGTAAATATAAAAGATGGTCATATTTTCATTGAGCAACAAACACTTTGTAATTGCAGCATAACAAGTTGCATCAGTTCCGCGAAAAATAACAATTGCATACTGGAAGTAAACAATACATCATCGAGAGACATAATTTTTTCGCTGACCGAACCCGTTCGCGCGGAGTTATTCAATTGTGAGAGCAGGTGCGAACGTACTGAGTCATCATATGACCGCGTTAATCATGTTTTATCACGATTACGTACAGAGCATTTAAATGCAGAGGAAACAATTAACTTACAAAAACTTTGCACAGAGTATGCGGATATATTTTATGTAGAGGGTGAACCCCTTACTTTTACTAATAAAATCAAACATAGTATAAAAACAACTGACGAAGCCCCGGTACATGCTAAAACATATAGATACCCCTATGTTCATAGAAAAGAAGTACAAACACAGGTCGGAAAAATGTTACAGCAGGGTATAATCAGACCTTCAACTTCAGCTTGGAGTGCCCCTATTTGGATCGTTCCAAAAAAGGATGATGCTTCTGGAAAAAAGAAATGGAGACTGGTAGTTGACTTCAGAAAATTAAACGAAAAAACTATAGCTGATAAATACCCAATACCGAACATCACAGACATTCTCGATAAGTTAGGCAGATGTCAATATTTCACCACACTCGATTTGGCAAGTGGTTTTTATCAAGTCGAAATGGACCCCACAGATATACACAAAACTAGTTTCAAAGTAGAAAATGGCGCCTATGAATTCCTGAGAATGCCCATGGGCTTGAAAAACTCACCATCGACATTTCAGAGAGTCATGGACAATGTACTTCAAGGACTACAAAATTCCATTTGTCTAGTCTACTTAGACGACATCCTTGTTTTCTCCACATCATTACAGGAACATACAGTAAACCTAAAGAAAATCTTCCAAAGACTAAGAGAATCAAATTTTAAGATCCAAATGGATAAATCCGAATTCTTAAAGCAGGAAACCCCATATCTAGGACACGTCATAACGCCTAATGGTGTCAAGCCCAACCCCGATAAAATTAAAGCCATAGAAAGCTACCCCTTACCAAAAACTAACCGACAGATAAAACAATTCCTAGGACTTTTAGGCTATTATAGAAAGTTCATTCCTGATTTTGCCCGCGTTACGAAACCATTCACAGAGTGTCTAAAAAAAGGCAGAAAAATAAAGATAGATACCAGATACATAGAATGTTTCGATAAGTGTAAAACCTTGCTAACAAACGATCCAATACTACAATACCCAGACTTTAGTAAAGAATTCATTTTGACAACCGACGCTTCTAACGTAGCTTTAGGCGCAATTTTATCTCAAGGCCCCATAGGCTCTGACAAACCTATTTCGTACGCTTCACGTACACTATCAGATAATGAATTGAATTACAGCACAATAGAAAAAGAATTGCTAGCAATTGTATGGGCAACTAAATATTTTAGACCCTACCTATTCGGACGAGAATTTAAAATAGTTACAGACCACAAACCCCTAGAATGGCTAATTAATATCAAGGAACCCAATTCACGACTAACTCGATGGAGTCTAAAACTCTCACAGTACACTTATAAAGTAATATACAAAAAAGGAAAATGGAATACCAACGCTGACGCACTTTCACGCATAGAAATCCATAATGAAATTAGTTCTGTAATCGTTAATTCTTCTGAAACCCCCGATGTACGTGACCTAGAGGACAGACAAACGGAAACCGACCATACAAGCCAAGAAAACCCTATTTTAGAAATTCCGATTTCCGAAGACCCCCTGAATAAATTTCCTAGACAAATAATCTTGAACATACTAAATCGTAAATCACGCATCTCAGACACTATAACGAAGCCTTTCGAATCACGAACAAAGACTTATGTTGAAATATTCCAGGATAACCTAGAACAAGAAATAGCGAACGCAATAATAAACCATGTTGACCCTAAACAACGAACCGCGATCTTAATTAAACCATTAGATAAAATGTACAGCGTAGTTCCCATCATTCAGAATAGATTCAAAAACTCCTCCATGAAACTAATGTTAGTAAAATACGAATTAGAAAACATATCCAGCCGTGAACAACAACAACAAATTCTAAGAAATTATCATGAAGGCAAAACAAATCATCGCGGAGTTAACGAAACATACTTGTCATTGTCTCACAAATATTATTGGCCGAAAATGCGAGAAAGCATTTCGCAATACATAAACAATTGTCAATTATGCAGCTGCGCAAAGTATGAGCGCAACCCAATTACTCAGCAGTTCCAGGTAGTCCCACCTGCAACAAAGCCCTTTGAAACAATTCACGCTGACACATTCACTGTTGAGCAAGAAAAGTACCTAACACTAATTGATTCATTCACAAAGTATGGACAAGCATTTCTCTTACCAGATGGCACGGCGCCTAGCATAGTAAAAGCATTATTGAACTATAGTACACATCATAACTTCCCTTATACATTAATCACAGACCAAGGCACCGAATTTAACAATCAAGTAGTAGGAGAATTTTTAAAATTACACAAAATAAATCACCATAAAGTAGCAGCGCACTCACCGAACGAAAACGGATTAATTGAAAGATTTCATTCTACCATACTGGAACACTTGCGACTATTAAAACTCCAACATAAAAATGAACACTCTAGGGATTTAATACCCTATGCCCTACTGGCATATAACAGTTCCATTCACAGTTTAACTAAATGTCGACCTTATGACCTTCTAAATGGACACTTCGATCCGCGAGACCCTACACACGTTGAAATTGAAGAAACTTTATTACAAAAATATATAGATAATCATAGAAATAGAATGAAGGTTGTCTACGACATAGTCCATGACAACTGTCAAAACGAGCGATCTAATATAATGACTAGAATTAATAAAAGTAGAGATCCCGTAGTAGACTATCCCCCCAATCAGGAAGTTTTTATACAGAACCCTCTAGCCGCACGACAAAAACTGGCTCCACGATTTACTCAAGACAAAGTAACAGCTAACTTACCTGTACATATTTACACTTCCAAGAAACGTGGACTTGTAGCTAAATCACGATTAAAGAAGGTACCTCGGTCTCAATTGTTACAGGTTGATAACACTATGGACAGGGATCAGTCTGGCTCTAGCTCAGGAGATCCAACTTGAGAATCTCGACGACGGACCTGGACTTTTACCTTTCAAACTGGGACCGACGAAGGTAGTCGCACACTACCACACTTTTCTACAATATATTGACCTTGATGACGCACAGAAAAACATAGACCTGATCCGGACACAATTGACTGAAACGATTAATTCCTTGAACAATAGTACGTTTAATTTTTTTAAATACCAAATCAAGTATTTATATTTCAAAATAGACAAGATTTCGGCACAAATTAACACATTTTCCTATAAAAGAATGAAGAGAGGTCTCATTGATCCTTTAGGCACACTAATCAAAAGTATTAGTGGAAACCTAGACTATAATGACGCAATAAAATATGACAACGCAATTAAAATTTTACAAACTAATGACGAAATTTTGACCAAAAATTTTAATCAACATATTAGTTTGAGTAAAAAATGGATAGTTGAACAAAATCAAACATTATCAACTTTAATAAAAAATCAGAATAAATTACATAAAGCTCTTTTAATGTTAAATAATAGCACCTCATCAAGTAATGACAAGCTAATTAATTACGCGCACCTTAATCAGCTTTTTAATATTATTACTGATAACGCTAACGATTTGTATACGGAGATGCTTCGTATCGAAAATATTCTAGCATATAGTAAGATAAATAATGTGCACCATTCTATTTTAAGTATTGCATCAATGAAGGATATAATTGAAAATTTGCACAAAATCTATGATTCTGAACAGATCCTTCATTTAGATATAAGGGACTATTATACATGTATTAGGATAGGTTCATATTTCTCAGGAAATAAACTAGTAATTGCACTTAGAGTACCTATCATTTATAAAAGCACTTTTGAACTATATAAGCTGTGTCCACTACCTAATAAAAATCAGGAAATCCTTGTTCCCCCTTACCCGTTAATTGCAACCAATTCTCTAGAACATGTGTACATGGAGGCAGAATGCCCGAAGTCTGGCGACTGGTACATCTGCGAACAGAGGCTGGGTCATCAAATACGAACAGACCAGGATTGCATCCAGAAACTCATTCATACACAGGAGGTAGATGAAACGTGTAGATCCACGCCTATCTCTCTGTCCAAGGAGGCTCTATTAGAGCTAGATGATCAACACTATGCTATCAGTTTCCCGAAACCTACAAAAGTCGAGATAAAATGCCAACAGGAACAACACGTCATTCTGAAAGGAAGCTACGTCGCTACTATACCCCAACATTGCTCCATGATAACACAACTATTTACTATTATAAACAACAACAATAAAGTACGCGGCCAACCCTTGAAAATTATGTACATACCTCAGCAGAAGATATCTACTACGAATAGTGAAGACCGCACCGGTGTATTGAAGATGAACTCTATAAACCTAAGCAATCTCGAGAAAATCGAACAACAATTATCGATAGAAAAACCAGTACAAATCGACAGAATCCAATCGACGAATTTCTATCATACATCTATACCATTATACCTACTTACGCTATCCGGTGCAGGCGCACTCGCATTAATACTATATCGCAAACATAGAGCAGCCTCCGCCGTACGCACTAACGCATCCACAGGAGTACAGACTGAAGAACAAAACGTCGCAACACTTGCTGTAGACTCAGCAATTAGTTGCTCAGCTTAGGGGGGAGGTGTCACGGGTGACGTCACACATCACCACGTCACGGCCCGCCGTACGGCAGCCCTTCGCGTCGGCCTACGTCACACCGCGTCATCAGCATACGTAGTGCATCGAACCACCGTTGTATTAAGTGATTGTGAAATACCAAATATCAGTGGACAATAAAACGAGATCGCCGCCAAGGCTCGCGGCCAATCATTACTTCCAAATCAGTTAGGTTGGACACTTTAGTTAAGATCTTTATGTAACCTTTTGCACCAAATACATCTATTCTGTAGTAAAGACCTGTTGTCATTTACCTCCTCCGCTGCTGCCACACTCCCTACATAATTAGGTTAAGCAATGTCGGGCGAGGTCAGTCCTTGGATGGGTGACCGCTTTGAGTGGTTACTAACTGAACGCTCCCGTGCTTTGGAAGGCCCGTTAAGCCGTTGATCCCGGTTGCCGTCTATGATAGCAGTCGTTAAGCCAAGTTAGAGGCCTTCGGGCGGCTTGAGAACTTCTAACAGTCAAGTTGCCCACTCACTTGACAAGCTTAATCCCAATAAGGTCTAGTTTCCCCCTCGGGTTGGAAGGTCAGATGGCAGTCGCTTCCGTAAAAATTAATGCCTACGCCAACTCTTGGGATTAGGTAGCGAACCCCAGGCATCTTTCTGGATGCAACTGTACTGGGAATAACGCTAGGAGGATGATGACAGTTTCCATGTAAAAACGGGAGAGGTGTGAAGTGACAGGTCAGGACGAGTCGGTCTTAAATATGGCGCCTGCGTCTATCATCCCATAGAAACTTGTCAAACTTGCCATACAATTTTATCTAACACGGCTTACAATTACAGCCGGTTTCATGCAACTCGCACTAACCAAGGTTTGTCTAAACTGGACCAACGATCGATTACGTAACCCCCGCAGGCCAAATCTCCCGCTTGTCACGTCTGAAGGGCTAATTTGTACACAAATAAAGCGCACCTGCGACCACTGACCACAACAGAAGCTACGGGCTCAGTACGGGCTTAAAAGCTATGTAAACTTAGATATCTATACGCACTCAGTGATAAAATATGCGTATGAATTACTGTTCAAAACGGGATATTTACCATGTAAATGTTGATACTCGTATTCTTGAGTTTCCGATATTTCGGCGCTGTTGCTGTTGTTGTTGTTTGTATGTTATATGGTCAATATCCCGTTTTTAACAGTAATTCTATTGTTAGTGACCATGTTAGCCTGAAATCGTATAAAATATGCGAATACGAGTATGCCAGTCGCTGGTAGACTAAAGGTAAAATGAGACGATTGAATTTCTAGTCTGTTCTACCACATTAGAAGACGATACCTATATTTTTTCTTTGAACTACACCTTTGAGGAGATTAGTCGTAATTAGTCTGGGTTCAGACAGGACGCAATTATTGTTTTCTTCGATATCGTCATATTTTCTCATCATACGCTGTTAACTATTTCCAATAATATGTTTATACCTACTGATCTACAGGGTGATTCAGGAGACGTGAGCAGGACCAACACTACATACATAGTAAATGGCAATGAATCGTTTACCATTGTATTTAAGTGAAACACCCGTACCTTTTTCCTGTATTTTAATTTTTGTTAAGTTAAAGTTTAATTCTCTACAATCATGGTCACCCTACAACAACTGGTTTATAAAGATAAAAACCTCTAATTGTTATGACAGCACTTTGTAAATTGTCACATTGAGCGAGATACGATATTTCAAAAGTAATCGGACTCAGATGACATTCAATTTGACACGTATCACTTGACTGAAGTATTCTGATTGTAGAGTGAGCATGAATTTCGTAAATAATTTAAAACATTTTGTTTTCAACACTACAGATAAATGAACGTTAATTTCACTAGTAGTGGCACGAAGCAGTAGCTTACTCGTATGATCTACTGAATCTGTAGTGTTGATCTCGCTCACGTCTCCCGAATCACCCTGTATATACGTCTAAACCATACCTGAACAAAGTTTCATAAAATACTTAAACATTTTAAATTGATTGATCAATAAAAAAAAAATTACTCTCATTACCCATTGTAGGCAAAACGTTAAGGAGGCGAGGGTTGTATGACTATAGGAAGTATTACCATCACCTCCAAAATTTACACACGTTAGATCGTAACAAACAAAAATATTTAATGAGTGTAAATTTTTCCTTGATTGGCCAATATAGTCAGTCAGGACAAATATGCCACCGAGTGCGCCTTTTCTAAAGTTTAAATTAAAGTCTATAAATGTTACAACATCTTATATTATCCCTAGTTTACTGTATGAATGTAACATATCGTTAGCTGTATAATGTCCATCGATTTTTTTTTAATGCAAGGCGCCTTTATCTCGGTGGTTCATTTGCCCCGACTGACCCTACATTACTATGACCATTGTTTCCATCACATCGTTTTCATGGTTACCATTTGCATTTTCATTAGGAATGTATTCCCGCATCAGCGGTACAGTAAATTTTTGACCTTTAATTTGTGACCTACTTAATGTAGTGAGTCCTGTCAAATTGTATAGAAATTCAAAGAAAAAGTTTCCGATATGGGTAGGGAATTAAATTCCTGGTCTATATAACTACATACCAAACATTCTTGTAATAAAGTATACCCATGTGTAAGCTGCAACAAGAAAAACCCCCACCAGAGGGCGCCATAACCGTGTGCGCGGCTTTCGGCTCCAAGCAGGCGGACCGCGGGACGCGAGGAAGGAGAGGGGGAGTTGAACAATGGCGTCACACAGAAACGCTGTGCTTAGGAGGTGTTGTCGGTCGTTTTAACTTCACAACTAAAATGTTTGCTAATCCCATCTGTAAATGATATTTTGCAATATATGTGATGTGTTTTGTGCGATCAGTTCTTAATTTTAATCATTAAACTCTAAGGTAGCTTATACATGTATATCACAGAATTTCCCTTAAAATTACAAACTTTAGCCCTGCAATACAGCCGTTTTACTCGTATGATTAATTCGTATGCAAAAATGGGCATAAGTATCGTTTAAAATTCCATCAAAACGACGGTCCCATGTGTGGCATGGGCTACAGTTTATGGTCACGATTCGGTGTGCATACTATTATAAATATTATAATAATGTAAACCTGGTAACAGTGGTGACATATTTTCTACCCTTATACATAGATAATTAAAACAGGGGAAGCTCAGGGTGACAGACGGTTGAGATTACAAGTAATTTTGCGGCATATAGTATTTTAGAAGAAAATTGGTTATTCTTGGCCTGGTCAAGTTAGCGTTAACCCGTCTAGCGCGCTAGTATCACACGTGTGTTCGTAACAAATTTTGAATTTCGAACCTAGATTTGTTATAGATATAGTTGAAATTACAATACATTTTTAATTGACATGTCGTTCCACGGGTTAAATTAGATTTCATGTCCTTTGCCTATACCTTTCGTCGCAAGTTTCGAATAATCAAACATTCCCAATCGTTTTAAAACGAAATCCATTTCTTTTTCCTTCTTAAGCAAATCGTTGCCTTATTTAACCATAACCAAATAGCTTTTTCGTACACTATAACAATGACTAAAATTCTTGGAAAGGAAACAAATGTTTTTCGATTGTTATAATTATCAAGTAACGTAACTGTAACTGTCTGTTCGGCGTATGTAATAAATACACCACCACCACATCAGCCAAGGACGTCCACTGCTGGACACAGGCCTCCCACAAATTCACGGGGGGTCCATAATCGCCACGCGTGGCATGCGGGTTGGCGATCGCAGTATCTCCACCGCACTCCAGGAATGCAATGTAAATATGAATGGTATGTAATACATAGTAGAAGATTTTCGTAGGCTAAGCGACCAACATTGTGCTAGCAACATTATTATTAAATTATTTCTATTCGCAACGAATTCATGGGTGTACTTTGAATGCAAACCCGCTCTTCCAACATTAGCGTTCGATTGATGTATTTATTTCAGGCTTGGAACAAACCAAAATCAGAAGGGGGTTACGTAACGTTTTCGAGCGTTCGTAAGGCAGATCTAAATGTCATTTTCCGTACTAAAACAATACTCGTACTTACCTATGCATAGTTAGATCTACCCAGCGTAAGTTTGAAACATTACATTATACTGGGTGGAGCATAACGATGGACTTTCCTGTCAACAGGGAATAGGTTAGCCTTGATACTATACCTACTTTTGCCAAATAAACTATATTCGTAACCGTTTTCGAGTTATCGCTTTTTATACATCAATTAAAAAAACAGCATGTTTTTACCCTATCTTATAAGAAAGCTATAGGGACATGTGGCACTTCAAAATATAAATACTTAAATGGTAATGTTAAAACAATAGGGTTGTTACTAATATTAAAAGGCATTATTTTAATCATTTTTTTTCTAACACAAGTTTCTACCGATTAAAAGTCGAATTTATGACATCATTTAAATGACAACATACTTTTAGAAAAGTCCGTGGTATTGTATGTAAGTATGTTTTGCTTTATTGTACATATAGGTAAAACACGGTAAAATGACAAACAAACAAAAAGTGGAAGTACAAAGGCGAGCTTATCCCTTTAAGGGATCTCTTCCAGCTAACCTTTATTTGTATAATTGGTATATTGGTATTTGTATAATAAGCTGGTAATGTACTGTATAATTATAATGCTTTTCTAAATGGTTTTTGACACAAGTTATATAAGTATTTCTTTCCAAATTAATACAATTATGTAGTTATAATAAGTTGATTTTTTTTTATTCCCGTTGCGTCGAGTTAAGAATCGATCAAGAAAAGGGTCAATCAAAATGTGATCAAAATCAATAAAAACAAACGAAAGTCGTCTCTCCTCTGGGGTGTTATTCACAAGCCGACTCAATTTCACCACTCACCTCACCCGTTTTTACATGGAAACTGTCAAATGTCATTTGTCAAATTTTAAACAGTTTACATATAAAAACGGGTGAGGTGACGATAGTCATGGGTGTACAACGAAAAATATCGCGTTCATTAAAACGTCGTTCTGTCGAGATTAAACAAAATAAGGACTGATTTTCAGATGTATGATAATTGTTTCTGTGACACATAGAGCCGACACATAATTCTATACCTGCGGTATGCAGGCACTCACTTGCCTCGTGTACTGGATATGTTATATAATATATGTTTAAGCCACTCGTATCTGCCTCCTGGCGCGATGAAGACCTTGTGGTGCCTATCGTCAAGAGTAAAACAGGAGATGTTTCAGATATATCTAATTATAGACCCATCTCCCTGGCCACGATAGTTGGAAGAAGGCACATTAAGCTCCACGACGCTCAGTTTGGGTTCGTTCCCGGCCTGTCTGCGGAAACTGCCATACTTAGTCTGAAGCACACTGTCAAGTATTATACTGACAGAGATACGCCGATTTACGCTTGTTTTTTGGATCTTTCGAAAGCGTTCGATACAGTATCATACGATATCCTCTGGCGTAAATTGAGCGATGTAGGCCTACCGCCCGAGTTGATCTCCCTGTTTAGGTACTGGTACTTAAATCAGGAAAATCGTGTTAAATGGGCAGGCGAGTTGTCGGAACCATGCAGGCTGGAGTGTGGGGTGAGGCAGGGGGGTTTGAGCTCGCCTTTACTCTTCAGCTTGTATGTAAATGCACTGATTGAGGAGCTCAGTGGTATGCATGTGGGCTGTTTTGTTGATGGGGTCTGTCTCAATAACCTTAGCTATGCAGATGATATGGTGTTGCTGGCTCCCTCGGTTAGTGCATTGCGTCAGCTGATTTCTGTCTGTGAAGCGTACGCGGCATCGCATGGGCTGACTTACAATGTAAGTAAGACAAAGTACATGGTCTTTAAGGCGGGTACCAAATGTCCTATATTTTTTCCTCCCATAGTTCTAAACGGACTTCCCATTACGAGAGTAATCGATTTTAAATATTTAGGTCATTATCTCACTGAAGACCTTAAAGACGATGTAGACATGGAGAGGGAGCGAAAAGCACTGTCAGTTCGAGCGAATATGCTGGCTCGCAGATTTTCTCGGTGTACAGAGGCGGTTAAAATCACGCTTTTTAAGGCTAACTGCAAATCAATATACACCTCTAGTCTGTGGCTCAGTTACACTCGGAGAGCTTACAATGCCCTTCGCATTCAGTACAATAATGCGTTTAGGGTGCTGTTGAGACTGCCACGTTTCTGCAGCGCGTCAGCCATGTTTGCCGAGGCACGCACAGATGGTTTTGACGCCGTCTGGCGCAAGAAAACTGCCTCGCTAATGGTCAGGGTGCGCGGCAGTAACAACAGCATTCTAAATATGATAGCAAATAAGTTAGATTGTCCTCTGATGTGGAATCTCAGTCAGAGGACCAAATCTCTATTTTCAATTGTATACTAACATAGGCTAAGCATAACTAACACCGATTGGATCTCAGTTGTCCTTGTTAAATAAATAAATCAATAAAATAATTGAATTTGTCATAGAAAAAAATCCAAAGTTGAGTACTCAAACAATAAGGTACCTTTACTAATCTACACAACCACATATGAATAGAACTTTATAAATTCAGAAAAGAAGCCTGGTTTGTGTAAACAGATAGATTAGTTACCGTTAATTTTATCACGTCTGCTTTGTTAATCTTAATTAACCCAAATAATGATTTAATCATACAAATGACAGGTCGTATCAACGAGGCCGAATCGGGTCAAAATCCGTCTAAAAGAAAAAGGTCACAAGTGTCTTTGTAATACACGTGTACTTGTGACCTTTTCGGAAATAGCCGAGAAATAAGGCCGTTCACATCGTATCTTTTATTCACTCCAAGGACTCCCCTGCGATGACACCGCGCCTTAATTAAGGGGGAGTTTCGTAAAGTCGTCGTCAAAAATATGTATACATTTTTCACCTTATTGCAAAGACATTAAGGTTCAAGAGTGTAAACATTATATTTGAATTCGACCGTATCCACCTGTGTTGGCTGTGTTTTAATCACAAGTACCATGATTATGTATGCGTTTCCGGGTACGTTAGTGGTACTGAAGTTTTTAATGAAATGGAATTTATCATGGAATGGGTTTTACTTATTTATGGGTTTCGTGTACGGGGATTTGAGAGCGCTTAAAATTACGATGTTGCAAAGATGGTTTAATTACCTTATCTTACCTTTAAAATTGGTGTTGTACAAGTCCACTGCAAATTGTAACTTACCTAGAACAAAAATATTCTCAATAAATATAGATATAATAAGTAGTTAATCCTTGTGTAATTAAAATTAATACATTAATGTCGGGCATTATAAAGATTCGTTAGACGAAAATGTCGGATTAAATTTTCTTGCAAAAAAATTTAAAAACCCGTTTTTTGTCATCCTCATACCCTTGTTAGTACATAACAAGAATACCGTAATTCACCCCATAATTAACCCGGTCACTAATCCGTGTCCCCGTGCCGTTCGTCATAACGGACCCATAAAGCCGGAATGACGTACAACGTCATAACACCCCTGTGACGGAACCTGACGTTTATAAAAAAAATACCTTGCGGCAATGACAGAACCTGAAATTTTATTTTATTCGATATTTTTTCTTAGTGACCAATGCACAGAACTACATCGCGTATACTATAAATGTTTACATTGTAAATGATAAATGATCAGTTGGCAAATGATTATGTGGCAATTTGTCTTTTGGAAAGTGAAAAAATATCATTAATAATTTGGATGGAAATATAAGACGCTTCCTTAGAGCATCCGCAGTAACTCCTTGTGACCCAGTTTTTCTTTTTGCATTCGGATAAATTTTGGTCTAATGTTATAAACTTACAACCTCCAAGTAATGGATCCTTGACACCACGAGATAGCGTGCTAGTCAATAAAATTTTTGTTTATCTTTAATTTTTTTACTAATATACTATTTTCGACTGGGGCCACTTGGACATAATTGCTGGCTCACTGATTACTAGACGGTTAATTTTTTTTTCCTGTTACAGGGCTTACCCTGTATATGTATCTCTCAAATTCGACAAAATTGATTGTCTCCAGAAAAACACGAAAGACTCCTTGTAAAGCTCGGTTTCCTACGCACACCTTAGTTTTACTGAAAAATAATATCGTTGGTCACTCTTGGATACAACTAGCGTAGCATCAGGATAACTTGAAGAAACTTGAATGTACAGTAATTGGAATAATGATGATTTTACTGTCGCTGGTGGAAAGTTACCCCTTAATCTGTTAATATTTTTTGTTCAATAACCTTTCTACGAACGTCATCCTTTTTAACCATCGCTAAAACTCGTTAAAATCGCCGTCAAACATCTCATGAAATCTTTCAAATAATTTTCAAAGCTTTCAAGGCCCATAAAGTTAGAAACGTCTCAAAACGTCTAATTAAATAAAATAATGAATGGAATCAGGGGTCCGTGTTCATAAAGCTACGGGCCCCCCGTACGGAACCCTTCCAGCGGTCACGCCCGTTTACCTTCTAATTATGCTTAGCGAATACTTTGGTGAGTGGCCACTCGGCGGTAGGAAGTGGTAGCTGACGACTTGAATGAAAGCTTCGCGGGAATTAAGAGGTGATTATAGAAAAGATAAATGTTGTTGATAAAAGTGAAGCATAGTGGGAATTTGTTTTCTTACTTTAATTAACTGATTCTGCGAAAGTGGCCTGTCTTAACTTTTAGGCTTCTTATAATAAAATTCTAAGAACACATAATATAAAAATAGCACATTTTTTTGTAAAATAGCTAAATACTCGTAGAATATAACGAGTTTTATCATGGCTTTTTTATACTACTACGATGGCAAACAAGCTTACGGCCTGCCTGATAGTAAGCTTATACCGTCGCCTTGCCGTAGCCAGGAGAATTACAAGCGCGTTACCGACCCTTTATCAACTTGAAGAATCGGTGTGTTGACAGCTAGACACATATGCGATATTCAGGTCCCTCGCTCTCAAGATAGCGTGCCCTCGGGAGCTCTGGCAACCTTACTCACCACCAGGAACACACCACACACCACCACACATATACCTAAGGAGCAAGTAGTGGTGTTATTATGGTTGTGGTCTTCTGTATGGTAGAGGTACTTCCCCAGTTGGGTTGCTCCAAATATGAGCGAGAAGACGTTTAGCTGTACACTACGTCTCTTAAGCTTCAAGCAAGTGCGCGGCGCAGCATCATTGCGTAAAGCGAATTCGGTCCTTGGCACGTCGCACCAAAAACCGCGCGGTATTCGGTAGCGCGGTAGAGCAGAGACGGCGTGTGTTATATATAAAGCAGTAATTGACAGTCGACAGTTTCGGAATGTTCAAAAATGCCAAACCGCCTCCCCACCGCGCCGCGCCGCGCCCGCTCTGTGCGTTTCGAGCTTTAATGGTGGACAAGTTTATGTATATTGTATATGTATTTTTTTTACAACAATAAATAATGCGTCGCGATACCCCTTTTTAGCAAATAAATAAGCAATACAGTGTTTACGTTATACGATTCCAATGTACGCGCAACAATGTACGTTCTGGAGTGCGATGGAGATACTGCGATCGCCAATTCTCATGACAAGCGTGGCGATTATGGTATTTACCCGCCTTTAAATTGGGGGAGGCCTATGTCCAGCAGTGGACGTCCTTTGGCTGATATGTGTGTATATTGAATGTAATATTAATAACGTAATTTTATCAACAATGGCATGTAATATTTATAATATTATTAATAAATGACTATGAGTCATAGTCTATGACTAATGACTATGACTATGGTGGTGGTGGTGTTACTCACAACAGCACTACATATAAAGGCAAGGCAGAAACGGCATATTGAAAACCTATAATATAACGTCCAGAACAATCCTAGGCAAACATATCAAAATTCCATGTACCCGGTTCAATTTTACGACAGTCATCTATGCGCTATAAGGTCTTACCGAAGTTCCTAATGTTTTGATTTCAAATGACGGCACTCCAATATTTCTCCAAAACCCTTCCTACTTACATTACCCTCAAACGAAAACCTACTTAGCGCCCTTGTTATAAAGTCGAATTTCACTATTCAAATACGTCCTTATGTAAAATATTCCTTAACAAGACTTAAAAGTATTCAGAAGTTATTTAAATGGGTAAAATTACTTGTAGAGGAAAAGCACTGAAAGGAAAGGATATTAATTAAAAGACATTAAGTTCTCAGTTGAATCATTTGTTTCAAAAGTATGATCTTGTAAGCTCCAAAGTTGTAAAGTAAGATTTTTCTTTAATTAAACAGTTTTAATAGGTTTTGTAAAAGTTATACTTAATGATTCTTATTAGATACAATGTTGGCCCAGGAGTTTAGACATACCGCAGTCTTATTGCGAAATTGGTGACGGCGATTGATTTTGTTTAACATTACATTAGATAGACAATTTGATTTTTATCATCATTCACGCCATTTTATATCCCACTAGCTGTTGCCCACGACTTCGTCCGCGTCTACGCTCTTATTGGTTGCAGCGTGATGTAATATAGCCTAAAGCCTTCCTTGATAAATGGACTATCCAACACTAACTACTAGCGCGTTCAAACAAACAAACTCTTCAGCCTTATAATATTAGTATAGATATGATTGGGGTCGGCTCAGCATATTTTTTTCTTCCATACCTCTCTATCACCCGTCATCTCATCACAGTCATCACTCACATTCTTTCGATACATATCGTCTCTCACGCAGTCCATCTACCTTTTCTTTGACCTACCTCTTCTCTTACATCATATGACTTTCTCCCTTTCCGTCCTCATAACATGTCCAAACCACCGTAGCGTAGGCGATCGATCAGCTTTTAACTTATGAACTATGGGTGCTACTTTCAGGTTTCTTATATAATCAGTCCTTATTCGATCCAGTTGATTTTCGCGCTATTTATTTTCAATTTCCTTTTATTTCGTAACGTTGTGGTGCTTTGTTCCTATGCTTTTACAGCCAGGAATGTAAATTCAATACTCTGTAATAGCATTAGATTTAAAAAAATAATTACCTACCCTATCGTTTATTTCTGTGCACACTGTATAAGACATCCGTGTCTCTCACACGTATGTATGCTCGCTAGACCACGATGACTGGATAACTTTCTTAGTATTAGTTTTGCAAACAATGCACCCACCATGCAGAATAAAAGCCAACTAAAGACGCCATATTAAACAGTTAAAACCAAAATATGCTTACGACATAAGCCGCTTAAGTTCGTCACAACCGTTAAAGGAAAGACCGAATGCAAAGTGCACTTAGGATGCATTCACCTGCACTCATTTGCATCCGAGATTGTCCCAGAGCCCGGCTCTGTGCTAAGCGATTTATGTTTGTTAATGTTTAAATTATGTTTCTTGGTGTATAATAAGGACTTTACAATGAGCTTGGACATAATGTAAGTCATTACGACACTGTGAGACATAATGTAAGAGCCATTACGACATTAGAAATTGCTTTATCAGCTTACAATACGTATGTACATTAACATATTAGGTTATATGTTACGTTACGCAGTGTCTCAAGAAGAGAATCTTTGACCAGCGTCTGTTGCCAGTGATGACATATGGCACTGAAACGTGGTTGCTTACTAAGGGCCTCATAAGAAGGCTCAAAGTTACCCAAAGAGCAATGTAGAGGGCTATGCTGGGAGTATGTCTGCGTGATCGCATCAGAAATGAGGCCATCCGCAGCAAAACCAAAGTAAACCCTCCCCTCCAAATCTCCAAATCCAAATATAGCCCTCCAAATCGCTAAACTTAAGTGGCAGTGGGCAGGGCTAGCACGTAGAACCGATGGCCGTAGGGGCGGAAAGGTTCGCGAGTTGTGACCACGTACCGGACGGCGTAGCGTGGGCAGACCCGCCACTAGGTGGACTGATGACCTGGTAAGGGTTGCGGGTGTCCGGCTTGTCTAAGGCCTTCTTTGATGGATGAGAGGAATGGGTGGAAGTTTCCAGATACCTTTGAATTCCCGCATAAATGTATTCAGGGTACATCACAATGTGGTTTTTTTTTCGTATATATTAATGATAAAATGTACATTATCATAATCAGTACTGCTTTTATAATTTTTATTTTTATTTTTAAATGAACGTATGTTCCGAAAAACTCATTGCTACAGTGAACAGCAAATGTGGATGCAGATCATTCTAGTACTTTGTCGCACTAACGTCACAATGTTGCGACAGTTGGGATGCGTAGTGAAGAAAGTGACAATATACTAAAATGATCATCTATTTTTGCTGTTCACTATACGAGCCGCGTTGAAAGCCATATCCCCGTTCTTTCAATCTTTTCAAGGTTAGGAAACTCAATGTAAGTAAAATCTACAAACATCGGTGGAAAAACAAAGGAATATCAATTTATCTTGAATATCTTGAAGATCTTCAGACAGTCTAAACATTTTCGCGGCCCATTGTTCGGAAGCCGTAGACATTCAGCGATAATATAATATCTGAGCGAATCTCATATGTTAATCTCTTCGAAAACAAGGTGTCATTCATGTAATCAACAAATGCGTAATTTTCAAGCAAAAAAGTACCTTATAGCGAAAACAACAAGGCGTATATATTCTGTAACGATGCAATCGTCCTTAATGACCTGTTATTAGGGACTTAACACACACTTTTGAATTTCTTCGCAGATGTATGCAGCTTTTCTCGCGATGTTCTCCTTTACCGATAAGCTAACGGTAAATGTCAAATGATATTCCGTACACTTAGTTTCGGAAAACTACGAGTCGGGATTCGCACCCACGAATGCCGCTTGACAGCCGCATGCTTGAACTACTAGACTACCGTTAGCTTTTGACTCAAATACACGTGCACAAACTTCACGCCTATATTCCCAAAAGGGGTAGGCAGATCACACGAAATTTAATTTCAGTTTTCAGTGTCACCATTTTTTTATACCACGTCGGTTGCAAATAAGCGTAGGGCCCGCCTGATGGCAAGCGGTTACCGCAGCCTATGTACGCCTGCAATTCCAGGGGTGTCACATGCGCGTTGCCGGCCCTTTAAAAATGTATACACTCCTAACTATTGTAGGTTTATGAATGGAGAAAATGTGATATTGCAGTGACAGGTTGCCAGCCGATCGCCCACAACACACTTCAACCTAGTTCCCACAGTCGACTCTTACGGCAGCCAAGTGAAGAAAGGGGGTGGTGCTTTTCTAACCCGGCATCACGCAGGAAACACGCGAATATACTAGTTTCATCATCATCATACTCCTAGCGTTATTCCCAGTACAGTTGCATCCTGAAGAATGCCTGGGGTCCGCTACCTATTCCCAAGAATTGGTGTAGGCACTAGTTTTTACGGAAGCGACTGCCATCTGGCCTTCCAACCCGAGGGGGAAACCTGACCTTATTGGGAATAGGCTTGTCGAGTGAGTGGGCAACTTGACTGTTAGAAGTTCTCAAGCCGCCCGGAGGCCTCTAACTTGGCTTAAAGACTGCTATCAAAGACAGCAACCGGGATCAACGGCTTAACGTGCCTTCCAAAGCACGGGAGCGCTCAGTTAGTAACCACTCAAAGCGGTCACCCATCCAAGGACTGACCTCGCCCGACATTGTTTAACCTCGCATACCTCACGCAGTACGCGGGTGCCACTGGGCCACGAGCGCTCCATGAATATGCAATAATTTATTTAACTAAAATTAACAACAAATAACAATACGTATTCTGTTATACCGGTTATCTTGTTCGTCCTTTAGTTATATCCCTATATAGTGATATTGCCTGAATGTCCCGATAAATTGTGTGTCAGGGAGCATTTCCTGAAAATAATGGCGGCCATTTTTCATAGCGATTATACGCGGTATAGATGGACATACGTCATGGGCAGCGTATGTGGACTGCCGTATTGTGCGCGAATTAGTTGGTAAAGGTGAATTTATGGAACCTGGCGCAAATGGAATGAAAAAAACATATGATATCTATGTTGTCATATTATTCTTAGTAAACGGGACTGAATAGCGTAAAATTACATTTATTTACCTTTTTGTGGTTACCCGACATTCCGGATGCCTTACATCATCCTTGGTCGCGAGTTGACAACACCAGCTTAGTTGCAGCTCACGTCCAAGGGTATTTGTGACACATTCGAAACGTCGGGTCACCTCAAAAAGGTGAATTAATTTAATTTAGATGCTGTAGTAGTAAATATCTCCATTTTGATAGTTACACGTATTTTATATATTATTATTGATTGGTGGATGGATGGTACTTAGAATTACGCAAAGTAACGTCTGTAAATATTTTGTAACCTAAGCAGTATTGTAAAATGAAAAGACCTAGAACTAACTAACTAACTAGGCTGGCACGACGACCCAAAATGAGTCCTGGCCTCCGAGACAAGAGCACGCCACTTTTCTCGGTCCTAAAGGACCTAGAAAAGACCTAGGGTTCCTTTTATTCCGTTGAAGGCAGATGACAAATTTGTCAAATTATTGTGACATATCCGTAATGTCACGGAAACGTGTAATTTATCAACCTATATGTTTATAGTTCGACGTTGATATCGCCACAGTGCACAAAAGTGCCATAAGTATGTGCAGTAGCCATGTCACAGATCTGTCATTGAAATAAGTCGAACCGCGTCTTTAACAAAAATTACTAAATATAAAACACTTCAAAGGAAATGCCGTTTTTATTTACTGTTACCAAAGCAGACTATTACTCTTTTTACAGCAAATGTACACTATTAAGTGAGGTTTTCATAAATTTATTCTGAAAGCGCCATTCCATATTCAGGGGCGTGAGGACGCAAATAAATATAGGGTGCTTATGCGCAGTGCAACCTTCTGGGACACACTGTAGCAAGGTACAGTCGGAAAGTACAAGATGCTATATAATTATCGACGAATATAACATAACGAACAAAATGTTGTCTCACTCGCTGCCTAAAGTTAGCTCGATATGCTGTAAGCTTGCAAAAAACGGTGTAAAAATAAGTTTTCATCAAAACGAACCATTATTGATGTACATTGATTCTATTTTTAACGAACTTCATAAAAAGGAGGAAGTTCTCAATTCGTCGGAATATATTTTTTTTATTTATGTACGTTCGCCGATTACTCGGAGACGATTGCAAACCGATTTCAAAAAATATTTTTTTTGTTTGAAAGGGTATGTTTTCTAGTTGGTCCCATTGTCACCAAGTCTGGATCTGATGACGGGATCTTGGAAAAATAGAGGCAACTCCTCAAATTATATAGCAGGAGGATGGGGTCAGGCAAAGTTTGGAGTCGGTGTTTTTTTTGTTAAAAATGTACTTGTTGAAATAACTCTAAATATTATACCATAACGCCGTTGTGATTTTTCTAGAATCGCAAGTGTCCTTAGGCAACCATATCTGCTGACCATCAGGTTTGCTACCGTTGTTGTATTAAAAATGGCTCATTCGAATCTGCTGGAAATGTTTCCATCCGTGCCCACGTTTCATTCTAATACCTATAAAAGAAGATGTTTTCAAATGAACAACTCTTTCCAGTTTTAATGTTGCTTTAAAAGCTTTGCATACATTTACCATTTATTGAGTTAGGATTTTTTTTACTTACGTATTCACTGTTTGTAATATTTATTGTACCTTTCCGGGTTAGTTTATTGGGAAATGAAATTTGCGATGTGGTTGAAATAAAGGTTGTAAAATAATCATGATAAAGGTATCACTATCTGGATTAGTAAACATATGGATTAGTAGCCAACACTATTTTTTTTTAATTTATTGCACAAACCAGTCTTACATAATGAGGACACAGACTACATAATGTTTAGCATAATATTATTTTACTCGTAGAATTAAAGTTTCCTTAGGAATACAATCTTAGAGATACAATTTTAATAATGATATATAGTAATAAAATCATAAAATGACATTCGTTTTCAAAGATTCTAAAATATGCTTTTATCGTCCAAGACTAAATAAAACCTTACCAATGCGATATTTACGCTTAAAAATGAGATATCTTATGAAAACTATTTAGTGCCCAACCGAAATTTCGGCTTCGGACAAAATATCTGTTTGTTTTCGACCGAAACTGAAGCTAAAGGCGTAATATTATTTAGTTTTTAGCCGGAAGTCGTGTTTCGGTCAGCCATGCATTGTAGTTTCATGTAAATTTACCGGACACACCCACACACACATAAAAATGTCACCTATCAGCCTATCAGGCGGTTGCTGTTGACGAGTAACGCATCTAATTTAACCCTTGTATTGTCAAGCGTATTGTTTCAACACGCCGTGATCACACCATAAAACCCGTCCATCTGTCTGCTTCCTCACATCAAAGAGTCTGTCTCGAGTAAACAAATGTGAGGACCGCCCGGAGTTCCCAACTGTTTTCTGAGAAGCTTTCAATTTTAAGTAACGTTTCCCTTTTTTGGCAGTTTTGGGTTAAGCGTTCATTGTGGCAAGCTGTTTCCCGATACGATAACTACTCTCGTTTTTTTTTAAATTATAAATGGGATTGCTCTTGGCCAGCATCCAGCCAGGGGGCAAAGATTAGGCCGACGATGAAGCGAGCTCACCCAAAAGATGCCTATTCACTCGTGCCTTAAAAAGGTCTAGATTATATGAACTCGGAAATACAGACGCCGGCAGAGAATTCCAAACCCGCATTATGAAAGATGAAACAAAGCGCTTGGTTCGAATTAGAGGAATTTCGACCAGGTAAGGATGGTAGCCAGCCGTACGTCTGGATGTCCGATGGAAGAAGGGGGAAGGCGGTATGAGCTCATGAAGCTAATGATTTAGTAAGCCTGGTTTGGCGTCAAACACTGGCCTAATGCCGGCCCTAGCCAGTGATAAGGATTTTTGTAGATTGGATAGTTTTGGTTCTAATCACCTGATGGTAAGCGATGTTGTGGTCTAGGATGGAGCGCGCTTACCTAGTAAAAACCGGTTCACCCTTGTCTTGAAGGCCATAAGGTGTGTAGTTCACCGGGACCAAGGATTTCAGCAAGGAGTTCCACAGGTAGGCTGTTCTTACAATAAAAGCGGAAGTGGAGCGCTTCGTGCGAATTTTTTGAACTGCCACCTTAAAACCTTGTACTATGAATTACTTATACTGTGGTAAAACGCCTTGCCCTATTCCTGTTCGTCCGATAGTAGAAGGGTTCGGGGGGGGGGTGGGGTGTGATGCTGTGTAATCTCTGAGCACACTCCCCGAAATGTAATCGAAATAGTAAACCGAAAGACTAGTAACTTTGCGGAGATTTGGGGAGTTTGCAGCGATTTAATGTGGGAGGTCGATCGAGAGGTTTAAATTTGCAACGATAAAAATATTATTTCGTAGCATTGATATATGATGTGTGTTGTCTAGATATTTATACGTAGTGGTTTGTAATATGTTGAGAACATGGTTTCTCTAAACACCACCGGGTGGCGCTGAACAGATCCAGTAGGTATATCGCGAGTTCACAGTTCTGGGCGAAACTACTTTATAACATAAAAGTCCCAGTGCTCAACACTAACACTAATACTTCAAATACTTTTCATTTTCCATATTATGTCATAATAAAGGTGTCAACTAATGGATATGAAGGTTTATCCGACATTGCAACGTTTACCTTAAGTGTGGTTACACAATAAACTAACCACATTGAGGAGCTTCCAACTTCACACGATTCAAAACACGGTACCCATTTGTACCTACTCACGTACAAGTTAATCTCTCTTAAAGTTGACTACGTGGCAGGAGGAAATTTAAACTTTCGCCCATATATCGTCTGGCATGCGTCTTGCTGCGATACAGCCATAGTTAGAGATTTATGTGTTGGATCTAATGAATTGGTATGCTGCAAGCGTTTTAGAAGATCCGTGAGGCGACGTTGTGTCTGTGACACTCGTTCGTATTTGAAACATACATAAACAACTTTGTGTTATGGGCTTCTCGCATAATCTGGCAGAATGCTGTTCTTTATACAACTACGGTGCCAACCAAGCGTATGGCCTACCTTACGGTAAACAGACAAGGTAGCCTATGGATGCTACATCACAAGCGCGTTGGCGACTCTTTCACACCTGCCTACGCCATGTAAGAAAACAATCCAGATCCATCTTCATTAAACCACAGCTTTCACTAACTCTTTGATACCGTTACAAATCGTAACAAACAGCCAAGGAAGCGAACTAATGAATCAATCTCGTATGTAATTAACCGGTAAGGACGGCGTCTCAAAGGCAACGCGCGCGCAGGAATGCGCGTGACCGATGCAATTAGCTGGTCCTTCGAGCCGGATGTTTTTGCACATTACAAACCGAGTTACTAGCCTATGTCATTAACAAACAAAATTTAATCTTAATTGAGTGATATAAAGTGCAATTTGGAATTAAACATATAGAAAATTAGCTTGAAACAAAAAGGTTTTATCCGATAAAGGGGGTTATTGGAATTTGTGTTCTATAGCTTAACATTCAAGGTTGTCTTTTGATTGTCGCATATTTTTTGGATGTCGTCCAGAGATTCGCAAGTATTCGCGATGCGTTTTGTTTTGAAGCACCTGAATGTGGCACCTGTGCTCATTAGTTATTAGGATCCTGAACTGCGCTGAAGAATTCGACGAGTTTAGATGGCATTCCGTTTTTAATTAGCGTCTAGTTTCGCTGACAAATATGATTTTCACGATAGCACAGAATAAATAAATACGACAGCGCAAAATAGCACTTACGTCTGGTCCTGTATCTAATGAAACCGCTCGCTAATACTTATATATTATTACAAGTATTGAAATTTTCAACTAATGTATGTATCCACTAAACTCGTCAAACATGGCTGACCCTTAGATTGTATCAGAATGTGAATGGCTTCATTAACCATTGTTTAACGGTTTGATTTGAATAAGAAACAATTAACGTCAGGCGAGGGAAGGCCCGTGACTGAGATCACAAGACAAGGAACTCATTTGTGACGCACTTTATCGAGAAGCGGGCCGTTTTATTCGGCGAGATTTCTAGTGCCTAGTTTAGAAGTGTTATAAGGTGCATTCCACGAGAATATCGCTTACGGCACGCGGCTGCTCTGTATGGCAGTTGCCTTCATAAAACGCACAATGCTCGAGAAAATACTGTCAATTTATAAGCCTAAGTCATGAAATTAAATATAATCAGACCAAAAATGGGCCTTCTAGCATTTTCGAGTATTAAAGGTAATCGTGTCGTAAGCGACATTCTCGTGAAATGCACCTTTAGACTACGGACTAAAATATGTGTTTTATACTTAGCAGTAGGTTTTAGGTAAAGGAAAACATCGCGAGAAAACCAGTCTAATTCTAAGAAAAAAAGCTGTTACATCCATATCTTCTCTAACATGACAGCGTGTGCGTGTCCATGTCGCCTGATCAGAGAAATAATTGCGTAACTTATTCGAATGAGCGTAAGGATAAATCAGCTGTAATTTTTTCCTTTATAATAATCGTTTTTCGTTGGGGGAATGCATTGACGCACCATCCGCCCGGGTGAAGGGGGACCGGACGGGTGTGTAGGACGTCTGGGCAGAAGGCCCAGACTACCCACTAAACCCCCAACGACTTTGCTTCCAAGGATGGCTCAACGTCCCAAAATGAATCTCTCCGACACGAGAGTGCGCCGCTTCTCAACTCTGCGCATACTCTTGATGCCAATTGCTGATGTGAAGTTTGCACAGATCTGCCTCGATCATTTTACTTCGAAACTCACGACTTAACCATTGTATACGGACCGAGACAGGGAGAACTCCCCGGGACACTTTCGGATTTTATGAAGAGCGGCCTGTAATTTTGCGGGCCACCCGCCGGTGCGTCGCAGTAGAGTGCTATCTGCGATCCTGCGGCGTCCCACTAAAGGCGTAGCCGGTAATCGTTGGGTTTTTAGACGGTAGTACGGTCCAACCGGATAGTCCGTCATACCCACCCTGATCTTTACCGGGTGGGATACGTAAACGTATTTTCCCAACGCAAAAAAAAGGGTTGCTCGAAAGAATACCTAAACCTAACATACGTACAAAACATCACGCAAACGACGACGGGATATTGACGTATCTAGTGCAGACAATTATTAATCGCAATAAACGCTCCAAAAAAAACGCCGCGTTTTCCACAACCCACCCGTCCCAGTAGGGACAGACGGGCGTAAAGATCTTGTCTCCGTAATAAGGGTCATCTGATGGCGTCGTGTGTAATTGAATTCCCCAAGTTTGATTAGTTGGATACGTTACGATTATTGCCCTACTGTTCTTTGTCAAGATTATGGTTTTGTCTCTAGGGATGTTTGGCCGCAATTAAACGCACAGGTATGATTGCGGGAATTTAGACTCGTATCGTATTGGACATGCTTGGAAAGCCTTATTAATGCTGTTGCCTCTTAGAGTATGGTTAATGTTTGAGGGGCGCAAGACGCGCAAGTTTGATTGAGGGCAAATGCCCCTACGAGAGTGCCCCTTCTGAAACAGGTCCTAGATGCTCTTATTATTAATTAACTTAAAACAACCAAGAAATAAATATTTGAAAAAAAAGATGGTTATTGCTTCTCAGAATCGTGTGTACTTTTCATTGTGATGTAAAAAAAATCCCGATTCTCTGTACCTTTTTAGGTTTCCACTGTGACCGTACAAAATGTGTGAATAAAACTTCAAACATGAAATAAAAATTTCGGCATATTATTTTTCTATATCACTATCAAGGACAACGACAACACATAATGAGAGCTGGAAAAACCAAATATTTCCTATTTTTTTATTTTATTTATTCAGAACACAAACAGTCGCATAGGCAAATTACATATGTGTACATGTAGTGTACTAACAGATATAAAACATACAGATCTGGAGGTTCATTTTTATACAAAATGTTAACAAAATATAAGATAAAAAAAGAGAAAACGAATACTAAAAGTTAAGAGACAAACTATTATAAACCAAAATACAAATTGTACCGGAATTCGACGCAGCAACAGCAGTAAAAAAAAGTGATAATAGTTGACATATAACAAGCGGTAATCATGGCAGGTAAAAGAGTCGAAGACTTGCCATTTCTGAGAACAAAGCAAAAGGTGCAACTTTGAGTGAAAACGCCCACGCAGAAGGTTAAGTGCAATAATCGTGCGTGCTATGGTTAAAGAAAAGCTTCTCATTTGAAAGACTTTTGTAGACGTCTAACCAAGATAAATAATCCACACTTTCAAATATCGACAGAGAACCTAAGTCGTATAGCACTCGGCACAAACTTCACGTTCAAGACTAGAGCAAGAGCAGTAAATGATAATAACCCTTTAAACCACTTCAACTGCTCACTCGATCAAACAGCCAACTATAAAACTAAAACACAAGAGCTTTTGCCGTTCGATCTCATATTCTACACACAAAAGGCTTTATCAGCCAGTATTATCCTATTAACATAGGCCATTTTGAATTTGAAACGCAGTATTTTAGTTGGGAGTTTCATTAGAGTTGGTGCAAGTTGCCGGCGGGTCCGTCTCGACAAACAGTTGGACATTAAGACAAGAAGATGCTATGAGTTGGTGCTAGTGGTGGCCAGAGGGGCGTTTTTAAGCCCTTTTGCGTGACAGTATTGCTAGTGCAAGTAGTGCAGTTGACGGTCTGTGTTTGAATTTGAGTGGGAGTGGACAGTATTGAGATTTCTGAAGAAATAATAAGACGAACTGTTTTATGGCAAGCTTCTTATGGCTGCTAGTTATATCTTTTTAGCCGTACCGGGGTCGGTTAGTGGGTACTTAATCTACCCTAATACCTATTACATAATTTATTACTTTTATAAGTGACATTTTAAGTTAACATTTTTACCTGAGTTAAAAGTTGGAACTCCGGGATTACCAAATTATTAAGAATCAATGTAAAAAAACCTGATCGTAAAAATGAGTGTCTGACTGTTTTATAAATTCATTGAAATTCTCTCAACCAATAAATCAAGAACATTAGCATTTATTCATCATGGTCTAATTTAGTGATGCGTCTATTTTGACAAATTTCCATAAGACAGAAACTTAGTTCCAATCTAATCATCACAAAGTATTAAGCTCAAAATTTCAACAATTGTAAAGATGTACCGAAAATTCAACGTGCTTAACTAAAGCACTAAACAAAAGCTCAGCACAAAACATTAATCGCCGATAGCAGAAAATATGCAGACAAATTCCACCAGAGTAATAGACAGACGAACAAAAAAGGAACAAGAAGCCCAACTCTGTACAAGTAATGTTCGATTCCGCCCTTATGCGAGAGAATCGAGCTTACTTTGCGATTCGCGAGTCATATAATTCATTACTAACCACTTAACTTTAGCAAAACCTAACCTAAGTATGGCTCACAGCTGGGGTGGTTCCTGATTCATCTAGCGAAGACTCTTATCTCGACGAGGACCCTCGGAGTATCTTCAGAGTCTGCGGAAGAGGAATTACGCCACCACCAACGCTGCACGGCTAGGTTCTTTTACAATTCTCACTCGGCTGCGAGGGGACAATAGCGCACTATCTTTTACATGGACAAAATCAGATCAGCATTTCGTGTTCAAGCCAAAAAATGGAACCAACATCATATTCAAAACGAGTCAAGCCAAAAAATGGAACCAACATCATATTCAAAACGAGATCAATTATTCTCTAACCGACTCGCGTGGGTTTTTCACCTAACTGTTACAATGTAATTTTAATGGCGGGGCGTGTTCACACCAAGGCGTGGTGTTCACAGCATGTGACATTGGGACGCAACATAGTATGCATAGCATAGCCACTCGCATAGCTTCGCGGTTTTTCACCTGACTGTAATAATGTCATTTTAATGACGGGGTGTGTTCACACCACGGCATGGTGTTCACACAATGCGACAATGGGACGCAATGGAATGCATACTTGCATAGCATAGCCACTCCCACTAGAATATAAAGTATTTGTAGTTGCGCCAAACTATATTATGTAAGTAAGTTATGTTTTCGTTAAAATCTGATTGTGAAAATTTGACTAGTTTCTATGGGATGACAGCTGATCGTTAGTTGGTGTAACTCATCCTTAGTGTATTGCGTCCGCAGAGATCTAGTGAACCATTGAGATTGGCTATTGAAGTTGCGTACTTAAAGTTGGCTAGTTGGTGGAGATCATCGACTTAATATAATTTTGCAAAGAGTCCAGTACTAACAAAGCAGCATTTGATCAAAGGTGGAAAAAGACCGTACAAGGATAGTCGTATGAAAGAAAAGATGGGCTGTGATATGGCCTCCAAGAAAGCTTGACCTCTTAAGTACTTATCTATATTAATAATTTCGTGCAGGGGTACGGTAGACCCGAACGAGACCTGTCTCAAATTGAAGAACGTATAAAAATAACGATTTTTGAGTTGAACATATGTATCCGCAAAATTCGGATTGTCGCGTATTTTGCATTTAAAAGTGTTAATTCGATGACAAAACGTCGGCCATATTGCCCAGAGACTATATTGCTATATTAAATTTGTTGGTTGACAGTGTCGGCTACGTTCGAAAATCGTGAACTATTTTTGCGTCCGGTATGTTGGCCAGGTTGCTGGGCTGCGTTCTGGGTGATGGGCCATCATCGCCCATTGTGTGGATTCGGCTAGCCGCGTCTGCAGCGTTTTGTTTTTGTAGTTTTCAACGACCTATCAGCCTAGCTAGCAGGATAACTTATACCGTCACGTTATATGGGCGAAATGTATTAAAACGTCACATAAAACGTAACGGTATAATCTATCGTGCTAGCTAGACCGATTGTCACAACAACCGCCTTCAAAGCGAATGTATGGGGCCTGTTACATGGATTCATATCACGATAAGTATCACGTGAATATTAAAGCAGAATCCATACAAATTTGAAAACTGCGATAATATTGACACCCCAGTATTGTGATAATATTAATCGTGTAAAGGACACCACTTGAATGTTTGCTGAGTCTGCCCGCCATCTTAAAGCTGCGTCTCTATTTTGTTGTGACAAACTACTAGGTGACTTATGGCTTTTAAACGTCTAGCAAAATTCTATCCCTATCTCGCTCTATCTTATAACTTAGTGGTACTGGGGGTCTACTCCGAAATTCGAAATCCGAACTTCGTATGGTGCCGTCCCTTTCACTCATATAGTCTATGACAGGAGAGTGAAAGGGACGGCACCATACGAAGTTAGGATTTTGAATTTCGGAGTAGACCCTCAGCTCATGCCGTTCGCCGCGCTCGGACGTTAGAGGCGCTACTGCGAACCGAAAACGAAGTATCTGCCTCTCTCGCACATGTATATTCGAACGACAGAGAGGAAGATAGTTCGTTTTTGGTTCGCGGTAGGCCCTCAGGCGTCAACTTTAAAACGAATAGGGTATTTTACTATAAGAGAAATAAAATTCAAAATGTAATAAAAACCAGCCAAGTGCGTCGGAGCCGCACACTGAGGATTCCGTACAACTAAAAAACAAATGTGATTTATCAATATATTGATATTTTTGGTAAAATATACTTCATAATAAACATTATCACTTAATTTCAAGTTCATAGGTCGATGGGAAGCTAAAAAATTATATGTGTGACAGACAACACACGGAATGTTCTTTGACTTTCTTCGACCGTCCGCCACGCTCGGACTAAGGTGCTACCAACCGAAAACTAAATATATATGCCTCTCTGTCGCACTTGCATATTCGAGCGCGGAGAGGGAAATACTTCGTTTTCAGATCGTGGTAGGCCCTCTGGTCTGACGGCTCCTATTCCTGGATGGTGCGCGTATCGGAATGTGAAATACCTTTGGCAAAACGGAACAAGTTGTTAAATAGCTTCCATTAATTGGAGAAAATATTACCAACTGTTATTATTATCACGTGAAACACTGAATATTGAAGCAACATCCATAGGGGCCTGTTACATGGTTATTATTATCACGCGATATACTCATATCACGATCCGTATCACGTGCAATGAATATTGAAGAAAAATCCATACGATTATGAAAACCACGATAATATGGACACACCAGTATTGTGATAGTATTAAGCGTTTAACAGACCCCATACAATTTAAAAAATCGCGATAATATTGAGTGTAAAGGGCCCCACTAAATAGAATTTGGCGGAGAATAGAGAGCTGCTATCGCGAAACGAAAACGAACGAACATCGTGTATTTCCCTCTGTGTCGCTCGAATTTGCAAGTGCGACAGAGAGGGAGATACACGAACTTCATTTGTTTTTCGCGTTAGCAGCTCTGACTTCGCACCAAAAATACTGACTGGCACATCAATATTTAACAATGCACATCTGAATTGAATTTTAATGAACGATTAGTATTTTAGCTATACAAATCAGTACTGATTACGGTGTCAAATTTTTATGTGCCTTTAAATACTACCCTTATAAAAATGCTTAGGATTAACTTGCAAAGATACTAGCCTTTGCCCGTGACGTCGTTTGCGTAATCTTTTACTCCCAATTCCATATAATTCCATTCCATACTTTTAGTCCCAATCCAGACTAGAGACTATATTTCTATACGATTCGAAGTTTCATCATAATCCGTTGTTGTAATGTTTTTATTTTATACATTTTTGTACACTATTTCTTTCGTCGTTTGCATAACTGTCACGAATAAATGTTTTGTTTATTTCTTTCTTATTTATTTCACCCGAGCGAAGCCGGGCTTTCATCTAGTCTATTAAAATTTCATTAACTATTATCTATAACGCCATTGGTCTTGGGCCTGCGCTAATATTCTTATCAAGAAGTTAGTTTAAGAATAAACCTAAACCCCAATTTTTAACTCATACACCGAACTGAAACCCCTAGAGAACCAAAACTTTATTTTGAATACCAGGATATCATATTAAATTAGAGCACTCCATGAACACAAATACCAACCGGTCTGCATTCCATTGCCGATATTCACAATGCTTACCAACATGCTTCAGTTCAGGTGGACTGGTAAAATTCTGACTCCCTCGTATACTTGTTACATTTGGAGGTAATTTATACCAGATACCAATAGTGCCACGAGTAAAGACAGGGCGTGAATTGCTAGCAGATTTTTTGGTATGTGTATATTCATATATGTAGCAGGCACGATTATTTTGTTTTTAGGGGGATCGTACGCCGAAAAATGTGTTGTATTTCACGAATCCTTTTAATTGAACAGTGATTGTGTGCAATATTGGATATGGTGATTATATATTGGCATCCATTGTGCAATGGTGTAATTTGAAACATGATGTTTTTTTTGAGAATTTTAGCTCAGTTTTTAAAATGCGTATTTGGAATTCATACTACACAAACATTATTTGACTGTCTCCCAGGCAGCAAAAGACGATAAAAATGACATCATAATGTAGTCTTCGTTTACGTGATGTTTCACGTGCCGATGTCACAAATATTTACGGGATAACTCACGTCACTTTTTACGTCCTAAAACGTCATGTTTTACGTCCTAAAAAGTAATTGTTTACGTTATAACAAGACGTCATTTTTAACGTTATATGACGTCGCTTTATACGTTATATGACGTCACTTTTTACGTTCTAAAACGTCATGTTTTACGTTATAAGACGTCATTTTTTACGCTACAATACGTCATGTTTAACGCTGTAAGAAGTCATTTTTCACGTTACATGACGTCACTTTTTACGTCCTATAACATCATATTTTACGTTATATGACGTCAATTTTTACGTTACTTAACGTCATGTTTTACGTTTTTAAGACGACATTTATTTTCATAACATGACGCCATTTATTACGTTATATGACGTCACTTTTTACGTTCTAAAACGTCATGTTTTACGTTATAGACGTCAATTTTTACGTCACAAAACGTCATGGTTTACGTTATAAGACGACATTTTGTACGTAAAATTATACGTCGCGTATAACGTTTAAAATACGTCAGAACGTCATTTTTCAAGACGTCACCTTTGACGTTAATAGACGTCTAATTTAACGTCACACAACGTCATTTTCCCTGTTACGAGACGACATTAATAGACGTCAGTATAAACGTCTTAAATGCGTGGAGTTATGACGTTGTACGACGTCATATCAGACGTCTATTGACGTTGTAACGTACACGTTTTTAGGGTAGGGCTTAGCGCCAAATTTGGCGCGTGAATGTCTTTACTAGTGTTACTCGTGTGTTAAAAACGACAAAAATATTTACACTACACCTTGCCAAAAAACCCACTTTTTGGCCAAGTGGTGACGTAAAATTGTGAACAAAACACGGGTCGTAAAACAGAAAGCCCTTCCTCGCATATGTATGACCCTCGCCTGCGGCTCGGGCCTCAAACATCTGCGATATCGGCATTTCTTTGTTTGACAACCCTTTTATCGTAAATAGCTATTTCTAACACTCGAGTAAAGATTTTCACGCGCACAATTTGGATCAAATCTGAAATAATACAATAAAAGAATGGTTATGCACACAAAACACAATTTATTTTCAAAATATAACCAGGTTATGACGTTTTTAGGGTAGGGCTTAGCGCCAAATTGGGCGCGTGAAAATCTTTACTACTCTTGTGTTAAGAACGACAAAAATATTTTCTAACACTCAAGTAAAGATCTTCACGCGCAAAATTTGGATCAAATCCGAAATAATACAATAAAAAATGGTTACACACACACAAAATAAATGTATCTAAGGTAAATAAGGTAAATTTTTGAGAAAAAAGATGCATTATATATTTTGTAATATAATCTGACACATTTAATAGTTTCAGTTGTGACTGTTCACTAACAAGAAATATTTGTTAGCTTCTTAAAGAACATGGATAAAAAAAAACATTAGTCATTATACTCAGATTTTGGACCGTAAAGTATTATGTTGACATTTTCAGTTAAAATGTTAATAACTTTAAAAATAGTGCAGTGTCTCAATATACATCTGTTGCCACGTGAAGCCTACAAAGACTTAGATGCCCCAACTTTCTCTCGGTATGTTCTAGAATATATCATTTACTTAATGTTTTATCCAATGATTTAACCATAAACTTTATACATAAACGGGTGTAACCAAAATACTGACTATTTTTGTAGTGGGTCTAGGGTCAAGTAGCGGTACTGATAGCTCCGCTACTTGACGCTAGATATCGACTACGAAAATTGCTAGAATTTTGGTTACGAGAATGTCAAAGGATGGGCCGTCTAGGTAATGTATTATTTTATGCCAAGAGTGATAAGAAAATAAAACATCCTTTTCAACATCACAAATCTGTAAACAAAAAAGTCGGAAACTTTGAAATGCAGGTATGCATATTTTGTACTTTACTTACGTATGTGTATAGAACACGCAAAACACAATTTTATTTCAAAATTTGACCTTAAATGTATCTTAAAGTTAATACGACAAATATTAAAAAAGGTGACATTATAAGTTGTGAAATAACACCTGACACATTTATTAGCGTTAGTTGTGACAGTTCACTACCAAGAAATATTTGTAAGCTTCTTGAAGAACATCGATAAATAAAAAAATCTTCATTAGTCATTTTGTCATTATCAGTGATCGTAACTTTTGTAGCATTTCCGGTGCAGCGTAGTAGTAGTGTTAAGAGTATTGGGATAAATGATTTAAATTCTTATGATTCATTAACGTTAATGTTAACCTTAACTAACCGCTAAAATTTTATTTGTCCATACCAACTCCGTTAACACCACTACGCTGCACCGAAAATGCTACAAAAGTTACGACCACTGGTCATTATCAGTTAAATATTAATAACTTTAAAAATAGTGCAGTCTCTCAATAGACATCTGTTGCCTACAAAGACTTTCTTGTCCCAACTTTCTCTATGTATGTTCTAGAATATATATTATCATTTACCTAATGTTTTAACCTATGATTTAACCATAAACTATAATACCTATACGGTCCATCCCTTAACCAAAATACTGGCTATTTTCGTAGTCGGTTTAGAATCAAGTAGCGGTACTGATAATTTCACTACTTGACGCTATGTCGACTACGAGAATAGCTAGTATTTTGGTTACAAGCATGTTAAAGGGATGGGCCGTCTAGGTAATATATTATTCTATGCCAGGAGAGATTGAAAAAGAAAATAACACAGATCCTTTTCAACATCACAAATCTGTAAGCAAAAAAAACTGGAAATTTTGAACATGCAGGTATGCATATTATTTACGTATATTAGAACAAACAAAACACAATTTGATTTCAAAATTTAACCTTAAAAGTGTCTTAAAGGTAATACAACAAATTTTTGAATAAAAAAACGTAACTTTATACATTTCGAAATAACATCTGACACATTTATTAGTGTTAGTAGTGACAGTTCACTAACAAGAAATATTAGTAAGCTTCTTGAAGAACATGGATAAGTAAAAAAATCTTCATAAGTCATATACTTTTGACCGTAAAGCATTATTTTGTCATTATCAGTTAAAATGTTAATAATTTTAAAAATAGTGCAATCTCAACAGGCATATAGAATCAGCAGAAGAATTTATGTCAAGAGTAAAATTTTCAAATATAAATTTACTGTATTGCATGAAATCAAGAGATGGAATTGGCCCATTGACATGACGATGTGAACAATGTGCACCCTTAAATATAGTGTTGGAAATCGTTCTTCCACCAATTCTATTACACACTTGTTGCAATGATTTGTATGGAGTTCTAACTAATTTTTTTAGGGTTCCCAAATTTTTTTCAAATCTTAGCAGAAATATTATCTAATACACCATATTTAACTACATCATCACCGAGGTGAATCAGCGAATGCACATTATATATTACGTATTGTTGACCATAAATGTCAACACAATCTTTAACAAATTCTTTCAGTAAGTATTTGGCATAACTTGAGTATCGCTGGACCGTTTTGTTTGACACCAGTATGGAAATGGCCACATGCAAAATCAGAAAGTGATTATAAACAGGAGTTTGCAATAACCTGTGTAACAATACAGGCCCAATATATAAAAGAAATGTACGAAACTCAGTAGCTTTCCAACGATCGATGTCCTGGATGCTTCGAGGTTTCCGATTAAAATCAGTAGATATAAACTGACGTACGTATAACAAGCTTTCATTCAATAAAGATATTTTTCTACTATTTAATTTAACATTTTTGACTTCAGATTTAGTTGGCTTAACCCATGAATGTAATAACTTTCTCATGACACCTAAACAGACACTATGCATATAGTCAATAGGAAAAGTTGACACAAGACCAATTGGTAATTTAATCAACGGAGAAATCCCAGTGTGGTGATCCTCATCGCTTTGTAAAGAAAATGACTCGTCAGTCCTTAAAGAGCTATTGAGGTCATCCAAAACTATACGATTGTGAACATAGTCACCATGACAAGTGCACTTATCACAACTGGAATATCCATTATGAGATTTTACTCGTTTAAGAAATGAACGTGCCGGCATATCACATACGAAAAAATTTACAGACACAGGTATTACCCGATTGTTACAAAACAATCCATTTCTTAAAAGCAAGTCCAATTCTTTAATAAAATCATCTAAGTAAGTATCAAGTGGATCTGGTTTAGATACGCCACAGAAAATTCCAATTACAAATACAGTTTCTTTAAAATTTGCCATATCAGCTAGTATCCGCCAAAACTGGACATTGGAACTATGAAATAATGGTAAACCATCAATATTAAAATTTAATTTGATATCTGTTACATCATTTCTCATGCTCAGAAAATCTAACAAAGATTTTTTTATTCCTAAATGTATGTATTCTCCATTTTTAAGCACCTTAACATTATATTTACTATTTACATTCATTAAAGTTCTAGCATCAGACATAAGGTCAGTATTATAGGTATTTATTTTCAAATATTATAATAAAGCAGTTAAGGCAGCATTGGTAATATTATATTTTAAAGTCCATTCCATTAAAAAAGTTTGTAAGTCTGGATGATGTGTAATGGTATTTTTACTACACATATTCGTGACAATTGAATCAGATTCTTGATTAACATAGTTACTAATCGGAGATTCGGAAAAAATAGTATAACATAAGTCCTTTCTGTATTTACTTTCATCACTAATAACATGAGGGGAATTGATGCTTGCAGATTCATTCGTAATTGGCGTTCTCTGTGAACATGAAACATTATAGTACAAGTAACTAGACATATAGTATAAAGTAAAGTGCTAGCAAATAAAGTACAAGTAACTAGACAGTAGGATTTATACGAACCAGCAATTTCTTCTCTTCGAGTTTTGTTCGCTGAGGTGCATGTTTTAGCCAAACTTTGATGCTGTCTTCAATTTCTTTGTCTTTTTGGAGTTTTTTTGTTGCACCTGTAAAAAAATATCTAATGATTTTTTTATATGACACACATTTAATAATATAATATAAATATTGGGGGACAATCTTATACAAATCGACCTAGTTCCAAACTAAGCAAAGCTTGTACGGTCGAGGAATTTGAATGTTTCTCACTTTTGGACTCTATTCAAATTCCTCGACTGTACTATGGGTACTAGACCACGATATACATACGTATACATATATAATACATATTTAAGTACATAGAAAACATACAAGACTCAGGAACAAAATATTCGTACTCATCACACAAATAAATGACCTGACCGGGATTCGAACCCGGGAGTTCCGGCTTCGTAGGCAGGGTCACTACCAACTAAGCTAAAGTGGCCGTCGGCGACTCGATAAGAGTTCCGTTTTTCTGCCATTTTGGCTATGGAACCCTAAAAAGACCACTAAAAGTAATTAGTAATAAAATAGACACATTACCGAACTGTCAGCCGTACTACACTTCTATGTTAACTGAACTAAAATTGTTTATAAGATCGTTACCGAAACTAGCGATAGTAGACTTAAATATTAAGTTAACGGGTAGGATTATATAACAGAAAGTAAATATACGTACAATGTATGAAACTGTTATTAATTTTATAAACAACTTTTACTATGGGATACAGGTTGGCCCATTTAGATCGGTCAGTATGGGCAAGTCTGAAATTAAAATACATACATGAAAAATATGTTCTTAGGAACCATGTCATCGATTTTAGTGACAACATAATCTGTATACACATGAATAAAAAAAAACTTGTACTTGGTTCTTATTGAACCCGTTCATATTGAAGAAAAACCCTACATTTTGATGTAGGCTGAAAATCTTACTATGAAACATGACATCTAAAATGTAAACAATACAATGACGTGTCTACAACAATACAATATTTATTTTAAAGAATAATAATAGCATTAATAAATTGCTCTAAATAATTAATTAATATATATGTTAATACATGTTATAACTGACGATTCGAAAGTGCTTGTTGCTAGGCATATTTGAATAAAGAATATTTTGACTTTGTCTTTGATAAATGTAATTTTATTAAAAAATTAAATAACCATAAAAATAACTCTTTTTTTATTAGATTAAAAATAAAATTTGCATTGTATTTCATATTTTTTATTTAAAGCATGTGAAATACAATGCATTTTATTCATTTTAGATATTATGTTTCATATTAAGTCTGACCGATCTAATGGGCAATCCTGTATTATTGTCGGGTGACAAGCAAAAGTCACTAAAATATCTGTCACTGCTACTCAAAACCTCGTATTTCAATACTACATCGATATTGAGATACGAGTTTTACTTTAAGTAGGTATTTGTTACTTAGTGACTTTCGCTTGTCACTGACGATATTCTGAAATTAGGTATTTAATTTTGTATGGAACAGCTGATTCTTTTTTTACTTTCAGAGTTGGTCTCATGGTAATTGTAGTTTGTGTTTCAAGGGAGCAAAATTATTTACCTGTTTACGGTGAGGGCGATATATTGAATCCCGAGTGAAGCGAAAGATTCAAGTGTCTAAGACGGAAATAATTTTGCTACCAAGTACCAAGTGTCTTACAAAATTACATGAACCCCATTTTAGATTCGAAATACGTCACCATTTATTGAATCTGCACCTCGAAAAACTATAGAAAAACTACGAAGAATACTACTAGTCATTCCAGGGAAAAGTATAACTTTGATCCGCTCATTTGAGGGAAAAATTTCTTTTTTGACATTACTTTAGCTATAACTGTAATGTGATGATTAAGTTCATAAAAATTATTCATAAAAAATCCTACTCACCAGATTTGAAAAGTTCTTGTCGTCTTCTAAGAAATGCTTAATTTGACAGATGTCATCTTCACTATCAATAGGCAAGTTTATGGGTAGTTGCATTGGAGTCTTTCTTGTTTTTAAGATATCTGCTACATTTTGAGTCCTTATCCATGACAGAAGTTGATTGTTTTGCTCTAAAATTGTATTTAGTATTTTCATACTATTATATTCGTAACCTGAAAATATATCAAAAATATTTTAAAATTAATATACCATTAATGTATCGAGCTACCATATGTTATACATCGAACCTGTGCTCGATTGTTCCGATAGCTCAGTTGTTTTTAACTTATCTGTTTATTTAAAATTTTGAATTTTCATTAGCAGGTGTTACTGCTTAATACAAAAATAATCAAATAGACCGTATGCATGTTTAAATGAATAAAATAACAATCTTACAAAAATGGACCTAGTCTACAAAGCAAGGCTTGTACTAATGGGTCCTAGGTGACGATACATACTTATATAGATAACAAATACATAGAAATTATCCAAGAAAACCCGACATGGTAAAAAAACATGTCATGTTATTTTTAAAGGGACTGTATGCTTGTCTGCCACCAACATGGTTTTAAAAACAGAATGTGTCAATGTTATGACACAAAAAGTGTTGTATTCAATGTAAAATTCTATATCTATACTAATATTACAAAGCTGAAAAGTTTGTTTGTTTGAACGCGCTAATCTCAGGAACTACTCATCCGAATTGAAAAATTATATTTGTGTTGTCCATTTAGCGAGGAAGGCTTTAGGCTATATAACATCACGCTGCAACCAATAGAAGCGAAGACGCGGGCTAGTCGCGGGCAACAGCTAGTATAAAATAAAAATGTTTATCAATTATCAAAATATTCTAATATCAATTACCTGATGCACTGCCAATTGCTGTTGTGTCAGTTTTAGATGAAGGTTGAGGGGTCTTGACCTGAGTATGTATTATTGTGGCCTCAGCGGAGTCAGCGGCAGTAAAGCAAGGTGTTTGAGGAGATCTAGCCTCAGTATGTTCATGTTCTGAAAGTTAATACACATCTTACCATACATACAAAAATACCAGCATCAACCAAGAGTATTACAAACAGTGGTAATGTTTCAAACCTGGAACCTTATCTTGACAGACCAATTATCTTAAACATGCTAGACCAGGTGGAATGCACCTAAAAATAAAGTGGTCATAAAATATTAAATACCTAATAAAATAATAGAAATTAAACCTATGACTACCTGCATTTTCACCATAAGGATCCTCGTGCAGACTGGAGTTGGTGAAGGTCTCTGTCAATGGGCACACTGAATAAATAAATAATTTGTAAAAAAAATTGTTGAACCAAAAAAGTAAAAAGTACCATCTTGTATTTAACTATGAAAGCAATAACGACACATATTGTTAATACCTGTATTTTCAAAAAAATCCAACTTCTTTTTTTTGTTTATAGTTATTTTGTGATGTTGAAAAAGATCTGTGTTATTTTCTTCGTCATCACTACTGGTGACTGGTCTTGGTTGCCTAATTGTTCTTTTCTGGATGGATGGTATCTCGTCACCATCAGTTAAATCACTGGTCCATTCCGCTTCCTTGGCTTTTCGCCTTGCCAGCATCAAATCATCTATGTAAACATTATGTTAATGATATAATATATTCTAGAACATAAAGAGTCGTATTATCTCAGAAGCTGAGCCTATAGCCCAGTGGGTAGCCACCCTGCCTATCCTATGAAGCTAGAGGTCCCTGGGTTCGAATCCCAGTAAGGGCATTTATTTGTGCAATTAGCATGAATACATTAAATATATTGTTGTCTAGTACCCACAACATAAGCCTTTATTGAGGTTACTATGGGACTACTTCGATTTGTGTAACATTATCCCCTAATATTTATTTATTTATTGTTTCTAATTTGGACCTAATGCAATGCAACAGCTATAACTGGAATTGCAATTGTTAATAGTGCAGAATGATTATAAAGTTAAAACCCACAAGCTCATGTCTTTCATTTAGCATATTTTCATTGAGCCTCAGATTTCTCACGCAATCTCAAACAAAAACATTGGTCCTATAGTTGACAGTAGGTATGAATGTAATGTAAAGAATTTTGCATGAGCACGTTTTGCAGGTACACTAGATATAAGTACACTGTTTACAACAAAACTAAAAGACATGATGACGAATCCTGAGATTGAACGATTTAGATTGATATTACTGCAAAATGTATGATTAAAATAACGATGTGTAACATTTTGGTTCGATAGCACGATTCTGTATCATCGGTATTAGCAGAGTGAAGTCCCCTATCCCCACTAGGCCAGCGTGGGGACTACAGCCCATTCCCTCTCATCCATGAGAGGAGGCCTGTGCCCAGCAGATTGGGACGTATAATGGCCGGAGTCGGCGCGAACACCACAGTCAAAGGACTTCTAACCCTCCATTGGATACAGAAGCTAGACTTCGTATTCAAATATGAAATTTAACTTCTGTATGGAGGGTTCGAATTCCTATGGCTCTAGTGGGGTGCGCGTAGACTCCAGCCGTTCGGTGAGAATCGTCCATAAAGTTACGTGGGCAAGTCCATTTGAAAAGTATGAAATTATTTGAAAATTAAAACACTACTGAATATAATTATCACATATTTTATCGCAACATTTGTTTTGCCGTTTTCATAGAAGCGCATATTATATAGCAATCGAACAAAGTTTCACACAATGTATACATATACTCGTAAGGTTCCTAAGAATAGGCCAGGCGTGACTGGGGAAATCCAAAAAAGTGATTTTGAAATTGCGATATTTCGGTGACTTTTGATGCTCCGAAAGTTTTGCTTTCACGGATGTGTCACAAATTGAGGTCTTACAGTAATAACTAAATAAAAAACTGTCATAATGCCTATTTACACATTAAAGTGAACTTACAATAGCTACCTATCTGTTATATTTATATATGTACTACGCACGGCTTGAATTAGACCAGAAACGCTAACTTACCAGTCTCAAAGAATTTCCTTTTAAGCTTAATGAGTCGCCAATCTTCCTTTGGTGGTAGATGTTTTTGTAAATATTTATTGTACTGCTGCGAAAGTTTCGAATTCGGCCAAAAACACTCAACTTTGCGTGGCGTCAACCACATTGAAGATATGATAATAACGTTATTTATTATTACCATCATTATTATTTTCTAGCTCTTCTTCAGCTACAATATAAAGTACTTATGCATTAATACACTTCTTGTCTTCGCGTTCAAAAATCACAATAACTCACTGAAACCCACGATCGACCGATGCGTTTGCGCGGAGGCGCGGTTTGCGTAGAAAATAGAAAACAAAATGGCGTTAGCGTTGGCCATGAAGTTGCCAGGTTAAATTAAAAAAGTTACGTCGCTGTTCCTGAAAAGTTCCATTTTAGATAAAGTAGTTTTTTTTTTTAATTACGAAATACTTATGTATTATCAAAGATTTATCAAAAACAGTTTATCAAAGATTTATATAAAAAAAGGTTTTTGTTTATAAATCATCTCCTAAAAATATACAGATTTTATTTTAATCTTAAAAACTAGAAAACGTGAAAAGATATTTATATTATTAGTATGGATTGGGAGGCGATGTATTGATTATATTGGAATTAACTTTAAACTATAGTTTTAAGCACATGAATCAATCATGATGCTGTGTATTGATACTGTTGGAATTATGTTTGATTCATGAGCTTTAATCTAAACCATAGTTTTAGCGGCTTAGCTCAGTAACCCTTACTAGAAAGCTGCAATTTGGCGTAAGTATACATATGTAACAATCACGCCATATTGAATTTCATGTGCTCTGCCTTCCCTTTCATACAGGATGAGTTTATGTAAGTATCAATCACGCCAACAAAACGGTAGAATAAAATGTTGATAAAAAAGTTCCTTTTCTTGCAAAAGCTATATCCTTATTGTAGGGCGTGCAATATCTGATGGTTTTCAATTCCGGAACTGATTTTCTATATTTATAACAAATTCCGGAATTCCGGAACTGGATCCGGAATTGGGATTTAACTTTTTTTATCAATTACGATACAATGTACCCTAAATTATGATGGTTATAATTTTTTTATGGGCAATATATATTGCCTCCAAATAGGATACGCTATTGTTCTGATAATGTATACCAAAACAAAACTTCTATTTCGAACTTCGCCTTGTGCATTTGTGAACATAATACATATTTCCTCATTTATTTTTGACTCCATGGAAGGCGTAGCGTGAGGAGGCCCACACGGTAGACTGATGACCTAGTAAGGGTCGCGGGTGTCCGCTGGATGCTGGTGGCGCAGGACCGGTCATTGTGGAAGTCTTTGGGGGAGGCCTATGCCCAGCAGTGGACGTATTTCGGCTGACATAATGATGATGATATTGACATAAACAGCTTCCCAATAGTTAATGCGCTTATTGCTACAGTACCGGTCAAAGTTTAGATTCACCTTATTAAATTCCCTACTAAACTATTAAATTATCGGACTTTCTATTAAATTATCTATCTATACATATAATAAAGCTGAAGAGGTACGTTCAGCCTTTGGCCTCGCGCGCCTTGCCGCTCTCCTTGGTGTCTTATAAAAGCGACCATGAGGGCCGAAGTCGCTTTTAAAAGACACTCAGGGATAGACAGTCTCCACGTTGGCTCGCCCATTGGGCCTTCGGCACTCAGCCATACATAAATAGTGCCCTATAATGTAACGCTGAGCCTTCAGCCTCGCTTGCCTTGCTGCTCTCCTTCAGCCTTGGGCCGTCAGGTTAGCTTATAAGACACTCGGGAACAGGTAGTGTTATGTTGGCTCGCCCTTCGGGCCTTTAGCCTTTAGCCTTACAAAAAGAGCCAAGCTCTGTTGGGATGCTCGGAATTCGGACTGGCGTGCCTTGCCGCTATGCTTCGGGCCTTCGGCCCTCAGCCATTGGTAAGGAGGCCTCTGTGTGTGAATGCTCGGCTTACGGCCTCGCATTTCTTGCCGCTCTGTTTCGCATTTTCAGCCTTTATCATTACATAAAGAACCCGCTCTGTTGGCACGCTCGGCCTTCGGCCTCGCATGTCTTGCCGCTCTGCTTCCGGCCTTCGACCATCATACTTACACGAAGAACTCGCTCTATTGGGACAGCGTTTAACGGCAGAACTGCGTAGCGAGACTTTTATTATTGTACATGTAATTGTTTTTGACGAGATTCATTCGTTTAGAATCGGTACATTTGATATTCCTAAATAAGCACTTAATCATTCGTTTTGACAATAGGATTACTAGAGAATGTCATATTGACTGCAATGATTTCTTAAGGGGTGTAAAGAAGGGTGAAAGATTGTATCATCATGATCATCTGAGGCGTTACAGCCGTGGGTGGGGCCTAGCCTGGTCAAGCAAATCTCTCCAGTCCGATCTATTCGTGGCTTTCCTTCTCTAACATGTCCCCCCTAAGGTTCTGGTGCCCTTTTCGACGCCGTCCAACCATCTGAGTTTAAGAAAGATTGAATGGGAAAAAAAATCTAAGGCGAGAACGAGTCCTACGCGGACGAAGTCGCGGGGAAAAGCTAGTATTCAAATATATATTTAGACGATTAGACATTTAGCTGTTTAAATGATTAGAAAATAGTTAATTAAATATCCGTTGGTGGAAATTTAAAGTTGTTTTACGCGAATTTCTAGAAAAATGATAAAACTATGCATGATGCCTACACTGAAGGGTTGAGAATTTGTTACTTATGACCAGTGGCGGGCTGGCGGCTGCTGACTACGAAAACCAGTGGTGCGCTAATTTATGGATTTATGAAATACTATAATATATAACTCAAAAATTGCAATACAACCACATTTTCCCACTAACAATTTTTTTATGTATTACCTCGATTTGTCGATTTTGGTCAATGGCAAATGGTTTTATATTAAGACATGACCTTGGCGGCCCAGTCGATTTTATTTCTAATTTATCAATCACTAAAAGTTTTATTATTGTTTTTAATATTCTCGATATTCAAGTTCACACTTTTTTTTATTTAACACACAGTTCGTCATTTCATTAAAGATAGTCACACTCACTTTACAAAAACAAACAATAAACACGAAATACGAATGATGGCGCGATACGAGAAAAGTGCAGGTCATGTTATATTTATCAACCAACTAAGCTAACTTGACAATTAGCGCGCAAGAAAATCTTTATATTTTGAGCGTTTACTTCGCTTGGTCGGGTAATACCGCCACCAGCCGCCTCGTGTGGGCTCCGTGCGCCGCACCAGATTTACCTATTTCTTCATAGACTTTGTACGTGCCCGGCGTTCTAACGTGATTCTCATAGAAATTGTACTGGCTAGTGGGTGCGCTCCACGAAGCGCACGGAGAGGTTTATTGAGACTGAGCGAAAAAGAGTTACACTTGGATTTCGCAAACAAATGCGTGATTTACTATAGAAAATACTGAAATCGTTACATGCGTGCCTATTATATTTCAGGAGTTCCCTCATTTTCTCAGGATTCCTATCATTAAATCTTCACATTTATATTAAAGATGGTTATTAAACGAACCATTTCTGAAAATTGGAATCAATTAATCAGTTGCCTGGTTAGATGGTAAAATAATATTCCGGAATTGTAATATCGGAAAAAATGGCCGAGATTCCGGAATTTCGAGATTCTGAAATGCATGCCCTATTATTGGATCGCTCGTGTATAAGTACCGTGGGTTTTCCTAAATCATTTGTTTGATTTTTTAATCTGTTTGCGTGATATTTATTTTTAGGTCGGCCTTTCACAGTCTGAATCCCAACCTGAATACATAATCTGAATTCATAGTCTGAATTCTGGAGCCTTGCCTCACACATGTCTTAAAAAATTCAATCAGTTCAGTAATCTCGCGTTTGACAGGTGTCACCCCGGTGCAACAAACGTCAATGGTGACATAAATTGTACTGGGATGACAGCTGTCAAAATGTAAATATAATTAATTGGAATTTCTAATCTGAATCCAGTATGTGTGTGCTTGTCTGTACTAATTGTATAGAAAGAGGTGCGTCTGGAATTAATAATCGGAATTTTCATATTCTCATGTCAGCATCAATCTGAGAAATACATAATCTGAAAAAATCAGAATGTGTGTCGATAATAGTTAAGAGGGTATACGCTGGAAAAGGTACATTTCGGCGTTTTACTATGTTTTCAATACGTTATTTCTCAGAAATAGTAAAAATTTATGGACAATTATTCACAGATCCTTAATGAACAACTTATTGACTTGGGGTTTTACAGACTACATTTAGAAATTAAACGTATATTGAAGAATCTCGAGCACTTTTCTCACCCTCGATTTCGAAATATTCAAAAACATGGCGTCTTTCAACTCTGTTTATTCTGTAACCTATTGAATTCATACTATGTATTATATATAGTTGAACGTGTCAGAACATGCTTTATTTCTTCTACCGACTGAATTTTCACGATTTAAAATTTCGTTTAACTAAAAGAGCCACAGAAAACTACCTATTTATGACAAACTTCATTGCATGTTTTAGTAATGTTCAAACTTATAAAAATGTTTTTGAATGCATTACTATATATATATATATATATATATTTATATATATTGGGGGACAATCTTACACAAATCAACCTAGTCCCAAACTAAGCAAAGCTTGTACTATGGGTACTAGGCGACGATATACATACTTAGATAGATAAATACATACTTAAATACATAGAGAACATCCAAGACCCAAGAACAAGATCCGTGCTAAATGCACAAATAATGCCCTGGCCGGGATTCGAACCCGGGACCTCTAGCTTCGGAGGCAGTGTCACTACCAACTAGGCTAAACAGGTCGTCAAAAAAACATAAAACACACACACATACACACACACAACATTTAACATTTTGGTATGATAAAAGAACTTCTATTTTATCATATCAAAATTGTTCACAAGTAGTAAATAAGATAAAAATATATTTATTTTAAATGATTTAAAACAGACCTTTTTCCTAAAGACTCGCTTATAGTGACTCAGTACCGGCCGAGCGGCCGTCAGAGGAGGACGTGTACAGCGTTTTTTTGTGACTCTTCACAAAGCTTACAACAACTCCCCTGAGGAAACCAATATAACCTGTGACCTCCGATTAGACGTATTTATTACGAACGTCGCAGTCAAAGTATACTAGGGACGTAATCGTGAGCTAAATCGAGACAAGTCATGAATGGCTCGCAATTGTCAATTGATTTTCGAGTAACGATCATGATACTTGGTTGATTTAATTTATTTATAATTTTATTAGGACTCAAATATTTTTATTATTTTTATTTATAATGCCTTAGTTGTAGTCTACCCACATTTAGCTGCGAGTTTTAGGTTTAGTCTACCCACACACACCGTAGCGGTATATCATATCATATCATTGCATTGATCATACATCTTCATACACAATAAACATGTAGTGCCGGGTTAGAATAGCACCACCCCCTTTCTTCCCTTGGGTCATAATAATCATAATCATTTATTCATTGCAAGAATGTAGTTTACAAAACAAGGTGTTACAAACATTAATGACCAATACATTCTGCTTTACTAAAAATGCAAGAAAATAGAAAAACATTTAATTTACATAACATAGTGTACATTATTTTTGTACCTAAAAAGTCGACAAAGTAGGATTCTAAAAATAAATAATTCAATGTCATGCACAATGTTAAGGTCAAAAGATCTTAAAAATAACTAGTCAAAGTGGAGTCTCTCCTGAATGTGATTTATAATAATATGAAAGAAAATATATTAAAATCAATTAAATATGTAAGCTAATGATCAATAATAGTCATCCTTATAATTAAAATATTCATGCATATTATAAAAACAATTATAAAAAAGCCACATTTTAATATAATTTAAAAAAATAGTAATAGGCAATTTTTTAACTCAGTTGGCAACTGATTGTATATCCGTATGCTCATGGAGTGTACATTTTTTAGAGCATGCCAACCTATAAGGTGTAACAGCATGTTTATGTGTATCTATTGTCTTTGTGGTCAATTTAAAACTTGCGACAGTAATTGAGTGTCGTAAGAGCCGACAATGCTAACCAGGTCGTAGTGTGTTGTAGGCAATAGGCTTGCAATCTGTCACTACAATATCACAATATTCCCATCGATAAACCTGCAATTGCTAAAAGTGACACTGGAATTAATTTTCTTGTGCTCTGCCTACCCCTTTTGGGTATATAGGCGTGAGTTTATGTATGTACAAGTATATACTAAAAACATGACGATATGAATGTATACATATAGTCGTACACATCATTTTCGCTGCAAAAGTGTCAAGATGTCCTCGCGTTATACGACAACCTGTTACCGCATACAAAGCTATATTGGCTGATATCATTGTAGACCTTATTTCATCGTATCAAGGTTCAAATTTGAACGAGTAGTTTTATACGTCATGTTGTTTACAAACACATGCGTACACCATGTGCAGTACTTATTTGTGTGTCGCGGAAAACATCAAGAAATACCTAGATTTGACTTGCGCCGTGCGGAGTATATCCTCTTAAATTGTATGCAATTCCGTGCATTCTGAATTGATAATATGAATTCAGATTCGGATTCAGACTGTGTACTTATAAAGGCCAGCCTTAGTGCTAATTTTTGTTGGAGTCATGTGTCATGAAGTTAAACGGATGCTACTTGGTATGCGAAAAAAATCATGGTTCTAGGTCGTGATCCAACACCACTTTTTCTGACTCTGTAAATGATCCTCATTATCATATGGCAGTATTTGATTAAAATATAATAAGTTTATTTTTTCTTATATTTCAAGTAAAATTCATCTTATACTAAGTAATCCTGGTCACCCTGCTTTTTACATACGTTTTATGGAAAGCGACAAGACGTCACATTGAGTAGGGTGACTAAATAGTATGCATTAATGTTTTTTTCTACTTTTCATCTGAAAAATAATCAACATTATTGGAGATAAACAATACTTATCAACATTATTAGGCTCATTTTAAATTCTGTATAATGTCTTTCTCTCTTGCTTCACGACCCAGAAATCATCCTATATATATAATGATTTTAAAAGGAAAACTATAACAGGTAAATAGAGATTTATAGTTAACGAGTAATAGCCGGTTTCGTACAATTTCCATTGATTACTTAGATAACGTCATTAGTTGTGTCAAACATTTTGAATTATAAGTGTGTGATTATTTTATTAGTCCTTATAATTTAACGGGTGGGCACTGGGCAACTACGGAATCTTGCATTGCACGTGGCCCGACACGCACGTGGCCGGTTTTTGTTTTATCTCGTTTCTGTTACCATTCACTTTAACTTTAATACAACCACCGTCTTAATACGATTATTTCGATCGGTATATATTTGAAGTTGTAGAACACACTTTATCCATATCAAAACATTGAAAGAAACGGAGCGGTGAAAATACATTGTTTAGACGATTACTATTTAAACACTCTTTAAACAAGTTTAAACATACCTGTTTTAAAAATCTATAAGCTAGAAATGTTCCATAAAATAACTCAAAATTAAAAGTTACGTGTACATGAGAGGGTCAAATCAAAAGTTACGCAATTATGTAACAAATGTTCACTCACCATATTATTATGGCAACACTGTCAACACACTCCCGCTATAAGTTCAAACGACAAAAGTTCAAAACAGTGTCCATTTAGATGAAATACGTTTTTAACTACTATGACTTAATTCATATCAATGCTATATTTAAATTAATCGCGTAATTTATACATAATAATAAAACATTTTGTTTTTTTTCGTTGTTTAATTTATTAAGTAGTCAAACTGTCTGTGGTTGGTGGACGGTTACTGCGAAGCGAAATTCTCCGTTTCATTCGCACTTACGATATTCTATGCGAATGCAAAAGAGACGGAGAACCACTCGTTTTTCGCGGTATTGATAAATTTGATCTCTCACGAAATGGTTCCGGTTTCGTGCACTAATAGGGACTAATGTTTTATCGATTATTATTATTGATATTTTTTCAATAGGGTCTTAGGCTAGGTTTCGCTATGTTATATAAATTAAAATATAAAAATACAATATTTTTAACAATTGTAAGTCTACAAAATACAATAACATAATAAAAATCAAAAAAACCAAAAATGCGAGGCGGGGCCTACCCACTGGTGGTCAAGGTTATTGATTATTAATTTATTCTGATACCACAGAATAAGTAATGTAATTGACCGAGCGAGCGAACCGTCTCCTGCTTCGACAAAAATTCTTTCGTATGTCCAGATTTCCAATATTCCGGATGGTCTGTTCCAATGAAATTTTATAAGTACTTAACAAAATATCATTGATCTGTTCTCCTCTAAGTATAGGTCGCATTTCTCAACCGATTCTCGTGAAATCTTGTGAGTAGGTTCCATAATTATATGGATTTTTTTTATCGAGTTTGTGTAGTTTCCATATTGTTTCCATATAATTATCGACTTCGCGAAGTCTACAAGCTCATGGAGCCACTAAATAGTAGTACTTTACTATTACGTACTACTATTTACTTTGACGTCAACAAGCTTGGGGAAATGTCACAAAAGCCTGCCGCAAAAAACATTTCTGAAAATGACTGCGGACTAAAAGCACAGAAAATATGCAAATGCCTGTGAAATTCGACACGTTACCTTCACCCCATTAGTACCGTCATTGGATGGCGTCTTTGCACCCCAAATGTTATCTTTGATCAAACACATGGGAGAAAGCCATAGCAGACCGTTGGAATCGAACCTTGAGTACCGTACTGGGATGGCTCAGAACTCGAATAAGCGTTGCCATCATACGTGACACCGGCATGTACATACGTGTAACTCGCCACAAATTTAATTAAACCCGTGGCAAAATGGCCGGGTTTCGATGACGGTGCTGCTGCCCTGCCACACATCGATTGAATTAATTTTTTATTATTGTTGATATTATAGTGTCCATATATATTTTTTACCCACTTATTCACTTAAATAAACTATATCTTATTAAAATTTACGTACTTATCTATATTATACAACATTTAAAATAAAAAAAATGAAGTCCCCGCCGGCGCCGCGTCTGTCTGTCTGTCTCTATGTTCGCGATAAACTCTAAAACGGCTTGATGGTTTTAGATGCGGCTTTCACCAACGTGTAGTGATTCTTCCGGATGGTTTTGGTGTATTATTTCAGAAGTCAGCTCTAATAATATGCCTACAGTTCTTGTCAATGCGCCTTCAAAATCGAATAAAAGCGAATACGTGCGAGGTACGTACACCTATGGCGCGGAGCCGGCCGGCCGACGGGTGCAGTGCTACAGATGTAATTTTCTATCGTCTCTTCTTTTTATATCGTCAATTTTATACGTCTCAAGTTGACTCAACAAAAGAACGTCATCACACGACTTTTCATGGCATTATTATAAACGTCTCATAAGGTCGAACGTTGTCACACGGCTATTCATGGCGTCATTTTAATCGTCTCATAAGGATGAATGTCGTCACACAACTATTCGTGACGTCTTTTTAAACGTCTCATAATGACGAATGTCGTCACGCGACTTTTCACGATGTCTTTTTAAACGTCTCATAAGGACGAATGTCGTCACACGACAATTCATGGCCTCATTTCAAACATCTCATAAGGACGAACGTTGGCATATGGCTATTCATGACGTCTTTTTAAACGTCTCATAAGGACGAATGTCGTCACACGACTATTCATGGTGTCATTTCAACGTCTCCAACGGCCGAATGTCGTCACGCGAATATTCGTGACGTCTTTTTAAACGTCTCATAAGGACGAATGTCGTCACACGACTTTTCATGGCGTCTTTTTAAACGTCTTACAAGGACGAATGTTGTCACGCGAATAATCATGACGTCTTTTTAAACGTTTCATAAGGACGAATGTCGTCACATGACTATTCATGGCGGTATTTTAACGTCTCTAACAGACGAATGTCGTCACAAGAATATTCGTGACGTCCTTTTAAACGTCTCATAACGACGAATGTCGGCACACAACAATCCATGGCCTCATATCAAACGTCTCATAAGGACGACCGTTGTCATACGGCTATTCATGACGTCTTTTTAAACGTTTCATAAGGACGAATGTTGTCACACGACTATTCATGGTGTCATTTTAACGTCTGTAACGGACGAATGTCGTCACGCGAATATTCGTGACGTCTTTTTAAACGTCTCGTCAGGACGAATGTCGTCACACGACTTTTCATGGCGTCTTTTTAAACGTCTCTAACGGACTAATGTCGTCACGCGAATATTCATGACGTCTTTTTAAACGTCTCATAAGGACGAATGTCGTCACGCGACTTTTCGGGATGTCTTTTTAAACGTCTCATAAAGACGAATGTCGTCAAACGACTATTTATGGCGTCAATTTAACGTCTCTAACGGACGAATGACGTCTCGCGACAAAAAATCACGTAAATATTGCCGTGATTATTGACCAGAAGACGTCGCTGGAGAGATAATCACTTATAAATCGCGTCATTATAACGTGAGCTTGCTGCTTGGGCTGTCTGTCTCTTACCTTTTCATGCATAAACCACTGAGCCGATTTAGATGAAATTTGGCATGGACATAGCTTGAGACCTCGGGAGGTAAGAATAGTTTTTCTTCCGGAAATCATTTCTTTAAGGCCTGAAAAGGGAAGGAAGTGGGGAGCGGTAGAAGTTTTATGCAAGACCGATAGTTTTTAAGCAGACGCCCAAATATAACGAAGTTGCGGGCAAAAACTTGTCAAACGACGACCTGTTTAGCCTAGTTGGTAGTGACTCTGCCTCCGAAGCTAGAGGTCCCGGGTTCGAATCCCGGCCAGGGCATTTATTTGTGCATTTTCACGGATATTTGTTGTTGGGTCTTGGATGTTTTGTATGTGTTTAAATATGTATTTATCTATATAAGTATGTATATCGTCGTCTAGTACCCATAGTACAAGCTTTACTTAGTTTGGGACTAGGTCGATTAGTGTAAGATTGTCCCCCAATATTTATTTATTTATAAACAGAACAATCAGTAATAAAATCTGGTCTCAAAAATATTAATTTTGACTGAAACATAATTAAAATTATTGATTACCTTTTGTTTTTGGAAACATTATCTCAAATCTTAATATGAATTATTTGATTACCTCTCGTTGTAATTATTACAATAATTACTTAAAGAGTGCACCTGAATTACTGTCATATCAGATTGACAGGACTGGCTTCCCTTCCCACTAGGTGGCTTAAAGCTCTTTAAGTTTTGAATTTGATTTTTTTAAAGTATTCTATAGGATTCCATCAGGAGTATTTTCAATCAAAAAATTCCTTGATCTAGCCTATTTGGGGCTAATATTTTACGTGAATTGAAAATTAAATTGCCATATATATAGGTACAAAAGTAAATAAATTAATAATGCCAATACCTATATTGGATTGAATCTTGCAATCGCTATTTTCAGGGCCTGTAAATTGGGGAGTCTACGTCGGCATTTCATCATGTTTCAGGGTCCGATTAATTCGCTGGGAAGGGAGCTTAATTAATAGAAGCCAAATATTGACAGTCTTCGTTAAGGCCAAGTATGAATTTAGTCTTATTTAATTACATATATTTTAGTAGTTCAGTTGTATTTTAGAGATAGAAAACTGCTTAGAGAAAGTGCGTTACTCATTAGAACATTTTACCACGTAAAAGAAAAGGTTGCTAAAATAGATTTCAAATTTGCGCTGAAAATTAACTAGATGACCGCGTACGGTCAACCAATTAGATTTCTGGGACACTTCTTACCTTGTCATTGTCACATTGAACAACTATATGAAAACTGCTAAAGATTTCATATTATTGTCACTGTGACAAGGCACGAAGTGGCCCAAAAATTAAATTAGTTGACTGTACATGTGTTTATGTCTGTAATGTATATAAAATAAATTTAAGATATTGTTTTGGATAAATCATATCCGTAAAATATCTAGCTCTACTTATTTATTAATATAGTAATACTGCATTGTTTGGAAAGGTTTTTAACTGTAATTATATATAGTCCAAACTAATATACCTTATATATAAGACGCTACTGCGCCTTAACAAAGCAGGTATCCATAGAAATAAAACATCTATTGTGCAGCTTCCTTATAATTGTTTCAATCTCGGAGGTAATATTTAACTAAGGATTATTCCCCCCAAGACGCGACGGAGTAGACGAAAAATTCAATCGGAACCATTCTAACCCTTCCGTTAATCAATGACAATACACTGTAAACTAGGCGACAGGTTAATTTAGTATAGCTATTAGAATTTCAACTGTATAACAATGGATTAACGTCTATTTTTGAATAACATGTTGGTTATATTAATTTTCTGAAATAAACCGATTTTGAGCACGTTTTCGGTTTAAATCAATTTCGATTCGCGTAAACGTTTGAATTGATAAAATAAATTGCTTACGTGAGGTGCCAGCTGTATTGTGCAATAGAACTTATAAAAAAAATCATTAAAAAGTAATTTAAAAAAAATATCATTTCTATCATAGCTCTTTTTTTAATATCACGTCGCTGGCAAACAAGCATACGGCCCGCCTGATGGTAAACTGTCACCGCAGTCTATGGACGCCTGCAACTCCAGGGGAGCATCATGCATATTGCCGACTCTTTAAAAAATTATACACTCTTTTCTTGAAGAACCCCATACTGTAGTCCCTCGGGAAAACCTCGGCATCCCTGCTACCACTCATTTTTTATTTTTATTTATTTATTTATTTAACAAAATTACATTAATAGACTTACAGTATGCACCAAAACGTCTACAATGTTTAAATGTACACACAGATATGACTTATACTAAACAAATAAGCTAAGAATACAAATTGCACAAGGTAATTATTTTATTAAGGAGAGTGTGCCAACTATCGGCAAAGACGTCAGCATCCTGCCTCAACACGAGCTCATTCCACAGTAGGAGCGTCCGAGGGACGAAATTCCTCTAAAACCGTACCTAACCCGACCATTTAGGTGCTAAGGTGTGAGGATGAATGCCCTGCCGACGGCGAGCAGTGCGATGGTAGAAAGCGGCCGTGGGCATAATGTCGAGCAGTTCTTCGGAGCACAACTCAGTATACAAACGTTGGAACATGCACTTAAACATTATGCGTGACAACTCAAAGTCGAAACCTTCTTCTAATAAACTTCTAGAACTTTCTAGCACGTACCTTGATCAGCTTGTTCTGTAGTTTGGTGACGGTCATGCGCTCCCGCTGAGTACGTGACCTCTCCTCTTCCAGCTGGCTTTCCAGCTGTTTGATCCGCCTTTCCAGCACCTCCTAAAACAAATAGACACGTTTTATTAGTGACAAAGATCAAAACGGGACAATTAGTAGAATATTACACGTCAACTGTCAGAAAAGATCTCTCAAGTGATATGATAAAGTATCACATTCAAATTATGAATCTTAAATTTATTTTAATAACATGTCCAAAAATCCCCCATTATTTTACATAGATATACATAAACTCGCACTCATTTCCCGAAAGGGGTAGACAGAGTACATGAAATTTAATTTCAGTGCAACATTTAGCAAGTGTAAGTTCAATGATGGAAAAATTTGATATTGCAGTAATAGGTTTCTAGCTCATTGCCCACAACACACTTCTACCATGTTCTGTTATTCGAGTTTTACGACACCCATGGGAAGATAAGGGGTGGTGCTTTTCTAACGCGTCACCACACGGGACCCCATAATTTTACTTTTATATTATTTAAAATTTAAACAATAATTTTTTAATCATAATTTTATTTTAAAAATCATTATTGAATATGTCTCACATTTTTTCTTGTATATTTCTTGTATACTTGTTACTGTTCATAAATTACTATTTCACTTTGACCTTAGCGCGGCCAATAAAACGCGTAGCACACTAAGTGATGAGTGCTACGCCGTAGCGTGCAGCAGCATTTTCCGCCTTTTAGAGGAAATCGCTCGTGGAGGCATGACGCATATGTGTCGTCATGTGACTTGAGTGTTTTAAATCAGACATGAGGACGAATACGCCCAGAATAATAATAAGCTACTGAGATGCAACAGCACTATGGTTTCACCCAAACTAACTTTAGCATCCGTGACAGTTGCATCCTGCGGCCGGCCCTATGATGGTAGCCATTTTATCACTTATCGTCGTGGATGACACATCCGTCACGTTCTGACAAGTATGCGAGTGCGAGAGTGACGGGTGTCTTACGACGATAAGTGATAAAATGGCAACCATCATATGCCACCTGAAGGACGCCCGGGGCCTGCTACCTCATCCTAAGCGTAGGCACTAGTGTTTACGGAAGCGTCTGCTATCTGACCTTCCAACCCAAGGGCAAAACTAGAACTTATCAGGATTAGGCTTATCTTAGTTTGACCTAAAATCATTAGCTACGAGTATTATACACAGTAATACGGTATTTCACTGATTGTTTTGTTAGCAACTTTTTACGAAACTTCTTAATCGCCCGATTAGAATGAAGTAGTGAATGTGCCTACACTGCAAAAAAAAGATTTGTTAACAGTAGCCCAAATGTTAGCTGCTAGTAACTAAATCGGAGGACTGGCAAAACCGAGAGTGTACTAGTAACCAAATTAGTTGTTAAAAATTAGCATTATTTTGGTTACTACTAAGTAAAATTTGGCTATTTCTCAAGTAGCCAAACTAGTTGAGCTATCCTTTTTTTCAGTGTAATGACGTCATAATTTTCTATGATCAAACTGCGTCCCTTTTTTCATGTTTATACATATATTTAAAAATCTTTATAATTGCATAAATGAGCTGTACAAGTAATCGACCTTTTCCGAGTAATTTCACATGATTTGTTTATTGGTTACGTAAAAAAAATCCTTAGTGTTGTGAAATACCCAATTGTTCATAATATTCGTCGTTGGTGTTGAGCTTCTTCTCAGCACCCATCATAAATGCTGATGCTGGGTGAAAAGCTGGGGAAAAAGGTGCTGGGTGACCGGGTCGCGGTACCGCTACGGCGTGACGGACTGCGGGTCATCATTTTGGGGACGAAGGGTCATATATTAGAATTTGAGTTATGTATATACATAAATATCATTTATTGATAATGAAGTGTACATTACAAGTCAAAATATTTACACAAAAATATCTATTATACAATTTATATTGTTATAGCCATCTGTATCATAATGATTTTCGTACCTCCTAATAACCGCAGTAGTTTTTTTTATTTATTTTTTATGACATAGGAGGCAAAGGAATCGCCTGATGGTAAGCGATTAGCGCCGCCCATGGACACTCGAAACACCAGAGGGGTATATATAGGTAGTGAGTCTGATATATAACACATAACATTAAAGATCCAGCTCATTTCGCCACAGTCTGATAAATAATTCAAATGTCTGGTATGTTTTTACAGGATATTCATCTCTCTCACAGATTCTTATTTAATTAATTTATACAAAAAAAAAATGTGTGACTTCGCACCGTCAGCGACCCTTGCATGTTCGATGAAAAATTATCAGCGTTAATTAATTAATTAACTCTACTAGTTGTTTACGAAACAAGTCAAACATACAGTAGTTAGATCTGTCATTTAAAAAAAATAGTTTATTTGCCAAAAAGAGTACAAGTTTTTCTTAACCTATGACTGCAACACTAGGCTATGCCTGTCTTGTGGAGTCAGATTGAAAACAATACTAATTTGAATTACATCCTAAGCTGAAGTTTTGGTTTTCTATCTATTAGAATCTAGTACTAAAAATATTTTTATTAATAATAACAGGCTTAATCTAAACGGGAACAATCACAATTTAGGTAGAGTAAAAAGTTTACATAAATTCAAACTATTAACTATTGTAGACAGCAATTGTGTGAGGTGTGTTTGTGGTGTGAGTGTGTGTGTTTAAGTGTGTGTTATATGAAAGGGCGAAATTGAGGGTTAAATGGCTGTTATTAAAAGCCTACTAAGAAGTTAAGCCATTGATTTTACCAATCATTTGTCAGTCATTTGGCAAGGAAATTTTTAAATCTTTTTGTAAATCCAGTCTTTGTTCTGGGGATAGGTAACTTAAAAACACGCTTATTATAAGAAGTTCCATAACCTGACTTGACTAATTCACGGTGCATTATCATTGGTATTTTAGTATATAAATTAGCAACTAGACCTTACGCGCGCTCGTAAGCGTGACTTAAACCCCTCTCGTTGCGGGCATAAAAATCGCAAACTCAAAGAAAAGCTACGAAAAGCAAAGAGCGCTCACCATTGAGCCCGTTTACTCACAAAATTGCTCATTAAAAGACGCCATTTTGTTTTTTTATTGTTCCTCCCTGGACAACGAGCTAAGATAAAAAATAACAGTAGAAGTCAATGAATTCAAAGTGTTTGAAAAATATATTTAGACAAAATCAGACAGTATGTAACTTTTATAGAATCACCATATGAGATTTACAATCTTACATACATACAGGCAGAGATCACGGATTTCCATTTGCTACGATCTTGACATACAACTTTCGCTTCATGACCCTCATACGAGTAACATTCTTCATACATCATTCTTACAGACAAATTATATATAGTTAATAATTTGTACATAGGTAATTGAAAAAAAAATACAATCTTTGGAAAAATGTCGTCGGCTGAGTAAAGTTTTTTATTTTTTACATTTATTTAAGTTAACTGGAAGGGATAAGCTCACCTTTGCACTGTGTTTGTACTAACTTAATATTTTTTGTTTGCTTTGCATATTGTCGTGTTTATGTACAATAAAGCAATAAAACCAATTTTCCTAGACATTGAGCGCGGTGTACGAGTAGCAAAAATAGGTTCTGCTGTAATTGTCTCCCCTTTCCAGCAGTAACTTACGGGAATTTTCTTGATTTCAAAATTAACGACTTGGCCATAATTAGGAGTTTGAAAGGCCATTCCCGGGTTTAATGTCCCGGTCCGCATTTATTCGCCAATTTATTGTTTTCTGGCTACCCTCATATTTAAATAAGGACACGTTTGACCTCTTTTGAGCAGGTTGGTTAAATATTGGTATGTTTGGTTGGTTGGTTGACGGTCGTTTTAGCCTACTGGCCTACCCTGCCTACGAAGCTAATGGTCCTGGGTTTGAATCCCGGTCAGGGCAACAATTAGTGTGATGAGAATGAATATTTGTTTCTGAATCTTGGATATTTCCTCAGTGTTTATGTACTCGTATCCACCACCACCATATCAGCCGAAAGACGTCCAGTACGTCCACTGCTGAACATAGGCCTCCCCCAATTCCATGGGGGGTGAATGCCATAATCGCCACGCTTGGCATGCGGGTTGGCGATCGCAGTATCTCCACCGCACTACAGGGATGCTGCTGCCCATCCCCCGGTGGTCTTGGCCGTAGTTTTAGGACATACCCGGGTCAAATCCCGGGTGTACTTGTATACCTCTATGTATTTATATCTATTAAATATAGGTATATCGTCATCTGGTACCCAACTACCCATAACATTCATATTTAAGATATTCGAGTAAAACGGTCTATAAAATAATCGATAATAATCTGAAATCCAAGTCAATGAAAATGTTAAGTTCGTCAACTGATCAACTGGCTGGATAACTCCATTTGACTACTTTTTCTAAAATTTAGAAAAAAAAACGACCTAACATCTGACTTTGCGAGTGGGGCCCAACCCATCAGAGGATCAGCCACGCAATTGTGATATCACGCGCGACATGGACTATCCGTTCCCTTCTGTATGTACCAATTAGAAAGAGACGGATAGTCTAACACGCGCGCCGTCTTGTGCTAGCTGTGCTGTAGTCGCAAGCGTCCATAGGCTACGGTGTCTCCTTACCATCAGTCAGGCCGTAAGCTTGTTTGCCACCGTCGTTACATAAAAAACAGAATAAATTGCTACTTTTCACATTTTGAAATCTAAATTAAAAGCAAAATAATGCATTCTTAAACAAATAGCGTCGCCATTATTGTCCGTCGCTCCCACCGGAAGTGACGTCGTATATCCAGCGCCATTAACCGGAAATGCGACCCCCGCGCCCTCTGTTGTTCCACGGTTGAAATATGCTACGTGATAATATATTACAATTTATAATTCTTCCCTTACTTTCGGTGCATCTTATCTTCCTACCTACATTTATAAGTATATTTGTTGGAGGATAAATCTATGTTGATTTAAATTTGCACGAATCTTAGTTAACTCGAGACCAAGAATGTTATGACACATCCTAAACGTCGAGTATCCTCAAAGAGGTAAATAAATAAAATAAGTTAAGTTAGCTTCTGCCCGCGACTTCATGGTATGCGTATAAACTGTAAATCAAAATTTTATTACTCTCATACTAGATGTTGCCCGCGTCTTTGTTCGCGTAAATGTTCACTCCCTATTTTCATCTCTTCGAGGGATGATTATCTACACTTTGTATACCAGGTTTCATCATAAACCGTCCGCTGTTTTTGCGTTATTAAGTAACAAACATGCAAATATCTGAACTTTCGTATTTATAATATTATTATATAATTATATCTATATATACATAAAACAAAGCCGTGTTAGTTCACAGACCACTAATATTACACCATTTATATACAGGGTGTTTTATTGAATTCCGTTAAATTCGAGGGTACAATCCTGGGATGAAATAAAGTAATCTTCTATATGACACTTAGTATCTACCCCAATTCATACCATTTCGAACATATTCAAGAATTCATTTTCGTTAATAAAAACCCCTAGTATACTATAAAACATCCTTAACAATTAAGCAATGTTGAAGTGCGTGTCATTCGAATTCCGAATTGTCATACTTGACATTAAGCTTAACGACACTTTACCTCATAAGGCCGTTTTTCATTCACCCTTGGTGATATACATAGGTAATTAATTATTTTGTATGAAAATGAAATAAATATTCTTTCTTGAATTTTGAAAAACTAAGATAATATATGCTACGACGTTGCAATGGTTATCAATAAAAACATCCTGTATAACTCAAGAACGGGTGGACCGATTTTATGATTATGAGTTTTTCGATTTGTCTTCGCTCCGGATAGCAGAATAAGTATTAAAATATCGGTAAAATAAAAGAAAAAAAAATATCTCATTCATTTTGTATCGGGAACTGGAACGGAAAATGTAACGGGATCGAAAAAAGACATTATTTCTAAACATCACTGTCAGCGCCTGGCATTATTTTCACTGCAATAATTATTATCTACATCTTACCAATGCAAAAAAAAAACATTAGGGTGATAAGTTTTAATTATAATTCCCTATTTTTCCCTCCCTAATAATTTTCTAGATTTTGATACTCTCTTTTAGTAGGCAACTTTGCCCAACGATTGAATTTCACGCGATTTACGGATTATCAAAACGCAGTATGAAATCCGCCAATACATCAAAGTTTTCCAAAAGAGTTCGCCCAGACAAAGACACCCTTACACATTAATCATGATTTAAATCACACGAAACTGCACTACGGATGCAGGAAAGTGATTTTGATTTCGCATTCATTATAGAGCATTAGTCAAATGAGTTGAATCTTATTTTTTGCAGTTAGATGACGAATGGGGTTGCTTTTCGTAATATTTTACGTACGTTTAATTTAAAGCAGTACCTAGTAGGTAAGTAGATCGACGTAAATATTAGTCAACGTATGTATAATTATCACTTCACTATTTTGCATAACATGTTTCGAAAATTAGTAGTTTCCCATATTTTTGTGTAACCGTAAATCATTTACTATTGTTAATAGAACCGATGTTTTGATCTAATGGGCATGATTTTTTTAAGTCCTGAAAAGTGTCATCTTTAAGAAAATGAAACTTATGCGAAATAAATAATATTTCCTCAATTATATACACGGGAAATAAAACATATCGTTCACCTTTCCATATATTCAATAATTATTAAACCGTTCTAACAATCCCTTACCAAGAATCCTGGCGCCACTACATAAACAATACCAGTTCTCTACGAAAAAAGGCTTATGTTATTAAAGAACCCATGTCGCTTAAGCCGTTTTCCACGAGAATATCCAAGTATCACTTCCGAAGGGGGTGAATTCTGGCGGAATGATCGAGAAACAAACGACTCATTGGTATATGTAGTTTCCATTTTCACCCCCTTTCTCATATTTTGGCAAATTACCCATAAAGATTTGCTGCTTGAAGGGGAATAGTAGTTTCTATATTGAACTGCTTATTGGTATTATGGGCTTGGTTTGAATAATTTGAAGAGTGTGTTTCGTAAGGGATCGAGAAAAAGCTACAAAGTAAAAGGTACCTTAGACTAACTTAACGCTATTTAATCTAAAGACTTAGGAACAATATTCGGAAACAAACATTGTATTCTTTACAAAATTACAAGGACAAATTCGGCATAGAAGCTATACAAATATATAAATAAAATAAATACCCGAGTATAATGTGACAATCATACACAAATCGAACAAACTCCATAGCAAACTCAATAAAGGCTTGTGCTCAGGGTACAAGACGAAAATATATTTGATAGATATAAATACTTAAATACCGCCCTTGCCATGCCTATTTGCCCTTACCGGGATTCGAACCCTGGACCTTCAGCTTCGCAGGCAGGGTCACTAACCACTAGGCTAAACAGTCGTCAGTTATTATAATATAACATCATCATTGCCTTTTTCCCATTATTTGTGGTCATTGCAGCAGGCTTCCATACTTTTTTGTGTAATTGTCATCTCGTTATTCATATCCTTTCTGTTTATATCATCTCTCTCAATCCATCCACCTTTTCCTTGATCTCCTGCATCTATCCACATTCATATCATTTTTAAACGGATTCATTTTCTTGTCAGGAACTATAGTTTACACCAATAATCGACACTGGCAATGTTGGCTGACAGTCCTGACAACTTTGCCCGCGATTAAATCGATAAAAATAAGGTAAAAGGTTGATTTAAAAAATATTTTTCCTAAATTACTACAATGAACCAAAGTGGAGCAAACAAGTCTGTACTATAAGTATATCGTCGGTCACGTAGAACATACGCTCAGTATAAAAAAGCGATTGTTGGAAATGGTCTCATTTTTATTATAAATCCATATCAGATTCTTTCAAAGACAGCTAGACATCAATCATTCCTAAACGTACCTACCTAACCCAACTAAAATATTTACGAAAAGTAAACTACTACAACATCGGCTCAAAACCGTTGGCAAATTTGAAGTACACTTCAAAAAACAAACGCGAGCGGTAACGCCTCGTACAGTCACGCCTATATTTGTATGCATTTTGGACTGTATGCCAGTAGAATAAGACTTAAAATTGTGTATATAATTTTGGAAATGTCCGTACAAACGCATTGGAATAGGCTTCGCACAGCCTCATCCGTCCTGTGGAGTGTCGTTCCCGCCTAAGCAGACTTTTAACTGGGCGTTTCACTAAAATAATACCCAATCCTAGCATTCTACTGAAGCGTGCTATTGCAAAAGCAACCTTGTCATTAAACCCTTAAAGTAGTATTTCTAAAAGAAGGGTTGAGGAAATTGCGAGGTTTAGAAAGTAATAAGTTAGCTTCTTTTGTTTTTAACAGACCGTTTGGACCGCACGGCATGTCGCGTTCGGTTGCCTCCGGAAATCAAAAAAATCATTCGTTTTCTGGTGAAGAGATACAGTTTGGAGCAAAAAGATTGAATTGTGGGACATAGGCGTATATTTAGAACTTCAGCCATTCCGCTATGACTTTGCTAGGAATATTTTATGTATATCGAAATAAATACTCGTAATCCAGTAATAAAACTCAACTTTTTTCTAACTGATATAGAGATTTATCCTGTGTTTTATGTAGTATTCACAAATACTACATAAAACACAAGATAAATCTCTTTCCTTCTTCTCTGTATGGCGAATACTTGAAAAAAAAACCATCTTCATTAGTGTTGGGGGCATTTCCGGAAATCGCATTTTTAAGGCTTTGGCCGCCACCGTTCGAGCTGTCAATGTCAGAGGGAGCTAATGATCGCCTAATGTTATCTGCAACGGATTTGTTCCGAAAATACTTAATAAATCAGCTCGATAACATCCTGTTGTTGAGGGTGCAGAATGAAGCTTTGCCGGCCGGTTTTTATAACTTAATTTTGATAGGAATTTATAGGCAGCTATGGTAACGCAACGCATTGGAAACAAACACCAAGTGAGATCAGCGTAATTGAGAAAGAACCTCCGCCTTACAGGAGACAGCCATGACAACACCACCACTTGGTGTGTTACCTACACGACAGTGAGTTATTATGTTACTGGTGGTTAATAAGGTTGCCAGATGTCCCGAGGATGCGCTGTATTGAGAGTGCAGCCCTGCAATACAACGTAAAAATAGGTCAGCAGTGTGTTTATGACAGTTCCCCAGCGTCCGTAGGCTACGGTGTCTGCTTGTCTTCAGGCAGTCAGTTAGTAGAATAAAAAGACCAGGTTAAATAAATGGAAAAACTACCACTAACATTGTCTCCATCTATGTTCTCTCTAACCCAGGGTTGTCAACACAGAAGCAGGGCTGGCATCATTTTTCACGCGCCCGATAAATTCGTGCTGTGCCCCTGTCAGGATGTCAACGGAATCGTTTCGTACTGTGTACGTACGGACTTGAAATGATTTCTTTCGTACAAATATTCTCTTATGCCTTTACTCATAAACGTTGATCAAACTTATTTAGCTAAAATACCGTTACAATTCGTTTGTCTTTATCTGTCACTTTGACATTTGTATTTGTGGGAAAGGAACAATACCAATTTTAGTTAACAGGTGTTTCTTGTTAAGTTTTATGAACAAGAGCGTTATTCTTTTTCCAACTTTCTATTTAAGTTTGTAAGTGCCATTAATTCACAAGCTATTTTTTTAAATGGCGGTGTCAATAAGCTGCTATCGTCATAACGATGAATAAGTAATCCTCCTTATGTAGAGAATCTGTGAAATTTCATTTGGAGTTCATATCTTGTCTGAGAGAAGTAAACAAATATTTGATCAACGCACTTCTTTTTGGCTTCTTTTCTTGATACAAGAAGTTGAGAGAAGAAATGGGCGAAATACTAGCAGTGCCCGCTGCTTTGCCCGCTTATCACTAAAATCAGTTGTCTATCTCACAAAGTTACAAATTACTGGCCACCAAAGCCATTGCGAGCATCTTGGCTAAAAAGTAACATTTGGCTGATATGTTCCTGTCGTAAAACTTTCGGATGACTAAAATATCGCTGATATTTGTCAGTTCTTTGAACCTTTTTATCCTTCTTGTGCTTCTGTTTAAGTAATCCTATTTTAAAGCGTGCATTGCTGTAATAATTACCCATTGGATAATAATTATGTATAACTTAGACATCACGGATAGCTATAAAATCTTCGATAAATGCATAAGTTATAAAATTTTGCGCCTTATATCAAGTTCAATAAAGAAGAAGATACAGATGAGTTATTGTCTATTGTGAAATGAAATATCATATTTTTTGTCTTTAATATGTTAGTATATACCTAGTTTATTTAGTCTTAATTAGTTGTACTTACATAATAAGAATCTAACCATGTTTTTTCTTTTATCAGTAATTGTACTAAATAATAAGAATTAACGCGTTTTTAATTTTTGTAGATGAATGTAATAACTCTGCCCATTTGCCTGAAACACAGAAAACATCCTAGTTCAGGCACGTGATATTTGTTCTCTATAGATAAGTTTAGGCTATAATAACATAATTGTAAAATGAGTTTTTAATAAATTATTCTTATTCTTATTATCTTTATACCACGTCGGTGGCAAACAAGCGTACGGCCCGCCTGATGGTAAGCGGTCACCGCAGCCTCGCAACGGCTGCAACTCCAGGGGTGTCCCATGCGCATTACCGACCCTTTAAAAAATTACACACTTCTTTCTTGAAGAATCCCATACTCATCTCATCATCATAGTTCATTCTCTTCTTTAACGTAACATCTTAATAAGAATGTGAAAAGTAGTCCAAATACGAGCAGCCACGTCACGGATCCTGTCCGCCACAACGTCCTATTGTCCCATTGTCTCCATTTGTCTACCGGACGGCTTTATTGTATTCCCCTTTTTAGGGACGCCATTAGGATCTTAAGGACTATTTCGATTCTGTACGTTAAAAAGCTATGTTATATAGCTGATACACGTAAAGTAGGCAATGGACTTTTACAATTGCAATGGACGGCGACATTAGGGATTTTATCGCCAACATATTGCCGATTTAATGATATCTTGGTGGTATTAGGCAGCTACTAAATTCTTAGGTTTTCTATTATTCTATATAAGTAAGCTTGCTAAATTGCATCGCCACATTTCACAATACTTTCATCGTTTGAGACAGATTAAAAATGAAAATTAACTGTTATCCAATGCAACCCAAGACCAAAATTAATTAAGGTAAATTCTATATCAAATTAATAAGACTAAAAACGGATGTTTTTTGTTGGAAAATGGATGCCACAGGTTTAATCTGCGGAGGAAACCCGCGGAAATACGAGGATGCAGTCAAGAGGACGGGTTGTTGCCCTGAACTTTTTGTGCTAGCTGTCAGCCGGACATATTTTTCCTATATGTTATGTAATTACGTAAACACTGGCTAGAATGGGAACCGTCGAGAGACAATGAGGCGAGATTAACCCGGAATTAACCAGTGCCCGGGACCGCTGGTGCAAGGTACAAGCGAAAAGAGGGAGGAAGTATGCATCAGCAGCAATAACCTTAATTTAATCTACGCTTTAATTTTCTCATTTTCGTAACGACAATTAGTCATATATCTTATATGGGTGACTTTCGTTACGAAAATTTTATTAGAAAGTTAAAGCGTAGCTTAAATTCAGGCCTTAACTATGTACATTTTTTTGCATGCCACCCAGACTCATGCCTTATTAATCAGGGAAAACGCTTTTATAGATAGTTTTGAGCACCTCGTCTATGTAGCTAGTTTTGCTACTGACTACGAATGAAAGTTTGGGTTAATTTTTCTTAAAAATTTGCTTTCCTATTTAGTGGCATTCTTCCCATGGGTGTCGTAAGATTCGACTATGGGAACCAGGTTGAAGTGTGTTGTGGTCGATGGGCTAGTAACCTGTCACTGCAATATCACATTTTCTCGATCTATGAACCTACAATTGCTAAAAGTGGCACTAATATTAATTTTCATGCTCTTGCTACCCCTTTTGGGAATATGGGCGTGAGTTTTACATGCATGTATGTATTTAGATCCTTAGGACCTAAAATTCGGTATTAAAAGTAATCTTATATTATTTTTCGGGGTTCATACGGGGATCATAAATTATCACCTTTATTTAATCTGAAAATCTGTTCTACAGTTACAGTGTGAAATATAAATGAACAGTCAGCTATACAGACATATTTACTTTGACATATATTGGGCATGGGTTTTCAAGCTTATGAATGTGAAAGCTTGGCAAGCCTATATGAAAGTTGTAGGGTACGGCATCGTTATATGAAAATACGGCGCCTCAGACAACTGACACTCATTTGCTACAAGCAAAACACTTAAAACAGTATTTCATAATACATTGCGCTAAGTAAATCCGCTACCGCCACTCTCTCATCCCCCACTCCAAAATACCGTCACCCTCTTTCATCCATCATTAGCGGACAATGGCTAATCTAACGTGTAGGGCACTTCATCACATCCCCCCAGATCGAGATAATTAACGGGACAGATTAAAACGTCACCCCGATATTACTTGACCGAACCATCAGACGAAAACCTATTGTAAATTTATTCATAAATCCGGCAGAAAACTCGATTTACAAGCACTAAGATGTGCTTGTAAATCGAGTCGAGAGACTCCTCTTTCCAAGGGGTGATTACGCAACGTTTTCGCAAGCGTGCGTAAACTTGATCTAAAAGTCTAAGATCTGCCTAACGTAAAATTGACATATTATTAATCAAAAGTTAAAAGTTTTTATTTGCGAGAATTATAAATTGAAATCTATGGAATATACGATAACGCTTATACAATTATTCTGTCAGTACTAAAAACAAGGTATACCTATTATTTATAATTACTTTAAATTTGGTATCAAGTTACAATATTCGTTCATAAAATAAAAACACACCACACCTTGCCAAAAAGCGCGTTTTTTGGCCAAGTGGTGACGTAAAATTGTGTACAAAACACGGGTCGTAAAACAGTAAGCCCTCTCTCGCATATTTATGACCCTCGCCTGCGGCTCGGGCCTCAAACATCTGCGATATCGACCTTTCTTTGTTTTACAACCCTTGTATCGTAATGTACTATTACAGTACATATGGTGCTATATTACCGCAAGAGTGCGGTTATCAGCAGATTACGTGCATATGTCGAAACTTTAAAGAGCCATATGTACTGTAAAACGTTGTACGATACACGTGCGAACAGGTAATTCGCAACTCGTGTCGATTTAAAACACTCCCTTCGGTCGTGTTTCAATTTATCACCACTCGTTGCCAATTTCCTGTTTTCTGCACTCGTATCGTAATGTACTATTATCTAGAAGCCATAAGCGAAGTTTAACTATGAACATTTTATATCGTAAGGTCGTAAATTCAAGCGGTATATGATTACCTATTGATTTTAATTGATATCATATAACAATTCCTTCTATACAAGGCTGTTTTCGTAACGGATGGCTTAATGCGAAATAAATCTCTACCGCGTAAGTTTGGATTTTGAACAGGTTTGTCAAACATCTTTGGATTTTTTCTTACGAATTAGTCGTCGACGAATGTCGACGAAGTGTCAGTATTTTTAGCCCTTTAAAGATTGGTATGCATGGGTCTCTGCATGCATCAACTAGATGTTCTTATTTAACAATTGACATTTAGTGTTTATGTGAGTGAATACGATATTATAAATGCGAAAGTAACTTTGTATGTAACCTTCTAACGCTCAACTCAAACCACTGGTTCGTATTTAGATGAAGTTGGCATGGACGTAGTTTGAGACCCCCGGAAAGAAAATGGGATAGATTTTATACCGGAATTTATTACTTCTAGTAACCCGTAAAAGGGTGAAAAAATTGTATGAGAGAGCGATAATTAAGCCTGTGCCCAAAATACTTTAATAGCCAATACCTATTTCTCTCTATTACTCTTTAAACAATAATGGTTCTTTTAAAGTTGTATAGTGGGATCCCGTCTTTATGAAATATGAAGTTAATTTATCCAAAGTCAAGAAACATTACTGACTCCGCAAGTTTGATTTGTTTTTATTTCGACGTACGCTACGCGCCAACTTTGCCCAAGTTAAATTGAAATGAAAACTAATTAACCGAGTTTAATTAATGCACTGACTGTTCCTTTGTATTCTTTAAGTTTACTCCGTTTCTAGTTATGATGTAGCAGTGAAAAATTCTTGTATAACTTGGATTTCATCAACTTGCCGGTTTATTATGCCCTTGAAGAAAAAGTAAGCCAAATTTGCGCTACATTTCATCCACGAATAAGTTGCAGTTGCATAGATAGCACGTAAAAATGTAACAGATTCATTTCTTGTGATGTAATAATTTATAATGCATTCTGTTATTTTATATAATAAGAAAGGATTAGTAATGTATACTGCAAAGGTTTATTAATAATACCTTTTTTTTATAAAATTGAAAAGTGATTTAATCATTTATTTATGTACAACGAAAATATATACAAGAATACTTAACCAAAATAATATAAAGAAAATTAAAACTAACTTAAATCTAAAACGGGCCCTTGAGGCATTGTACCGCGGATGCTGGCGGCATTTCCTCGCTGTATCGCAATGCTGATACGTTGAGCGAGGAAACCGCCAGCTCTTCGGTCACCAGTTACGTCAACCAGACGCTTCGCAATTTCTGCATATAACTTATGCGCGCTGGGACCCCGTGGACCTAGAGTTTCGACGCCAAAAGGTACAAACATGTACTCTCTGCCGAGGCCCTTGTATTTATTACGCTTGTCAAAAGTCATTTAATATTTAGCTCCAAAAATAGTTGATATAATGTTTTTTGCTATATTAAATATTTTTAGACATAAATAAATAAAATAAATAAATATTGGGGGACAATCTTACACAAATCGACCTAGTCCCAAACTAAGCAAAGCTTGTACTGTGGGTACTAGACGACGATATACATACTTATATAGATAAATACATACTTAAATACATAGAGAACATCCAAGACCCAAGAACAAAATCCGTGCTAAATATACAAATAATGCCCTGGCCGGGATTCGAACCCGGGACCTCTAGCTTCCGAGGCAGTGTCACTACCAACTAGGCTAAACAGGCCGTCCAACAACGTAAACATCTGTTTATAAATCGATTTATTAAGTGTATATTGTTGTAAGTCAATGCTTTTGCGTATCCTTATTGTTATTTTTCTCTTAAAAGTCCCTTTCACGTTCCTATTCACGGTGTCAGGTTCTGATTGATGAAGTCCTCAGACCCTTTGTAGACAACTAAAGGGTCCTCGGGTCACGGACCTATCAAGTTAAAAAGCTATACTCTGTTATTCCAAAAAAGGGTTTACAGTTTTGGAATAAGGTTCATGTCAAGGCATACAGATGAATGAGGTGTCTACTATTCAATATAGAGTTAACTGTAAGCAGGTTCTTAGTAAAACATGTTTTGATGAAATAGGTATTATTTACTTTTATGTAAAATGGCTATGTATTTGAAAAGATCTAAAGTCTTTATTATAAGGTTATAAGAGCTTTGACACCTTCACATGCGAACCTACTGTTGATGCTGACTGTACCATCATCAAAGAAAAACTCGCTTCATAATAAATCAAAAGCCCAAAAGTGTTTTTAAAATTATAAACACGCAAATAATTCAATTGAGATATGATACCTTATTAAAAATTGAAAGCGCAAAACCGGCGGCTGATTTATTTCGTTTAAGTAAATAAAATCGCTGCCTTAACATTATGGTGCTACGAGTATATTGTCACGGTACAGTCGCCGTTAGAAAATGTTTCAATTTATTAAATACTAACCCGTTTTTAGGATTCCGTAGTCAACTAGGAACCCTTATAGTTTCGCCATGTCTGTCCGTCCGTCTGTCCGTCCGTCCGCGGATAATCTCAGTGACCGTTAGCACTAGAAAGCTGAAATTTGGTACTAATATGTATATCAATTACGCCGACAAAGTGGTAAAATAAAAAGTGGAAAAAAATATTTTATTAGGGTACCTCTCCTATACGTAAAGTGGGGAGTGATTTTTTTTTTTCATTTTAACCCTAACGTGTGATATATTGTTAGATAGGTATTTAAAAATAAATAGGGGTTTACTAAAATCATTTTTTGATAATGTTAATATTTTCGGAAATAATCGCTCCAGAAGTAAAAAAAAATGTGTCCCCCCCCCCCCCCCTCTAACTTTTGAACCATAAGTTTTAAAAATATGAAAAAAATCTCAAAAGTAGAACTTTATAAAAACTTTGTAGGAAAATTATTTTGAACTTGATAGGTTGAATAGTTTTTGAAAAAATTACAAAAACTACGGAACCCTACACTGAGCGTGGCCCGACACGCTCTTGGCCGGTTTTAATTTTTAGTAAAGATTTTCGTCTGACACAGTCGCCACAAATAAAAAAATTGTAATGGCTACGCAAAAAGACGTCATAAATCTCAAGTTAAGACTTAATTATTTTTTGATTAAGCTCGCTGTAGATAGGCCTTCCCCAATTAGCGCCACCGCACAATACAATACAAAATATATATTTTAGGACAACTAATCTTAACAAACTAACACATGAACGTATATAATGCTTTTTTTTTAGTTTTTCCTTTATAAAATTCGTACATTTTCCCATAGGTAGATGTTAAAATCTTTCCATCTATCAATGCTACACAACTGTACCTCACCTGAGCGTGATGGCAGTACATTTGTTAAAGCCGCAGACACACCTGCACCGCTTTGTTCTAGACAAATTACCTGTAGTGTGCACACGCCTTACACCAGTTTGCCATTTCTTGTAAAAAGTTAGGTGGGATTTACTTAGAGCTCGCAAGGATTTACGCTTAGCGCTTTGAAATATGGTTATTTGTAAATGTTTTTTATGAAATAACTATATTAGTTTTCCAAGTATTTTTTCTTAATTACGATGAACTGCTAGTCAATTACGTCACGTTTCAAATAAATGTAATATTTACTTTAAAAAAATGACAGTTAAATCTACCTTACGTACGTTTAAAACGTTAAAAGAAAAGAAAAGAAAAGAAATAGTTTATTCGTGACAAAAAAAAAGAAGGAATTAACTAAAAACATAAAGCGATACATATAATTAATTTTGTCACGAAATGGTCACAACTCAGCGTGATGCTGGCAGAGCCAGCGCTGATCTTCCGTTGTGACCATTTGGTGAAGACACGGCGCTGTGACGCCATTACGTAATCACTCCTCTGGACTATACTATCAGCATCACAGTTAATTGACCATTCGTGGAACTTACTGCATACGAGATAAGATCTACCAAGTCGTCAAGTCAGTTCACCGGTCTACCATCGCACCGCTCGCCGTCGGCAGGGCGTTCATGCTCACACCTAAGAACTTAAATGATCGCGTACGGTACGGTTTCAGAGGAATTTCCTCCCTCGGACGCTCCGATTGTGGAATGAGCTCCCTGCCGCGGTTTTCCCGACGGACTACAGTATGGGGTTCTTCCAGAAAGGAGTGCATAAATTCTCAAAGGGTCGGCAACGCACATGTGACACCCCTAGGAGTTGCAGGCGTCCATAGGTACCGGTGACCGCTTACCATCAGGCGGGCCGTACGCTTTTTTGCGACCGACGACGTGTTATAAAAAAAAAGATTATTGTGATGCGGATAGTACAAGGGTACGACGTTAGGAACAGATGGAGTCGACTTCAAAATGGTATGACGGGCATTTTAGTCCCAATGTTGACTCCGTGTCTCTTTAACAAACGTTAGATGCCGGAAAACTCCGATCCCTGAATATCACTGTATTGAAACTGTGAACGCATAAGAGATTTGTTTTGTTTTTTTACAAATAAATAGATATAACCTCGTACGTAACGATTTTTTCCCCGAGTTTTCATATCGCGGTTTTGGCTAGTACGTAATGTTTTTCTATGAAGTTTTATTTCACTATCGCGTTTATTCCCAAATTGTTTGTTTTCGCTGTCGCACTATTTTTGAACCTTGGTCAACATTCCAACAGTGTCGGCGGAGCTCCTATACATATTTCTGTGTGCTTTTCGCCGATGCAAAACTAACATAACCCAACTCTAACCTATTTCTGCTCAAGTTACAATCATCAGTGAGCTATTGAACGCTATAATTAAGGAAACTAATGTAATGTGAAAAAGTGGCTAAATAAATATTGACATTAAATTAATAGATCAAAATACCAATAGGGAATAATACAATTTAGGAAAAAAACGCGACAGTGAAATTAAACGTTCTGCAAGAAACAATACTATGCAAAATCAAAAAGAAATTCCTACGAGGTAAAAGCAATTTCTCGAAAAATATTCAACAAATCCTTCAGATACTGACTGTACGTACACATTAGGACGAGTATGTGTATATATACGAATTATGTATAAGACAGTTCGCAGCCAGTCGGGTCAATTGCTCCAAGCGATCGCGTAATTCAACCGACAATGCTTCAATTAGACTAAACCGATTGTAATGAAACTCTCGCTGTCCCTCCAATTTACTAGTTTAGTTTGTCTCGTATTTCCTGCAATGGTTTTGGCAAAAATATACGCGAGTTCTCAAAAAAAGGCCAATTTCTTTCCAAAAACCATCAAACCTTTTGTATACGCTATACGGTCCAATTGTATTTTGTATTTGTCCTCATCATCAAACACCTATCTCAGTCAAAATTTTACGGTTAAATTCGTCATTAAATGGTTGTCATCCATTTTTTTTTTCAGATAAACTCCCGGGCAAAGTTGGACCATTTGGCTGTATCGGATGTAAAACAAGAAAGAGCGAATGATAATTCCTGCGTGATGCCAGGTAAGAATAGCACCACCCCTGTTCCTTCCACGGGTGATGTAAAAGTCTACTACTATGGTAGCACTGGATTATTACGAGGGGCGTTCAATAAATTATCGGTATTAGAATGAAAACAAAAGAATATTATAGGTGTTTATTTTTATTTTTCAATATACTCCTCTCCTATGTTTATGCACTTATAAGACCGGTCAAATAGTTTTTTAACCCCTCATAAAAATATTTTTTGTCTTTGGTGTCAAAATGCTCCTACACTACTGTCTTCAAACAAATATAAGTCACTCGGGGTCAAGTCTCGACTATACGGTGGGTATGTCATAGTTTCCAGTCCAGATTCAAGAGCAGCAGCCTTGGCAATATAAGCACTATAAGAGGCGTTGTCGTGAAGAAGCAGAACACCTTTCGCGGTAATTATCCCCTTCTGTTTGATTGCTTCCCTATTTGGCATATAATATTAGCGTAGTGCTCTCCTTTAATACTTACACCATTTTCTTTATAATAGATGAGCAATATTCCTTCACAATCCCAGAATTATGTGACCATGACCTTGCTAGCTGAAGGCACGACCTTGAACTTCTTGGGATGAGGAGTTCCTTTAATGTGCCACTGCATGGACTCTTGTTTGCTCTCAGGGTCATAATGATGAACCCACGTTTCATCTCTACTAACAAAATTTTACAGTATCTTATCAGGAATTTCACCGCACACCTCAAGAAATTCCGAACAACGAGCAACTCGCGTATTCTTCTGAAGCGGTGTCAGGATTCGCGGTACCCATATCGCACTGACTTTTGACATATTAAGATGGTCATGAATTATATCGTGTCTAGTACCAATAGAAAGGTTGGTTCTTTAAGCTATTGCTTTCACCTTTACTCAACCATCTTCAGATATAATTTTCTCCACTTTTTTAAATTTTCTTATGAAGAATGTTCGACGGGCCGACCAGCTCTATGGTCGTCTTCGATACTCTCTCCCCTATGCTTAAATTGACTTGACCACTTCTGAATTGTTGATAAAGAAGGAGCAGACTCGCGGTAAACATAATCCATTTCTTTTTTTATAGCTTATTGATTTTTTACCTATTTGGTCAAGAATTTTACTACCGCTCGGTGCTCTAATTTAACCAACATTGAAAAAACGCTCATAGTGATCACGTTTGTTCGGTACTTGCAAAAAAACAAAAGAACATCGCCGTTTGAATTTTACTTTTTTTTAATATTAATGAATGACTTTTACCGGCCAGTATAAAAAAGTTTAGCAAAGAGGTTTAAAAGATGTCAATACCGAGAATTTATTGAACACCCCTCGTACCTAACCTATAACCGTAATATCACATTTTCACCATTTTTAAATCTGCAATTGCTAAATGCGTCATGAAATTGGAATTTCATGTCCTACCCCTTTTTAGAATACAGGCGTAACTTTACCTAAGAGAGGTAGGGCACAGCGGTACGTACTCGCTCATATTTGGAGCGGACTGACTGAGGAAGTACAGTCAGCATCAAAAAGTAACTACGCATATGAAGAGGTCAAAAGCTCCTATTCCCTCATAATAAGGACTTTTAAACTTTTCAAATGCGTAGCTACTCTCGATGCTGACTGTACCTTCACCTTACAGAAGACCGCGGTCCGCAGCCATAATAACACCACTACTTACTCTTTAGGTAATGTGGTGTTGTGTTCCTGGTGGTGAGTAAGGTCGCCATAGCTCCCGAGGATACGCTACGTCGAGAACGAGCGACCTGTATATGTCTCTAGCTATCAACACAGCGAATCCTTAAGTTAATAGAGGGTCGGTACCGCGTTTGTGATTCCACTGGAGTCGCAAGCGTCCATAGGCGACGGTGTCTGCTTACCATCAGGCAGGTCGTAAGCTTGTGTGCCATCGTCGTTGCATAAAAAATGTAGGTGTCAATGGGCATTCCGAAATTAGGCTCTAATGATCCATAGTTTTATCAAAATTTCATGGATTCTGTTAAGCGCAAGCTCAAGAATTTTTGGTCGGGCAAAGTTTACATGCAAAGACCGACTATTGGGCCCCAGTTCAAACCAAGGTAAAACTCTGGTGTTGCGAGTGTCCATGGGCGGCGCTAATCGCTTACCATCAGGTGATTCGTCTGCACGTTTGCCTCCTATGTCATAAAAAAAAGAAAAAACCATTTTGTATATTAAAAAAAAATACTCCCTAAACTTTTAGTACATTTTAATTAAAAATCCTAACCAATAACTACAAAGGAAAAAATGTATACTAACGTGACACATATTAACACTTAAAGAAAGAAATACGGTTGAAACTTACTTGCAATGTCACTATTTGCGACATGTTTCGGACTACAATCGGAGTCCGAAACATGGACAAACAAAGAACACACAAAGGAGTATATTTAAATATCCCAATATCCAAACCTCTTAAATAGCAACAACACTAAACAAACTTAAGAACAATCAGGAAATCGCTTTCCCAAGTCGGTAACAAAGTTCAGCAAATAAACAAGAAACCTAATAACTGAGTAATAAACACCCACTGCGGGCGCTATATGCGAAACTTTTTTATGTTATACGAAAACTTCACTTCTATAATATTAACTTTCGCCAGTAGCATATAAACAACATTCTAATTAAATACAGACATAGTAAACCTGTCCTTATTATTAAAAATGTTTTTCGCGTGATCGCGTTTTAGCATAGAATAATTACATAATAATAAAAAATCAGCCAAGTGCATGTCGGGCCATGCTCAGTGTAAGGTTCAGTATTTGCCCAATGAACTTAGTTAAAAATATCAAATAATAACAAGCAAAAGGGAATACCTTCGCAGCGTTTCATACCTACGTCTTTTAATAAGAAGGGAAGAATTTTTACAATAGCCCAAATACAGCTTAACTGATCATGTCCGCATTAGTTTTCATTGTAAGTCTTTATTAAGGTTTATTTTCAGGATTTTTTCATATTTTTTGACCCATAGTTCAAAAGTTAGAGGATCCTCTAACTTTGAACTAACACTTTTCTTTTAAGATTTATTTCCGAAAATATCCACTTTATCAAAAAATGTTTGATGAAGACCTGTATTCATTTTGAAAGACCTATCCAACAATACCCCACACCATAGGGTTGAAGCAAAAAAAAATTCATCCCCACTATACAGGCTGATTCTCGAGACGTGACGTGGGCAAGATCAACACTACGGATTCAGTAGATCATAAGCTACTGCTTCGTACCGCTATTAGTGAAATTAACGTTCATTTATCTTTGGTGTTGAAAACAAAAAGTTTAACATTATTTACGAAATTCATGGTCACTCTACAATCAGAATACTACAGTCAAGTGATACGTGTCAAAATGAATGTCATTTGAGTCCGATTACTTTTGAAATATCGTATCTCACTCAATGTGACAATTTACTTTCTTCGTAATTAAAGTGCTGTCATAACAGTTAGAGGTTTAATCTTTATAAACCAGTTGTTGTAGGGTGACCATGATTGTAGAGAATTAAACTTTAACTTAAGAAATATTAAAATAAAGGAAAAGGTATGGGTGTTTCACTTAAATACAATGGTGAACGATTCATTGCCATTTACTATGTATGTAGTGTTGGTCCTGCTCACGTCTCCCGAATCACCCTGTATGTATTGGGGAGGTAGGTAAGTACCCTTAATTTTTATTTTATTTATTGATTCCTAGTTGACTACGGAACCCTAAGCAAGAGCATGTATGACCATGCATGTATAGATATGACTGAAGCGAACGAAGTAGTCCATGTTTATGTCGGCAATAGCATTCGTCCCTTATTACACAGTACCTCTTTTTAGGGTTCTATACCAAAATCATAAAAAAGGAACCCTTTCGATGCCGCTTAGTCTGCGTCTGTCTGTCACATTGCTAACTATCTCAAGAACTAACTATCGATTTGAAACTTGGGATAGTTATAGATGGAAAAAGTGTGATAATGCAGTGACAGGTTGCTAGCTCATCGCCCACAACACACTTCAACCTGGTTCCCATAGTCGACTCTTACGACACCCAAGGGAAGAAAGGGGTAGGTGGTATTGTAACCCGGCATCACACGGGAGACTAAATTCAACTAATGTCAATTTCATAAATGATAAGATTTTCTCAGTTTTTCTGGCCAAACGCGACGAATTTTACAAACAACCGGTTTTTGTCAGGTACAAATTATATCAAGAAAGTTTTGTTTATTAGTTTCAGGCAATTTATGTCACGATTAAGAGCAAATAAAACAGGCAAACATTGTATCGAATTTCCTTACCGACTGACCCGTTTTAACTGATGCCCTAGTGTGTAGTAATTGATGAATTCAGGCCTCATATAATTATCTAAACACAAATAAAAATGCTATTTCGCACAAGTACGTGCTCGAGTTTGATTGATAATGAAATGATATTAATGAGATTCACCACTTTCCATCCATTTAAAACCTTATAGCATTTACATTTATCAAATGTCGGTTTGTAGCTCAAAACAATATTATCTTTACGCTTACCTTAACATAATGACAATTCCCACTGTTATACGAATACTTGAACATGACACTATATTATTATTTATTGCATACACAGCACCTGGTTATGAGTACCATCACACTTAGCACCTGACATTAAAATCTTACACTACACGATATTTGCTACTCATTCCACTGATGCATATAGTCTCAAAATCTTGCTAAAGTTCACATAACACACACGACTTATGTATAATAAACACGACCGGTTTGCAAATAACATAAATGAATTGCTAATGCACTAGTACGAATCAAACATTTTTAAAATTACGGTATATCAAGGATAATTAAAATTAGTACGACATTTAATTAGGAAGCACTTGTATTCTAAATCTACGATTTAAACGACGTTCAACAGATGTAATAAAGAACTTAGTTAACAATTTCAACGGCACTGTCAAACGGTATTTTAAAATATATATTTCACTGCACGTTGCAATGATACTCGTCTGTATGACATTCAAGAAATGGAGAATTTAAATGCACTTTTGTAATTAAACCCCTTTCTTATTCAAACACTATCAAAATGTCATTTTAAAATTCATATCACTTTGCACATATATTGTGAAAGATTTGTACGAACTTCAACAAATTGATATCAGAAAGCACTTAATAAATATTTAACATTGACGCTCATTAAAATAACCGCATTACTTTAATAAAAAAAAGGTTAAACAAATAGCATTGTTTTGAAACAATCAGCCCGTTACGAATTTCAATATGGACTGAGGACTTGAGTTAGTCAATTGAGAACGACAGAGTATCACAAGAATTGAGAGACTACGATGTTGATGAAAATATTTTTATAAGCGTAAAATCAGTTTTTTAACGCCCCTCTCCTTAGTGAACATTTTTTCAATGAGTGTATTGTGTATTGCGCTTTTATGCTTCTGTGAGTAAAGAAACACTGAAAGGGCGTCTAGTTTATTATCAGTTTTAGTCTGCGGAGTTAAATATAATTGTAACAACCCTGACTCTTGAGCAGTTTACGCCACATGGTGGCGGCTTTAGGCCCCGCCAGGGTAGTGTTCATGCTAGTCACGCGTCGTGCTTGTTTAACAATAGTACATTACTATAAAGGCCTGCAACCCAACGTATCTTGCCGAGCTGTGTATAGTGCTTTTCTCAAACATATGCAATGAAATAAAAAAATACATTAATACAACAAAGATTTTTTGATTTGAAGTCTCTGTGACAGGATACTCTGCGTTTAATTTAGGTTCATAGCCCACTTGATACAGCGTGTTCTCAATACGCTTGCATTGAATGAACAATGATAATAACATCTAATGTAAAGAAATACACATCAGCAACACTATGCCGTTTAATGAACAAGAGAGGTTTTATACTGAGTAATGAGATAACTTTATGTTGCTCCTTTTATAACTACTTATATATATTAAAAGTATAGTCAACTAGCTTTTGCTCGAGAGAATTCTAATGTATTTTTGTGTGTCCAATACGCATTTGTTTGTCATTATTAGTAAGTTGAAGTCAGTAAACAAGTATATCTACTCCGTTTCAAGGGTGTTCATTTTAGTTTTTTTGAACCTGGTTCAAAGCATTAATTTTTAATTCTGTGGTTACATGCAGTGCAATTAGTACGATAGTGCTCTAGACCGACAACATTCATTACCCACGGCTCTTTACACACGCTTTTCCCACATTTTCCGCTCTTGTGCAGTAATGACCAACTTTTCCTATATTTCCCAAATGTTGACCATGGGACATGATATACCACCTGGCAATCAGCGCCATCTGTTGTCGTAATTAATTTTGTTATGGGATGGGAGCCATTGGCAGGCGGCCAGCGCTGTGTAGGGTAGGTGTGTACGTAGTTTTTGTGAAGTTCAATTTTCGTATTTTACATTCCTGCCACAAGTCTGCTTTAAAATGTATGGGATTTTGTGTCTGCTGGATCCATTCGCAATGAACCACGCACTTTTGAAATTCTCCGTAAAGGGGTGTTCATTTAAAAACAGGACAAGTGCAAATCGGACTCTCCCACGGAGGGTTTCGTATAGTTAGAATTACGCAACGCTAAGTATAATTTTATGATTTACTTACAAATAATATTACATGCCAAATTTCATAGCTGTAGCCCCACGGAAAGTACCACATAAATTTTGATTCCCTTGAGATTTGAGAATGTCGTAATATTTTTACGTTAACTTTGATTTTTTCACAGCTTCAAGGGACTGTAGTCCTGAGTATATAATTTTAATTTCAACTAGATACCTCCACGGGTTCCCGAGATAAAGTGTGACAGACAGACCGACAACAAAGTGATCCTACATATAAGGGTTCCGTTTTTCCTTTTACGGTACGAAACACTAAAAATGTGTTTCTCTACCTACTTATATTTGACGAAGAAGTTGTTTATTTAGCATGCAAAGAAAACATTATAGAAACATAGAAACAACTTTTACATCTCAAGTGCTAAATAGGACACTAACTAAGCATGCTGTCTCGGAAGCCGTGACACCGATTTTCAGTGAAGGCCGCAAAACATATATATACAAATCTACCGTCTATGCAAGTGTGCGTATCCCATCAAGCTCTCTCCTATATCGAGCCAATAACGCAGCCCCCGGAATAGACAGGGGCAAAATAACATATGCGGTGCTTTGCGTGATGCCTCCTCCGTAGACAAGCTTGAGTGGTTTAATGTGGCCGTTACCTGCGTATTGTCGTTAATGTGAATGGCTGCGTTGTATGGATTTGAGATGGTTGTGGTTGTCGTGGAGTTATTGGTCTGGTAAGGTAAGCTGAATCTAACAATGTTTCATACCGTTATACCTAGAATTACTGTTAAGGACGGGGTATTTGCCAAGTATATTACGTTTTTTGGGTTCCCGATATTTCAGCAGTGTTGCAAGCACCATTCTGAAGGATTAAATGACGTGCTGCGAGTTTTAGTTGTGGTGTGCCCTCACTCAATAGCAATCTACCCTCTTTATGGTTCCCTTTTATAATATACATGGTAAATACTTTAAAATGGGGTGAGTATGGACAAAACATTCAAACCTCAATAACATTTTATTTTTACATATGCAAACTTAATGGTGTATATAATAAGTGTTCCGGACGTTTGTATTTTAGTTTTTATTTTATTTTGGGCAGTTCTATTTCATAACTTTGACGATTATCAGGAAATCCCACCTCACCCCGTAGTCCCTCGTAATTGGGGTGAGATGGGTTTTCATACAAAGGAGATTTTGGAAGATTGATGGATTGTTTTTTTTTTTTATTATTAGTATTACTTGAGCTCCATTTTAAATAAGAATACATTATTTTTGTAGCAGTAGCCTTAAAATCCCATCTCACCCCCCTTTCATCCATTCTCTCCCCATTCATAACCCAACTCTCCCCGCGAACCCTACTCACCCCATTTTACGGTACCGCGTTCTTATTTTATCCGCCATGACGTACTTCTGTTTAAATTAGAATACTATGGATTCAAACATCAAGAAAAAAAGATCTTAGTAACAGAAGTCAAAAAGTACCTACACATTAATAGCACATGTTCGCGGGAAGTTAATGTCAATATAAATGGTTTTTTTATTTTATTTTACTAAAAACATGTTACAAACAAGTTTTTGGGTCCTGAGCTAGGAGTCCGTGTGTTACAGGACCCAGTAGAATTGCAAGCTTACAATTTTAACATGCCTTCGTACAGAGTATCATTGTTGTTTTTGTGTGTGTGATAATATTACCAGAGTGCATTCCTAATTACGCTATGGTTACTATATTTGCAGACGATACACATGTGGGCTTAAACGATACTAACCTAGCTAAACTGGAAGAGAATATTAAGGGTATTATGATAAAGCTTGATTAAATAGTTTAATGCTAATGGAATTGTTTTAAATTCTAACAAATCTACACTATTGACATACCACAATAATAATAAATTGATTGTCATTGCCTACACAACGCAGCTTTGGCGACGTTACGCACTCGCCAGAACACATCACCACAGAGAACACGTCACCATGACTACAAACGAGTTCATTATCATTATCGTCATCATCATATCATTAGAGTAACTGTTCAGAACGGGGTATTTACCATGTATATTATAAGTACATTAATTGAATACTGCGCTGCGTTTTGAACAGTAATTCTAATGTTAAGGATCATTAAAGCTTGAAATCTTAATAATTTCATCATATCAGGCGAAAATCGACTGCTGTAGCCATGTTTGCCAGCGACGTGGTATAAAAAAAAAAAAAAAATACTTGTGTTAGTTCGGCCACTTACTGAGATTGGGAGAGGATCGAGGCGTCAAGAAAGCATACTTGGGGCGACTGAGTGGGCGCCGCCCGGTCGGTCGACCCAGGTATCGCTGGGAAGACAGTGTGGAGGCGGATCTGCGGCAGCTTCAGGTCGAAGACTGGCAGGAGGCTGCGCAGGATCAGGAAAGGTGGCGTGCTCTCGTTTCGGAGGCCAAGATCCTCTGTGGGTCGTCGCGCCGTTAAAGTAAGTAAGTATGTTTTCAGTTATGGTTTTAATAAAGTTCTGGGTATGTTGAATAATATGGTTGTAGTGAATAGGCATCTTCTGGGTGAGCTCGCTTCATCGTCGGCCTCATCTTTGCCCCCTGGCTAGATGCTGGCCAAGAGCAATCCCATTTTTAATAAAAAAAAAAAAAAAAAAATATGGTAATAGATTCATACTTCTTCAGGTCTAGCCGTTTTGATGGGAAAACTTTATTCACTAGATGTGTACAGTCAACAGCAAATGTAAATGATCATTTTTGTACTTTGTCGCACTAACGTCACAATACTGCGACAGTTAGGATGCGTCACAGTAGTGAAAGTGACAAGGTACTAAAATGATCATCTACTTCTGCTGTTGACTATACATACCTACAACTAGACACGTCACACGCACTTACCATACAAAAGTTAACCCCTACCCAATTTGAGTAATGGAAAAACGAATTTGGCAAATGGATGAGACTCTTTGAAGCCGGGCCTGTGTGTTATAATCTGCTTGTATGTGGGATTAGTTTGTTTTCCTTTTGTAATTGCTCTTGCCGCATCTACTTTGTGTTTCATTATTGATTCCAGCAGGAAGGATCTTTGATGCATTTTCATTTTGTGTTGTGTTTAAATTAGACATAATTGGTTGTCGAGACACTCACTATATATACGTGTCTTTCATACGAACTTGGACGTAACTATTCACTTTTTATTGTAGGTTTACTTTATTTGTCAGAATTTGGATTTTTTCATACATTCCTTAGCGAAGCCCCTCAATATCCATCTTAACTAACAACAAAATGTAAATACCCACTTATTTTTATTTTTATTCATAATATTTATAATACTTATAATATACACATTATCAGTATTATCACACAACAATAGGCGCAAATGAGGCTTGAACTCACGATTTTTTTGTCATCACGAAGGATCACCGCAATAGCTCAGTTTTTACAGAGCAATGCACAAAATGCAGAGATTCAAATCGCACTCTTAGCGAAATGTATTTATTATTTTCGCTTTGCTAATAATTATTGATTACTTTGCTAGCGGACGCTCAAAACCCAAACTAAAATTTAAACAAAACTAGGACACACTTATACACTAATCTGCAATAGTGCCGTTACTAAACATAAGACGCAGACACTTCGCGTCTTTTGCTCACCGTCACTCTCAAGGGCCCCTATATTATTTGCAGTCTACGTCTAGAATTCTCGTAGATCTGAAAGCCCTGCGAAGTTATGTACTTGTATCTATCTTGTATCTATTAGGAAATAATGTAAGGTTAAAAGGGTTCCGTAGACGGTCTAGACGACTGTGTCGCTGAACTTTAATATCAAGTCTGAGTACTTAAAATGTGTTTTAATACTAAAATGTCTTAATTGAGTGAAGTATGCTTGAAGTTAGAAAGAGGCTGCTTAAAAATGTTTTTTTTTTTATACCACGGCGCTTACATACGTACGCTTGCGACTCCAAAAAAACAATCACGTTACGGACCCTTTGTTAAATTGACAGGATTCGTTGAGGAGGTATCATTTATATCCTTTTTAACGTAACCTTCTCAAGAAGATCGTTTGAGTAACGTTTCGTACATACATACAGTACTTACTTACTATATACGCTGGTTCAGCGACCCAAAGTGGATCTTGGCCTCCGACACTAAGACACGCCACTGTGCTCTGTCCTGGGCAGCTTGTCGCCAATCAGTCTGCTGTTTGAAGCTGGCAGAGGTCTATTTCGACTTCTTCTATCCAACAATATCTTGGACGGACGATCGCGCGTCGACCATTTCGACGCAGCACGATCTGCTCCCATGCTCCCAACGTGGTCGAGCCAGGGCAGCTGGGCAGATTTGCGGGCGTACATACGTTACGTCTATCTAAATGTCATTTTTTAGTAAGGGTTCATTTGTCCTAACCCTTGTTCGAAAAGATACGCAATTAGCCCTCTGATGGCACCAACAATATCGACAATAGTGATAGTTAATATCTCCCTCCTTTGAAAAATTAAACTTAGTCGAGAAATAGTTCGCATCAAGCGCAATCAGGTGAGATTGACAACCCATAACCAAACGGACGCGATATACCGCAGAGCATAACATTTTTCATACGCTCAAAATTTGCATTCTCATTGATCGATCATGCGCGAAACCTTTAACGACGCCCAAGGGCCCATGCAAATGCAATCAATCACGCAGATAACTGTCATTTTATAAAAAAAAAAACTGCCATTTAATAGATTGCCGGCCTGTTTGCGCTTTGGCCCGCGTTAGATTAAAACTTCGATCAGCGTCGGCCGATACATGAATAAATAACTGGAAGGGTTGAAGCACGTGTACTCAAAAATTCGTTTACCTTTAATTATATTTATGTAGTCTAGATAACATATCCAAAATGTAAAGAGCTTTAAATATTTGGGCAGCGTCATTACAGCAGATTCATGATCAGATGAGACATTAAAATTAGAATAGGATTGGCAAAGCAGGCTTTCAATAACACAAAGTACCTACTCACATCAAACATCGCAAAAAACTAAGCAGAAATTTATCAAACCTTTATCTGGAGCATAGCATTATTAGTATGGGTGTGAGACGTGGACAATGACGCAAAGAAACGGAGAAATATTGGTGGCTTATGAAATGTGGTGCTGGCGAAGAATGTAAACGTCGACCCTGTAAAAATAATATGCATATTTTTTTGAAGAGCGCCTTACTGGACTCGAGAAAATCTCGGCATGGAGCTAATCGTGGAAGGCAGTTACAAATATATGTACCTACTTATGTTAAAACCACACTATTTTATTTCATGTATATTGGGGATAGTCACAAGTCGACCTAGACCCAAACTAAACGCAACAGAATAGAGGATTTCACAATGCTATAAAATACTTATTCTACGTTACCATATACAAATACGAAAATACTCGGAAAAAATCGAACTTGTAGCTTCATCATCATCATCATGTCAGCCGAATGACGTCCACTGCTGGACATAGGCTTCCCCAAAGACTACCACAATGACCCGCGACCCTTACCAGCTTACTTTTAGCTTATTCATGCAATTTCAAAGATTTTTAAATACAAGATAGAATAGACATAAAAGGAAGAACGCAGGTTGACCATAGACAAATGTGACGTCATTAGGCATATATTTCCCTACAAACTTCATACAGTTCATACTAATAGAGCGTTTTTGACGTTTCGTAAAAAGTTTTTGATTTAACTATCAGTAAAGTAACGTATTGCCTTTGAGGCCATTACGATATAAACAGACAGCCAATACCTTACGTTACATAGCTTTCCCAAGGGGCTGTATAAAAGTATAATTGGAATGGCACCTTTAATGTATCCTTAGTCGCTTCTAAATTGTTTTTGAAAGCTTCCGAAAGCTTCGTCTCCGAGATTTGGGGGATTCTTCATAAAGTTGCTTAAGCTCGGATAGACGGTTTTGCTTGTTATTTAATGGGGGAGATAGTGAAAAATAAATTGATGTCTGTTTTGTTGCAAAATAATTTAAAGATGAAGTCGTAAAATAGTAAGCAGACAGCGAGTTTCCAAACAAGAAAGTTAGAGGTTTCTAATACCGTATCGCAAAAAAAAATCTAAGGAATACTATATTTTGCTTTGTTTTGTAATAATTTGCTTGTTTATGGGTCCCCTTTTTTCCCTTGGGTGTTGTAAGAGTGGACTAAGGGAACCAGGTAGAAATGTATTGTGGGCGTATGGGAAAAAAATACTTAAATAAAATAAAAATAATCTAATTAACAAATTTCAAATTAAAGGGAAAAATCGAAAAACGTAGTGCTCCGAGCAGGATTCGAACCTGCGACATCTGGCATACGCGGCCAATCGCTCTAGCCTCTGAGCAATCGAAACAACCAAGCTCGTGCACAAAATTCTTCACTAGTTCCCTCTTACAACGCGTCAGGGAGTCGTACAGTACAGCGACATCTACCGTAGAAGACTTAGGCTTCTATTAACGGCACCAACATCTCAAATTACATTGAGAAATCGTCAGTAACGATGCGCCATCCCATACTGACTGAGCAGTAACGCTGCTAACGAAATTACAAAACACAAAATTAATACAAAATTAATGCATAATGCTGCATGGGAATATACGATTAAGGGTGGGTGCACAAATTTCTCAGCGGTGGCACAGTAGAAATATAGCTCATAGCAGTACGTAATACAAATCCATGTTTGGCAATCCAAAGTTTGACAAGTTTCTATGGGATGACAGCTGCCGCTGTAATATTTAACGTTCATCGGGCTGTAATCGTATGTTGTTGCAACCCGCCCTAAAACGGGGATAGTAAAAGACAACCCTCCTCGCTCCGCCCTGCCGGCGCGGGCGTCACTTGCTGTGAGGCGGTTGGAGCATGCGGCGCAACCAGTGCACAGAGCGATACCGCCGCGAGGACACTCATTCTGTTGAATAACGACAGATGGATTCGAAACATGTCGCCCGTAGCTACAATGAATGAGTTTAACCGTTTTTGGTAGTATCATTTAAAACAGGATTCACATAAGGTTTTTAGTGTAGCCAAAATGGCTAAAACGGAACCCTTATAGATTCGTTGTGTCTGTCCGTCCGTCCGTCCGTCCGTATGTCACAGCCGATTTACTCGGAGACTATGAGCACTACAATTATGAAATTTGGTACGAAGGTGTATTACATGAACCGCTATAGAAATGTGGTGTGAAATTACGAAAAAAAAATATTAAACTGGGTTCACTCCATACATGTAATAGTAAAAAAAAAATTTTGACACGCACTTGGCCAGTTTTTTTATGCTACGACGGTGGCTGACAAGCTTACGCCCTGAATTGAAATTAATATATCGCCAGTTGGGCTGCTCCAAATATGATATGAGCGAGATGACGTCCGCTCGCTACCTTTCTTAAGAGGGCGCAGTACGTTCGTTTCTCCATACAAACGTATTTACGCTCTCATTTTAAAACGCCATGCTAGAATAACGTGAAACTTTGTAAACACAATGGGATTCGGCATATCTAGGTCGAAAATTAGTTTCTGTTGCTTGAAATTATAATGGAGAAAAAATACAGCGATTATTAAGGTTTTCATACAACCCGTAAAAAACTCAAAAAACCGCTCTATTTTTTTTTCTTTTACAATATCTAGCAACAGAAACTAATTTTCGACCTAGTTATGCCGGACCTAGATATACAAAGTTCCATATTATTCTAGCAAGGCGTTTTAAAATGAGAGCGTAAATACGTTTGTATGGAAAACCGAGCGTACTGCCCTCTTAAGTTAAATAAGTTCAATTCTTAAATTTGACACTATCTAAGTCTACTGCTGACTCTACTATTTACTTTTACAATATAAGGTGCTTCCAAATTAAATGCCAATACTTTAAGAGATGTTCACTGTCATCAAAATAATTAACTTTAAATAGGAATTAATACATTTTTTCACATGTTTTTTTTGTTTCGATTTTCCCAACAAAATATTTAAATTAAAATTCTGGCCAAACATAATCATATTGATCATACAGTCCATTTAACTGACAAGGTGGTTATCACTATCTGTCAAGTGAGCTACACACTCGAAACTAGTTGTGGCCAATTAAGTTAAGTGACAGTCAAAACCGGTTTCACACGATAATCAAAGAAGTTTTAATCATCGAATACTCATTATCTCATTAACAGGCTGTTATTACGTAGCACAGTTGTTTTCCCAATTTTCTCTCAAAACTAACAAGGTGGTTATCACTATCTGTGAAGTGAGCTACACACTCGAAACTAATTGTAGCCAATTAAGATAAGTGACAGTCAAAACCGGTTTCACACGATAATCAAAGAAGTTTCAATCATCGAATACTCATTATCTCATTAACAGGCTGTTTTATTATGTAGCACAGTTGTTTTCCTAATTTTCTCTCAAAACTAACATAAACTTTAAATTAGTTTCATACGGGTACTTAAGTCTACTTCTAAGGACGAGTACTATTATCGCTGAAAGTATTGATGGCATCTAATTTGGAAGCACCTTATATTCCTCCTCGTCGTATCCGACTACGGCGACCCCTACAGCTTCCTCTGATGAGCACGTACATGGCTCGCAAAACCGAACTTTGTCCTAAATCCTAATCCTAACCTTCAAGAAAAGAGCGTACTCCCATCTTAAAGGCCGGCAACGCACTTACAACCCCTCTGGTGTTGCGAGTGTCCATGGGCGGCGCTAATCGCTTACCATCAGGCGATTCGTCTGCTCGTTTGCCACCTATGTCATAAAAAAAAAAAAAAAATGTTCGCTCGCACTGTGTGCAGTACAGCTGACCCTGACTATCGTAAGTGTACTCGTAGGAGGGCTTGGGTCGAGCCCTCCGTAAATGACGCTTTTGGCCCAGGTGTTCGACTCGAGCTTCTTCAAAAGAAGCTACCTACACCTTTTCGGACTGAGCGGGGTAATTAGAATTACGTAACGTTTTCGAGCGTGTGTTATCTAAATGTCATTTCCCATACTAAAACAGACTGTTAGATCTACATTGTACGTTCGAAAAGTTATGTGATTCCCTTGCAGGCCAGGTTTCAAGCCAACTATAAACTTCAGTTTTTAGTAGAATCCACTTCGCAACCCACAGGAAATACGCTTCAACTAAAGTCTAGAATTTATGAGGACAATCACTATGGCTAATATCATTATTTGCAAATGCAAATTAGGTGGCTCGACCTATTAAGTAGAACTAACTGCAGCCAAGTTCGGCGATTTAAATGTGGTCGTGGTAGATGAACGCTGATTTAGATAAGTTACGTGGGTACAGAATAGCCGGCTTCGTATTAATTAGACTGACTCGCAAGCGCGTCCGCTTAAAACTAACACTCAGCCTGGAATGCTTACTTCCATACCTAAACACCACCACCATATCAACCCAAGGACGTCCACTGCTGGACATAGGCCTTCCCCGATTTCATGGGGGGTAAATGCCATAATGGCCACGCTTGGCATGCGGGTTGGCAATCGCAGTATCTCCACCGCACTCCAGGGATGCTGCTGCCCATCCCACGGTGGTCTTGGTCGTAGTTTTAGGACATACCCGGGTCCATACCTAAACAAGGTACGGTCAAGCAATTTGATTTCTGGGCCACTTCGTACCTTGTCACAGTGAAAATCAATATAAAAGCCGCTAGAGATCTCATATAATGGTCACTGTGCCAAGTGAGTATTGTCACTGTACATAGCCTTTCATTTTATTTTTTCTGTCTTTTCCCATACAACAGGCAAGGAAACAATAATACTGTTTCTAGTGTTTCTTATTACTTGTGTTACTTGACGTACTCGTATCTTTGTCTGCCAGTGGCGACGTAACTCTGGCCTTGTTCTTGGGCATCGCTTCCGACTTCCAAGCCGTTGGGAGTGTTGATGCATTTTGTAGGCAACGGCGAGTGCAGCGAAGAAAACGGCAGCGATTATGGCGACCCAACCCTTGGATGATCCAGAGCTTCTACTGATGTCGGATGGAGGCATTTTGTGGGTTGGATCTCGATGCCTGAATGTAGAGATTCATGATGTGTTTTGGATTAGGCTTGCTTGCGTGTTGAGCAAGATTTTGCGCTATGTTTTTTTACCGACCACTTGGCATTTCTACAATAGAAGTCATATCCCTCTCATTCCCTTTCATCTATGAGAGGTAGCCTGTGTCCAGCAGTGGGACGTCGATAAGATGCCGATAATGATGACATTACATATATCTGTACTGTACTTATACATACTCTCGAAAACCACAGCTTGCAGTTTGGTACAGATGTTGAGAATCCGTGCCCATCGTGAAAACTCGGAACACGACTAGACCCACAGACATCAGAGAAAATCAGACTCGCAGTATTAAGCCAGACGATTTTCCATATAGTTGTCTCTTTAATCCTTATGGTGCACCAAAATGAGTTAGAATGCGACAGATAATACAATCATTTTCGGCTGTTAACAAGTTGTCTCGATTTGCGAGCACACCAGGATGTTAAATCCCATATAAACTTAACACACCATAACGTCAGTTTAGTACAATTTTCAGTTATGAAGACGGAGACACTGACAGGTGAAGACGTGTCAGATGTCACTTGTCTGTCTCTCTCAAACTTTCTGATTTGTACATTAGTGAGAATAGATCAGACGTACAAAAATCGTTCAACTTAAATGAGCGGATCTGCTTTACTCTGATATCTGTGACTAGACCCGAAGTGGCTTTCAATTGAGGGATTGTCTTTTCAAAAGGGCTTATTTATTTTTTACTCTCTTTTTAAATTGGACTTTGAGTTTTCTTAAGCAAGGTCCCCTTTAAAAGTACCGCTAAGACAAAAATAATCCCTTTTGAAAAGACACTTCTTAATTATCGCATTAAATGATTGATACGTTTATGTCAGTTAATGTGAATCTTTATTAGACAATGCCAAATGTCAGAATGAAAACTGGGTGTATTGCCTTTTGACATGACAGATGCTAAATAATACGGCAGTTGATTGACACTTCCTCGCTCAGAGTAAGGATTTCTATCGAGCTCCTAAACGAGGTCCACCAAGGGAGACATAAAAGCTCTTATGCAGCTAAATTGAAAACTTGTCTTAAACGTCTGGCTGCTTACAATAAACAACCTCTCTAATCTGGGCGGGTAATCGTTTATTTGCCTCAAACTATTTGACATGACGTTTAGATGGCATTGAGGCAAATAAAGAAAAGCGGAACTGTGACAAGGACAACAAATAGTATATCCTTCTCTGTCGCTCTTATACAATTTAGTATATGACCATCTTACTCGTAGCGGTATTGTTATTTGACGTCTACTCTGGGGTACTCTGAGCTTCCTCTAATCATATTCCAAGTGCTTTACATCTGTGGCAACTCTCAATACCTATTCATTGAAATTGTCTTTAAATGTTCTGAGAAGCACGATGTTAAAGTGGCTTTTATCGCCACTGAATACTATCCCGAACTTCATCTACTTTACAATTATAGAAAATGTAGCATTTAAACACTTCTATCAATTAATTTTCAATTCTATACAATTGACATAAAGTCGGTTTAAATAGTTTTAATCCGACAGAAGTTGAGGTTTCTGAATAAACCGTTCACGTATCTAGAGACTCGCAGCTCTAAGCTTGGTATGAATTAATGCGTGCACGCTACTGGCGTCTAAAGACTGCAACGACCATATATACTCTTCTTACGTAGATGTAGATCATATAGACCAGATAGATGGCTGGACCAATTATCAGTGCCGTCAGTGATCTGTGTTAAATCGGATCTGCAACATACTTATTAAAGTCTATTTTTGAAACCCAATTTACATTACGAAATTTACTTCCATCAATCATTCCATGTGTAAATCTCTGATTTCACTTCGCTTCAGATATTTATTCGCGACATCACAAAAAGTACAGTTATTTACAAATAACAAAGAAAAACAATGTAGGGCCACGAAACGGATCCGGCCCAGCATGATTCTGGTCTTCCGCAGGGTCCATTTGGGGAAGGCAAGGGGCTACCACGATAAATGATAAACAAATAGACAGATACTCGTATTACAGTAAAGGAGAAAATGTATGCATGAATGTTATAATAATAACATTGAACTAAATTCATTCTATCCCTTTTTTGCGGGAAAACTCATGTCATTGTAACTAGTTCCACAGTGTAAACGAGGCGCGAGACCACGAAAATCGTATCGCGCTAGTGTAAGTGCCTACACCAGGTAGATGGTGGACGTGTTTATTGTTTTAGACATTTTTTAAACAAGTTTAGATCAGTATGCTGTACGAGTATTAAGTTCATGGTAGTGAGTAAAGTAGTCAGAGCTTTTGATCATGCACTTTGTGGATATGTAGGGAGCTGCATACTCGTATCTCTTTTATCAAAAATCATGCAGAGATTTGTTAGATGACCATTTAGTTTACTTGAAACAACATAGATTAAATTTGAAATATATTTCTCCTTACCTATTTCTTATCATATCTGTGGCTTCATATGTAGTTAAGGCACGTTAGTTTCTCGCCGGATAGGATTCGTCTACGTCTTTTGTAACTTGCTTTCGTTTCGTCTTCTCGAAAGTTCTATCGTAGTTCTACACTAAGAGATAATGGAATGCATAAAGTTGGAAATTTTGATTACGTTGGGTTTAGTTAAGACCAAGCGAACGAAGTAGCAATTGCGGTTACTAATATGTATAATAATTATCTGTAATAAAATTAGGTTTTAATATGTTTTATTTGGTAATTATTGTCCCAGATTCAGTGGAAATTGGTTCAACCAATCTATTGGCAGCGAAATTCTAAAGGTTTGGAAGGAAGAGGTTGTCTGTCATACGAGAAGTAGGTAGTATTTAATTAGTGAATTTAATTTAGGTTTATTTTATTTTTGTAACATGTCTTCCTTCTGTGTTTCGCCGCATGCATGGCTGAGTCAAATGCGCCCAAAAGGCCATATTCAGAGAAAAAAAATATTTTAGCTTTTTTTTTAATTTCCCTGAAGCCAAATAAATATTTAGTTGTTTTTTTTCGTTGGTAATATTTTTAAATATATTAGCATCGTAGAAACACATGATTGCAAATACTGCTTGACGACCACCGTCTTAACAAAAATATAACTGGCACCGATTTGTCTTCTACGATCGATATAAGTTAAACGTCCTAATGTGACACCTTACATATTTCCTATACATGATCATCATTATATCTGCCGACATCCACTGCTGGACTTAGACCTCCCCTGAAGAGTGCCAATAACCAGAGCACCGGGGGTCGCCGGAACCTCGGGGCCGGGGCTTTTTTGTTGTATCCATAGGGGGGTAAATGCCAGAATCGCCACGCTTGGCATGCGGGTTGGCGATCGCAGTATCTCCACCGCACTCCAGGGATGCTGATGCGCATCCCCCGGTGGTCTTGGTGGTAGTGGTAGTTTAAGGACATCGTATTAGTTGTATTTCCTATTTGTTGACTTCTATTTTAAATAAGAGTTAAGATTAACAGTGAAGTATACGATCATTGTCGGGCACTGGGACATTTAGGACATGTTCGTGTTGGGGATATGGCATTAAACAAACCCACTCAAACTTCGGAGTGAGCACGGATTGCGCATTTAACTATGCAAATGGGTTTCCGATAACGTGTCCTTAAGGCCGTCTGCGGCTAACATGTATTAGAGAATCAGGCGCAGGGGGTAGACTAATAACAGCAGGGTAGTTGCATAAATTTTAAAACAAGTGTTAGGGCATAAATCAAAATTATCAAGAGTCATTTTCACCTTAAATAAGCGGTCAAGTGCGTGTCGGGCCAAGTGCAATATAGGGTTCCGTAGCTGTCCACCCGTGACATTATACGGATTTAAAGTGTCACAACATATGTAAGTCTTCCATGCAAATGTACCAAAGTTTGCTTTTCCAAGCACTTTAAAATGACTATTTTAAGTTTTTGACTTCGGGAATGGGTCACGTTTTAAAAAGGTCTATTTGTTGCAGACTTTTGACTGTTAAGTAGGTCTTACATAGATACAAATAATGATTTATTTTTAAAAGCACTTTGTTGGCATCCCCAACACAGATAAGACAAGTAATTGTCGCGTTTTTTGTACTTTCATTCATTCGATTCAATCTTGCATTCATTTGTATACATTCGTTCTCTCTCTTACTATACTCAGCACGCCGCTGCATCGACATGTAACCAAGTTATAAAAGTATGAAAATTAATACATCGTTTCCTAGTGAACAAGCCGGCCTTTACTTTACCTCCTTCCACACGAGTAACCAGTCTACAACATCACTGCACCGCTGATCACACTTGTGATTCCTTTGGAGTCGCAAGTGTGCATAGGCTACGGTTTCTGCCTACCATCAGGCAGGCCGTAAGCTTGTTCACCGTCGTAGTATAAATTCATCAACATCATGTATGGTTTAATGATCACGACATTCTTCTTCTTCTTCTTTTTCTTTCCCTTATCCTATCTACTTGGGGTCGGGTCTCCTTGATCGTGTGCGCCAGACATTTCTGTTCTGGGTTGTCGTATCTTTTATTTCTGCGGCTCCCAAAGTCTTTTTGACATTTGACCACCACGTGGCTTTCGGTCACGACACGACATTATAGATGAATATATGCATGATATCCTGAAAAGTTTTATTACTTTATTGAATCGAAACCATTAGGGTAGTATTTCTTTCTTTGATCAAGTTGTACAATTAGTACTCAAATATGATTTGTTTACATTAATTATATTGCTATGTATGTATGTGTTTTACGCATTGCTTAGTACGCATTGTTACCCGCATCGCATCGTTCACATTGTTGTGTGTTGAGGTTGCTCATGTTGTATGTTGTTGCTGTGTTGTATTTGTTTTAGTGTTGTTATTCATGACTAGTGAATTATTGTTATTATTCACCAATAAAAAATCAGAATCTTTTAAGTTATTTACTTCTTCTTACTTGTCACCTGTGCATAAACCAGGTTTAGAGTTAATGTCTAACTACAAATTTCTAAAGTACCTACGCATTCGGTCACTGTTTAATAATCTGTGTTATGTCCCGCGCGGCCAATGATTCCTTTATTAATATTAATAGCTTGTCTGCACTTTACAGGAAGCCATTTTCAGTGGGGGCTTCTTGTAAAAACTGTCTTGGCGCGCGGTTTGTGGAGAATTATGAAGTGGCTGCGCTTTATGTAGATGGTAATATATTTTTCTTTATGATAGGAATACACGCCAAGCTTGGCTAGACTTGTAGGTATTTTTTTGTGCTATGATATTAGGTACTGAATACAGTTCCTGCGGAGGATATACGGACGGCCCAATCAGCTATTCCAATCAAGTCTAGGTGATTCTGTGCATGAATGGAGTGTGAATGGTTGATATGGATGATGGGTAAAAAGAGGTCAAAACTACGTAGGTGTGGTTGTTTTTTTTTCAGGCTACATTTTTGTTGTTTATTTTCGACGGAACCGGCAGATTATAAGGTTCTATTTAGATGACAGGTGATTTCTTAGTTGGATCTTGGGTTGATGAATTTCGGCCAGCGTTTCAAGAGGAGTTCGATCGTTGATGATGACTTGTAGGCACTAGATGGAATTATTATATCGAGATTTAAGATTCGAAATTCTAAATGTGATGTCTCTTTCTTCTAGCGTCTTTGAAAATAACATCATGAAAGAGAACTCGGAGAGGTTGCTGAGCCTACTTATAAATAAGTAAAGGACTTTAATTCGGGACCCCCTTAACGTTGAAATTCGTGTCAAACTATGTAAAAAAAACAAAGAAAACCTTGGCAAAATGGGTCCCATATTAAAGATCCTTACATGTGTACCACACCACTTTACTAAAGAACTGTTACTGAAGTACGGTAACTAGAGTTTTAGCAAATTTTGCTGATTACGAATAATAATACTTGTGAAATTTTGTCCAAAACCTCTAGTTGTGGCACTTTACGTAAGCAGTATTGTTGTCAACTTTTCAAAAAGCCATTTAGGTACCCAAATAAGATTTCACCTCAGTTTTCCTTAAAAAGATTATACCGTGAACGGATACGCGAACAAATAAAAAGTTTTGAGGTTTAGAAAGATTTCTGATAAGGGTAGGGTCCGCAAATGTTGAAGATTTGTTGAAATTGAAATGTGATCCCTTGGTTTCAGAGGAATATTATCTGTGCAAAGATTCTTTTGAAAACTTTGAGTAGAAAGGTTTCGGTAGAGTTTTGTTACAAAAATTGTCTTAAGATGGGACTACACTCTGGCCCGTTTAGTGTAGAGTCGTGGCGCTGGTTAGCAACTAGTTAGGCGAGCTGGTAATGGTGAAGTGAAGTGAAAGAATGATTTTTCATTTTTATATTTAGTAGATTAGGTACCTACTATTTAAATAACTGCCTAATACAGTGTTGTACATACATATTAAGTACATAGCTCACATTGTTCTAGAGTATATCTGTAAAAATATTACCTGTCTAGTGTGTCTAAGTATTTTATGTTTAATGATAAAATGACAAACAGACAGTTAAATTATTGATGGAACCTTGTTCTTCTGATGGTCACCGGTGAAACAGCACGAGTTGCTTAGCTTGTGTCCGCGACTTTGTCTCGGTAAATTTTGCTTCTTCTCCAGCGCTCAACGGTCATTTTAAATAATATCAACTATATGTATCTCTATAATTTTCATTTAAATCGGTTCATCGGTGTAATTCTGAAAATTTATCACACTATGTTACGTCTGTGCATTACTTATCAAATTATCAATTTTAATTATATATTTTAATCCCGATATTACTATACCTACACCGGTTCATATATGTCTATAAAGTCTAATGTCGACTAACACGAAGCATCAAAACGTTGTTCAAAATTGCATACAGCGCCACCTACCTTATCTCCGTCGAACTTCTCAGTGGGCTCGTCATAGATACGCGCCTCGCGTTTCTCTCGCGATCCGCGCCTCGCAACCAGCGGAGTCTGTGGGGGCGACACTAGCGCCACACTGTTCCTAGCGCTACCTGTCGGGGACTTTATGAACTCAATCTTCCCACCCTCAACGCAGATGTTTGGAGTCAAGGGATACATCGGGGACATGGCTACGTTCGTGTTAGCTAAGTGGTTGTAATTGTAGTTGTCCTCTAGAGGGAGCGCTTTGGGCTTCTTCTTGAAAGTTGAGTCGTAGGCGAGGACTTGGGTTTTGTCTTCTGGGTGGACTTGACGAGCCTTCCCGGGAGGGCGGTCGGGTGGTTCCGGGGATATGTTTCCTTCTGCCTCGGGGCTTTCATTTCTGTCGGCGTTTGATGTCCTGGAACAAAAAGAAAAAAATTAGCAAAAGCGAATGATAGCGGTTTTTTTATACCATGTCGATGGCAAACAAGCGTATGATGTATGAATGGTAAGCGGTCACCGCAGCCTATGAATGCCGGCTATTCCAGGGGAGTCACATACGCATTGCCGACCCTTAAAAAAATTAATATACACTCCTTTTTTGAAAAATCCTGTACAGACCCTCGGGAAAACCTCGGCATCCCTTATTCGAAAACCGGAGCGTCCGAGGACACCGCATACCGTAAGCGACCATTTGGTTCTAAGGTGTGAGGTGTGAATATGAATGCCTTGCCGACGGCGAGCGGTGCGATGGTAGAAAGCGGCCGTGGGCATCATGTCGAACAGTTCTTCGGAGGATAACCCATTATACAAGCGATAGAACACACACAAGGAGGCAAAGTTTCTCCTTAAACTAAACGGTTCAATATCGCTCGTGAGTTTGGGATCGCACAGCAAGTCTCTGAAGCGATTCAAAAGGCCCAAGCTGGTATCCAGGTGCTCCGGCCCAGAGGTGACAGCAATCTCCATGTGGGGATGGACTTGTCTTGAAGGTCAATTACAAGAACTAAGTATATAGAACACCGTTTTGGTATACTCTTTTTCACGAATCTAATTGTTACCACAGTCAAATTGACAATTATTTGATACATATAACAAATATCTTGCACGCAGCCTAAGATGGGAATCGAACCCGCGCCATAATTCATGTTTCTTGCCACTGCACTTATATCTCACATCAACAAAATTGCACGTGAGAAAAAAAATAGAGAAAGGTGAACATAAATGGTTCTCACTTTTGCATACAGTTTACATTGTGCCCTATAAAGAGCTAAGGCTAAAGGCTGCGTGCGAAATTATGGATTTATGGTTCATTTTTTTCGTTCTCTGTACGAGTATCAATTAATAAATGACGGTTTGGTACCCCTTTCTAAAGGAAGACCAGCGCTAGCCAGTTGCTAGCACATGCTGATTTGGGGCAATTTCGTGGTTGTTTACAAAACATCACAGTACACATACTGTGATGTTTTGTTTTTTGTTCTGTATTTGTGCCACGAATTCTATTTCTCTTTTTATTTCTGTTTCTATTCTATTTTTCTATTTCCTTTTCTTCAATGCTATGGAACAGACCCTATTCTTGCATAATTTACCTACAACACTATTCCAAACCATAAAGATAACTTTATGATTCTATCAATTAAACAAATTTCCTTTGTAAATTTTCAAATCAACACCAAAGAAATTGGGAAAAATAAGCGCTGCTGATCCAAAAGTAGACACCGTCTTCGATTTGAAATATTAGCACCAGAGATATTATTGTTTACTTGTAATAATGAACGTGTCTAATGACTTTACTGAATATTTTCATCTATGATTCGATTATTTCGGTCATGTTCTTTACTAATATCACGAGTGTTTTTCGGACGATATCTATTCTGGTTCTGTTAGGAGAACTAGTATTGTAGATAGGGTCGATAGGTCGGTTAGCGACCAGCTAATTTAATGTGCTGGTTTGCGACCACTTAAGTGAGTTGATGAGTTGAAGTAATATTTTCTGTTCTTTCTTTATGGGTTCCCATTTAGTAACTACCAAATAAAATGCATACAACTGACTGATTTTAGGGTTTGTAAAAATGTTAATATCTGTCATTGAAAATATTCCGTTGGTCCCGTAACCGGCTAAGCGACCCTACCGCGAAGCGACAATACAAAATGCTCTGTATTGTACAGCTAAACATATAAAACAAATACAGAACAAAAAAATAGAATATAAAAACACTAATACTAAGAAATTATTGTTATCATTATCACCATCTTCATATCCTTATAGAAGGAAAGTAGCGACATTGTGGAGAAGCGGACGTATATCGCAACCGCAACTCAATCTCATAACTGCTAGCGCTAAGCGCTAACTGAACATTCGTTTGTACAGCTTATCGCTAGATGGCCCCACATTCGCGGCACATGAAGTTTTTATCAGGTTTCTCAAATATTTACTAAAATAATGCCAATGTTGACCCAAAAATTATCTCATCCTATTTTAATTAGCTGCATTAATGATTTTCATTACTTTTTACTAGTGTTTTCGTGACTTTTTTTACAAATTTTATACAAAATTACGCACGCATGCTACAACGCGCTATTGAAGTTTTGCAACCGCTCTGTATATATACCCTGGCGGCTCCCTAGTTAGACGGAGGTGTGTTGTTTAGTGTGATGCCACTACTGTCCGTATAGATCGCTACTAGTTAGAAGATCTACAACAGCTCGTGACGTCACGCGCTCGTTGCCTGGCGACGCTCCCTGTAATGTGCGCTGCGGACGATCGCCCGCGCGGCTGCGACGTTTTAGCGGCGCACGTTCCTCGGGCGGCCATTCAAAAATTACGCGGTATTAGTTACAATGTTAGCTTAGCTCCGGTTAAATTTCGAGCACTTCCATAACCATGGCGGCGAGAGTACTCGATTGCCAGCTTTTTGCCAAATTCAATGATGGAGAAAAATAATCCTAGCCTAAGTTTGTTTTTGTCGACATGGCTCTCTAGGTCCTTGACGTCTTTTTGATACGCGGTATTAGTTACAATGTTAGCTTAGCTCCGGTTAAATTTCGAGCACTTCCATAACCATGGCGGCGAGAGTACTCGATTGCCAGCTTTTTGCCAAATTCAATGATGGAGAAAAATAATCCTAGCCTAAGTTTGTTTTTGTCGACAGGGCTCTCTAGGTCCTTGACGTCTTTGAGGAAATAATCTAAGACACTTATATATGAACAGTCACCAACCATAACAAAGCGCGCATAAATATCTGACAGGACTCTATTTCTAAGGCCGTTAGGACGATATTTTCGCCGCCTTTGTTTTGGCAGATATAAATGCTGGTTACGGTACCTACATACATAAACTCACGCCTACTTATATTCCCAAAAGGGGTATGCAGAGCACACAAAAATTACTTTTCAGTACCACTTTTAGTTATTGCAGGTTTATAAATAGAGAAAATGTGATAGTGCAGTGCCAGGTTGCTAGCTCATCGCCCACAACACACTTCAACCTGGTTCCCATAGTTGACTCTTACGACACCCAAGGGAAGAAACGGGGTGGTACTATTCTTTGTAAAGAATTTGTAATGGAGTTATTCTGAGAGTTCAGCCGCTTGTACCCTTCGCGGGGAGTAGATTCGGTCTTATCATAACATACATAACCTAGAGCGGTAGTATGGGATCCTCATGAAGTAAAATATACCCTTATGCTGGAGAGAATACAAAAAAAGTTTGCCAGGTATATGTACAAACGGCTATACGGATATTACCCTCATTTGTACCCATCGCTTTTCGTTTCGGGAATGGTAGGACTTAATACACTCGAGACTCGGCTAAAACTACTGCATATGATGCACTACTATCAATTGCTCAATAATAAAGTGGACAATGCGTCCGTACTGGAGCAAATGAGTCTTGCGGTGCCACCGCGCCGCCCGCGCCGCCTGTTCGCGGTGTCCGGCGCGCGTACAAGGCGCGGAGCGAACGCTCCCACTGCTCGAGCACGGACTGCCCTGAACCATATCTTACAGGACGATAATGATATTAATGATGTAGATGTATTTGCCGAAAGCATTGGAGTATTTTGCAGAAAAGTACTTATTAAAATTAATATCCTAGTTATGTTTAAAGTTGTGTCATAATATTGTTGTTATTTTGTTCATATTTTATTAGTCACTTTATTACCTAATATAAGTAGAATATTTAATTTAACTTCCACATAAGACTTTGGTGTTAATACTGTAAACTTATGTGTGAAATAAAGCAAATTGAATTGAATTGAATTGAATAATATATATAGTAAAGAAAATAAAACATGTCTTTAGGTAGACAGCGGTCGGAGATTTAGATATGTACATATCTACTCAACAATCAGTTACGGGGCAGTAGTACCCAGTACTAGTCACATTCATAAAACTAGACACTTTCTTTATCTGACGATGAAACCCCCAAACTACCACATTGCATGAAATCTTGGCCATAATCTACTAGCCGTTTAGCCACCTATACTGTCGGTAAACGAACGTCATTAACATGTAAACAACCAGATATGCAACAAGAAGTAGGTAAGTACCTATAGTCAACTGTCTCACGCTATATATACAGAAACAAAAACGTGTTCAGAATTCAGACATTCCGAGGAGTCCACTTTAGATAACATCACAAAAAATGTTGCGTAGGTACTTTATCACAGCAAATATAAATTCACGTCACAGCGACAGTGTTACGAAACATTTTATATTTGAGAATGACAAGGTTCTAAAATGTGTGCATTAGTGTTATCACTATGTTGATCTGGCTACTGTTATGAGCTTGCTTATCTTACCTGTTGACAAATGTATTAAGGCTTTACTTAGTTGAAAAAAAACTGGTATTTTTTCTGAAGTTTACACTAAGCTTTATTGATAAGTAAAATATGATAACACAGAAGGTGTTTCTTCCTTCAACGCTAGTGATTAAAGCTGGTAAGCGGTCACCATTAGATAGGTTTGTGATCTGTCTGTCAATCTTATGGCTTGGCTCATGGTAAGCAGACACCGTCACCTATAGAGGCGACAGTGACCACTTACCATCAGGTGGGCCGTCAGCTTGATTTCCACCGACGTGGTATAAAAATATAATAAAAACAAGACAAATTAATTAAAAAACTAAAAAACTCGACTGCGTTTCTGTGTAATTTGGAATTTAGCGCCATAAATACGCCATTATGTTTTTTTTTGTTATTTTGATATACCCAGTGGCACTCTCACAGTAAATACGAATCTAACGACACCTCTCAAGCTAAAATTTATCGAGCCGTTCAGGCTGCAGAGCGTGCCAAACAATTATACATACATACTCTCGAAAAACATAATCCTCCTTTTGACGCAGTCGGGTAAAAACTGCGTTTGGATATCCTGGTTTGTACGTGATGAGAATTGCCAGTTGACGCTTGCAACACCAGAGGCGTCACTCGCGCGTTACAAACCCGTAAGAAGATGAAGAAGACGAAAATAGTTTATTAGTACGGAACATATACAAGCTTAATGCAAAATTTACAGGCAAGATTTTGTACTAAATGATCCTCACTCAGCATGTTGTCACGGAACGAGTCGTACGTATAACACAGAAAACTAAGCAAGCGTTTTTCAGAATATACTATATCAAGCGAATTATTGCAAGTTGTACAATTTTCCGAACTTTTCAGGTTTATTTATCCGGATCGGTGGCAGTTTATTGACGTTCATAGGTGCATGTAAGTACCTAACATCACCAAATTAAAGAATAAATTTTAAAAAAACCAGCGTATGGGTAACTACGCAAAAAAAACCTCCAGGCTTTAACCAAACTTCATCATCATCATGTCAGCCGAAAGACGTCCACTGCTGGACATAGGCCTCCCCCAAAGACTTCCACAATGACCGGTCCTGCGCCACCCGCATCCAGCGGACACCCGCGACCTTCACCAGGTCATCAGTCCACCGTGTGGGGGGCCTGCCCACGCTACGCCTTCCGGTACGTGGTCGCCACTCGAGAACCTTTCCGCCCCAACGGCCATCGGTTCTACGTGCTATGTGCCCCGAACACTGCCACTTAAGTTTAGCGATTCAGAGGGCTATATCGGTCACTTTGGTTCTGCTGCGGATGGCCTCATTCCTGATGCGATCACGCAGAGAAACTCCCAACATAGCTCTCTCCATTGCCCTTTGGGTGACATTGAGCCTTCTTATGAGGCCCATAGCCAAACTTACCTATAACATAACCATTAGAACGTCCTAAGTGCTGACATAACTTAGGGCCATAAACGTCAGCTCACCACTTATATTTACGTTCCTTATCATAAAGTTATCACCTGTGAGCTGTAAAACTTGAGGCAGTCGACTACAGTGTAGGCAAATAGGCCCGCTGCTAAGTTATGCTAACATAGTGTTACAAGAATGTAATCAGGGATGAAGAGTGTTTATAACACTTATAACGCTCATCATGTTACATAGCCAGAAACACATGAAAATCTTAACAAAGGGGAAATTTAACAATGACACATTTACTATCGAAAATCGTTGAAAGCAATCTTGTTTGCTTTTCAAATAAAGTATACTTAATGGTTCTTTAAAGAAAATGATTTTATCTTCAGTATTTAGTTAGAGTAGAGAGAGCACGGACCCGGGTATGTCCTTAAACTACGACCAAGACCACCGGGGAATGGGCAGCAGCATTCCTAGAGTGCGGTGGAGATACTGCGATCGCCAACCCGCATGCCAAGCGTGGCGATTATGGCATTTACCCCCCATGAAATTGGGGGAGGCCTAGGTCCAGCAGTGGACGTCCTAGGGCTGATATGGTGGAGAGAGCACTGGAGAGGGCTATGCAGGGATTTTCTCTGTGTGATCGCATCAGTAATGAGGCCATGTGTAGCAGAACCAAAGTAACCGATATAGCCCTCCAAATCGCTTAACTTGAGTGGCAGTGGGCGGGGCACATAGCACGTAGAACCGGTGGCCGTTGGGGCGGAAAGGTTCTCGAGTGGCGACCACGTAACGTGGGCAGGCCCCCCACACGGTGGACTGATGACCTGGTAAGGGTCGCAGGTGTCCGCTGGATGCGGGTGGCGCAGGACCGGTCATTGTGGAAGTCTTTGGGGGAGGCCTATGTCCAGCAGTGGACGTCTTTCGGCTGAAATGATGACTTTCCCTCCAGGTGGCGTTAAAATTTTCCACCGTGCACAATACGGTACTTACTCGCTAGTCAAGATAACAATTACGTAAAAAGTAATTTTAATTAAAAAATATCTAAAACACAATAAATAAATAAATATTAGGGGACATTTTTTTTTACACAAATCGAACTAGTCCCACAGTAAGCTCAACAAGGCTTGTGTTATGGGTACTAGACGACGATATATTTAATAGATATATACTTAAATACATAGAAAACATCCAAGTCTCAGGAACAAATGTCTCTGCTCACCACAGAAACAAATGCCCTTACCGGGAATCGAACCCGGGACCTCTAGCTTCGGAGGCAATGGCACTACCAACTAGGCTAAGCAGGCCGACGAACACACTTTCTTTCACAATATATAAACACACTTTCTTTCTTATTGTATTACTTACATGTTACTAAACAAATAACCATTTTGGCTTTTGTTGAGTTTTCTGGCGACAGTTTTCAAGGTCCTCAGCTCTAACAGCACAACGGAATGGGTTAACTTTTAATAGAGTTTCCAACTTTAGTGGACTAACGGCCTTGGCGCTTCAGTATTTATGCATTAAATAGTTTTTAAACCAATATCGAAGTTCGTAGGGAAATGCAGTTTAGAGTTTTAACCAAGTTTTGTTAAAGTTAGAGTAAAAAGCTGCGATACGGCGCGGCTGCGTTTATTCTGTTGACAGTTTTACAACATCTATATTGAAGTTACTAGAACCAAAGTTAGTACAGACATGCAAAAAAGTGGTTTAGCACTTTTAAACCTTAATGTGCATATAATAGTCGGAAAATGGTAGGCCACTTTCTTGGCCAACTGTACTTATATATTGATTACTAGGCTTAGCCCGCGTCGTTAATAGCACGTTCATAATAATACTTCCACCCTGGTACGTCTGGGATAAAAAGTAAAATATGTCTTTCATCCAGTTCCGGGATAACCTCTATACATTATTTTATTGTAGTGATCTATCTAGAGGTCGATGTAAATGATTATCATCATCATTCGCTTTTTATTATAAATTTTAATTGGGATCGGCGTGGCATGTTTAATTTTCCCGTATCTCTCTATCGCCCGTCATCTCATCTCATCACTCACATCCTATCCTTCCTGTTGATATCATATGATGATTCATATCTCACACAATGACACAATTCTTCCACCTTTTCCTAGCCCTACCTCTTCTTTTAGAACCCTCCACTCGTATTATAAGAACGCGATTAATTTGGATATGGAATGGTTGTTATCAAGTTAGGCTGGGTTGCACCAACTTAAGGTCACAGACCGATCAACGTTAAATATGGCGCCGGCAACTGTTATCCCATAGAAAGTTGACAAACTTTCCGTATGTTCACATTTTAACGAACACCGCTTACGATTACAGGCGGTTTGGTGCAACCCAGCCTTAATATAGTATAATTAATTAATTATTAATTCAATAGTCATATATAATTTGACGTAAGTATATAGAAAAACTTCACACTTAATTCCATCCTAATTGCGACTAGGTAATACCGATTAATGTTATATACTGTGTGGGTAATGTATTATTTATTAAAATTATGGATTTAGATACATTGACAGGACAAACATAAAAGACCAAAGATGTTTTTCTGAATTGCCATCAAATATCTCCAGTCATTACCTTCGTTTTTTTATAAGTATGTCAAAAATAACTAGAGTCTATCTTTCAAAAAAAACCAAACCAAGTCGGTACGCCGGTAAACGCTCAACAAAACAAATTCTCATCAGACGCTCAAAAACGCTTGAATACTAAAACCTGCTTAAATAAAAACTTTTCAGCCTATCTAAGGCCTAAGCGCCGAATTATACGAGGCTGTGAACGCAGATAATACAATAAGCAGCAAATATAAATACTGCCAAAAACAGCAAAACCATTTGACACCGTAATTTCTAGATCATAAGGTCGAGTTAAGGTAATTCCAACCGGTTGGTTCAGTACATTCGTTGCGGGTTGTGTTCGACGCTTCTCATTTAACGAAGGGATGTTTAGCCTTATCTTTTATTCTACGACTTGAATACAGTTTGATGTTGTTCGCGTTTTATTGAGGAGTATTGTTCGTAAATTTTGTTACGAAATACATAATTCGTCTATAAATAATGTGCTTGGTTTATTCAATTCAAATTGTCATTATTTTCAGCATATTTTTGTCCACTGCCGAGCATAATAATATGAATATCTACGCTAATTTTGCTACTAGGACACATTTTTCTTAACACAACTCAGTGACCCTCCTCTCACATTGATATTTTATAGTTTTAACCAAGTGTTCCCATGGATTTGTAATAACCGACTCCAGTGGAAGCAAAAGACCCAGCAAAGCGGACCCCATCATAACACAGGACAACGATAGGATGATGATGATGAGGTATTTGTAATGACTACGTGCAATAAGGTCAGATTATCAATAATAATCGTATGGCATTTATTTTCGAACCATGAGATCTTTGAGAAGACAAGTACGGTTGCCAGTAGGAAGTCAATGTCAGATTTATACACTGGTTCTCCTGATCCTAAGGAAGGCGAAGGGGTGGGCAAGCCCTTTCCATACAAACTTTGTGCAAGTTTTTCTTCGTTTGTGTTTGCACTGCAGTTACTATTTTTGGTCCATATGCTTATTTTTTTGTTAGCTATGTCTTGATGTTTTTCTTTTTTAATTATATTTATTTTTGTATTTTTTTTATTTTAATGTTTTTTGAAATAATGCAAAATACCAACATCAAGTTCTGCGTATATCCAATATGTATCAACAAAAAATAAAATTAAATGCTGTAGTGCCAAAACTAACGCAAAAAACTTGCACAACCTTTGTATGGAGAATGGCTTGCCCTACCCTGCGCCTTAAAATAGCTCGCAATCTTACTGAGGTCGCTTTTCATGAATGGCTGGATATGCAAGAACTCATAAAGCAAATTGCGGCTGTCCGCAAATTAGTGTAAGGAAGGACCCACATAATCTAATATAAATTATAATACAAGATTAAATTTGATTATATTTGACAAACATGACTTAATAACAATAACATAAATTACACTTGAAATACACGTTAATATGACACACCCAAATTTACGATTATTAAACCTTATAAATGACCACTGACATTCATCATAACGCAACTAATCACAAAGTTTACAAGAAAATGGCTACATAATTTCACATGACGTTTCGTAAGTGACATATTAATTTATTACATCAAGAACTATTTTACACCTTAATACAATAGTAATAAAGCTTACAAAGTCTTGAGCGTGTCTTCAATACATTAAATACATAATTTATGATGTTAAAATCGTCCTAAACTTACGAGAATTGAGCGTGAAAAAGGGCGTAAGCACTATAGAAATTAAAGGCACATAATACTTTAGTTAGCGAAGAGTTTGGCAACACGTTTGATGTAAAGCAAGACAGATGGGCTTTTAGTTCAATTCGGTTGGTAGCCGTAGATCATGCTAATCGTGCCGTGGACGGAAATCCGTTGGGCTCCGATTAGTTGCGTAATCTTCTAGAAGTAGGTAGGTACTAGTAGGTAGATTAAATAATGGTGGGAGTCGAATTCGAGCATATTTGTTCATACAAATAACTGCCCTACACTCGACGCTTACAATATAAGTTCCGTTACTATCGCTAGATGGCGGTAAATAAAAGTAATGGTACCGGTGATTATCAACCAAATACTAGCATAATATAGGTACTTGTAGGGAAACGTTTCGTTTCCTCACAGCTCCGCTCATTTAAGTTGAACGATTTCTGTACATCTGATTAATTCTCACTAATGCACAAATCAGTAAGTTTGAAAGAGAACAGATAAGTGATATCTGACAGGTCTTCATTTGTTGGTGTCTCCGTTTTCATGGCTGCAAATTGTATTGAACTGACGTTTGTGGTGTTTTAATTTATACTTACGTTTGTGTGATCTCCTCTCTTTACATAGTTGAAGCAGTAATGTTTATAAAAAATAATTCAGCATTATTCAAAAAGATTAATACCACTGGCAGGCCTTTACGACAAAAACGCAGGGAGGACCAAAAGTGTGTATTCTGTAGCAATTAAGATCTTCAATAATTGCCCCCCGAACTAAAGCTTTCTCCAATACCGGTTTTGAAACGAAAACTAATAACATTACTTTTAAATAACTGTTATTATTCTATTTCTAATTTTTTTAATGATATTAAAATTGACTCATTATAATGTAATGTAATCTAATGAAAAAAGTAATGATGTAATGTTCAATATAATGGTTATGTTATATTATTATTTTAATTCAATATAATGTTTTTGTATGCCAACTGGCAAAACATAGCGGTTCACTTTTATATGTATTTAACATCTCTGTACTCGTATTATTCAGTTATACCTATGTTTAACAAATAAAGCACTTTGAACTGATCGTATTATCTGTCTCGTTCTAACTCATCTTGGTTTAAGGATTCAAAGAGACAAATATATGAATATTCATCTAGCTTAACACTACCGTTCTGTTGGTATTATTAATGTAAGCATTTCCCACAAGTACCGGCCCGGCTAGCACGGTAATCCCGACCAATTATATGCTCCGACATACCCGAAGACATGAGGCTGCGTGCGGAATCACGGGTCATTAAGTTTGTATCGTTCTCTTTTTTTAATACCACGTCGGTGGCAAACAAGCGCACGGCCCCGGCTGATAGTAAGCGGTCACCGTAGTCCATGAACGCCTGCAACTCCAAGGGCAACACAATAAGCGCGTTGCCAACCCTTTAAAAAATTATACATTCCTTTCTTGAGGAACCCCATAGATACCACTCCCTCCCTCGGCCCTTGGGATACCTCAGCAGGAAGCTCATTCCACAGCCGCAGCGTCCGACGGAGGGAATTCCTCTGAAACCGTACTCTCTGTATCAAATAATTGATAATTTGACTGTGGTAACGTTTAACAAAATAATTTGATTCGTATTAAAGAGTAATTTAAACCATTATTTACTTGGTTGTTTTCAGAATGTCGTACTTTGCTTAAATAAATAAATTTAAGCAAAGTACGACATTCCCAAAGTAATCCCGCGATTTCTATATGCGTCCATCTCGACGGGAAGGAAGCACTTCACAAAATAAATACAAACTAAAATATTCACAGGCCTTTCAAGCTAGATTAAGCTTTATTGCTCAGAACTAAAGCTTGAATTAGCGGTAGCAAATTGGCTGTGACTTAACGAATTCCATTTGTCGTGGCAATAATTTGGGCACCGTGTCTTTTTGACGTTTTTGGGTAGACTACTGAAATTGTGAAGATGAAGTAAAATTAAGGAAAGTTGTTATTGTTGTACATTTTTTTTTACATAAGTGCCAACTTAGTACTTATAGTTACGTAACAAAAGTCACACGAGTCCAGGAACGAGCCGTTTTAATTTAACTTTTCATAAAAAAATACTTATCTTCTTGCATAAATAAAGTCGCTTTTTAAATGACTAAATTGATACAACTCGGCCAATTGTATGTTTTGGGTTTGCCATCATCATCATATCAGCCAAAGCACAGATCAAAGAATACTAGTAGCCAAAGGATGTCCACTGCTGGACATAGGCCTCCTCCAAAGACTTCCACAATGACCGGTCCTGCGCCACCCGCATCCAGCGAACACCTGCGACCCTTCCCAGGTCATCAGTCCACCGTGTGGGGGGGGGGGCTGCCCACGCTTCGCCTCCGGTACGTGGTCGCCACTCAAGAACCATAGTGGTGCAAAATTCATGACATGACCCATGATTACCTATCATCCTAATAATTCATAATTATTCAATCTTGCTTTATGTACGTCTAGGTTGATGTAATGGCAATTATACAGGGAGGAACAATACCACGGACTTTCCTGAAAGTATGTTGTCATGATGTACAATCGACTTGTAATCATTAGAAACTTGTGTTAGAAAGAAAAAATAAACATTAAAAAAATGGCTTTTAATATTAGTAACAAAATAGGGTTTTAACATTACCAATTAAGTACTTATATTTTGAAGTGCCACATGATACTTGATTTCTTATAAGATAGGGTTGAAACATGCTGTTTTTTTAATTGATGTTAAAAAGCTATTAGCTCGAAAGCGGTTACAAATATTAATAGTCTTATATATCGAGGTTGCAATAAAGCGTATTAGTATTGTATTTATTCCTTGAATTTAGTAAGGTTATTGTATTTATTCCTTGAATTTAGTAAACTATAAAAGCTCCCAAAGTGTCTGTAGCCAACCATTTCATTTTACATATGTAGGTGCAAGTGCCAGAGGGCCTACTCCGAACTACGAAAATCGAACTTCGTATCGTGCCGTCCCTTTCCGTCATATAGTGTATAACACGAGAGTGAAAGGGACGGCACGACACGAAGTTCGAGTTTCGAAGTTCGGAGTAGGCCCTCTGGTAGAGGCAGCGAGATCAAAGCGATGTCACAGCCGTGTCAGAAAACGGGGCTATTTGCGACTGACAGTAGTGACAGTGTAATTTGACGCGAAATCTATTCGCATAACACACATTAATCACAAAAAAGTTTGGGAACATCATCATCTTTTGTAATCGTTGGAAAAACTACAGTAAAGTTGGCGTACCACCGGCACCGTCATACATATTTAAAAAAAAATCGGTAATAACTAAATATAGAATCATCGTCATATCAGCCAAAAGATGTCCACTGCTGGACAAAGGCTGATTTGTCCTCCTAGCTGTGTTTGTTAAGCAAGTTCTATTTTCACGATTGATTTTGTCATGCTCGAGTTCTGATGATGGGATTCATTAGGAATCGAGGGAACTCCTCAAATGTGAAAAAGTTTTTCCATGATTCCATGAGGAATTGAGGGTACGAGTCTTCTACCATTATAAACATACTTATAACCATTTTTATTTTATTGTATGGAATCTAAGAGTGCACCATCTAAGTATAATAATCTTTCACCGGCCTCCCCCATTGAAGTCGGTTTTTTTTTTTTATTATTTCGAACTGTCGCCTTTTTTATATAGAAAACTCCCGTGAGTTTGAGACATATTAAATATAATGGAACGGGTCACTCACGTCTTAAAGGTCGAATATCGCTCGACATGTTTCAGACCGGTTCGCGGTCCTTAATCATGAGCACCTATCGCGGCGGCGGTTTTCTTAGCACTGAATGCTGGTTGCACTGGTTTTCTATGTCGCCATTACTACCATCGTCCGTCTTCTCACTTTAAACTCGTTCTTTTATCTGATATCCTCCCTCCGTTGTACTATTCCTTATTCTGTGCCTCCGTATCGGCAACTCATAACGTCGCATAAACATAAACTCCATGAATGTCCCATGCACTATGCACTCCATGAATGTCGCAACAACGATTACATTGCATTAACCTATTGATTATAATGCAGTTGAACGGGGTTCAACGAGCTCTTATCTGCTCTTCTCATTATTTAAATGACGTAACTGACATTATTAAATATATTAAGATAAGCTTTTTCTGTATCTATAGTGGTCTTGTTATCGGCTACCGATAAGGTGTACGCATTATGGTAAACGTACGGTTTAGAAACACCGTCATATTTAGTGTAGGTGTTGGAATACAAAGACACACTTCGAATGGCTAGAATCTACAGCCTTGGCCAGAACTGCCAGAAGTATTAAACGCCCCTTATTTTTCATTGAAACTTATAAATAAACTATGTTTTTTTTTAAATTACAAAACTACACATTGTCGCAAAATATAATAATGTATATAAACATCTAGAAAACTTTAGCAGATATAATTTCGAAGTAGCTATTTATCCTAGAAAACTGAAAACCCTAACCCTAAAAATAATCGGGTTCGCAATAAAAGGACCAAATGCCTTTTTTTAAGTGCAATTCTTTTTAACGTCAATGAATAGCTAGTGTTATTGAAAAATATTAGAAATTTCTATAATAAAAGATATAAAAAACTTTATTCAAAGTTATACTTTTATATGAAAAACGCGGCCAAGGCTGTATGTAACGTATAGCTGTTGGAGCGCTAGATAATATTAATTACCAAATGTGGACGAGAGGATGGAAAGTCTAAGTTCCGGGAAACAGGATAGTTTTTATTCCGGAAATCATTCCTTTTCCTTAGAGGTTGAAAAGGGAGGTAGAGGATTGTATGGGCGAGCGATATTAAGCCTGCGACTGCAACAATTTTATAACAATTATTTCTATATTATAACAAGTTGCACGCGGACGGAGTCGCGGGCAAAATCTAGTTTTATATAATGTCATTGTCCTCTGTGTTGCCATGTCCTACAAACAGTACCCGAGTGATCGAAGTGCGTGCGCATGCATACCCTAGTCATCACAATACTTCTCTATTTCCTTCATTTATGTTGATATGGGCGCGGTAGTGCCACATCCAAGACAAGCCAAAAGGCACTTTTCTCGATTTATTTTTACCTGAAAAGAGAAAGAAAACATATTAGAACGAGTTCGATAAATCTATATTTATGCAAAAATGCAATTATTATCCGTAGTTAATAACATTTGTTCATTGTGGATCCGGGATTATGTTAAAAAGGGTCCTTTAACGAGTCCACACACACACACACGTCTTTCGTAAATAATTTTAAATTTTTAAGTAGTATGAAATCTTAACTCATTTCGTTAATTCGTTAACAAGAAACCCCAAAAGTTTTTTTTATATTTTTATAGCTACATTAGTTGTCTAAATATTCACGAAAATGGAAGAAAGCCTACCATCGCAGTATGTAATGACGTCACTACTATGAAATTGTGACAGTCACAGCGCACAAAAAGAACAGCAGTTCACTTTCTTTAGTAAATCTGCCTTAGTAACAGTGCTTCTGTATGATTTGTTACGCTGTGACGCCTTACTTGTCACTTACTCTCTTTTAGAATGAGGAACTTTTGAAATTAATTTCTTAACTAGATGAAAGCCCGGCTTCGCTCGGGTGAAATAAATAAAGTAAACATTTATTCGTGACAGTTATGCAAACGACAAAAGAAATTGTGTACAAAAATGTATAAAATAAAAACATTACAACAACGGATTATGATGAAACTTCGTATAGAAATATAGTCTGTAGTCTGGATTAACATATGGAATAGGGACTAAAAGATTACGCTGACGACGTCACGGGCAAAGGCTAGTATCTTTGCAAGTTAATCCTAAGCATTTTTATAAGGGTAGTATTTAAAGGCACATAAAAAATTTGACACCGTAATCAGTACTGATTTGTATAGCTAAAATACTAATTGTTCATTAAAATTCAGTTCAGATGTGTAATTGTTAATATTGATGTGCCAGTCAGTATTTTTGGTGCGAAGTTAGAGCTGCTAAGGCGAACGAAAACAAATGAAGTTCGTGTATCTCCCTCTCTGTTGAACTTGCAAAATCGAGCGACACAGAGGGAAATACACGATGTTCGTCCGTTTCGCGGTAGCAGCTCTCTATTCTCCGCCAAATTCTATTAAGTGGGGCCCTTTACACTCAATATTATGTGTCAATATTATCGCGATTTTTAAAATTGTATGGGGTCTGTTAAACGCTTAATATTATCACAATACTGGTGTGTCAATATTATCGTGGTTTTCAAAATCGTATGGATTTTTCTTCAATATTCATTGCACGTGATACGGATCGTGATATGAGTATATCGCGTGATAATAATAACCATGTAACAGGCCCCTATGGATATTGCTTCAATATGCAGTGTTTCGCGTGATAATAATAACAGTTGGTAATATTTTCTCCAATTAATGGAAGCTATTTAACAACTTGTTCCGTTTTGCCAAAGGTATTTCACATTCCGATACGCGCACCATCCAGGAATAGGAGCCGTCAGACCAGAGAGCCTACCGCGATCTGAAAACGAAGTATTTCCCTCTCCGCGCTCGTATATGCAAGTGCGACAGAGAGGCATATATTTTTAGTTTTCGGTTGGTAGCCATTGACATAAGTTGGTAGCACTTTAGTCCGAGCGCGGCGGACGATCGAAGAAAGTCAAAGAACATTCCGCGTGTTGTCTGTCACACATATATTTTTTTAACTGCCCATCGACCATAATTTTCAACTTGAAATTAGGTGATAATGTTTATTATGAAGCATATTTTACCAAAAATATCAATATATTGATAAATCACATTTGTTTTTTGGTTGTACGGAACCCTCAGTGTGCGACGCCGACGCACTTGGCTGGTTTTTATTACATTTTGAATTTTATTTCTCTTATAGTAAAATACCCTATTCGTTTTAAAGTTGACGCCTGAGGGCCTACCGCGAACCAAATACGAACTATCTTCCTCTCTGTCGTTCGAATATACATGTGAGAGAGAGAGAGGCAGATACTTCGTTTTCGGTTCGCGGTAGCGCCTCTAACGTCCGAGCGCGGCGAACGGCATGAGCTGGGGGTCTACTCCGAAATTCAAAATCCTAACTTCATATGGTGCCGTCCCTTTCACTCTCCTGTCATAGACTATATGAGTGAAAGGGACGGCACCATACGAAGTTCGAATTTCGGAGTAGACCCCCAGTACCACTAAGTTATAAGATAGAGCGAGATAGGGATAAAATTTTGCTAGACGTTTAAAAGCCATAAGTCACCTAGTAGTTTGTCACAACAAAATAGAGACACAGCTTTAAGATGGCGGACAGACTCAGCAAACATTCAAGTGGTGTCCTTTACACGATTAATATTATCACAATACTGGGGTGTCAATATTATCGCAGTTTTCAAATTTGTATGGATTCTGCTTCAATATTCACGTGCTACTTATCGTGATATGAATGTATCACGTGATAATAATAACCATGTAACAGGCCCCATACATTCGCTTTGAAGGCGGTTGTTGTGACAATCAGCCTAGCTAGCACGATAGATTATACCGTTACGTTTTATGTGACGTTTTAATACATTTCGCCCATATAACGTGACGGTATAAGTTATCGTGCTAGCTAGGCTGATAGGTGTATAGAACGCTTGAAAACTACAAAAATAAAACGCTGCAGACGCGGCTAGCCTAGCCTAGAATCCACACAATGGGCGATGATGGCCCCTCACCCAGAACGCAGCCCAGCAACCTGGCCAACAGACCGGACGCAAACATAGTTTACAATTTCCGAACGTACCCAACCCGACGCTGTCAACCAACGAATTTAATATGGCCGACCTTTCGTCATAAAATTAACACTTTTTAATGCAAAATACGCGACAATCCGAATTTTGCGGATACATATGTTCAACTCAAAAATCGTTATTTTTATACGTTCTTCAATTTGAGACAGGTCTCGTTCGGGTCTACCGTACCCCTGCACGAAATTATTAATATAGATATGGAATGGGGATATTTTTGAGATATTAAAAACGTGGTTATGTTTTTTTGTCCTTTATTCGATTTAATCGGCAAAAGGCCCGCTTAAAAAATTAAATGTTGTCAATTGTGATTATTTAAATTTAACGATAGATATTGAAAAAAGGAGGCCACTATGTAATGTATTTTGTACATTTTTAATACATCTAACCAGTTTTAACGTTGTTGAATTCGTTGATCTATGCGTCCAAAGTAAAAACGGCCGTTTTATTATCATTGGGCACTATTGTTTTAAAAAGAGCAACTAGGACCTGCTTTGGTGGGTACCAATTGACATCTCCCTTCGCATCCACGCCTGATCATATGATTCAAGGGTAACGTCCAGCAACCTGTCGTTATTTTACAGGAAATCACATATTACTGGTACAAATCCTTGAATTTCTTGACGTTTAAACAAACCCGACAACCGGATACCCTTTACCATCCCACTCATTACAGTTTATAAATAGATCTTTAACCGTGGTGCTCACACCCCGGCGTAACGATAACGACATAATGACAATAATGACACTCATTATAACTAGTCGATACACTTGTTTGAGGACTGGATAAAATGCGAGCTTCACTGACGGGACGATCATCTGATAATAATATAGATCAGGTTATAGGTGCATACCATAGCTCTAGAAGCGCTTAAGGTGAATTTAACCGTCAAAATTTCATAATTATTAGATACAAAAAAGTATGACTGGATTCGCGTATGTCCTTAAACTACGACCAAGACCACCGGGAGATGGGCAGCAGCATCACTGAAGTGCGGTGGCGATACTGCGATCGCCAACCCGCATGCCAAGCGTGGCGATTATGGAGTTGAATGAAGTTTCAGATTGATGTTTATGATTCTTTTCCCGAAAGGGTGGTCAAAATATCGCTTTTAGTTTACATGCATTAACGACTTTTAAGTAAAAAACAGCCTCATTTGAAAATCATTTCATTTGACGTAATATTTATAGTTCCAAAAAATTTAATGAGATACCAGTTGAAAGTAACTGTCAATGAGATACCAAAGTTTTAGAGCTTTTTTCAGTTTTTTTTTAAAACCTTTACCAAACCTCGCGCAGAATTAACTGAGACGGTGCCTGCGAGGCAGAGCACGTAAGGTGATGCCAAACGACTGCGGGGAGCAAAGGGCAGGCATCTAAACACATAATAGTATTACATAACCTAGCACCCGTTACCGTCCAGTTAAGTACTCTTAGTTTCATTGTCTTAGTAAAGCGCTTTATAATTCAATGTTACAATCTTTAGCGTATATAGCGAGGAACTCCAAGGCAGTAATATTATTTATTTATTTTCAAAAAAGGAGGAGTTTCTCACTTCGATTGTATATTTTTATGTTTGTTACCTCAAAACTATCGACTGGGTGGAACAATTTTGATGATTCTTTTTTCTTATTTGAAAGCTGGTGCTTCCCGTGTGGTTACATATTAATTTGGTCTAGTTCTGACGATAATATCCATGAGAAAACCATATAAGTCTTATGATTGTGCGCGACAAACGGACGAATAACTTTGTTGATTTGTTTTTTTTTTTGTTAAAATGTTCGATTATTAATATTAACTTGTAAGTTAATTTCATCAGACGATCAACCCAGCCGTGTATCGCGTGTAAAGTGATTATAGGGAGTTATTAATAGGCATTAATGTCCAATAAAAATTGTACGTTTTAGAACAGTTAACATTGTTGTATTATTCCTTCATCTTAGTACTCCATCACAAGAGTTTTTGTTACGACGATATTGAATAATAAATAATTGCATGTGTTAGGAGTCTGTGATATGTTTCTTGTACGTATTTTTCATTGTTAATGTTCACATTGTATTTTACAAGCTTTTATTTAGTTTGCCCTGTTAGTTATTTTCCTTTTTGGACCGGACGCTGGAAGAATTTGGTGGAAACGAATCTGTGTGAGCTAAACTACTCCGAAATTTAACCGTAAACACTAAGCCTGGTATATACCATTTCACAATCGTAAACCAAACTTGACAGGCGAAGGGTCAACTAGGCCCTTTCGAGTCCCGTAAGGTCAAGCCTTCGCATTTCTTCCATTGTTGGTGGGATTCAGTCGGATTGACAGTTGTTTTGTACGGGTCGGCGTTTGAAGTGAGGATTATGATGTTACCTCATCGTCGTGATGTAGCAAGAAGTATAACTGGTAAGTTTGCCTATACTGATGTGCCGTTGTTTCGGGCAATGTCACGAGTACAATTTGGTTTTCTTTTCTTTTCTTTATTTTTATGTGTTACCTGCTGGGAAATCACTTAATGGTTCCATCGGAAGATCAGCGATGGTAATCGCGCCAGCACACCGCTGAGATGGAACCATTTGGTGCCATACCTATTATTACTGTTTTTACTATTTGTCTTTTGTCGTGTTGTATTATGGCGAATAAATTCTATTTCTTGAAAAAAATAAATGTGAGATTTTCTTGATTTTAATCGCAAAATTGACCTTATTGCTGACATGCCTACAATTAATGACTAATATTCATACAACAATTAATACGATAAGAACACGGTATAAAGGTATCATAAGAAGTGAAGTACGTTTGACCCAAATTCTAAATTATCCTTCATGTTTAGTGCGAATGCATTTTATATATATGTACCTATTCACCCTTATTATATGTATTCAACCACAGATGACTGTATTTAAAGCAATATTATCCAATTATTTAACATCCTAACACTGCAATCTATCATAACCCGCCTCAGGCGTGAATCATATCTAGGCTATGCTAATTTTAGGCTGCCCGTATCTGAGCTAAAACTGTTAATAATATACGTTATTATAATTTAATACCGCCAGATTACTGAACCACGAGTTATGGTTCAGATTTAATCTAAAATTGTATGAATTTCATAATAAATTGTCGGTTGCGAGTATTGGAGTCGTTGCGTAATTTTAGAACTTGGCTGTGTTTTAATAGAATTTGGATTACGTCGCCTTATCGAAAGGGCTGGTTTAATCCTTAGTTCCATAGCAGTTACTATAATATTATGATATGAAAATTTGTTTGTCTGTCACTTTTTTAAGCTGCAGATGAAGCCATTTTAAATGAAAAGTACCTACGGGATACGTTTCATTTCCGGACACAGACGAAAGAATAAATCCTTTCCTTGATATTTGAACGATGGAAACACTCCTTGCTATGTCTCTGTCTTTTAAAATTAAAACGACAGAGACATCAAAGCGTCATACCGTCCTATCTTCTGTCAAATATTGCGGATAGCATACCGGCCCAGCAGGAGGAGGATTAAACTGTTAATTAACCCCCGACGCAGAAAGCAAAAGAGGGATGTAATAAGTTTCACATGTGTATATGTGTTTTTGTGTATGTCTGTGTCTGTCTGTGGTATCGTAGCTCCTAAACGAGTGAACCAATTGAAATGCGTTTTTTATTTGTAAGCAGGTTTTCCAGCGATGGTTCTTAGATATGTTTTATCAAAATCGGTTCAACCGTTTTTGAGATATTTAACTTTGAAATGAAAATTACACACAACGGCTGCAAATTTATTTTACGTCTCGTGTTTTGCAACACTCGCTACGCTCAGGATTATATTATTGAACCAGTCGCTTCGCTCGGATTCTATTTTTGAACCAGGTCGAAAATTGTCTTGTCTGGACTGGCATTTACAATGTTTAAAAAAATAAGTAATAAACACGTTCAGATTTCAAATCCGTGACCCTAGTGAAAAAGGGTATAAGTGCCGTACAATGACAGAAATATTTTTTGCACTGTATAAAATGCAGTTTTGCTATCTGTTTTTAAAGAATGAGAAACGGATTCCGCGCCAGTGAGGTGAAAATATATTCACAATTCTGATTCTGGCACGCTGAAGAATATATGTATGAAATAAGTATTGGCCATATTGGAATCACTCGAGTGTTACTTATTATGCCGTTAGAGTACCTAATAGTGAAACCTGTCATGTAAAAAGCCGCTAAGGTCTACTCTGCGGACTAAGTTGCGGACAAAATCTTATAGAAGCACTATAAAGTTGTTATTATGGCGGTGATAAAGTCGCAACGTTATCGGTTGTCGGCTGAAAGAACTATGTTGCGATTGTGTGCCATTTGTATGGAAATGGGCCATTTAACGTGTTGCTGACGGAAATATTGGGATTTCAAAATTCTCGCAGTTAAATGTGACTTTTAATAGGTACAGCCAGCAGCCACAGTAAATAAGCTTTATAAAAAGTTTAAAATGATTTACACACAGCCTTATTCTTTTGACATTAATCTCAATTTAAGTACCTGGGTCACTGGCTGACTGATGACCTGTCTGACGGAGTGGATATGGAGAGGGAGAGAAGAGCCCTCTCTGTAAGATGTAATATGCTCGCCCGCAGGTTTGCACGTTGCACAAAAGAGGTTAAAATATCGCTATTTAAGGCATTCTGCCAAAACTTCTACACATGCAGCCTGTGGGGGAAGTATACGAAACGAACCCTGAACACTTTAAGGGTTCAATATAACAATTCGTTTAGGATGCTAATGGGGCTGCCGCGATACTGTAGTGCGTCAGGCATGTTCGCGGAAGCCCGCACGGATGGCTTCCACGCCATCATACGGAAGCGGGTGGCGTCCCTGGCGTGCCGCGTTCGAGGCAGCGCCAATAGCATCCTATCAGTAGTTTGTTCTAAGTTGGACTGCCCTTTTCAGAATCATTGGATGCAACTCCACCTACAAAGGGCAGTCTAACTTAGAAATATGTTTTGTGTATGTACTTGTTTCGTTGTGTGTGTATTGTAATAATAAAAAAAACTAACAATAGGAATTAAGTATTATTATTATTATTGTAACTAACATATGATATGGATCACGGTCCGAAATAAATAATTTCAATTTCAATTTCAATTAGAGTCCGTGTATAGCTCGTTTTGAGCACTAGGCCCGCGTAGCTACTTCTGCTGGCTGTGTTAGATACCTACTTGATTTCTAAGTTCAGCCGCGATTTTTACGTAGAAAACAATCTAATTTGATTTTTTTTGACGTTTCTTCTAAAAAAAATTAATAAACAATGAACTGATTATTTTAATAAGATACAAAAGTTTCAGATATAATTATTTTTATCATTATTTTTGTTCGCTTAGTTTCAGAGCAGGCCCTAATAGTTGATTGTATAACCTAGGAGGTAAAATAAGCCATAGTACCGCGGGATTGCTATTTTCCCGAGCGACGCGATGAAAAATTATTCGAGAGGTAATATTAGTATTTAGACCTGAGTTATACACTCTAATACTTTTCACTTTGATTGCGAAAAATTACATATACAAAGGTTGTGTGATTTTGGCGCCATGTTTATTTTTATAAACTACTTTTAACACATTACAAAACCGACACCTCAAATAAACACCACTGACAGTCTATTTAAGTGCTTCAAAGCTTTGCACAAACGATTTAATCATTTGTCAATTGATTGTGATGTTTTTAAGAGTTAAATCAGTAAGTATACCTAAATATACCAAAAAAGAACCCAATCCTCCGAAAATGGCTGTCGATGTTTATTATGATTGATAAATAATGTGGCGAAGTATTTTGATTGGTAAAATAAAAAAGTTTTTGTAAATCACATCGTCGGGTGATAGCAAGTCACTAAGTAACAAATACCTACTTAAGTAAAACTCGTATCTCAATATCGATGTAGTACTGAGATACGAGGTTTTGAGGAGCAGTGACAGATATTTTAGTGACTTGTTTGTCACCCGACGATATGTGTATATAAAGTATGTAAAAACCCAGTATGACACATTTTTTGAGCATGAAAAGGGACATCATCGTCATCATAGAATTGAAATTGGAAGGCACGTTAAGCCGTTGATCCCGGTTGCTGTCTACTACAGCAGTCGTTAATACAGGTTAGAGGCTTTCGGGCGGCTTGAGAACTTCTAACAGTGAAGTTGCCCACTCACTTGAGAAGGGGGGTCGAAGTTGCACTACGTCTGTAGGGAGTACCCACTGTTACCCTACACGTGACCCCAGGGGTGGTGTTAAAAGTGCAACAAAAACTGGCAACCGTACTTGTCTTCTCAAAGACCTCGCAGTTCGAAAATAAATGCCATAAGATTATTATTATTATCATCACAGAATTTAAGAGGTTGGTTCAGAAGGGACAAATAGCTTTATTACTAGACCGCGCCTAATACTAGTATTTATGGTAATGGAATTTTTTGCCCCGGTTCAGACCATTTTTCTAAGTTAAATAAAAACCGGCCAAGTGCGAGTCGGACTCGCGCACGAAGAGTTCCGTACCAGAAATAACCTCCTTGCTATTACGGTTCATGAGATACAGCAAAAAACGCCAACAACTACTCTGTTGTATGGGAGCCCCCCTTAATTATTATTATTATTTTGATTTTAGTATTTGTTGTTGTAGCCACAATAAATATACATAATCTGTGCAAATCTCAACTGTCTAGCTATTACGATTCTTGAGATCTAGCTCGGCGAGTGGTAGCCATGAAAAAGGGCTAAAATATCACGTTTTTTTGTATGGAAGAACCCCTTAATTATTATTATTAGTATTTGTTGTTATTGCGGCAACAGAAATACACAATCTGTGAAAATTTTAACTGTCTAGCTATTTTGAGATACAGCCTGGTGACAGATGGACGGACGGACTCCCGTTTTTATCCTTTGGGTACGGAACCCTAAAAACGTTCATCAGCATAAAATTAAGTGTTTTGAAATCATACTCCCATTTAGTGCACTGCACACTTCGACCAAAATTACCCAACTTGACCGTAATAACTTATCAAAGCCAAATTTGGTCAGTACCAAAGCACCAATTAAATTAATTGACTTAACTCGAACTAATAGCCAAGTGATTTAAAACTATCAAAGACGACTACCCTAGTACCTACTGTTAAAAGGTCTTAAGTGCATTTGAAACTGATACATCTTAGAGTCTTTCTACTGGGGTAGTTAGTCCAGTGAATGCAGTAGATATGTGCACTTATTAAGACGCTGCGCAGCGCAACGGAAGTGCACTGATTGCGATTAAGAATGATGGTAAAAATAATTTAGCGCTCTTGTGTCTATGTGGGATTGCGTGGTTATGATACTTGAAGCCATTTAATACACTGTTTTGATTTTTTTTATATGATCTCCCCGCAAATTAAACACAATTTATACATTCCGATTCCAGTTAGTAAGTTAAATATGAATATCATCATCATCTTCATCATCATGTCAGCCGAAAGACGTCCACTGCTGGACACAGGCCTCCCCCAAAGACTTCCACAATGACCGATCCTGTGCCACCCGCATCGAGCGGACACCCGCGACCACCCCGCGACCCTTATCAGGTCATCAGTCCACCGTGTGGGGGGCCTGCTCACAATCATATACAGTAGGTTAACTCTCAGAAATACATTAGATTTTAGGGTAAAATCGTACCCGTAAAAAACAATTGTAACCGACATAATCGCGTAATAGAAAAAGACAATGTCTGATTTAGTTGCAATCCAATAACGTAACGTCCTGTTTTCTAATTACCTCCAGACGAATTTCAAAATCTGATTCTATTTTATTAAGATTATGACAAACAGTCAAATCGCAATATAGTCATCAACCGAATACCAAGCATAATGCAACTGAATTAAGGCTTATTTTACGTTGGTACAATAGGTCTCCTTAACTTTTTACTGTAAGTTTAAAACGTTTTGTGAGTTACAAACCACCACTTTGACGACCACTTTGGCTTAGTTGGTAGTGACCCTGCCTACAAAGCCGGAGGTCCCGAGTTCGAATCTCGGTCAGGGCATTATTTGTGCATTTACCACGAATATGGTTCCTGAGTCTTGGATGTTTCCTATGTATTTGAGTATGTATTTATCTATATAGGTATTTATATCGTCGTCTAGTACCCATAGGACAAGCTTTGCTTAGTTTGGGACTAGGTCGATTTGTGTTAGATTGTCCCCCAATTTTATTTATTTATTACCGTACTTGTCTTCTCGACGATCTCACGGTTCGAAAATAAATTCCATACGATTATATATATATATATATATTTATAATATATTATAAATTTATTTACTTAACCCAGAACAGCAGTATCACCTTCGCGTGTTACCACCACCCAAACTATCTTTCTAAAATCCGACTATGATTCTGAGAGTTAACGGACTGTACCAAGTAACAAGTACCAAGACTCATCGCAACCGCAGGTTCCCACCAGCGCGCAGGCTAATTGCGCACGCGCCAGTTCAACGCACTCCGCAATTGAGGTGTCTATGCGCAGCTAAATGCATGGGAAGTCCACTCGAGTTCAGGGTAATAGTAGGGGAATCATCAACCATCTTGAACCGGTCCCCAAGAAGGTGTCAACAACCCAACAAGGTCCCCCAACAGATTTAGTTTCCCCTGTGGGTTCCGTAGAACTATTAGCCTACGCCGAATATTGAGATTAGTTGCCAAAGTGGACTCCAGGTCCTTTAGGATACGGTCGAGAAACTCGAGGAGTAAGTTGAGTAGGTAGAGCAGAATCAACCTTCATATAATTTCACTTAAATAACACTATTTACCCAATAACCGCATTAAGAGGCCAGTCTTGGCAAATTGTAAAAAAAGTGAGTTCAAGCCTCATTTGCGCCTTGTAGAGAAAAAAATAGTAATATTATTAGATAAACTGCCAAGACTTCTAAATGCTCTTTTGTTTAAATGCCTTCTTTTTTCACATTCTTGCACAAAGCAGTAAATACAAGTGAATAATCTACTCGTACTAACTCTCCGTGAGTTTAATCATTCGGAATGTTTTCAATCTCGGCCAAGCCATTGCTGTGTAAATACCGGCGGCGGTATTTATTTGATCTAAGTGATTAGAGAAAGAAATGTCAGCACATGGATGTAGGATTTCTGTACGTGCGCTTTCATTGCTAGGTAATTTACAAACACACTTTTATTTGCGCAGTTCTGTTTTTACAAACTCAACTCATGTTTATCCGAACTCATGTATAAGGTACTAGCATTTGCCCGCGGCTTCGCCCGCGTACTAAGCGAAATTTTTAACCGTCTACAAAAAACAGGTTCGTATGTTTGTCCACGATTATCTCGCGTTTGGCTGAACCGATTTAGATGCGGTCTCCAGAAAAGTAGTTGTTACATTCTGGGGGTTTCGGTATACGAAGTTTGGTGATTGTGATTCATTAACAGATGAACAGATGAAAAGTCAGTATACATTCGGAGAACCGGCAAACTGTTGAATTTCATTTGATTTTGCCAAAAATAAGGATCGAAAACTATTATCATACATTTCCGAGAGGCCGAAGGGGAAAGGGCCGATGAAATAAAAGCATGTCTTAAATGGCCCTTAGTAAAAGTATCTGTGTACTACAGTAACACCGATAGATCTGTAAACGACCAAGCAGCGCGCAGCGGTCATAAACTCTGGTCCTTTGAAGTACAGAAATACGGCTAATTCAATATCACGTGTAACATTAATTTTTCCTAAAATTAAATTTATTAGGTAGGTTTTGCCATTTCCCATTGGAGCATCCAAAAAGAAAATTTGGCCTCACTTCCATTCGCACTCCTTACTTCAGTCCGTCTGTTACAACCAAGTTGCTTTTACTGGACCGATTGAATTGCAAATGGGCACAAACTATCAAGAATTTAGAGCGCTCGTGGCCCAGCGGCACCCGCCTACCGCGTGCGGTGTGCGAGGTTAAGCAATGTGGGCGCAGGTCAGTTCTTGGATGGGTGATCGCTTTGAGTGGTTACTAAATGACTCTCGTGCTTTGGAAGGCACGCTAAGCCGTTGATCCCGGCTGCAATCGTTAAGCCAAGTTAGAGGCCTTCGAGCGGCTTGCGAACTTCCAACAGTCAAGTTGCCCACTCACTTGACAAAGGGGGTCGAAGTTGCACCACGTCCGTAGGGAGTACCCACCGTTACCCTACACGTGACCCCTGGGTGGTGCTAAAAGTGCATCAAAAACTGGCAACCGTACTTGTTGATTTAAATGAAAAAAAAAAATCGAAACCTCTATGTCGTTTTTAAAAGCAAGTCCATAGATACCCCACACGCCTATATAGTAACATTAAACTTTTTTGCATACAGGCATGTATGGAGTGCCAAATTTAACCTCAGATTCGTATTCAGAGACCTCTCGGACACACATATATCGATTTTGAACGAAATCGGGACGAAGATGAAGAAAATCAATATGGCCCCCACTTTTTCCAAATTTTACCTCGGATTCGTATTAGGGGACCTCTCGGACACACAGATTATCGATTTTGAACGAAATTGGGACGAAAATGAAGGAAATCAATATGGCCCCCACTTTTTCCAAATTTTACCTCGGATTCGTATTAGGGGACCTCTCGGACACACAGATTATCGATTTTGAACGAAATTGGGACGAAAATGAAGGAAATCAATATGGCCACCACTTTTCCCAAATTTTACCTCGGATTCGTATTACGAGACCTCTCGGACACACAGATATCGATTTTGAACGAAATCGGGACGAAGATGAAGAAAATCAATATGGCCCCCACTTTTTCCAAATTTTACCTCGGATTCGTATTAGGGGACCTCTCGGACACACAGATTATCGATTTTGAACGAAATTGGGACGAAAATGAAGGAAATCAATATGGCCACCACTTTTCCCAAATTTTACCTCGGATTCGTATTACGAGACCTGTCGGACGCTCAGATATCGATTTTGAACGAAATCGGGAAGAAAATGAAGAAAATCAATATGCCTGCGACTATTTCCAAATTTTACCTCGGATTCTTATTAAAAGACATCTCGGACGCTCAGATTTCTATTTTGAATGAAATCGGGACGGAAATGAAGAAAATCAATATTGCCGCCACTTTTTTCAAATTTTACCTCGGTGTCTTATTTGGGGACCTCTCGGACGCTCAGATATTGATTTTGAACGAAATCGGGACGAAAATGAAGAAAAGCAATATGGCCGCCACTTTTGCCAAATTTTACCTAGGAGTCGTATTAAGAGTCCTCTCGGACGCTCAAATATCGATTTTTGTCGAAATCGTATCGGACGGCACTAATTAATAAAACCATTTACAATACATTGACTCAAGAAAGGTCGTATCTTCATAGAGAATTCACTGCACTTCATGCGCCTTTAGACCTTATAAGGAACCTACATGCCAAATTTGGTATCTCTCGAGTCTCGAACCAGCAGTTTGGGCTGTGTGTTGATATGTCACTCACTCAGTCAGTCAACTTCTTCTTGCAATTTGGCACCTACTTTTAAGTTTTCATGCCCGCAATATTAAATTTCAAAATCAACGCCATTTTCGAAATTAACGACCCAATAAATCATAAAAATCACACCCATATTAATATTTAGACATTCCAACCCCCTCGCACCTCAACAAAGGGGATGGTATTTCACGTCCTCCACGTGGGATTTTAAAATTATTGTTGTTTTCGTAATCAGCGACCCGATAAACCATAGAAACCACACCCATATCGATTTTCAGAATTTGTCACCAGATTTCCCCCTTTTAGGGGTTGATTTCTCAGAAACCTGAAACACATGTTTACTGATTTATCGTTAGAAATACTCCTGTGAAGTTTCGAATAAAATAATCTAACTAATCTTGATTTCCTATACAAACTTCGGACCCCCATTTCACCCCCTTAGGGGTTGAATTTTGAAAAATCCTTTCTTAATGCACCACAAGACCTTATATGGAACCTACATACTAAATTTGGAATCTCTAGTTTGCGCTGTGCGTTGATATGTTGGTCACTCAGTCAGTCAGTTATTTCTTGCAATTCGGCACAAATTTTCAAAAGTTTTCATGTCCACAATATTTAATTTCAAAACCGATGCCATTTTCGCAATTAACGTCCCAAAAAACCATAAAAACGACACCCATATTAATATTTAGACATTTCATCCCCCTCGCACCCCAACAGGAGGGGATGGTATTTTACGTTCTCCACGTGGGATTTTAAGATACTTGTTATTTTCGTTATCAGCGACCTAATAAACCATAAAAACAATACCCATGTCGATTATCAGAATTTGTCACCACATTTCCCCCTTTAGGGGTTGATTTTTCAAAAAACCTGAAACACGTGTTTACTCATTTATCGTTAGAAATACTCCTGTGAAGTTTCGAATAAAATAGTCCAGCTAATCTTGTTTCCCCATACAAACTTCGGACCCCCATTTCACCCCCTTAGGGGTTGAATTTTGAAAAATCCTTTCTTAGTGCACCCCTAGACCTTATAAGGAACCTACGTGCCAAATTTGGAATCTCTAGGACCAGCGGTTTGGGCTGTGCGTTGATATGTCAGTCAGTCAGTCAGTCAGTCAGTCAGTCAGTCAGTCAGTCAGTTTCTTCTTTTATATATTTAGAAGATGGATTAATGGAACCCTCCCAAAACATCTGTCTTTAAGTATTTTGACCGACTTCTAATTTTTGGAATTATTTATTTTCCGTATGGCAATAATTTCAAACCGTGAGATTTTCGAGAAGACTGTAAGGTTGCCAGTTTGTTGCACTTTTATCACTACCCAGGGTCCACGTGTACTTGTGCTTACGTTGGGTACTCCCTACGGACGTGGTGCAACCTCGACCTCCCAATTTTCGAAATTGCCATCACTGTTCCCTTTAAAATTTAGACAAAGCGAATGTTCAAATACTCTGCTATTTCATTTCATTTTATTTCGTTTATAACTTGTTTTGTGTGTACAATTAAAGGTCTTATACAATTAAAAGCATGATATTTATGACTGATACGTCTACTACGAGCTCAAACACGATGTGTTTATCTTGTCAAAGGAGTAGTTATGGCCACCTTTTGTCTCCATCAGCAAATCTGCTCGGTGGTACACTTTTAGCAATTGCAGGTTTATAGACGGAGAAAATGTAATATTGTAGTGACAGGTTGCTAGCCAATCGCCCACAACACACTCAAGGGTTACAATCAAGTTTATAAAAATCCTATATTTTGTGTTTGTAAGTAACTTCCCGAGGAGGCGCTGTGTTGAGCGTGAGGGACTTTCATTTGTCTACAGTTGTCAATACAACGAATCCTCAAGTCAATATAGAGTCGGCAACGCGCTTCTGATTCTTCGGGAGTCGCAAATGTCTATAGGCTACAGTGGCTTACCATCAAGCAGGCCGTAAGATTATTTGCCACCACCGTATAAAAAAACTTTTCTCCGATATAACCCTTTCATAGAATCATCTAATCAACAATGACACGGCTAATTAGACAACAATAGTAAACGCGGAACCGTCAAGGAGGGCACGCCGTGACCTGCGCGCACGCAGGTTGCCGTAGAAGGCGCGGTGCGAATGTCCGAAGAGCAACTATAAACAGAGGGTTAAACCAATTCAAAACGCAGAGGGTAGGGGGTATCCAACCTATTTTGGGGGCCAACATTTAGAGATCTCGCGGACATTGAGACAATAATTATTTAGGCTGTTCAGGAGAAACCCTATGGTTTCTTAAAGGTAACCATATCACCTGTCATTTAAATACTAGCAGTATTATTTTACCTGTAATTCAACAAACAAATGTAGAACCGCAGTTGAGTTGAAACTGCGTGGTCTACAGACAAGATTAAGATTGCCCAGCATTACTACCATACGTAGAGATTAGAGTCATACACAGGCCAAAAACAAATGAAGTGACAATCTGTGGTCAATAGTTAAAAGCTTACGTGCATATATAAAATGTTTTTGTCGCACAAATTCAGTACACAGCTCCACCATTTTGATAAATATCCATAAACTGAATAATCAAATATATCCTTCTACTTTTCGAGCCTGCTCACTAAATTTCACGAGAATCGGTCGAGAAATGCGTCCTGTAGAGGAGAATAGCTGGAAATCCGCCGGACATACGACAGCAATTTTGCTCAAGCTGAAATGGAGTCGCTTGGCTCTCATATAAGAATAGCCGTTTACGCGGATTAAGATTTCAACCAATAATTAAGGTTTTATACTTAGCCCTTCACTTCAGCTTTGTCCATGAGAAAGAAGCGTTCTAAATATATAACACCCGCTACTTCCAACACAGTTTAAAAAAAAGTATATCAGAGAACATTAATGCTGCACTTCGAGGTTCATTTCATACTTGTAGTACTCTCTTAAGTACAATATAGTCACCTAATATAAGTATTCACTGGCTCGATACCACACCAATGTCAGACAGACGTCTACCACCGACCGTGGCTATCACCTGACTGCCTACCCACATCCGTGTGCTCGAGACAGCGCTATAGCTGTTATGTATAAAACAGATAGACAAACACTACATCACTTACGCCTCACAATGCCTTTATCGTAATAGGCACAGAACATCCTACCAGAATCTGTTGATCTTTGGCAAACTAACAGTCAAGCAGTCTGCACCGCTATTATGTAAACTCCATTCGCATTGAGCGAGCGTGCCCATTCGAAAGTGTGACTTTATGACTCGTACACGTCTCAAATGGGAGATCTGATACACTGGCATAGAGGACATATTTACACACAATCCGGTACCACTTTTTTAAGTTTAGAATTTTAACTGCCATTATCGCCTACTACTGCCCGTTCCCTGTCATATGTGAGAGGACCCCTGTGCCTAGAATGGGACGTATATAGGCTGGTGATGATGGTGATGATCAGGCAGCGAAACTTTGGTGCCGATGACATCATTATGACGCAACTAAATTGGCATACAGGATGTTTTTATAAATTATACACAACATAGTTATTAACCTTTACCACGCTTTGACAGATGCAACAGTTGTCACTAGCATGCCGATTTAATAGCAATGTCAAAAATTTATTGTATTATAATAGAAATTTGTTAAATCCATATAAAAGTCTTGATGTGTCATTTTTGATCCTTCTCTTTCAATGTGCTTTCTAGTTTTTAAATGTTTTTCTATGTTACTTGGTTTAGCTGGTAAATTTTGCTGACAGCAGGAGCAAAACATTTTTACATTTTTAACAACTGAAAAAGAAACGTCTGCAAATACGGCTGCATAGACTCCATGGCGACTACGCTCAAGCCTGGGTATACGTCAAGCGATACCTATAATGTGTACCTTATAAATGTTGTACCTTATCAATATATAAAAAATACTAAAACGATGTACGAGGGGCGTTCAATAAATTCTCGGTATTGACATCTTTTAAACCTCTTTGGTAAACTTTTTAATACTGGCCGATAAAAGTCATTCATTAATATTAAAAAAAAGTAAAATTAAAACGGCGATGTTCTTTTGTTTTTTTGTAAGTACCGAACAAACGTGATCACTATGAGCGTTATTTCAATGTTGGTTAAATTAAAGCACCGAGCGGTAATAAAATTCTTGACCAAACACTTAAAAAATCAATAAGCTATAAAAAAGAAATGGATTATGTTTACCGTGAGTCTGCTCCTTCTTTATGATCAATTCAGAAGTGGTCAAGTCAATTTAAGCATGGGGCAGAGAGTATCGAAGACGACCATAGAGCTGGTCGGCCCGTCGAAGCTTCTTCATAAGAAAATTTAAAAAGGTGGAGAAAATTATATCTGAAGATGGTTGAGTAAAGGTGAAAGCAATAGCTCAAAGAACTAACCATTCTATTGGTACTAGACACGATATAATTCATGACCATCTTAATATGTCAAAAGTCAGTGCGATATGGGTACCGCGAATCCTGACACCGCTTCAGAAGAATACGCGTGTTGCTCGTTGTTCCGAATTTCTTGAGGTGTGCGGTGAAATTCCTGATAAGATACTGCAACATTTTGTTAGTAGAGATGAAACGTGGGTTCATCATTATGACCCTGAGAGTGAGAGCAAACAAGAGTCCATGCAGTGGCACATTAAAGGAACTCCTGACCCCAAGAAGTTCAAGGTCGTGCCTTCAGCTAGCAAGGTCATGGTCACAATATTCTGGGATTGTGATGGAATGTTGCTGATCGATTATAAAGAAAAGGGTGTAAGTATTAAAGCAGAGCGCTACGCTAATATTATATGCCAAATAAGGGAAGCAATCAAACATAACAGACGGGGAAAATCAGCCAAAGGTGTTCTGCTTCTACACGACAACGCTCCTGTGCCAACGCTCATATTGCCAAGGCTGCTGCTCTTGAATCTGGACTCGAAACTATTACATACCCACCGTATAGTCGAGACTTTACCCCGAGTGACTTATATTTGTTTCCCAATGTCAAAAAGAATCTACGTGGAAATTAATTTTATAACGATGATGCATTGAAGACAGTAGTGTAGGAGCATTTTGATACCAAAGACAAAAAATATTTTTATGAGGGGTTAAAAAAACTATTTGACCGGTCTTATAAGTGTATAAACATAGGAGAGGAGTATATTGAAAAATAAAAATAAAACACCTATAATATTCTTTTGTTTTCATTCTAATACCGAGAATTTATTGAACGCCCCTCGTACAATATTGCCTTCGATAATTTTCTGATGAAAATGACAAAGACAGTTAAGTAATGATGTTTTTATAAGTACTGGCCGTCTCAAGTGTCAATAAAATATCCGTGTACTAAAGAGGCCAATAAGTTGTTAGTGATTAATGATTATCTATCATCTAAATAAAAACACTCTGTATGAAGCCGCTACGTCATACGTCTGTTCATCGGCACCAAAGTTTCGCTGCCTGATGATGATGAATTTAACTTGTTACGTTTACAACGACTCATTGTTTTCATTTGTTTTTTGATATCGCATGACATAAGATAACACACAATTTTCTGATCTGAATAATAACGAAGTATGGAGGCAAGAACACGTGCACAATTGATGATGGTGCGTGGGTTTTTTTACGAGACTGAACTGATACAACCGTGTCATGATGTGGCTGTCGAATGGATTGGACACAGCCCTTAATCTGCCCTTAACGTCCAACGACAAAATATTTGACCGCCTTAGGCGACTTCCTGACTTGGCGGGGCGCGATCGATATGTCATAGGTATTTTGTTGTTTGACGTTAGCTTACCGATATGAAATTTTCTCACTTGACGAATTACAGTCAGTATTACGTTTGCGCAGTACTAATACGATGCGCAGAAGTGGGGCAGTACTGCATAGATATCGGTTGACACTGACAGCTGACAGTTTTCTCATATCGTACCGCCTCCGCATCGATAAATCAGGAAGGCACCTAAGTGAAATTTTACTCTGAGGAGAGTTGTTCCAACTATGCACTTTGCAGTGTTTTTTTTGCTTTTTTCTCATGAAAATTAAGTAATCGTGAGCCAAATTTTTTATTTAACAATCATAATTGTCCAATAAACATATGAACATTCTAAAGAAAGAATATTTTTTTTGGTTTTGTCAATCTGACATTTTGAACATTTCATACACTATTTGCATCTCATTAAATTCTGTCAGTTTGTCAGCCTTCGTAGTAAACTAGTACGCGCGTTTCTTAAGGTGCAGGAGTTCAAAACATTTTTTGTAATATTCATTATTGGAAATTCCTTTGTTTCAGAAAAGGTTGTGAATAGTTAAGTTCTTAATGAATATTCAATAGAAAGAATAAAATTTCTTGGTCTTATTTCGTAGTCAGGGAAATTAGAATCTTAAGATATACGAGTCTTTGAACTGCCCTAATGTACATGTAAATTGTTTGGTTTATCTTTTAGTTAATTTAGATATGTTCCAATCCAACCTCGTGTCTCTCCAAAGGAGCCTGCGATTTATTACTTATATTAGTATGACAAAACAAACGATATTTATTCTACATTGGTGGCTAACAAGCATACGCTACTTAATTGAATAGTATAAGAAACGGCTCAAGGACAACCATAAACATCACAAAATGTGATATGCACTTTGTCCATATTACCAAATAGTTAAAAAGATCATATCACATCCCTTCCTGCCCATTCATAATGAACCTTATTTCATTATAACCTAAATTCAAATATGCACTAGCGCTTGATAAAGAAACGACCTTATCAAATTAATTTCAGGACCATTAGGGCTGTCACCATATTTTATGCAAGGATCCAGATAACATGCTTGTCCATAAATTTGCGACACTTATGGTTTAAGAGCGGTTCCAGATAGGTTTATAAGTGGTTTTACTCGACATAAACAAGTAAAAAAAAAACTAACCATGCATAAATAATAACCGAGGTGCCGTGCTCGACGGACTCGGATAATTGAAGCAGTCTCCCTACATTTTTTTTACAAATAGAGTTTTTTCCTGAAGGTTCATAAAAAGTTGCTGATACAATTATGACTGTCAGACAACATCCCAAATGGGAAGAAACCATTTGTATTAACATAGAAGTTCTTTGCTCATGAGCCTGTGTTATAATTCTAAATATAACGTATGTCCAACTAAAATATTATATTACATTAGTTATACAAGTGAAATATTTTTTGAAATCGTATGAGTGGTTTGTGGTTTCGGAGATTAGTATATACAAACTTACATCTTACAAATTCACATTTTACAAACTTAAGATACCTCTTTATAATTAGTGCAAAATATAGATACTTATGTAAAACCTCATTAATGTAGTCCGCAAATTATTAGGCAAAATAATAAAAAAAAAATATCTTACGTCTCAGCGGCGGCCCTGCAAATTAGATAGTGCACAAAATGCTTCTGAGCATTTTTAGAAATCAACAAATAACTTGTCATTTTGTGTAATGTCTCAAATTATGTTTCATGACACCAAAAACTGCCAAAAAAATTGTTCTTGAAAGGAAAAACCCAGTCAACATATATGATTTTCTCTTTTTGTAAGAAGTCGGGTGAAAGGTCTCAAATTGGGTAGCACGGTAGACTGAAACTCTTGACGCCAGACGCCCTACAACGTACTTCATTTTAATTGCGATGTGGCTCATACTTAGCAATGTTAAAATTCTACTCTTGTGCACAAATTCCTTTTTGTTGGCAGTTTTAAGCCCGAACTCACGAGCTTAGTTCGTTCTTAGTTCATACAGAAAAATTAAGTATCAGATGCTTGCGATGAAAGGGATTACATTATAGTGTCTTTTTTTATATACGACGACGGTGGAAAACAAGCGTACGGCCCGCCTGATGGTAAGCAGTCACCACAGCCGTTGGACGCCTGCAAATCCAAGGGCGACATATGCGCTTTGCTGACTCTTTAAAAATGTATACACTCTGTTCTTGAAGAATACCATACATAATTGTTCCTCGGGAAAACCTCGGCAAGGAGTTCACGAAGCGTCCGAGGGAGGAAGTTCCTCTGAAACCGTACCGTACGGGACCATTTAGGTTCTAAAGAGTCTTCAGCAATATTTATCCTGACCGGGATTCCTAGCTAGGCCAAACTATTCGTCAAATGTTTGGTTAATACCAAATGTTTTGGTGAAAGGATTTTTTAAGTAAGCACTGGCATTTCGGTTGGGAAGCGGGACAAATCGTGCCAGTGTCGATTCCATCGAATTCGTGTGAAGATTGCATCGGAGATCACGAACCGAGGGAGATGATTCGACTTATTGACATACTTACTTAAAACAATACGGACTTGTAAAGTCAGTTCCGAAAATATGTTGGTATATTTTTTGAATCCTAATAAATGTGAAAAGTGAAGTATATTTATTTCTTAATAAATATATAAACAGTATTTACAAGAATAACAATAATGTAAGAAATAAAAATAAGGCTAGTAAAATAAAAAAAAGTAATACTATACTTAAATAAAAAATTGACCCAAATCGGCGCCCGGCGGTAAGGTGCCCAGGAGGCTGGCGGCGTTCCCACGTTGTATAACAATGCTACATTGGGCTAGGTATGAGCCAGCCAGCCCTCTGGTCACCAGAAGCGTCGACAAGGCGTTTTGATATAACTTTATAAAGTTGTAGAGCGTTGGTGCCCCACGCACGTCGCACGGCCCTAAGGTTAAAGTGAAGTAAATATTGACTTATAAGAAGGAGCAAAATTCATTGAGCAATATTTGTATAATTTCTCCCTTACTGTCACTTTAATATGCATATGCGACAGAGAGCTATATGCAGTTTCATTTAAAATGGCAGGTTATGGTTTACGGAAGTGATATTTAAGTCGCGTATACGTGACCTGTCCGCTTCGTTACGTATAACGTAACGTATGATTTTATTGACATTGACAGTCACTTTGTTACCATCGGAAAAGAGATATTTAAATGAACATATTTCTTTTTCAATTCGCGATAGGCAATAGGGATGTGTGTTTGTTGAATAGTGATTTGCCAAGACCAGTAAACTCACAACAGATATCTTGGCAACCCGTTTTGACTTATTTTATAATTTAAAAAAAATGATCTTATTAATGCGCCTGCCATATTTCACTGCGTTCCGATCAACGATATTCGAATTGCCGCCGAACCAACATTTGTAAATACACACGTACATTCGAGTTCATAATTTTATGTACGTTTCCGAGGCTCTAAAATATCTAAGCAGCCAATGCCCTTAACAATAAAGTCGTGTTTACATATTTTTGACCAGTTTGTTTTTGCACATATTTCCGAACTCGACTGTACCTACAAACGCCGAATTGTTCCATTACGCCCGGGATACACGAGGCTAGTTTTTCAAGCTAGGATAGCAAGCTAGTTTTTTACTAAACTGTCCTGGCCTGCTGACCTAGCTTGGAGCATGCTAGTTCTGTTTACATGAGGCATCAATTTTTTAAGCTAGTATTTACTGGAGCAATGAGGTAACCATATGTCCAACTGTTTACTAGCCAACTCAACTGCAAACTAGCTTCGCCGGTCACATGAAGCTAGTAAATAAGCCAGGGTAGTAAAATCAGCGGTGGGGGGATGCTACTAGCCTGAAAATAGAACTCCATCCTATTAAAAACTGTTCTGGATTGTAAACTAGCTTACTAGCTTAGAAATGAAGATAGTTTTGTCTACACGAAGCCAGAAGTACTAGCTTGCTAGCTTACTAACCCGAGCTTGAAAAACTAGCCTCGTGTAGCCCGGGCATTAGACTCGGATTGATTCCACTCGCTCGTTCAGTCTATATTTAAGACAGGAGATTACTCGTGTAAGAATTTAATCCAACCGACTGTACCTGGTAACGATTCCCAAAACACATATATCCCGTATCGGATGAATTACATTAAACGATGAAACGTGTTGTGCTTATCTGGATTATAAGTTTCTGTTAAATTCGGTTTATTCGGCAATTTGCGGCTATCGGAGAGATTAGCCCGAATTTTTACACTTTCTCCGAAACTCGATCAGGTTTAAGATTATAAGGCCGAAACGGTTTTTTTTAACGTTATAGCTTTGTAATCTGAACTGTTAGCTATCGACAAAATACGAGTACCTAAAGCTCGAAACGCAGAGCGGGCGCAGCGCGGTGCGGGGCGGAGGCGGTTTTGCATTTTTGATCTTTCCGAAACTGTCGACAGTCGATTACTGCTTCATATGTCACACACGCCGCCTCCGCTCTACCGCGCTACCGAATACCGCTTGGTTTTTTGGTGCGACGAGCCACAGACCGCGTTTGGTTCTCTGCAAAACCGCTTCCGTCCCGCAACGACGCGCCCCTATAGTACATAATTTAGGGGATGGAGCCGCGCGGTAAGCAAAATATTGCCTGTGTTGGGTAGGCACCGCTCTTCCTCCAAGTTACAAAACTAATTATAATTCTATGGTTTTGGTGTTTGCTTGATATGATATGCTTCTCGCAAGTATTTTGTCAAAACGAATCATTATATGCCGAAAGAACGATCTAAATATCACAAATAGTAGAATTAGTAGCGAATCAGTAAACAAACCTTAGACCAAAGAAGTTTATGCCTTAATATGTGTGTAACTTAGAGTCAAAATACCAAACAAGAATAACCAAGGAATGTGAAACGAATTAAATCTGATCACGGAAAGATAAAACACCTTAGTGTATTTTAAATTGCGGAAGCATTCATCTTACTTTTAACAGGATTAACAAATAACCTCAATATCTCGACGATAGATCATTATTCAGTTCAATAGATACTCAAATTAAAAAGAAATAACGCGAACTCTACCCATTGTCAAAAGCCTTATATAGTTTAGGAGTTGCTATGGCCACCTTCTGTCTCCATCATTAAATCAAGGTCGGGTAATATATCGCGTTGTCACCGAATTTACGTAAATATGTCAAATTTCAGCTCAATCAGTTGAAGATTCTAAAATTCAATTGCAAGATTTATCCCACACAAAGATTTTAGCGTCAGACATACTATTAACAGGGCAAAAAGACGAGAATTTCGTAGCCTTGTGAGCGTGTCTATCTTTTTAAGTGTGTATGTAGTGGTAATCTGCAGATCTACTTATCCGATTTCAAAAAATCTTCCACCAGTGAATAGTATGCTGTTCAGGGATGGAAGAGATTTATCCCGCAGCTTCGCTTGCGTTCGTTGCAATACACGGGAAGAGCCATGCCGTCAGCTTGTATACTATAAACTTGAACGGAAGTTATTCCTTTTCGAATTGAGGAACAGTGACAACCCAACAAAGACCGTAAGTACACACACACACTAAGTATCAATTAAATGTTCCGCTACCCACCTGTCGACAATCCCATTCGATTCAAACAAGAGAATTAACAATTATCGAAAAAGGAACGGTCCAAGCGTTGCTTTATAATCATCTTATCTCGTCATTGCGTTCGATTAATTTTATACTTTAATTGAAAGAGACAGGGTAGACAATGAAAGAATCTTATTTCATAAGAAATGAGGTTTCAAATATGCCATTTATGTTATAAAAAAAGTCCGTTAAACATGTGGCACGAGCTACGGCAGCTGCGCGATTGGACAACTTTTTGTTCCATATTCGAATATCAAATGTTTTTTTATTCAACGGGCAACGAATAGCACCTGACTGCATTTTTTAAATGCTTTTAAACGATTTAAAAAGGAATGATAATGTCGTTGTTGGAAAGGATTTGTTATTATCGCAATTATGTCCTTTTGAGAATCGGAGGTGTTTCTGCTAAGTATGCTCTCATTTGGCGTTGGCACCGTTATTTTACGCTGCCGTGAGTTTCCTAATTAGTTTAATTTGTACGTTTGCCCTTTTGTAGCGAATGTAGAAGTTACCTTTGTTCAGTTTGTAAAGACCATTTTGAGATGGGGTTTGTCCAGATACTATAAATGCGAAAGTAACTTTGTCGGTCGGTTATCTTTTCACGTATAATTTGGGATATAGGAATAAAGCATAAGCCTGATGCTTTATTCTTTTGATGGCTACTTTATTTTTTTGAATCCAGTTCCTGTGGGGATGGAAGGAGAAATGGACTTCTTGAACAATATTTCTTAGCTATTCCGCTAAAGAACGTGTAGGTCTATTATTGTTCATGCTATGTATCCACTTGCGTATTTTTGTATGCGGTTAATGTTCCCATGCTTCCACCCTCCCCCCGCTTGCACACACGTGCAAATAAATACAAAAAACCAACACAAGTAATGACAAAACCTCAAACACAAATCAACCGAATCAATCTTCAAGGAGAAATTGATCCAGATCAAATCGTAAGTAAGCGGGACACATCAAGTTTGTCATCCGTCACTTAGATCCACCACCACCACATCAGCCGAAGGTCGTCGACTACTGGACGTAGGCTTCCCCCAATTTCATGGGGGATAAATTCCATAATCGCCACGCTTGACATGCGGGTTGGCGATCACAGTATATCCACCGTACTCCAGGGACGCTGCTGCCCATCCCCCGGTGGTCTTGGTCGCAGTTTTGGAACATACCCGGGTCACTTAGATCATACACAGATTAAGATGTAAGGTGCAGCTGTGGACATATGTAAAGTTAGGACCTAGAAAGCCTACTGTTTGTCACACTTTACTTAAACGCCGTCTTCATTCAAATCTATGCTATAAATGTAATTTACATGCACATAAGCTGTTAAGTATTGACAACAGAAGGAGGGCCCCCTTCTATTATTTAACTTTGTGTGTGACCCTGGTTATACTTGAAATTATTCAAAATAAACCTGCCATCCACCACCACCACCACCATATCAGCAGAAAGACGTTCACTGCTGGACATAGGCCTACCCCAATTTTATGATTTCATGGGGGGGGTAAATGCCATAATCGCCACGCTTGGCATACTGATTGGGATGCTGCTGCCCGTCCCCCGGTGGTCTTCGTCGTAGTTTTAGGACTTACCAGGGGAGCAAAACTGCCGTAATATTCTGATTCTTCTTGCTTAGACAGTAAAGTCAAAAAACATAATTCGGTCAATTAAAATTATTTTAAGTATACTAGTACTAGGACACTTATTTCATCCCATCCGATAAACCCGCGGTCTGGACGCCAGCGAGCAGCGGGGCGGCGAGCGGGCGCCCATTTACTCATACACTCATGCTCTCTTATTTGAGCGGGGGAGCTTCAATGTATGGGCACCCACTGCACGCTGGCAACAAGACCGCGGCCTAAAAGCTAACGCTAAACACGTCAATATCAAATTGGAATGCGAAATTTCACTGTCTGATTGCCATCTGTAATTAAAATAAAACATGGCCAATGGCCAGACCCCACAAGCGACATATCGCAAATCGCAACATAAAACTGTAGAAGCTTAATCGAAATCTCCAGGAAATGCCACTGCGGCAAAAAGCCCGACAGGAAACGGCAAGTCTGTCCAAAACTTTGCATCAAAGAACCAGCCGCATGCATTATGTATGGGCTTTCATTGATAATACAAACCTGTTGGTGGGTGAAGTATAATGTATTAGTATCAACTGCATATATTTTCTTCTTATTCTTCTTGATCAGGTTTCATAGATAATCAAATAAAAAATAAATAAAGCGAAGAATGCTGCAAAAAAACCTGTGAACTGGCCCAACATAGTCGACTTGCCAATTTCAAACTGTCTGTATATGATTATTTATTAGCGGTACTTTAATACTTACTGTCTTTTTACATTACTGGAATTTCAGCAAACTCTACCAATTGCCAAAAGTCTATATCCTATCAACCGGTGCCCGCGTACCGCGTACGGTATGCGAGGTTAAGCAATGTCGCGGGGTCAGTCCTTGGATGGGTGACCGCTTTGAGTTGTTACTAACTGAGCGCTCCTGTGCTATGGAAGGCACGTTAAGCCGTTGATCCCGACTGATGTGTATGAAAGCAGTCGTTAAGCTAAGTAAGACACCTTCAGGTGGCTTGAGAACTTCAGTCAGTCAAAGTTGCCTACTCACTTGACAAGCCTAATCACATAAGGTCTTAGTTTCCCCCCTTGGGTTGGAAGGTCAGATGACAATTGCTTCCGTAAAAACTAGTGCCTACGCTAATCCTTGGAATTAGGTAGCGGGCCTCGGGTATCCTTTAGGATGCATCTCTACTGAGATAACGCTGGGATTTACAGTTGTAATAACCAGAACTTTTATTTTTTAAGTCAAGCTATTAATAATAATAACCTTTCATTGTCTAATCATTCAAATCTTTCAATTCCCATTAATAGACGGACTTTGACCCCACGTAACACTTTAATTACTATAGAATGTTTTAATGATAATCATAAGCCAAGAAAGGTGTTATTATAATTTCCGTTACCACAACTGGTTACACCCAATTACCATCACCACTTAACATCTTAACAAGAAATCACCATAATCCGATGGTAATCTTCAAAAACACCAGTTAATTACTACCTTTTATTCATAAATTATTAATCTGGCTATTGATGCCATTTTCAACTTTATTCCTATATAAATAACGTTAGTGTTTGACACGACGCAAACATAATAACGCATTAAGGCTCACTACTATGTGAAGTTTTATTCTGAGTTCGTACCTAATTCATGTGGCATACAGTCTATTTTAGAAGCTAAGCTTTCAAGTCCTGTAGGCTTTTTAAAATAAGACAAGCATAATCTTAATAAAATTCTTATCAGTAAGGGTACTTACTTTCAGAAATCAATCACACGTTAACCTTCATTAATAAGCTTTTCACAACTCTTTTTTGGACCTCAAAGTTAGAGTGAGCCATGTCCATGACAAACTTTTATACGATACTTGGCCGTATATTGCTACAAATAAGAGGCTTAATCGCGTGGGTAGGTGAGGAAAGTTGAGTCACTTTCGGTTCGAAGTGCAGAAGTCAAAATGCGGGTGAAAGTAATTATAAATGCAAGGCGGAATCATAGCCCTTTTAGGGTGTGTGCATATTAGTCAAGGAACAGCGTGAGCGGAAGCGTAAGCGGGAACGGAATGGAACGCAAGCAACAGCAAGAAAAGTTACTTACATAGTACTAGTTAACTTAGTTACTCTGCCAAGAGTTTACTGTTCACTTTTTAAATATATTGCCTATAAACTCGATTATAATATAAGTATATATAATCGAATATATTCGCGTCTTGTTGAAATAGGGTGGGTGGTAGATTAATTTCTATATCAGCACAGCATAACAGCAAAGTCATACATAGTACAGAGATTTAGTTTCGCGTCTTTTTGTGGATATAACAAAAATTAAACAAAGCCTATTTTAACCCCCGACGCAAAAAGAGGGGTGTTATAAGTGTACCGTGTCTGTCTGTATATCTGTGTGTCTGTGTATCTGTATATCTGTCTGTGGCATCGTAGCGCCCAAACGGATGAACCGATTTTATTTTTATACTACGACGGTGGCAAACAAGCTTACGGCCTGCCTGATGGTAAGCAGACACTCCAAAGGAATCACAAGTGCGTTGCCGACCCTTTATTGACTTGGGGATGCGCTGAGAATTTCATTAAGTTTTTTTTTTGTGTCATAGATAATTCTATCCCGAGTGTTCTTAACCATGTTTCATGAAAATCTGTTCAGCCGTTTTTGAGATATTGAGCTTTGAAATGAAAATGTCGGGGGTTTTTCAACTTTTTTAAGTTGTAGTCATATGTTGTAGTTATTATGGTTGGATTCGTAATCGACGCTTCTTCCTACAAGTATACCTAATTTGATGCGACAAATAACAATTTCCAAGTTAGTTTATATTCACGTAAGCCCTTAACTATTGACCACAGTAAAAAGCGTTTTTTTTTTATTCTTTATGACTCAAGAAAAGATAATTTACTAATGCCCTATGCGATATATTATCTGGTTATGGTACGAGTACATAGTATAATATGCATTTCTTTCGAGGTATTTTCGTTAATCTTTCGTTAGAAGATTGTTTTATGAAAATTATGTGAACGCGAATTTTATCACAACTGACCGGAGGTGCACTAAATCGATAATATAAGTTTATGGGGCATCCCGAAATACCATTATTTGCCCAGCAGTTGAGTGTGTTACTTAGGCTTATGCTATTCTATGTAATAAGTGTAATAACTGAATTGAAACCATTTATTCGCTTACCGCTCCCGCGCCCGCTTATCACCAAATCCCGCCCCTAACTCTACACCAACCACGTCGTATGAATACCTAATTAATAACACATTGTCATTTCCCACACTATATCTTGTAAAGGGCTGTGCCGCGCATGCCAAACGAAATCATGATTTATTGCTTTCACGATAAGGTGCGTTTCACGTTGTTGTCGAGGTCAATGGTTTTTAAAACGGTAATATACAAAGTAGGGCTGAATAGGTAATGGTAATTACCTTTTGAATACTGAAATGAGGTTCACTTTGTGTTTGAAACAGTTGTTGAGCATTATTTCCGTCATAAAATCAAAAATCAAAATCAAAATCAAATATTTATTCTGCAAATAGGCCACAAGGGCACTTTTACAAGTCAAAGCGTGAATTTATACAATTTAAAAAAGAAAAAACTGACAATCTTACTTAATAATAATGATTAAAAAATATACTGATTAACAATTATATAAAAATAAATTTACAAATATTAAGGACGTATTGAATACGATTTGTCCGAATAAACAAAAAGTACATAAAATTAATTTAATATCTCAGAGATGTATATGGTCTCTGAGCGTCCAAATACGATTAATAACAATTATTTAAAAGTCCTTAGAGATGTAAATGATCTCTAAGCGCTAAAATTAAAATAAGTAAACTTAATATTGTTAGAGATGTATAAGGTCTCTAAGCGTCAATAACAATAAAACTAATCCAGAACAGGATTATGTCTCTCGTCAATCTACATACAATAAAATAACACTAGTATTAAGGTATTTACTTTGCCCTTGCAAGCATGAACAGACCGGACTCCACAAACAGCACCCGATCACGAGTATGACGCGTATCTCAGCCATCGCCTCCCTCGACCATCTGTTAGGGAAGGTGGCGACCCGATCAACGACGCCGCCGTAAGCAAAGCCCTTTAAGCGAGCATGACATATTCAGGCTGCCGGACATAATAATATCAAAGATTAAAATGACTCTTCGGCGAGAAACAGCATCATGTTTCATAAAATGCAACGACAGAGCTATTTGTACAAGGAAATATGCTAAGTGAAGCATATGTATACTAAAACTAACAGGATTTAACTATCACTGGCTTAAAAGCATTTTTGTCATTTAAGAAATCGTTGACAGTATAATAGGCCTGGCTTAACAAATAACGTTTAATATGAGACTTAAATTTACTGAATGGAAAATTAACTATATCGATGGGTATTTTATTATAAAATCGTATACAGTTCCCCACAAACGACGTGCTAACCTTCCGGAGACGACTGGCCTTCACTGCAATCTTGTGTTTACTTCTAGTGTTGTAGTCGTGGATATCACTGTTAAGTTTGAATTCTTGAATATTTTTTCGAACATACATAATATTTTCAAGAATGTATTGACATGCCACAGTAAGAATATTTGCCTCCTTAAATTTTTCTCTGAGAGATTCTCTGGCCTTAAGTTTGTAGATGGAGCGTACAGCTCGTTTCTGTAGCACGAAGACGGTCTGGATGTCAGCCGCTTTTCCCCACAACAGGATTCCATAGGACATAACACTATGAAAGTAACTGTAATATACCAGCCTGGCTGTCTCAACGTCAGTTAACTGTCTAATACGTCTTACTGCATAGGCCGCAGAACTAAGTTTGCCGGCCAGAGCGGCAATATGCGCATGCCATTGCAGTTTTGAATCTAAGGTGACACCTAAAAACACTGTTCTATCTACAAATTCCATTTCATCAGACTTTAATTTGATCTTAGAATTGTTTGCCTGCTTGACATTAGGCATAGTGAATTTGATACACTTTGTTTTCTTGGAATTTAAAAGCAAATTATTTGCTGTAAACCAGTTCACAACAGTACCTAGTGCCTCATTAATACCGTCAAAGTTTTTGTCTTTGCGGCCTACCTTGAAGATAAGCGACGTATCATCTGCGAATAGCACTATATCATGTTTATCTTTTACAAGGTTTGGTAAATCATTAATATAAACTAGAAACAGAAATGGGCCCAGAATTGATCCTTGAGGAACTCCAAGAGCAACCGTTGTCCCTGCAGATTGAGTCCCGTTGATGACTACCCGTTGAGTTCTCTCCGACAGATACGATGTAACAAGGTCAAGGGAACCGTTTCTTATCCCATAATGGCTTAACTTTCTAATTAAATTCTCGTGATTAACGCAATCGAATGCCTTTGATAGATCACAGAACACTCCAATAGCATCTTGAGCCTCTTCCCAGGCATCAAAAATATGTTTAATTAGTACCACACCGGCATCAGTGGTAGAGCGACCTCTAGTGAACCCGAACTGATTGCTATTGAGTAGTTTATTGCGATTAAAATGGGACATCAGCTGATTAAGAATAAGTTTCTCAAAAACTTTGCTTAATGCTGGTAGTATTGAGATTGGTCTGAAGTTGGTAGGGTCAGTTTTTGATCCTGATTTAAACAACGGGATGATTTTACTGTGTTTCATCAGGTTAGGAAAAACTCCAGTATCAATACATTTATTGAAAATATCAGCTAAGAAAGGTGCGATTGATTCTACAATGGAATGTAATACTTTTACTGAAAGGCCCCAAAGATCTTCAGTCTTTTTTAAGTTTAATGATTTAAATGCTTTAATTATAATATGGGGGGTCACGTCAGTGAAGCTAAAGATTTCTGTACATTCTGTTACATTTTCTTTCAATAGCGATTCAGCGACATCTGGTGATGAATTCAAAGATTTCGTGGTCTCGACGGGTACATTAGTAAAAAACCGCTCAAAATGATCTGCTACTTCGTGGTCAGAACTCACTAGAGTGTCATCGACTCGCAGGCTGAAGTGCGCATCTTTTAACTTACTTTTCCCAGTTTCATTGTTGATAACTTGCCATACAGTTTTAATCTTATCACTGGAGTTCTGGATCTTTTTTGACAAGTAATCGGCTTTAGCAGCGACACACATTAACTTAAAAGATTTTGAATAGTTCTTAACATACTCAAGAAATTCCGGCCTTTTATCAGTAGTTCTTGAATCATACAAGTCATAGAGTCGGCGCCTCTTCTCGTGAATGTCTGGCGTGGCCCAGTCGCTAAATTTAGTCTTGAACTTGCTTTGAATCTTCTTCAAATTAAAACAGACATCGAATTCCGTTTTGATACAATTAAACAATCGAGTACACAAACGGTCAGGGCTTTCCTGAGTGAGTGGAAGATAACATAATCGTTTCATTATATTACGATTGAATAAATCTAAGCTCTTTTCAGAAATAAGTCTGCACATAGTGTGTCGTGGAACTTTATCAGTTTTCCCGCTGAAGGCGACTTGTTGTCCACAGTGGTCAGAACTTAAGTTGTTTATAATAAATTTACTAATCGCATCCTTGTTGCTGAAAATGTTATCTATACATGTCGCGCTGGTTGCTGTAATGCGAGTTGGCTCACAAAACAAGTTCACCAGGTTAAAAGATTTAAAAGTATTCACTAGACTCACACTCATGGGCGATTTCTCAAGTAAATTAACGTTAAAATCACCGCAAACAATAACGCATTTTGTACTCTTAAAAATACTACATAGGTCGTAAAGTGCTCTAAGGTTAATGAAAGAGGTAGGTATACAGGGTGTTCTTATTGATTTCCGTTCCTTCAGGTATATAACCGTATATACAAATAGAAACGACATAGCATATTTAGTTATTCAAATTTCAAGAAAACAGACAAAGAAAACAATATCATCAAGGATGAATGCAATAGGGCTTTAAGAATTAACGTGGAGCTAAGCAAAAGTTCAAGTGTCAATTATGTCAACATTGGAAATTCAAGTGACACGCACGTCAATAAAAGCACACACACACATCGACGGCTATGACATGTACACAGATTTGTCCCCTTGACATACTCTTACGAGTACTTAGGTTTTAAACGATTTGTCAAGCAAATGTGTTAGAAAAGTTTCGTGTAAGAAGGTGTATAATCAATGAGATCTTAAGACGGGAACTGAACCTTTGTTTATGTAGCTGGCCATTCAGGAAACTAGAATTGTATGCAATTAGAGAATTTAAAAAATAAAGATTGTTTAATTGTTAAGGGTCTTATATGAATATTATTATTTCCTGAGTTAAACTTATTAACATTACCGTGTATTTATATATTCGAAGTGTCCTTGTTTGTGAAGCAGAACCCAGAACTTTTTCCTCCCCCGAACAACTTAACAAATCGATCGTTACGGCGATATCAAATGACTTTACCTCCGCATAATCTTCTTTCCAGGAAAAAGAGTGCCTACATTATGTGTATGAGAATATTTAATAAGATTCCAGCGACTCTAAAATCATAACCCTATACCAAATTTAAATCTGAACTTCACAAGCTACTATGTATGCGTTGTTTTTATAGTGTAAATGAGTTCTTTAGTTATAAGTTTTAAACCTAAGATTACATGTATAGTACATTGTATCTAGCAGAAAGCGAACTTACGCCAAATATTAGTGAATTGTTAGATTAAATCCACACTCACCCAAAAAATTCACATACCTGATGGTTGAATGTAACATGTAAGTGCATGCATTGTGTAACTTGTATTTTATATTCTTGTGAATAAATAATTCATTCATTCATTCATTCATTCATACAGGTACATTACTTTCGAGACGTGTTTGCATTTGTAGTTGTGACCTCTGTAGCCAGGCTCACACACACACATACGTGTGTCTGTGTACGTCAACGTGTATGTGTGTCCCTGTACATATACAAATACTACTATAAATGCAAAAACGTCTCGAAAGTAATTTACCTGTACCTTTGAAATGATACGAATTGAGATTGAACATTACTTTGTTCTTCTAATAAGATCGCTAGTTTTGTTTTGTACAGGAAGTAAGTTGCAATATTTAAATAGTAGTGTATAATTAGATTCATTTTTCTTTTTAATGCGTTTAGGTACAATTGTTTTCATTATTCTTATTTGTAATTTATATATTTTTTATAAATAGGTCTTAAAAGTTTTACCATAGGTACTCATGAGTACTCATGTGTACTCATGAGTACTATATGACAGAGAGGGACGGCACGATACGAAGTTCGATTTTCGAAGTTCGGAGTAGGCCCTCTGGTGCTCAAAATGAGCTACACAGACTCTAATGTCAAGCAAATAAGGTTCTATGTAGATAATTGCGAATGTGTTATATGTACTGCTTAGCTAGTTCTGCTTCTGACTGTAGATAAACAATGCACACAAACACACACACATTTTCAGCCTATATACCCATGCAGCTGGGTACCTATATTAAACAGACAGTCGGGATACAAAACTGTTATGAATTTCTTTTGTACAAATCGGTTAGTATGACATCATTTCCGTCACGATTATGAATTTATTTGAAACAATGCTATAGTCGGTTTCATCAACCCCCCCGTTGTGTAGTTTCCCGGGAATCCATTGTTTTCGCAAAACATGAAAAAGTAATAAACCTATTGCATGAGCTCAGTGACCTTTGTACAAGGACATCCTGTGTGATTATGATATCTATGATTATGCCATTTTAAATAATAACTTCAGTGTAATAGATGTTTTATTGAAGTCGGTTGCTACTAAATATGTATTACGACTCTAATTAAAAAGCGGCCAAGTACGTGTCGAATCACGTAAAAAGAAGGGTACCGGGCCGACACCCGGGAGGGTAATGACCTGAAACGAATGTTATTAATAAATTTTTCATTTTCATTTTCACCTAGTTTTATTTTAAAACCACTATACATTGAATCAAAAAAGTCGTTATCTTCATAGGGACATTTCGTGCGGTGGGAATGGCTGAAAATAGTTATTTGTTCAACAAGAGAGCAAAGTACCTAGATTTTTGCTGCGAGTGTTGATGTTGAGGCCCGAGCAAGCGAAAGATTCTATAATTGAATCACGAGCGTTGCGAGTGATTCAAAACTAGAATCTTGAGCGTAGCGAGGGACTCAAAAACACGAGATGCAAATATTTTTGCTCTCGTGTTGTACAAATAACTATTTTCAGCCATTCCCACCGCACGAAAAATGTCCCTATGAAGATAACGCCTTTTTTGATTCAATGTATACATACAACTTTTCGCCTCAGCGGCGAGAACATATAACGCAAAGGAATAGTGATAGAGAGGATGAAGTTACTTAAACTAACCTACGAAATGAAATTTGTATTTTGCTGACTGGTTTCAAGCTGGAAAAGTCGTATGACGCTCGCAGCAAAATTGCATTTTGCTCACTGGTTTCAAGCAGCAAAACCGCCATTTTCGAGCCGCCGAGGTGAAATATATATGTATTTTATTCCATTTCCATTGCTCTGGAATATAAATAAGAACTATTGGGATTGGATGGAAATTAAAACTTGAGTTTCTATGTTCAACTTAACCTCTTACTCATATTCGTAAATATATATACATATGCACTTGAAAGAACAAAAACACGAATATTAATCATAACATAAAGAACGGAAATGATTAAAATAATCACGATTTTGTTTTAAAACAATGAGCTTTGTCGTCGAAAAGATAAGGCAGGCATAAACAGCAACTTTATTCACAAGCTCACTCACTACAGTAATCCAACGTAAGTTTGGCCTTCGATTACGTACAGTTCTTAGGAATGTTGGGCTCAACTTATATTAGAAACGAGTTCCCAGTAAGAAATGTTCTGTGAATAAGCCAGCTTTTGTTTTGGTTTATGAGACACAAAAATGAAGACTCGGGCTTGCTTTGTTGAGTTCTTATTGTAGGGACTAGCTTCTGTCCGCGACTTCAAATTAAATGTTCACTGGATAGGAAAATGAAATGAACTGAATCATTATCGTCCTATTTTCCTGGTTGTATCAAAAGGGAGTCCTGGGTCCGCTTTGCCGCACCTAATCCAAAGGTTTGTCGTATCTATAGACACTAGTTTTATGAAAGCGGCTACTACTTGGGCACCCAAGAGTCCCAAGATTTGGGAGCTTTACGAAAGCGGTTACCATCTAACGTTCCATTCCAACCTCCCAACTCACGATTTTCTTCAAAGTCAAAATATTCATGTCTCAAACATGCAATGAAATTCATTTTCATTACGTGCGTTAACACTTTAACAGGCTTCAAAGTATCACGTTGCGGGCGGAACAACTCGGGAGAACTGTAAAGGAATTTCATACAAAATTGAAGGCCTAGGCCGGGAAGTTATTTTATTTTAATGTTAAACAAGGCGTCTTTTTTTTTTGTTTTTGAGTGGTGTATATTTTAGGGTTCCGTACCCAATGGGTAAAAACGGGACCCTATTACTAAGACTTCACTGTCCGTCCGTCCGTCCGAAACAGACAGTTGAAATTTTCACAGATTGTGTATTTCTGTTGCCGCTATAACAACAAATACTAAAAACAAAATAATAATAATAATTAAGGGGGGCTCCCATACAAAAAACGTGATATTTTAGCCCTTTTTCATGGCTACCACAGCTACAGTTGAAATTTGCGCAGATTATGTATTTCTGTTGCCGCTATAACAACAAATATTAAAAACCTGCCAAGTGCGAGTCGGACTCTTTTTATAGATCATCGGTACGGAACCCTTCGTGCGCGAGTCCGACTCGCACTTGGGCGGTTTTTTTAATTTCATTTCATGTGTTTGAGAAGCACCATACAATTCATCAAATACAGATTTTTACTCTTCGTCTGCCGGCCTCTATATATAAGTAGTAATGTACTATTATTCAAATAGACCTAGCAACAAGCACTTTCTAATCGTCAGTTAAAACATACTAAGTTAATTCTTCACCGAAATGATATTGTTAAATATCAAATGATATTTCGTACGTTACAGTCAACCAACTTGATTTCTGATTTTAACTGTGACAAAGTACGAAGTGGCCCGTACCATTTTCGTTTCGCGGTAGCGGTAGCAGCTTTGATGGCCTACTGCAAACGGAAAACGAAGTATCTCCCTCTGCAGGAGGCAGGCACTTCGTTTTCGGTTCGTGGTAGGGATAAAGGAGGCGATTGTCACACTGGTGCGATTTCCGAACGGTTTCCGCAGTGCGAGTGGGATATCGATATAGACATGCATAGCGCTGTCCCGCTCGCACTGCGAAAACCGTCATGAAACCGCATCAGGGTGACAACCGCCGTAGTATGTTCTAGTTTTCTGCGCAACATTATTGACGGTGTTATCGCAAGTCAACGGCCGATTGGAGCAATATCGATGCATCTGGATTTAATAATCGATACCATAGGACTTGAAAATAGAAATAGCTAAATTTACGAGCAGTGTTTTTTTTTATTTATTACTAATTACGCTTGGGGTACTGATGATCCCCTTTTTAATTATAACCCCCGACGCAAAAAGAGGGGTGTTATAACTTTAACGTGTCTGTCTGTGTATCTGTCTGTGGTATCGTAACTCTCAAACTGATGAACCGAGTTTCGTTTAGTTTTTTTGTGTAATAGATAATTTTATCCCGAGTGTTCTTAGCCATGTTTCATGAAGATCTGTTCAGCCGTTTTTGAGATATTGAGCTTTGAAATGAAAATGTCGGGGGTGTTTCAACTTTTCTAAGCATGTTAATGCCCCCTTTTATAGAAGATTAATTATTTTGAACAGTATATCTCAATAAGGTTACGTTATCCTGTCACCGAAGACTCCTTACACAAAACGACGTAAGTGCCGTAATTTTCTTATGAGGAATACGTTCTTTTATATTAGAAATGTACAAATTATTTGGTTATGTCCTGCATTTACTTTTTTTTCTAAGTTGTACGAGTAGTTATTACTTAGTCCTAAACGATCGTGACTGCACGTTAGTCTATTCCGATTTTATGCCAGTATAATTATACAGAGTTTCTACAACTACATTATATAGAAATATACGGAAATTCAGTTTTTCGGTGATTATTCCACCATGGCATGTCCGATTTTTTTTTTTAAATCTAAACCATCGTCATGCTGTCGCCTATCGACATGCAAAATATGAGCGTGATCGGTTGAAGCGTCTAGGACAGGGGTTCCCAAAGTGGTCCAGGTGGACCCCCAGGGGTCCACGAACGATGTGACAGGGGTCTACGCTGGAGTGGCAAAAAAATAGGGGTTCACAGTTTGTACGTGGGGGTCCACGAAAATTTATCTGGTTTCGATGGTAAATAACGAAACAGATAATGATTTTTGTATTATTTTTATAGCCTGGACGACTGATAAATATATAATAAAAATATTGCGTTCCTCCGTGATAAATATTTCGGTGAATCAAACTACCTATACTATATTATTAAAATTACAACTTTCGGCTCCAAAACTTGTCGACTGCAAGTCTGCAACATATCGCGAACGAGCTGTTGGACAAACGAACAAGTCTAGGCTTGCGAAGCACCGTCGCGTCGCTATCGCCGGCGCCGACCAAAACGCTTGTTCGGACGTGCAAAGGGACGAAATACCTATGACTTACGGTAATTTGCTGTGCTTGTATGCACTTGTTTGATTCTTCACCAATAAATACGAATGCTAAGAACAAACGTTACTCATTTGTTTCCGGATTTGTGTAAAGTGAATTGCTGTTCCTGGTTGCCAGAATCGTGTCGGAAAAGTAAGTACATTATTTGTTTATTTGCTATACAACTTATAGGTATCTCTTTTTGTAGTTAATATATTTGTCTTCTTTGTGTATGATAGACATGTATGAAATATGAAATAATGAACATTACGATTATTACCTACCTACTTCCATAAAACAACAGACAGCCGAAAAAAGTTTATTAGTATTCTTTTTTTGATTCATAGCGAAAAATTATAAATTCTGTTCTATAAAATAGCCATATCCTGTTAAGTAAGACTAAGAAGAAGTTAAGTAAGAATGTTAAGATCACAAAAACTTTTTTATACTTACAGGTAGCTAATTTGAAACATGGCGGAGCCAAAGAAGAAAATTAAGTGTCGACAGTACAGTGTGGAATATTTAAAATTTGGCTTTCTTCCATCAAACGCGGACAAGCGATTGCCCATGTGCCTTTTATGCAATAAAGTTTTGAGCAATGACTCTATGAAACCATCAAAGCTCGAAGATCATCTAAAAAGGTGCCACCCTGATAAAACAGGTAAAGATTTGAAATATTTTCAATCATTGAAAGAAAAATATGAAAAGAGACCCACCCTGCAAGGTATGTTCGCTTCAACATCTGAAAGTAACGATGATGGCTTGCGGGCATCTTACAACATCTCATTACTCATAGCGAAATCTGGAAAACCCCACACCATTGGTGAACAGTTAATTTTACCCGCTGTTGAAGAAGTTTTAAAAACTGTTCTGCACAAACCTCCATTTGACATACTCAAAAAAATTCCTTTGAGTAACAACACTGTACAAAGACGTATTGACGAAATGAGCTCTGATATTGAAAGTTTCTTGTGTAATTATCTGCAAACAACTCATTTCTCTATTCAACTGGACGAGTCAACTTTACCTGATAATGAGGCATTATTATTAGCATTTGTGCGATTTGTTATGGACGAAGAAATTCATGAAGAGCTATTATTCGCCAAAACTTTGAAGACTGACACTAAAGGTGAATCGATATTTAAAACCTGAGCGATTTTTTAAAAGAAAAATCAATTCCGTTCACAAACGTTACATCGGCGGCAACAGATGGAGCTCCTGCAATGGTCGGGAAATATCGTGGGTTCATCAGCCATCTAAAAAAAATGATACCAGATTTAACTGCAATTCACTGTGTCATCCACCGACAACACTTAGTAGCAAAAAATTTGAGTGCTAGACTGCACCAATCGCCCCAATTTGTGATTAACGCGGTTAATAAAATAAAAAGCAATGCTTTGAATACGCGTTTATTTGCCCAATTGTGCGATGAAAATGATGAAGACTTCCGACGATTGCTCTTACACACTGAAGTACGCTGGTTGTCGAAAGGTGCATGTTTAACAAGATTTTACTCACTTTTTGAGTCTGTCTTGGAGTTTCTGGATAGTAAAGCTCCAGATTTAAAAGAAAACCTGATCAAGTTCAAAGCAGATATCGCGTATTTGACAGATTTGTTCAAAAAGTTTAATGATATTAACTTACAACTGCAAGGGGACAACCTCAATTTAATTAAAACAAAGAGTGTGATTTCCGCTTTTCTTGGAAAATTGAAGTTAATGAAGCAAAACATTAGTCGACGCGAATTTTCCCAATTCTCAAGCTTGTCACAGGTAGAATGCGAGGATGATGATATTCAGACATATGTTCAACATTTGATTGCCCTGCATGATGATTTCAAAACCAGATTTGAAGACATTCTCACGATGGAAATACCACCATGGATTATAAATCCATTTGATGAAATGGAAGTGGAGAACGTGATATTGCAAGAGGAGCTACTTGAGCTTAGCACTAATGAGGAGCTGAAGGTGAAATATAAAAAAGGGTATCAAACTTTTTGGCTGCAAGCAGAAATACCCGAAAAATATCCTGGACTGTGGAAAATTGCGAGAAAGCTTTTGATATCATTTCCCTCGTCATATCTTGTGGAAAAAAGTTTCAGCACCGTTACAAACCTTTTAACGAAAAATAGGAACAGACTGAATATCACAGAACGAGGAGATTTGCGATTATTCCTGACAAAACTGAACCCAAATATTGACAATTTGTTGTCAATTCATCAAGCTCATCCCTCCCATTAATTTTGAGTGTCATTGTACTTAGAAGTTACGTAACAATGTTTAATTTTAATTATTTTACGACTGTTATTATCATCATAAATATTATAAAGTACTCGAATAAACACAACACAAGCAAAATATACTATATTTAATTTTATTTCACCACTCCGAGATTTAGATTTGATTGATTTTATTTTATTTGATGCTGGAATAGATAGGTTGTGAGTAGATGTCAAAAAAGTAAAGTATTTATTATTGACAGCATATTAACCAATCATTTTTCACTTTTTTTTCTAAACCTGTAAAGAACATTTATGTCACACCTGGCTAAAAGTGGATTTTTTCGCCCGATACATGTGCGGAAATAGCCGCTTTTTCGCCAAATGTTGACATAAAATGATGTATACAACACGGGAGATAATAAAGAAAGCCTTGATCGCAAATTTGCGTCCTTCGCTTGCAGCTCGGGCCGTAAATATCTGCGATCTCGGCCTTTCTTTATATTATCTCCCTAGGTGTACATATAATATACTATACTATTTCATAGTTATATCGTCACCAGAGTTAGGTAATAGTCACATTTTTATAATTTTTTGGGAATATGGTGTAGGCTGTAGAGAAGGGGGTCCACCAGAACCAGCAAATTTTTTAAAGTGGTCTATGAGAAAAAAAAGTTTGGGAACCCCTGGTCTAGGAGGAGTACCGAACTCAAACGAAATAGATCTGTCGCCTAAGAATGAATTACATATATATGATATTCCATGTCTACTAGGTAATCCGGTGTCAGAAGTCTCTTAGGATTCGACTATAAAATACTATCCACTACCACCATATCAGCCCTAGGACGTCCACTGCTGGACATAGGCCTCCCCCAATTTCATGGGGGGTAAATGCCATAATCGCCACGCTTGGCATGCGGGTTGGCGATCGCAGTAGCTCCACCGCACTCTAGGAATGCTGCTGCCCATTCCCCGGTGGTCTTGGTCGTAGTTTAAGGACATACCCGGGTCCAAGTCCAAAATACTATCCAATATAGTTTTATTTTACGTTTACATTCCTCTTTCATTTCCTTTGTTTATCCTCTTTCATAAACATTTACCAGTAAATATTTGTCAAATATTTAATATCGCCCTTACACAATACCTAACAAAGTATGTTCCTTTCTTCTTCTTCCTTGAAAAATATTGTTCCTGTCAAACTGCGTTTACTTTCACCATGTTTACTGCATTACCTGTAACAGAAAAACAAATTGTTAATAACATCACATCAGAAGTAACAAAAACGTTTCGAAACCCCACTCTAAAATGAACTGTCAATATAAACATTTATTGTCAACATTTCATTTCGCCGTAAACCCTTGCAATTATAAAACAATGGCGAAGAAAAAACGAAAGACACTTGTTTTCTGTTTTAATGTTACTAACTCAATAAGTTTCGTTGAAAATGTCATTTGATACTCGACCCCCGTGGGGCGACATGGGGCATTCGGCCATGTCCTTTGGCCAAGATAATTTATTGCGCATGTGTTTAGGGCTTTACTTTTTAAAACGACTCTAAATTGGAATCACGGACGTTCTTTGTAAATCTATCTCGAATTTGGTAATACAGTTTTGACATGTTGTCTTGTTGAACTACGAATTGTAAATATTTTTCATCTTTTTGGTATTCATACTAGGGATGTCACGAATGTCATTTCCATCACATTCGCGAATACGAATGCGAATGCGAATATTAAGGATGCGAATGTGCGAATACGAATGCGAATGCGAATGTTTAGGCAACCTACGTAATTAGTATAAAAACTGATTTTCAAAAAAAATCGCCTTAAACAACTAAAAACGAAAAAATAAACGAGAGATTTTCATCCAACCCAATCTTTAATTAAACACTGATTTAACTAGTAGCTTCGGTTTCTGTGTGCTGTGGACCTGACGATTTCGTTTAAAAATTCAAAATTTCAAAAAATTTACTTCACAAAAAATTCCATGTAATTAATTATCAAATCTGCTCACAACATTTAACGAGAATCGGTTAAGTAAATGCAACCTGCAGATCATCGGGAACAATCGAAAATCCGGACATACGAAAGCAGAAAGCATTTTTGTCGAAGCTGACCTTCGCTTCACTAGGTGGGTCAACAATTTCTTACATTTTAATCACCTTTTGGGTCAGTTTTCTGGTAACATTATATCAGGACCATTGTAGTTGACTTGGTAATAGTCGCTTCACTATTATATATTTATTATTCTTCGAATGAAGATCATTCATTCATCTTGATCTAAATATCTTAGCGCCATCCATTAAGCACTTGGGAGTTTTGGATGACCATCCATGATCTTCTTCATCAATTCCAGTTCACCAAATGCTACTTTTTGAATGAAAATGCTTGGTTTGTTACCGAAAATACTAAAATCGCTGTATGTTTTGCTTGAATTTTTGAGCAGTTCCCTCAATTCCAGATGCTTTAAAAAAAGAAACATTTTTCCAAGGCGGTCCACAAATGATAGAGTTCTGAGGTAAGACACATTAAAAATAAAAAAAGAACATGAAACCGAATTGAGACACTCCTTTTTGAAGTCTGTTAAAAAGTACTTTCTATTCGCCAAAATAAATCACGTGACACTGGTTGGCACGCTCTGGGCATGCGCCAGTCGGCTTCTTCTTTGAAACACGCCACGACTTGCACACATTCGCATTCGTAAAATATTCGCATCGTTTGATGCGAATGCGAATATTGATGCGAATGTTTAAAACTATGCGAATCATTCGCATTATGCTAATGCGAATACGAATATTCGTGACATCCCTAATTCATACTCAGATTTACTAATTTTAAGTAGGTTAAGTATTATCATTGTAATAAGCATATTTTGGAAAAAATGACTGACTGTCGAGTTTGTCTCGGCGTTTCTTTTCTTGTCGGCAGTGGTCTTCTTTTTCAGAAATGCTTTTTAGGGTTCCGTAGTCAACTAGGAACCCTTATAGTTTCGCCATGTCCGTCTGTCTGTCTGTCTGTCTATCCGAGGCTTCGCTCTGTGATTGTAAGTGCTAGAAAGCTGCAATTCGGTATGGATATGTAAATCAGTAAAACTGAGAAAATCGTAAAATAAAATTAAGGCTAAATTTAGGGTAGGTACCTCCCCTACACGTAAGGTGAAGATGATTATTTTTGTTCAATCCTATGGTGTGGGGTGTTGTTGGATAGGACTTTCAAAATGAATAGAGGTCTTTATAAAACATTTTTTGATAAAATGAATATTTTCGTATATATTCACTTCAAACTAAAAAAAATGTGTCCCCCACCCTCTAACTTTTGAACTATGGGTCAAAAAAATATTAAAAAATAATAACAAAAACTATAGCAGACATGATCAGTTAAGCCGTTTTTTAGTAATCGTAAACAGTTTTCTTTTCTTAGTAAAAGACGTATTAAACAAAGCGAAGGTATTTCCCTTTTGCTAGTTATTGATTCTTTTTAAAGTAAGTTCATTAGGCAACTACGGAACCCGACACGGCCCGAAATGCTCTTGGCCGATTTTTTTTGACTTGTAAACGTGCCATTGCGGCCTACTTGCAGAATAGAGTTCATTTCATTTATTTATTTTAGAGGTCATCTCTATTTTTTTTTTTTTTTTTTTTTTATTACATAGGTGGCAAACGAGCAGACGAATCGCCTGATGGTAAGCGATTAGCGCCGCCCATGGACACTCGCAACACCAGAGGGGTTGTAAGTGCGTTGCCGGCCTTTAAGATGGGAGTACGCTCTTTTCTTGAAGGTTTGAAGGCTCTTTGTAGTCAACTGTACATTCCCAACATCAGTAAATCTATACACATACATCAGTGCACGTACGGTTGATACGGCCCATCAGCGCTATGTAGTCTGACTCTAAAATAAGAAGTGGATTTATCCATCCAGGGCCGGATTGCAGACATTTATCAAAGCTCGGATAAACGCTGGCGATAAATTTCAGAAATTGGATACAGAGCCCGGCCCTGTTATGTACGATCATTTGCTAGGGTTGGCAGAAGGCACGGAGTCCGTTTATGTTCAGAAAACAGTGTAGAAATATTTCAATAAATTTATTTTAATTGCTATCGGAGAAGTCAATAGGTTTAATGATGAAACTCAAAAGGATAACGTCGTACAGTGTTATTTTCCCATTTAAAACCCCAGTATATGTCCAACTGCTGGGCAAAGATCTCAGTTTTACTCTTCCACGTGTCCTGATCCCGACCAGTCTCGCACCAGTCTAAAGTAGCAATGCTTTTTATTTTCTTTTATGGTAAAGAGCATCTCCACCGTCCCTTATTTACCAAAATCATAAATAAGTAATTTATAAAACACAAATATTTTGTTATTATTTTTACATGTTAACTCGGCATACATAATACGAGTACACCGAGAAACTATACTAGGTATTAAATACCTACATATAGTCTTTGGGCTTATAATCATTATTTGGCCATAAGAACTGCACTTTGTAATGAAAACAAGGCCTCTTTTTGGGTCAGTTCTAGTACAAAACCAGCTTTTTGGCAACCCTGTTTGCAATAGAGTCGATACACTCTATGATGGAAGACATCGATTAAAATAACTGCAGTTATACAATATTATACGGATTCACGACTGCTATATTGAAAACGGAGATTAAGTCGTTGCATAGATATTTAAGCATTACAGTCTCTTCTACATAGCACTGTGTAGCTTAGCAGTAACGCGACTTTCAATATGGAGATTGTGGATTGGAACTTCAGACCTCATGTTGCAGGTAAATAGGTAAAATGGGAAGTTAAAGGCCAGTATCGAGCACTTGTATGTCCACCTTACTCAGAATTCACTAAATATCATCTTCATATCACTCGAAGGACATCCACCGCTGGACACAGGCCTCCCACAAACATGCCACAATGACCTTCCTTTGTATCTCCACACTAATCGACCAAAAAATACACAACTACCTACGCGAGCCCAACTTGCACTTTTCCAATCTACTTTCCAATAAAACTTCATAAGTAGCAATTTCGTAAAGTTAATTAGTGTTTTTATGACTCAACAAAGCTTGGGTAACCTTCGCAATTCGTCACATCGGCGGATTCGACGCGGTTTCAAACTTTGCTATTCACAACTGGTTTCCTCTCGCCTCACCACCACCGCTAGTATGTTTTGTTGCCGAAATTCATAACAGCAACGCGTTTATAGGAGGTGTAACTGATGTGCCGTTGCCTATATTCCCATTCTCATTTCCCACTATTTTTGCCGAGAACGGGAAAATAAAGGTAAAATTTAACCGCAAATGCTTGTACATCGTTTGTGAGTTCGTCTACCTATGCACTTTTACTTAGGCTAGCGGGTGAAGTATTAACAGTTTTGTTTATATTCTCGTCAGCAAGCCTAAGTAAAAGTTGCAGGAACCAATGCCGGCTGTTGCCTAGAATTTCCCAATATCCCGGGAATGACACATGTGACTAGGTCTGACTTCCACTGGTTCGCATGTGAGGTGAGGCGTGAGGTGTTAGTGTTGTGCCCATAAAATCACAACGCACGTAGAATTGCTTTACAATGGAGGATTTTTACGTTGGCATGTTACTTTAATTGAGCTCCGAGTCCGGTCCGTAAAATAGTAGATTGACTTAATTAAAACCTGAATGAACAGTTTTATGAGCTTAATTTTCTATTGTTTATAAGTTTAATGTCCGACATACCCAATTAATACAGTTGAAGTTATTCTGATCTAATTAAAAAAAAAGTTCTAATAACGACAGCCTTGTATTTTTATTGTCTCATAATTTTGATAATAATTACATTCAGTAATGTATTTTTTTATAAAATGTATGGATTATTAATGAAATGCACAATTTTATGTGCCATAAGCTCAGAGTTTGGTTTGTCATATTCATCATTTGCGCTAAGTCGTTTTTCTCAGAAACTATTAATTTTTCGGGATTATTATTAAACAAACGAAATCCTACGAGTAAAACTGATCTACATGCAGAGCTCTATACAAAGTTTATTTCAGTTATCCTGAATGTTTTACGATTTTAGGGAAAATCACTGTTATGGCATCGAAAATATATAACAGATTAATGAACTGCAGTAAAGTGCGCAAAAATATCTGTATTTTATTGTTTAATGGTTTCCGTACCTCAAAAGGAAAAAAGGAACCCTTATAGGATCACTTCGTTGTACGTCTAGCTCTCTGTCCGTCTATAGAGACCCTTTCCTCAGGAACGCGTGGAGGTATCAAGTTGAAATAAATCAAATACTTATGATGTTTGCAGTCACTAGGAACAATCTAACTCATAAGCTAACGCAATTAAAACATACGGCCATTTATGCCGCATATTGCATTGCAGCATAATTTTATACTCGCAAGGGAATCAATACTAATAGGACACCGTTGACTATTTTTTTTTCTTTTTTTTTCGTGGAAAAAACCTGCGATTTAAGTACCCAGTCATTCCCCAATGACTGGGTTATGTGGTATTTCTATCCACTAAAAACTCCACGGTGACCGCCATCTGCGCTCGAATGAGGAGGACTCCAGGATCTCAGTACTGAACGCACTGGAGCCCCCATGCGCTGTACTCCTTTTGGCTCATCGTCACTTTCCCTGGGGTTGATAGTCGGGTGCACGTGGCGAGGCACGTGGTGTTGGTGTACTCGCAACCCCGGTGACCCCCTTTAGTCGCCTTTTACGACAGGCGGGGGAGACCGTAGACCTATTCTTGGTCGCACTTGGTCGGTTTTCAATACTACAACTTATGTTTCATACCTCTACACAAGCTTGCATTATCTCCAAGTTGGATTGTATTACAAATAGGCACTCAAAGATATTACTTTACCGTAATTCGAATACTAGTCATCAACATTATTTATATTACCTGCCCAATCAACCGTCAAATTTGGAGAAAGCGTTTGGATAAGCACACGGATTACTTAAGTTACATGACAAGACTTTTCAATAAAGTTCATTTCAATGTTTTATAAAGATTTTGTTCAAAAATAAGCTTTATTTACGAAATTGTTGAGTGTTATTTGGATAAACTTTGTTAAGATACAGTAATTTATGAAAAGAGTACAAATGGGGAGTGACGAATCGGAAATTGGCCATTTACATTGAGTGCGTTTGTTTAAGAATCTTTAAACTGTTTACGTGACGGGGTCTATTCCACATATTTTAATTGCAGCTCGTGTTGTCGTGTCGTTATGTGTTAAGTGGTGATGTTGATCTGACGGTAGTACGGTCTAACCGGATAATCCGTCATACCCACCCACATCTTTACTGGTTGGGATATATAAAAGTATTTTCCTAGCGCAAAAAAAAACTTCTTTGCCACATAGTGTTAAAAAAAATTGACACATGTAGTAGATTTCTCTATCTCTGGTCCTTAATTGAACAAGCCATCAGACAGTAAAACGTCACGACCGCAATCCCAGAAGGTGATACCAGATAATGGCTTGCCGTTTAAATCAAACGTTTTATACTTGGTAACTCGTATAATTGTCGTATAAAGTCAGTTAGTTGCCCTTATAAGACTTTCTAGGCTCACTAACACTACTGACAATAGCGTTGTATTTAAGAAATAAGATAAACCTTAAGATGTCACCGGGCTCTTGCAATCATATGGGGATCAGGGATCGGCCGCGTGACATTAACTCTGTCTTATTATTTTTTCGTGGAGAACTCCTGAGATCCATGTAGCTAATAGAAGTTGGGGACATAAGTATGACTATGTGGCGTATGCAAATGGCTTTTTTTTTTCGCTACATACTCAGGGAAGAAGATGTGGCAGACCGATCTTTTCGTTTCGCTTTCCATCTCAATTTTATTACTTACGTAAAAACAAAACGCATTCAAGGATACAATATGCACGTGATGACGAGACTATTTGTCATTGTAACTATCAGTACCGTGGCGACTTTGTTCGCCATCTTTCGTTTTATCCCGGAGAGTAAGAAATTGACACCTAGCTAGATCGATTTTTTGCAAACCTCTTAAATAGCTGGAGCTTGCAACAAAATATAAGAATTGCTCGAAGATATTAGATTAAAGCTAGGTATACTTCGGTACAAGCAATAGGGCCGAGTGGAGGTAAAGCGGGGAGGCCTTTGCCCAGCAGTGGGACACCTAAATTGGCTATTAAAAAAAAATACTTCGGTACTTCACTCCGGGCCGAGCCTTCTATTATATAAGTTTCATTAGTCACAATTTCGTCCCAACATGAAGTACTGCTGTCACCTCTCAGCCGAATCACCTGGATACCAGCTTGGGCCTTTTAACTCGCTTTAGAAACGTGCTGTGCGAATTGTAGACGATCCCAAACTCACAAGCGATATTGAACCGTTAAGTTTAAGGGGAAACCTTGCCTCTTTGTGCGTGTTCTATCGCTTCTATAATGGGTTGTGCTCCGAAGAACTGTTCGACTTGATGCCCACGGCCGCTTTCTACCATCGCCGTCAACAGGGCACTCATCCTCACACCTTTAAAACCTAAATAGTCACGTAAGGTACGGTTTCAGAGAAATTTCTTCTCTCGGACGCTCCGGTTGTGGAATAAGCCGTACCGAGGTCCGCACCACACCGGTGACCGAAAAACCATCAGGCGTTTGTTCGCCACCAACGTGGTATAAACAAGAAAACTGCGGAATATACCCTAACACACGAACTAGGCCGCGAACTAGGAAACAATCAGACGCAAACTGGCGCCCGCGCAATCACAGCAAACTGCGATCGGGTCGATACCCGACCGTTCCCACGATCGTCTATCATTGCAGCGCGCAGTACACAGAGTTAAAACAGTAAGGCTATCGTTACGGTTTCGTAAAACAAATTCATTACTTTGGACAAAGACAAAGGTTATTGTTTCGTATCACTATGTGTTTCAAGGTGTTTGTACTGCGCGGTCGGTAACCGTGACAACACTCAACGTGATGAAGGTCTCCAATTGTAGTCCGATACATGTCGCAAATAGTGACTTGCCGAGTGAGTTATGAACCGTTTTTCTTTATTTAAGTGTTAATATGTCTCACGTTACAATACATTTATGTATCAGTATGTGGTGCCTCTCGGCATACAAATTTAAATTAAAGGTGGAGAAAGCCTTTCTCTCGTATCGCAATATGAAACTGGTACCTTTTAGCAAAAACAAAAGTCGTGTATTTCAATGGCGAACTCTTAAGGCGACGCATTGATAAACAATTAAAGTCGAATAGAGCCCTCTTACCCTTTCCCCGCATCCACCCCTCTATTCTTACGCGGCTTTCGATGGCGGAGCGCCGGCCGGACAGAGCGCGGTCGTTCGACTCGTGCGCTGCGCGGCCGCGCGCTAGAACATAGACGTCCAAGGAGATTCTATGATTGCACATTTATTTAAATATTTTTTAACTATACATTACTTTTTGGAATTTACAATGCTGGTACGGATTAGGTTGTATAAGTATATGCACGTAATTAACGAGGTCTAATTGATAATTTTTTGATTGTCGAATCCAAAAGTTGATTTAATTTGCGGTAGGGTAAAGTGCAACAAAAAACATCCTTACTCTTTAGGACTGACTTCTAATAATAAACAATAACTTATAATAACAAATTAAATTCTCTCACGGTCAGCTACATAAATATGCATAAACTTGTATTTATATTCGAACCTTCTTTCCTTTTCCTTTTTTAAAACCCAGTTTCAATCTAATGAAATTAATCTTTTAAGGAAATTTAGCGGCAATATTGTTTTTCTTTCCAGCTTCTTCAATAAGGCTGAATATTGTTTATCGAAAAGGATGTGTCTTGTCCGCCCGTTCGGAGGCAGTGTCACTACCAACTAGGCTAAACAGGTCGCCGTCTATGTCTAGATGAATAATATAAAGCTGACTAAAAGGACGTGGAGCTGTTTTGAATGTGCCGTCACCACTGTAACAACACAAATTTTATTGCCGATATTGCCCTTTCAGAGCAGAGGATTATAATTTTTTTCAAAATCTCCATCTTCAATAACATTGATACCCTCATGTATTTTCTTTGGGATTTTGATGTTTTGTTAGATAAGGAGTGTGTAAGCAAATTCAGGCACTAGCCAGTACAATTTCTATGAGAATCACATTGGAACGCCGGACGCGTGAGACGGAAGATACTCCGTACAAAATTTATGAATAAATAGGTAAATTCAGAGCGGCGCACAAGGATTAATGCTGTATTGCTTAAAATCGCTTCGTAAATGAGCCATTATTTCTCGTAAAAAGTAAAGGACAAAAAATGGTTATCGTGGGTTCATCATCATTATCATCATCTTTCAGCCGAAACACGTTCACTGCTGGACATAGGCCTCCCTCAAAGACTTCCACAATGACCGGTCCTGCGCCACCCGCATCCAGCGGACACACGCGACCTCTACCAGGTCATCAGTCCACCGTGTGGAGGGCCTGCCCACGCTACGCTTTCCGGTACGCGGTTGCCACTCGAGAACCTTTCCGCCCCAACGGCCATCGGTTCTATGTGCTATGTACCCCGCCTACTGCCACTTAAGTTTAGCGGTTTGGAGGGCTATATCGGTCACTTTGGTTCTGCTGCGGATGGCCTTATTCCTGATGCGATCACGCATAGAAACTCCCAACATAGCTCTCTCCATTGATCTTTGAGTGACTTTGAGCCTTCTTATGAGGCCCACAGTAAGTGACCACGTTTCCGTGCCATATGTCATCACTGGCAACACACACTGTTTAAAGACTTTCGTCTTGAGACACTGCGGAATATTGTACGAAAAGATGTGCTGTAGCTTCCCGAACGCTACCCAGCCTAGTCGGATTCGACGATTAACCTCTTTCTCGAAGTTGGACCTACCTAACTGGACAGTCTGTCCTAGGTATATGTAATCGTCTACAACTTCGAGCGTAATGTGTCCAATTGTTACGGGACTTACCTAAAGTCCAACTTCGAGAAAGAGGTTAATCGTCGAATCCGACTCGGCTGGGCAGTGTTCGGGAAGCTACGTCACATCTTTTCGTCCAATATCCCGCAGTGTCTCAAGACGAAAGTCTTTGACCAGTGTGTGTTGCCAGTGATGACATATGGTTCTGAAACGTGGTCGCTTACTATGGGCCTCATAAGACGGCTCAAAGTCACCCAAAGAGCAATGGAGAGGGCTATGCTGGGAGTTTCTCTGCGTGATCGCATCAGAAATGAGGCCATCCGCAGCAGAACCACAGTGACCGATATAGCCCTTCGAATCGCTAAACTTAAGTGGCAGTGGGCGGAGCACATAGCACGCAGAACCGATGGCCGTTGGGGCGGGAAGGTTCTCGAGTGGCGACCACGTACCGGAAGGCGTAGCGTGGGCAGGCCCCCCACACGGTGGACTGATGACCTGGTAAGGGTCGCGGGTGTCCGCTGGATGCGGGTGGCGCAGGACCGGTCATTGTGGAAGTCTTTGGGGGAGGCCTATGTCCAGCAGTGGACGTCATTCGGCTGAAATGATGATGATGATGATTGTATAGTAAACGTAGATTAGGAGGTATCGGTATGAAAACCTTCTTTGTGCGTGGTCTGACAAGCACTTGGCCAGTTTTTCCATAATCATCAACTACTCGGTTTGACGAATGAGCCCAAATACGGGTTTATCTTCTATAGTTTAGGAGTTGCTATGGCGACCTTCTGTTTCTATAATCAGATCAGCTCGATAATACCATAATATTGTATGTATAAGTATTGTCACCTTACATAAGTATGACCACCGTGGGATGAGCTGTAGCATCCCTGGAATACGGTGAAAATACTGCGATCGCCAACCCGCATGCCAATCGTGGCGATTATGACATTTACCCCCCATGTAACTGGGGGAGGTCTGTCCAGCAGTGGACGTCCTTGGGCTGATATATCTAGTGGTGGTGGTTACATAAGTACGCCAAATTTCAGCACAATCGGTTGAAGATATCTGCTTCAAAATCGAGTTGCAAGATTCCACCCGAACAAACATACATAACACCATATCAGCCGAAGGTTGTCCACTGCTGGACATAGGCCTCCCCTAAATTCACGGGAGATATATGCAATAATCTCCACGCTTGGCATGCGGGTTGGCGATCGCAGTATTTCCACCGCACTCCAAGGATGCTGCTGCCCATCTTCTGGTGGTCTTGGTTGTGGTTTTAGGACATACCCGGGTCCAACAACACTGACCGACCAACATACATACTACCACCACCACCATATCAGCCAAAGGACGTCCACTGCTGGACATAGGCCTCCCCCAAATTCACGGGGGGTATATGCCATAATCGCCACGCGTGGCATGCGGGTTGGCGATCGCAGTATCTCCACCGCACTCCAGGGATGCTGCTGCCCATCCCCCGGTGGACTTGGTCGTAGTTTTAGGACATACCCGGGTCCAACAACATACATACATTGCAAGTTAAATAAAAGCTTGTAATATAAATAGGTATTATAATACCCTTAAATTAGTTTATAAGTACCTACCTATCTCCCAAACACTAACCTTTCTAAGGATTTATCTGACATAGTTTCGATTTCGCCTAAATCCGGAGACGACTCCATGGCTTTGCCTTGTTCTAATTATTGTTTTCTAAAATAAGCAAATAAAATTTATTTTTGCTTTACTTATAAATTTAAAAGAATATTTTGTCAGTAGAAACATCTCGGTTTAGTATACACGAGTTTAAAAAAACGATTTATTTTATAATTGGAACATTATCTAGTTTGGTAAATAAAGTTGTTTTGGGACAATTACTTATTTTTTTTTACATTGCTCAATTGAACAAGCGTTCCTTTTTTTAGAGACCTTCACCGATTATTTCCTTATTTTCAAATGAATAAAATACCACTTTAAATGTACCTATACGCAAACAGTATCCATAACGCGCGGGAGCTCGCCTAGCACAGGCCCATCGCTGACAGTAGTCGGTAGCGGACTGAGGGGGCACTGATTGCATAGAAAACACGCGGGCGGCTAGCTTATACCGTAAGGGCGTATGCGACAAAACAGTCTTTTTCAGTTTAAATAAAAACCATTAGTAATTTAATAAAATCCAATTACAATATTGAAGTGATTGCTTAGATGAATTTAAATGGAAAACTAAGAGACTTTAACAAGTGCCGTTTATCTGTAAAATGCAAATCTCTGTTTTTAAAGAGGTTTAAAAGAAAATTATTTTTGTGTTATGAAAATTATCCAATCATGTAAAGCTATTACAAAAGTGAAGCCAAAGGTACTATGGATCATATAAAAAATAATTGTGTTCGTATGTTTCTTGGTTGCGGAGAAAAATTGCAATCCCTACCGCCAATATTTTCAATTCGTCGTCTTAAAGGTATGATCGTTTTTAACAGACTTCAAGATTATAAAAGAAGAGGTTATCAATTCGGTTGTATGTTTTTTTTTAATGTTTGTTACTCCATAACTCTGTAATTTCTTTACCGATTTGGAAAATTCTTTTTTTGATTGTAAGTATATATATTCAAGTTGGTCCCGTTTTTGTCAAAATGCAGTTTTGATGATGGGATCCATGAGGAATTGAGGGAACTCCTCAAATCTTAAAGGCAAACATATAGTGATTTAGGTGTTTTTATCAACAAATTCAGTATTATCATACAAAAATGTGACATTTGATGAAGTGGAACTGCTCATGATGATCAGAACAGAACTCTTCAACGACGAAAAGTTCACGTCTGGCGATTTGCCCTTCTAGCTGTGTATGTTAAGCAAGTTCTATTTTCACGATTGATTTTTGTCATGCTCGAGTTCTGATGATGGGATCCATTAGGAATCGAGGGAACTCCTCAAATATGAAAGGCACACAAATAGTAATTTTAGTATTTTCATGAACTAATCAAGCATTTTCATTCATAAAAGTGACATTTGATGAAGTGGAACTGCTGATGATGATCAGAACGGAACTCTTCAACGACGCGTAGTTCAAGTTTGGCGATTTGTTCTCTTCATTTTGTTTGTCAAGCAAGCAAGGTTTTTCCGTGATTCCATGAGGAACTGAGGGTACTTAGTCTTCTACCATTATAAACATACTTATAGCCATTTTTATTTTATTGTATGGAATCTAAGAGTGCACCATCTAAGTATAATAATCTTTCACCGGCCTCCCCAATTGCAGGCGGTTTTTTTTTCTTAAAAATTATTGCATAACTTCGTGTCCGGATAATAACGACTATACTGACGAATGAAAACCGTACGACAGGACAGTTGTCTGTTTCTGTATATTTTAAATTAATACATATAGTTTTGCTTCAGCCAACCACTGTTTGTATTTGATATTAAATACGTAATGTACTGTCATTTTAATTCTAACATTTTACATCAAAATTAAGGAAACAAGTGACGGGTTCGAATCTTATTTAAAAGTAGAAGCAATAATCCCAAGTTTTTATATGGAAAACTCCCGTGAGTTTCAGACATATTAAACCTTCGACCTTAAAGACGTGAGTGACCTGTTTGAATATATTTTAATATTTGATATAGTTCTTTTCTCATGTAAATACTTACTGTTTTCGCCGCCTCCACTGTGTCCAGCGTTAATCTTGCTAGCTGATGCTTCCGATAATTAGATCAACGACTTGCAGCCTCATCTTGTTGCTTATCGAGCAAATGCTAATTCATTATATGCTGAGAAAAAGTAACATCGGTTTGGGAAGCAAAAGTGATAATTATTTAAAACACTAGAATCAGATGCCGTATACGTGAGTATTTGACATTTCGTTTTGGTACAGATTAATTTTGTAGTTGATGTTGTGACATCCTCGGATATCAATATTGAACAATTTACGGCCACACAAAAACTTCAAAAAAGAACAATCTTCTATAAAAGTGACAACCTTGAGTCGTGATGCGGCGACGCCAAGTGATGCGCTGGAGCGAGGCGATACGCGTGCAGTAAACCATGTATACTGACCCGCTTCCGCGCATCTCGCGCCAGTAATAAATCTGTACTGACGCGGTATGGTTACCGATATTGAAGTTACTCCGCGCCGAAAAGTTAAGAAGATTTTAGTTTCGCCGAAAAGTCAAGAAAGATTGTTGTAGATTTTTCTTTACACTAATCGAACTAGTCCCATAGTAAGCTCTGTAAGGCTTGTGTTGTGGATATATTAATAAAATAAAAATAAATAAAATATCGTTTATTTACCAGATATTAAGATGTTAACTCCACACTAGGCTAAGCCTGTCTCGTGGGGCAATTCAAGGTTACCACTAGTATTTTTAAAGGTCTACGCTGTGATTATTAAGTTTAACTAGTTAATACTTAGGCATACGTGTTTAAAACAGTGGCGAGAAAAGGCTATTTCATAGATATATACTTAAATACATAGAAACAGTCTCAGGAACAACTGTTTATGCTCACCACACAAACAGATGCCCTTAACGGGGTTCGGCCCCGGGACCAGCTTCGTAGGCAATGTCACTACCAACTAGGCTAAACAGGCTGACAAAAGTAGTCTAACATTGGCAACATTTTTCCATGCATACTGTTCTCAACGACTCTACTGTGTCCAGTGTTAATCATGTTTGCTGATGCCTCAGATAATTAGATCAACGACTTGCTTGCAGCCTTATCTTGTGTCTTGTGCTTGCTTATCGAGCATGTGTCTCGCAGCATCTCTGACGGCTTTATTGGACGAGAAAAAGCGATGTTGATTATGTTGATATATTCTTGTCATGTTAAGATTTGGAACGAGCGAGCGAATAAGTTCTCTGAGTCTTCTGGGACCATTATTATTACCTGTGATATATACCGATTTACGGATTCGCATTTGATAATTGTTTATTGACGTTTATAGTGATGAGGCTAAGACGACTATGAGTGATTAATCGAATCGATTTTAGTGCCAAATCGCTGCTTACAAATACAAATAGTTTATTTAGCAAGAGTAAATTGGCATACAAAACTTATCCATCTCCAAACTAGGCTGAGCCTCTGTCTACTCCAAACTTCATCTCCAAATTCCGCGTTAAAGGCAATTTCACACTTCATTCGTTTGTAATTTATTCTAATGTTTATAATTTTTTCCATAACGTATTTTTTATGTTACAAATTTCATCAATATGCTCGATTACTATCAACTTATGGAAGTATCATCCGAAACGAAACGAAAGATTTCGGCTGGGTTGCACTGCACCGACTTACGATCACGGACTTCATCCCATAGACACTTGTCAAACTGTCCATTATATTCAAATTTTAGCTTACGATTACAGCCAACGAACCAACAAACTGTCATACAGTTTGGCAGATGAGTGAAAAATGCTTGTTATTTTTAAATTTTCGTGATAAATAAATTTAAAAAAAGACGGTTTGGTACCATTTCACTTACGGACCCTTTTATATTAAGCTGATACAAGCAATATGCGTTTATGTAACGTACCGGGAGACGTAGCGTGGGCAGGCTCCCCGCAATGTGGACTGATGACCTGGTAAGGGTCGCGGGTGTCCGCTGGATGCGGGTGGCGCAGGACCGATCATTATGGAACTCTTTGGCGAAATTATCGTAGGCCTCCCCCATAAATAATATTATTCCCCATGGGGTGCCGGGTTAGAATAGCACCACCCCCTTTCTTCCCTTGGGTGTCGTAAGAGTCGACTATGGGAACCAGGTTGAAGTGTGTTGTGGGCGATGGACTAGCAACCTGTCACTGCAACATCACATTTCTCCATCTATAAACCTACAATTATTAATAATAATATTGGGGTACAATCTTACACATATCGACCTAGTCCCAAACTAAGCAAAGCTTGTACTATACATACTTAAATACATAGAAAATATCCAAGACCCAAGAATATATATCCGTGAAAAATTCACAAATAAATGCCCTGGCCGGGATTCGAACCCGGGACCTCTAGCTTCGGAGGCAGAGTCACTACCAACTAGGCTAAACAGGTCGTCAACTGCTAAAAGAGGCACTGAAATTAATTTTCGTGTGCTCTGCCAGCCCTTTTGGGAATATAGGCGTGAGTTTATGTATGTATGTATGTATTATAGACATCAGCCTAGAGTTAGTACAAACCACTGATCAGAATCGGGGGCTATCGAACTCTGGACACCAATTATAAAATTTTCTCTTCCTTTATCAAGTTTATCAGGTTCCACAAAAATAAAACAAAATCACAACCAGAAGTGGCATAAGTAATAAAATAATTTTTAAGAAAAAAAAACCGACTTCAATGGGGGAGTCCGGTGAAAGATTATTAATCTTAGATGGTGCACTCTTAGATTCCATACAAATACAAAAATGGCTATAAGTATGTTTATAATGGTAGAAGACTAAGTACCCTCAATTCCTCATGAAATCATGGAAAAACCTTGCTTGCTTGACAAACAAAACGAAGAGAACAAATCGCCAAACGTGAACTACGCGTCGTTGAAGAGTTCCGTTCTGATCATCATCAGCAGTTCCACTTCATCAAATGTCACTTTTATGAATGAAAATGCTTGATTAGTTCATGAAAATACTAAAATCACTATTTGTGTGCCTTTCACATTTGAGGAGTTTCCTCGATTCCTAATGGATCCCATCATCAGAACTCGAGCATGACAAAAATCAATCGTGAAAATAGAACTTGCTTAACAAACACAGCTAGAAGGACAAATCGCCAAACGTGAACTTTTCGTCGTTGAAGAGTTCTGTTCTGATCATCATCAGCAGTTCCACTTCATCAAATGTCACATTTTTGTATGATAATGCTCGATTTGTTGATAAAAACACAGAAATCACTATATGTTTGCCTTTAAGATTTGAGGAGTTCCCTCAATTCCTCATGGATCCCATCATCAGAACTCGAGCATGACAAAAATTAATCGTGAAAATAGAACTTGCTTAACAAACACAGCTAGGAGGATAAATCGCCAAACGTGAACTTTATGTCGTTGAAGAGTTCTGTTCTGATCATCATCAGCAGTTCCACTTCATCCAATGTCACAGTTTTGGATGCAAATGCTTGATTTGTTGATAAAAACACAAAAATTACTATATGTTTGCCTTAAAGATTTGAGGAGTTCCTTCAATTCCTCATGGATCCCATCATCAGAACTGCCTTTTTGACAAAAACGGGACCAACTTGGATATATATACATACAATCAAAAAAAGAATTTTTCAAATCGGTTAAGAAATGACGGAGTTATGGAGTAACAAACATTAAAAAAAAAAACAAAAAAAAAAAAACATGCAACCGAATTGATAACCTCCTCTTTTGAAATCTTGAAGTCGGTTAAAAACTAAAGCGCATCATACGTCATAGTCATATAAGGAGTCTAATACGATCAGATACAGCACTACCTGCTTCGAGTGCCATTGCCATTTCTATATAACCAGTATAGAACCCTTATAAGGCTAGGACGTTCACTCTCGTAACGTAGGTCAGTTTTGGTTTAATGTTGGGGTTATTGATGTTTACCTATAGGACTGGTATAATAGTATTGGTATATCATTATTTCGTAATGTATGATGATGGTGGCAAACAAACGTATGATAAGGAGTTAATTAGCTTCTACACGTTTTTTATTCCCCGATGCGGTACGCAAAAGAGGGGTGAAGTTTAACGTGTGTGTCTGTTTGTGGCATCGTAACTCTTAGACGGCTGAACCGATTTAACAGCGTTTTTTTTAAATTTGTACGCATCTTTTCCAGAGATGGTTGTTAGACATGTTTTATCAAAATCGGTGTAGTCGTTTTTGATATATTTAACTTTGATATGAAAATGTCGGGGTTTTTGTTGTAACTTTTGCAAGTTGTCAATTATTACACGAGTTATTAGAGGTATATTCCTAACATAGTGGATATGTTGAGCAATTGCTTTCACTCTAAAATAGTTCACTAAACAATAAATCACAATTATCTTTTATCTAAAGACTGTAGCTCAAACCAGATTTCTATATAAGCTTATTCGAATTCTGTCTTTTTGTCTAACCACTATCATTTCGCAAGCCTAAACAGGACATTTGGAAAGGCTTTCATAAATCAAACCTGCATAAGCATAACACGCTAAATCTAACCCTAGGTCACTGTCCATTTTTACCAGACCCCTCTCACCGAACAATGTGTACTGGCTATAGGGGCCAGGGCGCCTGGTCTACATATATCTCATGTATATTGCGTATCACTTTGACATTGTGATTTGTCTGGGGTCAGCTTCGTGGGTGCGGGTCGGTTCTAATGCATTAATTCCATGTAAATTGCATGTATTTCTGGTGGATATAGATTTCATTTTAATAAACGCACAGATTAGAACAGTTACGTTACGGTGTGTTAACACCTGTTAACACAGACGATATTAGACACTGAAACAGAATTAATGTTGTTGTCTGTGTCTTGTCCGAATGTTGTTGTTTTTGCCATTGAATATTGTTTTTTCTACACCTGTACATTTATCTGTTACATATAGTGGTCGGCGGTTAAGAAGTCAATCCTGACACCTGTCATATCAATACAGTTTATAACCTCAAAGTGACTTTTAGGTTATAAACTGCATGGAAATGACAGGTGTCAGGATTGACTTCTTAACCACCGAATACTATAGTCGCTTACTTATATAGAATGACACCGAAATTAAGTCGGTTAAAACTTTATGTTCAATGGTCCATAACGCACTCTTTAGAGTGCTTTACTAGTTTATATTTCACATATGTATATTTTTTTCACCAACGAAGCCCGCGCACCGCTCACAGCCCTTAAGACCGTTCTTATACAACAGTTGCCTAAACTATACTATTATTTGTACCTTTAAGGCGAAGGGTACGGCAAGGCATTCTCCATACAAAGGTTGTGCAAGTTTTATTCGTTAGTTTTGGCACTACAGCATTTAATTTTAATTTTTGCTTGTAGATATTGGATCTAGGCAGAAATTCAAGTTAAAATTTTACTTAAAAAAATACAAAAAAATATAAAATTTTTAAAAAATAACTAGAAGAAATAGCTAACTGCAAAATAAGTATAATGACAAAAAATACAGGTGATTCAGGAGACGTGAGCTGGACCAACACTACATACATAGTAGATGGCAATGAATCGTTCACCATTGTATTTAATGGAAACACCTATAATTTTTTCCTGTATTTTAATTTTTATTAGTGTTAAAGTTTATTTCTCTACAATTATGGTCACCCTACAACAACTGGTTTATAAAGATTAAACCTCTAACTGTTATAACATCACTTTGATTACGAAGAAAGTAAATTGTCACATTGAGTGAGATACGATATTTCAAAAGTAATCGGACTCAGATGACATTCAATTTGACACGTATCACTTGAATGAAGTATTCTGATTGTAGAGTGACCATGAATTTCGTAAATAATTTAAAACATTTTGTTTTCAACACCAAAGATAAATGAACGTTAATTTCACTAATAGTGGCACGAAGCAGTAGCTTATGATGTACTGAATCCGTAGTGTTGATCTTGCTCACGTCTCCCGAATCACCCTGTATTAACTGTAGCGCAAACACAAACGAAGAAAAATGTACACAAAGTTTGTATGGAAAGTGCTTGCCTACCCCCTCGCCTTAAACAAGGTAGCAAGTGATCTTCGCGTCTACTCAAAGTACAGTCAAGGAAATTAAAACACGTACCTCTTTCGCTCTTGTCACAGTGACAATAAGGGTTAGAAAGGCACGTGTTTACATTTGCTCCGCTGTACCTTTATATAACATGCGAGTAAAAGCGACGATACGCATAGAAATACCAAGGGCTCAATTGCGATACGTCAGAAAATGTAGGTTACCCATAAGTATTATTACACCACCCCTTGCCAAAAAGCGCGTTTTTACGCACACTGCGCGTCCGGAAAAACCCACTTTTTGGCCAAGTGGTGACGTAAAATTGTGTGCAAAACACGGGTCGTAAATAGTAATTAATTCGGTTTTATTTATTGCAAGGACAATTTTTAATGGTAATTAATTTCCTATCGCATCGAATACCTAATCCTTGCTAATTCTAACTATTATAGCATCAAATTGAATGAAGTGCTCAAATGCGATCACTGCAAAGGTTAATTGAAGCTGATTGAGAGTGTTTGTCAAGGGCAAGATGGTCACAACCATTTGGAAAATCCCCAGTGCGTTGCCGTTTGATGATGCTACTTCTGGAATCTGTATGCGGGTAATTTTATACTCTACAGAGATCGTACTGATATTATCCAGATTACCCCACTTGTCAATTTACCATACGCGAAAGCGGGACAGTATCACTCTGGCAGCATGTTTACCCATTTTAGCTAAAAAAAAATCGTATATCCGGATGTCCGGCTGTTCACTTCTACAAGTCACATTTTCTCATCCGATTCTCTTGAAATTTTGTGAGCAGGTTCGATAATTATGTTAGAATTTTTTTGGAGATTCAGTCTTTTAGAAATTCGACAAGACAATTCGCGAGGTCTATACAGTTCATAGAGCAAGAACCTTCTACACACACACAAACATACAAACATCATATTAGCACGTGTCTAAAATTTACCTGAAGGACTACGGGAAGAAAGTAAAACCAAAACAGCCTCCAATAAATCACATATAAAGCTCGACCTCTGCGATACATATTAAGAACCCAGGATGTGTCTGTGGGGCGACGGTAATAACAAATTAGCCGTGAGTCACGCCAGGGTGACCATTGTACGCCGTGGGAACGGGACGAGTCCCATTTCGAAATGTAGATGTATTTATCTGACGGAATTAATTATAGTAGTGATAACTTAAGCTTGTGTCACTCACACTACTGAATTTCCCCGGAGTGTCATACCTGGCGCAGTATATAATTGTGTCATGGTTACTACCAGCGTGCGACGTGGACTTGCAATCTTATGTCGTACCTAATAGAAATAGACGTGAAGAATAGATATGAACCATTGGGAACCAGTGGTAAAATATAGGGTCGTTTACCTTTATATTATACTTATAAACAATTTGGCTGCTTTGTAGTGAAAATAGATTTTCTTGTACATTTATGTTCTGGTTTTATAAGAAATACCGCTTGAGCTACATTCTCCAGAACAAATGGTTTCTGTTCCGTAATTGATGAAGGAGTGTGGTCACCGTGGTGAGATCGGATATTGAACACTGCTTCTGTTCTTTTGTTTTAATCAATTTGAATTTCCTGGCATCGATACGAGCGACAAGTGTTGCAAGCACCTAAAATGAGACTTTTTGAACTTACTATTTTATTTGTTAAGGTTTGAAGGATCATTCACTTGCCCTGTTTCCATTTAATTTGGATCGACGCAGCATGTTGCTTCCTTCATTTTGTCACGTGTCAATTCGTCATTCACGTTCTTTCAATTCATACCGTCTCTCATGCAATCCATCCACCTTTTTTTTACTTTTTTTTTCACCTCTTCCGTTTTCCTCTTCCACCAATCTCACTTGTAAAGCCTAATCCCAATAAGGTATTGTTTCCCCCTTGGGTTGGAAGTTCAGATAGCAGTCGCTCTCGTAAAAACTAGTGTTTACGCCAATTCTTGGGGTTAGGTAGTGGACCCCGGGCATCCTTCTGCTGCAACTGTGCTGAGATAACGCTGATGAGAGAGATGCGAATTAGGGTGCCAATGCCAAATATTACGTTATTTACGTATTTACGTTTTATAAACGTTTTATCGTTCACCATACGTGACCATACTGATGTTACTAAACACGAGTTTCTCGCGTACGTCACTAATAACCTTAATTAATGCCACACAGTTAATTAATATTCTATAACTACACTCGGCTATTGACTGTTATACAAACAGCGATTTCCCGGACGGTAGCGTTATCGAGGCGTATCAGCCCCTGCACGCAACAGAGGGACAGGCCATACGTATTAGATATGCCACTATCTAATATAACAAGATATAGGATCGTTAGGCTGGTTACGCGACCAGCGTCAGTTTCCGATCACGTGGAAGAAGGTCGAGGTTTTTTTCAATAAAAGATATTAATCTTTTTACTGGCCGTCTTTACGGCCAACATCGCGACCAACAACGAACAACGAGCGCCAACAACGAGCTTTATGCATTTTATTAGGTACTTATTGTATAGGAATTCATGAAAGAAACGAACCAATTATTTCAGTTCCCATCAACTCATCATTAGCTGGTCGCTATCGAGCCTAATATGTTTTATGTGTACCTAGTACAGAATAGTATAATGTATGTTCGAAGTCCGACTCGCACCACTGCGTTCTCCAAAAAATACTTATCAAGGTATAATTTACTATTTGATAGTAGTTGCGGCGAAGTAAATTATCATGATGGCATAAACTATCATAAAATTACATACATATTATTATCCTACTTGTCAAAAAGATGCGATTTTACAACAAAAAGCAACGATGCCGATTCTGACGAGCGTAAGAACTCGATCACCCTTTTTTAAAGTAGAATTACCATAACGTGTACCGACATACACCTTTAATTGTCACAACTCACCCTAATCGCTGTCAAACGATAACACTATCCTTATCAGCCCTTGACGCGTTGTCACCAGAAACACCGGTTGCCTTGCCTTACAGTGACCACGATTCCGGTTCTCGGCGGGATTAATAATAACATTACTTTTTATCCGTGTTTTTGCGGTGGCGCCACCGGACTGGCCAGTAATGTCGTTTTTTACGTCCGCGCTTAATTAAAAAACATAATTTGATGAGGCTATGCGGAAATTTGATGGGCATTTTGATGCGTACGCGTCGATGAATATCTTTGCGATTGATTTTCTTTTTTGTTGGAAGTGTTTAATTATTGGGGAATGATAATTTGCTGTACTTAAAAGGATTCTTAAGGGCAGTTCAAATTAATACGTCAACGAAACCACTTGAACTGCAACTGACTTACCTTGTGTAAAAGACTGTTTAAGTCGAGAGTTTCTGAAATATTACTCCTATCATTCGAACAGCTTACATTTTATCTTCATATTTCTGGCCTCAAATGTGAAATTTGCAAGACGGCGTGTTTTTACGAGCTTGACAAATGCATTTAATTTTTTTTATCTCTCTATGTATCTAATATAGAGAAAATAAACTTTTGAGTTACATATTGAGCCACCTTTTCATGCTTTCTATCCGCTAAATACTGTGTCAATCCAATTACTAAACTGTCAAACACCAATTAAACTTTCATACAAATTGCGCTTCGTTTGCATTACTGGTTACAAAAAGTGACACATTACACAAGACTATACCGTTCTACCGTTTATTTTTATTTACACTAGACAGTCACAGTGCCATAAATCTATTTTGTCTTGACCCACCTACACAAACTTTTGGAAAGCATTCGAAGCTCTTTTCAAACTAGACTGATGTCCAAGTTACGTAGACCCGTCTTAACTTAAAGATGCAACATATGAGAGGTCTTTTTCCCTGGATTTTTGTAGACCATTGCTGGTTGAACTGTAGTAACTTAAAATTTTACAGCACTTGAAGACTATTTTATACTGGGCTAGTTACTGTCTATTCAAACAAGTTAACCCAATTTCAATGTTTGCACATGTGTGGGCAAGAATTCGAAAGAAAGTTCCCAACAAAAAAGAATTGGACAAGCATTCTGCTTCATTCATGATTTGCCATGCACTGTCATAGAGAACCTTACTCGTAGGTACATTAAGGTGTGTAAATGTAGGATTAGCTGTGGATGTAATTTTAAATGATTTTAAACTCTTTTTGTTTACTTGACCCGTTTATAACTGAGAACGAAGAATACTTTCACATGCCTACTCTGAAACTTCTGTCTAATTCGTTTGTCATATAAGTTTGAAATATATTTGTATTGTGCTCTTAAAAATAAAAAATAAAAATAAAAGTTTATTTAGTTCAGATCTAATCGATCAATATAGATTATATATATATATTGATAGAATTATAGTAAGTAACAATATTTCTTTAAGCAAAAAATACACAAAAACTCTTATAATAAAATATTTTAGACCTCGTTTAAATTTATTGTTTAATAGAAATGGACAGCAAATTATTAAGACTATTGAGACTTAGGCGCCTTCCTGACTTGCCGATGCGGGGGCGGTACGATATGAGAAAACTGTCAGCTGTCAATGTCAACCGATACTAATGCAGTACTGCCCCACTTCTGGGCATGGTATTACTACTGCGCAAACGTATTACTGACAGTAATTCGTCAAGTGAGGAAATCTCACATCGGTAAATTCACGTCAAAGAGAAAATTCCTATGACATACTCGTATATCGCTCCTGCCCCGTCAAATCAGGAAGTCGCCTAACAAATTTTGCTCTCCCTATACCTACTGACCCTGACTGAATCCAGTATTTAGGGACTACATGGACAGTCCAGTCGTAATGTCCCCCAGAAAATTTTAGTATCATCTACGTGTTTGCTATTTACCGTTATATATTAGCCAATATACTCGTACACAAAACCTCAACAAATTATACACATAAGATAACTTTCCCCACGAGACACTCCAAAGTCCAATCACTCCATCCATTGTTGAAAACCGTATGAAAATCCGTTTGGTAGTTTGTAAGTTTCGCGTGCAAACATACTATATAGACGCGGCGGACGTATTCTTTTTATAATATCTAGTGATTCTATGTAGTGTAAAATTCAGTGAATAAGGCCATCCACCCAGTAAAAAGTTCTTCGCGTGCTATCAATCCTTTATTGCCTACTCTCCGTTTTCTTTCTCTTTCTGAATGCACCATAAACACCAAATAAAGCAAAGAAACTATACGAATACATGCATTGTCACACGCGCATTGTTCAGCATTTTATAGCTGGAGCATTCACTACGCTTACCAGAAAACCAGAATAGTTCTACCTCCAATTACGCGTAGGTATGATGAGGTTCTGGGCTAAGTTATATTGGATGTTGTTGAGTAGAGACTGGTTGTTACTTGTAAATCTCTTAATGTTATAAGTACACGTATGTAGTTATAGTCGCATTCTCACGCGTCGCGTTTCGCTTATGATATTGTGATCTGTGATATTGTCAAGTTTCATGTTTTAAGCAACAGCGATTGTAAGTAAAATTATACCAAAGGAATAACAATTACTCAAAGACTACTTTCCGTCTTAGTTCAAATGGTCTGAAGTTGGTCACTTCTGCAAAAAATTGCTTTGTCACTTCTGCAAGGTAGCAGGCTGTTTAAAGATGCAATCATGACAGAGAAAACTAAGATAAAGAAACTAACCTCATCTCTATCTGATCTTAACCTAAATCCTACCGTGACAACGACATTTATGGGACCAGATAGGGGTTAGGTACATAATATTTCTCAAATAACCTTTTGGCCTAACAATGGGGGAGATGAATGACCATTGACAAGGGTTTTAGTGATTGGCTTTGGTAGTTTTTTTCTAATGTTAGTAGTTTTTCCTCTTCTAGTAATTATGTTTAAAGAGCTAATGGATCAATTTTCATTCACTGACCATAACCGATGATACTGTGTGATTGTAGTAAATTATTCTGTGGTGTAGTAAATTATGACCGACCCGGGTATGTCCTAAAACTACGACCAAGACCACCGGGGGATGGGCAGCAGCATCCCTGGAGTGCGGTGGAGATACTGCGATCGCCAACCCGCATGCCAAGCGTGGCGATTATGGCATTTACCCCCCATAAAATTGGGGGAGGCCTATGTCCAACAGTGGACGTCCATCGGCTGATATGGTGGTGGTGGTGGTGGTGGTAGTAAATTATATTCCAAAAGCATCACGCCTTTCATTCTAAATATGTTGAATATGAATGACTATAGACTTTTAGGTAAACTAACGCAAAAAAAAACATATCTACGGTACCTCATCTAAGGGCGGGTTACAATTTACATACGATTACACACTGATCATGATCAACCTTAATTATGAAACCGGCAACTGTTATCCCAAATAAACATGCCTAACTTTTTTTTGTACCACTTCGGTGGCAAGCAAGCGTTCGGCCCGCCTGATGGTAAGCGGCAACCGCAGCCTATGGACTCTATGAAACAGGCGTCCGGACGCCTGAAACTTCAGAGAGGTGTCAGATGTCCATTGCCGACCATTTAAAAATGTATACATTCCCTTCTTGAAGAACACTTGCCACACGATCACATTTTGACGAACACAGTTAACAATGAAAGACTGTTTGGTGCAACAGGGGTCTGTTGCACCAAACAGTTTTTGGGGTGGTAAATCACAACTAATTCTTACACATCAGTTGTCGCTGACGCTCTTATCTCGCAACTGTGATTTCCCAGAACCTTTCTCATAAAACTCGCATGTATCTGAGAGTTTCTTGCCGAGAATGCGGCCATTTTGAAAACGTCGTAACGTCCTATCGGCGCCAAACGTTCTTAGTGCATTTTCATTTGACAGTATATGCGCCTGCGCAACTCTTATTCTGTTTCGTCGCGTGCAACGCAGACTGTTCTACAAACTGTTTTTGTTTGTTTCGCATCATAGTTTTCACGTTTTACGATTTATGGATTTAGAATTGTCACATCATGAGAATGTCTGAATTTCACACGACATATTTGTTGCTCACTGCTGGGCACAGGTCTCCTCCTATAGATGGGAGGGAACGGGCAGCGTGGGGACGCTGGCCCATTACGGATTGGGGACTTTACGAAAACCTTTGAATTTCTACGCAGATTTAGTACCTACTGTCTTTTCCTAGCCGGATAAGCTTGGGTGAGGAAGACTTACACTAAAGATTTTTTTGTCTGTCCCTTTCTTACCAATATCCTGACTCCTTCTCCAGCTACTCTTACTAGTAGGTACTAAATTCATCATGTCAGCCGAAAGACGTCCACTGCTGGACATAGGCCTCCCCCTAAGACTTCCACAATGACCGGTCCTGCGCCACCCGCATCCAGCGGACACCCGTGACCTTCACCAGGTCATCAGTCCACCGTGTGGGGGGCCTGCCCACGCTACGCCTTCCGGTACGTGGTCGCCACTCGAGAGCCTTTTCGCCCCAACGGCCACCGGTTCTACGTGCTATGTGCCCCGCCCACTGCCACTTAAATTTAGCGATTCGGAGGGCTATATCGGTCACTTTGGTTCTGCTGCGGATGGCCTCATTCCTGATGCGATCACGCAGAGAAACTCCCAACATAGCTCTCTCCATTGCCCTTTGGGTGACTTTGAGCCTTCTTATGAGGCCCATAGTAAGCGACCACGTTTCAGTGCCATATGTCATCACTGGCAACATACACTGGTCAAAGACTTTCGTCTTGAGACACTGCGGAATATTGGACGAAAAGATGTGCCGTGCAGCTTCCCGAATAACAAAAGGTACTAAATTATAGGAGAATAAATCATCATCGTCGGCCGATAGACGTCCACCGCTACTGCGCTAAAAGCACTAGCCTAGTGTTATGCTTTAACGGCGACTTAATAAATAGTTTTCTACAGCCACATCTATCTATCTACACATTCCTTTTTATAATAAACAATTTATAATTTCTATGTGCCAGCTGCCAACACGTTGATTCATCTCTTTCTAGCTCAACTATGTCGCCAGAGATCCTAGATATGGTGATAAAAACGATCACAACCTCGTAGGTATGATGGAAATCAGCGCCATAAATACGCACGCAATCTACTACCTTATTACTGAGACATAAGGTCGAAAGAAGTGTAGATATTTATGATGCAACAGTACAATACAGATGTAGGACAGCGGATTATTTATAATTATAAGTACTGTAGAAAGGTTTTTAGATTTAAGTTTCCACGTAGCGCATATATCTTTTTTCTAGTCGCTTCTGGAAAACTTAAGTGGTTTATCAGTCGATATGAGGTGTGTAGTTGCATACTAATAAGTAGAAGTAAAACTCTTTACTGTACACAATAACAAAAGGGATAAATACGAAAGGAAAAGGTAAGTATAAAAGTGAACTTATCCAAGGTACGAGAAAGACAACAGATATAATATATACACACTTATATGTATACTAGTACAAGGACAAGTAAAAAATACACTTAATAAAAGATATTCACCAGAAGATATAAAGATCTGGGGCCTATTGCATAATGATTTGTAACTTATATTACAAGCGGAAGTCTCTTTTTAACTCCTTCCATTAGAAAGAGACTTCCGCGTGTAATATTAGTCAATATGCAATAGGCCCCAGATCGGAAATAAATTTAGGTTCAGCAAAAGATACTCGTAATATGGCTAATTTAATTGAAGTCTGTCATTTTTTAGCAGGAGTTGATCGCGTTTAAGTTTGTTTTTTATCTCGCTATAGATAAATCATATGTCACATATATCAACTAGATACGCTATGTCGACATAGGTAGATCAGATTTCAGATTAAAAAGGCAGATTATTGTAGTATTCAATCGTTCTTTTTTATATGCGACTACAGACTTTCTGGTTTTGGCCCGAAGCATGTTAATTCGGCAGCAGTAAAAGGTCATTTACCAGGATTGTTAACTCTTTTAAGTCAACAATGCTGGTAAATGCCGTGTTACAATTACAAAGTTAGGAACGACGTCCCAATATGAACCGGCTGTCATAAAATCTTCAATTATTTGGCCACCATCCCAAGCATCGCAAAAACCACATTTAACCGTTTACAACATATAAACAGTTTAGCACCAATGTGCATCAAGCTTTATTTTGCAATACCAACCACAGCCCAATTTAAACCTTAAATAGCCTGATACAAAGTCTACATTTATTAGTCGAGGTAGGTGCGGACGCTAAGAAACTTCTTTATAGATACATTTCTATGTTACGTGAATCTTTTGACAAGATTGGCGCAATCGATTATGGTTTTTATGGTTATAGTAAGAAGTGCTCGTAGTAATGGCATCGTTTGGTAGTAACGTACTATCGTGATCATTTTGCAACTATGTATACTAAACATCTACATATATGCTCATTTGAATTTTAAGTTGAACTGTATTCCCTTCTAATAAGGGTTATCACTCATTTGCCAAAAGCAAGTGAGTGATTCATGAGAACAATATACATATTCATGAAAATTATGGGATTATACTGTAGTCAATTTCTTTTGCTAGTGCTCAAAATAAAGCAGATTGACATACATATGACTCACGTTTTAATAATTGATTAAATCTTCTTAATTTTTTTTTTTACTAATAGGTATGGTTCACACTACGCTGACATTGCCGCGAATAATGTCCGTGGTTACTGGCAATTCTGCTTTTAATACAAGATAACTAAATGTGATTCTTTCTTGACTTTAATCGCAAAATACTTACAAAAAAGCGTTTGCGCGTTTTAGCACATTTTTTGCGTACTTTTCTTAGTTTCGGTGACGATAATATTCACTTCACGGTCGTCGAAGTAATATAAGGCGAGAACCCGCTGTCAGATTAAATGTTGCCGGGACCCACGATATCATAGTAAAGGAACGATTTCTGTAAATCTAATCTAAGTATCTCACTAATGCACAAATCAATAAGTTTGAGAGAGACAGATAAGTGATACTGAATACTGATATCTGACAGGTCTTCACCTGTCAGTGTCAACGCTTTCATAACTGCATATTGCACTGAACTGAAGTTTGTGACGTTTAGTATTAAAATGAGACAATTCGTTAACAGCCGAAAAAAATCGTACTATTTGTCTCGTTCTAACTCATCTTGGTTAACCATGAGGATTCAAAGAGACAACTGTACGAAAAATTATCTTGCTTAACACTGCGGATCTGTTGGTATTATTAACAAATACCGCGGGACCCAATGTTACCAACGGCACACCACTAGGAAACCCGACTATCCTAGTAGGGCAAGGAAGCGCCTGGTGTCGGGTGCCGTAACTCGAGCTGACCGCAACCGTTAGGAGAGAGTGCTAGCGGAGCGTCACGGGTTTGAAGTCTGAGCTGGGTACTGTTACCTACAGAAAAGCCGAGCTAGGGCTTTTATAACGTTACAGTGGTCGGCGGTTTAGAAGTCAATCCTGTCATTTCCATACAATTTATAACCTCCAAGTGACTTTTAGGTTATAAACTCTATAGAAATGATAGGCGTCAGGATTGACTTCTTACCCGCCGACCACTATAGTGTTGTTAACTTGCTATGCACGACTTGGAATGTCACGTTTTAAAAAAACATTTTTAATTAGATTGTATTCCCAGCACTTATCAATATCAGCGCGAACGACAAAAGCGGTCTGTCTGCTGATAATATAGTTTATTTATTATGTTATCATTAAAAAGCATAAGCAATATGAAAAAATAAGCAATATTTTTGAGAAAATATAACTGACTGTCGAGTTTCTTTCGGCGTTTCTTCTCGGCAGTGGTCTTCTTTTTAGAAACGCTTAGTAGATTTTGACTTGTAAAAGTGCTACTTGTAAATAAAGTTCATTTATTTATTGCTATTATTTATTTATTTCTTTTTAATATTGAAGAATGTGTCTTCAAAGCATTCTATTCAATTTCTGCACCATCGTTAACTGTTGGGTTATGAATTTCCAGCTATCCAAAGTTTGTCTGGAAGAGATCGCTCTTTAGAGATAAAACCGCATGTTGTTGCATTGTCTTAAGTTTAAGTTTATACTGTTCTCACGCAATAAAGTATATTTTTATTAATAAAAGCATAGAAGTTTAACTAGCGCTCCGCGAAATTAGCGCACGAAAAGTACCTATGCCACTGTAGAAGTGTTAAAAGGATGCCAGACAGCTGTTTAGTTCGAACATGGCAGCGTTAGGGACCGATTACGGAAACTGTTCATTATTAAATATGTCTTGCTGTGCTGTAGAATGGTGTATGAATCGTTCAGACAAGTAGAAGATTTTATAGGGGAGTTTCAGTGGAGCTTGGGTTAGCAGTCTTTTTGAAGACTGCTGTTGTAGATAGCAAGGGTAGCTCGAAGTACATACGTACATAAAATCACGCCTATATTCCCAAAAGGGGTAGGCAGAGCATATAAAAAAATATTTGCAATGCCACTTATTACAGTACAGGTTAAGATGGAGAAAATATGATATTGCAGTGATAGGTTGCTAGCCCATCGCCCATAACACACTTCAACCTGGTTCCCATAGTCTACTCTTACGCCAAGGGAAGAAAGGGGGTGGTGCTACACTGGCACTGCACGGGTTAATAGTTAAAATTTGACAATTATATAATTGACACAAATTATGAAGCACGCTGTTGTCGATGAGCTAACAAAAAAGATGATGTAGGGATATTGCAGTGATTTGCAATATATCTTTTTTTTTGTTATCTAACTCAAAAGTGTGCATGATATATGGGGCTAAAGTCTATATTTACTAATAAGGTTAAAATGAAAAGGTAATTCTTTGTAAGTGCTAATTAAATAAAGGATGATTCACAGTAGGCCGTTCCGTGTCCGGGCCGGCCCGTTTTCTTCTGGAGAAATACGCCGGCCGTTGCGTTTGCTGTCATAGAAAACGGGCCGGCCCGGACACGGAACGGTCTACTGTGAATCATCCTTTAAGTGAAGGTTTAGTAAAAGTTGGTTTAATTATAAATGGTTGTTCTGAACAAAGTACGTGACTAAAATACAATAACACCAATACAAACTCATATAATCTTTCATCTTTTATCGGTTTCATATCAGTCGTCATGTCATAATATATCACGGCAGAGTACCCAGGATACATCATAAAACCATAAAAGGTTTTTTATGGCCAATCTCGACCATGGTCGTAAAAATGTCATAGTGTCTTTATTCTTTGTATGTTTTATCATTGGAATCAACGGTGGCCTTATACTGGTTATAGGGATAGATAGGAAGTTTTATTGTTTCTATCTCGAAGGTTCACTTATATTTAACGTGACTATTAAGAAATGTACATTATTTAAGAGACAAGTGAAATGTTAACTTTTGTCATTAAGGATAGTTATGAAAGAATCCAAAGTGCGGAGCGCTCGTGGCCCAGTGGCACCCGCGTACTGCGTGCGGTATGCGAGGTTAAGCAATGTCGGGCGAGGTCAGTCCTTGGATGGGTGACCGCTTTGAGTGGTTACTAACTGAGCGCTCCCGTGCTTTGGAAGGTACGTTAAGCCGTTGATCCCGGTTGCTGTCTATGATAGCAATCGTTAAATCAAGTTAGAGGCCTCAGGGCGGCTTGAGAACTTCTAACAGTCAAGTTGCCCACTCACTTGACAAGCCTATTCCCAATAAGGTCGGTTCCCCCTCGGGTTGGAAGGTCAGATGGCAGTGGCTTCCGTAAAAACTTGTGCCTACGCCAATTCTTGGGATTAGGTAGAGGACCCCAGCCATTCTTCAGGATGCAACTGTACTGGGAATAACGCTAGGAGGATGATGATGATGAAAGAATCCAAAGTATGAATAATGATTTTGAAAGTCTTATGATAGAATCAGGCGTTTATTGGGGGAATCCATGATACTCGTAAGCTTCTTGCACATTATTTCTTTGCTATTCCACTAAAAAAAGCTAAAGCTAGGCTAAGTTTTGCTTTTTTACCGTAATAGCAAAGAAATATTGTTAAAGAAGATTATGAAAGTCTGTTTATACCACATCGGTGGCAAGCAAGCGTGCGATGTAAGTGGTGACCGCAGTCTATGGAAGCTTGAAAATGCAAGGGTGTCAATGTCACGGTTGCGTTGCCAACCATTTAATAATGTATGGACACTTTTCTTGAATCCCATACCGTAGTCCCATTTTCGTGTCGAGAAAAGTGCACTTTTCTTTATAAATTGCGTCAAGTTGATATGTTAGTTTATAGACTGGATTTTTCTGGAATCATACACGACACGACTTACCTAAACTAGAGGTTCGACCTACGCAATCGCAGTGAATACACTTTCCAAACACATTATCTTTCTCTCCTCAAACGTTACTGGATGTCGAGGGTTGCAGAATAAGTAGGTACCTGGAACAAATTAAGCAAGAGGTTACCACCCACGCGTATATACATAACTTGCTACATGTTAGTAATCATCACATCAGCATCATCGCATCAGTTATTCGATACATTTAAATCAAAATACAACGGTAATATAATCTTTTTCAAAGCACAAAAACGGTGCATAAGATCAATGTGTGGTCTGCATCAATTGGATAGCTGTATTCTATATTTAAAAAAAAATTAATCTGTTGACTCTACCTTGTCTCTTCATATTAGAAACTGCTGTATTTGTAAAAACAAACTTGAATTTAATTAAACAAGTGTCACAAATATTTAACAGAAATACGTACCGTGCCGACAACCTTTGTACAGTATTTTCTCGTACTGCACTAATGCGGAAAAGTGTATTTTGTCTGGCTAGCAAGATTTTTAACAAAATTCCAATAGCTCTAAGGAAGAAGCCATTGCCCTTGTTTAAAAATGATTTGAATAAATTATTAATTTCTAAATGTTTTTATTCGTTGCCAGAGTTTCTTGGTGACACTTTATATTAGGTTGTAAGTAATTGTATTATATATATGCATGACTTATTGACATAAAAATATGAATAGATTTTAAAAATAATTATGAGTTTGTAATACGCGCAATTTAATTTCGAATTTAACATGACTACTATATTTGACGGCTAAATTTAATGTATAAAAAAGAAACCCTTTGTACGCCGTAAGGTAGAACATAGCTGAACATTATCAATGTATTTTCAACATCCTGTATACCTATGATTCACAAATAAAATATTTTGATTTTTTTGATTTAATATTAGACATTAATTCATCTAAAACACATGTTTCAGACCTACAAAGTGAAGCAAAATAAACATAAGGAGAATTGATTAACTAACTACTTACAAAAACTTTACCAAATAACCCTTATTAGTAACCCTGCCCAGTAGCAGCGATTTTGGTGAGACTAAATACCTACATTCATCATATACTTAGTTTAGGCTCCTATAGTCTAGCTTTAATTAACCGATTCGACCTTCAAACCTTCAAGAAAAGAGCGTACTCCCATCTTAAAGGCCGGCTACGCACTTACAACCCCTCTGGTGTTGCGAGTGTCCATGGGCGGCGCTAATCGCTTACCATCAGGCAATTCGTCTGCTCGTTTGCCTCCTATGTCATAAAAAAAGTAGGTTTAGTTAGTAAATACAAACACAAAATAAGCCTCCTCTGGTTTGCTGGATCAGCACCCTATATGACTTAGGCTACTCGTGCCACTACGATCACCCGAGGGCGTACCGCGAACTTCGAAAATCGAACTTCGCATCTTACCGTCCCTTTCTGTCGTATAGTGTATAACACGAGAGTGAAAGGGACGGCACGACACGAAGTTCGATTTTCGAAGTTCGCGGTACGCCTTCAGTTCACCACGTATTATGCCTTGCATTCGAAACTAGTGGTGACCCCTATGTAATTTCATTCATGTCTGCTACATTCAGATTTTTTAAACTCGTTTGTGCTACTAACGATAAAGTTGCCACGACCGGGTAAACTTGCCACAATTGACCACAATATAGCTGACTGGTTTCTAAAATCTTAAGTATTCTCTATTGTCCAAGTCTGTGTTGTTGTCAGGTTCTGCACTCGATTGAATATCGTGATAGTGACAAAAACCCGACGAATCTTTCTTTTAAACTTGAAATCATTCATTTAGCCGTTATCTACACTTGGATTATAATTTTATATGTAAGAAGTTGTATTAGGTACTCACTTCATTGAACATAACAGGTAAAATTTAAAAATACATTACATTCTTGACCGTGCAAGTGAAGCGAGCGAAGCGTCTCCGGTTCAGGTTTCGACAAAAATCCTTTCGTATGTTTGTCTGTATGTCCGGATGTTCTCCTATACAGGGCGCATTTCTTAACCGCTTCTCATGAAATTTTGTGAGCAGGTTCGATAATTATACCTATAGAATTTTTTGTCTAGTCAGTTTTAGGAAATATTGAATATTGAAATTTTTTGCGAGGTCTACAGTTGACGGAGCCACTAGAATATAAATGCGAACTTATAAGCGAGGTCTCTCAGCTAACCTTTGAACAACTGAGAGAAATACTAAAATTATAAGAAAAAAAAAGCTTTTTTTACATGAAGTGCCCGTAGTTGACCTATTCGGTACGACACATCGGTAATTATTCTTAAACCTGAAGTATTATTATTTCTGAAGTCTGAATAAGTACTGTGAATATCCTTAAAAAAAGTTGTATACCTACCTATTTAACTACGCGAATGTCAGATAAACGATATTATACATACCTACTTACTTTAATTTTCATAGGTCATTCGAATGGAAATATCCACTTTCCATCGCGATACGAGCATAATTCTATTATTACAACAAATTACGCGATATTATCAATTCGTTACACGGCAACTTAATGTTCAACTTTGTATTTATGATGTGAACCTTACTTTTAGAAGTCGACTAAAACAATGATTGTATACCTACTACAAGTATGTGGGTTTTGAAGTGGGTATTAGAGTTATCTATAAATGTAATGTACAGAACTGTGCATTATTTAGTGTTTTAATGTTTTGTTTTACTAAACTAGGTACCTACTCCTAGACTAAACTTACCTAAAACAACGAACGATCGAACGAAATCTTCTGAAAATTAATGGTTTCCGAAAAAAGTAGTTTGTATGGAAATTCAATTTAGCTATTTATTTATTTATTCGTAAGGCATTTAATTTACAACAGTCGTTTAGATATTAGAGTAAGATTTTCGAATTCTGCATCCACTGGATCACGTCACTTTTAAGGGTGAACAAGTCTGGTGGGCTACCGTTGTATTTAGCTAAATTCCCAAAATAACCCTTAGCGAAAAATTTAAGTATTAATGTAATCGAACTTACGTAATTAAGCTTATTATTTTATTAATATTAATGAAAAAAATATTAATGACACGTAACAGTCTTTATTAATTATTTTAATGAGAATAGTACAGAATTGAGAGTAAGTATAAGAACATAAATAATTGTAGCGCAAAAATATGATTTGGTTTGGTTTGTTTACATTCTTGATTACTTCAACCAACCGTAATTTCAACTAGCGTTCTCTTTCTAAACTATCCAGTGAGTATTATATTCTTTGATCCAGATACACTTACCAATCACCCCATTACATCCCCAGCATAACTAGACCACCAATCACGCATAATTGTGACATATCTCAGGGTCAACTTAGAATGGACGATATTTTTTTTGACACCATTATCTGCACACGTGGAAGCACAATGCAGCATCCCTCTTTAATCCACCCCACAGGACGTACTCGAAAAATCGATACTCATTGTGCGAGTGATTACCACTATCGATTGTTGGTACTTACAACTAGGATAGGTATCGATTGCTGCTGTTCGATGTGCTGTTTTGGAGGGTCAATGTCAGACTGATCTAATCTTAAGTGCTTTTTTATGAAGAATACGTGCGATTGATGTGCTGCGTTGTAAAATATGGAAAGACTGAATGAGTACATTTTGGGCAATATTAGGTGAGCTAAAAATCGACTTAATTAATGGATCCCTAATAACATTACACACGTGAAGCCTGACTAAAGATGCACCTATGGTATGGATATGCACCGATGCAGCTATTCATGTAAACTACGCAGTTATAGGAGCTACCATAGGCTATACGGTGACAGTAAAAACCACGATGATTGTCATGTCCAAACCATGACCAAAAAATCTGTTCAGCGCGTACAAAATGCATGTACCCGGTTTTGCTATGACATACCAAAACGAGACTACATTACACCACACCTTAATATCAGAGGAATATTAAATATGTCTAGCCGAAGGCAGTTGCACTTTGCAAACACCGTACGCAGAGTAATCGAATTCGAAAAGCCACGGTACCTGTTTGATGAGCTGAAGTCGATCAGATCCACCCACAAAAGGCCACTGAGAAGCCACAGGGAATTTAAACTCGCAATTCCGCAACACAACACAGCCCTTTTCAAAGGGGGTTTTAAATTTGCCGCAGCTAAAATTTAGAACGACCTACCGCCACCTCTTAGGCAACCTATGCACTACCTTAAATTTAAAAAAATACTGCGAGCTCATTATCTCGAATTGCAGAGGCAAATTTAAAACTCAGCACACATAATTTAACACTTGACTCACATCACACATTCTTATATGGGAACACATGTACATCGTACATAGGTAAACAGACATGTCTATATTTATGAATATATATGTAAATATGTGTAAATATATGTATTTATAGTATTTTAACACCTCTAACACTTCTAAGACAGACACACACATAGGAGTTAGGCACAATAAATGATTAAGTATGTTTAATTCTAAATTATTTGAAACCGATAGACGTACTCGTAGTGTTACGACCAACCCTGTCGAAGGGACTCGTCTGAAAACCAGCGCAAGGCTTCAAGCCCTGCATATGCTGAGACGAGCACCCATTGCCCAACCCAACACAAATTTGAATGTTTTAGGTATAAGTTTTTATGTTTAGTATAAGGGATTTTGTATTATTTTTTGGCAATAAATTAATTTGAATTTGAATTTGATGTGTTTTTAAGTTAGTAGAATAATGGTATGTATTTTACATCTTTAATTCATACCAGTACAGCATATCTATTGGTCATCGGGGGTTCTCAAAGTTCGTTCACGTTTGCTTTTAATATAAAAAAATACGGAACCTCCAAATTACTTCGTAAGTTGTGTATTTTATCTTTACAATGGGCTCAAAAAAACTATATCTATTGACAACTACAAGCGATTCTCAGACTAAAAATCTAAGGACAAGTGTGAAAATTCGTGATAACAGTCTAGATTTTTTTAATCTGTGGTTTTTTTGCCACTAGCAGGTTAGGTTACAGTTCCAACTAAGATTCATTCACGTTAAGAATTTAAAACCGTTTTTTTGTTGTATCTATGCTTATATAACAAAGTCGTGTTTGTTACATCATTTATAACGAAAGGCCGATTTTTATGATCTTAGAGTTTTTAGACTTGTCTTTGCTCCGAATATTAGAATAACTATTAAAATATCGGTAAAATAAAAGAAAAAAAAGATTGAACAACATTTTGTACGGAACGGCTCGATCCGCCATGGAGCGAGAGTACGCCGTTCGCTGGGATAGCATGTATCTGAATAAACTTTCGAAAATATTTGACTTTAAAAGTGTGAGTGACCAGTTTCATTATAACATCCAGATATTACATATCTAGACGTCCCTTAGGCGTTTCAAACAAATATATTTCCGAATTTTGGCGCATGATCGTCATGGAAAATCCTGACTTAAAATCCAAACCGCAAACACTTTGAGAATATCAAACCTCCATATAGGAAATGGTAAATACATCGATGAACCAAGGATTATGTTTATGTCCTGTCGGAGATACCACGCTATTTACGATTACCGGGTATTAATGCTCGCACGAGGAAGATAAAAAGCCCGTATAACATGGTTTCATATTCATATTTTATTTATTCTTAGCGTTCGATGATCTGAGGTTATTTATGATAGTAAGTTATTTATGGGCATAACTCTCGAATGCCTATGTTATAGATTGGTAATACGTAGTTGTGGGAAAGGAGGAAAGTGCCCTAAGCTGCCAGTGGCAACTATCAGTCGAATCAGTGCAGATTCATTACTTCGTACCTACATGAAAATTAGTTCTTCCTGATTGTCGTGGCACTCCACTAATAACATTGTTTCTATGAGTTTCTAAGAGTTGGCTACGCACTACGGGTGCTGTTTGTGGAGTCCGGTCTGTTTATGCTTGCAAGGGCTTATTGACAACCTAAACACTCTAGTTATTTTATTGAGGATTGATGAGAGACACAATCCTGTTCTGGATTGGTTAGGGTTGTTATTGACACTAAGAGAGCATATAAGTACTCGTACATATCTAAGGATACTTTAGTAATATAATAATAATAATGTTTATTTCGGACTTTCATCTATATATTGTTAGTACATACATTGTCAGTTCTTATAGACTAAGGTTAGTAAAAAATATATCTATGGCTCGTGAAGGCTAAGCCAGTGTCTCAGGACTGGACTGTCGCATCGGTGTGCGACCGTATTTAGAATGCGGCTGGTCAAGATCGCGGGAAGCCGATGGACGAGGGCGGCGCAGGACCGGTCATTGTGGAAATCCTTGGGGGAGGCCTTTGTCCAACAGTGGATATCTTTCGGCTGATATGATGATGATGATGACGATGAAAAGCTTTCTTTAGATGTGAGCGGAAAGACATTGGAGAGGTTTTAGTTTAGGATTAGTTATTCTATTCTACCCGAAGTACTAGGAGTACTTTGATAGAGTAGCGTTACATTATCGTGCCATTGTCTGCTGTCGGGAAGCGATTGTTAGACAATAGGAAGCGCGCTCGGGTGGTGTAACTATGCGTATTTACGCGCCGATGCATCGGGTTTTGCATTTTGCTGTAGCCAAAACATTTTGCGGTGCACCTGGTGGTAAGGTTTCAATTGCTGGTAACTACGCTTGCAGAATCCAGAAACCTACTTATTGGGCAGGGAACATTTAATACCTAATATGTTCACAGCCCGGAGTGTACTTATTAATAAAGAAAATCTCATATTGCATGTTTATTAATTTCGCCTTCGGCTCGGGCTGAAATGCCTACCTACAAAAGGCAAGTTTCCAACAGCGGCATACTTTTTGTTTATGTTATGTGTCATGGATCTTTTGACAATTATTTTGATGCCTACAGTGAAACACTCTAACAAATCACTGAAGTGTATTATCGAGATCAACTATGTCAAAGACATTTTAACGGTTATATTTCCACGTTGTCCCGACTCCGCGAATCGATAAAACATCATTTCAATCGAATCCAATTGAAGCGTGCGAGTCGATAACGATAAAATATGGATTCCTGGTTGCAGTCGATTTATTGACTATTAATCTTGACGCCTACATGTGCCGGTGAACGAAGCGACGATATGAGGGCAATAAAAATCTTATTATTCAGTATACCGATTACAATTGACATAAGGAAACCAGTATAAGATTGATTTTGGATTACGAAGAATTGTTACGAATCTCGAGGTCGAATTATACCAGACATAACAATACAGTACAGTGCAGGATATATTTTTGCTTGTTTTATACTTCATCAACTTCCTGATCCCCAGTGAACTGTTAGGGTTAAAATTAATTTCCTCATTATCACTAATACGTCACGGGGGCATAGGCATTACATTGAAAAGTTTTGGAACCACTGGACTGGACTTTAACTAATTAATATATTAGGTGTAATGTCCATAGGCTGCCGTGACCGCTTACCATCAGGCGGGCCGTAAGCTTGTTTGCCACCGGTGTAGTATTAAAAACCCGGCCAAGTGCGAGTCGGACTCGCGCACGAAGGGTCCCGCATAATCTATAAAAACGGCAGTAAAAATCACGTTTGTTGTATGCATAGAGTATTTTGTTGTTATAGCGGCAACAGAAATACATCATCTGTGAATATTTCAACTGTCTAACTATCACGGTTCACGAGATAAAGCCAGAGGGCCTACTCCGAACTTCGAAAATCGAACTTCGTATCGTGCCGTCCCTTTCCGTCATATAGAATATAACACGAGAGTGAAAGGGACGGCACGACACGAAATTCGATTTTCTAAGTTCGGAGTAGGCCCTCTGGTGACAGTCGGACAGACCGACGGAGGCACAGCGGAGTCTTAGTAATATGGTCCCGTTTTACCCTTTGATGGGTAAAACGGTAATTTTATCCTCCTATTTTTTAATGGTACTTTTATCCTAAAAATACACAGAATCTGTATCATCAATTGTTCTTTTTCAAACTTTCACCAGTAAAGTTAAACAGTTGTAAATTTCAGTGCAACAGCAACGGTACCTGCACTAAACGTCCGTTAGTAAACAACGCGTTAATTTCGTCCCGCTTATTTATCGTGCCTGTTAATTACTCTAATTGATGGAGTTATATTTCAAAGTGCACTTTAAACGTGGACTGTTGTTTTGTCTGTAGTAACGCCATATTGCAGAGGTAGGGTGATTGTGACGGTTAGCGACCGCCTAATTTAAAGTGCCGGTTTACAACCACGGAGATTAGTTGATTTAGTGAACTGAAAGGGTAGTTATTGTTTTGTTTTTGTAGGCACAATATGAATAACTAAGTACTTTTTTTTAACTATCTGTATTGAAATAAATCCAGGCCCCGCAAAGGGTACGGGCGGCTGAATATCCTTGTTACATCATATCATATTACTAAATTAAATAATTTTGTGCTTCAATTAATGATATGATAAGTGAAATGACTGAAAGTTGAAAAATAAATGATAATATGTGAAAAGGGAATAAGACTATGTACCGTTGAACTTTTTTAGGCTATTCACTATGATGGTTATACAAAATGAGGCTAGTGTACTTTCTTTACGAATGAGATCCTGCACGTTGTAATTATGGTTGTATATGGAGATTATGACATATGATTTCATGATCGAATCTCGGGTTGATAAATTTAGGACATTGTTTTAGGTGATCGATAGATTGAGAGGTGCTTCCATCACATGGGCAATGGTCGTCGGGTGTAATTTTAAAGCGGAATAGGTATGATTTGTGGTAGCCATGTCCGGTGAGAATTTGAGTGAGGTGGAATGAGATATGGGTCTTGTTTCGGAGCTCTTGACTGTGTTGTAGTGACGGTAGGCAGTTTTTCAGATGTGATCCAGTGGTTGAGGTTAGATATAGTAGTTGCAGCGCGATTTATCGGTTTCTGTCCTGCGCAGTCGTTTGATGTATGAGATGGGGCACTGGTGAAAGTCCGGTGTTTTATGGAGGGTGGCGGCAATTTTGGCTTCTTTGTCGGCCTCTTCGTTTCCAGGTATTCCTATATGTGCTTTTATCCAAAAAAAAAACGATTGTTCCTTTTAGTCTTAGTTCGTGTATTTTGCTATGTATCTTGTTCACAATAAAGTTGGTGCTGCTACGGTTGGCTATTTCTTGCAGTGCGGATAAGGAGTCAGTAAAGATAGTAGCTTTTGTTATTTTAAGTTTGATGCACGACTCGCAGGCTGCTTCTATCGCTACGCATCCTGCCTGAAACACAGAACAGCATTTATGCAATTTTAGGCGATTTATTGTGTGTGTGCCATCAGGGTGGTGTGTGATAAAGGCTGCTCCCACCTAACTAAGTACTAAAAAAAATTTCGTAATATTCTGGTGAAAAAACATCGCATTATTATTATGTGTATCTATTTGTCTTTGCGTCCTTATCCTGCACCGAACAAATGTTTAGTGCTTGACTTTATCTACCAGCCTTAAGGCACTAAGCTCACCATTAAATTTATGCTCTCTAGTATTAGGCAATAAAATTTAAATTAATAAAAAAAATTGGAGAAAGAAACCTTATTCCAGGTGGTCGCTAATTGGAGGTGGTCGCGTTACTGGCGCAATTACTAGTTTCTACGTGTTTGTTATTTCTGCTCACATCTGGTGGTAAGGTGTTACACAAACACATTGAAACAATGACTACTAAAATAGTGGCGTTCATTAAAAAATGTTTTAAAAATAATAATAGTGATATAGTATGTTAGTATGTAAGGTATATGTTAATATGAGCCTTTGTTGTTTACAACGATATCTAATACAGTTTCTTTACAACAACCAAATTCGTCCGAACCTAGTCGATCACCGCGTTAATCCCACTTATGTGGGCAGTGTGAGTATGAGTACGAAATTCGATATCTGTATAAGGAAAGGGGGACTCGAGCTCTATACACCACAAAGACAATGAACTCAAAAATACGAGTACGTACTACTACTATGTATGTACTAGCAATACATAGCAATTACAAAACTAAAGCCAAAGATACTATGGATCATATAAAAAATAATCGTGTTCGTATGTTTCTTGATTGGGGAGAAAAATTGAAATCCCTGCCGCCAATATTTTCAATTCGTCGTCTTAATATAAATTTATGTACAACGAAAATATATACAAGAATACTTAACCAAAATAATATAAAGAAAATTAAAACTAACTTAAATCTAAAACGGGCCCTTGAGGCATTGTACCGAGGATGCTGGCGGCATTTCCTCGCTGTATAATATAAATAATTGTAAGACCTATGAACCTATGTTTACAAATAAATATTTTGTTTATGTCTTTGTCTTTATGATTGTATACTGATATGAAAATAAATATTAAGGTACATATTTGTGCCTCCCTTAGACTAAAGAATACATGAGTCTGAGGCGTAATTACTGTAATTAGACTCATTTGAATGATAGCAGTTAACTTTGAAGTTTCAACCTGGTATTATAGTAAAATAATCATCAAGATTATCAAGAATAACTATTGTGGAGAATCGAACCCGAACATTATGATATATGAGCACAGCTACGCGTAAAGGATGTTTCACAGTAGACCGTTCCGTGTCCGGGCCGGCCCGTTTTCTATGACAGCAAACGCAACGGCCGGCGTATTTCCCTAGAAGAAAAACGGGCCGGCCCGGACACGGAACGGCCTACCGTGAATCGACCTTAACGCGACCCTTAGAAAAAAAATATCTCGATAATACTTTGTAAGTACTAAATAAGCGTTGCCACGAGGTATAAAGAGCGATCTCAAATTATGCTCCAGATGTTATAAATACTTTCTTTTTATTTCGAAGAATAAATTATGTAGTTAGTTTATTGTTAACCTATTTCTCCAAGCTCCATATCTGCATCGCCTCCGCAAGCGATATACTTTTCAAACTTAACTAAAACCAAACGGCTTAACCGACGCAATATTCATAATAGAATTATACCCTTTCACGTACCAATATAGCTAAGTAAAAACTTGAAATTGTCCTATAACTAACTCCGTTATAACGTACTTACCTCCTTTTGAAACTATTTACCAATAAACTGCTGAAACAGAAAGTCCTATAACGTTATTAATTCATAGTGCCATACGTCATTTCTTAAATCGCTTCTAAAACGACAAAGTTATAAAATCCCATTATCCTTACCAGTTTCAAAGGGACTTACATCGTTTTTGTTATTGCGGTACAGTTAGCCGCAATATTTACTATCGGAACCGGTGCGCCCGCACACCCACGCTGTGTCGCAATCGCGATGCGTGCGTGTAAGGATGTACACGTCTTGATATTAGCTGTTTGTATTTTTAACGAGTGAATATCGTGCCCTTTCCATTCTGTTTCCCGTGAACGGCGGCCTACTTTACCTACGACAAATTAGGCACGAATATGCATACTAACGTTATAAATTGGAATGTAACGATGTCTGTTATATTATACATTATCATGTTCAAAGCACTGAAAAGTAAGAAAGAAAAAGAAAGGAAGGATATAAGGTCATTTTTATCTGAAAGTTAACAAATGTGTAAGAAAGTATTATAAAAAATAAACATGGGCTTTTTACAAGCTTTTAACTAGCAATGTTCGTATGTAGGTATATTGTCATCAAAATTTGCGATCCCTCTTTTAGCCACTGTATCCGATTGAGCTGAAATTTGGCATACTTATGTAAGTTCAGTGACAATACAATATGGTACTACCGACCTGATCTCACGATGGAGATGGAAGGTGGCCATAGCAACTCCTAAACTACACAAGATAAGCCCATCATGTTTGTTCTCTTGGAAGCTTCTCAACGAGTAGTTGAAGTTTGAAAAAAACAGTCAATACAGTTAGCAGTAAAAGCTTGTACCAAAAATGAATATTTTTACAGAAACTTTTTAGTAGTATAGTTTTAATCATATTTCACGAAAGTTTTCACCTAAACGAATAAAATTAACTAATAAAAGGTACATTATACATATATTTTAATAGACATTGTTGAATATGGGCTATAAAGTATCAAGAACTTGAACTCGCACTACACTAAACGCGCCAGACAGTCTAGAGAAGCGTTGTCGCTAAAATGGGGCTTCATAACACACTAACAATGAATGTAATGCGCTTTTGTTTCGTCCGCATTGTCGAATAATACCTTATCAGTGTCAATCAAATTTCGACCGAATCGTGTGTCCCTTAGGCTAAAATTCAAATAGCAGCTGTAAGCGGAATATACCGTGTCTTAAGTTTATTTATAAATTGAATAACTACACGCTATTTAACTCTTTAAAGACGTATTGTTATGGGCTTTAATGTATTGTGCTCGTAAGTACGTCGATATCAGTTTGATCAAAGTTGATGTTAAAATTATTTAGATTAACCTTCAGAAAGTACAATACATTGTTTTAAAAAGCGTCAAGCTGGGCAATGTTCTTTATATCCTCCTGACGCCCATCTTCCTACACATAGTACATAGGTCCCAATTAAGTTTTGACTTTTTATCAATTTTACAGAGTATAATTTATTTTGATACCCAGGCGTCAGGTTATCTCTTGAATTTACATTACAAACAAAGCTACACAAGCAATTTGATTCTGCAAAACAAATCGTTGCCCTATAGCCCACATAATTTAATGTGTCGAGTTTCGACCACTGCTAAAGAAAGGTAGAGTAAGTAGAATCATGGAATCGGTGTTATATCGAATCCAACCGATGGGAATCGAACCAGTGACCTTTAGATTCATAATTGAATAGTGCACGCAATCAAATCGAAATGTGAAAATAAATGTTGTGTAAGATGCGCTTACGCATTATCAATTAATTGGCATGTGTGTTCTAATCGAAGACCTTTACGGTGATTGCGTTTTTGGCAATTTCAAATAAGTAAGCAATTTTGGTGTTTTGATACTTTTTTATACCACATCGCCATCGGTGGCAAACAAGCGTACGGTCCGCTTGATGGCAAGCGGTCACCGCTGTCTATGGGCACCCTGTAAGTCAAGGGATGTCATATGCGCGTTGCCGACCCTTAAGAAAATTAGCCCCTTCTTGAAGAACTCCATACTGTAGTCCCTCGGGAAAATCTCGGCATGCTCATTCCACAACCGGAGCGTCAGAGGGAGGAAATGCCTCTGAAACTGTACCGTACGCAACCATTTAGGTTCTAAGGTGTGAGGATGAATGCCCTGCTGACGGCGAGCGGTGCGATGGTAGAAAGCGGCCGGGGGCATCCATATCGATGTTGATTTATTACGTTTAGTGTCCGTGACACTAATCGTCCCCAACACTAAATGCCCCGGGGTCGTCAGTGTAGTCTTAAAAAGATCATATTTCTTTCTTCTGTTTTCTATTTAAAGGCACTGTCTGTCTGTGTCAGGCACTGTCTAACCATCAGATTTCTTCGATCTTTTTAAACACCCTAATATTTCCACGAGAAATGCATGACATAAACTTGCCCACATCAACCCTAAGTCACCTCACTTTACCAAAATCCAATAATGAGTCTTTTTAGTACGATCGACGCCAAAGATATGGCTTAGGTATTAAATGCAAAGATACATTTGACGTCGACTGTACCATTTTTGCGAATATTCCGCTCAGAATCCAATTTTAAATATCAATAAGAGGACGTGTCGCAGTCACAATTCACAATGGCTGTGTCCATTTGGATGCGGACCGCGGCATGCAATTCCGGGCAGATTCGCTCAATAACCTTTGAACATATTGTACAATTACGTGCACCGGGTTATAGTTAAATTCATTACTTCCATTAATTGATCATTTACTTACATTTGAAATTAGTTCTTTTTATTTGCTTGGGGCATAGTTAACAATAAGGTGGAACAACTTTGTTAGGACCAATCAGCACATCTCGCCAACATTTGGACATGCAAAACTACAACATTACAAGCATTACAAGCTTTTAATAATTCATAATTTCTACACCGATTTAACATTTAAAGCCGAGACACACCGAATGCGTGCGCAGCACGCGCGCGTGCGCGTGTGCGTGGCGAGCGCGTTGTATCGTATGAAATGTCATAGGAGACGACACACCGCTTGCGTGCGCAGCACGCGTGCACGCATTCTGTGTGGCTCGGCCTTTACACTTCGAAGTAAACGGTACAAAATCTACGATGTCTATTTTTTAGCCATGTTAGTGACACATACACTAATAAGGTTAGAAATATAATCATTGTTTATTGTCTCACAACACACCAGATAAAAAGTAGTACTCATATAAATATGTATGTTATCAACAGCAGAAATTCTTTGTGATTTAACGTCACAGACCAGTGGTCAGTGAAATAAATATCAGGGGGACAATTTTTACACAAATCGAACTAGTCCCATACGAAGGTCAATAGGCTTGTGTTATGGGTACTACTTAGACGACCGTTTCAATCTACGTGTAATTGAAGACATTATAACGAGTTCTATTTCTAACAGCCCCAAGCTGTCAAAATCAAGGCATAAAACTATTACATACAAACACTAAGAACTCAATTACATTTTTAAATCACAAATGGAGCTAAACTAAGCAATTATGAACCTTACTCCATTATAATAAGTACTCAGATATGCGCATAAATCCCCTTGGTTAGTACTCGCGCACTAATATTTGTTTGGCCTACTCTTCATGATATGAGCATGCTTTGTAATTTGTAAACCTCGTATAATACCCAGTAGCATAGAAGCAAAAACAACCGTATTATTTAAAATATAGAATCCAATTTCCTATGTAATTGCAGTACAGATACGGGAATGACGGGGTAAACCAATATGCCTAGTCAATATTTGAGCAGTCTCGGTGGCATAACACTGTTTCTAGGATGTTGTACTTCATGACAAGGTAGTAAATGAGTGTCCAGAACACTTAGACCTTATTCTCTGAGCAATAAAGTCCACGAATGTATACATATTTATGATACTGACTGTATCTAAACCGAAGTATACTTAAAATTTCAAATTAAAGGGGGAAAAATTTTAAAAATTAAATGTTCCGAGCAGGATTCGAACGAGCATTAAATTTTTCAATTATTCCCTTTAATTTGAAATTTTCGTTAGCAGCGTTACTGCTTTAGTACAAAATTAATTTATACTTAAAATTATTTGAAATTACCAAATTTTATATAGTCCGATAAAAAAGCGACTTTTTATTAACCAAGCAGAAAGGTTCTAAATCTAATGGCAGTTTCTATTTTAACTAGAATGTTTTAAATAATGCCAACTTTTAGGTAATAAGATTTTTTCAATTAAATATATTTACTGTTCTACAGTCCTTAAAAAACTATAAGCCATACTTATCCATTGTATTCAGTAAGTAACCAATGAATTGGAATTCATTAAAAAATTAAGAAAATATCATTTCAGTTCACCAATCCATTCTAGTGGTCGCAAACCGGCACACTACCTTAGCTGGTCACTAACCGACACAAGGAACCTAAATGCTGGTTATTGCATCGTATATTTAGCCATACTCAGAACTTCATTATATTTAAAGTCAAATATAGATACAATTTTGAGGTGATTTCTATAATAACTTTGTTAAAAAAAACTTTCAATAGACATTAACAATGACAAGCGGTAAAAATTTCCCTAACATACAAAATCGTTTTCGCAAGCCTTAAAAACTTTCAATCTGAAAAAAAAAACAAATCAGAACTAAATAAAAGACTGACCATTAATTGTACTTTCTATTCCGTTTCGATCCACAAATCTATCTAGAACGGATTTCAAGTCCAATTGTGCGCTACAATTTCCAACTGTCGATGATGCTGTGAAAGAGAAAAGGCGAAACAGTAAGTATACAACTGTTCGGCCCTATGGAAGAGCCTAGCCGTTTTTTTTTGTTGAATAACAACTATTAAAGTCCTTGTGCTCAAATCTGGGCCAAGCCTTGACAAATTCAATCTTATTTCATGACAATATACAGAATGTTCGGAATAACCATGTACGAATTTTAGGAGTTGATACACTGGACTAATAGGTAGAGTTTGAACTTAGTACAATCTGTGTTAGTTATTTTCTTTAATCGACTTTTCTAAGTTTTTCAATTATAGTCTCAAACCTTACATGAAAAATTAAATTTAAAACGTACTGCAATAAATCAAAATTTAATAACTTTTAATTTACATCGCAATTAATTCATTAACCAATTTTAACAGTAAATAACTTGATATATTGCATAATTCGTATTTAAATTTAATTATTCATATCTCATGTATTTTTAGGACGAATTAAAATCTTTAAAAAACTCAAATCAGAAGTAAACTATCAGAGATTCGACTAAGACATAGGGTTCAAACTCTTCCTAATAGTCAAATGTATCACCTCCTTAAATTCCTACATCGTCATTCCGAACAGCCTGTAGAGGTGAATATGAATATGAATACGTGTCAACTATGGCATTGGTGTCAAAAATTGAGACATAGATAGATGTTATTATTTCAGTAACCGCGCCCACGAAAAGGCTTTATTAACAGACTTTTATTTACAGTTTGTGATTAAAATTAAGAAATTATAACAATTCTGATTCAAAAAGAGTGAATTGGCGGAACGATATACTTAATATAATAGGTATATTATATTAAGTATCTCCTATATTTTATCACAACAATGCATTTGACCCGGGTTCAATGATATAATCAATAAAAAACCGACATATTCGTGTTATCTTATCAAATTAAACTTCATTAATAAATATCGAAGGCAAAAACCACCACGCGACGTTCTATCTGGAGGTTATTGGTTACAGCCCCGGCTGTTTAACAGTAGTTTTTTGGTGAAGGAAAACATCGTGAGAAATCCGGTCTAAATAAGGTATAGTTTTCTGGGATGGCAGTCACTTTCGTATTTAAAACAAATATGAGAAATCCGTCCAGCCATTTTTAATATAAGCATTACTATGTAGCTGCCTTCGCGGCTCCGCAAGGAGCAGGCGGAACTGGGGGAAAAGTATAGCCTATGTTACATACATACATATAATCGCATGTTTCTCAGAGGGGTAGGCAGAGATCTCGGATTTCCATTTGCTACGATCCTGACATCAACTTTCGCTGCATGAACTCTCATAACATTTTCATTCATGCGCGCCGATTTAGGGTACCTACTCTTGACCTGGCCTTTCTGCAGAATGTCTCCGATTAGGTCGGAGTACGTTCGCCGAGGTCTTCCCCTTCCAACTTTTCCATCTACTCTTCCTTCATACACTTTTTTGTCAATATTTTTTGATCCATCCTCTCTATAAGTACATGTCCAAACCATCTTAAGATACCTTTCATAATTTTTGACATTAGGTATATCTGCATTCACTCCACATCTCCTAGCCTTTGTCCATTTCAAAAGTCTAAGATAAGATAAGATAATTTATTTGATAAAACATGAGGCACATCATCATCATAATCATCATTTCAGCCGAATGACGTCCACTGCTGGAGGCCTTCCCCAAAGACTTCCACAATGACCGGTCCTGCGCCACCCGCAACCAGCGGACACCCGCGACCCTTACCAGGTCATCAGTCCACCGTGTGGGGGGCCTGCCCACGCTACGCCTTCCGGTACGTGGTCGCCACTCGAGAACCTTTCCGCCCTAACGGCCATCGGTTCTGCGTGCTATGTACCCCGCCCACTGCCATTTAAGTGAGGCACATAGGATGTCATAATTCCATATAAGTACTGGTCTAAGTATTTTTGGGAGAGTAGTTCCTAAGATCACCCCCTACGCTCTCTACAAACCAACATACCTTATACATCCAATGGGTGTCGTAAGAGTCGACTATAGGAATAGGGTTGAAGTGTGTTGTGGTCGATGGACTAGTAACTTACAGTTGTTAAGTGGTACTGAAATCAGCCTACCTCATTTGAACACAGGCTTCAATCCAATTTGAGCCTTATTATAATTCAATAAGATGTAAAATTGTATATCTCATTGTAGTCAACTGTACCTACTGTAAATTTATCGCGAATGGATTTTGTGACCTTTAAACAGTCACCTGGGGACCCTGCGTGAATAATCGTACTTGAGAAAACCATTTGTTTGCTGGAAATTTTCGTCCATTAGCGAATTAGCTTTGTTAAAGTTAGTGCCCTTTGTCATTTTCCTAATTTTCCTAAAGTACTAATAATAGTACTTAAGTAAAATACATTGATAAAGAGAGTTTGTTGGTTAGTTTTTATTCGCAACAGAGTTATGTTATGATCCACTCAAATCAAGGGAAGCATGAGCAGCTGCAAGATTAAGCTGCCTGATTTCATCAAATAAGGGAACCTGCTATTCATCATCCTCCTAGCGTTTGTCCCGTCCTGTTATTATGTAGCAGAAAAGGAGTTTTTGTAATTTGTTTAATGTCCGGGACATTTATTATCCTACTTAAGGTCATCATATTTGACATTTTAACCTCAAGCAACCTTAAAAACTACAAAAACTGACTGGACAATGCAGGCAATCAACGTCCAAAAATATATTATCGTTTGCATTGTAGTTTTTGCTTTTGGTATTGCATTTTTTGCGGATCGAGATTTTGAGTGACACGTTTGGAGTTGTAAGATACGAGTACAATAATTAGTTACCTATATTAAAGTTTGGATACGACGGACAATGCCAAATATTGTTAAAATATTATTTAATAAAAACGTTAGGTAAACGTGCCAATTTATGACACCTTCAAAGCCAATAAATAAATAGTGGATAGCTAATAATCACTTGTTTTATTATAATATACGTAGCAAGATTGAAAGTGTCATATATCGTCGGCAGACAACCAAAGCTCACTAAGTAACAAATACCTACTTAAGTAAAACTCGTATCTCAGCATCGTTTTATACGAGGTTTTTAAGAGTAATGATAGATTTTATAGTGACTATTGGTTGTCAGCCGGCGATATGTATTTGGTTGGGTCAGTCTCGAGCACTGGTGCGTTTACCATACTTGGTAGCTTTCGGTACTTGAGATATCTACAAAGTATGTCAAATCCCAAACGGCGTGGGAATTACAGCCTATTAACTCGAATCCCTATGAGGAGCTCAAATATAAGTTTCCTTAACTGACGATGATGATGATTCGTGCTAGCCAATTTATAGAAAACATGTTACTTAATAACAATAATATTTAATTCAACCTTCTGCGAACTTGACATTTCAGCTCTCGCACTACCCCGTCCGCTCCCTATGTCCTATAAAAAGCACATGCGTAAACAAATAACACCTGTCCGCGAATACAACTGAAACACGTGTCGAACATTAACATTGAAATATCTTTGTCCAATAAATACCTACCTAATAAACCATGACTAAGTCACCGGTTGGCAGTTGGCACACGCAACGGTTCGCTTCCCGATATAAGGGAATAGAGCTTTTGACAGTTTTGACCTCTTCATATGCGTAGTCGCAAGGTCGCGGGAGTCCCCTGGATGGGAGTGGCGCAGGACCGGTTATTGTGGTACTCTTTGCGGGAGGCCTATGTCTAAGTAAAAGTAAAAGTAAAAGTAGTTTATTCTTCAAATTAGGCATATTACATGCACCTATGAACGTCAATAAACTACCACCGGTTCGGAAAAATAAACCTCTGCCACGAGAAGAACCGGCGTAAGAAACTCGGCGAGGTGTCATTTTTTCAAAACAATATACATTGTATAGTTAAATATAAAATTACAGTCTCAGTTATTACAAAAATAACAAGCTACAGTAGAAAACCTATTTTCGCGATAGATTAGCCGTGCAGGACACTATCACTGCCAAACATCCCTGTCCATGATGTAATCGTTTACCTTATAATATGCTTTTGAAATAAGTGTTTGTTTTACTACAGATTTGAATTTAGAATTGCTAAGTTCAGTAATGTGTTTTGGAATTTTATTGTAGAATTTAATACAATTTCCCAAGAACGACTTTTTCGCCTTTACTAGTCTATAGAAGGTTATTTTCAGTTTCCCAGTGTTTCTGGTGGCTATTGGTTTATCAGCGTTCGTTGGGAAATTGCACAAATTCTTCCTAACATACATTATTATTTCAAATACGTATAGGGACGGCAGGGTTAGAATATCTATTTCTTTGAAAAATTCTCTTAATGAGTCACGCGACCCCAAGTTATAAATTGCCCGGATAGCCCTTTTTTGCAAAATAAAAACAGTTTCAATATCTGCAGCTGATCCCCACAAGATTAGACCATAAGTAATTATACTATTAAAATAAGCAAAGTAAACTAACCGTGCCGTTGCCACATTGGTAAGCTGCCTTATTCTCCTGACTGCAAATGCAGCAGAGCTCAACCTACTTCCTATCGCTGTTATATGGGAACCCCACTGCAATTTTGAGTCCAATGTAATACCTAAGAATACAGTTGACGTAACAAATTCTAATGTTTGGCCATTAAGTTTAATATTTGTATCTAAGTTTCTATTTGACGAGTTCGCTAGAGAGAATTTCATACATTTAGTTTTTTTCGGATTCAACACTAAGTTATTGGCAGCAAACCAGTCAGATATCATGGACAGGGTATTATTTGGTTCAATGAGTTCAGTATCTTTCCTATTTACCTTGAACAGTAATGAGGTGTCGTCTGCGAACATTACAATGCCTGATCTTCGGCTTACCATATATGGTAGATCATTTACATAAACAAGGAACAGGAAAGGGCCTAGAATAGACCCCTGCGGTACTCCCATCTCTACCACTGTCTCTGACGAAAGGGCTTTATTTATCGCTACCTTTTGATTTCTCTGTGTTAAATATGATTTCATAAGATCCAATGCATGTCCTCTGATACCATAGAAATTAAGCTTACAAATTAAAGTTCCATGATCTACACAATCAAAAGCCTTGGAAAGGTCACAGAACACTCCAATGGCGTCATATGACTCTTCCCAAGACTGCAAAATAAATTTTATTAAACTTGCACCTGCATCAGTAGTTGATCTACCTTTCGTGAAACCGAACTGCTGTGCGTGCAAAATATTGTGTGAATTAAAATGAGAAACCAATTGCGTAAGCATTATTTTTTCGAATATTTTGCTAAACGCAGGTAGGATAGAAACTGGACGATAATCAGAAGGATTATCTCTATGACCTGATTTGAAAATAGGAACTACTTTACTACACTTCATTAAGTCTGGAAAAATGCCATTGTCTACACAACTATTAAAAATGAGAGCTAGAGTGGGTGCAACGACCTCGAGAATAGATTCCAGTACCATGACTGACACGCCCCATAAGTCCTCAGTCCTCTTTATTTTTAACATTTTAAAAGACTTTAGTACATCTAGAGGAGAAACATGATGAAATTTGAAAATATTTAGTGACTCTAATTTTACGTTCTCATTCAGAAGGGATTCTGCTATTGTGGTAGATGATGCCAAACTTTGAGTCGTGACTATAGGAATTTTGGAAAAGAAATTATTAAATTCATCGGCTACTTTTAGTGCATTAGTAATTAAATTATCCTCTATTTTCAAAGAAATCGTGGACTCTTTATTACTTCTCTGCCCAGTCTCTGTGTTTATTATTTTCCAGACAGTCTTGGCTTTGTTATCTGAGGACTTTATTTTATTATTCAAGTGCATTGCTTTTGCCTTTGTGCACACTGTTTTGAATAATTTGGAATAAACCCTAACATACTGATGGAAGCGTTCGTCAGTGGTGCAAGATCTCCTTTCATAAAGTTGGTATAAGTTATCTCTACTCTTTCGAATTCCGGTAGTTGCCCAATCATTAAATCTCATTTTATTGTTTATTTTAATACGCTTTTTACTACAAGTCCTATTAAATTCGTTACACACTGTATTCAGAAGCATTTTGAATTGATCATTCGGATCATTTGATTCTACCTGGGTGTTCGGCATGGCGACTAGTAGATTTGACTTTAGTAGTTCTAGTCTACTTTTACTCAGGGGTCTTATTTCTATAACGCGATCTGGAGGTTTTACTTCGCAAGGTAGCCTGACCATCTGAGCTTTATGATCCGACCGGACTCCATTCACTATGCTTCTGTCTAGATGAGGACAGTTTAACCAAATATTATCTATGCAAGTGGCAGAGGTCGGAGTAACTCGGGTAGGTGCTTCAAATAAGTAGTCAAAATTGAACGATTTAAAAAGAGTGATGTACTTATCTTTTTCGACTGATTGTGATAAAATATCGATATTAAAGTCGCCACAGACCACTACTGGTTTTTTACCACTTATTGCTTTACTAAGTACATCCTCCATAATTTCTATAAAAGATATTAAGTCACCTGATGGTGGTTTATAAATGCAAAATATCAGATACTGATCCGTCTCTGCACAAGCAATCTCACAAACACGATCAACAGAACAACCTGAGAGGTCTTTACGTTCTTTAAAAGTTAACCCATTTTTCACTAAAATAATAGAGCCACCACCCTCTGCGGTAGTTCTGTTGAATGCGCTGGCCAATACGTAATTATTTACATTAAATTTCATCATATGATTCTTTAACCAAGTTTCTGTTAAGCAGACTACATCTACATTAAGCTCTTCTGTAAATAATTCTAAATCTAGTATTTTGCCAGTGAAGCGATTTATATTTTGGTGTAATAAAATTACACTATTGTGCTTCTCCATTGTCCCAACAGTCAGTTTAAAGACAAATCCGCTATTGGAGATGTCGTCCTATCCAAGGGGGAGGGGGAGCTTATATTTCCAAAAACGGAATTAATAAAAGATGCTAAAGATTTAGCAAGTCTGTCAGTTGTAATACGGTAATCACTAATAGCATTATTAGTGTCAAAAAATATAACGTCACTATGACGGCACGTCAGCTTATACATAAGCTTATTGAGATTACACGCATGACTGTTAGCACTGCAAGGAGAAGCAGAATAGGGTAACGCGCCTATAATAACATTTTTAGCACCTAGCTTTGACAGGCATTCGAACTCAGTCTTCATCTCAGAGTACCTAATATTTGAGCCATCACCTAACATTAATACAATTGTGGTCTGTTCATTTATATGGACATCTTTAATATTATTTATGATTTTTTCAAATGAGGCATCGGGCATACAATAATTTATAACACAGCTGTTCTGAATATTATTACATAAAATTTTGCCCAATCCTCGTCCTACCCTATCTGAGAAAACCAGAGTTCTATTTACATTATTACAGGCTGGGGTTATTTTTTCCGGTGACACCGGCAAGCTGCTGTTCGACACAGATGAGTAAACTGCATCTCCGGGCAGAGGGTGAGCCTGCCGGAGCGCATACTCACATTCACACGAAGACTGCTTGGTAAGCAGTGCTTCCAAACATTCCTCGTTGTGGTGGCACAGCTCCAGCAGTTCATCCGCTGCCAGGATATGTTCACTAATTTGCTTCTGAGACATTACATATTTATTAGTTAGATCTTTCAAAGAATTTTGTAATCTGTTCAGTTCGGCTTGCAGCTTGTCAGTGTCCGTTTCATAAATGGTCCTACTGTAGCATAATTGCTCTTTGTAAGAATTTAACTCTTTCAAGACACAGACATGATTTTTTCTCAATTGAGTAATTTTATGAATATTATTATACTGTCTGTACAATCGTTTTGATTTTTTTATAAATCTATTTAACTTAACATACTTTTTGTATTTCTTATAACTTTTAAAACAAACTTGCTTATCATAAAAGGAGTCCTCTGTCAAATCTATTACACTAGAAGGTCCAAAATTGCTGCAATGCTTTGCATAAGCGTTTGGTGTCACAAGTTCTTCAAAGAGCCGCTGAGTGTTGTTTATTTGCTGGCTCTCTGCCTCTTCTTGCAATTGACGGACCACCTTGTGGGCATTGGAGAGCTCATACTCTAGGTGATCCACACGTTGCAGTGTCCGCTCATGGATATCACAGCACTCTTGAAGACTGTTCAGTTTCTCCAACAGATGGTCACGCTGTATGACAGTATCCGCATGCAAAGCATCCAGGTTGGCTAACTCACATTTGAGTCCTGTGTTTTTTTGAATAATCAATTTAACCTCCTCTTCACTTTCATCTCGTTCCCGCAGTAGCTGGTCACACAGAGATTTAGATTGCTTTAGTTCCTTGAGTGTTGCATTTAATTTCCTTTCCAGTTCACGTACTGTGGCCTTGCGTGTCATAACTGAGCTAGACATGTTGAGCTAGCTGGACACACAGCTCTCCACAGCACCTGAAATATGATGGCAACACGACTAAACACCAAGCAAGGAAAGCACAGTCGAGAGAGAGTAGGACTGAACAGATATTAAGTGTATAGATAGAATATAAATATGAACGTAGAAGGCAGAATTGAATTGTGAATATAAGAGTGAAAATACGTATGAAAAGAATATTTGACAGAGTGAAACACAATTGGCATAAAAGTTATGAATCAGCTGACCGAGTCCGATGTCAGTTCCGAGTGAGGTTATGCTTGTAGTTACTTATTAATTTAATACGGGAAGTATTCAAGTTAAATGTTAATTAATGTAACATAAAATGCAGCTATGACTTATTTATATTGAACACAATACTCCCCAGATTAATCGTTGAAGTTTCAAACGATGATGCGTTACGATGACGTTTGGCCGGTAGCAATTTTAGTTCTTCTTTTTCGTCTTTACACTGTCTCTCGCGATTAGTTTATATAACTAACACTATATTTACACACTATCACTTGATTTAACACTAAGTAAGTGTTTTTTTTATATTTAATTATATTATTTTTACAGCTGTGTAAAATTTGACGTCTATGCTATGTCTAGCAGTGGGTGTCCTTCGGCTCATATGATGATGATATGCGTACTGCGTAGCTACTTTTGCCGACTGTACAGACTATAACCAGTGTCTGACCTCCGATTCCTCATATATTTATTATCATAAAATATTAAATAAATAGAAAATTATGTCTATAACCACACAAGCCCTCTTAAGCTACGTTTAGTTCCCTCTCATCTATGACACGACTCCTGATGATGATGATGATAACCGCATATACTTCGTTTGGCAACTACAGATCAATTTGACAGTCGATTTGGGGGTGTGCGAAGTTGACAACTACGAGTAAGTGAGCGGACAAAAGCATAAAGTTACAGATTATTTTTCCGAAGGTACTTACATTGAGATATTAAAAGTAAATCACCAAACATGAACTAATTTGGAGGATGAAGTTCTTACTGTTTACTAAAGTTAACTATTTATTTATTTTTTGTACCGCGCGCTCCGAATAATCAAAGAACACGAAAAAAAAATATTATCCACGTTTACAAGTATTTTTACAGATACTAAGCTAGTAACTACTCGTATTTAAAAACTATAAAAAATATTTTCCTATATTATCTATACTAATATATCTATAGGAACTACTGGTACGAATTGAAAAATTATTTTTGTGTTGGATAGTTCATTAATCGAGGAAGGCTTTAGGCTATATAACATCACGCTGCGATCAATAGGAGCGAAGACGCGGACGAAGTCGCGGGCAACAACTAGTAAGATTTTTTTTTAATATTCTGTTCTGTTCTGTGCAAGAGTACAATAAAAAATACATATAAAGTACCTAATATAATCGTAGTGCAATAAATCTGTGACGAATGACGCATGCTCACGCGCCGATGTCTCTTTAATGAGTTTCATTCAGTCTATTATTACTCCGATTTCAGCAATTATCGGAACTACAAAAATTTCGCCACTTAAAATTATACTTTTAGTTGTCGTGATAAGGTATTATTTTCGGTGACAACTTTGAACGTGCTTTACTGTGTTTTCTAAGGGATTTGAGAGCTGCTGTAAAGAGCGTTGGGTTGTTTACTAAGAAAGGCATTATATAGAGTTGCAAGAGAACGGCAAACATAGCTTGCTCCGGCTTTGTTTACAGATCTTACTTACCAAGAAAAGTGGTCTATCTCTTTTCGACCCTATTATTCGTGTATTAAGGTTCAAAATATCTCTTGTTTCTTGGCTTCCTTGGGTACAATCGTCATACTCGTCATTTATATAATTAGCCGTCCTAAAGGTAGGTAACAATAACAACCTAAGTGTAGGTGGTTAAAAAATCAGAACTGGAGCAGGGGGTCTACTCCGAAATTCGAAATACGATCTTCGTATGGTGCCGTCCCTTTCACTCTCCCGTAATACACTATATGAGTGACAGGGACGGCACCGTACGAAGTCGGGTTTCCAATTTCGGAGTAGATCCCCAGGCAAGGCCCATTGCCAAAATTAAAATTAATGTTAATTTTAATACGTCCTTCAATAGTTCAACGTTGCATACAAATATTACTAACCAACTTAGAAAACTTGAAAACCCCTTAACATTTTCATATCAAAGAGCAATGTCTCAAAAACGACTGAACTGATTTTGATTAAACCTATCTAATAACTATAGCTATAACCTGCTTTCCTATTTAAAAAAAAACTGCACTTAAATCGATTCATCTGTTAAAGTTGGCATTGGTACAGACAGACAGATACACATATACACATGTTAAACTTATAATTAAAACACCCATCTTCTAAAACAAAATCTCATATTGTAGGGTTTATGGCACATCATATCATAAATCATACCACAGCTTATCAAGTCGATTTCCGCAGCTCAATAATAATTTCAACCCATTTAGCAAGTCTTCGGTAGTATAGTGGTAAGTATCCCCGCCTGTCACGCGGGAGACCGGGGTTCGATTCCCCGCCGGAGAGATTCTTTTTGTATTTTTTTCTTCATTTCATCAACGTGGCGAGGTTACCATTAGAATTTAAAAAAAAATGTGCCTATTTATCGAAGGGGTAGGCAGACGTCACGCACATCTATTTCCTACGATCCTGGCAAACTTTTTTCATTTTCATAACATGCATACGTCCACTTGATCTGACCTTTTTTTAAGTAAACAAACAACGGAGCAATGCCAATGACATTTTCTTCCTTTGCTTAGAATTATGCGTTGCTAAGACCTATTAATTATATATACATATGTATTCCTCGATCATAACTTCATAAGGTCCTTATAGATAATCGTTACCCCGTATTAACACTTGATAAACAACAAGATAAAGCTACTGTCCCCGTCTAACAAGAGTATCAAGTAGTGTTAGAAAAGAAAGTCACAGTGCTAAAGAGGGCGCAGTACGCTCGGTTCTCCATACAAACGTATTTACGCTCTCATTTTAAAACGCCATGCTGGAATAACGTGAAACTTTGTATACACAATGGGATCCGGAAATATCTAGGTCGAAAATTTATTATTGTTGCTAGAAATTGTAAAAGAAAAAAAATACAGCGGTATTTGAGTTTTTTACGGCTTGTATGAAAACCTTAATAATCGCTGTATTTCTTCTCCATTCTAATTTCAAGCAACAGAAACTAATTTCCGACCTAGATATGCCGAATCCCATTGTGTATACAAAGTTTCACGTTATTCTAGCATGGCGCACCGGCATACCACGCGATAATCGGGACTATCATAGGCTCCGATTGCCAGAAAAATACCTACGTATTTAATCACTTAGTACAAATTTAATAGTTGTAATAGTTGAAGTAAGACTTACGCAATACGCGGACGCGGACAGATCTGGCTCCAGCTCTGTGAAGTTGTTGTTTATAGTCTGTAAATCAGCTTGTGAAATGTTCAGGGTATTTTAGGATGATGGTCGTGCGTGTCCGTTGTCGGTAAACTTACGACACGGCACTGAGAAGGAGCCGAGTTGTACTATTACTTATTCTGTGGCCGAGTAAAAAGAAAACACGAATGACAAAAAAATCTAGTGATAATCAAACAACATGATAGGTACGTATGGGACTTTTGTAATTTATTAAAATAGCATTATATTTGAAAAAGTCAGACATAAAAGTGTTGAGATGAAGCAATTTTAAATACATTATCATTATAATGCTTCGAAAACAGATGCGCCGAGCTGAATATTCAAATAATATTATAAATATCAAATCAAAAGAGTGAGAAGAGCCATTGAGTAAATAAGTATCATTATTACTATCAATACCATAAATTTAAAAAAATATATACGATGCTAATATTAATACTGCCTTTTTTGCACGCGCAAATTATTTCTATTGAGTAATTAGTCTTACTGAGGTGTCAAGACTATGAAACTATCATGTAAAGCAGTCTTATTCATTCACAAAGGAAGGAAACCGTTAAGTACCTTCCAAAATCGATCTACATTAACTTTACCATCAAACACTACATTAACAATTTATTCAACAATTAAAGTATTTCCTGCTATATGTCAAAAGATTTCTCCTAGATTGTTTTGCTCTAGTTTGAAGACTGGCACATTACAGTTTTGCGCACAATTACCTATGCATTACATAGCTCAAACGGAAACAAGTGATAAACAAGTCGCAAATGTATTTATCGTCTGCTTCCGCTCATCTTCATTGTTCTAGCTTTGGCAAGCTTCCATCCATCTAGAACTGCATTTCAGCTATATGATGTCACGGCAATTGTGTATTTAGGGTTTAGGTGTTATTGTGTAAGTGAAATCTTAGTTTAGTTTATTTATTCGGTCAATACTATTTTTATTATAATTATGTTCTGATTAGGTACGTTTAACCGAATTATAATTCACACTAGTTATCATAAGTTCACAATAAAAACTGTAGCCATCAAGATATTTATTTCTTTAAAGGGGAATCAGACATCTTTTTTACTAAACGAGATCAATAGATATGAAACGCGCGTTACAATTTATTGAGTCACTATTCGACACTTACTCGTAAAAGTAAGAAATTCTTTTTACAAGCTTTTATTTAATTTGCACCGTTTGAATAGTGCGAAAAATATATCAGAAAATCACATAAGTTTCTGCCAAAAATGTCATTTTTAGTATTAGCTTTTATTGCCGACTGTACGTGCCGACCGTACGTTTTTTACACTGAAACGGTAATGAGCCCAAACCACCACCACCACCACCATATCAGCCCTAGGACGTCCACTGCTGGACATAGGCCTCCCCCAATTTCATGGGGGGTAAATGCCATAATCGCCACGCTTGGCATGAGCCCAAACACGACTGGGTTATCTTGTGTATACATATTTACATAGGTACTTACAAATAGGGCACTTAAATAAAAGTTTGTACAAAAATATGATCCCACTAAAATTACAAGTTCGATACCTTTTTCTCCAGTTTGCGCGGAGCAGAAAATTTCTAGAACCCATTTAGAAACACGAAGCCAAATTTTTATTTTATTGCCAAAAGCAAAAACACGGCGAAAAAAAAAGTCGGATGTGAATGGGCACACGCTAAGGAGGTCGCTACCACGCGCCGTACGTTTTACAACTTTTTAATTTATGTTCGTTTCGTACTGTTTGTATTTATGTTTATTATTTGTCCAGAGAGCCACTTAACGGCTTTATGGCAGCTAACCGACCGTGGAATATTAAAAAGTTGAGGTTAAATTATAACCGCACCAGTTGTCGCTTGACCTAGTGACCTTTGTGTTGTACCGTACCGGGTGGGGTCTGTAATTGGAGCAAATAATTAAAATGATAGGGATTTTGGCTATAGTCAATTCAGCAACATCATCATCATCCTAGCGTTATTCCCAGTACAGTTGCATCCTGAAGGATGCCTGGGGTCCGCTACCCTAATCTCAAGAATTGGCGTAGGCACTAGTTTTTACGGAAGCGACTGCCATCTGACCTTCCAACCCAAGGGGGAAACTAGACCTTATTGGGATTAGACTTTGTCAAGTGAGTGGGCAACTTGACTGTTAGAAGTTCTAAAGCCGCCCGAAGGCCTCGACTCCTATCATAGACAGCAGCCGGGATCAGCGGCTTAACGTGCGTTCCAAAGCACGGGAGCGCTCAGTTAGTATTGTTAGTAACCACTCAAAGCGTTCACCCATCCAAGGACTGACCCTGCCCGACATTGCTTATCCTCGCATACCGCACGCGGTACGCGGGCGCCGCTGGGCCACGAACGCTAGTCAATTAAGCAACAGGTTATAAAAAGTTAGTAGAAGTTTGTAGTATATTTAAATTTAACTGCATTGCGCTTGACGCGTACTTGAGTCAATTTGACGAAAAAATGTTTGTAAGGATGGGAAATTGCAATAAGCAAGTTACAGAGCAAGTGGTGATAAGGCTGCGGTGTTCTATTGGATCTTCTGTGAGTTTTTGGGCTGGTGTGAACTACTCTAGATTATCTGGAAACTCCTACTTCTTATTTAATTATTATTTCAAACGTGACGCCATCACGCACGCCGTACACGTTTACTAAAAAAACTCGATAATTTTATGTCAAACATGTACAATTACAGCATTTTATTCATTACGCGTACAAATTTAGTGTCCTGTAATACGCAACAAGAATAATTATGCTTTTGTGCATGGACCTATATCGAATGCATGACAATCGTCATATTGATACGGGGCAATAACAGTATTCATGCACTTTATAAAAATAACAAGTATATCAAATGAGTAAATGAATTGTGGCGAAATGATCCATGTATTAGGTCTACACCAATTCGCCATTTTCACTTTTCATCTAAATATATAAAAGAAGAAACTGACTGACTGACTGACTGACTGACTGACTGACTGACTGACTGACTGACATATCAACGCACAGCCCAAACCGCTGGTCCTAGAGATTCCAAATTTGGCACGTAGGTTCCTTATAAAGTCTAGGGGTGCACTAAGAAAGGATTTTTCAAAATTCAACCCCTAAGGGGGTGAAATGGGGGTCCGAAGTTTGTATGGGGAAACAAGATTAGCTGGACTATTTTATTCGAAACTTCACAGGAGTATTTCTAACGATAAATGAGTAAACACGTGTTTCAGGTTTTTTGAAAAATCAACCCCTAAAAGGGGGAAATGTGGTGACTAATTCTGATAATCGACATGGGTATTGTTTTTATGGTTTATTAGGTCGCTGGTAACGAAAATAACAAGGATTTTAAAATCCCACGTGGAGGACGTGAAATACCATCCCCTCCTGTTGGGGTGCGAGGGGGATGAAATGTCTAAATATTAATATGGGTGTCGTTTTTATGGTTTTTTGGGACGTTAATTACGAAAATGGCATCGGTTTTGAAATTAAATATTGTGGACATGAAAACTTTTGAATGTTTGTGCCAAATTGCAAGAAATAACTGACTGACTGAGTGACCAATATATCAACGCACAGCGCAAACTGCTGGTTCTAGAGATTCCAAATTTAGCATGTAGGTTCCATATAAGGTCTTGAGGTGCATTAAGAACGGATTTTTCTAAATTCAACCCCTAAGGGGGTGAAATGGGGGTCCGAAGTTTGTATAGGAAATCAAGATTAGTTAGATTATTTTATTCGAAACTTCACAGGAGTATTTCTAACGATAAATCAGTAAATATGTGTTTCAGGTTTTTTGAGAAATCAACCCCTAAAAGGGGGAAAGGTGGTGACAAATTCTGAAAATCGATATGGGTGTGGTTTCTATGGTTTATCGGGTCGCTGATTACGAAAACAACAATAATTTTAAAATCCCACGTGGAGGACGTGAAATACTATCCCCTTTGTTGGGGTCCGAGGGGGTTGGAATGTCTAAATATTAATATGGGTGTGATTATTGGGTCGTTTATTTCGAAAATGGCGTTGATTTTGAAATTTAATATTGCGGGCATGAAAACTTAAAAGTAGGTGCCAAATTGCAAGAAGAAACTGACTGAGTGAGTGAGTGACATATCAACGCACAGCCCAAACTGCTGGTTCGAGACTCGAGAGATACCAAATTTGGCATGTAGGTTCCTTATAAGGTCTAAAGGCGCATGATGTGCCGTGAATTCCCTATGAAGATACAACCTTTCTTGAGTCAATGTATTGTAAGTGGTTTTATTAATTAGTGCCGCCCGATACGGTTTCGACAAAAATCGATATTTGAGCGTCCGAGAGGACTCTTAATACGACTCCTAGGTAAAATTTGGCAAAAGTGGCGGCCATATTGCTTTTCTTAATTTTTGTCCCGATTTCGTTCAAAATCGATATCTGAGCGTCCGAGAGGTCCCCAAATACGACACCGAAGTAAAGTTTGAAAAAAGTGGCGGCAATATTGATTTTCTTAATTTCCGTCCAGATTTCATTCAAAATAGAAATCTGAGCGTCCGAGATGTCTCTTAATAAGAATCCGAAATAAAATTTGAAAAAGTCGCAGGCATATTGATTTTCTTCATTTTCTTCCCGATTTCGTTCAAAATCGATATCTGAGCGTCCGACAGGTCTCGTAATACGAATGCGAGGTAAAATTTGGAAAAAGTGGCGGCCATATTGATTTTTTCCCCTTCGGTCCCCGATTTCGTTAAAAATCGATATCTGAGCGTCCGAGAGGTCTCTTAATACGAATCCGAGGTAAAATTTGGAAAAAGTCGCAGCCATATTGATTTTTTCATCTTCTTCCTCATTTCATTCAAAATCGATATCTGAGCGTCCGAGAGGTCCCCGAATATGAATCCGAGGTAAAATTTGGAAAAAGTGGCAGCCATATTGATTTTCTTCATTTTCGTCCCGATTTCGTTCAAAATCGATATCTGTGTGTCCGAGAGGTCTCTTAATACGAATCCGAGGTAAAATTTGTGAAAGTGGCGGCCATATTGATTGTCTTTTTTTTCGTCCCGATTTCGTTTTAAATCGATATCTGAGCGTCCGAGAGGTCACCGAATACAAATCCGAGGTAAAATTTGGAAAAAGTGGCAGCCATATTGATTTTCTTCATTTCAACCCGATTTTGTTCAAAATCGATATCCGAGCGTCCGAGAGGTAATATGAATCCGAGGTAAAATTTGGAAAAAGTGGCAGCCATATTGATTTTCTTCATTTACAACCTGATTTCGTTCAAAATCGATATCTGAGCGTCCGAGAGGTCCCCTAATACGAATCCGAGGTAAAATTTGGAAAAAGTGGCGGCCATATTGATTTTCTTCATTTTCGTCCCGATTTCGTTCAAAATCGATATATGTGTGTCCGAGAGGTATCTTAATACGAATCAGAAGTAAAATTTGTGAAAGTGGCAGCCATATTGATTATCTTTTTTTTCGTCCCAATTTCGTTCAAAATCGATATCTGAGCGTCTGAGAGGTCTCTGAATACGAATCTGAGGTAAAATTTGGCACTCCATACATGCCTGTATGCAAAAAAAGTTTAATGTTACTATATAGGCGTGTGGGGTATCTATGGACTTGCTTTTAAAAACGACATAGAGGTTTCGATATTTTTTTCCATTTAAATCAACAAGTACGGTTGCCAGTTTTTGTTGCACTTTTAGCACCACCCAGGGGTCACGTGTAGGGTAACGGTGGGTACTCCCTACGGACGTGGTGCAACTTCGACCCCCCTTTGCCAAGTGAGTGGGCAACTTGACTGTTAGAAGTTCGCAAGCCGCTCGAAGGCCTCTAAGTAACTTGGCTTAACGATTGCAGCCGGGATCAACGGCTTAGCGTGCCTTCCAAAGCACGAGAGTCATTTAGTAACCACTCAAAGCGATCACCCATCCAAGAACTGACCTGCGCCCACATTGCTTAACCTCGCACACCGCACGCGGTAGGCGGGTGCCGCTGGGCCACGAGCGCTCTAAATTCTTGATAGTTTGTGCCAATTTGCAATTCAATCGGTCCAGTAAAAGCAACTTGGTTGTAACAGACGGACTGAAGTAAGGAGTGCGAATGGAAGTGAGGCCAAATTTTCTTTTTGGATGCTCCAATGGAAACTGGCAAAACCTACGTAATAAATTTAATTTTAGGAAAAATAAATGTTACACATGATATTGAATTAGCCGTATTTCTGTACTTCAAAAGACCAGAGTTTATGTCCGCTGCGCGCTGCTTGGTCGTTTACAGACCTATTGGTGTTACTGTAGTACACACATACATTTAGTAAGGGCCATTTAAGACATGCTTTTATTTCATCGGCCCTTTCCCCTTCGGCCTCTCGGAAATGTATGATAATAGTTTTCGATCCTTATTTTTGCCAAAATCAAATGAAATTCAACAGTTTGCCGGTTATCAGAATGTCTACTGACTTTTCATCTGTTCATCTGTTAATGAATCACAAACACCAGACTTCGTATAGCGAAACCCCACAATGTAACAACTACTTTTCTGGAGACCGCATCTAAATCGGTTCAGCCAATTGCGAGATAATCGTGGACAAACATACGAACCTGTTTTTGTAGACAGTTAAAAATTTCGCTTAGTACGCGGGCGAAGCCGCGGGCAAATGCTAGTTATATATAATTGTTTTTAACATGTACGAGTATGTATGTACACGTAAATAAAAAGTTAAAATATTTCTAACAATTTAAATAATGTTTTTAGTAAGATTTTTAGTAAGTGATGTGTGGAGAGTGACGAGGAAAGATTGATAAGAAGAGGGGAAGTTTGAAAGTGGCACCCGTGACGGCCGTGACTGAGAAAATGAGGAGCAGTAGGTTAGAATGGTATGGGCATGTAAATGAATGTCATATTGATAAAAGAATATTAGGGTTGAATGTCGAAGGACGAAGAGCGATCGGAAGGCCCAAAAACCATTGCATTGTGTTGGAACCCAGCAACGAACAAGCCATCTGCCAAGTGTATATATAAGATATATAAGATATCAATATAAGAATGTATCTGAATCGATCTCCAATAGTCTCTTCTTACGGCCTGTTGACAAGGGTGAACTTAAAAATATTATAAAGTCACTCAGTAAAAAAAAAAGTTGTGGCCATGACTTGATTCCCGTACAAGTCATTAAGGCTAGTGTTGATTATATTCTTGATCCCCTGATATATATTTTGAACCTTACGCTTGAAACAGGAATATTTCCTAATGAACTAAAAAAAGCACTTATCAAACCATTATATAAAAAAGGCGCGAAAGATCAAATTGGCGACTACAGGCCCATAGCACTACTTCCAACTTTCTTGAAAATTTTTGAGAAAGTAATATACAAACGTTTATTTGATTTTTTAGAAGTTAACAAAACATTAAGTCCTAATCAATACGGGTTTCTAAAAGGTAAATCTACTTCATTGGCAATGTTTAAAATTTTTATGCATATGTATGTATGTATGTATGTAAGCACTTTATTGTACACAATTACAGGTTGAAACATAAAGAGGTCACAGAGACAGAGGGCAGAGGGCATATTTGGAATGAAGTTAATAATAAAAACCTTACTATTAGATTTGTCTAAGGCATTTGACTGTGTTGTTCACGAGACTGTTCTGCATCAGCTAGAACATTTAGGAGTACGAGGAAATGCTCTCAATCTCTTCAAAACCTACTTATGTCAAAGAAAACAAGCAACAGTCATTGAATACTATAATCACTCAAGAAAATCCATTGAACAACAGCAATCTGAATTTGAGGTTGTCAGTGTAGGGGTTCCACAAGGGAGTGTATTAGGCCCACTCATTTTCCTAATTTATATCAATGAGTTTCCTAAAATTGTAAATGAGTTATGTGTCTTATTCGCCGATGATGCTACACTACTATTCACAGGTTCAAGCATAAGGCAACAAATTCAAAATAATATTAGCAACACACTGGGTGTTGTAGTTAAATGGCTGAATAGTTTAAATCTAAACGTTAATCTTAGCAAAACTAAGATCATGCAATTCCGTAATTATAGGACTGAACCTATAGCTTTAAATGTAACAGAAGGAGCGGTAACTATCGAACAAGTTGATAGCGCTAACTTTCTAGGAATTAAAATAGATACGCACTTAAACTGGAAAGCTCACATTGTGGATTTAAACAATAGATTAGCGAAAGCCTGTTATGCCCTATCAGTACTTTCTGAAACCTGTTCAGAGAGCATTATCAAAAGTGCATACTATGGTAATGTGTTTTCACTGCTCACATATGGCATTATCTTTTGGGGTGACTCCGTTGACGTTCTAACTACGTTCAGATTGCAGAAGAGATGCTTACGCACGATGTACCACTTGCACAATCGCCACTCCCTTAGAAATACTTTCAAAGAAAAGAAATTCCTGACGCTTACTGGAATCTACATTTATGAGCTGTGTCTCTTTGTCAAACGTAATGATCAGTATTTTACAAAAATGTCATCATCAAATAATAATTTGCGCACTCAATATAAATATAATTACCGCATTCCCAAGGTCAACAATAAGATTATGTATAAAAGTGCTTTTATTGCTGCCATGAGGGTATTCAACAAATTACCTCTTGATATAAAATGCTTAGACGGTATAAAGTTTCAAAATACCTTGAAACGCTGGCTCATTAGTAAAGCCTTCTATAGCATTAATGAATTTTATATGTAGATGTACCATAATAAATAAATTTAAATGTATATTTGTAATTTACTATTTAATGTTTGTATTGTATGTCTGTGATAGACAAACTGTTGGATCTAATATATATTTAAATTATCACCTTTGTACACAGTTGAACAATAAACGTGATTCTGATTCTGATTCTGTATGCAAGCGGTAAATACCGCGCAGTACACTACACGCGTAAGAACAAAATCCAGTATCAAACGAACAACTAAAACTGCGACCAAGATAACGATCTTTGCAAAACTTCCTATATCCGGCTTAAAATCCACCTGCGCTGGTACTTGCCCGTATTTGGCACCGGCTCCGCTAATGGACAGATTTGGCACGGCGCCCCGCGCCAAGAGCCAATGCCAAGGCTGACTACGTAATACTTACATGGTGACCGTTGTTACGAGCGTGTTTTGTTTTAGTTTAATGAATGAAACCCTTTGAACGCAGTTCGGCACAAATGTCGCGCACGCTCTTTGTTCCAAGAGGTCGAATTTGAATTGCAAATGAGAGGATAAATGACATTATAATGACGATAAGGGTCAAACCACGAAACAGAAAAAACAGTGGAATTGACATACGGGCTGATTACTTCCATCAACACGCTGTCGCAAAAACTCACACTATCTATCAAATATTAACTACAAAGATAAATCGAACGTTACTGGCCGTAGCGTTTTACTTCCGAAGAAATTATAAACCACGGCAGTTAACGTATTTTAAACCTTATGTTTAAGTGACACTCGAAATTACATAAACATAACGCTTGTTTCTTACTTTACGACACTTCTACTGTTTTTTAGTCTGTTCTGTGGATCACTTAAGTCCCATAAAATCGGAGCATAACATATATTATTTTTCTCCCAATAATTCGCATACTACATTTCAAGACGTTCCGAATTTTAAACGGATTGTTTTAGTAGATTCGAAGATCTGCGCTCGCTTCCCTCGTTTGTCAAAAAATCCTTTCTACGATCTGAGTTTACTTAAACCTTGCTTGAAAGTATGGTGCAATGCATCATCTTACAACCGAAAGACGTCCACAGCTGGACAAAGGCCGCCCCCAAGGATTTCCACAATAACCGAAAGATCGAATGATCTGGTCAAGATCGCCAGAAGCCGTTGGACGATGGCGGCGCAAGATCGGTCATTGTGACGATCTGTTTTACTGTTTATCTCAGAATTCTATTTTTTTTCCTGCACAAACTCATGAGCATTCTTCATCCAGATCATGAAAAAATGTCATGAATTTTTTATTCCACTATGTGACCTAATTTCATATATTTATTATATTGTATGGACCGTCACATGATTAAGGAAAATTGAGGACTGATTTTCATATTCCTAGGTATGTTCAATATTTCCAATAAACATTATGGCTGTAAAACCCAGAAACTACCATTTCCATTAACTATTTTCATTCTTAACTGGTGAGGTGACATTTACAACGTCAGGCTTAACTAGAGGTACAAGATAAAACGCAGTAATCCTCTTTGCCGTAACATTTCTAGTTTTATAGCTGAATATTTCACTTTGACTATACCTTGGAGGATTAACTGTGAGCGAAACAAAAGATATAAGCTAATTCTCGAGTTTCTCCGTGTTCTCGAGTTTTAGAGGAAATAATTTGGCTTTCAAGTATACAATTACATACCAATAAAACGTATAGGTTCCTATATGAACATACATTAAGCTCCTATGGGGACCATTACGGACTACACTAATACCGCAACTCTTCCCCAATCATTGGTGAGAGAAGGCATGTGTCCAGTAAAACGTAAGTATATAAGTTGATTCAGTTGGTCCTTAACTATATTTGACAAAAAAAGGGACAGAAAAGAAAACGAGTAGAACTCCGAGCAGATTATGAATAAAATATTCTTCTCCAACGGAAACAACAGAAAAGTGTCGCAACCTTTGGCAAAGATTTCCCAACGTTCGAATTCGGGGCAAGCTGAAATTTATGTCATAGTGGAACTATTTTAAAATGTTTATGTGTGTATGTCAAAGCATTCAACTAAATGCATCACGGTGTAGGAGTTGTGTATCTATATGCCTACCTACAGTCCGCAGTAGATTTCAATCAATTTTCGACTCTATTATTTGTATGTTAAGGTACAAAAGTGATAGACAACTTTCTAGACTTACCTACTGTACATAAATAAACTAAAACTATGTGGGAGCGTAATGGCCGTCGGCACACAAAAGGAAATTCATCGGAATATGAATTTTACTACTATAAGATAAGTTTATTGTAATGTAATGGACCCGAAGAATCCATACACGTCTCGGCGAATGTGTGCCCAGCAGGGTAATCTCGTGATCTTTTGAGCGATACGTCGATAGGTAGATCTAATTGGCATTTTGTGTAGAGAAAATGATATTTAGATGTACCTTAATGCACGCTCGAAAATGTTAATTAATTACTCCGCAGTAGTCCGCAGTTTAGTGGTTAATTGTTGCAAAAAAGTTGTGGACAATCTTAAAACACAAATCATCAATCTAATCGCAAACTAAGCAATGTTATGGGTGCTAGTCGATGATATACATATTTATATAGATAAATATTTAAATAAATAGAAAACATCCAAGTCTCAGGAACCGATTCTTGCTCATCACATAAATAAAAGCCTTGACCGGGATTCGAACCCGGGACCACCAGATTCGTAGGGGCTATCCATCCACCACCATGTGTTCATGTTATTCTTTTATAGTTGTATTGTAAGCTCATACGTAAAAGAACCCTTTTTTCTGGGAGGAAAATCCTTTTTTTATATATAATTTATTCTGCAAATAGGCCACAAGGCCACTTTTACATGTCAAAGCGTGAATTTATACAATTAAAAAAAACTGAAAATCTTACTTAATAATAATGATTAAAAAATATACTGATTAACAATTCAATGAAAATAAATTTACAAATATTAAGGACGTATTGAATACGATCTGTGTCCGAATAAACAAAAAGTATATAAAATTAATTTAATATTTTTGAGATGTATAGAGGTATGGTCTCTGAGCGTCCAAATACGATTAATACAAAAAAGGATACCACCGCACCGTGGGGACAATGCGGTGGTTATGTCGGACTTGCACCGACCAAAAACCCTCCGATCGTCCTCCTCAACTAATTTACGTAAAAGAACCCTGGATGCGTACTTACAAAATCAATATTCAATTTTGATTCTGACATAACAAGAACAACATAAATCAGTAAATATCGATAAATCCGTTACATAACACTTAATTCGCGAACATTTCGCCCGGAGGTCCGTGTCCCATCATAGAACTGGTCCCATCTAGGCTAAGTTGCCTCACCACTTACATAACTTGTGTCTAGCCAAGTTCAACTTGGATTCGCTCAAGAATTCACACAGCTTGGGTACTGTTATTTCTGTACACTTGACGGTTTTCCAGACTGGGTCATATCTACACGTATTTAGGTTCTCGTCTTTCCTGATTTGACATATCTAAAGTTTAGGGTTGTAAAGCCTTGTACAGATACGTAAATGTATTTTACCAACGTAAAAAAAGGTTTATAAAGCCTAATTTGTGTCCAAACTCATAATCAGGATAAACGGCGTCTTCATTTCTGTAAAATAATAACCATAACTTACATGCGCATACGCCGTTAACCGCTTACCATCAGGCGGGCCGTACGCTTGTTTGCCATCGACGTTGTATTAAAAATGACTATCTCACCAGATGTCACCTATCAAATTAGAGCATTCAGGTTGTTAAAAAATGTCGTGAAATGGTGACATCGTCATCGTTACTAAAATTACTTATTTGTGACCAGTAACTATTTTAGTTAGAAAAATCTTTCAATTCGGTCTTACGGGTCAAGCCGAGGCTAAGATTTTGCGATGTCACCTGGAAATGTCTTCAAAAATGCGAAGTTACTTCCCCAGTTGCGCTGATTCAAATGTGAGATGATGCACGGGACGTCAAGGTGCTTCGAATTCCACCCGAGGCGACTGTTTACTGTTTTTTTACTTTGATTGGAATTTACCTCTAATTTCGTTAGCGGACGCTTTAGCTTGGTAAATTTACAGTTAAAAGTATAAATATTAATGTATAAGTATAAATTATAAAAAATAGAGTCGATCAATTTATTAACTGATTGACACCATAATCTATTGATACATTCGCAAATCTGCTGTTTTGCAATAGGTACCACGTGTAGTAACCATTATATATAAAGAAAGGACTCGTGTTTGCCAAGGTGATGTTGTGAATAAATTATAATAATATTCCCATTATAATGCAGGTTTAACTAGCTTGGTTAGATTGATTAAATTGTTAGTGAAACTATTAAAAACATGTCTACGTAATTAACCATTGGTTCATTTGGCTAAGGCATTTACGATTATCAATTATGTGCTTGATATTTATGGACACATAAACGTTAGAAAATATAATTTAGCAAATGTTCCTCATTATGTTTTAAATGAAGTTTAAATCCAAGACCAATCTTTCACGCATGGATGTAGCTTGAAATCGCTCCATTCATTTTAGTTTTGTGTCATGTAACTATCTTTGTAATAAATGTTTCTCCAGCTAACACGTTTAGCTAGACTGTGTTAGCCTAAGGAAAGTAAGGAATAAATAAATAGAACTCGTTCATCTTCTATATATCATCATCATCATCATCAGCTATAGTCCGTCCACTGCTGAACGCAGGCCTCCATCATTCTGGGCTTTCTCTATCCAGCCACTGCCAGCAAACCTCTTAAGGTCATCAGTCCAACGAGTTGCAGGACGTCCCACACTACGCTTGCCTAATCGCTGTCTCCACTCCAGAACTCGTCTGCTCCAACGGTTATCGGTGACTGTCGGTGATGACTAGATGATTTCTTGTCCCCACTCTCACAGTACATCCACGGGAACTCTGGCGACCTTACCACCAGGAACACACCACTTACCTAAACCGCAAGAGTTAATTTACTTTTTCATGATATTACTATCAAAAACATACTTATCAAAAAACTAATCTAATAAGCTGCTGCCAGTGGGTAACGTTCCCAAAATGCTGGCGGCAGTGTCACGTTGAATGGCAATGCTCAATCTCTTTGTCAAATTTAGTCCAGCATGTTGTTCATGTGTTGCGTCGACCACGCCTGGGCGAATCTCCGGCGTTTTGAAACGCTCGTTTCTAACTTGATTATCGGGTACACGATTATATATACAACGGGTAGAACAAACCGCGAGAATTTTGATCAACAAGACTCAGAACCGATATCGGTTTAAGTTTTTAACAAAAGTTAACCCTGGTTATCATTTTCATTTAACATAATGAAGTAAAAGAAGTATGTAAGGACCGTAGTATTTGGCGTTCTTTGGTCTCTGCCTACCCCATGGGATAACTGCGAGAGTTTATGTATGTATGTATGTCAAATGTAATGAGATGACAATGACGAAAAAACGCTGTAAAAACGCCGAATATTCACCCGCCTAGAGTCTAGAAAAAGCTTTATATGTTTTTGGGCTCCCGGTCCCCGCGGTCTCAGTATTAAATAATTTCATTAAAAAATTACTTATATATGTCACTTAGTATATTTTATTTTCTTTTTATTGTGATAATTTGATGGTATACTATATATATATATACCTACCCACCACCACCACATCAGCCCTAGGACGTCCACTGCTGGACATAGGCCTCCCCCAATTGGCATGCGGGTTGGCGATCGCAGTATCTCCACCGCACTCTAGGAATGCTGCTGCCCATTCCCCGGTGGTCTTGGTCGTAGTTTAAGGACATACCCGGGTCCAATACCTACACTATGTTATAAATCGTAACATGAGGCGTCTACCCCATTGTCAACGAAGATATATACCTAGTAACGTAAACAAGTGTCTGAATAAATTGTCTTTATCTTTAAATATTTAGAATGAGGTGGAGGACGCCACGCTACTGATAAACAGACACACAAACACATGTGATACTCGAACACAAATGTTTCGCAAACTATCTGCATAGTTTTCTGCTATTATCGAATCTTTATCTCGGTCCATCTTTTTTGCGCATTCTTTGAAACAAATGGATTTTCAAGTGGTAAACATTTTGATAGGTAAAAAATTGCAGTAGGCAATTAAGATTTATCTCTATTTATGTAAGCATTGTGAAATGAAGGTTAACTGATTGTTTTAGGAGTATTTAAACTGTATCTACTTATCATGGATGGTTTGAAAAAATCTGTACTGTATCCATGTTTGTCGCGTGGTAAAGATAGATTTGACATAAAAAGGCAGATTTTTATTTAGTACTTAAATAGGTACGTCTTTCGCCTAATAACTCCGTTTATTAGAATAGAAGTCACCATGTATAACGAACTTAATTAAACACGGAACATTGTCTACTTAAAACAAATCTCTAAAAAGCCATTTATTTCGAACTTTATTCAACGTCGCTTCTTACAGAGTTGCCAGCTTCAGAATGGAATGGAATCACCGGCAATGAACACCGTACCACTTAACAACAAAAGCGTAATAACTCGACAATTACATCCATTAAAATCAATCTTAACACCTTTCAATTACGTCTATAATTGTACTAGTTTACATAGCAATTTGTTTCTCTTTTGTTTTAAAAGAGCGATACACAATTTGAAATTAGAACTTGAACGTACGACCATCCTGAAAGACCTCCCTCATCGGCCGTTTCAGACAAAATTTGTTGAGGAACAAGGAACAAGGTTTCACGGAACAATGCAGTTCAAATTATATTGGACGTAGAGTACATTAAAATTTAACATGTTGTTGGCCAGTTTCCAATATGGCGTGTGTCGAGGCATTTCAGTGAATCTAAGTTTTATTATTGTTTTACGTGAGCTGTGAGGTAATTGGTGTTGTATCAATTCGACATAAATTTACATCTTGTTTTGTTCTGTGGAATTTACAGTACCTTGTGGTTTAGTTGATAATTGGTATACCTATACATATAGTAGGAATAGAAAAATTTAAGAATAACAAAGTGGATATGGAAATTTATTACAAAAATGTAGAGAAGGAATTCTAAAACATAACTCTAGACAATAATTGTATGATTTATTTCTTATTTATTTATTTATTTTACCTAATTACGTTAGTCAGTCAAGTCAAACCAATCCGGAGAGTGAGAGAGAGACAAATGTATGCCTTTCTTATAATAGTACTCATGGTACCGCGTATAAGTAAATAGTGCTCACAAAATACAGAATTAATTTATACCGTTCAAAAAATATAATTTTGGGATTTAGAGACCAACATTATTAATTAATGTTAAAAACCTGTCAGCATGAAGAAGTAATTGTAGTTTACGGTTGTTGACACTGGTAATTAACACAAAAAACCGTTCATTAAAACTTCTATAGCCCGCATACAAAGAAAGTTTTAATTATCTTCTCATGCTCTTTAGGAAGATAATAGGAGCGTATGTGAAAATTCGGTCACAGAACTAGATCTTATGTTACCGTTCTTTGTCATTGTCACCAAGTTTATTCTACTATTGGTACCTAATTGTATCAGTGCTACCAATTCGCACAAAAGATTCTCAGCACTAAATCATTAGTAAAGGCGGTTATAAAGATGTACTCCATTTTTACCCTATTAAGAGTATTTAAAGGGCTTCACGCGCTAAATATCATCGATTTTTGACAACTGTTTAGTTGATATTCCTCCGTCAAAACTGAAGATATATTTATGCAAGAGCCAAATTATTAAAAAAATGATAATTATTTTTCTATGATTTATTCAAAGATGGTCCAAAAAAGTTCTATCGATATTAGCATTGATATGATATTAGATTTTTCTTGTTCGCTATTGACGCATTTAATAACGTAAGCGAGATGTTTATTTCTAACCCAGTTTCACTAAAGTTACGGCCAAAAAAATGGTTTTTTCTCTTGAAAACAGTGCTTTTTAAAGTAAATACGACCTATTTCGGTAAATCCTGGTACTGGTCGTTAAAACACCCCGATTCCTGTTTGAATGTCAACTTTACGTAAGTACCTAGTTGCGGAATAATGACCAATTTTTTTCTCCGAATATGGACTCTTTGGGCTCATTATGCTCAGAATCAATAACGTTATCGATTCTAAAAGGACGAAAATAACGTGTCCCCTGATTAGTTTTGTAACTTTTCATATAAGTAGGTACCTACATTTATGTAAGACAACCAACAAGCGGTAACAAGAGCGACATCGAAATTTTGTATGTTGCGGACAAATTTTCTTCTTCTAGGATCAATTGTGTCCTGCGATTTGGAGTCGATAAGGCTAAAAAGTCCATATTCTAAGAAAATATTGCATTTTTCCATTTGTTTTAATTTCCCAATAATAAAGTACAACATTATGTTGGCAATTTTTTTATAGTTTTTTTATATTATGACGGTGGCAAACAAGCTTACGGCCTGCCTGATGGTAAGCAAACACCGTAGCCAATGGACACTTGCGACTCCAGTGAAATCACAAGTGCGTTGCCGACCCTTTATTGATTTATTAGTTAATAGTAGTTAAGTATCTATATCTGGGTTAAGATAAGTAAGAATAGGTAGTTTTAAAACACAAATACATGACAATGTCGTGAAAAAATAGACACATACTTTCGTAGCACACTGTACTGCATCACGATAACTTTGTATTCTCATTACAAAGTTAGAAAACTAAAAAATGATACCTTTACCTAACGCGCCTTCTAGAAATAACGAAAATTTGAAGGAACGATTTCCCTACGGACTTAGAGAAGATTTCCTACGGGAGAAAGGTTGAGTTAAAATATTTTCAACGTGTGAAAATAGAAATAGATACAACTTTTATTACCGTGCTATGTTAATATATTGTGACAACGTCGCTACGTAGCTTTGAGTGAGTAATAAAATGAATAATAAGTTGGATGTCAACAGCTAATAAAATGTGTCCTTCGGCTCATGCTTGGTAAATAATCGTCAAAATGAGTAGATTTGTAACAATTTTATCCATTAACAATAACAACGGGAAATACAGAAAACATTAGATTACAATATGCAAGGCAGGAAATTTGAGGAGTTCCTTCGATTCCTCCTGGATCCCATCATCAGAACTTCACCAAATTTATATGTGACCAACTTAGGGGTACCTGCTTTGAAACATGAAAAGAATTATCAAAATCGGTCAACGTGGTCAAGAGTTATACATACATTACATACCTACATACATAAAAAAAGAAACAAAAAAATGCAAACGAACTGAGAACCTCCTTCCTTCTGTTGAAGTCGGTTAAAAATATATTTTACTCTAGCTGAAAATATTGGTTAATAAGGGCTTTCAGGGACCCGTCATCCTGCTATCATGGATGAGAACTGTAAAAATATGTCCTTTTACTCGTACAATTGGGATTTTTATAAGGAAAACTCTCTTCTTCCCAAATTATCAGAATAAAATACTCACTTGACACTCTTTACCGTCGATTCCAAAAAAACTAGTGCTCACGCAAATTGTTGGGATTGGGTAGCCGATCCCGGGCATCCTTCAGGATATGCAGCTGCACTGGGATAAGTCTGGGATGATATTGACGATGAATGAATGAATGATCAGAATAAATGTACTTTTATTGCCCAGTGCGAATTTAATGTCATTTCCTAGCAATTTCTAGGACTCGTTACGCCTTAGCCACTTGACCTGAGCATAAATTACGCTAGTAAGGAACTGGCTCATAATTCTTCTCATACTGACACCGCATTAGAATACTAGTATATAGTCACAAACTTAACTACCGTTTTAAGTTCAACCTAAGTGTTACGAGTAACGGGTATTCCTTAAAGCGGTACCTGCCAATTTTTCGCACAGTACTCTAATTACAATTATAACGAGAACTTGAAACTAATCCATCAAATGAAAACCTTAAAAGTCGGATCTCGATCAGTGAAACAGTCCAAACACAACCATATTCGAAGCGGAATACAGTCCCAATTCCGAAAACTGAAGCGTTACAGTAAGACTTTTTGAGAATTACCACTTGAAACAGTACCTCACAGTACAGTTGATACCAATTTAGGTAGCCCTCCGAAAGCATTCATATTGTTCGAGAACCCGGACCACTTCAGTTGGACATAGCGACCAATGTAAAATGACCTTTCAATATAAACACATTTAACTAAGTCGTGGGCCTTTGCTCAATGGTATAATAATGACAGCGCTGGTTCGAAACAAAAGGGCATCAAATAAATAATAGAAGCTAATTTTATTTTAGATTGTATTAGAAGGTACCAAGGTTGAAATTCAAATAGTTTTCTTTGGAAATAATGCATTTCAATTGGTTGGAGCGAGTGACTCATCCAAGTCAACATGAAATAATCGATTTAGTAGAGTTTTTTCGATGTTTTTTAGTCGATAGTAAAAACATGTTGAATCCATGACTTACTGACTTAGATTTTAATGGTTTTGGGATGTAACCAATGTAACATTAGTCATGTAATAGCTATGTTAGATATTTTACGGCTTGAAAAGAAATTATTAATGAATGATCTCACTTTTACGTACAGTTATTTAAAGTTTAAAACTGTTATTAATTTATTGTAGCAAAGTTAACAGTTACATTCAAAGGTTACGATTGCGGTGGGAGTTTAATGAATTACCATAAATGATGTAAACATGTTAAGATTTTCGGAGAGCCGAATAGAGACCACAGATTAGTAAGGGTTCAGACCGCCAACTTACGAACCAAAAATATAGACCGTAAGCAACTATATTTAATCTGTACCCGCTGGTAGATTTTTGACGTTTATTTTTTTTTTAATTACTAAATGGCACTGTGGCAATGGAACTTACTGTGAACATCAAACGATTAATATACATAGCTCATTTAAATTTAACTTTGTGTAGAAACTCACGGCATTTTCAATTGAACACCAACGTCTGATTTAAAATGAAAATGGTGATCAATTGAAATACCGTGAACTATTTTTTGCCACATCTTAGTTAAATGAAATTAAACAACATTTTACTTATCAACAGATTAATTTTTTAATGTACCTCATCTCATATCCGGGAAAACAACCACAACACTCGTACATTTTGCAAAATGAGAACTTGCATGCCATGCCACATACGACGCACTTCACTATCTTCTATTTGTTGTCCAAATAATGGTTATTACGCGTTTCCACATGAGTTTTCGATTAGCTACACACTGTTTCGTTTGTTAACTTCATAATAAAGCAGTCAATACTACAAATTGAATAACAACAGTTGCAAAAATTAAAAAAATGGTCTTAGATTACCAGCAAATTCCGAGGAAACGCCATTTTGATTTGTCACTTTGTTTTGACATCCAATCAGCAAAACATCAGTCACGGCAGTAGCGAATCACAGCTCGGTAAGTCGTCAAAATCTTTTTGACACAATATGGCGGCTATCATACACGTTTTGTTCTACGTAGATAAACAGCCGTGATAGAGACCTCGCGGTGACGTATATACTTAGAGGAGTTAGAGGGCTCGCCACTATTTCGCACAGAAACAGTAGCGTGACAAAACGGGTGTGGCCTGGGTCTTTTGAATTATAACTAAAGCGTACCCGCTGCTGAACGGTAAACCACACCATCACGTTTGAAACGCACTGCAGGCCTCTGATGGTTGCCAGTTTATCACTAATCGTCGTGGATAAGACGCCCGTCACTCTCGCACTCGCATACTTGTCAGAACGTGACGCATGTCTTATCCACGACGATAAGTGATAAAATGGCAACCATCACAGGCCCGCAAAGCGAGGCGGTTTCGTGGTAAAGCGAATGCGGTCTGGGGCACGCCGCACCAAAAAACCGCGCGGTAGAGCGGAGGCGGCGTGTGTGACATATGAAGCAGTAATCGACAGTCGTCAGTTTCGGAAAGATCAAAACTGCAAAACCGCCTCGGCCTCGCAATACGTAATCATCATCATCATCATCATCATCATTTCAGCCGAATGACGTCCACTGCTGGACATAGGCCTCCCCCAAAGACTTCCACAATGACCGGTCCTGCGCCACCCGCAGCCAGCGGACACCCGCGACCCTTACCAGGTCATGAGTCCACCGTGTGGGGGGCCTGCCCACGCTACGCCTTCTGGTACGTGGTCGCCACTCGAGACCTTTCCGCCGTAATAGATTTAAAAAAAACTACGATTAAAATACTACGAGTAAACGAATGATCATTGATTAGTTAGGGCTGTATTGAATGACAATGAAAACTTGTATACAGTGGCATTTGGATTGCACATATTCTTTGTAACATAACGGACCACCGGCATAGGCATTTAATATTTTATTGTTACAGCTGGCCACAAAGTTATGGTTTGTGCTACTTGTGAATTAATGAACAACTTGCGGTTCATTCAATGTTTTATTTCCATTTAGGTTGCGGTTATATTGACATAAGCGGTCCCAGGAGCGGGTTCGCATAACTTTGAAGTCTGCAGGGTAACCACGTAACTTTTCCAAAAAACAGTGTTTTTAGCCTAAAATTGTTAAGCCTAAAGTTTGATGCTATATATCTCGAAGACGGTAAGCTTTGAAGTATATATGGGATACTGTTTCGGTAAAATCTCCTTGTTGTTGATACTATAAGATGCAAAAAATCACGAAAAAAACGGAAAGTTACAAATCGAAGGAGCTGGAAGATAGGAGCCCCTTAACCGGTTCATCTATCCAATCGGTATGAGGGCCGCGCCGTTATGATGACAGAGTTATGTCATTATTAAATCTTATAAAATTGTGCAATTTTACTATGCAATAATCGTCAGCTATCCCATTCATTAAAGCTGCCTTTGCTGACGGGACATAGTTTGCGACCTGACTAGCCACAGACTGTGTCTTGTCTAATTTTAAATTTAATCTTTAATATTGTATCTATGAACAGAATAGCAGCAAATAAATTGTCCTCTATTTGTTTTTTTTTTTCTACATTTCACTGTTAATCTATGCATATTGTGTCCTTCCGTAATTAATAAGATACCTAGCATTCATTTTGTGTCGGCTAGACTATAATTATGTAATGGTGTTCTTATTGTTGAAGGTCCTAAATAAATAAATAAATTCAAAACATTTTAGTTCTGTCAAAACGCCATATTGGCTTTCATAACTACTCGTAACTTGCATTGCCCATCAACTTCACGCTTACTTAGTTAGGACGGGTTGCACGAAACCGTATGTTAACGTAAACTCAGTGTTTTTTAAAATATGAATGTATGGGAAATTTGATAAGTGTCCTAAGGATGACAGCTGCTGGCGCTATATTTAACGTTGTTCTACCTAATCGTAAGTTGCTGCAATGCAACCCGCCCTTTATATTATTAGTTTGTGACATTCTTCTGTACTTTCGACTTTTTAAGAATTTGTTTAATCATTTGCTTAAACGAAATATCGAACAGAAAATACCTATACTATACCGCTTGTATATCGCTGTATATTGCTTGTATGTTTTATGGCATTAAGTCCGCCTTTTGTACTATAAGTTTTACTTTGGTGCAATAATGACTAAATAAATAAATAAACCGAAAAGACCTATACTATACCGCTTGTATATCGCTGTTTATTACATGTGTAAATCTAATACGGTTAGTTCACAGTCAGTAACATGTTTCAGCTGTTTTCATTCATTCATACATTTCACTGCTTACAAAAAAATCTCTTAGTAAGAGATTTTTAAGTAAAATATATTTCATAGACAGTGGAAAAAATTGACAGAAAGTTATTCATCCGCACTTGTTAATTCCTAAATTGACAGGTAGCCAGCGAAATTGTCTGCAAATCTATTTTATCCATGCCCAATATTATTCGAACCGCATAGTATTTAGTTATATCTATTATGTGCATCGCTCGCTCTTGCGTGATCTTGATATTGAAATGAACTACAAAGTTATCTTAAATGTTCTGTTTATGTACGTCACGCAGATTATTAATTGGTTAATTAATTAATAAATATATGCCAAGGTCGCGCAGATATGATTCTTATTTATAAAGACAGTTACTTTCTTTTAATGACGCCGATGTAGTTTACACTGCATGAAAGTTTGCTTTTAAGCTTTTCTTAGGCACGTTTTTAAAGTTCTCTATGAATACTGTTGGGTTAAATCATCCTGGGCTTTTCAAGTTAGTTACTTTTTAACGTTTCCTAGAAACACAAATCATATCTACTAAGATGCGTATAGTATTAGATGGTTCAAACAAAACTGTATTTGACTGCATATGCCAAATTTTGTAGGTTAACATAATATGTAACTCGTATCTAAGAATCATGTCATGTTATAAATTGAACTCCATCCACTCTGAAAATCAGGTTATTTTCTACAAGGCATGAATACTTTTTCAATACATTGACCTATGTAATGATAGATATATCCATCGTTCAGTTGAGCGACGATGACAAATGATGCTCGCGTTTTACCAACTCAAATAATAAAGTGATTCAAGTATGTATGATGAGCATAGGCGCTTACTACCTTTTTGTTTTATAATGAAGCATACCGTAGTACGCAATACTTGGCAGAGCTCGCTTCATGTTTTCTTTTGTCAAAAGAAAAAGAGCTTATATTATTTATTACTATGAATTGAGTTAATGTCTTTTTACTTGTTTATAATAACATTTCTTCTAGGTGCGGTTGTTAATGGACGGTGGATATTTTTGGCATTTGCATAGATACATAAATATAAGCACATCGATCATTGTTAGTGATGGCGGTAAAAAAAATATCTTTGCCCCATATCGAAGCACTGGTTTTGTTTGGAGAAGAATATTACGACATGCATTAAGGCGGGAGGGAGAATAAATTTACCATCAATTTGAAATAGTATGTACTTAGGTACAGTGTTGTCAAAAAAACTAATGCTTAAAGATGAATACTCTATTATATTGCAAATATTGTGAATACACTTTAAATGTAAAACAAATATCGGTAATTAGAAGACGAATATGCAGATATGTATGTGAAGATGGATGTGGGATGCCCATTCTGGATCATTAATCATAAATAAAATAAATAAATAAAATATTGGGGGACCATCTTACACAAATCAACCCAAACTAAGCAAAGCTTGTACTATGGGTACTAGATAACGATATAAATATGTACTTATATAGATAAATACATACTTAAATACATAGAAAACATCCAAGACCCAAGAAAAAATATCCGTAATCATGGTTAAATATTTATGTTTTATCGTTGTCTTATTTAAAAAATATTTATGTTTAGTAAAATATATATCAAAAATTAGTGAGTTCGAACGCAGGTAACTCGTAAGTTGTAATAACTCTAAACGTGACACACGAAAGTTATATATTTCTAACTAAAAAACGATCAGATGTACACTTTGAGTAATGATTGCAAGAAGTTATACAACAATAGGACCCGGGTATGTCCTAAAACTACGACCAAGACCACCGGAGGATGGGCAGCAGCATCCCTGGAGTGCGGTGGAGATACTGCGATCGCCAACCCGCATGCCAAGCGTGGCGATTATGGCAATTACCCCTCATGACATACACAAACAGGCCACGGTCCCGAGGTTCCGGCGACCCCCGGTACCCTGTTTCTGGTAGCGGCCAGGGTACTAGCGGGGTCAGGGGTGTGAAGAATCTCCGGTTAAGATCTGGCTACCACCACCGACGACTTCTGGCCCTGGCAACATACAACACACGAACACTGCGGACCGACGAAAAGATAGCGGAACTGGAGGAAGGATTGAGCAAGTTGCGTTGGGATATCGTAGGGTTATCTGAAGTCCGAAGAGAGGGGGAGGACACGATAACCCTTAAGTCCGGCAACTTGCTCTATTTCCGGGAGGGCGACCAACAGTCCCAGGGAGGTGTCGGGTTTATCGTCCACAAATCCCTCGTGAACAACGTGGTGAAGATCGAGAGTGTGTCGGCTAGGGTGGCGTACCTTATACTCAGAGTATCCGAGAGGTACTCGTTGACGGTCATACAGGTGTACGCGCCGACCTCGGCACACTCCGACGACGAGGTGGAGGCTATGTATGAGGATATATCAAAGGTCATGCATAGTTCCAAAACCTACTTCACCGTTGTTATGGGGGATTTCAACGCAAAACTGGGCAAGAGAGACGGCGAAGAGCCGAGAGTGGGGCAATTTGGAGTTGGAAGTCGGAACCACCGGGGCCAACTACTGGCTGGTTTCTTGGAGAAGGAGGGACTCTACATGATGAACTCCTTCTTCAAGAAACGCGAGCACAGGAAGTGGACCCAGGTCCACCAGGTCCACCCAGGTCGGGACTCATCCAGATGAGTCCCGACGGTGCAACAAAAAACGAATTGACTTCATCATGTCGACGAAGAGGCATATATTCAATGATGTCTCTGTGATCAATGCGGTTAAAACCGGAAGTGATCATCGTTTGGTAAGAGGCACATTGAATATATGCGTCAAGCTAGAGCGCTCTCGATTGATGAAGTCCACGCTCCGTCCAGCAGCAGTCCAAATCCAAAACCCCGAGAGCTTTCAGCTGGAACTCCAAAACCGTTTCGATTGTCTAGGCGGCGATGTGGACGAATTCAACGACGGGTTTGTGGAAGCTGTCCATAGCATTGGGTCTAAGTTCTTTAAGGCCCAACGAACTCAAAGAGCCAAAAGGCTCTCTATCTCCACTCAGAAGCTCATCGAGGAAAGGAATTAGATGATTCTGCAGTCTTCAGCCAATGCGAAATTATACAGGCAGCTCAATAAACAGATCTCTAAGTCCCTTACCCGCGATCTGCGCCAATTCAATACAAATCGGATTGAAGAGGCTATCGAGCAGAATAAGGGCTCTAAAGTTTTCTCAAGAGATATGTCTATTGGGCAGAGCCAGCTCGCCAGATTATAAACTGAGGATGGTAGAATCGTTTCGTCCAAACCTGAGCTTCTGAGTGAGATAGAGTGCTTTTATGGACAGCTATACACGTCAACTAGCAGACCCGAAGTTGGTCTGGCGGAAGACCCTAGAGCTAGATTAACCCGGCACTATACCGAAGATATCCCGGACATCAGCCTGTACGAGATTAGAATGGCTCTTAAGCAGCTGAAGAACAACAGGGCACCCGGTGAAGACGGAATTACAGCTGAACTCCTGAAGGCGGGTGGAAAACCGGTCCTTAGGGCCCTTCAGAAGTTGTTCGACTCCGTCTTACTGGAAGGGAAAACTCCAAAGGCATGGAACAGAGGTGTGGTGGTGCTGTTCTTCAAAAAGGGTGACAACGCCTTACTGAAGAACTACCGCCCCATCTCACTTCTGAGCCATGTCTATAAGCTGTTTTCAAGAGTCATTACGAACCGTCTCGCACGCAGGCTAGATGACTTCCAGCCTCACGAACAAGCCGGTTTCCGAAGAGGCTTTAGCACCGTAGACCACATCCATACGCTCCGTCAGGTTATACAGAAGACTGAGGAGTATAACCTGCCCCTCTGTTTAGCGTTCGTGGACTACGAGAAAGCCTTCGATTCGATCGAAACCTGGGCTGTACTACAATCTCTCCAGCGGTGCCAAGTGGACTACCGGTATATCGAAGTGCTGAAAAGTTTGTACAAGAACGCCACTATGTCAGTCCGACTCCAGGACCGGAACTCAAAGCCTATTCCGTTGCAGCGGGGAGTCAGGCAAGGAGATGTTATTTCTCCTAAACTGTTCTCCGCTGCACTGGAGGATGTTTTCAAGACTCTGGACTGGAGAAGGCTAGGCATCAACATAAACGGCGACTACCTCACTCACCTTCGGTTTGCTGACGATATAGTAGTCTTGGCTGAGACCATGGAAGATTTAAGTACAATGCTCAATGACCTCAGTAAAGCCTCCGAGCGAGTTGGTCTAAGGATGAACATGGACAAGACGAAGATCATGTCAAATGTCCATGTCGCACCAACTCCCTTAACAATCGGACACTTTACGCTCGAAGTTGTAGACGATTACGTATACCTAGGACAGACTGTCCAGTTAGGTAGGTCCAACTTCGAGAAAGAGGTTGATCGTCGAATCCGACTCGGTTGGGCAGCGTTCGGGAAGCTACGGCACATCTTTTCGTCCAATATTCCGCAGTGTCTCAAGACATAAGTCTTTGACCAGTGTGTGTTGCCAGTGATGACATATGGCACTGAAACGTGGTCGCTTACTATGGGCCTCATAAGAAGGCTCAAAGTCACCCAAAGGGCAATGGAGAGAGCTATGTTGGGAGTTTCTCTGCGTGATCGCATCAAGAATGAGGCCATCCGCAGCAGAACCAAAGTGACCGATATAGCCCTCCGAATCGCTAAACTTAAGTGGCAGTGGGCGGGGCACATAGCACGTAGAACCGATGGCCATTGGGGCGGAAAGGTTCTCGAGTGGCGACCACGTACCGGAAGGCGTAGCGTGGGCAGGCCCCCCACTCGGTGGACTGATGACCTGGTGAAGGTCGCGGGTGTCCGCTGGATGCGGGTGGCGCAGGACCGATCATTGTGGAAGTCTTTGGGGGAGGCCTATGTCCAGCAGTGGACGTCTTTCGGCTGACATGATGATGATGATACAACAATACAACAATGTTATGGTATTTTTAACTTGTGAAGTCTATATTTCCGCTAACGCCTCCGCTTAACACCATGACCCTACCCTAACCCATGTCGCAAGACCACACAAGCGGCGATCAAACTAATTGTTCCAGTACATTAACCTGAACCAGATGACGACATTTATCGGAAAAGCAAATTTGATCTAACCTACGTCAGTTTACTGCTAAAATTAACATTACTATCTATATAGTAAAACATTCCAAACAAGGCGACCGTACAAATAAGCCTTCTATTTAATTGAAATGGTGCCTGAGGGGGGCGCTGTGCAAGAGGGTAGACGTCAAAAAGTATCTGGAGGTAGGTAGAATTTATGGTTGCTTAGAGCCTTCAAAAATTACCTGTATTAATTACTACACCACGAGAAGGATGCAAAGTCTCTAGGTAGTCTGTTAGTTCGCGATTTCCCCGGGAGTACAGGTACTGAACATGCGTGATTTTCAACTAATTAGTATTGAAGTCTTTTTTACACTGGGTTAAGCGAATTAGACAGCCGATGGTTCAATAAGACAAGCATGGCACGATTGGCACGTTGAAAACGTCTGATGACCCAAGCTAACCTAGCCATAAAGACTGGATACCTCTAAAAGAGCCTTCTGGACGGATTCAGTGGCTGGCGCGTGCTGGCGCCAAAGAGAGCGCGTGCTAGTACTGGCAGCGTACTGACGCTATGTAAATGTATTTTGATTCCAGTCTAGCTTGAGGCTGGATCTATATAAACGGTACAGTGCCAGTCTAGTAATGGGACACGCTACCTATTGGCGCCGCCAGCAGTGGATTCGTGTAATGCTGGCTTTACAGGAGCTTAGCAACTAATGCTTAGTCCTTGTAACTTTCACATCTTACATACTGTATTAGTACATCTGCAATTGCAAGTGGTCAAAAGCTGATCCTGTTTGTTTACCCACCTAATCGCTTAGCAAGTGGCCACACTCAACTAAAAATCGACTAATACTTGTCACTTATCGAGCACCGTGTTCATATGCATGAAATACAAAAAATAGTTTGTATGGAATTTCCTTAAAGATAACGCGTTTTTATTGCTTCTGGATGTATTTTTCAAACCAAGTCGGCAGCGATAAGCTGTTTTGAGATTTTGTACTAATACCATTCAATTCTCTTACATTAATGTTGTAAATGTAAACGGGTTACTTGTCACTTGGCACTCTGCAGATACGTCCCTAATAAACTGCTAAAAATGGAGGCACGACGAACTCTGCACCTCGCCACCCTCTTATTTGGTGTCATTAATTTCAAAGAGCCTTCATACCTTTTTCAGAAGCTTCGGTTCATGAATCCTAAAGCCAGGCGGATTCCCCGTCTTATTTGTCCTCGACACGGAACTGCAGCTTTTCGTGGCAGTTTTAGCTATGCTGCCACGAAATGCTGGAACAATATTCCTCCTCCTATTAAAGAGTCTCCATCAGTATTCATTTTCAAAAAACGATTTAAAAAGTTTCTACTAGAACATCAGACTAATCCAGCTTAGCATTTCCGTGTCGTTTTTTAATTTTTAATTTATTAGGCGCTTCAACCGTAGATTTAATTTATAACTTAATATGTGTTCATTTCTGAGCTGTACATTATAATAGGTCCTAGGTCAAATATTGTTAATTTTTAGAAAAATATTGTATGTGGTTAATATAATAAACATGTATATAAATCACCTAAGTGCGGTCATGTGACACTCAACAGGATCCACATAATATCAGCGTCGGGTCATCTACTGTGGCCCGACATTGTGCTGAGTGGACTCCTTTTTCGCACTTTAAAACACATGAGTAATCGTATGTACCTAAATTATGTTTTGCGAAATAAATTTCTTTATTATTATTAATCATTAACACTAATGACGTGTACTAAGGTCATGTAAACTTAATAAATATAAGCCTTAAGTAATAGCGCAGAAGCGAGCAATTTCTTACTTCCATCAATAAAATTTCCCGGAAAAAGCTACCAAGTTTAAATTTAAATCGGTTTTTTCTACACATCGATAAATAAGTGCGATCGAGTTATTAATGAGCCGAGAAGTTTAATGATCGATTATAATAAACTTTATAAACGCTCGGCACACATACAGTAAGCCAAAGAAATGTTCTAACGCTTTTCGACTCTATGGTCATTATATTAAGGTTCTAAATTGGTAGACCGATTTATTAGCTCACTGTACAAACAGCAACAAATCTCTGACCACAAGTAGGAGTTATCTCGTTGGAATAAGGTTCAGGATCAATTAACTGTGTCCTCGATGGTATAGTCAACAGCAAAAGTAGATGATCATTTTAGTACCTTGTCACTTTCACTACTTTGACGCTTCCCAACTGTCGCAGTATTGTTACGTTAGTGCGACAAAAGTACTAAAACGATCATCAACATTTGCTGTTGGCTATACTCGTACTACTACTACTGTAAGATAGATGCTCGCTTGCTCGCAATAAATTGAAAATTGATATATCATATACATGCATGAAATAATCAGAATCAAGCACATCATCAAGAACTGCCCGCTCAGCAAATACAACGGAAACCCAGCAGACTGGTTCACTCGCGAAAATGACGCGACCGGTCATCTTCGCGGCAAAACTGACGTCTCAGCATGTTGTAGAAGCTAGACATAATGTGATATACCTAATGTATGTCGTTGCATTGCACTGCATAAGCTTTCGGAAATCGGCAACAATACAATCTTTGCATCTGGATCTGCGGGCCTATTGATGGTTGCCATTTAATCATTATCGTCATGGATAAGACATTCGTCACGTTCTAACATGTATGCGAGTGCGAGAGTGACGGGCGTCTTATCCACGACGATAAGTGATAAAATGGAAACCATCAAAAGCTAGTATTTTTAACATAATATCTCGTAACAATCATATCGGTGTTAAAATACAAATTTTAATAACGATACAATTGTAATAACTGAATAATGGTAATCATCAATACATGAAACAAACTAACAGGACAATAGATAAATCAGGAAAATATTGTGTAAACTAGGACAATTTACATCATGAGGAAAAAGACTACACGTAATGTAGGCAATCATTTCAATTGTTAACATTACATCCTTTATCTATCCTTGTAAATCTTAATGTAGAAAAGTAGTAGACCACTTTAGCTAACTGTACACTTATAGATAGGATAGATCCGATACCTACACAATTGATCTGAAATCTGGATCCGATTAGCAACCTATCTCGACTCGATCGACCCACCTCAAATCCTCACTAAAACATAACATAACCTTAAACCTCAAAAGTCGGACTTATAGGTACTAAGGTACACGTAAACGCTGTGAATACCAGCAAAGATTCTCAGACAAAATTAATAAGACCATTAAGTAAGCAGCTTCTACGCAAAATCTCCAGAATTTTAAGACAAAAAAGTCGTCAACACACCCACTGTTTCACTCCGCTTTTGCAATTTCTGAGCTATGCGGCGCATTCCGCGTGCATTAAACGCGAAGTACCGTTTTTGCACTAATGCATTTTTGCGTCCAACTGAATCATTAGTTTAAATAAAGGTGGTTTAAGTGTGATGGCCACTGTAGCCCAGCGGTTAGTCACTCGACTTTTAATCTGGAGGTCATCGAACCTCGGTCCGTACTATACCAACTGGGTTATGCAAACACTTATCTATGTACGAAATATTGATGTATAAATTTAACACTGTCTTTTTGGAGAAAAACATCGTGTGAAAACCGATCTTATCCCAGCAAAGTCTAAGTAACCCTCTAAAGGAAGGTCAGAATAAGAAAGGATAAGAAATAGTTTATTGCCTTATAAAAGTTATAAACAAAAAAATTAACAAAAAATAACAGTTAACAATTTAGAAAGCGGCAAAAGGAACACATTCAGCTACTGCTGGCGGCCCATATTTGTACCACTAGCGCTGGTTTTCTATGGTTTCTGGTCAGATGTCAGGCGCTTCCCGATATTAGCTTCCGAAGCGGACCCGGGACTCCCTAAAGGTGCGACAATAGTCAGTGTATGAAAAATTTAAAATTTATGGCGCCGCTTCCAAAGTCTGCGACGGATGCGTGCGGCCAGCCCGCCATTCTCGCATCAGCCGCACGCGTCAGTCGCACGCGATCGATCGCGCGCGGCTGCGATCGGCCACGATGCACGGAATTACATCTTTGACAGCCGCGCGCGATCGATCGCGTGCGGCTGATGCGACAATAGGCAGAATGGCCTGGCCACTCGCGTCTGTCGCAGACTTCGGAAACGGCGCCATACATTTTCATACACTGACTATTGTCGCATCAGCCGCACGAGTCAGTCGCACGCGAACGGCTGCGATACACGGAATTATACCTTTAGGACGCAACCGGAAGAACGGTAGGAGGATGATGATGACAGTGCGATGGCCTCAGGGCATTCGCAACCCAACTCGGCCGCAGGCAAACCAGTGAAGACTGAACTCTGATTAATCTAATTATGCGTTGATGTTACGAATGTCGGGGTCAAATTATATTAGGAGTTCAGAGGTGTTGTTATTTTTTGAATAGTATTGCTGATTCGTGTGATGTCAAGTACAATAGCTTATGGGATGGGTAATTGTTGCGTTTTTTGCCATCAAGTAGAGGTGACTGACGTATGTTACCTATTACATATTTGGATATTGTGGAATATGAGTGCCGTTGCTTAAATTGAGGCGACATAACGATGGAAGAATTTCTGTAAAAATACTTACTTACTTAGGCACTGAGTCAGCAATTGTATTCGGAAAATTTGGAATTAGAAATATGGATTTCTGTAGTTGTAGTCTTCAATCACGAGATTCATGAGTCATGAAAATAGAGGTAATTGATTGGTGTTCACCATCATGTTTCCCTTATTTAAACTTATTGCACAAATTACATACAAATTACATGAGATCTCAGACTTGGACGACGCTAGAAATGCCTGGCTGTTGGCCTGCCCGGGGCAAAATTTTCCATTTAACCCCAAAACGCAAAGGGGCTGGGATGATGTTTTGTGCAAACTGAAATCTCTTATAGACGACGACGACGACGCAACAGGAGCAGATCGTGCGCGACTGATGGCCGCGGGCTGCAGGGAGGCTGGACATTGGTTAAATGCTTTCCCGTCGCCTAATACAGGTACCCATTTAGATAGAAATATTCTCCGTCTGGCGGTCGGGCTGCGTTTAGGAGTCCCAGTATGCGCGCCGCATAAATGCCTCTGTGGCAGTGATGTCGACCGGCTGGGGCACCACGGATTATCTTGCTAGCGTAGGGCAGGCCGCTTTTCGCGTCACGCCGCTATAAACGACATAATCCGTCGGTCTCTCGCCACCGTCAACGTACCGGCAATACTAGAGCCTAGCGGTATTGCCAGAGACGATGGCAAGAGGCCCGACGGTATGTCACTTATACCGTGGAAGATGGGACGAGTGTTCGTGTGGGACGCTACCTGCGTGGACACGCTGGCGCCGTCCCATCTCCACGGTACCACACACAAAGTAGGCGCGGCGGCGGAGGCGGCTGAGGCCCTCAAAAGACGCAAATACAGGAGTCTCGACGCCAACTACAACTTCGTTGGTTTTGGAGTCGAGACTCTTGGTCCGTGGGGCCCTGCAGCACAGAAACTGTTTAAAGAGTTAGCTAAACGGCTGGTCGATGTAACCGGGGACAAAAGAGCTGGCAGCTTCCTCGCCCAACGCATAAGTATTGCGATCCAGCGAGGAAATGCTGCCAGCATCCTCGGCACCAGGCCAATTTTAGACTTAGGTTTTTAGATTTGTAAGGTTTTAATTTAGTTTATTCAATAATATACATGTTATTAATAAAGTAATAAGAAGAATTACATACTTAAGTACGTATTTGTTACATTAGAATTAGGCCAATCAACTTTATCTATCATTCCAACTTTTCAACTCTAAACAATTTAGTAACTATTTTCCATCGCAAGGCGTTCGGGAGCATCATCATCCTCCTAGCGTTATTCCCAGTACAGTTGCATCCTGAAGGATGCCTGGGGTCCGCTACCTTATCCCAAGAGTTGGCGTAGGCACAAATTTTTACGGAAGCGACTGCCATCTGACCTTCCAACCCGAAGGGGAAACTATACCTTATTGGGATTAGGCTTGTCAAGTGAGTGGGCAACTTGAGTGTTAGAAGTTCTCAAGCCGCCCGGACGCCTCTAACTTGGCTTAACGACTGCTATCATAGACGGCAACCGGGATCAACGGCTTAACGTGCCTTCCAAAGCACGGGAGCGCTCAGTTAGTACCCACTCAAAGCGGTCACCCATCCATGTACTGACCTCGCCCGACATTGCGCACGTATCTCGCATACCGCACGCGGTACGCAGGCGCCGCTGGACCACGAACGTTCCCGAGAGCGTATATTCTAAATCCGAACGTCAATTACTCAGAAAGATGGATTGCATTTGTCGCCACGTTGTTCGTAAAATAATCGATCGCCAGCGTCGATTCTAATTGGCAAGTTGGCAACTCGTCAATAGATTACGATTTTGAGGCGCATTTTGGGCGTGCTTATTTTGTACAATTGAGTTTGCCATTTAATTCTTATTCTATTTCATTTTTAAATTGCGAATGAACGAGACAAATAAGTACCTAGGCATCTTTATATTTATTTACAGTTTCGTTGGATTTTGGAATATAATCGAATTCCTAATAATCGAATACTTGAGGTTACGATCTTACGATTTTAAATGCATTGCCCAAGTGCAATACGATTGTCGTAGTTCTGACGTACTTACGTAAGTTATAAAATGACAACCATTATAGGCTCACGGAAGGTAAATTAAATTCAGTGTAAGTAGTTTGTCCTATCGTACAATTTATAAATACAGTGCCGAAACATATCATTATACGAATTACAAAACAAATTTGCATCTGTCGTTGCCGGCACGATCAATAGTAGTGAAAATAATCGATTACGATTCGATTTTGAGTAGGGATTCTGCAACATCTTTTACGTTTATGATTTTTAACATTATGATATCGATACGGATTCTATTAACGATCAGTTTTGCTGTGCGGAAAATAAACGGTGACTTCAAAATATGGGTATACTTACACTACACACTCAGTCTTCCTCTGTTCCATCTTTTATTTAAATCTTATCTATTAGAACTGCAAAACCATAACCACACGCACTTTAGATACTTTTATTATCATTCAAGATATGAAATTTATATGCCTATCAACAACTGATTTGCATATCTTTAAACCTGCATAGGTAATGGTAACAAATTTTCATTGATAAGAATGAAACGATGAATGATTTGCACTCAACTGTGATTGAAGATCAAGAGGCCAATGCCCAGTTGTGGGTGGACGTGGGCCATTTATCAGCTAGAAAGATGTCATTTGTCGCTCTTGTGAAATAATTTATTTTCAGCATTTTATCATTTTGGCAGGAAACATTTACGGCCGCTTGCAGTTTTATTCGTGTTATAACTCGGATATTTCGTTCACCATGACGATAAAAACCGTTACTCCTGTAACCCTCTGATTAAACCAGTGAACCGTCCATGTTAATTTAAGTTTTTATGGCCAAGATTATTACTTTCTATTATTAGTCTCGTACCAAACAAGTTGTGTCAACCAACTCGCATGTGGAAGTTTATTTTGAGCAAAGACTAATATTTAACCAAGACCATACACCCACCTTTTAGGCTTCCAACGTCTAATGAAAACTCCGAACATGTTGTCAAAAACAATTCACATCACTACCACACACCACAACACAGCACAACACTATTTTTAATCTTTTACACAAAATTTCCGAACGTACATACGCAAAGCGATCACAGATTTGCAACTGTTTACAAACAATTTTAAAAATAGAACGTCATCGGTTGCGCAATTCTAATCGAATCGATTGTCATTTGTTTCTTTATAATCGTCAAACGATAAGAATCGACGCGCGAGCGGCACACATGCGAGCGTCGCGGCCGTTGCACGGAAACTGAAGTGAAGTGAACTCGGTCGGGCCGAGCTCCCTTGCACCATGCAAGTATGCAGCTGGTGTGTATCCCAGTTGCTTAGTATTAATAAATTTTAGATGTCAACCACTCTGCGTGGTGGCCGGTCTAGTCGCTGGCTGAATGGGCTTGTGTCACCGCCTTGCTTTAGAGCTATTTTGCAAGATAAAGCGATTGTATCGTCGGCGATTTGAAATCGGAACAACAAAGTAAACTTGTTACACTTTAATGGACACTACCCGATTGAGAGGATAAATCCTTTATTATTATCGGTAAAAGGCTCGATTTGAGCACATTTAAAAAGGGTGAGCCTACGTTACGTTATATGGCTGAAATGTATTAAAACGTCACATAAAACGTGACGGTATAAGCTATCCTGCTAGCTAGTCAGGGCTTTCAGACATAAGCGAATGAATGGATACCCTCTAATCTTCATCTCTATTCATTTATTTTCTATTCCTATGTTCTATATTTTACATAGGACGAATTAACACTCAGTTAAATCTTTTGTTTCGCTTAGAAAGTTAGAATAGAACCACATTCATCTTCAATTACAGTCCGTGTTTAGAACGTATAGGTAGTTCTTCTATCAGCACTTTTTTCTAACATTTATTCATAACGAAGTGTACTTACAATAATACCCATCCTCAAAAAGAACTAAACCTTGTAAGGAAGTGAAATAACAGGTGTATTCTGTAACTTAAGCCTATTAGCATTATAACTGTCATCAATCACAATCATAACAGATGACTTTACTTTTTTCTTAACGAGCGATAAAAAGTGAATGAACTTCCTTTTTTCTTTTATTATGATGTCGGCTATGCGTGAGAAGAACTGTTAAAAAAAGTTTGATGGCTAATGTCATTTAATATTGTTAGTTTGTAAACAATAGTCATTAGAGTGTAATTTGTTGGAAGTCGAACAAAGTGACCGAAGTCGCGATAACCATATTCGATTAATTGTAAAAAATCGTTGCAAATGAATACGCGTGGTACAACACTAGTGAAATTAAAACAGAAATAATTTAAATTCAATAATTATCGAATGTGTGTAGTGTGAAAATATAATTGAATAAATATTTTACATTTTAAAGTGTTGATTACGTTACGACTTTAGCATACGTAAAAGAAAATGTAGATGATCATTTTAGGACTTTTTCGTACTAAAACGTGACAATACTGCGTCAGTTCAGTTGGAATGCGTCAAAGTCGTGAACGTGACAAGATACCAACGGCCACGCTCTTTAATATGTGACCCATTTCGCATAAAAATCGTTTAATTTCTTATACAGTTTGACAGGACTGTCAATTTAGGAGGTCCCAATTTGAAGTCCGTGACTATAGGTACCTACTTGATTATTAGACGGCCTGTTTAGCCTAGTTGGTAGTGACTCTGATTCCGAAGCTAAAGGTCCCGGGTACGAATCCCGGCCAGGGCATTTATTTGTGCATTTATCACGGATATGTGTTCTTGGGTCTTGCATGGATGTTTTCTATGTATTTAAGTATGAATTTATCTATATAAGTATGTATATCGTCTAGTAACCATAGTACAAGCTTTGCTTAGTTTGGGACTCAGATCATAGTTTTATGTTCTGAGGTTTGGGACTAGGTCGATTTGTGTAAGATTGTCCCCCAATATTTTTTTTTATTTTTTTATTTTTTATTTATTCATTATTTTACCCCCTTCATGCTCCTCCAGCGTGAGTTTTCTGAGAGCCTGCCGCGAGCCGACGGCGATGTTCGTTCGTGTCTCCGTCTTTATCGCACTTGCAAATTCGAGCGACAGATAGAGAGACACAAGAACTTTCTTCCGCGGTAGGCCTTCAGATTACAGTTCAAATATGTGTTGTAACCTCATGTTTGTGCAAGAAGGAGCCACATATTTACTTCAATTGTTTTTACGACCCATCACCTATATGACTGGATTGTTCGAACGTCGTTTTCAGAAACTGAAATATTCAAGTAGCATTACATAAAATATTAGGCACGCGCCAGTTACCTTTAAGAATTGCGCCATTACCGCGAAATGATAGAAACATTACTTTATGTGGTCGTAAATAAACGCTGCCCTTTCTGGGAGGCGATAACTCTGGGCATTCATAGGTACTACGACGCTCATTGACATTTCGCCGCACGCGAACCAGTGTATAAGATCGGGGCCGCGTGTGCTGGTGTGACTGGTGCGTTGCGTTGCGTTGCATTGTGTTTATTGGTAAATCTTGAAACGCACAGAGCGCGGCGCAGCGTCGTTGCGGGGCGGAGGCGGTTTGGCGGTAAAGCGAACGTGGTCCGGGGCACGTCGCGTCGCACCAAAAAACCGCGCGGGATTCGGTCGCGATAGAGCGGCGGTGGCGTGTAGGACATATGAAGCAGTAATCGACAGTCGAAAGTTTTGGAAAGATCAAAAATGCAAAACCACCTCCGCCCTGCTCCGGCTCTGTGCGTTCCGAGCTTTACTTTACTGCCCCGCTTTCACGCATCCCGCGCCAGGCCCATTACCCATTTAATTTAGGGGCAAAGCGGAACATCTACCGCCCTCTCCCTCAAATAATTGGAGCAGCCCGACTAGGGATGTCTCTCCACCTTATAGAAGACCAACTTGCTCCTTAGTTAGGTGTTGTACCTGGTGGTGAGTAAGGTCGCCAGCGCTACCGAGAACGCGCTGTGTTGAGAGTGAGGGGGGGATGTTTCTAAGTGTCAACACATTGAATCCTCAAGTTCATAAAGGGTCGGTAAAGCGCTTGTGATTCTTCTGGAGTCCCAAGCGTCCATACTTCCATAGGCGACGCTGTCTGCCCGGCTAGTATGATAGAACGTCACGTTATATGGCCAAAGTGTACTGAAACGTCACATAAAACGTGACGGTATAAGCTATCATACTAGCCGGGCTGCTTACCATCAGGCAGGCCGTAAGCTTGTTTGCCACTGTCGCGTCGTTGTATAAAAAAACTCATTTAAATGTAGTATGAAGCGTTACCTAATAAACACAAACCTTCCCCCCTTCCACCTTTGACTAACATTGCCTTCCACTGAGAAAAATCTTTCAGGTCAAATTATGGTGGCGAGCAGTGGGTCGACGCAAGTTGTGAGTCGCAGATCGAGGCATTCACAGTCATTCTTAGTTAGATAAATAACTAGGTATGCGTATGCGGAGTTCTTATCTTTTCTTTTCCATTTTTCTCTATGCTTCTGAAACATGGACATGGAAGCCGCGCGTGAAAGCAAAAATAGATGCATTCGAGATGTGGTGCCGCACTAATGCATCAATACTTAAGGAGCTTCGTATTACCACCCGGCTTTCAACTACATGCTTCCAGAGAGTGCTGACATTCTTTGGTCACATAGCCCGCCAGGATCTGTCCAGCTTTGAAAAGCTGATAATGGTTGGCTAAGTTGAAGGAAGGAGGAGCAGAGGTAGAGCACCCACACGATGGTCAGATGCAATCCGCGATGCCACGGGCGTCAACATCCGGGGGGCAATACAACTAGAAGAAAATACAGGGGTCTGGAGAACGGTGGTGAAGAACTGCTCCTCTGGTGGTCACGACCCTCAGCCTTGAGGAATCGACGAAGAATTCGGAGTTCATACACTGTTAGTTTAATAGCGTGTCAACAGCAAATGTGGATGATCATTTCAGTACTTTGTCGCACTAACGTAGCAAAATAATCATTTACTTTCGCTTGAATGTTGCCGGTTTGAGTAGACCACACCGAGCTATTGGGTTATTTGTGAATGCTACAGCAAAAAGGTGAGCCCGGCTGAGTCCCAGCGGCCGACTGACCCACTTACACGGTGGCAATAAAAGATTAGCTTCATTTACCTGGAGATGCTAGAGATGGGTCAATCATGAGTAATGCGAATGAGTTAGATAAGCATTTGTTTGCGTTACTGGTTCTTCATAAGTAAAACATTGTTTAATAACTAAAACAGTATTTTATTGTAGTTCTTCATGTATACAAGAGATATTATAGTGTTTTTTCACAATTTTCTAAAGCTTATTCTTGCATTGACATATTTCATAACAAAAAATTGAACGTAAATTTAAATATTTGGCATAGATGCGCAGTACGTTCGGTTCTCCATACAAACGTATTTATGCTCTCATTTTAAAACGCCAGGCTGGAATAACATGGAACTTTGTATACACAATGGGATCCGGCATATCTAGGTGGGATCATAGTTTCTGTTGCTTGAAATTATAATGGAGAAAAAATACAGCGATTATTAAGGCTTTCATACAAGCCGTAAAAAACTCATAAAGCCGCTGTATTTTTTTTCTTTTACAATTTCTAGCAACAGAAACTATGATCCGACCTAGATATGCCGGATCCCATTGTGTATACAAATTTTCATGTTATTCTAGCATGGCGTTTTAAAATGAGAGCATAAATACGTTTGTATGGAGAACCGATCCACACCGGATCGTACTGCGCCCTCTCGTCCTGAAATAAAGAAGGTTGCAAAGGTTTAAAGCTCGAACAGCATTTACTTAATGCTCTACAAAGTATATGTAGCAGGTGTACCCCTCAGACGAAGTAATAGTACATTACGATACAAGGGTTGTAAAACAAAGAAAGGCCGATATCGCAGAAATTTGAGGCCCGAGCAGCAGGCGAGGGTCAAAAATTTGCGAGAGAGGGCTTTCTGTTTTACGACCCGTGTTTTGTATACAATTTTACGTCACCACTTGGCCAAAAAGTGAGGGTTTCCGGACGCGCAGCGTGCGGAAAAACGCGCTTATTGGCAAGGTGTGGTGTAAAAAATATTATTAAAATGTTATTTATTATTTACTTGCTCTGAGGTGTACCCATAAAAACTTCTATTCCCATTAACAAAGTATTCCTGCAAGTATGTTTTCCGACTATATTTGACAGACAATTCGACACTATTTTCGTCTCAATGGGTTCAATTTAGGGTTTATTAAATGTTCCGTACCAAAAACATGACAAAGGAACCGTTATGGTGAGACTCCGTTTGGTATTTGTCACAACTACTTACATATGTACCTATAAGTATTTAAAAGCGAATAAAAAACAGATACATTTCCTTGCTCAGATATCTTAAAATCTAATAAGGCGGTAAATAATATCATACATATATACATATAATCACACCTGTTTCCCAGAGAGGAGGCAGAGACCACGGATTTCCATTTGCTACGATACTGACATACCTACAAGTCCTACAACCACAAAGTACAATATATATATCCCACAACTTTCGCTGCATGAACATTCTTCATGCATGCGCGCCGATTTAGGGTACTCTTGACCTGGCCTTTCTGCAGAATGTCTCTGAGTTGGTCAATAATATCAATGTTGAAATATTCTGGAAAATAAAGATTTTTAGCGGCTCCGTTAATACAAAAAATAGATTATGAATACAATTTTGTGTAAAGAAAATAAAAAGCGTGCATCGGCCGGGAATCGAACCCGGGCCGCCCGCGTGGCAGGCGAGCATTCTACCACTGAACCACCGATGCTTACATACTGCTTGCTGAAAGTACCTTTTGAATAGCTAATTTTATGCAACATCACTCTAAATAAACAGCAAGCGATTTAAGTCATAAATCAGGTTAATTTAAAGCAGCGACACACGACGTTATATCTATTCATGCAAGGTACAAAATTGAATAACAAATACGTGACACTTGAGTCAAACTTTGCGGTCACTATCATTCACTACCGAATACGTTGCGAAACGAAATATTGATAACGCTTCAAGCGTGAACGGTGAACACTTGAATCAATATACAGTGTGTTACCGGCATGCGGGCTTTTCTTTAAGCAGGGTATCGACACGTAGTTCCTAAACCTAAACATGAACTTAGTTTTATTGTAAAACTGAAATTTCAATATCCTTTGTTTTCGTACAAAATTTAAATTGCCAGCAATGTAAAGCAAAGTCAATTGTTAAGACAGTACAAATGACAGCTCTTAATGTTTTGTTTACTAAGCGCACCTGGTGCATTGAGGGTGCAGATTTAAGAAGTTTAATTGTATAGTTAATTCAAATCATTATGATTGACTAATACATGCAAACAGTTGCTAATGAAAAATACTATTGTCCGTTTCGAAAAAAGCCCTCTTGCCGGTAACGCACTGTATTTTCATTTTCCTAAAAATACTAAAGTTACGAATATATTCGTTCACATCTAAAACGTAAGCAATATAGCCTCCTGAGGGCCCGTGTACACTACCTACCTACTACATAAAAATCAAAATTTATATATGCAGTTATTGAGGTCGATATTTATTTGACCATTTTTGACGGTCAGGCTTCTGGTGGATAGGTGCAAATGGCGCAATAGAATAGAATAGAATAGAAATCATTTATTCGTAACACATCACACAAATATCATATACAAACAGTAATACGATACACATAAAAACAAAGTCATCAAAAAAATTAAACATAATTAAAAGAAGAAAGTGCCACGAATTGGCACACAATCAATACACATTGAAACAATAAAAACTAGGAGTAATTTTGTGTAAACCAAATTTAAAATTAACGCACCATTATAGCGAGTTTCCGTGGAGGGGCGATCAGTTTAAGAATAGTTTTATACTAGGCCGTTTACGATTTATCATTAGGAATTTATATTATACATACCTATTTAATCTATACGTGCTACAATTATCTTGACGTTATCGTTAGTAACACGCAATGTTTCATTATCATTATAAATTGAAACAATCATTAAATATCAATATTCACTCTTGAGTATTGCTACATTAAATAAATGATAAAACAAATACTTATAAAGTTTAATAGGCCGGCTTTCCCATGAGACCTAACGTCAGATCAAATTTTGGTAATTCAGTACATTTTTTAAGTTATACAGGCCTGTAATAGGAGCAAAAAATTAAACGGTACTTATTACCTACACTATGGAGCTCTTCAGCAATTATTTCCAAGTGGATTCAATTGAAAATTTTGTATTTTTTTATCCAAATATAGCTAACCTGTATTTTTTACTCTACTGAATTGATATTAATAACTCTTCATTTTAAAAAATACATAAAGGTAATAAATAAAATTTAAATAATCCAATAAATATTTTTTAAAACCAATAATGCAACAAATATTATGAGTGATAACTTGATGCCACTTTAAAATCAGTATTCACTGCCGCGCTATAATCTCGAGGTGTCAAGATCCATTACTTAGAGGTCTTAACTTTCGATCAAAATTTCTACAAATAGAAAAAAAAAAATTTTTTGATACAATAGGTCACTGTAGATGCTCTAAGGAAGCATCCTTTTAATTTTTTACTCCTATGACAGTCCACACCGTGTATAAAGATCTAACATCTAAAGATAAAAGTAGATATGATCACTTTAGTACCTTGTCACTTTCACTACTTTGACGTATCCCAACTGTCGCAGTATTGTTATGGCAACAAAGTCAAAGTTGACGGCCTATTAAATGTAGTTGGTAGTGACACTGCCTCCAACGCTAGAGGTCCCGGGTTCAAATCCCGGCCAGGGCAATTATTAGTGCATTTAGCACGGATATTTGTTCTTGGGTCTTGGATGTTTTCTATGTATTTAAGTATGTATTTATGTATATAAGGATGTATACCGTTGTCTGGTACCCATAGCACAAGCTTTGCTTAGTTTGGGACTAGGTCGATTTGTGTAAGATTGTCCCCCAATATTTATTTAAAGTAAGTACTAAAATGACCATCTACATGTGCTGTTGACTGTACCTAAAATGAGAACGCTCAAGTTATCGTTCAATAAATGTATAATAAAACTCAACCAATTTCTTCAGCAAACTGATAACACGAATCGGTTTTCGGTTAGGTGAAAATCAATTTTCCACTTAAGGCCCTCACCTTAGTCAAGCCAAAACTAAATGGTCGTAAGTCCCTACAAATTGTGTACCTTTCACGCCCTTTTGGCGAGTTACGTCACCCTTACAAAACCTTTATGCAAATATTGGCAGAATCGGGGATGGAATAACTTGTAGGTACACTTTAATGCGATAGAGGCTACCTGACCCAGATTCAAGAAGGTGTTTTGTTATATATTTTTTATACATAACATTTATAGCATATATATTGTAGCCTACTTAAGCGAATGCTGCGTAAGCATATGCTTAAACAAGAATTCGGCTAGAATCCATCCCTAATCCCTATAATTATAGTAGAGGTACGTATTTAATATGAAGTAGTATATATATTTATTCTTGTATGTATGTAACTTATATAAATATCTTGTATTTACGTATGTTTATTTACAGTGTTTATATTGATTTTGTCTTGGCATTTTCTTAGTAGATATTATCAAACTTTTCTTTGCACCTTTCATAAATCTCTGTTTAGCCCAATGGTTGGCTGGCAGAGAATGCCATTTGGCATTAAGCCCGCCATTTGTACAATTTCATCAGTATGTAATTATTATCAGTCACCCACCCATTCGTCAAACGGTAAGACGTATGAAATTATTTGTCTATATTTGAACCTTCACCCGATAACAATTAGCTCAAAAATGATATCTGCCATATATGAGTATGAGTATGAGTATGGTCTAGTATGCGGTAACGGGTTAAATACAAATACTTAGTTTTATTAACATTTTATACAATAATAATAGATATTTAAATGAAATTTTGAATCATACGGAAACAAAAGCCTAACTATTTTCTAGTTTTTGTGATAAGATTTACAATATTGATAATCATCATCATCATCATCATATCAGCCAAAAGACATCCACTGCTGGACATAGGCCTCCCCTAAAGACTGCCACAATGACATGATATTCTATAATGAAAACGTAAAATGATATAGGTAATAAATACTTTTCAACAAACACAAGCAAATGTCAGAGAGCCTAAAGAATCTGTCTGTAGCTTTCAAAGAAGTTATAAAGCTTTAAACGTTTGTAACCTACACTTCCTCGAAGCGCTGGTCCAAGTTACGAAGACAATACCCATCAAATCTACATACCAACCAACGGATCTCTTCTGCCTTAGAAGCAAAAAGACGTATGTCTCATTACTTTTCATAGGAATTGTGACCTTTATCTTTTATCCAGGTCGCTTAAAAAGCGATATTCTTGCTTAAAAAATTTTGATACTTACGACCTTACGCAGTGGCCTTGCGTGCGCCCTCCGTACAATTTGCCATGAGAAATTGTCGGTTCCCTGTAATACAGCTAACACTTACGTGCTCGGATGTTCACACTAGTGTACTTGGTTGTACCGTTTATGGACGGGACATGTACAGGCGATGTCAGAAGTTACTTGGTGAATTTTTGCTATGGTGATATAGTGACAACTGCTTAGAACGATGCGTTTACATGGGCCATATAGCATTCATCCTTTACTGGCAAATTATGTGCTTACAGGACACACTGCCTAAATAAACACATGCGCACGTTAGAACAGAGTGACACAAGTCGGTGCAGACTCGGCCTTGAAGCGGAGAAGACGCCTACACTACACATATCCTAACCGATTACCCTAGTCTAATGCGCAGTCGTAGCTCTATCTTGGGCGTCATCTGCCCTGAAGAGATTAAGTTTGTCGAGTTTAGCAAAATCCTGCAATTCTTTGGAATACCAATCCTTGACCGAGAATTGTAATGGGTGGCGATCACAATAGATCAGCAAAGGTCTCAGCGATACGAAGGCTTTGCAGCACGGAATAGCCACTACCCGAATAATAATAAGTACAAGAAGGACGAATGTTATAATGTGTGATATAAACGCGTTCTTAGCTAGCTTGCCGCCCCAACATGACGGCCTGCAACCTATCCCGCCGGTGCAGGGACGTGACCCGCTACAGCTCCAAAGCGCCTAGCGCAGGTGGAGCCACCTAGCACCAAGATAAGTTGTTGTTGTTCCCATGGTACCCTCCAGTGGTAAGGAGAGCTTTCACGAGTACACACCACGCCTCCCGATTCCCAGCAGCTCACCAAGCCTCATTCCAAATGGTCGGACGGTTTCAAGTTCCTTTTCAACAGAGCGCTGCCAGTGCCTGCGTGTATATAGGAAGACCAGCGGGTGTATCATTGTTGCCATTTTGGGTGTCCGAGCCAGGCTGAAATCGGGCTACTTCCGAGCTTCGGCCGTAGCTAGATCGGCCGTCAAACGTTTTCCGTTGACCAAATAGTGGTGGGGCCGGGCCGCTTCCAAGCGTACCCGGGTCCCGGGCCCAGACCCGATCCGGCCACGCAACGGCCGGCACCTTGCTGTCATAGAAAACGGGCCGGCCCGGACACGGGACGGCCTACTGTGAATCATCCTTTATACTTTTTCAAGTGTAGGTAACTTGTAGACTTCGTGAAACGGGCTAGTGATAGTAGTGGTTGGTATGGCTCAAAATCATTTTCCCATAAAATACAAAATCCAAAACAACCGAACTATACCTTCCCGGAACCGATTCAACCTGACAGCTAGTCTAGCAACACTGATATTTTCGTAATGGCAACCCTGCGCGCCCGCAAGCGACTCGCGCGCAGCGAATGGGCAATTTTCGACGTCTGCGCAGCTCATCTATTGTCAAAGCCACACAAAGCGTTTCCTATTCGGCTGCGTTCCAGTATTAGCTGACCTATGTACAGTGGAGAGAACTGAATTTTTGTCTTTTTAGAGTCTATTTCTATTGGAATAAAGTCCAACCAAAACTAACAAACGTTTAGTTTACCCGACTGTATTGTACTTTAAACTGGTTGAAATTAGAAAAGCAGGACTTTACTTTGTGAATAGCAGCGTTTCTATTGGCGTTGACCTAAGTTTTTGAAAGATTATGGGAAAATAATGTGTAGAATGTATGGGAAACATTATACACGATCGGTTGCATCGGTTGGTGTCGTTGGTGACCTTAGGTTGGATAATTTCAAAAACACGTGTGTCTTTCTCAGGCAAGAGGACACCTATTTGTCCATTTGGAGGGACCTCTGTGCCATTCGTAGTGGTAAAATGGTAACTTTTAGGCTGGAAACAGCTACGCGTTATTCTTTAGGTATATTAATTAGGTATAGGTAGAGACAGTTACAGAACCCTGTCTCTCACATCCTCTGGAGCTCAGCAAACCTTTCTCTCCACCTGGGACACGAATTGGTTATTTTGATTTGGAGCTGATGTCTTCTGTTCTGTAATATACTTTTCTCAAACATGGAATGAAAATATTGATTTTATGTTCCTTATATTAGGCTGCGAAGTATGGCGTTTCAGGTGTGGCTAGGACAAGAGGTCGTTAATGGAATTTCATACAAATCTTGCAGGCCTATAGGCCGGCAAAGTCTTCTTTCTTTAATTTCCATTCCACATAAATTTGTGGCACAGGCATCATGACATTCTGCCACTATGCGTATTAAAAATAAAACTTTGATTTTTTGTTGTTTATTTCATTGCATGTTTGACAAAACTATACATAACACAAACACTATACATACCTCGGCGGGAAATATGGGGTTGCCTGCCTCAAACCTATCCGTCTATATGTCTTCGGCCGGCAACCCCTTTCGTCCCGGCCTCTGTAGTAATGTACTATAATTATAACATAATAATATCATAACTATTTATGACTTAATAATTTTAATAATAATAATAATTTGACTGACGTGACTTAATAATTTTAATAGTGATAATAATAATTGTATAGCATTTATTTTCGAACCGTGAGATCTTCGAGAAGACAAGTAAGGTTGCCAGTTTGTTGTACTTTTAGCGCCACCAACTGGGTCCCCCCCTTGTCAAGTGAGCAGGCAAATTGGCTGTTGAAAAGTTCTCAAGCCGCCGGAAGGCCTCTAACTTGGCTTAACGACTGCTATCTGCGACAGCAACCGGGATCAACGGCTTAACGTGCCTTCCAAAGCACGGGAGCGCTCAGTTAGTAACCACTCAAAGCGGTCACCCATCCAAGAACTGACCTGGGCCCACGTTGCTTAACCCTGCATACCACACGCGGTACGCGGGCGCCGCTGGGCCACGAGCGCTCCTTTATTACACGTTAGTTCAGTATATTAAATCATTAGGATCCGATTCCAACATAGTTTTTTTTAAACAAAATGGAGGGGGGCCTCATGGGGGGAATCTATGCAGGTCTCAACACAGCTCATCCTCGGGAGCTCCGGCGACCTTACCAGAGAAGACATGCCGCCGTATCATACCTGTCTAAAAATACCTGGAGTACATCTATTATCAAGACTTCGTTATTATCAAGATTGTCGCTACACAACCGTCCATAATCCGGAATCCCGCATTTCGTAAGGCCCAATTAGTTGCGTTATGCGGCGCACGTCGATCGGCCGATAAGGGCCTTTGGGCCCCCGCCTGAGACTACGTTCCGTCAAACTTTAACGAACTTGCCGATAGTAGTTACGATTACAAGGCGTTCAGAAAACTCTATTCCGACCAACCATATACAAATTAAAGTACTTAATTAAACAAAATACCATCTTAAGAGTCGCCAGTACGCTCGGCTAAACTCAATTCTACATACAAACGTAATTACGCTCTCATTTTAAAACGCCATGCTAGAATAACATGAAACTTTGTATACGCAATGGGAGCAAACATATCTAGGTCGGAAGTTTCTGTTGCGAGAAATTGTAAAAGAAACAAAATACAGCGAGTTTTGAGTTTTTTACGTCTTGTTTGAAAACCTTAATAATCGCTGTATTTTATCTCCATTATAATTTCAAGCAACAGAAATACTACTAATACAAATTTCCGACATAGATGTATCGGAGTTTTATGTTATTCTAGCATGGCGTTTTAAAATGAGAGCGTAACTTGGAGGATTCGAACAGTGAGCGAAAAACGCGTAGGTGTTTATCCCTCGCTATTGTCGCTCGTTTACAAATTTTATAATCGTTTTTTTTGGTTAAGAGTCCGCAGTAAGCTCGGTTCTCCATACAAACGTATACGTACCAAAAAAAACGATTATAAAATTTGTAAACGAGCGAAAATAGCGAGGGATAAACACCTACGCGTTTTTCGCTCACTGTTCGAATCCTCCAAGCTCGAAACGCACAGAGCGGGAGCGGAGCGGTGCGGGGCGCAGGCGGTTTTGCATTTTTGTTCTTTCCGAAACTTTCGACTGTCGATTACTGCTACATATGTCACACAAGCCGTCTCCGCTCTACCGCGCTACCGAATACCGCGCGGTTTCTTGGAGCGACGTGCCCCAGACTGCGTTCGCTTTACCGCAAAACCGCCCGCGCCCCGCAACGACGCTGCGTTTCAAGCTTTAGCTTTTAAGTATTTTGGACAATAATAAAAATTGGTACGAGTATATTCGGTTTATGGAAATGTTGGAGAGAGGCTCGGAGGGTAAAAAGTAGAGTAAATTTTAAAGTAAATTGCCCCCAATTGCACATAAGTTCCCATTGGGTCGAACTGCATCCGGAAGCAAACTCAAAACAAAATCGTCTTCCTCACTTTGTACGTATTTTTACTATTTTGTGCTTTTACCATGATCAGTAAATAAAATGCATATTGCATAGGTATCCTAATAAAATAAGTCGTAGTGCCTCCGTCACCGGAACTACTAAAAATGTTAAAATATGACATCAAAAATGCGGTTTATATTTTCCGTTCAAAACTGGGTCACTTGGAGAAGCCTTCAGAAAAGCGTTAGGGTTGTCAAGGGGTTGTCGCTAAACTAAGTTTACAAGAATTGATTTATTTTATTATTTTAATATCATACCTAAGGTAATACATATTATTTACCAGAATAAAACAAAATCATGTTTCTTATCTTCTGTTGTCATCGTCATCATCTTTAGATAACAAAAGATTTTTACATAAACATTTTGGAACAAATTTGAATTAAACACTCAGTTTTTTTTTGTTAAGTATTTTAATATCATACCTAAGGTAATACATATTGTGTACCAAATAAAACAACATTATGTTTCTTATCTTCTGTTTTCATCGTCATCATCTTTAGATAACACAAGATAATTACATATAACATTTGGAACAAATTTGAACTAAACACTCCTTTCCAATAGAACTTCATTAAGACTCATTGATATAGTTACAATGATTTTCGTAACACAATAGGATCTCACTTTTATTCTTTACAAACATAAAACATGGGCAGTTATTTTACACACCCACAAGAAATAATAATGTACCTAAAGCGATCTCTTCCAGACAACCTTTGGGTAGCGGGATATATTTGAACAATGTTTACAACATGCGCCCATATATGAGTTAGTTAAATTTTCTTACCTAACTCGATAAGTGTGACAACCCTACTCACCTGGTAGAAGCCCTTTCCTCGTCCTAATTAGGTAGATAAGGTTGCGCAGAGTTCTAGCGGATTTTCGCTGAGTCTCCGCTTGCAAGGGTTTTGCTGAATAAGGGATGTGGATAGGGAAATTTATTTTTCATACGATTTCAATATGGAGGAGGAAGTTTGTGAACACATTCGCGCTTAGTAAAAGTAAAAAAAGTAAAAGTAGTTTATTCTTCAAATTAGGCATATTACATGCACCTATGTAATATGGAACTGGCTTGTTATTAGGTATAGTATGTATATTATGGAGAAGTAAAGTTTGCGAGTTCATGTTTAATCTGAACATGTTCGAACGTATCTAGGAGGATTATTTTCCAAAGCGCCCACATCATACAATAGCAAAAACTTTTATGGTGAATATTGCGTATTTTTTGTAGAATCTCGACACTGGTAATGATAATGATAATGATAATCTGGGTGTCTATAAGTACTTAGTTGCGTAAGAAATGACCTAACAAACCAAATTCTTACTCGCACTCGTACATGTGAATCCAAGTTTGATAAGATAAACTTTAGTTAACGCGTCAAACATATAAGTAAAAAAAACTTACGTAAGGCCCTTCCAACCCTTCTTGCGAGAGTTGTGATGTTTTTGAATACACATTACTTACATATTTAAATGCTGTAACATAAACGAAACAAATGCCAATCGATGTTCGAATGGAAAATTTAGGAATGGTTAATTTGAATTCTTATAGGTACAATTTTTTTTTTAATATGTAATGTCTATTCAGAAACCTTAAGTAAAAATCCTCTTGCATGTAGTTGCACTCTTATAGAAATATTCTAACAGTCCACAATTACATGCAAGAGGGGTTGTACTGAAGTTTGTCACATATACTATATACCTAATATATGGAGGACAAATTAATGCATGTTATGACAACCCCATCCACCTGCATCTCGTAAGGCAATGCGCGAGAGCAGGGGTGGTTTACTACCGTGACGTCATCGCGCCGCGCAAAGTACATACGGCCGCCGGCTCACACGTCGTGTGACTATTCAATGGTTGCGGCGCAGCGTTACGGATCGCGCGTGCACGCGCTGCTGTACCGCTGTACGATCATAAAATAATCCGTTTCGTGTTAAATAATAATTTCAAAGCTACAGTATTATTGTATTGCAGCAGGTTGCACCAATAATAATAAAAACTTGGACATCACGTTTTATAATGCTCCCATCAGTGATGAAAAAACTGACAGTTATCACTCAAAAAACTGTCAGTCATTGAGTTTGGTATTCACCAACGGTTGATATAAAAGAAAACGAAAATGAAAACAACCCTCTATTTATTTTATAAAGTGATAATGAGCCTTTAAAAATTATATAAAAATTTGTATCCCCTGGTTCTGGAGGGGGGCACTCCATACATGTAGTATGGAGTGCCCCCCTCCCCCTACTTAATATTTTTTCGTCATTTCACATCACTTTTACGTAGCGGTTCATACGAGTAGAACACACTTTCTTGCTAAATGTTTTAATTCTATTTGTAGTGCTTATAGTCTCCGAGTACATCGGCTGTCACATACAGACGAAAAGACGGACGGACGGGTTTCGTTTTCACCATTTTGGCTTGGGAACCTTAAAAGTACTATTCGTAATTGTAATTTATATTCGTAAACAACACTACTAATAATAAAATACATATACTAAAATAGGTTCCTGCTGGTGGTAACCCTAACGCTGAGGGCGGGGCCTCGAAAGAGCGCGTAGCGTGCGATAGAAAGATATGGCCACGTTTAGGCACGTTTGGCATACCTAAACGGGGGATTTGTTAACAGAGAAACTTCTGTACTTGTACTATTACTTATTCTGTGGCGAGAGGAAGTTCGGAAGCCTGTGTTGCTCGAAGGCTAGAGGGCTCTCTAGCCCGTCGAAGGTATTTATATACTGACAACTTGGTAAGATTGCTGCCAAGGAAAGTCGTAGGGTACTTTTGGGTGGTACTTTAACCGTCAGGCCTGTTACGGCTTCTACAAAACTCGGCTCTTCTACCGCACCACCGAGGCTGACTGAGGTGTCGATATACCCAATCGCGCTAGGAACTAGAAAGAGAAAGTGCTAAACGGCAAGCGCGTGTGAACTGGATCTAACATCGGTGTTGTTAAGCAGTGGGCCTTCTGTATGCAAGTGCTATTAATTGTTCAGTGGTACAGCGTTATTACTATATTTATAGGATTTATATTATTTTGTATTCATATTAACCCCATATTATATTATTTTGTATTATAAGGCACCAACAATCTAGATGGTTTTACAAAAAACTAAATACATGAACTAAATATGTAGTTACGTTTTAGTGATTCATTTCAAGACTAGTCACTTTTTAAGAAAATGCAATCTAATTTGAAACTTAAATCAAAGAACTAAGATTTTAATTCTATTATTTGCCTTTGCCTTATTAAAGGTTCAGAAAATAAGTACAATAATTACAATTTAAGACGCGAACCAAAAACATAAAGGTTTACCTGCCGCGAATACATTGTTAATTTTTTTTAATCATTTTTAGTCATTGCTGAAGAAAGGGACAAATCTATACTGATCTTTTTGAGCGAAAATGCAATCGGGAGGTTTTTAATTAGGTATATTAAATGGAAATCTTCTCACGTAATTTTTCAAATGTCTACTTATAAATATACAGGGTGTGACCTGTAATAGGAGCAAAAAATTAAACGGTACACTATTGAGCTCTTCAGCAATTATTTCCAAATGATTTTAATTGAAAAAAGAAACGTTTTTTTTCGAAAATGTATTTTATATGTACTTATTTACTTTACTGGAGTGATGTTAAAAACAATTAAATCAAAAATCACTAAAAATTTATAAAAAATAAATAAAAAAGTCCCAAAAATATTCTTTTAAACCAAAAATGCGACAAAGATTATGAGTCAGAACTTGAAGCAACCTCAAAATCAGCATTGACTGCCGCGCGATATTTTCTGGGTGCCAAGACCCATTACTTGGAGGTATATAACATATAACTATAGACTTTAGATAAAAATTCTTCCAATTGAAAAAAGATATTTTTTTTTGGACACAAGAGGTTACTGCAGATGCACTAAGGAAGCGTCCTTCAAATTTATTGCTCCTATTACAGGTCTACTGTACCTATATACTGTGTACTTGCTAACAAAAAAATGGATTTTAACTTGAAATAAAATGTTATTTATTCATTTCATTCATTCATAATGCCGCGGTGTGACAACCCTGTCCACCTGCATCTCGTAATGCAATGCGGCGCTAGAGGGCTCTCTAGCTCGAGAGCCAACGGATTTATATTCTGACAACTAGGCAACATTGCCAAGGAAAAGCGTAGGGTAAGCAAAGCAATTTTTATTTTCAGATTTTAAAGATTATTTATTTATAGCAAGGTTTTCTTATGAAGGGTAATTTAGCACTTAGTACTTACGATTTTTGAAATGTAATATCATTAGGAAGTCAATCGCGTTACGTAAATGTTACGCACGGAAATTAAGACCAACATTTACGATATTTTCAAGCGTAATATCTCCTCCCAAATAAAAAATATTTTTATAAGTCGGTTTATAAACGACGGAGCTAAGAGGCGAGTAAAAACTTTTTTTTTAAATACAACATAATAGAGAACCTCCTTTTTTGAGGTCCTCGGTTAAAAACACGCCACATAAAGTTGGAATGGAATTCCAAAAATCACTGGATTTTATTATGGTCGTGACGAGGCAAGGCTCCTCCTCCGATGTCAATGACAAAATGTACCTCAGCCATCTGTCTTAAGTAATAATAGTACTTAGTTACTTACATACTAGTAGGTAGCTATAGTATTATTTATTCTGTGGTAACTGTGACCAATATATTTAATTTATAGTAAAACCTGTATGGACTACAAACTGCAAATCCGATTCAACCTTCTACAGTGAGCAAAGCTTCGTGTAAGCCACAATTTGCATATGTTTTCAAAGAAAATTGCAGTCGTGCTAACTGCTAACCAAGCTACATACAGCTCGTGACGGAACATCAAATACAACAGGACACGTTGTGTACTTCGAAAAACAACCTTGTACCGTAAGAATAAGGTTCACAATCGAAAAAGAAGAAGTAAAGAATTGCAGGTATCGCCACGCACGTTGTGGGCTTAAAAAATATCCAATATTGAGCCTTGTGCAAAAAGAATAGGGTTCACAAAATTGAAGTAATGAGTTAGAGGTAATGAGTCGATGGGGTGGGAAAACATTGTTTATGAACGTATCGCTAAGTAAAATACTTGGAAGTTAAGTTAAAGACTTCTTAGTTTGCTTAAAAACTTTTTATTTTTAAGGTAGATATGTAGAACTGCAAATAAATCGACATGGGGCGATATCGATTACCTGTCTCATTTCTTAGTCGGGTAAAAATCGGGTACTTAATATAGGTACTATGTAATTCTGCAACTATTAGTTTCAATACCTGTAGCTACATATACTTAAATTATGTTTAAATGTTATATTTCAGGTTGTTTATTTTATATAAAATAGGTAGGTAACAATATTTATCTCAAAATGCAATTATGACTTGAATTGAAATATGGCAGCTCTGTGAATTTGGACCAATTTTTGTGTTAGTTGAGCTAAATCAATTTATTGCGCAAATTAATTAATTAATAGGTAAGTTGTGCAAACTAAAACAAAACAAAAGTAAATAAGTATAGGTACGTACATATAAAAAACCGGCCAAGTCCGAGTCGGACTCGCCCACGAAGGGTTCCGTACCATTATCTCTAAAAACGGCAAAGAGTCCGACTCGCACTTTTTAATATTTGTTTATATAGGGGCAACAGAAATACATCATCTGTGAATATTATTAACTGTCTAACTATCGAGGTTCTTGAGATACAGCCTAGTGACAGACAGACGGACGGACAGACTGCGAAGTCTTAGTATAATAGGGTCCCGTTTTTACCCTTTGGGTACGGAACCCTAAAAAACCGGCCCCAGATCTGTACCGTGTTGCAGGCAGGGTGCCCATAAGGCTGGCGGCAATGCTGTAGTGTAGACGACAATAGAGAGATCTCTCAGGGACCGAAGTCCATTGAGAGTTGGTTAGAAGTTATATATATGCAACTGATTTAAGAAACTTCGATAGCGCGTTGCAGAACATGTCAGATTTGACGGATGACACGAGTGACGCCACAATGCCATGCCGGATTGGATTGGATACAATATTGGTAATTGCTATCGGTTGGGCGAGATAGGCGAGGCGCCAGGGCTAGCAGTAATTATATATATTGTGGCATAAGTTTACTTGGATATTGGCTATGTGCACGTCAGAAACGTCAAACGTCACGGGTCCCGGGGCAATGTCAAACTCAGAGATGTCAAATAATGACACATGAATATTTTATTCATTTTAGTAAGCGAGAAAGACCGCTTACTGGAAATTTGACTGAAATAAATAAGAAAATAAATAAATAAATACAAACGAAATGAATCGTAGGAAACCAATAGGAAACGTCGAAGTAAATTTGACATATAAGTCCCCGGAAATTGCACATTTCTGCCATGGTGTGCGCTGCGATCGCTTAGTTTACCCCCACCACCTACTTCGCACATAGCCAATAGGCAGCTCAGCACTTGTGAACGACGTTCGTATTGTTTGAGGAAGTACCTATAATGAAAAAAAAACATATAGTGGAACATAGAACTTCCTCCTGTTTGAAGTTGGTTAAACATAATGAATAACGTAATTACAATACCAATATTAACCTATTTCGTGGCATTGTAAGACTTATCAATTACAGTATAAGGAACTTTTGTTATCGATTCATTGATCCGCACCGTGATTCCTAATTTCGCACTCTTACTTATAGCATCGGTGGTTCAGTGGTAGAATGCTCGCCTGCCACGCGGGCGGCCCGGGTTCGATTCCCGGCCGATGCATGTGTTTTTGCTTTTTTTTTGTCTTTTTCAGATTTTTAAGCACGTGATGCTTGAGTAATTTCTTAATTATAATTATTAATTAATTACCATACAATTAGCCGGCATGTTCGAGTACGTATTTGTCATCGCTCATCGTGTATGTATCACTCGAGTATCGATTTACCAATTGTAGGTAATAGAGTCAGGTTGCGGCTGCATTTAATGCCCAGTTAAGGTCTGTTCATTATGTAATTAGATTAATGGGTAATCATGATTACGACGACTCATGTCTTATTTGAAACGAAAAGTTTCATTTAAATGCAAGAAAGAATTGTTAACGTACGTGCATTTTTGTTTTAATTTATTAAAAAATAAATTAAGTTAATTTTCAAGTTTTTATAAATAAAACTTGTCAAAATATGGGCACTCTTGAATAAACTTCTTAAAATTTCAGTTTTATCAAATGATTATGTGTATCTATAGTACCTACTTATCGATTTTGGTAGCTACTTAGGTACTTTATTGGTCGGTATATAAAAGTAAGTAATCAAAAAATGCTGTCCACGTACCAAACAAAATAATTTGATTATCTTTGCTAAAAGCTTAAAATGCATTAAATTATTTTCCGGCATCGGGCGACAAAGTAAATACATTAACTAAAATTAGATTAGAATGACGACTCATTTAGGTCAATGGGCGACTGAGAGCAACCATCCAGTCACAGTTTATAAAAGTAATTTATTTAACAAAAGTTTAGTTTCGCACTAAATCGATTTTTGTAAGATTGTTCACAAATACTTATATATTTTTTAATTTTTTTTTATCATCATCATCATCATCCTAGCGTTATTCCCAGTACAGTTGCATCCCGCAGGATGCCTGGGGTCCGCTACCTAATCCTCATTTTAATTTAATTTATATATAATATAAAATAATATGATGTTTTATTATATATATTTTGTTTTAGATTTTGACTGAGCGAGCGAAGCGTCTCCGTTTTCGATAAAAAATCTTTCACATGTCTGTCTGTCCGGATGTTCTCCTCTACAGGTCGCATTTCTCAACCGAATCTCGTGAAATTTTGTGAGCAGGTTCGATAATTATATAGATTTTTTTTCCGATTCCATTTTTGGAAATGTTGAAATATATTTAAAAAAAAATCGTATCGCTCTCCGGATGTTCTCCTCTATAGGTCGCATTCCTCATCAGAAATGTTATATCGATTTTTATGAGAAGTCAGTTTTTGGAAATTCTGAAATTTAAAAATATGTATACAGGGTGATTCGGGAGACGTGAGCAGGACCAACACTACATTCATAGTAAATGACAATAAATCGTTCACCATTGTATTTAAGTGAAACACCCATACCTTTTTCCTGTTTTTTTAATTTTTTTAAGTTAAAGTTTAATTCTTTACAATCATGGTCAATGGTCATCCTGGTTTATAAAGATTAAACCTCTAACTGTTATGACAGCACTTTAATTACGAAGAAAGTAAATTGTCACATTGAGTGAGATACGATATTTCAAAAGTAATCGGACTCGGATGACATTCAATTTGAAACATATCACTTGACTGAAGTATTCTAATTGTAGAGTGACCATGAATTTCGTAAATAATTTAAAACATTTTGTTTTCAACACCAAAGATAAATGAACGTTTAATTTCACTAATAGCGGTACGAAGCAGTAGCTTATGATCTACTGAATCCGTAGTGTTGAGCTTGCTCACGTCTCCCGAATCACCCTGTATAATAAATATATGTCCGGATGTTATCCTCTACAGGTCGTATTTCTCAACCGATTCTCGTGAAATCTTTTGAGTAGGTTCGATAAATATAAAGAATTTTTTGTCGAGTTAGTGTTTGAAAAACTGGAAATTAAAAAAAAATCGTATGTCTGTCCGGATGTTTTCCTCTACAGGTCACATTTCTCATCAGAAATGTTGTAAGTACTTATAGATTTTTTTTATCAAGTCAGTTATTGGAAATTTTGAAATTTGAGGAATAAACAAAAGTTACTACGTCCGGATGTTCTTATCTACCTACAGGTCGCATTTCTCAACCAAGTCTCGTGAAATTTTGTCAACATGTTCGAAAATTATATGGAATTTTTTCGTTGAGGCAGTTTTTGCTTTTTTTAAATGGCGGAGCCATGGTGGTTGAATACATAAATAATATCATATTACGGCCATTTCGAAAAATTTTCATAAATGTCACATAACTTTTTTGCGTGCGTGTCCGACCCCGTACAAAGAAGGGTTCCGTACGTAGGTAGGTAGTAGTAGTTGTACGCCATATTTAAAACCACTATCCTGTACTTTGAATTAAAAAAGGTCGTATCTTCATGGGAAACTTACGGCACTTACGTCCTGTTGTTTGGGCAAAACAGTTTTTCAGCGGTCGATAATTGACCGAGCGACCGAAGCAAGCGGAGATTCTCCGTTTCAGCATTGGACAAAAAATCTTTTGTATGTCTGTCTGTTTGTCCGGATGTTCTCCTCTACAGGTCGCATTTCTCAACCGATTCTCGTGAAATTTTTTGAGCTGGTTCGATAATTATATAGAATTTTTGTATCGAGTCTGTATTTGGAAATTTTGAAATTTGAAATAACTTTTTTTTGCAAGAGTGGAAGATTAGTTTTTACGATTGTGTTTGAAATAAATTCCTTTTTTATATAGGATTTATATTAAGTTTATAACCGCTTGAAATATTTTTTTCAATTTGTGCGATTTTGTGTCTATATCTAAAATATATTTAATAAAACATTGTAAAATCTTAAATGATCACAAAACATTTTTGAAGTTTGAAAAATAATAGAATGAATTATCGCTTTAAAGATTTATCTCTTCGTTAGCTGGTTTTGGTGAGAGAACTACCCGGTTTGCTTCACATCCTAGCCAGATTACAAAATGTCTTTGTAATAAAGTGTAGAGTTAATACTTATTACCACGTATATAAGGACGATTCACAAGAGCTGGCGCGGAATGTCTATGAAATTATTGACAGTTTCATACATTTTCCGCGCCAGCTCTTGTGAATCGACTTATACATTAATTTCAAACCAGTAACTAACATCCGATATGGTCTAGTGGCTAGGATACCTGGCTCTCACCCAGGAGGCTCGGGTTCGATTCCCGGTATCGGAATAATATTTTGCTTTTTTAATCCTTGTCAGTCAAGATAAAAATAGATATTTTGTACACATTTTTGTAAAATTCCTATTCATTAGGTACATATCTTTATTTCCAACTATTCGGCAAATATTATATTGGCAGGTCTGTAAAGAATTGTATAAAGAGCGAGTGTCTAGCTAAAGTCTAGAGTCTAAAAAAAAAGAGAAGTATGTAATTCTAATTTCTAATAAACTCTTAATTTTCGCTATCAAACTTCACTTCCAATCCACGTAATCTAAATCGATTACCAAACATCCTGAACGAGAAAAACAATAGAACAAGAAACAATGCCAACATATCGGTAACTTGAAACAGTCAGCGTTCCGTGGCACTGGCAGCACGGCTGACTGCGCCCGCGCCGGTCCAACGCACGCTGACCAGGAAATAAATTCACCTCAACAAATTGCAAACGAATTTAGTAATGAGGTGCGCGCGTTCGCTTCTACGCGCCTCAAGCATAATGAATTCACGTAATGGGGTTGGCAACTGTCAAATGTTTGACTAGATGGCGCCATTATAGATCTGCCTTTTTCCATGGGATTTAGCTTAAACAGCTTAATTCTAAACAAGAAAATTCCGAAATAAAAACAAGAATTTGACAGTTTTGGTAGGTCTGACAGGTTCACCCCATGCTGGCGCCATCTGCAAATACCTTCGCCCGGCCAACCCCATTAGTAGCTTCACATATAGAACCTCAGATCATAGAAAGAAGGAGATATGGCACGGGGGCGTGGCGCGTGTCGCCTCGATAAGTTCAGTAAACCATATTCGCGCGCACCGCTCTTAGCGCTGACTCATTTGAGCGGCGATCGTTGTTCACGCTATGGCTCCGGATTTTTTTCGAAATAACGATCTGTAGCGTGTTCATTTCAAAAAAACCGGTAAACTAAACAAAAATACAAAATACGTGGAATAATATACCACTGCTAAAGTTTAGATTAGTATTTCTATTATTAATGTATTTTTAAAGTTCCTTAATTCACTTTGTAAAATTCACCCTAAAAGCTTCGACTTGCCAGCGCAAACACCTTACGCAGCTTCGAGTGCGCGGGATAAGGCAGTGGCAGTATCTGTATGCATGCAATATTATCGATAATTGATCGACGTTATTACGAATGGTTTTCATTACATTTTATTTTTAAGTATAGTTATTTGCATAACTGAATATCACGTTTAAATTTAAAAAAATCTACAGATCGACTATGCAATGAAATATTTAAAATAATTTGATTAACGGTCACTGAACTATTATTTAGGATGTTTCTTTGTTACACATAGGTACATTACACATCATAGGTTTGTATAATATCAAAATAAACGAACCCCTAATACAATAAATACGAACCATGGGTTCGTTGGACTCGTAATTTTTACTAAAATTAACAATTTGTATTTCCGTAATTAATAGTATTTTGATTCACTCTTAAACGAAGTTTTTCGTTTTAAAGGTAAAATTCTCATCTCATGATTTTATCGTTAAATGCAAAAATGGATGCATGTAACCATCCCTAACGAGTTCACCGACGCTGTTGTTTACGTGTATGAGTGTATTCCTACTGTTGCTTTTCGTAGTGAGAGTACCAATTAGAGGATTAGAATGCTAGTAGACAACTGGGCGGATGTGTGCGGGAACCCAATATTTACAATATTGTGCAAGTAGTGGAAACGCACACATCTTCAAAACTGGCGACAGCGCAGCGTACCGGACTAATTTCGCGGTTAGGGCATATCTCTTTCTTTCTACGATCTGAGTATAGAACTTACATACGTGCTGAAGGAAAATTGCTTAACAAAACTATGTTTGAGAGCTGGAACATCATGGCACGCCCACTGAGCATATAATCACTACGTTTTAAGAGACGGAACTCCATACATCACTTTTTGAGCGATTTTTAATAATTTAGTATCAACTTTCACGTAAAAACAACAATACGACCAACATAACAGTGTCAAATGTCAAATTGACATTCAATCTAAAAATGACAACTATAGGGAAGGACGTCATATAGATATTTTTTATTTCATCGATATCGATACTTTTTTTATCGATATCGATACTTTACAGGATGGATACAATGCGTAATTATAAAAATAATCTAATTTTAGACGAGGAAAATAAAACCAATGACGTTGGCAGGAATAATTTATTTAACTAATTATTAATACTAACCGTGTACCGCATAGTGTACATCACGGCTAGCCGCATAGTGCGTTGACGGGCTAAAGACTGAAGGCCTGAGGGCCTACTCCGAACTTCGAATTTCATGTCGCGCCGTCCCTTTCACTTTCGTGTTATACACTATATGACGGAAAGGGACGGCACGATACGAAGTTCGATTTTTGAAGTTCGGAGTAGGCCCTCTGCTCCGAGCTTCGAGGGTAGAGTTTCGTGTCGTGCCGTACTTTCACTCTCGTGTTATACACTATATGACGGAAAGGGACGGAGCGTTACGAAGCTCAATTTTCGAAGTTCGGAGTGGGCCCACTGTTTATACATGATTATTTCACTAAGTAGATTAGGTAAAGTGTAATACATATTACTGCTACAAGTATCTTACTGCGACACATACAGATATTATTACATTTTTATTAGTAGCAAAGTAGTATCGTTCATTATAAATTAGGCGTTATTATGACGATGTATTAGCGTACATTCGACAAAGAGGCATTAAACAAAGTATACATTATTAGGATAGTTAATCTGAATATTATTATTATTTCAATAGTTACATATTTTAAATGACCCTTAGTCTTAAAAGATCTCTATTCTCTGTCTTCATTTCGATTTTTATACCCAAAAAATTTAATTCAAAGCATTTTTCGAGCCACGATAACTTGTAATTTCTAATATCATGACAAAAACCTTTATTTAAGTTGATGTGTAAGGAATAATCACATTCGTAAATTGTGATTAACCATGATATATTTGTAAAAGCACAATTGTCATCAAACATGGCCGGCATACAGGTGCTATTTACACTTATGTTTTGTTAAGCAGGGTTTAAGGACGGACAATCTAAGGGGTATCCATACCTTATCCCAATCAAATAGAGTTTTAGTGGCTCTGAGCTGTAGGCCTCGCATTCTTTTTTTTCTAAAAACTGACTCGACAGTAAAATTCGATATAATTATCGAACCTGCTCACAAAATTTCACAAAAATCAGTTGAGAAATGCGACCTGTAAAAGAGAACATCCGGACAGACATGAAAGATTTTTTGTCAAAAGATAAAATGGAGACGCTTCACTCGCTCAGTCAATAAGTAAAACAGATACTGTTAGCAAACAGCGGCGGATGCTCAGATTGCTTAGCCATCCGCTGTGCGGCTATGCTAAGCGACAGCATCAGGGATTTTTCGCTAGAGTTTATTATTATTATTGGTTGGTTGTGGGCCATTTTATGCCACTTTGACCAGTAGTTGTGACAGCCCTTATAGTTCGTTGCTTATACAGACTGCTTCCAAGAATTTCCAGACTCTTTGTGCTGCAATTTGTTTTATCTTCTCTGGTTACATGATGTGCCTCCCTACTCTCCCTAGGTACTTCTTTTGCGCATTACTTTGTTGGATTTGGCGAGAACGTTTAAATTATTTTTACAGTTCTGGACTAGCTTAGAGTCGGACTCTAAGGATTCTAATGCCAGCAGAGCAGACTGGCTGTCAGAGTTGATGGTTTCTTCTCGACAGCTGGAAAAGAGAATGTAAAAGTAAAAGATGAGGAAGTATACATTTGATTGTAATAAAAATATCGGTAAATAAAATGTATTGTTATTTCTCTTGACTTGTCGTACACTCACCGGCCTGTATCCAGCGGAAACTTCGAAAACATAAGAGATTTATTACTAGAATGCAACTCTTTAATGCCGCAAACGTCACAAGTTCTATGGCCTTTACCCATGGCGCAACAACGCACAATTAGCACAAAATCACAAAGTTACAGTCACTGTCTCGGAAATATCACTCTAAGCGTCAATTATCGCAATTTTTCAATCAAAACAAACAAATTATTTCCCACAAATAAATTACGAATAAAAAAAACAAGGGACGGTGGACAGTGGACATGACACTTATGGTATGGTGTTGCCGTAATGAAAAACAGATTTATTACTACACGTAGCGATTACTTTTGGTAACTTTTTGGTAAGTGCGTCTATTAATGGCAATAATCCCTAAATATAAAATAATTGTTATAAAATTTGATTGCTTAAATCAAATCTCTGTTTATGTCCAAAAAAAAATCTTGTAAATAATTATTATTTGTAGCAAATAACATAGAGATGTTTCTACCTAATGGGAGGTCGGTTATATGTGGCAATAATTCGTAATCAATGTAGGCAACGTTAACGGAAGTGAACGGAAGTTGTTTTAATGTTGGACAATGTCTGTATCAAAATCCATACAAAAAAAACAAAGTTCTAAGTTTCTTGAGACTGGGCACGCCGCTCTACCGCATAGCCCGTGCTCTTTTGTGTAGCCAACTAGAAGACGATGAATGTCATTATCATGAAATGTCATCAGTATCACGGACGTGACGGAGGTAAGCGAGAGCCGAGTTTAGGCGAACGGACCTGTTAGTAAGTCAGAAACGTACAATACATCAATACCGTTACTATGCAAAATATCGGACTAAATTTACCTCTAGCGGTATTCAAACTGCCCCTCGCCGCTGGAGAACCAAATTAAGTCTGAGCTCCGATCACGCATAGCCGATCATTATTCTGTGGGCCAAGTTACATTAAACAATACTGAGGTGAAACAGGTGAATCGCGTACTAGGAAGCGTACCCTGTGTTTGTGGTAATGGGGAGGTGTACCCTAGTTGTAAAATGTACCGCTCACGATTACTGTTATTGACGGTAGATGGCGCTGAACCGAGCTAAAGGCAAATAAGGGGTTATTGGCTATGTGCACGTCTGAAACGTCAAAGGTCCCGAGACAATGTCAAAACTCAGAGATGTCAAATAATGACACATAAATATTTTATTCACTTTAGTAAACGAGAAAGACAAATTTTACTAAAATAAATAAGAGAATAAATAACTACATACAAACGAAACGCATCGTAGGAAACCGTTAAGAAACCAATAGAAAACGTGAAAGTAAATTTGACAGTTGTCCCCGGTAAGTGCACATTTATGCCATGGTGTGCGCTACGATCGCCTAGCTTACCCCCACCACCTAATTCGCACATATCCAATACTCCTGTATTTTAGCCACTGACGCGAGAGGACAGGTCATCAGTCAACACGTTGTAGAGAGATGCATTAATTTCGCTCTCCTATTCTAAGAACTTAAGTTTCATTTAGGAAAATAAAGGTCGTTTTTAAATTTCTTAACTAGGCACTGTAGGCAAACAAATATGAGATATGACGAAATGGTATCGAAAGTTAAAAAAACCGGCCAAGTGCGAGCCGAACTCCCGCACGAAGGGTTCCGTACTATAATCTATACAACATTAGCCACTTTATTATAACCATTTTTAATTTAATTTAAATTTTACTTTTTATTGTTTTAGGTACCTACTTTATAAGAACGTTGAATAGTATCAAGTAGAATTTTGGTTAAGTGCGAGTCTGATTTTAGTTTTACCATACATTTTGAGACCCAGCGCGGGATGAATACAACGAGCAACTTTTTAAAAGTTTTTGTTTGTATGATATTTTATTTTGTTTTTAGGCATTTTGTTATAGCGGCAACAGATATAATAAAAATCTGTGAAAATTTCCACTGTCTAACTATCACGGTTCATGCGATACAGCCTGGTGACAGACGGACAGACAGACGGACGGACAGCGGTGTCTTAGTAATAGGGTCCCGTTTATCCTTTGGGTACGGAACCCTAAAAAACATTGACAATCGGTTTAGCCGAGTAGTTGGTGGCTCTGCCTACGGAGCTGACGGTCTTAAGTTCGAATCCCGTTAAGGGCAAATATTTTCGTAATGAGCAATTAAAATTTGGATCTCAGCCTTGGATGTTATATAATATATATGTGTCGACGATACAGATATTTTATGAGAACGTATTACTAAGTCAATTAATATATTATCCGCATTTTTTATTAACTAAGAAACTATTTTTTATTATCTATCTAAGATAGGATTGTATTCTATGCTAGCGGGAAATACTTTTTACTATGTTGATGATAATGACCTTAATCAGTCGTTAAACTCTTAATAGGCACCTACAGGACAGGTAGTGAATCAGCCAAGTTTAGAAATTGTCATTGACTGTCATCTTCTTCGATACGATCATTAGTCGAAAACTTGCTCATAAATCACTGAGCCTCGATCCAGGGAACTCACATTAACCTATTTTCCAAAACCTTAGACAAACCACAGACTAAAAACGTGCCATAGATCGTAAGCGGCGGAAGCGGCCCATCATTCAGCGCATTTAAAAAAGGAATGTTTTCTTTTTAAACAGAAAAAGATCTGTCACAGACGGCCGTCTCTCGCGACAAAAAATAAATTCGTTCACATTCATTCCTTTGTCTTTTGCTAGAAGTTTTCACATAGTGAAAGGAATGGTGCATTTTTGTGTAATTACAGAAATTTATGTGGGTTTTGTTTTAAGTAATGGCGTGTTTAAATATGAGAACTTTCGTGGTAATGTGGCTGTTGGGCACGTGTATGTCCAACGGCATTTTGCTGTCGCTTTAGTTTTCCACGAGATAGATATGATACAAAGGGTTCGTTCATGTATTTCATAATTAAAAACAGTAGAACATATGTATCGTGAAATAATAAATTCTGTCACTTTTACACTGGAGTGTGTAGGGTGCATTAGAAAGCAGCCTGCGAATGCAGAACACGCATTTCCATAATCGATAACGCCTGCTGTGCCTTATTCATCTTTTCAGTTAAAAAACTGAATTAAATGTATACAATCAAAAATCATTTGATTATTTCAATGAGTATATTTGGTTTGCCTACAAAGACGACGTAAATCTATGAACTTCTAGTTCTGCAAATCGTTTTCTCAATTTAGCGTTTCTTATATTTAGATTTTTAATATCAACATGTTAGCAATATCAAGTTTCGTCTTATAATTTATAAGACGATTAGTAAATATTCGATTTATTTATCTATAAAGTATATTCCCGTTACAGGTAGTTGTAAAGTGTTACATTGCTAACATGTTATAATGAAACTAATGAAATAAACTCGTAAAATTTTAGCAATGATCCCCAATAAATAAGACGTAATGAAAACGTGTTCATGAGTACTGCGTCGCAAAAAATTGATATAATAAGTATTAATAACGAATAAACATAACATCACCATAACTGTCGATATCACATAATTTTGTCAACATTAGGAAAGCACATGCCACAATACAATTTTAATATGCTCATCATCATCACTTAAGCGCAATGTCAACTGTCAAAGTCAAAGTCCCGAGTCAACCGAACAAATTAACAACAAAACCTTGGAATCGTAAGTAGTTAGGCAGTTTCCAACTTGCCATATTTATTCTCGTTGAAGTATCAAAATAAAGCATTCGTATGCTAAAGAGTCATTGACCAACTTAACTGGCAACCGGTGAAATATTTACACTCTTTATTCGGTTAGCCTAAGAGTTAATTTTGATTGATCCTGATAGAACAACATGCATTAGTGAGTGTCATTTGTAATGTCAACTTGAGAGAAGTGACGTTACATAGACGTTTCGACTGTCAGTACACAATGGGGTCATTTAGCTTTAATTTGAGAAGCATGTTTTAACAGCGCAATAACCTGTATAATGTAAACAAGTGAACAATCGATCGGGTTCTGTGATCTATGCTTGATTTTGTTTATTTTATGAAAACACTCATCATCATATCAGCCGAAGGACATACACTCCTGGCCATAGGCCTCCACAAAAAGTGCCACAATGACCGGTCTCACGCCACCCGCATCCAGCGGACTCCCGCGACCTTAACCTGGTCATCAGTGCACCTTGTGGGGGGCCTACCCAGTTAATAATTTTTTCAACAACTCGAGAATCTTTCCGACTCAACGGCCATCGGTTATTCTACGCGTTATGTGCCCCACCCACCGCCACATAAGTTTAACGATTCGGATGAAAACTAAAAATGTAGATCTAAAGCTTTAACAGCTACACATTTTAAAACCTTAAATTTTCATATATATCAATTAATGGTTTTCTAATCTCTACATATACCTACATAATATTCATAATTTCAAATAATTTGTAAAGGTATAAATTTTCTTCGAATTCATGTTCATTTATCTCAAATAAAGAAACAAAGTATAAGTCTGTGGCGTAGCTAACATTATTAAAATATTTTAGTTTACCATTTACAAACATTGAACTCTTTCAACAGTCACATCATAATTGAAACATTCTGAATACCTTATTTATCGTTTTTTTTTAAACAAACACCATCCTTGATCGGGAAAGGGCGAGCGTCTTGTTAACCTCGATGCGCTGTATTCGAAATCTAAAAAGCGAATAACTCCAATGGAGCTTCATACAAACTATAATAATTTAGGACTTTATGTCCAAGGAGCAAGATGCAAAATTACATACATAAAGTTTGTAATCATGACCACACATGTTACGTTTTCTCTGGGGTATGATGAGTTCATTTCCACGCACGTGAGTGCATTTTATCGTTTTATCTGTGCCATAAGTCAACAAGTGACGTTTTACCTTATCGGTCGATTCCTGATCCAGTACTATTGAAGTTATCTATGTGTCACTGTGTTTATAGTATGTGTGAGAAAATTTCCGCATTATTGGAAAATTACATGTAATGATTTTACATCGATGGTGTGGTGGTTATAACTTGTATTAGAAAAAACAGGTTCTTTATTCGACTCTATAGTAAGTTCATTAGATGTAATAGACATTTACCTATCCCTATCCTCTTCCTAGACGTAGTCTGCGTATACAGACTTCTCAAGTCAATCTTTAACTCCAATTTACCAAGGGCATGCTAATTTTGGATTAAATAATGAAGCGGCAACTTTCAAGGTGACAAGTTACCTTAATTCAACTGATTGAAGCCAAGTGGGACTATTTCGCAGCTAGTCAGATGATTGATCTAGGCAATTATTTCTCCTTGCTTGGATGTCATGCTATTGTGGCAAGGTTCTACATAGGTTTACACAGTCGTAGATACATTGTCAACTGGTTTTTCTCAAATTACGTCAGATTTAATTTAATTCCACAACAAGCCCAGTCATTACCTTTCGATTTGTGTGTTACTTATTTAATAAAACGGCTGTCACAGGTTATTTTATATTAGCATGTCTGCCTAATGACTATATTAACATAGATAAATGTTAGTCTTACCGGAATATTATGCTAAATGTAACAAGTTTGTAAACAGTAATTGACGATGAGAAAAAGGTATATAGGATATCAACGTAGGATAATGAGGCTAAAAATAGTGGAGATGGTGTTAGATATTTAAGAAGAGTGTACCTCCATAAAGTTTGCCCTTTTTCAGTGTGCAACATTTATAAAGTACATAGGTATTTATACAATTAATGAAACTAAAACTACGTAGTTTTCACACCATTTGAACAGAAGTTACACACGTATGTATTATTCTGACATAGCATATTTGAAATGACAAACTTCGCATTAGTTTTTAAACTGGCACAAGACAATTGAGATATCATTTAGTCACCAATAAAATGCTTATGCTAACTTGTTGTGATTTACAAAACGCTGACTTGAAATTTACTAGTACATCGATCGATTACATTACGTACGAGTAGTAATTGTTATCCCATACAATGTTAGCAAAACCTGCAATTCCCAATTAAAACAAATAGGAAAGCAATAGCAATCCAAGTTGCAATTATTGGGCCCCCATTCTTTATAACTTGACACTCCATTAGTCTAGGAGGGTTATAAATTAATCAGTTATTAAATTGTAGAAGAGCGATTGCAATTTGTGTAGAATGTATCCGTGCCTGTTACCCTCGGGCTAGAATGGAATCGTGTTAGCTCACAGGGAACTAAAAAGTAGATTACAACTTTAGAACAACAAAGAAAGGGTTCTTGTATGAATATTTCGCCCAAGATGCATTATGAGATCTAAGAAGTTTTTATGTAACTATACTAAATTTCATGTCCTCTGCCTTAAGCAATACAGGCATAAGTTTATGTATAATATTGTAATTACTCTTAGACATGAAGAAATAATCATGTCATCTTCATAAAACTCAACTATTTCACATTTGTATTGAATGATGATGAATCAACAAATGAATTTGACATATCTACAGCAATTCAAAATTATTTGAAAGAATAATACTAGCATCAATAAATTTCTCTAAATAATTAACTTTATTAAATGTTATAACTGACGATTCGAAAGTGCTGGTTGCTAGTTAGGCCTATTTGAATAAAGAATATTTTGACTTTAACTTTGAAATGGCTTTATACATATAGTTATAAATAGAAGAATATGTACGTTTTTGTATAGATATTTCATATACGAGTTTGAAACAAAACTCATCATCAACTTTAATTATATTTAGATAGTATATCAACAAATCGTAAGTAATATTTCATAGAATATGACATTATATGAGTAGTAAAAGGAATGTAGCTCAGAGGTAGAAAACGACAAAGATGAGATTCTCAGACTTGATTTCTGTACTCACTTTGAGATGTACAGGAACAGCGTGTTAAAGCCTCGAGGGCGACTGCTTGATGTCTTCATTCTTCTTCTATTTATAAGCTTCCAGACAGCTCGATTCAAAATAAGAACAATGCTGTATAGCCATTGCCAGTATTGTAGAGTTTGAACATACAACATCTAAGTCGCATATCTCGTATTTTGTGAAATCATATTATTTACGATTTGTCGTTATAATGCTTTCTGGGTCTGTCACATTAGAATTCAAATTTAGCAACATGCACGCTGCTCTACCTACTAAAGAATAAAATATCACAGACGAAAGCAACCCTAAAGCTCCTCTATTTTGCCGCCAGAGGCATACACTAGTGCAGAAGACACGTTGAAAAGGCTTTTATGGAAGCTGCAAAAGAACTATAAAAGTCGAGTTTTTATCGACGCCGCCAATGCCGGCCATGTGGAAAATGACTTCACAAGGATGTTATTTAACTTTTTTTGTTTTTCAATCTTTAATATTCAATGATATTTAGTGATACCTTCGACATTGTTTTGGTTTTATAGTTAAAAATTACTTTGGTATGAGGTTCTTTTTACGTTATTTTTATAACCATTACTGAATTATTCTATCCAGTTCCATTTGGAGCGTTATGTAATAAAATTTTGGTTTTATAATTATAGAATTATTTTACTTGATTATGATCTTCTAGAGCGTTATATATTTAAACAAGTCTTCTATTTTCGCTTAGTAAATTATAATTCTATTCTATACTTAAAAAGACATATGTGTTTCATAACACTGCATCATACAATTTCTTCCTCGCATTATTTTATTATGATGAATGTAAAAGTATGATATCCCATCAAAAACATAAATGTGAAAATGGGAGCCAAGTTTAATATTAAGAAAATGCAATGCTTGGTTGTCTTCTTCACCGACAAAAGATTTGAGATCTAAATGGGTGCCAAGTTCCGTAGATTCTCTGAAGAAGTTTTTTTAGTTTAGTTTTAATTATTTTGTTTTTTTTCGCATTGGCTTAGACATTCAGCGTGGTAACGCTGCCAGCATTTTGGGCACAATGCCGCAGGGGCCCTTTCTACATTTTAAATTAGGTTTATTATTATTATTTTAGTTTAGTTTTAATTATTATGTTTTCAGTCATAGCCTTAGATACTATCCTATAAAGATGCATTAAAATTAATTTACTGCGGCTTAATGCATTTTGAGCTTTAACTTGGCAGTTTTCTTAAATATCCAACAGCTTTTATGGTATATACATAGAAAACTGCCAAGTTAAGGCTCAAAATGCATTAAGCCGCAGTTAATTAATTTTAATGTAAACAATGTAGTGCCGGACTTGCCACCATTTCAGAGAATCCACGGAACTTGGCACCCATTTAGATCTCAAATCTTTTGTCGGTGAAGAAGACAACCCAAGCATCGCATTTTCTTAATATTGAACTTGGCTTCCATTTTCACATTTATGTTTTTGATGGGATATCATTAGGTACTTTTTGTCAATCTTCGCCAAATGGTGCTTTTTAAGAGCGAATGCACGAGCTACTTTACAAAATACCCAAATCACTATAAGTGCACCTCAAATATTGGAAGAGTTCCCTCGATTTCTCCAGGACCCTATGATCAAATTCTTACCTGATAACTATGGGACTACCCCTGAACTATACCGTTTGAAACAAAAAAAGAATTTTCCAAATCAATTAATAGATGACGGAGTTCTAAAGTAACTAACATAAATAATAATAATAATAAAACTAATAAAAAAAACACTGTTTTAAGTTTTTTTCTGGTGTACACGCACAATTATCAAGCTGCATGCCAAATTTCAGCATTCTAGATCATCTGAAAGTGGGTTAGGTTTTTGATTACTAGTCAGTCAGTCAGTCAGTGGTAAAAATACCGTTTTTTGGATTTTAAAATCTCAATAACTATCTATTAAACCTATATTAATAAAATTTGGGGTTCTAAAGAGTCTTAATACGTGAACCAAATTTCATTTTTTTATGTTAGATAGATTTGGAGTTTTTGGGGGTCAAAAGTGGCTCCAAACGGTTCGTGTAATATAACACACGGCTGCTGTCCGCTAGTTCCTGGGGTGAACTTGGCTGGACACGCTGCCGCGTGTCTAGATATCTCGTGGCATAACATCCATGGTAAGTTGGCGACATCGATCTTTGTTAATAGATGCTATTAACGATAAGAAAATGATCACCCGATTGTAACTTGTTCTTTATAAATACTTGCATATATCACATATATACGTAATTGCGTAGTTCATTATGTAGGCATTATATTTAAATGTAACCGTTTAGCTAACAATGCGTTATTTAATCAGTAATACAATTATTATTCACAAACATGAAATATATTGCGTATCATAGGAACATTGCGATTGGAAACTTCCTCCGTTTTAACAGCGAAGCGTGGTAACCAAACCATATTTTGAGAATGCTTTACTTCCTTTAAATAATGGAATACTATACTCTACTAACAAATATGCCGTATTAAACTAACGAAAGTCTGTTTTTTGTTGCACTTCTTACTTATCAAACCTTAGTCACTAATAAGAAAATCGCTAATAGGTACCTTATAATATAGTCAATTACAAAAGCTCTACAATTTAATTTCAAATCAAAGGCAAATAGGCAACTACTATTGTAAGCTCCTAATTGATAATATAGGGTTGATGTAATGTGATGAGTGATGACGAAGACTAACTAAAATATTGAGTGTACACCTTTTAAGACTTATTTGTGTGTGCGACTTATGCTTCCGTCCATCTGTGGGCTTAGTTCCTTTTCAATAACAGCGAAACATTAAAATTATCACGGACAGGAGGCCTAATCACCACAATCGAAAACGCGTATCGCCGCGCCGTTCATTTCCGCTGTTTTAAAAATAAAAAACCACAAAAACATAATTATGACTGCCATTAAGAAGCAGTTAAACTACGTGTGGCCCGCGGTTCTGTTTGATATTTAAAATGTAAGTTACGTACTTGTTTTAATTGTTCGGTTAATTAATTTTATAATAAAACAGGTGAGAGGTTTATTTGAGAACTTGGCTTGCCTTTTATGGTTACTCGCATCGCAATAAAAATACTGAAGATATGAATAATTAATGATGAAATTTTTGTTACACTCGATAATTTGTATTACCTGTAAGAGATAAATAAATTACATTTTGTGACTAATCTTGAATCTGTCTTTATGAATAGGCATCTTCTGGGGGAGCTCGCTTCATCGTCGGCGTCATCTTTGCCCCCTGCCTAGATGCTCGCCAAGAGCAATTCCATTTTTAATTTAAAAAAATTTAGTCGTTCTTATTAATACATACATTATAATAAAATAATTTAACGTCATGGTATATTGCACAGGACACGTAAAGTAATATTATAAGGTACTTAAATAAAATATGTAAATATATTATACTTTAATGTCATTAATACACTTATTCGTCCAACTACTTTACTTATTAATAAAATAAATAATGTAACTACTTAACGTTTCATGTCATAAATAAAAAATAATGCCTCATATCGGATGTTCTCTATTTTTGTTTAACACAGCATCAGATAAATCCCTTAAAAATGTACCTAATAATTAAAGCTACTAAATTAGACATCTCAGCCCTACGATCCAATCTATTCCCCACTATTGCCCTCTGGCGGACCACATACAGCGACTTTAATTGGAAATTGGCCCTCTATTTGTAATGCTCACAGCCTTGCAGGGCTTCATGCTGTGTGGTCACCCTATTTTTTTAAAATAATTTGTTGGGCTACTACGGGATTGGTTACTTTGGTTGTCGAATGATGAATTATCATTTGAGCAACAGGAAAATTATGATATGGTAATAAATTGGTATTTAGGGATGGCTGGTTACACTCTTTTATTTAGTAGTTAGTTGGCATTAATAAACTCTGCGACTGTGAAAGTGTAAGTGGTGGATATCCGTGTAGTGCGTTAATTCTATCTAAATTTATGTATGTCAATGTTGCTAGCATATTCGCATTCAGTACAATAATGCGTTTAGGGTGCTGTTGAGACTGCCACGTTTCTGCAGCGCGTCAGCCATTTTCGTCGAGGCGCGCACATACGATTTTGACGCCGTCTGGCGCAAGAAAACTACCTCTCTATTGGTCAGGGTGCGCGGCAGTAACAACAGCATTCTAAATATATTAGCAAATAAGTTAGATTGTCATCTGATGTGGAATCTCAGTCAGAGGACCAAATCTCTATTTTCAATTGTATACTAACATAGGCTAAGCATAACTAACACCGATTGGATCTCACTTGTCCTTATTAAATAAATAAATAATATATATATATATATATATATATATTTTAATCTACCCATTATTAGTAATATTTTAAATACCAATTCAGTAGAAAATTATGCCTACCTTAATTCCAAGGAGCTGATATTGATATGACACCACCCACGTAACGAAATGGAATAAGATACCTGCGTTGTTTAGACTGTCTGCAATGTTTTCGGTTGTCATGTATCTGACACCATACAAATTAGCTGACGTCGTCTAATTAGCATAAACTTAAGTAATTGTTAGCACATTACGTGTGTGCTGTGCACGTGTAGTGTTGTAATGCTATAGCTGACTAAACTGTAGCCAAGCCCAATCGCCATAATGCTTCAGAAATGATTAAGTAGTAGTATTAAAATATTGTGGCAATTTGGGGTTTATTAATTAGGAGTGTTGCGTGTTGAAATTGAAACTATGAATTGTGGACATTAACATGAAATATTCTTTAGGATATGTTAGATTGACAAGCTGTTAGTTGTAAATATGTATAACTAAAAAAAACTTTTTAAATACCTAATACATAGGCAGTTTTATGATATACATGGAATATTGGAGGAAGCAAGTAAAGAGGTAATATGAAAACAGTCCTAGCTTGAAGAGTCTTAACAAAAGAGGATTGTTATTTTGCCAACTATGCCCGCACAAAATTGCAGGGATTCCAATCCACGTCAAGTGTAGAGTAGGGAAGGAAGCAAGAAATATACAAACTCAAATTTAAAATGTCCATAGAGTCCACAGAGAGTATTAGCATAAAACATAATTAATTAATTTGTATTTAACTGAATGGACCTGATATAAAGTTGCTGTCAGAATTCGTACTTAATTAAACCTTAAAATTTAATTAAAAGAGTTTCCTCGAATTAAATTAACAAAAACAGCTGTAATTGATTACAGCTGATGATATTAAATTAAAGTAACGTGGGTGCCTAACCTATGTATACACAAAATCGTACGCATGAACCTCAAGCAAGGGTCAAATCTAGAGGTCAAGAAACATATGTATATTGACAAGTTGCTCAAGTTTCTTCATAAATTACATCCAAACAAAAAGTATATATTTTAAAGGTATTTACTTCACTTACCTTTTAGGTTTCCATCGCTTCATGAAAACTCCAAACATTTTGCTGATTAACAACGACAAAGATGTATCCGTTTATAACAAATGTCTCACAAAGAAACCAAAGCACTTTCACACACTTCTAGAACACCGGGCTTCACAAAACAACACTAATTCTAGGGAATAATGAATGAGCTACATATTCACAAGATTTCTAAAAATACAAATACACGAACAATAGTAGTCTAATGTCGACTATTATCAACTCCAAACTGATAATAACAAATCATTGACTTCTGTTTCCTACCATTGACATTGAATCACAAGAATTAATAATTGCACCGTTAGATAAGATAGATTAAGATTGTTAGAACATTCCGACTGCTGACCTAGACACAGTGACAGCTCCGTTCTACATTTCTTACATCTTTAAAATCGATAAAAATCCATAACTAGATAGGTACATAATAAATTGACTCAGAAATGAACTGTCACTAAGCCATAAAACACATCGTAGATCAAACTTTTGTAGTAACGTCTAAAGTTTTGTTTATCATGCTTTTGTTTTGAATAACATTGTTCGATTTATAAACAAACAGAGCGAATAGCCATTGAGCGACAACGCCTGTTCTTTAGTGCGGCGAGATTGCGACTGAGTAGTGAGTTGAGTTATTGCTGATAGCCGAGTCGCGCTGCCGAGCGAGAGGCTCGCGTGCCCGACCCTCGCACTTTTTCCCATCAGGTGCGCGGTCGATCAGCTGCTCGTGAAGCGCCATCTTGATTTATTTCCGCGCCATCTATCGGTGACCTTTGGAACTTAGCGGCTTATAAATTGCAATTAAATTTGCGAACTTGGCGAATGCACTTGACGGCATATTTCTCGGTCTAAGATATTTAGACACGATAAGTACCTACGATTATTATCGAATTTGGTAACAACAACAACATTATGTATTATGGGGAATACCTAATAATGGTAATAATATTACGTGATAAACATTGTTTATTAGACACCTAAACTACATGAATAGATCCGAATAATTATAATTACAAGTATGTGAATAGTGGATATATACCTAAGTATTAGATATTACGCGTAATTGCTTTCATTTCGTAATCAAAATGAATTTCTCAGGCCAATGCCTTGCCTGTTCTAAATTCCATATTCCACCTGAACTAATATCACTTCACTAAGATGCCGACTTTAGAAACAGCCTATTGTTATCATCACATACGGTGTCGTCACATCTCTTAACACTTGGATACATATTTTTTGAGAACAACGAACTTTAAACTGTCTTTGCGCTATACTTATAACTTCAAAAAGAAAATCGGATAGCCTGACCCAGTTATTTCAGTAGCTATAATTGGGATGTTGACACCAATAAAAATAAATTACTCTTACATTACCAATAAATAAATCTCACGAAAATATTCAGAATATATCACACTTCTACTTATTTTTGCTATTTTAAAGATTTTTAAATACATAAAGAACAATAAAGGGACGCTATTTGATCATACAAAAGGCGTGACGTCACTTGTTCCTATTTCCTTACAAACTTCATACTAACAGAGCGTTTTTGACGTTTCATTAAAAGTTGCTGATATGACTATCAGTCAACATCCCTATTACAAAATTATTCTTTACGATCTCTTTCTAAATCTCTAATTTTGGGAAAACGTAGGCTAATTTCATTATATAGAACGTAAGCATCGGTGGTTCAGTGGTAGAATGCTCGCCTGCCACGCGGGCGGCCCGGGTTCGATTCCCGGCCGATGCAAGTTTTTTGTGTTCTGATATTATTCTCAATTTACAACCTCTTTCTTGGCATCTTCTATTCTTGGATTTTATTAATGCTTTTTTTTATGTAAGTAGATATTTTTTTGCTCTACAAGGCGCGATTACAGGATATCTTAACGAATCTTGTAAGGTAACTGGTATGTTGGTGGGAGCTACTTTCGCTATATGAACCTTATTTCCTGAAAAATAAATTGAATACTAACCGCGTATTACTTTCACGGTGTGAACAAACGTTAGAATTAGAAGTAATGTATACAGGGTGATTCGGGAGACGTGTATAATCCTTACTCTTTGATATCCACGAGGTAAAACTTTTCTTCGCACCGTTGGCTTTAGCCATTTCTTCGAATGGCACTATGCGTGTACTTACAGGCAAGTAACATATGTATACCCGCCATTCAAAATAAGCAGTGGTTTTCGGATCCGTGATTTGTTTAAACATTGTATTTTATAATTGTATTTTTATTCTTGTAATTTATTTGGTTTTAGTATGATTATTATTTAAATATTGTGAGAAATCTGTATAATTGATTATTATCATTTTGACATCGCATCAATGATTTGACGATCATAATATAAAGTCGTATAAATTGACTTAGGATAATTTATATTGTATTTTTTATATTATGAAATAAATAAATCTAATCTAATCTAATGGATACGGACCATTAACTATACTTTTCACATCGGTTAGTAGTTTAGAGATCCGTCGTTACAGGTTATATTTGCTGTATAAAATTGTCATAGTTATCTTTGGTATAAAATAATTACATACACAACTCTGAAATGCACATAAATTTGCTTTAACAAATAACGGTATGTCAGGCTAAATTGATACTATCTTCTGGATGACAAGCTTTTTTTATTACCCGATTGAGACTCAATACTCGTATGTAGGTCTGTGGAAAAGATAAGTACACACAGTTCCAATAGCATCATAGTAATTGGCTATGTGCGAAGTACGTGGTGGGACTGGTGGGGGTAAGTAAAACGATCGCAGCGCACGCCGTGGCAGAAAGGTGTAACCGCATTGGACAGGGATCCTGTCACTTGACCTACTAACTTTTGCCCTAATGTTTCATTTGACCTAATCTTTCACTAGCCCTAATGCATTTTTCTTCGGAATAGTGAACTTCTTGGGTGTTCTTGGCATATCATCAAACAGCAGTCATTAGATTAGGTTAGGTTCGTTTTCCTACAAAGTTTACTTTTTTTTTTCACAGCTCCAAGGGACAGTAGACTTGAGTATTTGATATAAATTCCAGCTTGATACCTCCACGCGTTCCTGAGAAAAAGGGTCTTGACAGACAGACAGACAGACGGATGGACGGACGGATAACAGAGTGATCCTGTAAGGGTTCCTTACTTTTTTATTTGCCAAGAATTTGGCTCTGTAAAAAAAGTGAAAGTAGTTTATTCTTCAAATTAGGCATATAACATGCACCTATGAACGTCAATAAACTACCACCGGTTCGGAAAAATAAACCTCTGCCACGAGAAGAACCGGCGTAAGAAACTCGGCGAGGTGTCATTTTTTCAAAACAATATACATTGTATAGTTAAATATAAAATTACAGTGTCAGCTACTACAAAATAAAGGATGATTCACAGTAGACCGTTCCGTGTCCGGGCCGGCCCGTTTTCTATGACAGCAAACGCAACGGCCGGCGTATTTCTCTAGAAGAAAACGGACCGGCCCGGACACTGAAAGGCCTACTGTGAATCATCCTTAACAATGCTACAGTAGAAAACCTATTTTCGCGATAGATTACCCGTGCAGGACGCTATCACTGCCAAACATCCCTATCAATGATGTAATCGTTTATCTTATAATATGCTCTTGAAATAAGTGTTTGTTTTACTACAGATTTGAATTTAGAATTGCTAAGTTCAGTAATGTGTTTAGGAATTTTATTGTCTGTGAGCTGTCGACAAAAATTTTTTTGTTAAAAAATTCCTACAACTACTCGACGAAAAAAATCTGTATTAAATGGCTTTATACGTACGCGATGAGGGACAGGAGATATGCATCTCGTTCCCACGCGTGATATTGTCAACGCTTACATCTCTTTCAGAGATCTTTTTTTTAATTTTCTTTACAAACCAGAATACAAAGAATTATTCTAGATCAATTAATAACTAATAACAGTTGTAGTGTCTTTAAATGTGTGTATCACAGGCTCCAGTCTTATTCTTATCATGATCGTAAGGATTACGCTCGCACCCTCTAAGCTTTACAGGGTTCGGTCGACCTTGACATTCAAACCCTGTGTTCAAACCCTTTTGAGGGGGCTTTTATAGTCGTTTTAATGCCAAAAGAGCTTAAGAGCATTAAAGCTAGTTTTATATGAAGTCCTTTTAGTTGGTCGCGAACTTTGATGGATAGATCTGATGTCAGAAGCGAAAGAAACCTCAGACGAAATTTGTTGGTTTAGATTATTTTTATAGTGGAAAGTGTACGCAAAAAAATTCGCAAATCGATGTATAGTTTAGCTGTTTCCCACACGCATACTACCAGTTCGTAAAAAAAGGTTAAGGGTAAAATCTGGAGGAAGGGCCTTAAGTAAAGTTTCTTACTATAACTAAAATCCAATCGGCAACTATAATTATTTCCTTCACAGTCTTACCAATTATAATAGCGGACACAGATTTATCTCTCTTTGGAAGTCTTTCAAAAGTATTTTCAAAAAACATAACGTGATTGATGGCGCTACTGAAAAAAAAAGAGTTTTGAAATGAAATAGTTTTGTTGATTTCGTCAACATGTTGCATTTTAGTGTCCTAAAACGACATAATATTTAAAAAATTCAAACAATAGAATACATCATACATAGTCATAATACTTATACATAACACGAAAATAATTAAATCGAGTGTAGCAATTTTTAACAGTTGACCGGCTTTTTTAATGTGTGTCATTACAGATGTGATGTGTGTGTTATTACCGTAATGGCACATTTTTATCCTCGAGGTGATGTAATTAACTGTGTTATTAGCTACGAGTATAATGCACGTTTTAATGTTTTAATGTACATTTCAAAATTCTAACTCATTACAAAATTTATGATCAACGCGGGTGCACTAATCTATGATTAGTTGATAACATGATTGCGGACCGGCGTTTGAAATAGCATCATGTTTTAAGTTATTTATGATTATGTAATAATAATGTTTTCAATCTACTAAAATCACTGGTCACCCTGTTTATAGTACAAGATTCTAGTCAAGCATGGTAGCAACAAAGGTAGGTGTTAAATCAAAAAGATTGTATTATTACTTATAACAAAAACGTATATAATTGTGAACCATTTCTCAAACGGCTTACATCAAAGTGTCACATAAATAATCCAAATTACTGTATTTAAAAAAAATGTGAAGCGTAACGATAAAATGATAATCAAAAGAAATAAATATGTCCGCCGCCACCATTATGGTGTCAATTACTGATGGTATCGATAGATTTTATCTTAAACAGGATTATCGCCTTTGCGGTTCTATTGAAAGTGTTTCAAGTTTAAGATGGATAAAGCCTTTGTGCCAATAACCGAGGAGTATTATCATCTATGACCGCCGATAGAACCTGCTTCAAAGTCTTCATTACGGAACTATGAAGGCGGTTAAGGACATCGCTGTACACAGTTATGTAAAGGCTCGCACTCCGGGCCCACGGACGGACGATAATTGCAAAAAACCAAGATCATTCATCTCTATCTTATAGCTTCTTCATCATCAGCCTATATCTCTCAATGCTTGGTACGGGCGTCCTTTCATTAAATAAAATGTAAATAAAAAATATTTGTGGACAATCGATACAATCATACACATATCGACCAACAGTCCCAAACTAAGCAAAGTTGTACGAGTTTGGTGAAGTCCCAACTACTACATACAACTTTGTTTTTTTCGCAGATGTATGCAGGTTTCACCTCGATGTTTTCTTCGCCGAAGCTAACGATAAATATCAAGTGATATTGCGTAGGTACATAAGTTCCGACCAAAGGATCTTCTCTTGCCGGCTGGACCTCAATGCTTGCCCGTGAATTTGTGCCACAATATACAGTAACATCGTGGTCATAATCGCTTCCAAATATTGATCGATTAATTAATTCTTTAATAAGCGTGTAAGTTTTAGATCAAAGAAGTGTCATAGCCATAGCACAGATCAAAGAATACTAGTACTTCTTCATAGACTTCATAGTGTAAGTATGATCAAGAAGTCTGTAGGCACCACTTTACGAATAAAGCCGTTTAAGGAACCATAACAGATATTGTTTTGTTTATTAATAGGATCAAAATATAGCAAGATTGTTAACGCACCTCAACTAGACCATGTGGATTTAAAGGAATTAAAAACATGACTTATGTTAAAACACATATTTCCGATGAATGATATGATATGTGTATTGTAACTATCAGTAAATTTTACATATCATCCAACAACAACAAATCAGTATATGCCTTTTCAGTGCGTGCATCCAATTCTCTGTGCACTTTATGTAGTTTAAGAATAAAGTAGGCCCTTGCAGAACTATCTTCTTTAGTTATCCTACCATCAGACTTAATTCGTTTATTTTCAAGTGCATCAATTTTCTTAATTAAGTTGTTAAGAAGCGTCGATGTTTCTTTAAGTTCAGAAATGTCCATTTTCGTAAGTGTATCACCCCATTGCACAGGCATATTACAGGCATTCATGCATGATGTTTTGTCGGTAAACATGTTTTCAGAAGGGCAGCCATGCCATATGGCTTTTACGCAGGCTTTTTTATCGACGCTGAATGTGTATACTTGCCTTGTCTGGTCACTACACCGACTTGTGTTTATGGGGATATCACATCTGCCTTTTCCCACTAAAACAAAAGTAGTAATTATTATTGATATATTTTTCGGGTTCCGTAGTCAACTGGGAACCCTTATAGTTTCGCCATGTCTGTCTGTATGATCTGTCCGTCCGCGGCTAAGCTCAGAGACCGTTAGCACTAGAAAGCTGTAATTTGACATGATTCATGAATATACAATAGGTACATATCAATTACCCCGAATGTGAAGCGTAACGATAAAAATGATAATCATAAGAAATAAATACATTGTACCGATTTGTGATCGATTTCAAGATTGAATGCCTCTTAAAGGTTGACTGGTAGAGAATGCCTCAAGGCATTACTTATTGTGCAATAAAGATTAAATAAAGCCGCCTTTTACAGTTAGCAAACAAAACACTTACAAAATCACCTCTTCGCTGGCTCGTTCGTTCGTAACCGTCATTGTTATACAGTTTAGCAACTTAAAATTTAATATAGTACCTTCGTTATCAGCAAGGCAGGATTGCATGCACTGGTACTCTGTGGCGAACTTGTTCTTCGTTGGACAACCTCGCCATATGGCTGCGTGGCACATGGCCATTGGGCTGAAACTGGTGTACACCATGATGGGGCTCAAGCCGCAATCGCTGTGGTTCAACGTGGCGGAGCACTCATCGTCAGGAGACTCTGGGGCACAGAATGAATAATAGTTGTCACGAATGTCGCGATCGCCACTCAAATAGGGACGGGGGTACTCAAACAGTGTTGATTCATCTGGTAACATTGACAGAACACAGTGAACTTAAAAATAATTAATTAAAAAGATTCACGTAGGAACACAGAGCTAAAATAGCTTCGCTCGGGATAAATGTAATGTAAGAAGTTATTTTTTATACCACCATGGTAGCAAACAAGCTTACGGCAAATGAATACCGCAGGTAGCGTACGCGTATGGACGTCTGTTATTTTCAGAAGAGTAATATGCGCATTCCTGACCTTTATCAGTTTGGGGATTCACTGAGCTGAAGAGACAAATGTAAGTTCCTCTCTTAGCGTATCCTTGGCAGGCAGGCAAGCCTCAGTAGCCTAAGAGTTAGTGAAGGTCTGATCATTTTCAGGTGGCAGCAAAATACCTATTAAAAATCACCTTTTCGTCCAATCTGGTCCCATGCGCCATAGAAGTCCGGCCGAGTACCTGCGGCAGAACCGTCAAAACTTATATAAATTATCAAGATATATAAAGTACAAATAAATTTTCCTAAAAAAAAATCTACTAAAGTGAGATAAAGAAAAAACACGACAATTATTATTCGTATATGTCGCATCCTGGTCATGAGCAAGCTTTTACCTGAGTCCGTACTGTAACGACTCGTCTGTAGCTGCACTGCAGCGGAGCGCAAACGCCATCTGTGGCGCTGTACGGAGTCTAACCTGGAGGAGGAGATGGAGCGTGAGTGAACCTGGAGCCCCTGGAGGAGGTCATTTGGCGTCTGGCCGTGGTGAAGTGCGCTAGTGTCTTAGCAACTGTACCGTGTTTCGTTCTTACCTATTACAGTCGCTTATTCGGATTGGGCATTTATCCTTATTGTAATTTCAATAGTGAACCAAATATTGAATTGGCAGCTTTTGTTTGATTTCTGCCGATGTCAGATCAAGAGCTCGAAACCCGTGACTCCGTTATAGACATATATGTAAACATACATAAACATACACATAAATAAATCTACTACCTATCCTGTATAGAAATTATTCTCACCTGAATCAGCAATGGCTATATAAATAAAAAATAAAATGGATGTCAATAGCATTGTATGTACCCCAACTGTTTCCACTGTGATCTTAACATTAATCGGTTTTAATGATTAATATTTGATATGCTTATTTACAATGCAAATTAACGTAGCCTTAGTTTGAGAACAATGAATATTACATAATGCAGGGATAAAGTTTTTATGTAATGTAAAATCTTTTTATTTTCATTAAGTAAGCGTCATTCGTTAATTACGTCCGGAAGATTTTGGAAATTTTGATTCCTCTCTGTGTCGGTGTTATATACGAACACTTGAGATTTCTCGAATCCAACACAGGTTTTATCTGGTTTTCGAGCAACAGAAGAGTTGATTGGAAAACGCACTGCAAAATACTAGCTTTTGCCCGCGTGGAACTTATATTGCACCTCAAAACAAACGTATCGCCATATTTAAACTTCTTAGAAAATGATGGCTCAATCTATCTCTATACCAAATTTCACCCAAATCGGTTCAGCGGTTGAAGCGTAAAGAGAGAACAGAGTTACTTTCGCAATTTAGTAGGTATAGATTGTGTAACAATTACTTTTAACAGTTTTGCTTGACCCCCTTTTCGCCCCAATGGAAGGTTTTTTTTATCTGTTTAAGTATGTGGAATTGAGCGATAGTTGAAACTAGTTTTAAAGTAGAAAACTGTATATTTAAATAAAATAGAAATAACAAACAAAATTACAAATTTTGAAAAACCCACGACGGATTAAAATAATTTGAAAATCATAAAATAAAATAAATGTGAACCCCCGACTGGGTATATACGAAGTAAGTACATAGAGATAAAAATAGAGTTCTAAAACGGTTGTATGGTCGCGAGGTATAGTTACAAAACCAGAAAAATCAGTCGGGGGCTGCCTTTGCCTTTTTTTTGTTTTGGGGGGGGGGGGGGGGGGGAATGCTTTACGCATACCACCCGGGTGCAGGGGGTGACCCGAGTGGTTATGTGGGACTCCCGTCTAGGCTGATGAGACCCACGGTATACCCACTAAAAACCCCCCTATCTGCCGCCTCGTCGCCTTGTGGCGAGGTCACGGGAACGCTTGCGCACACATCCGCGTCCCCGCCGGCGACAGCCGCTCCCAAGCGGCTTCACCGCGGATGCTCGGAGGCCCTCCACGTCAGGCACGCCAGATGTTTTGGCGTGCATTCCTCCCCGACCTCCATCTTGTACAGTAGCGGACCCCCCCTGAGTCCGCTACGAGCTAAAACTTCCGGCACCCGGTGGCGGAGCAGGTCGGTGGTTCCGCCACGAACCACACCTCGGCCGCAGAGGATAGGGAAAGCATTTCTCTTCCTCTGCGGCCCCACCAACGCCGTTTCCGCGGAACGGCCCCGCCAAGTTCGCAGGGGGTTAGGGAGAGTGGCGCACCGAAATACCAACACGCCTCTCCCCTATATGTAATGTACCTCGAGCTTTACCCCATTTTTTTATGGACTTGTCATCACTTTTTTTTATTAAAAGGCCATATCACGGTATTCTATCCATAGTATCCATGAGGTTCCTTACTATGTTATTCTGTTTCATCATACCTAAAGCAGTTCATGCACAGAAGATACTCAGAAAACACTATCAAAAGAATCACGACACCGTAATGCACATATGTGCCTTTGCAAACTTCCCTATGGTGCTGTTTTGCTACATCATCAGGCCTTCAGCAGTTGTGTGAAGAGGCTTTTAAATATATACTAGCAAAAGAATCGAAACACGGTATAGGTACTAAATTATTACCGGAGTCCGGGGTTCATCTCCATTGAGATTAGATGCGTCCACGCAGTGTTCGGTGTGCTACCAGTATATCAAGACCCCCGCCTTACGGCGTTTGTGCGTTCTTCCAGTGTCTGGATCCGTTGGACATAACGGTTCGCGCGCCTATTAAACTAGACCCCTCGCTTACGACATAAGCAAGGGTTACCGGTGTCTCGCACGACTGGTTGTTTGAATCAGGCAGTTTATTACCCGCTACGTAAATTCGAAATTTAAGTGATTTTGTGTTTCTAAGATGACCACCAACTGTGCAGCTTGTTTAAAAGAACTGAAGTCGACGGGGAAAATGCTAAAATGCTCCATATGCGAAGGCAACTACCATGACTTATGCGCAGGCATAAGCATAAAGGATATGAGTACAGCCCAAAAATCTGCATGGGCATGCCCCAAATGCTATAAACGACCAAAAAATGACAACACTCCCGTACGGAAAGAATGCGGGCCGGCAGATAACGTAACTGTGCGAAAACCCGTACCCTTGACTCGCGAGGATATATCCCAAATAGTCCGGCATGAGATCCGTAGTGCAATAAATGAAACTGTTAAAGACATTATCCAGAAAAGCATAACCACCGAACTAAGAGGAATAACAGAGAAAATCTGTGACCTTGAGACTTCCATGAATTTTATTAACGAACAGTACGAGGACTTTAAACGGGATATTACATGTGTTGAGCCACGGATCCGGGCCCTAGCCGAGGAAAACACACAGCTGAAATCCACGGTATCTCAACTTTGCACCCGTCTTAATCAAATAGAACAGCTTACCCGCGCCAGCAACATTGAAATACAATGCGTACCCGAGCATGCCGGAGAGAACCTACCACTCCTCGTGCAACAACTCGGTACGGTCATCGAGCACCCGGTCCAAGACCCACAAATAATGCAATGCAGTCGCATAGCTAAATTGAACCCTAACAATCCGAGACCTCGATCAATACTAGTCAAATTTTCATCCCCCCGCATCACAGACAGCTTCCTAGCCGCTAGCCGTAATTATAATAAACGGCATGCCAATGACAAGCTAAACTCGAGCCACCTGGGCATAGCGGACGAAAACAAATCCACCATATACGTCGCGGAACATCTATCTAAGGAGACCAAGGCCCTGCATACAGCAGCAAGACTCAGGGCCAGGGAAATAGGCTACGAATTTGTTTGGGTCAAGCACGGTCGAGTATACCTACGCAAATCGGAGGGCATGCAACACGAGTGGGTGAAGGACATGGAAGTGTTAAAAAATATTAAGTAACAATACAATAGCCTAAACTATGCCATAACCTTATAAGAAGCATGTTATTTAGTCATTTAAAAACCACTTTCACTCATACAAATACTGATACGTTCTTGTTGTTAATTGGAATTAGTGTCTCACGTATAAAAATAATCTCGAATTTTAATTATAAATCTAAGGCATACGCCGTGATGACAATAAATAAGACTATATTATTTACTGATAACTTGTGCGCGCGGCGGCGGCGGCAGCCACACAAACCAGTTTTATGTTATTGCAATACTTGTAACAATTTAGCTTCCTATACTCTCTGTTTGTGCATAATATGTATCCGAAGTTTTTTTGCAATTATTTTTGAACACATTAAATTAAAACACACACAACACATATACCATTTACAAAACCTCAAAATTTTGCATGTCACTCACCCAAAAACTGTGCAGTCATGTATCACTAACAATATATACTATTTTAAAATTTACGGATTTTTACTTATTATATTTAATATAATATCAAACATCTTTAACTTTATTTACTTATATACCTCCCAAAAATGCATTCGATTTGGTCCTTATACGGTTATATTAAGAACGGTTATTATACGGTGGTGCCTAGATCATTTAAGTACTAACGTTATTTATTACCTCTGTTGCAATCTGTCTATAAAAATAAATAAATATATATACAGTTATTATCCTAAATACAGGACCAAAGTTTGTACTAATACTTTTTCACTGGCGCTTTGAGTACTGTGGCTGACGATATTGATGCGACGCATCTGTGCGACAACAGGCAGGTTTCCTGTTTAGAAGAATGCATCGGTATTAAAAACACATTTAAAAAGCCTTTTGTGTTAATCACACAAAACATACGTAGCCACCAATGTAATTTCGACTATTTTAAGTGTGTACTTGAACGAGCAAATCTCACACCTGATGCTATAGTACTGACGGAGTGTTGGCTGCAAGTATGTCCCCAATTACCGGTCCTCCGCGGGTATAATTGCTTTGCGTCAGATCAGCACTATCTGCAAAATGATGGAGTAATCATCTTTGTGAGAGAACAATTGAGCGTAAAGGTTCGTAAAATCGACATAAAAGAGGCTAATGCTTTATTTCTAACAATAAACAACGCAATTGACATAATCGGTATATACAGATCACCAAGTTATCATAACTCAGCCACGTTTTTAGATTCCTTTGCTACAGTATTATCTCATAGCATAGGCTGTAGGCATGCTATCGTGACCGGCGATATCAATATAAATATCACGCCGAACGCATGTTGCAGCGGCGCCGATGACTACCTAAATGTTTGCTCCGAGCACGGTTTCTACACTGGCAATTTCTTGCCCACTCGCGGTAATAATTGCTTAGATCATGTCATGATAAGATCCAAGTTAAAAGTGGCAGTCATTACCTGTAACGAGGATATCTCTGACCATGCCCTTATTATGACACTTTTAGACTATTCTACACCAAATGAAAAACGTAAATATGCAACTAAATATGACTTCAACGCTATAGATTCTGAAATTAAAAACAAGGATTGGTCATCTCTTTACCAGATGAATGATATTAACGAGGCATGTAATTTTCTATGTAGCTACCTCACAAGCGTAATTAATAAACACAAAAAAATCATCCCAGTCAGTAACTCAAAACTTACAATTAAACAATGGATTACTCCCGGGCTTCTCAAATGTATACGTAAGAGAAGTATGCTGCATCAACAAGCAAATAAAAACCCTAATGATGAGGTAATACAAACTACATACAAAAGGTATAGGAACACTTGCGCTGATCTCTTAAAAGAAGTCAAAGCTAAATACCATCAGCGAGAGCTGCTACAAACACGTCTTGATGCGAAGAAGACGTGGAAGACGGTAAAATCGGCCTGTAATATTGCCACCACCCGCACCCAGGTTTCTGAACTGCTTCATCTTGACACTGACCCAACAGCATCCCTTAACAAAGTTAACTTGTTCTTTAGTTCTGTTGGTAGGAATTTAGCGGAAGTGACACTCAATAGAATGACGGTAAGCGAGGCGCACTTGGCCAAAATTTATAAAGGTGAAAATTCCTCAGCCTCGTCATTTTTCTTTCGACCTACGGACACTCATGAGGTTTCCTCCTTCATCAGACAACTAAAAGCTGGTAGTTCCCCTGGCCTAGACGGCATTTCACCAGATTTATTAAAAATGTCAATGGCTAGCGTTATCGAACCAATCACCTACTTATGCAATTTAAGCATAGAATCAGCGACATTCCCTGAAATCCTCAAGGTAGCCTCAGTAACACCAATCTACAAGACAGGCAGCAGAACGGAAGTCACCAACTATAGGCCGATCTCCCTACTTAGCGTAATTGGTAAACTAATCGAGAAGATTATTAATCGACAGCTGCTGTCCTATCTGGAAATAAATAACTGTCTATCGCCTAACCAATTTGGATTTAGGCAAAATAGGTCCACCGAACAAGCCGTAGACTTACTTGTTGGGAAAATAGTAGATTGTATTGATAACGGTGAAAGATGTGTAGGAATATTCCTAGACCTGGCCAAGGCTTTCGACACAGTTTCAATTCCGATCTTATTGGCTAAACTCGAAAGCCTTGGCATCAGGGGACTTGCACTCAAATGGTTTGAGTCGTACTTACGTGATCGTAGGCAATGCGTACGGGTTGACAGCCACACCAGTGACTTTGCTAGTGTAGATTTCGGAGTCCCCCAGGGGAGTGTATTGGGACCAACCTTATTTTTAACATATATTAACGGGCTCTGTAACCTTAATCTGGAAAACACTACGATTATATCGTTTGCTGACGACACAGCTATTCTGGTACGCGGAAAAGACTGGCCAGAAGTTCAAACTACTGCAGAGTCCAACTTAAAACTAGTGGTCGAATGGCTTGATACTAACTTACTGACTTTAAACGTCCAGAAAACCAAATACCTATGTTTTTCTATAGACTCCAGAGGTCAACCTCACGAGGAATTCTGCATTAAGGTTCGACACCAGCACGAAAACTCGCTAGGATCCCCTGCTTACAGCAGCGTTCGCTTTATCGAACGCTCTGATACTATAAAATACCTTGGTGTACTGCTTGACTCCCACCTTACCTGGCAGCAGCATATCGAATCCCTTAAAAGTCGTGTTCGAAAGCTTATGTTTGTCTTTCGCTCTCTTAGAAATTTCGCGTACCCCGAACTGATGAAAATAGTTTACTCCGCACTTTGTGAATCCATACTAGGCTACTGCAACTCGGTCTGGGGAGGCGCAGCAAAGACGCACCTTATTAGTTTGGAAAGAGCGCAAAGGTCCCTCCTCAAGGTTATCTACCGCAAACCATCACGTTTTAGCACCAAAGAACTATACAAAGTTGCCAATGTCCTCTCTGTCCGCCAACTGTTTTTGAGGAAAATACTGTACAGTTATGGAAAACTACATGACAAGATTTTTGAAGCAGATACAAGACGCCGTCAGCGCTGGAAAACCCCAAAAACGCGTACAAAATTTGCCCAGAGATTTCATTCTTTCATCTCTCCTCTAGTTATGACATTATTCTGCAAATGTCACCTCATAAAAAGGCCTCCAAACAAACGATTGTTGACTGAGTGGCTTATGCAACTAGATTATCGTCAAACTGAACTCCTCATAACCGTGATAAAATAATTATTAACCGCTAACCATTGAATCACTCCTCTAGTATGTTTTTACTATATTATATTATATAATTTTACACCCGGCATACTTTGTCACATCACACACGCTAACACACACTCACATGCACATACACAGAAAAACACCATTTAGCCACTAGCCATACTCTTAAGTTATATATCTTGCTGTCTCTGTACCCATACTATGAGTCATAAAATGAAATAACTAATTAATTATAATTCATAATTAATTTAAATAATTGATTTGTTTATGAAAATACCCACACTTGTATAGATAAGTACTAGGTTAAGTAACTGGAACGACGAAACTGGGTCCTGTAACACAGGGTTACCTAGCTCAGGACACAGGGTCGTGATTCATATTGTAATGTTGCCCTTATACAATAAACATTTTTCATTTTCATTTTTCATTTTCAATAAGATTCCCTGCAATATTGTTCTGATCCATCATAAGACCCTTAACATATCATGTACAGAAGCTACTCAGCAAACACAATGAAAAGAGCCCAAACACGTTCAAATAACTATCTGCCTGCGAAAGGTTCTGTGTCATGTTGTTTTACTCCATCATCAGACCCTCAGAAGTTCACTTACAATGGCTGCATAGCAAACATAAACAAAAGGGCCCAAAAACGAACAGAAAGTAATTGAACCTCTGTACAGATTCCTACTATGTTTTTCTGCTCCATTATCTGATCCTCAGAGTTGAAGTACATGTTCTCTTCACCAAGTGCTATTGAAATCGTCCACGTAGGTCAAGTAGTTCCGGAGAAAAATGCGCTCAAACCAGCTCAAACGCACTTTCAAGTGAGACATGTTAACTGCCAGTACCCCCTGGCGAATTATGGTCGTAACAATTATTAAGGGGTTCGTCCCGAATAAACCACGAACTCATTGCAAGCCGTTTTGGAGATTTTGAGGTGCACACACAAACAAACAAACAAACAAACTAACAAACAACCTCTCACCCTAAACGCATATACCTTCTCCGTTCCGTCGTGGGTAAAAATGTAACAGCACGTCTTTCGCTTATAACTCATATCCAGATTATCCAATAGAAGACAACAGTGTCTAATATGGAATGTCACTAATGGCCAACTATAAGGTCTAAGTATCACGTTGGCTGCGGTTGTGGTGAAGATTTTCGACGCGGTGCTTGACACTCAGCTTGATATATATAAGTACATCCAAATTAGTGAAACGCAGTTTGGGTTTTGACACAAACTGTCTACCGAAAGTGCGATACTGAGCCTCAAGCACACAGTCAAATATTATACACAGAGGAAGAAGCCTGCATATGCATGCATATGCTAGTCAATTATGAGCTATTATGGGTTAAATTGGAAGAGACTGGGATGCCAAGGTATATTAAGTAGGTTAAGGCTGGGTTGCACCAACTTACGATCACAGATCGTTCAACGTTAAATATGGCGCCGGTAGCTGTCATCCCATAGAAACTTGTCAAACTTGCCATACATTCAAATTTTAACGAACACAGCTTACGATTACAGATGGTTTGGTGCAACCCAGCCTAAGTATTATCATTGTAATAAGCGTATTTTTGTGAGAAAATGACTGACTGTCGAGTTTGCTTCGGCGTTTCTTGTGCGCAGTGATCTTCTTTTTGAGAAACGCTAGTAGATTTTGACTTGTAAAAGTGCCATTGCGGCCTACTTGCAGAATAAAGTTCATTTATTTCATGCTATTTCATTTCTAACACTTTTAATCCCTTAATGTTGTTTTGGTAAGGGCGAAAAAGGCATGACTTTTAATTGCCGTGACTGTAATACATCGGTGAGTTTGACCAAAATTAACATACATACAGCATATTGTATATTTAAACATCGTTTAGTTGTGCCTAAATTTACGTACTTTCTTCGCGGATCAATCACATTTTTGGAAACACTCCGCTTTGATTTCAAATTAGGACAGTTTAGTTTTAGAAACCCTCACCTCCATTTTCAACATACCTCTTGGCGAAAGAAGATAGACCCAGGCTAGCTTACCCATTAGGTTTGGCGGCCTGGGCATCCGCAAAATTTCCAGCGTGGCGCTACCTGCTTTCTTGGCTTCGGTTTACGGTGCTCAGAGTGTTACTTATCTTAATAGAGGTCCTTATCAAACATTTTTTGATAAAGTGTATATTTTAGGTAATATTTACTAGCAAATAAAAAAAATGTATCCCACTATTATTTATATTTTTTGAACTATGGGTTCAAAAAATATAAATAAAATCATGAAGGTAGAGCTTTAATAAGGAGTCTCTACGAAAACTATAGCGCACATGATCAGTTAAGCTGTTTTTGTTTTATCATAAAAAGTCTTTCCTTCTTAGTAAAAGACGTATGAAACGCTGCGAAGGTATATTATATTCCCTTTTGCTTGTTATTGATTTTGTTCATTGGCCAACTACGGAACCCTACACTGAGCATGGCCTGACATGCTCGTGACCGATTTTTTTGTTTATTAAATATCTTTAATATTATGTTCTTTTTTTGTTGTATTGTATTATAAATAAATGTATACTATGAAAATAATTTTGGGAAACATTTTTGTATACTAATTTCATGGCTAATGACATAATGACAATAATGACCAATTAACTTTCGTGATTTGAATACTAATTGCTGTAATCTTAGGTTTATTTTGTTCTTTTGTTAAGTGTTTGGAGCCATGATTAAACTGGAATTATACGTTTTCCGACTTTTGTTACTGATTATTTTCTTAAAATATGTTACTTTGGGTAAGATTGGAAAGAAACTAATAATTAATAACACCCTCTGCAAACGAAGCAAGACTTTTTATTTGTGTTAATTTGAACGTGGAAGTAACCACGATCAAATTTTAGCATATCAAAATCAGATTATCAACAGCTATAGCATAAATACGAGTATATAAAAATGATTATTCAAATATTTTTACGATGTGTGTAACTTATTGTTCCATTGTTTCCAGTGCCCCATGGTAATGAATACTGCTTGTCTCCGTTTAACAGGAGTGACTGTGGCATACAGCCAAAGACCGTCTTCTCATACTTCAAGGCAGGGTCTCGCTGCGAGATCGAGATCTGGCGAGGGTGTCCAACGGGCAACATGTTCGATAAAGAATTCCACTGCTCACAGTACTGCGTCGGCGGACCGAAGGTCTTCGATCAGGGAGAAGCCTCCTGGAAGGGAAAGGACGGTGTATCTTTATTTGAAATGAATATGCGTGAATTAGAGGAATTACACCGAATTCTACATGATACAGGGCTTGCTCAGAAACTTGATGACGATGATAAAGGAAATATGTCACCGTTTCATCCGAAAGTAATCGAAAGAAATGATGATCCAGAAAATACCGAAGTTACAGAAACTGCAGAGAACGTAGAATCTACTACGGAAGACATAGATACATCTAACAAAGACATCGATACTACTACAGAAAAAATGGCAACTATTACCGTGACCCGAAAATGGATAGGTTCGCCCGAACCTCCAACAGGTGACGTCGTATGTAGGTAGACAACAATAAAATATCTCGCATGAATATGATAGGTCTCTTATTAATACATATTATTAATGATAATGTAATGTTATTATATTTCGACGGCCTGTTTAGCCTAGTTGGTAGTGACACTGCCTCCGAAGCTAGAGGTCCCGGATTCGAATCCCGGCCAGGGCATTATTTGTGCATTTAGCACGGATATTGGTTCCTGGGTCTTGGATGTTTTCTATGTATTTATCTATGTAAGTATGTATTACGTCGTCTAGTACCCATAGTACAAGCTTTGCTTAGTTTGGGACTAGGTCGATTTGTGTAAGATTGCCCCCAATATTTATATTTTTATTTCTAATTATGTATATATAGTATAACAATAATATAATGTCTCTAACAGCCAATACAATGAATCCGTAAGTCAATACTGGGTCGGCAAAGCGCTTGTGATTCTTCAGGAGTCCCAAGCGTCCAACGACTACGGTGCTAATTGTCTATTGTTCTGTGGCTTACCAACAGGCAGGCCACAAGCCTGGTTGCCAACATCGTTCCATAAAAAATATAATATATCACATACATACATACATTATATTAGCCCAATGAAGTCCACTGCTGGACATAGGCCTCCCCTCACCTAATTTAATGGGGGGTAATTGCCATAATCGCCACGCTTGGCATGGCATGCGGGTTGGCGATCGCAGTGTCTCCACTGCACTCCAGCGATACTGCTGCCTATCCCGCGGTGGTCTTGGTCGTAGTTTTAAGACATACCCAGGTCCTTTGTTTACTACGGAACCCTAAAAATATTAAGCCTTATAAAATTGCCTGCTTTTGAGTTGAAAAAACTTAAGGTAGATAAATATAAACGTGTAAATTTTACAATTTCTATTTTATTTTGATTAATAAATAAACAAGTGCGGGTCGGACTCGCGCACGAAGGGTTCCGTACCATTATCTATAAAAACGGAAAAAAGCAGGTTTGTTGTATGGGAGCCTCCCTTAAATATTAATTTTATTTTAATTAAATTATTCATTTTGAATGTGAATATATAACTAAATATTCTGTGAATATTTCAACCTTGACGGTACCTGTTGCCGTTATCAATATCGAGCAAAATCGAGCAAAAAATCCACGATTACTGTATGGGAGTCCCCTTAAATAATTATTTTGTTCTGTTTTTTTAGTATTTGTTGTTATAGCGGCAACAGAAATACATCATCTCTGAAAATTCCAGCTGTCTAACTATCACGGTTCATGAGATATAGCCTGGTGACAGACAGACAGACAGACAGACAGACAGACGGACAGCGGATTCTTAGTAATAGGGTCCCGTTTTACCCTTTAGGTACAGAACCCTAAAAACAGTATTTTTTATTCGTCGTTAAAAAATATGTGCATCACGGGCGTTTTTATATTTAACTTGAAAATAACAATGGTTCGTATAGGTACTTAAAAATAACTAGTTGTAGGTTGTAGTGGTTGTAGGCTTGCGAGATGAGAAAATTTCACTGCTATTAGACGTAAGTAGGTACCTATCTGTTGTATGCCTTCACGGGGTGTCATGGACATAGACTGCCCTACTGAATTTTAACACCTTAATTACTAGTGGCTCCATGAGCTGTAGACCTCGCAAAAATAAAAAATAAATCAAAATTTCCAAAATCAGTTTGACAAAAAATTCTATATAATTATCGAACCTGCTCACAAAATATCACGAAAATCGGTTGAGAAATCAAAAAAAAAAATACATATGAAAAATAAAAGACATGAAAAATATTTTTTTTAACTTTCATAGTTCCAAAAACTGATCGACAAAAAATCTATATAATAAATAAAAATAAAAATAAAAATAAAAAAAATAAAAAAGCCTTTTATTTCTTTCAGAAATGATTTACAAAGTAGTTTTGTTAATATCAAAAATTGATTAATTTATTATTTTAGTTAGTAAGTTAAGTGATTTTTTTTTAAATATTATGTTGATGACTTAATAATGTTATAATTATTTTTGTTGCACTCATTATTCTGCAAGAACCCCTGTGCAGGTAAAGGCCTCCTCCAAAGTCAGCCAGTCTTCTCTGGACTTTGCTGTTTGTATCCAGTTTGGACCCGCTGTGTGTTTAATTTCATCCTCCCACCTGTTGCAAGGTCTCCCTTTATTTCTTTTGGAAAAAATCTATATAATTAAATTAAAACCCCTTTAATACGTCTGAGGTACAGTTAACAACAAAAGTAGCAACACACACATATGAAGGGGTCAGAAGCTCTCATTGCCTTAAAATAAATACTTTTGTACTTTTCAAATGCGTAGCTACTTTTGACGCTGACTGTACCTACTAACATGATCAATTCAAAATGAAGATCTATACTTCATTCTGGGGCGTTACTGATAGTAAAGTTATGTGGGCAATATAATGCAACGGCAAACGAAGTGGTAAAGACCCCTGCTTTACCACCACATCAGCAGTGGACGACCTAGTCCACTGCTGGACATAGGCCTCCCCCAATTTCATGGGGGGTAAATGCCATAATCTCCACGCTTGGCATGCGGGTTGGCGATCGCAGTATCTCCACCGCACTCTAGGAATGCTGCTGCCCATTCCCCGGTGGGCTTCTTGGTGGTCCTTCTTTACCACTTACGAGTAATGGTTTGTTCGGGGAGCAAATATATAAGTACGAGATACTTTAAACTTCGTTTATAGAACATATTTATTAATTTTTTTGGAGAACAAACAGAGATGGATATACATAAATGACTTAAAAACTGTTTAAACTTATACTAAGCATGCATCGACCTCCTCACTAGTTCCCACCAAGTACACACAATATTAGGTGTTGCCAGGTTGAAATATCTTAAATGACATACGTAATACACAAAAAGGGATACTATTTCCACACTTACAAAAAGAGGATACTACATTCAAGAGATAATAAAAAAAAAATAACAATTTGGGGAACATTCAGTCGAAAATAAAAGAAGATAGAAACAAATACTACACCATTTACGACACTTATTCCCTTTCAGAAAGCACACAGAGAATTTCTTTTCTAAATTGGCTATTAGACGTATTATACAGGATGTCCCAAAAACCAACGCCAAAACGAAAAAGGGAGATAGTACAACCCATAAGCATTCAGATTAAGCAAATATGACCTTAATGAAAAGTTCATGGTTTTCGAGATATTGGCCGTTTTAAAAAACTAGTGACTTTTGATACCCTGCGTCACTGTATCCATTGCCATCACTGCAAATTTAAGTATTTTGTAAATCGGTTTTTTGCAGGATGTTACCAAAAACATACCCTATCGAATGTCATTTAAATTTATTACATGCCATGGTGCTATAGTGGTAAAAATAATAATCAAAAAATAAATCAATCAATTTTATTAATTTAATCTGCGGGTTTGATCGAGTTTAATTTCAAAAAAGTATACTAAACTAATTTGGCACAAAATGTTAAAAAATTGCAATTTTATTGCAGTTTTCAAAATGGTACTGCATATTCTAATGTACCCAGTAGTTTACGAGATAATACTATTTTACACCAGAAGGAGCTTAAACTCCAATTATTCCATAGTTTGCAACCAGAGCTCCTACCAGGTTCAGAGGTTGAATTTCGAACATATCCGATTTGAAGATTACTTCATTTGAAAATGGAACACAATTCAAAATTCGAACTCAATTCGGTTTTCTGGTTACATCAAATTTTAGCTATTTCAGTACACTTCGTTAATCCGTTTGATGTGCATCATTTGGCTCGATTTCTTATTTTCTTAAATGGGCTTGCTTTACCAGGACTTAAGTATTGCCTAGTGATTTCGATTTTGTCTAACTAATGAACTTTGCTTTGTTTATCTTGGATTCGTGTTTGCTTTGTGATTTGGATTTTAACTAGAAAAATTAACTTTCTGTGCATCTCGAACTCGTGTTCTGCCTAGTAATTTTATTTCATTTAGTTGAGACTAAGTGTAGTGTGTTTGTTACATAAATTATGCCAGTGAATTATACTCCTCAAGAATATGCAAACATGCATTTCATCTATGGGGAATGTCGGGGTAACTCTAGTGCTGCAGCTAGACTTTATCGCGAAAGATATCCAAATTTAAGGCATCCGGACCATCGAGTATTTCGAAATGTTCATCTCGCATACTCACAAGGCGTTTTGCCTGGTAATCGTGGCGGAGTAGGACGACCTAGAGCAGATTACGATGAAGATGTTTTGCAAGAGATTCAAAATGACCCATCTACTTCGACACGTAACATTGAACGTAGCATAGGGGTATCAAAATCTGCTGCCAATAGAATATTACTTGGTTATGGATATCATCCATACCACATACAACGTGTTCAAGCATTGCTGCCCCGTGATTACCCACTTCGAGTACAGTTTTGCCAGACAATGCTGCAGAAACACAGAGAGGATCCAAATTTCATAAACATAGTTTTATGGTCAGATGAAAGCACTTTTAAAAGAGATGGATTCATGAACATGCACAATTTACACAGTTATGCATTAGAAAACCCTCACTTAATGAGGGAAGATCGGTCGCAGTACCAATTTAAAGTGAACCTTTGGACTGGAATATTAGATGGAAAAATAATAGGCCCATTTGAATTACCAGAAACACTAAATGGCCAAAATTATCTACATTTCTTAGAGAATGAGTTGCCAAATCTTCTTGAGGACGTGCCTTTAGCTACACGAAGGTCAATGTGGCTGCAAAATGACGGCTGTCCAGCACATTATGCTCGGCAAGTACGAGAACATTTAAACCAAACTTATCCACAGAGATGGATCGGGCGTCGTGGTCCTATTTTGTGGCCTCCTCGATCTCCAGACCTAAATCCTCTGGATTTCTATTACTGGGGTTACATCAAAGAAAAAGTGTACAATAATCCGATTAACAGTATAGCGGAGCTGAGACAACGCATTTACGCAGAGGCACAAAACGACGTCACAAGAAGTGCACGTCGCATCAGTCGAGCATTTTTAAGGAGATGCCGAGCTTGTATTCAAGTAAATGGCCGACAATTTGAACATTTGATTTAAATAAATAAAGCAGTGGGCCTATGATGCTAACCATTTTATCACATATCGTTGTTGATAAGACATCCGTCACTCTTGCACTCACATACTTGTTAGAACGTGACAAATGTCTTATCCACAACGATAAGTGATAAAATGGCTAGCATCATAGGCCCCCTGGTAACGTTTTTTTTTCATTATTTTTATTCACTTTAAAGGTAAATGACAACCAGAATTATTTTTGTATGAAAGATTAATTAAACTAAGTAACTAAGGCTCCTTAGGGGGCACGACCAGTAGTAATAACGTTAAGAGGATACAAATGAATTTAACTAAATGTACTGAAGTTACTAAACTAATCCTAAACCGACTTGAACTTAAATATTGAATGATGTTCCAATTTCAAATCGATTTTTTATTCGAATTTCAATTTCTGATCCTCGTAGGTGGTAGGGGCTTCAAAGTATGGAATAATTGCAGTTTAAGCTCCTTCTGGTGTAAAATAGTATTATCTCGTAAACTACTGGGTACATTAGAATATGCAGTACCATTTTGAAAACTGCAATAAAATTGCATTTTTTTAACATTTTGTGCCAAATTAGTTTAGTATACTTTTTTGAAATTAAACTCGATCAAACCCGCAGATTAAATTAATAAAATTGATTGATTTATTTTTTGATTATTATTTTTACCACTATAGCACCATGGCATGTAATAAATTTAAATGACATTCGATAGGGTATGTTTTTGGTAACATCCTGCAAAAAACCGATTTACAAAATACTTAAATTTGCAGTGATGGCAATGGATACAGTGACGCAGGGTATCAAAAGTCACTAGTTTTTTAAAACGGCCAATATCTCGAAAACCATGAACTTTTCATTAAGGTCATATTTGCTTAATCTGAATGCTTATGGGTTGTACTATCTCCCTTTTTCGTTTTGGCGTTGGTTTTTGGGACACCCTGTATATATCGACTGAGACGAGGTACGAGTAGTTATTGTAAGATTTACACATGCGGTGCAGGGGCGCCCGGGCCCCGGCGTGACTAGTGCGGGTGGGCATTAAGCAACTAGCATTAAGGTATAAGAAAATCAATAGTAGCGTTTTCATTTTTTGATTTTCATACATTTTGCTACGATTCTGGGCCATATTTTCCCTTGGCCAATTCCTGCTGCTTTTTAGGTTAGGTTTACTCAGTAAAAGTTCTCAATTACTCACCCTGTATACCTCACGCAGTCATACAATTAAAGTAATTTGGGAAACATTTTTATATACTAATTTCATGGTTAATGACAATAATGACCAATTAACTTCCGTGATTTGATTACTAATTGGTGTAATCTTAGATTTATTTTGTTCGTTTGTTGAGTTCTTTGAGCGATGTTTAAACTGGAATTTCACGTTTTCCGGCTTTTGTTTCTGATTATTTACTTAAAATATGTTACTTTGGGTAAGATTAGAAAGAAAAGAATAATGAAAATAACATGTGCTACTCGTATAAACGAAACTAGTAATTTTTTTTTTCGTGTTAATTTGAGCGTGGAACTTACCTCGATCAAATTTTATCAATTGATACAAAGTCATCATGAAGGGCAGGAATACAAAATCAAAATTTAGCTTTCCTACTTTACTATATATGTAACTTTATTGTTCCATTGTTTTCAGTGCCTCACAAATACTGCTTGTCTCCGTTGAACAGGAGTGACTGTGGCATCAAGCCCACCGCCGTCTTCTCTTACTTCAAGCCAGGGTCTCGCTGCGAGATCGAGACCTGGCGAGGGTGTCCAACTGCCAACATGTTCGAGAACGAATTCCACTGCTCACACTACTGCCTTGGGAGACTGAAGTACTTCGGTCGGGGAAAAGGCTCCTGGACGGGAAAGCACGGTGAATCTATATATGACTTGGATATGCGTGAACTAGAGGAATTATACCGACTTCTTTATGATACAGACATTGCTCAGGAAATTGATGATGATGATTATAAAGAAGATTTGAAAAATACGTCACCGTTTCGTCCGAAAGTAATCGAAATAAATGATGATACAGAAAATACCGTAGTTACTGAAACTGCAGAGGACGAAGTAACTACTACGGAAGACATAGATACCTCTAAAGAAGACATCAAAACTACTACGGAAGACATAGATACCTCTAAAGAAGACATCAAAACTACTACGGTAGACGCAGATACATCTAAAGAAGACATCGAAACTACTACAGTAAAAATGGCAACTGTTACCGTTACCCGACAATGGAAAGGTGCACCCGGCCCTCTAACAGACGATATAATAATGCGGTAGGCAACAATAAAATATATCGCATGAATATTATAGGTTGCGTATTAATTAATACCTATTATTAATGATAATGTAGTGTGATCACCTATTATTATCTTTCTAATTATGTATATACAGGCTGCGGCCTGTAATAGAAGCAAAAAATTCAAAGGCTGCTTCCTTAGAGTATGTGCAGTGGGTAACCTCTTGTGTCCCAAAAAAAATATTTTTACACTTGGAAGAAATTTTGAGCTAAAGTTATGACCTCCAAGTAATGGATCTTGGCATCACGAGATTATAGCGCGGCCGTCACTGCTGATATTGAGGTAGCATCTATACCCGCCGCGGCCAGACATGAACCCTATGACACTGACATTGACAGTGATATTTCTGATAGTGTTGTGCAAGTTTCGATACTTCTATTTTTTTTAGATTTCATTTTTCAAATAAGTATAATAATTAATAATATACATACTGTCTGTAGCTGTCAAAACGACGAGTCCAATAGAGGTCAATATATATATATATATATAGTCCTCCTCGCCGTATCCGACGACAGCGACTCCTTCAACTGTTCCTACTTGGGAATATGGAACGAGAGGATAGAGGTCAATACTGGGTTAGTAACGCCCTTGTGATTCTGCAGGAGTCCAAGCGTCCATAAACTACGGTGTCTGTTGTTCCGTGGTGTCGGCTTACCAACAGGCAGGCCACAAGCCATGACATGGTGGAACTATAAGGGTTCCTTTGTTTACTACGGAACCCTAAAAATATTAAGGGTCCCCCCGCACGCCCGAATGAACTCGATCCTCCATACAAACGTAGTTTCGTTCTCATTTTAAAACGCCGAGCTGAAATAACATGAAACTTTATATAGGTACATAATGGCATCCGCCATATCTAGGCCGGAAATTAGTTTCGTTTACTAAAAATCTTAATAGAAAAAATAAACAGCGAGTTTTTGATTTTTTTAGGTCTTGTATGAGCCTTAATAATCGGTGATTTTTTTTTCCATTCAAGGAACTGAAACTAATTTCCGGCCAAGATATTCCGGATCCCACTTTTCATGTTATTATTCTTTATATACCCAAAGTTTCATGTTATTCCAGTAGCATGGCGGTTTAAAAGGAGAGCGAAATTTCGTTTGTCTGGAGAAACAAACTGCGGACTCTTCAGCTTTGGTAGCCCAGGGGTCTAGGCAAGCGGCGGTCGTGGGTTCAAGTACGAGCCGGTCGTACCAATGAGTTTTTCGCATTTTATCCTCATCCTCCTATTTCCTGGTTGTGTCCAAGGGTGCCCAGAGTCCGCTCTGGCATCTAATCCCAAGGTTTGGCGTAGGCACTAGTTTCACCAAAGCGACTGCCAACTGACCTTCCAGCCCAGATTGAAAAGAAAACTTGGACGGCCAGGGCGGGGAGTTGGGAGACAACTGCTCGTTCCCTCCAATTTAGGCCCGGCTGTGGGTCGTATGGGTGGCTGATGATGATGTTGATGACAGGGTAAAACAAAAAAATATTAAAAAGAATTTGCATCGGCCGGGAATCGAACCCGGGCCGCCCGCGTGGCAGGCGAGCATTCTACCACTGAACCACCGATGCTTATGCCTAAAAGTACAAAATTATGCTTTATAATATACATATTGAAATAGAACTGAATATTTAAGTAATTTAACATGTAATGCCCTTTTTAGTGTTTATGCGAAGACTAGATCTATTATTTATATGAAAAACAACTATTAAACATGAAAAACGGAATAACTTGAATGTATAACAGCGCCATCTATGTTATATCGGAAGTATTAAAATGCCGCGTAACTGTAACGTTGCTCCGTTTTCATCACACCACTGCTCCGTCAAATGATGCGTCCCATTGTTCATAGATGGCGCTAAATACAATTTTTGAAAGTAAATAAAATTCTCTTACATTCTCATTGTAGTTTACTTTCTGTAAAATAAAGCAGTTTCTACAATAATTGATGCGATAAATAAATATTATGTATAGTTTCAAATCCGAGATCTTAGCTAGTTTTTCATGTCAGGTCTATTTTGGCACATTAGGAAGTGAGGTATTTTAAATTTAAGTTATTTTGCTGGCGCTTCGTGGTCATGATTGTCATCTTTATGTTCTTTATCGTGAGCTGCTGCAGCTGATTTCCGATTCTTGACGAGAAGTCCACCGAATATAGCAGCGGCAAACTGTAAATAAATTAAAAATGGTCATCGCGTGTTGTCATATCAGACTTGTGCACTAGATGGCGCTATTACAACCTTCGCTCAAACAGTAGTTTCTGTACTAAGCGGATTATATACTAGTCTCATGTAAACTGATAAATGATAACATTTCAGATTTCCAAGTAGTATAAAGTCTTAACTAATTTCGTTTAATTTTATTTAGTTTATTTTGGTTAAGTATTCTTGTATATATTTTCATGGTACGTAAATACCTAAAAGTAAGTATATTTATTTCTTTAATTTGAGAACAAGAAACGCAAAAATATTTATTTTTCTATTTTTATAGTTAATAAAGTTTTCAAGATATTCACGCACGAAAATGTGAAGAAAGCCTACGTCTACTAGTGCAGCGAAGGTTCCGTTCAAAATTAGGTTCTTAAAGGTATTTCGGTTATTAAAAAAAACTAATGAAGTATGTTTATAACGGTATTTTTCAAAATTTTAGTACCGTAGAAAAAAAAGGAAAAGCTGTTTAAGAATTCATGTGCAACTCAAGTCCATTCACTTGACCTATACCTACTAGATTTTTTATATTAACTCATATGCGTATTTTTTCTTAAAAACGTAATATTATTTTTTTCATCTTTCATCACGTGGATTAGCTGCGGTTACAAGTTTTATTATATTTAACGTTGTGACAGAGCAAGTCGCACCATAAGCGACCTTTTGTACTTTTTTCCGTACGTACGGAACCCTAATTAACAGCAGTGTGTCAATTGTAATTGACAGAGCGAGCGAGGAGAGCGAAGCGTCTCCTTTTCAGGTTCCGACAAAAATTCTTTCGTATGTCTGTCTGTCTGTCCGGATGTTCTCCTCTACAGGTTAGGTACATTTCTCAATCGATTTTCGTGAAATTTTGTAAGCAGGATCGATAATTATATAGATTTTTTGTCAAGCAAGGAAATTTGGTAATTTTTTTTTTCGTATAACTGTGTCCGGATGTTCTCCTCTATAGGTCGCATTTCTCATCAGAAATATTATATAGAATTTTTATGTCAAGTCAGTTATCGGAAATTTTGAAAATTGGAAAAATATACAAAATTTTATCGTATTTATGTCCGGATGTTCTCCTCTACAGGTCGCATTTCTCAACCGATTCTCGTGAAATTTTGTGCGCAGGTTTGATAATTATATAGAACTTTCTGTCGAGTCACTTTTTGGAAATTTTGAAATTTGAAAAAAAAATGCGAGGTCTACAGCTCACGTAGCCACTCGTGTCTATGATTGCTACAGTATTTTTCTTCAACGTAATAAAAGCAATCAGCCTAAACGGTAGGTACCATCGCCAACACAGTTCCACCATTCATGCACATTATTCTCATTTTAATAAGGGTCATGAATGGGCAGTTAACTGTGTTGGTGTTTGTACTTTTGTACAGAAAATTTACCTCAAGAATGATGAGTGCTATAGAAACATGGAACACCCATTGCGCTGTCTCAGTTATAACCAGCAGCACGTCCCCACTGCACCCATTCTCGTAATACTCGTGTCTCGCTTTGCACGTCTCCCTGTCTCGCTCTTGGACTATGTCGGAGCGATCTGGGTCATATGAGGGACAGCAGGAGATGGGGACGTCGGGTGGCAGCAAGTTGTTGTCTCTATAGTCGTAGGCGTCACGGTAGCCGCAGCAATGGAGCTGGAATAAAAATAAGAGGACACACAAATAAAAAAGTACTTTTTTTTTAAACAACGACGATGGCAAACAAGCTTACGGCCTGCCTGACGGTAAGCAGACACCGTAGCCTATGGACGCTTGCAACTTAAGTTATGATATGACAAAAGAAGCGATTTAAAACGATATTTCTTAATGAATAAGTTTCTGCCAAAAATTTCATTTTTAAATAAATAAATATTAGGGGACAATTTTTACACAAATCGAACTATTCCCATAGTAAGCTCAATAAGGCTTGTGTTATGGGTACTAGACGACGATATATTTAATACATAGATACTTAAATACATAGAAAACATCCAAGTCTCAGGAACAAATGTCTCTGCTCACCACAGAAACAAATTTTTGGCACAAGGTTTTATATTACTAACTGTACTTATTATGCATAGCCTTTAACGTTAACTCAGGAACAAATTCCATTCATGCTAATTACACAACTAATTCCCTGACCGGGATTCGAACCCAGGACCCTCGGCTTCGTAGGCAGGGTACCAACTAAGCCAAATTGGTCCTTCTATTGCAAACCCGATATTTTTTAACCGACTTCCCCAATCGATTGTATGTTCTTTTTAACCGTCAGTTTTCTAGTGTCTAGATGTTTATACACATTTTTATATATAAGTATACATAGCCACACTAGGTTATAACTTGTAGCATGAGTCGAGTCGTCTACCCTAGTCAGTGTGGTGGCCCACATTAGATGTGCCTTGGCCTGAGCTGACTCGTACAGCAATTCGTCGTATTTGGTTTAAGATTAAGCAATTTCTACATACAGAAATTCTGTGTGGTCGAACCACATCTTGACGTGCCTCAGGCTGTGCTGCCTCGCGAGTAGTCTCATCGTAGTATCGTAGTTTACTTAGTTTAAGATAAAGGAATGTCTACATACAAAATTTTGTGTAGTTAATGGAGGCCCACATCTTGACGTGCCTCGGGCAGGGCTGCCTCCTCACCAGTCTCATTCGTAGGTAACTTAGTTCAAGATAAAGCAATTTCTATATATATACAGAATTCTGTGTGGTTGACCACATCTTGACGTGCGTCGGGCTGTGCTGGCTCGTCAGCATTCTCATTGTACTTTACTTATTTCAAGATAAAGCAATTTCTACATACAGAATTCTGTGTGGTCGCCCACATCTTGACGTGCCTCGGGCTGTGCTGCCTCGCAAGATTGAAGGACTCATGCAGGGACTGCTCGATGCGGTGCGCGTCCTTCGGCGATACTCGCACGGATGCGCCGGCGATGATCGCCTGGATCACCGCCAGGATCGTTAGCACTATCACCGCCTGAAAAACAAAACCTTTTTTTCATATACTGTGATGGTGGGAAACAATCATACGGCGTGCCTGACGGTAAGCCGACACTGTAGCGTATTTATTTATTAACAAACTTACATTCACAGTTTAACCAAACATACAAGTTATAGGTTACCAAAACTTATGACTAACATTGTGCATATTATTCAACAATAGTGGGAGTGGGTATTAACTCAAGATAGCGTGCTGCTGTAGCCAGGAATCTCAGTTCTGTCTGCGAACTAGGTCCAAAGTGGGGGCGTATAAACGCTTGGGACTGCAGAATAATCTCAAGCGCGGTGCCGACCCTTTTTACTGTGAATATTCGTTGTATTACAGTAGACAAATGCAGGTAAGAGTGTCCGATTTTTGCTCTGTCAACCTTACTTACCACCAGGAACACAACTGTACATACCTATAGAGCAAGTAGTATTTAATAGATTCCTTTACATTTTTACCTTCATTCCTGACGACTCAACACGGCGTCGATGGAGATATGATAATAAAATACTTATCTATTTCGGACATTTGTTTATCCATAATTGTTAGTATTTTGCTTAAGAGGGCGCAGTACGCTCGGTCTGGCTCGGTTCTCCATACAAACGTATTTACCCTCTCATTTTAAAACGCCATGCTAGAATAACATGAAAATTTGTATACACAATGGGATCCAGCATATCTAGGTCGGACCATAGTTTCTGTTGCTTGAAATTTTAAAAGAAAAAAAATATACCGGCTTTTTGAGTTTTTTACGGCTTGTATGAAAACCTTAGTAATCGCTGTATTTTTTTCTCCATTATAATTTCAAGCAACAGAAACTATGGTCCGACCTAGATATGCCGGATCCCATTGTGTATACAAAGTTTCATGTTATTCTAGCCTGGCGTTTTAAAATGAGAGCATAAATACGTTTGTATGGAGAACCGAACGTACTGCGCAGTCTTAACCTAAGTATGTTAGTACACATAACATTACACACATTGTGTAGTGACACATAACATTATTATAATATGATCGCTACAGTTTACATTAAAGCAAATATAAAATATAATACACATACATATAGAGACACGATATTTACCTACCATAAATCTATAAAAAAATGCATATAAATCTTTACAAAATGTGGAAGTTAGATCCACAGACTAGTAAGGTTAGTCTAACCGTTAGACCTGACGAAAGTCTAACTACTCCTGCATTGTTTGACTAAAACGCAGCCCGCCGTCCTTATTGCAGTTAAATATGTAAATAACATCCAGATGCCTCAAAAAGTATAAGTAAGGTAAGTATATATCATCATATTATTCCGCCAAGACGAGCCAAGCCAAGCGCAAGGGCACTACCTACCTTTTCTCGAAGTGTTTCGTCGTTTTTTTGAACCCTCATAAAGTTGGTTTCCGATGTACCAGATAGTTCATATTCTCAGGATATGATGTCAATAATAGACTAATTAAACATACAAAGTCTCAATTGAATAGCTGTAATACTTTGGATTTTATTGGTATCTAAAATACACCGATTTCGTCACTGACACAACTCACTGACACACTGATGAATTGATGATCATCAAAATGTTTGGCTACTTCCTGAAGTGCTAGAAAGCTGAAATTTGGTATGTAATCTAAGTTTAGTATACAACCAACAAAAAAATCATAAACTTATAACTTTCGCCCCCCAACCCCTAAAATGGGGGGGGGGGGAAGTTTATATGAGACTTTCACCAATTTTATGAATTACGAGTAGGACATGTAAGTTTACACGGGACTGTAGACAGTAACCTCCGCCTTACAAAAAGATTGCCAAGACGACCACATAAGTTAACGATATCAGATCTCATGTAGAGCCAAGCTTCTGCATTTTCACGGCTTTTTTTTTTTTTTTTTTTTTTTTTTTTTTTTTTTTTTTTTTTTTTATCGCAGAGGAAATGCATTTATGCATCCCCCCGTGGGACTGTGACTCTACCAACCCTAACTTCAACAAATTCTACATATCAGTAAATATGCTTGGCTGTTTCGTTACTTACTTCAGATCAGAAACTAAATATTCGCATCACCTCTCAAATATGTAGAATTTGTTGAAGTTAGGGTCGGTAGAGTTAGGCCGTGTAGATTCAGAAGCTTGGCTCTACATGAGATCTGATATCTTTTTCACAGGGCAAACCTTATGTGGTCGTCTTGGCAACATTTTACATGAAATGTTTTTGGTGGGATATTTTAATCTAACAAAGGCATTTAGAGAGGAAAGAGCTAAAATTACCGGACATTTTCAATTAAGCAATTTTGAAGCAAGCACCTCAAGGATCGCGTGATAGGCCAATACACGTCCAGTGAACTTGAAGGGGTGTTATTACCCTTCAAGGCCTTTACCCTGGCCAGCGATTAGCATATCACTAAACATGGGCTCAGGCTACCTGTACCTAAGTAGGCAGTAGGTATTCAACCTAACCAAAATTATATATATACAATTATATATTATGTAATCCTCTTTGTTACTGCGACCGTTACAACTTTCCTTGCTGAGCACGTAATGAAAATGGAAAATTTATTAACAGCATTCGTGACAGGTCATAGTTAAACATTTATAGTATTATTTGTATTTTAGGGTATTATTTGTGCATTTATCACGGATATTTGTTTTTGGGTCTTGGATGTTTTCTATGTATTTATCTATATAAGTATGTATATCGTCGTCTAGTACCCATAGTACAAGCTTTGCTTAGTTTGGGACTAGGCCGATTTGTGTAAGATTGTCCCCCAATATTTATTTATTTCAGCCCGACCTGGAAACGGAACTGTCTATTGGGAATCATCCTATAATCGAAATTACCCTATCTGAGGCCGACTAACTAGTCGGCCTCAGAAGGACCACCGCACGATATATAAGAAGTATAATAACTCTTATACTTCTTACTCGTATTTGTCGTGCGGTGGTCCTCTTGTCACTTTTTTGAGTTGGTAATTATTGCATTACTGTAACCAAGAAAGTGTCGTTTTAACGCGACATTTTTATATCCATTTGTATTTCGTAATGCATGACTAATACCCATGATATATTTTATTTTATGATTGTCCATTGTTATTATTATGGTTTATTGTTCATTATATCCAATTTATGGCACTTACATACGATCGATATGCTTTTGTGGGTAGCGAAGATCGTGGAATACTTTATACCTTGAATAGATTATAAAATATCTCGGAAAATGAGATCATCAAAAAATGATCATCAGAAAATGATATCAGAAAATGATGTCATCACATAGTAAATCAGAATATGAAAAAAAAATGAGGAGTCCAAAAAAAATTACAAGGTGCTAAACATCTCTGATAAAGATAAACATGAATCCATACTAATTAGGGGATTCCACAAGAATGGCTTTTCTTTAACTACTTCTAACAATGCTAGGAAGCCGATTTTTAGCCTTATTTATTATATTCTAAGGCTTCTCAAGTATCTTTTAATACGGAATAACTCATCACAAATACCGGCCTAATCTTTTTATTTCATGTAGCGATTTGAACATAGATGGACGTTTTGATCGCTGACCGAATAGACGACCAAGCCAACCAATCGTTCAGAGTCGTCTTGCCTGTCTCAAGTATCCTTGCCATAAATATCGGCCTATTCTTCTAACTGCTCGTCACGATTTGGGCATAGATAACTACGACGATCGGGCTAACGACGGTTACCCATAAGACGACCAACATGACCAATCAGTAGTATAGTCGGCCTGTCTCAAAAATCTTTTAATAAGTACCACAAATATCAAATATCGGCCTAATCTTCTTACGATTGAGCGACAGCGATTTGAGCATAGATGGACATGGCGATCGCGGTCGCCGCGGTGACCGACAAGACGACCAAGCCGACCAATCCAAAAAGTCGTTCTTGGGAAATTGTATTAAATTCTACAATAAAATTCCAAAACACGTTACTGAACTTAGCAATTCTAAATTCAAATCTGTAGTAAAACAAACACTTATTTCAAAAGCATATTATAAGGTAAACGATTACATCATGTACAGGGATGTTTGGCAGTGAGTGTCCTGCACGGCTAATCTATCGCGAAAATAGGTTTTCTACTGTAGCTTGTTATTTTTGTAGTAACTGAGACTGTAATTTTATATTTAACTATACAATGTATATTGTTTTGAAAAAATGACACCTCGCCGAGTTTCTTACGCCGGTTCTTCTCGTGGCAGAGGTTTATTTTTCCGAACCGGTGGTAGTTTATTGACGTTCATAGGTGCATGTAATATGCCTAATTTGAAGAATAAACTACTTTTACTTTTACTTTTTACTTTAATCATCCAGAGTCGTCTTGCCTGTCTCAAGTATCTTTTCAAGGGTAACTTAATATACTTAAATACCAGCCTTTTTTTTTACTGCACGTCACGATTTGCGCATAGATAGACAGCGATCAGGATAGTGATGGTTACCGATAAGACAACTAATTCAACCAAACCATCCTGCCTATCACAAGTATCTTTTCATAAAGGGTAACTTACCACAAATATCGGCCTAATCTTCTTACTGCATGTGGCGATTTGAGCATAGATGGACATGGCGATCGCGGTCGCAGCGGTGACCGACAAGACGACCAAGCCGACCAGCCGACCAGAGTCGTCTTGAGCGTCCATCGCACTCGCGGCGACGGCCGACACCGTCGATACAGCGATCAGGGCTATCGATACCAGCTGAAAAAGGTTTGTAATTAATTACATTACACATGTTGCGCGCAAAACCAAAGCCACCAAAGTGTCCCGGTTCGATGGTATTTTATGTTCGAAAGCAAGGGTAAAAAATCGCCTAATCGCGGGGGGATAAAATCGCTTGAAGTGTGTACAGTCAGCTGTAGAGAAACCTGACCCCCTGCATACAAACTTCTATGCAGAGGGGGTCACGTTTCTCGGCAGCTGACTGTACAATGTTAAATTACGGTTACGTTTATCGATGTAAGATTGTGATCACATCTTAATTTATTACATTGCGATAATATTATATCATATTGTCGGCTATAGTCGCAAACCTGACAAAGCGACTTTATTTTCTCCGATTTTGATATTCGGCTACTCCACCACCACCACCAACCATATCAGCCTTAGGACGTCCACTGCTGGACATAGGCCTCCCCCAATTTCATGGGGGGTAAATGCCATAATCGCCACGCTTGGCATGCGGGTTGGCGATCGCAGTATCTCCACCGTACTCTAGGAATGCTGCTGTGCCCATTCCCCGGTGGTCTTGGTCGTAGCGTAGTTTTAGGACATACCCGGGTCCGGGACATATTCGGCTACTCGCTAGTGTTAAAAAGGGCGTACTGACCACTGCAATTTCCATCTGAAGTATTGCAATTATTTTAGGATTGTTATCCAAGACATATCCCCCATATTAGGCACAAAAGGTAAATATTTATTCCAAAAAAAAAATAAAGCCAAGAACGTTTTGGAATACCAACGCCTACCTGAATGTAGGTTAATTTTTAGGTGTTTTTATTTTTCTTTATATAACTTATTTTTATAAGCTGTACGTCGCTAGAGTTAGATTCGTCGTTTAATAATGATCAATAACTTACCGCCGTAGAAATAGCCAGTATGGTGAAGGAAACGTTGAGGAACTTGGATAGGCATTGTAATTTCTCTATCTTCTTCAATTCCTTATCCAGGTCTAATTTAACTTCTTTGTCGCGCTTCACCACATTATCTTTTACGTGTTGCACATGTTCCTTTGCGTCCTCCAAGACTTTGCTGCCAGCTGACAACACAAAAAAACATGATCATGCTTAATAATCTTTATTTTACAACTTAATAAGACATATCAGATAATTATAATTATTTATTCTAGTATATTAATTCCTTTTGTAATATACCTGTGTAAATATATGTAAATAAAGTGTTAATTGAATATGTTTTTTATTTCCGTCTCGCAAATGAAAGTTAGTGTCAAACTTCACATTTCTCGTTACACAAAGGATTGTACATAAATATCATAACTACAAGTAAAGTGCTTTTAAATATTGTCATGTTACTATTTATGTTATGAAAGAATGAAATAATAAACTGGAAAGTCTTTTGACTTTCAATAGGCAAGTTGTATGGTGGAGTGTAGAAGAATATATTATGTACCTACAGTCTAAAGAAAGGATAAGAAAAGAAGAAAGAGGAAGAAAAAATAAACATTTGGTGATAAATAAAGTATTTCCATGTCTTCTATGTATATGTCTATTTACTATAGAAGAAATAAAATATTAACACACAATGGATACAAAAATAGGTACCTACTAATTAATTTTATACATGTTTTTATTTATTTTTAACAAAAGGAGCGAACTGCCCATTGCTGGTTTGCAGTTCATACCTCTTTTGGTCTAGGTACGTCCAAAATATGTATACACTCTCAGTGACAACTGACAACATATGCCAATAAAAAAGTAAAATGCAACAATCAAGTTTGCAATAACTTTTTTAACAGCATAAAATGCTTTGGAAAAACGTACAATATATTTATTATTTCTACTGATCCTACACTTAAGAAAATTAAATGAATTTTGTTTCACTGTGGCACTAAATCCAGATCCTCCGTAAGTCCAAATCATTATTTGGTATACATATTAATGCTCTACGGTGTAACGAAAATGTATTGTTTAACTCTAAAATGTGAATAATTATATGATAATAAGTTACTCTAATGTATGTAGATTAAATATAGATTTTCAGCTTAAAATGTGTATATTATTAAATAAACTAAATTAAAACCTTACAAATCTAAAAACCTAAGTCTAAAATTGGCCCCTGTGGCATGGTGCCGAGGATGCTGGCAGCATTTCTTCGCTGGATCGCAATATTTATGCGTTGGGCGAGGAAGCTGCCAGCTCTTTTGTCCCTGGTTACATCGACCAGCCGTTTAGCTAACTCTTGAAACAGTTTCTGTGCTGCAGGGCCCTACGAAGTTGTAGTTAGCGTCGAGACTCCTGTATTTGCGTCTTTTGAGGGCCTCAGCCGCCTCCGCCGCCGCGCCTACTTTGTGTGTGGTACCGTGGAGATGGGACGGCGCCAGCGTGTCCTCGCAGGTAGCGTCCCACACGAGCACTCGTCCCATCTTCCACGGTATCAGTGACATACCGTCGGGCCTCTTGCCATCGTCTCTGGCTATACCGCTAGGCTCTAGTATTGAAAAAAATAATTGTTGAAATATTTGGTGCACCTGTGGCGGTTTTTTTTATTTATTACCTCGAAAAGTTCTCAACGCGAGCAGCCATCGTGGCATGATAACTGGAGAATAAATAAATAAATAATAATACAAACATTAAGAAAATCATTCTAATAAAATTTGGTAGTAAATTACGATCACAGATACTGAGACAATTAATTCAGACAATTAGTTTGTTTTGGGACTCTTGCTTACACTTTATTAAAACATTTATAATATTGTCAATGAACCGTATAAATAAAAATATGTATAAGTATAGGTTTTACATAACTCTAATATTGATAAAGTATGACTATAGATAATTTTATTCACACATTCATTTTAGTTCATTAAAATGAGGTAAGTAGGTATTAAATTAATACACGGTTATTAAAAATACATGAAAAAAAACATTAATTGCATGAAAAAATCCATTGTAACAAAATTATCTATTATCAATAATTTGTAAATTTAAAATAAACACTTACACACTGACTGCTTCTTGTCCGCCATTATAAAATTTTGTGTCTTGCGAAAAAGCGACCGAGGGAGTGGCGAGTGCGCACTAAAAAAAATACGCACCATTTTAACAAACGAGTAAAACTGAGGTCAACGATTTAAAAAGTTGCAAAAGACACTCACCGTCAGTTAAATAAATAAACATATGCATATTTTTATAATAATAATAAAGAAATCACGTCCAAGAAATGTTTTCTTTGTGGCCCTTCAAAGAGCTTAACTAAAATGGCTCCTTAGACTTAATGCAATTTCTACTGTCAAGGGGAGACTTGGAGTTCAATTGCAATATTGGAAAATACTGTGATATTTGAACGGGATCGAGCTGAGCTGTATGATGTAGGTTGTGTTGATAAACAATCCAATACGCACTATTTACTTGGAATTAGGTCTGAAACACCTCATATCTCAGTGATGAAACCATACTTAGATACTAGCTTTGTTCATAGATATCCCTCACTTAGCTAAGCTACTGTATAAGTGGTGTAATATACTTAGTACATACCTTAGGACGTCAAATATCCCATGTCTCGCACGCTCGGCCTCTGACAAGGCGTGCGCCGGCGCACCATTTATACTGTACTCACAATGGACCACGGCCCAACGGTCCAATGGTTCGATTCCTATACATAATACACCATTAACTTTACGCGCTGTGATGTGTAGAGATATGTAGATGATAGTTTGATATTCATTAAATATGTATACATTTCTTTAATACTTGGGTTTCCAATGATTTGAGCCTGTTTTCATTTAAAGTGAAAATTTTAAAAATTGTTCATCAAGACCCTGCGGGATCCCTCGTGTTGACAAATCTTTCAATCGTTCCCCTTCTAATAACCCCTTCGGGAAACTCATTGATAAGTTTTCACTTTGATTAGTAATTATAATTTAGTTAAGCGGACGCTTCCGGTAAAATTTTCAGTGGTGCTTAATTAATCTATCCCTGAAAGTCAATACTATAGAAGTAAGGATTCTATAGGTAAAATAGTCCACAGTTCATTGATAGCTTACATAAGATTATATTAACGTAGGTAAGGCGAAATAATAATAGGGTTTTTGAGAATATCACAAGGGTAAGAGAAGTACACCTCCCCTGATACGGCACGACAATAGATATCTTGGAGGATAAATAGACGGCAAGAGAAGTAGAAGAAGGAGATCGAATTATCTCGGTCAATTGAAGGAGAAAGTGGCTGCCGCGTCTTACGGGAATGTCTAGGGGGTGGAGAGTATAGCAATAAATAGAGTGGTGGTTACTCCGTCTCTAGCTCTTAAGTAATGATGATTGATGGTGATGAAGAGAAATATTCCCTTCAGTTCACTATATTCTATGTGTTTTTCTTTCCCCTGTGTAACTCTTAGCGTGCCTGCTAAAAATAAATAAAGTATATTGGGGGACAATCTTACACAAATCGACCTAGTCTCAAACTAAGCAAAGCTTGTAGTAGTATGGGTGGTAAGCTACTCATAAGAAGTTGTTTCTGTTATTATTGACATCAATATCTAAATTATCTAACTTGATTGCGTATAATTATATAATTAAAATGATTTGTTCTTTGTTATCTTAATTAAGTACATAAAAAGATCAATATGAATACTAAACGTCAAATATGATTGTAGAGTAAAATTCATACTTATTTAAATGAAATATGCTGCATAAAGTCACTTTCAGTACTTAAATTTAGTAACTTAAACTAAGTATCACTTTTCGAACACATGCCTAAGAAAATTACACTAATACTGCACTGAAAAGTTTAATCAGATGAATGTCTGACACCCGTTGAATATTTACTACGAGTATTATATTTTTTCAATGTTCGCTTTTGTGTCAAATAAACGTGACGTAAAAATGTAATTCACTATTATAATGGAACTAAATCACCTGAATATTTAACTGTCACAAAATCACTCGTTTCACATTTTTTCAATTATGTAAACTAATTACGATTTAAATATTGGAATCAAAATGGCGTGAGAGCTCGGTTGGTACCGAAACCAAGTTCATACTAAAGACAAAATAATGCATGGAAGACAATAGGAATTCATCAAATCATCGGGTTAGCGTATATTGCGGTAATTGGTGCTAAATCAATTGTAACCTACGTATTATTATTGTGATATCGGCCAGTGACGAGACGACACACCTTCCTTAAAGTGTGTGTTTTACCTATTCACGTCAAATTTAAGTACGTTGTTGACGATATCGAGCTATGAGCCACCAAAGAAACCAGTCGTAATACATTAGTCTACGTATTCTCCGGCAATAAGAATAAAATAATTTATTAAAAACTCATTTTACAATTATGTTATTATAGCCTAAACTTATCTATAGAGAACAAATATCACGTGCCTGAACTAGGCAATATACAGGAATAAACGTATTGCGTGCATGTGGTCATTGGAAGATCAATATAAATGATGTATTTTGTGTATGTATATTTTTGCTGCATATGTGGATGATGATATTCTTCTTCTTTCTAGTTGTCTCACTCTTATCAGAGTGGTCGTGGCGTGGTCTCTATGATAATGTTCAAACGCCAACACAATTAACTAACCATTATTGACCCTTATTACAATACGCATAAAGTGCACGAACGGTCAGTTACATTGTCGGCCTGTTTAGCCTAGGTGGTAGTGACACTGCCTACGAAGCTAGAGGTCCCGGGTTCGAATTCCGGTAAGGGCATTTGATTCTGTAGTGAGGAAAAACATTTGTTCCTGAGACTTAGATGTTTTCTATGTATTTACATAAATATGTATGTATGTAAGCATGGACTATGAATTCCGATCCGAAAGAATATCCGTAGAGAAGCGGGTATCGCGACCGACTGAATGATATAACAGCGCATTTGGGGACATTGAAATCAAACATATTGCTGGTACTCCACTGATGCACTCGGTCAATATTCATTTAGAGTGATTCACAGTCCGCAATCTGCTGTATGCCGTAGATAAGCTTTAGATCATCGGCATACAGCAGACATCTGGCAGATCTGAGAACTGACGAAAGATCATTGACCATTATACCGAACAGTAAAGGCCAAGAATCGAACTTTGATTGACTCCTGATCGAGTCTGGAAAGTCTTTGAAATAAAGCTTCCATGTTGTACGTACTGCGCTCTGTCCCGTAGACAACTGACAAAGAGCCGGAGAAGTTGCGGTGAAAAACCTATGTTACACAACTTACTCAACAGCACATCGTTATCAACACGGTCGAAGGCTTTTTGGAAATCGAAGTACTTGTATTCCCTTGTCCAGATGATCCGAGATAGAATCCACCAAAGTTAAGAGGTTCGATTCTACTGAACGCCGAGGTCTAAAACCATGTTGGGAGTCACAGAGGTAAGGCTGAATTTGAGGCACTAAAAGTCTATTTATAATGGACTCAAACAGTTTGGCCATCGACGAGAGAATAGCTATAGGCCTATGACCATAGGCCAATAGCGCGTTCAACGCGGGTAGAACTGCTCAATTTAGGAATAGGCCTCACTCTTGTGGCCTTCCATTGTTGAGGATACTCTCCAGTTGCTAGAATTAATCTAAAAATATGGAGTAGAGGCGGTATAAGCCACACTTTACAACCTTTCAAAATATACGCTGGAAAGTTATCAGGACCCGCGGGGCTACGCGGCTTTATACGTTTTATCGCATTTTCTACATCCTCCTGAGATATCCGGTTTATATGGACAAGGTTAGCGTTACAAGTCTGATCTTCACGAATAGACTTATTAAAATGAAGGTGTGGTTTATTTGGCAAGAAAACGGACGAAAAGAAGTCAGCAAAGGCCTGAGCCTCATGACTGTCACATTCATACAATACATCATCATTATCATTATCCATGAGAACAGACTCACGGAGACAGGTGAATTTCAAATATGTGGGACATGTTAAAATTTCTTATAACTATTATTGACTTCAATGAAACATTATTTCGAGATGGCTATCAAAGTTGATAAAATGAATAAGAAAATTCAATACATAGGTATATAAATCATCTTTGATAGTGAAGCATGGATCATCAAAGCAAAGAAATCCTCGCAGCGTTAGATATGTGGTTCTGGAGAAGAATGGAGAACATTAGCTGTACAGAGAGTGACTAATGAGGAAGTACCCAGTTGATAGACAATTTAGAAAGGAGAAGAGGAAAGATGATAGAACACCTCTTGCGGCATGACAGATTCTTACGTAACATCATCGAAGGGAAGATAGAAGGAAAGCGTGAAAGGGGGAGACCAAGAATAAGTTATATGGAGCAGATTATGCGAAAAGTAAATGTCATGTCACACCAGGGCCGAAGTAAATGGAAACAACACTTTGAGCTACACCGAGAAGAGCAAAGCTCTTAAATATGAGAAAGAATCATCTTTCATCACCTAATACCATGCTTGTAGGCGCATTTGACAACATTTCATTTTATAAGCAGGCTTTTTTCTGATGAAATGAAATAGAGGATAAAAAGTAAAGTAAAACCTTTTTTTTAAATTCACGAAAATATCAATTTCAAAAGTTCCTCATTGTAAAAGAGAAAGTGAACTGCTGTTCTTTTTGTGCGCCGTGACTATCACAATTTCATAGTAGTGACGTCATTACTACGATGGTAGGCTTCTTCCATTTTCGTGAATATTTAGAAAACGAATAGCTGTAAAAATATAAAAAAATTAGGGGTTTCTGGTTAACAAATTAACAAAATGAGTTAAGATTTCATACTACTTATAAATTTGTAATGTTGCCATTTCTCTTTTATTATAACTTTTTTTAACTCGGTGTTGTCCCTTACATTTTGTGCAGCACTAGTTCAAAACAACACAAATATACACAAAACATGGAGTACGTTTATGTGTCATCATCAAAAAAAACGACCGGCCGGCTTATTACAGGGTAATTTGTTAAAGACAATTATTTCTCCAGCCCTTTGAACTTGAACAAAACAAAGTTTCGTATGATGACGTAGTTCACTGAAAGCCCGTCATTTTCTGTATTACAATTTATGATCCAACTTGCCTGTAAAAGTATTCCTTGAAAACGTACAGTTAGGAAGAAAATATGGTTTGCATTTTGTTTTTTTTTTTTTGTTGTTTGATGTGTATGATACTTTTGTCTAATTTAGGAACCAACATTACCTATTTTCGTTATTATTTGGTTTCCATCCATGCTTAAAAATGCCCACGAGATTACTCTTGAAATGCAGACTCTATCTACTTGTCTAGCTGGAGTTTACAAAAGCTGTATTTTGAAACGGAAAACGAAACTACATAAGTTTGCTAAAAAAGATAAAAATATTTTACGACCAAGACCAACGGAGGATGGGCAGTAGCATCCCTGGAGTTCCGTGGAGATGCGATCACCCACTCGCATGCCAAGCGTGGCGATTATTAACTATTGAACCAAATTTGTTGAATATCGTGTGACATATCAAATGAATGAGCCGGTTCTGAGAAACTCTAATATTTTTTTAATGATGAACAGTTCCGATTTAGAAAAAATGGCAAATAGTTACAAGAAAACCTATAAGAAGTCGATAAGTATGTAAAGTATAACATAATTAACTCACACTTTTTAGGTTTCAATTATGTGTCGGTCGGGAAAAAAACATCACACAGGGGTATAAAAAAACTGGGGTATTTCTTTCTCTATCAAACAAATTCTAAGGACTGTAAATATTTTTACAGTACATATGGTGCTATATTACCGCACGAGTGCGATAATCAGCAGATTACGTGCATATGTCGAAACTTTAAAGAGCCATATGTACTGTAAAAGTTGTACGATACACGTGCGAACAGGTAATTTGCAACTCGTGTCGATTTAAAACACTCCCTTCAGTCGTGTTTCAATTTATCACCACTCATTGCGAATTTCCTGTTCTCTGCACTTGTATCGTTATGTACTATTACAAGTGGAATCGTCCGCTTAGCAGAATTATATTTTCCAACTGGAAGGAAGAATTTACCACTCCGGGCGGGATTTGAACCCTAAGGCTTAATTAGAGGAGTGAACTGATGGAAAGATTCGTGGCCTATAGCAATACCTACGGTAGCTCAGTTGGAAAGAGCGGTGGACGGTCGTGGGTTTTGGGTTTTCGGTTGGGGATTTGTCCCGCCCGGGGTGATCAATTTTACATTCCAGTTAGAAATTCTAAGGAAAAGGCAACAAGTACAATTTTGTTTGAAAACACCTACAATAACAATAATAATTAATTATTTTTTTACACCCTACATAGCCTCGGGTATGCAGTTTATTGCCTTGAAAGCTGCAGGAAAGTCGCGGGAATAAATCCCATTAACTCTCAGTGACTTTCGAAGCCAACTGTACTTTACATGTACGGTGTACCTTCTCCTAGGTCAAAGCTATCGAGCCGTCACAACGGCAACGACGCCACAACACCACGCACAAAGGCGACCGTGGCGATACCATCGTTCGCAAATTTACGATGAAGTGCTAGAATACAGCTTTTGAAGGCTTTCATTATTATAGTCAGTGACTGGGAAAGTCAATGGGAAAGTCAAAGCCAAAGTCAAAAAATAAAGAGTTGAGCGGGTGTATCAATATCGTAAGGCTACTTTGCGTACCCTTACTATATGTATATACCGGGTGATTAAGCCAAATGGGTCAGTAGAAAGAAATCAGAACCTATAACAGATAGAGAAATCTGTTCTTAGGAACCATGGTGTCGATTTTAGTGACAAGATACCTACATTCATAGATAAAAAAAAACTTGAACTCGGTTCGGGAATCGAACCCGCTAGTTTTAAAGAAAAAAATAACTTATTTCTATTTCGATATTGATTGTGTAGGTTAATATAAAAGCAGCAGCTGCAAATGCAGTTAGCAGTAAATGTTACTATGAAACATTATATCTAAAACGAATAAAATGCGAAAACGAATAATTAAATAGTAATACTGTATTGAGTATGACAAGTTCTTTTTTAATCTACGAATGCAGATTTACTTGTCACTAAAATCGACGCCATGGTTCCTTAGATCAGATTTCGCTATCTCTCATAGTTTCTGACTTCTCCCCACTGACCCATTTGGTTGATCACCCTGTTCCTTATATTGCCGGATTGTAGCTTGCACATTGTTCGTAGAACCAACAGCCGTTGAGGCAGAAAGGGTTTCGAGTGGCGACCACGCACCGGGAGATGCAGCATGGGAAGGTTTCCAAGAAGGAGGACCGACGATCTGGTCAAAGTCGAGGGAAACCGTTGGACGAGGGCGGCGCAAGACCGGTCATTGTGGAGATTGTTAGGAAGGCCTTCGTCCAGCAGTTGACGTCTCACGGATGATATCACGATGACGATGATAGTATTGATGATATTGTAAAGTAAAACAAACTTAATTTTTTTTAGGTTATTAATTAGATCTCTAGCTTCTTCGTCAGTTCCTCAAGGCTGAGGATCTTGACCACCAGAGGAGCAGTTCTTAACCACCGCTCTCCATCATTATCATCGTTAGATAGCTCGTTTAAACTATCCGTTTGCGTGATATTATTATGTTTTGGAGTCAAGTGTCCCCCCCCACCCCGTCCTCTGCCAGCTAAACGGTGGCTCCTGGGTACGTGAAAAAATCATGGTAGTAATATGTATATAATGAATTTATAAGGAAAACCATCACAGCTAAGTACAGACATTACAAGTTAACGAGTAAAAGCCAAACTTAAGAAATGTACCTGAAAAGCAAACTGTATTATTTCGATTGATTATAGGTACTCAAATATGTTGTTAGTTGTGTCAAATATATAGTAACTATTATGTTAGTGGCATTTTGAATCCACATAATGTCACGGATGGAGCATGGAGCTACGGAAATGCAATGAGCGTAGCCCGACGCACTTGTGCGCTTTTTTTAGTAGTCGGAACCGGTCTAATTCCAACTAACTTAAGTTTTCCCTCGGGGTAACTTAAATCTGAAACAGGCCCTTGAGGCCTTGTACCGAGGGTGCTGGCGGCATTTTCTCGCTGTATCGCAATAAAAAAAACGTGTGGCTTTTATTTTCGATCTTCGAGAAGACAGTTACGGTTGCCAGTTTGTTGCGCTTTTAGCACCACCCAGGGGTCACGTCACGTGTCGGGTAACGGTGGGTGTCTCTTATGGGCGTGGTGCAACTTCGACCCCCGTTGTAATGTGACTGTTAGAAGTTCTTAAGCCGCCCGAAGGCCTCTAACTTGTCTTAATTACTGCTGTCGTAGACAGCAGCTGGGATTAACGGCTAAACGTGCCTTCAAGAACACGGGCATGATGTGTATCGCAATGACGATACGTTGTGCGAGGAAGTCGCCAGCTCTTCGGTCACCGGTCAACCAAACGCTTCACAATTACAATAAATAACCATCGGGAAATGGTATGGTATACATATAACGCAGTTTCCAAAATTTATCATGGACGCCGTGAATGTTACGATAGTAATGTTTTGACAGGTGACATGACTAATGATTTACAGGAAATGCCACGCTATTTACAACCTGTCTTGACTAGGGTTGAAAATTCCGGAAAAATTTAAATGATCTAAGATGGCATTTTTTAATATTTTTCCGATTATTTTTGAACTATAAAATAATTGATATGCCAATGACGACAGTGTGTCAAAGTCAATATAATGTAATGTACCTAATCAAGGAGTACCTAACGAAGCGTCTCCGTTACTGATTGAGTAAAAATGCTTTCGTATTTCTGTCCGGAATTCTGACTGTTCTCCTTTGCAAGCCGTATTTCTCAATTTCTTTCTTGTAAAAACTTGTGAGCAAGTTGAAAAAAAAAACAAAAGTTATCGACGCGACGTGATATAAATTTTCACATGCACTAATAAAAAAAAACAAAACGGTATGGTACCAAACTAAATTACTAATTAAATGTATTGAAGAATTCACAATATTTTCGGTTTCTTTTCTGAGGAAAAACCCCATAAAGGATGATTCACAGTAGACCGTTCCGTGTCCGGGCCGGCCCGTTTTCTATGACAGCAAACGCAACGGCCGGCGTATTTCTCTAGAAGAAAACGGGCCGGCCCGGACACGGAACGGTCTACTGTGAATCATCCTTAAAACCTGAAACAAAAGAGCAACGTTGAAATAAAAAAAGATTTTTCTCGGCTTCTTTCAACCCTAGTCTTTCGACTCCACATCCCCCAAATTATCCAGTATACCATGATCCCGAATTTCATAATAACTGTGCGTGATCGGGGGTGAAATTAACGTGGCTTGTAAATGTGTAGCATCAACCCTATTATCGCCGCGGAGGCTTATATACAAACCCCATTCACAGCCTTGTAACAATCAGTACCCTTTCAAATTGATTTCTTCAGTGTTTCACCTAAATGGGTTATGGTTGTACAAATACAAATACAAATACAAATATCTTTATTTCGCTTAAAATGTGGTTCATAGCAGGTGTTTACAACAATTGGTATCAGGTTTCACACATTTTACCAGCATCTGGCATGCAAAATATAAACATAATTATACTGTGGTATAAATACCGTGCGTCATATACAATTTTCAATTTAAAATCAGTATGACAGAAGCAAGAATTACAAATATTAATGTCAAAATTAAGTTAATAAATAAAATAAAATAAATCAAAATGTTAAAATTAATATGTCACTGGGCAAAAGCTAGTAAAATAAAGTGACAACTATTTTTCCGATTGTGACAATTGTTTGAAATAATCAAAATATTCGCCAACTGAGTAGAAACAATTTTCAATTAGCCAACTTCTAAGCCTGCGCTTGAAAACGTTTAAGGGAAGGCTTTTAATATCTTCTTGCAAGGAATTGTAGATAGACACAGACATACAGTAGGTGTTTCTGCTATATAATTTGGTCTTTTTCGCCGGTATTACCAACCGACTCGGATATCTTGATCGATAATTACACGTATCTTTACACGTTTTGTAAAATGAAGGATTACTTTTCACAAACAAGCAGATTTCGTAAATGTACAGGCAGGGTACAGTTAGTAATTGTAGATCTTTAAATAATGGCCTGCAAGATGTTAAGACATCCACGTTGCATATAGATCGTATACACTGTTTTTGTGCCAATAGTACTCGTTTTACGTGGGGCGAGTTTCCCCAAAGCAAAACGCCATACCTGAGCAGAGAGGACACATAACCATGGTATGCCTGGATTGCAACCTTCTTGTTGCAAATTTTTGTAAGTCGCCATAAAGCATAAGAAAATGAATTTATTTTGCCACACAATCTCTCAATATGTTCGTTCCAAGAGCATTTGTGATCAACAATAATACCTAGAAAAGTAGTATGTAATGATTCTTTAATAATTTGATTCTCGTATGTTATACTCAATGGACATTTAATTCCATTTCTATTTATAAATTGTACAAACGTAGTTTTTTCAATATTAACATTCAAATTATTTGCGTGCAGCCAAGTTATTATATTAAACACCGTAGCATTTATGTCTTCATTATATAATGCAGTATTATTAGCATTATCACAAGGTATAACGATAGACAAATCATCGGCAAAAAGTGTACAGCTGTGTATTGTAACTTCCGGGAGATCGTTGATGTACAACAGAAAAAGTAAGGGTCCCAAAATACTGCCCTGGGGTACTCCAACCGAGTTCAATTTAGTGCAAGATTTATGGGTTGTAACTGTATTTTTTGAGTCTATTTTAGTTATCTCTACAAATTGAGTCCTTCCATGTAAATAGCTTTTTAACCAATCCTTGACTGTGCCTCTAACACCATAAAGCTCACACTTTGCAAGGAGAATTTCATGAGAAACAAAGTCAAACGCTTTGCTCATGTCAAAAAAGATAGCAGCAACAGATGCGCTCTTATCCAAATATCTAAAAATATTATTCATTAAAGAAAATGCTGCCAAAGATGTCGACTTCCCTTTTTGGAAACCATATTGCTCTGCTTTAATTACGTTAAATTTTTGCAAGAAATTTGTAATCCGTTTATGCATGGCCTTTTCAAATATTTTTGAAATTACAGGTATGAGTGAAATAGGTCGGTAGTTTTGGATATTTTCCTTACAACCTTTTTTATGGAGACATTTAATTTTAGAAACTTTAAGTGGGTCAGGGAAAATCCCTGTAGTGAAAGACAAATTTATGAGATGACTCAGTACTGGAGAAATCTGTGCTTTACATATTTTTAGTATTTCGGTTTGTACATCATCGTAACCGGTGGACTTAGTTGATTTGAGAGAATCTATAATCTTAGCTATCTCATTTTGATCCGTCGGAGCTAGATAAATGCTTGTGTTTGTGGATCTAATAAGTGATTTGGAACCTTGATTTTTTGTAGTGAAGGACGAGTTTGTCAGGTTTATGAAATAATTATTAAAACTATTTGCAACGTCAGTAGGATTCGTTACAATTACATTGTTTACAACCAGTTGATCAATACTCATGTCGTATGGATAATTTTTCACAGAATTTTTAATTATATTCCATGTAGCCCTGCACATGTTTTTTGATTGCACAATGTATTTGGTATTAGCTGTTTTTTGAGCATGATTAATACATCTTTTAAGAAGTCTAGAATAACACTGGTATTTAGTTTTACTATTTCCATGATAGGGGGTTCCTGAATGCTTATAGTAATTAAAACGTAGCTGCCTTCTTCTCTTGACCGATTTTTTTAAGCCTTTAGTAAACCAGTTGATGGTGTTAGGTTTGACGGTGTGCTTAATTTTATTTAGGGGAAAACATAAATTATAAAAAAGAATAAAATGGTCGTAAAATGTGTTAAATGCCCTTGCCATATCGATTTCCTTATATACATCGGACCATGATAGAGCATTCAAGCAGGTAAGAAACTTCAAGATATTTTCTTGGCAATAATCCCTTTTATAGTGATACCAATATAGGATAGACTTAGTTTTCTTGAGAATAGGAAATCTAATACTCTGGGCAGTCTCGTGATCTGATAAGCCTAAGTTGTGAATATCACTTCGCGCTGCAGCAATATTTGATAATATTTGATCAAGACATGATTTGTTACGAGTAGGATACTTAATATGTAGTTTAAAATTATTTGCCGATGCAATTTTTTCAAGCTCTTTTGCGCTTACTGTATTTTTTAAGATATCTATGTTAAAGTCTCCTGCAATAACAATATTGTGCCTTGTTTTTGGTTTAAGTCTATACATTAGGCGCTCCAATTTTTGTAAAAAGCATTGCGAGTTTGCTGATGGTGTTTTGTATACACATATCACTATACATTTTATTGAGGGGATTTCTATGCCGCAAGCTTCAAATACGTAGTCCTCAGACAACTCTTTCAGAACAGCAATATCCTGTGTTTTTAAGTTGTTTGAACATAAAATACAAACTCCACCTCTTTTTTGGTGGCATCGAGAATATGATGATGCAAGACGGTATCCTGAAATATGTATGTTTCCTTCGCTCCCTGTTTTCACAAATGTTTCACTGAAGCACAGTACATCAAACGTTGTATTTTTTCCCTCTAGTTCATTCAATGTTAGTTCTATTAATTCCTTTTTATTGATTAGACCTGCTATGTTCTGATGAAAGATAGTAAAAACATTGTCAGTCTTTACGAAAACAAATGCTGTGAGATGGTGAAACATGTTCGATAGGGTCGATTTTCGGGAAGTATTCAAGAATTGAGCTTTGTACTAGTTTTTTCAAAGATTTGCAATTAGCACTAGGTTTATAATTTCTATTAAAATAAAAAGGTATTCTTCCTGTTTTGACACTTTCTACTCTACTCATAGTTACGTTAGATTGGTTTGGAATTATTGGTTCCAACTTATTATAAGTCAGATATTTGTTTTCATAGTAGACTGAGTCAATAGCAAAGTTTAGCACACAATTTGTTTGTGAACATTGGTTCATATAGTTTTAAATCATTTATACTTACGAAGTGACAATTACTAAAGTTATTACAACACACATTCAAGGTATCATTTAACTTTCTTTCATTTAAATGTATACTACGTCTGACTCCAGTTACAATTACAATGGGTTCAGAGTGAGACTTTAAGAAATAGCTAAGTTCTGCAAAAAGTTTTGTGGGGTTGCGATCGTTTTCGCCTATGCTTACAATAATTATATCTTTACCACTAGCATGCATTTTTCCTGAGGAGTTTAATATCTCTTCTGAACTCGCATTGGGCTTGATGACTGCTGTAATTGTATACTTTCCAAATTTAGTATTTTCTCTAGAACGAATAAGTGCGGAAGCCAACCCAGTGAATTGACTACCGCCCAGGATGTAGATTTGCTTGCTCTTATTCTTACAGATCTGTTCCTCTTCTTGTAAATGCATAGAATTAGGACAAGTTATAACTTCCTTTTCGTCCTTAGTATTGCTTGAATTTCCCTGTCCTATTAAACTCTGTTGCTCATTGCCAGTAACCGGATTATCTTGGTGTTGTTTTTTTTCTTTATGTCCTGATGGCGGTGACAGAATTGTGGACGTGTTTGTACTCCTGCATTGTTTACTACTCTTTGGTGTAGTTTTACAAATTAGCTTTAATTGCTGTATCTGGAGAGCACATTCTGACAATCGTTTTTTCAAGCTGTCATTTTCCAGTAATAATTTGGTATTATAGTTATCCGATATGCATAGTCTCTCCTCAAGCTGGGTCATCTTAACCTGCAATAAATCTACTTCGTACTTGTAGTTTTTCGTTAAACCTGGACAACTTCTATTTAGAGTGTCGTTTTGAAGTATTGATCCTCTAAAGCAATCTTCATCAGATAACGAATCGAAGGAATTGTATATTGGTACATTATATTTCCTCAAGGTAATATTATCTGTCGATTTGTGAAGTTGCGACTGCGTCACGGGCATAGCAACCACTGGTGTGGTCCCCTCGCTGTCTTTCACAGGAACCATGGATTCTCGGTTAGATGTTGAGGCGACAGCAGAGGTTTTCTTTGGTAAATGTGGTGTGCTGGTTTTCTTTGGTTGTGATTTATTTTGTTTGCATTTACGACATGTCCATTCCATTCTACGATCATTATCCATTAAATCAAATAGTTTTTCGTAATTAGCACATTTAAGGTCGAAAGACTTTTTACATGCTGAACATTCGAGTTTATTTTTTCCAATCAAACTTTTTTTACACTGAGCGCACATTTGTTTAGGCGCCATTATAAGGAAAATAAATGTTTATAAAATAATACTATATATAAAAAAAAAAAAAAAAAGATAAAAGTCAACTTATTCCAGATTTGAACTCGCGTCTCCTTTACGCAGCATGGAAATATTTTCGCGTCAAGTACCACTCGACCGTGCAGGCAGTGACGTAGATCTCGAAATTGTACTATAGTTCGTTTCGTAAACAGTTGGCGTAACAGTCGTAATGTGAAGACGTTACAGGGAAACGTTTTTTTTAAACAACGACGGTGGCAAACGTTGTTTATATGGCTTACCGTAAACAGGCCGTAGCCCAAAAAACCGGTCAAGTGCGTGTCGGGTCACGCACAGAGAAGGGTTCCGTACCGAAACCTCCTAATCTACATTTAAAGCCACTATACAATACAGTAAATAAAAAAGGTCGTATCTTCATAGGGAAGTCATGGCACTTAAGCCCTTTTGTTTGGGCAAGAAAGTTTTTCAGAAATAACTCAAAAATCGTTAAACCTATCTTGTTCAAACCAAAAATTGTTGAAAGTATTTATAATTGTACATCATTTTGCTTTTTTTTCAGAATTTTAAACTTATTAGTTTGGAAATTAGAGAGAGGGGACACACTTTTTACGACTTTGACAGCTAATATCTCACCAACGGTTTTTTTTTTTTTTTTTTTATAATTCTTCAAATTAGGCATATTACATGCACCTATGAACGTCAATAAACTACCACCGGTTCGGAAAAATATACCTCTGCCACGAGAAGAACCGGCGTAAGAAACTCGGCGAGGTGTCATTTTTTCAAAACAATATACATTATATAGTTAAATATAAAATTACATTACTACAAAATAACTTAAATAACAATGCTACAGTAGAAAATATATTTTCGCGATAGATTACCCGTGCAGGACGCTATCACTGCCAAACATCCCTATCCATGATGTAATCGTTTATCTTATAATATGCTCTTGATATAAGTGTTTGTTTTACTGCAGATTTGAATTTAGAATTGCTAAGTTCAGTAATGTGTTTAGGAATTTTATTGTAGAATTTGATACAATTTCCCAAGAACGACTTTTTCGCCTTTACTAGTCTATAGAAGGTTATTTTGAGTTTCCCAGTATTTCTCGTGGCTATTGGTTTATCAGCGTTCGTTGGAAAATTGCCCAAATTCTTCCTAACATACATTATTATTTCAAATATGTATAGGGACGGCAGGGTTAGAATATCTATTTCTTTGAAAAATTCTCTTAATGAATCACGCGACCCCAAGTTATAAATTGCTCGGATAGCCCTTTTTTGCAAAATAAAAACAGTTTCAATATCTGCAGCTGATCCCCATAAGATAAGACCATAAGTAATTATACTATTAAAATAAGCAAAGTAAACTAACCGTGCCGTTGCCACATTGGTAAGCTGCCTTATTCTCCTGACTGCAAATACAGCAGAGCTCAACCTACTTCCTATAGCTGTTATATGGGAACCCCACTGCAATTTTGAGTCCAATGTAATACCTAAGAATACAGTAGAAGTAACAAATTGTAATGTTTGACCATTAAGTTTAATATTTGTATCTAAGTTTCTGTTTGATGAGTTCGCTAGAGAGAATTTCATACATTTCGTTTTTTTCGGGTTCAATACTAAGTTATTGGCAGCAAACCAGTCAGATATCATGGAGAGGGTATTATTTGGTTCAATGAGTTCAGTATCTCTTCTATTTACCTTGAACAGTAATGAGGTGTCGTCTGCGAACATTACAATGCCTGATCGTCGGCTTACCATATATGGCAGATCATTTACATAAACAAGGAACAGGAACGGACCTAGAATAGACCCCTGAGGTACTCCCATTTCTACCACTGTCTCTGACGAAATGGCTTTATTTATCGCTACCTTTTGATTTCTCTGTGTTAAATATGACTTCATGAGATCTAATGCATGCCCTCTGATGCCATAAAACTTAAGTTTACAAATTAAAGTACCATGATCTACACAATCAAAAGCCTTGGAAAGGTCACAGAACACTCCGATGGCGTCGTGCGACTCTTCCCAAGACTGCAAAATAAATTTTAATAAACTTGACTTAAATGGAAAAGTTTTATAGAAACCTCTATGTCATTTTCGAAGGCTTATCCATTGATACCCCAGACGCCTATGAGCATTGAAAAAAAAATTGACCTCCCATGTATGTACATGTATGGTGCCCCCCAGTTTAATATTATTTTTGTAATTTCACATCATATTTCTATAGCGGTTCATAGCATACACCTTCCTACCAAATTTCATAATTGTAGTGCTCATAGTCTTCAAGTAAATCGGCTGTGACATACGGACGGACGGACGGACGGACGGACACACACCATGAATTTATAAGGGTTCCGTTTTAGCCATGTTGGCTACGGAACCCTAAAAATGTCCTATGAGACTGAAGAAGAATCACAAGCGTACTGGTTACTCTTTTTTAACACCCGTGTATCTGTGTGTTTGTGTATCTCTGTACGTCTGCGTCTGTGGCATGGCATCCTAGCTCGTAAACAGGTTAATCGAGTTAAATGTGTTTTTTTTATTTGAAAGCAGGTTCTTTTCTTTAGCTACCGTAAAATGGGGTGAGTAGGGACAAAACTGACATTCAATCCTCGATAACATTTTATTTTTACATATGCAAACTGAATAGTGTATATAATAAGTGTTCCGTACGTTTGTATTTTAGTTTTTATTTTATTTTGGGTAGTTCCATTTCATAATTTTGACGATAAACAGGAAATCCCACCTCACCTCGTAGTCCCTCGTAATTGGGTTGAGATGGGATTTCATACAAAGGTGATTTTGGAAGATTGTTGGATCGTTTTTTTATTATGAGTATTGCTATAGCTCCATTTTAAATTGGAATACATTATTTTTGTAGCAGTAGCCTTAAAATCCCATCTCACCCCCCTATCATCCCTTCTCTCCCCATTCATAACCCAACTCTCCCCGCAAACCCTTCTACCCCATTTTACGGATTACGGTTTTTTGAAAGCAAGTTTTCTAGGGGTTCTTCTTAGGCATATATTGTCAAAATCGGTTCAGAAGTTTTTGAGATATTGAACTTTGAAATGAAAATGTCGGAGGTTTTCAACTTCTCTAAGTTGGTTAGTTATCTGACAGCTTCTCGTAGAGACAAATGCTGCTTCCCTACTCCCAATACTGCGCATTCTTGAGAGCTCTGGCGACCTTAAGGATGATTCAGTAGACCGTTCCGTGTCCGAGCCGGCCCATTTTCTAAGACAGCAAACGCAACGGCCGGCGTATTTCTCTAGAAGAAAACGGGCCGGCCCGGACACGGAACGGCCTACTGTGAATCATTCTTTACCCGAATCAAAAGGCAGGACAGTGGCGATATTATGGGTGCAGTTTTCTGTGAGGTGCTTCTCCAGTTCAGCTCTATTTCCCCGTCCCCTACCTCTAGGTATGACATTCCGTTGTGTCCTACCTCTATTAGGTACATACTACTCTGGTACTAGTAGAACAAGAGTCTAATAGTACACAGTTTTCAGCGCTTTATTTAGTCTAGTAGTCTAGTAACACTACTTAGACTACATACATAGAGCAGGTAAACCTCTAGTAAGACGAGTCTAAATAGAGTAAAGCGCGCCATTCAGATGGTCTCCGGGGTGCAATGGGAATGGGACCATCCTGCTAAGGAACTGTTTATTAAAAATATAATCCTAACGCTACCTTGTCTGTACATCCTGGAAGTGGCCAAACTAGTAAGATATAATCTAAGTTAGTTCCATTATACGATATCTGAAACGCCAAGGTTTAACTACAGATGGCTCGATAGTTTGCCACCTCCACGCATGCAGCTACCCAAATCGAGGACGTGTAGCTGCACTCGATCGGCCCTCAGTTCTATAAACAAAATACCAAACGCTATAAAAACCGCAGACAGTAGAACGTAGGTCATTTCTATCCAAACTCAAAACACATCTAGTCTCCGCTGCCTTTTACTCGATGAACGATTTTTTTTTCCGAGAGCAGTGGGTAGTCACTAGTCGTAAATTTCATATTTCAGTACTAAAATGAAAGATCCCAAACTATGCGAATATCCTCCTATGGTTCACCCTTATACTATATAGTTCAAAGTTATTATGTAAATAAATGTAACTGTGCCGAGAAAATTCACTCAAATCGAGGTTAGATAAGGTGTGTCTTTACGAGTAGTAATATATTTAGATCGAAACGAAACCAGGACAGAGGTGTTCTTGCTATATATTTATACTTTTAGTTTAACCTCTGACCGAGTTATAACGTTGAAAATATACGATCAGGCAAACGCCAGTGAAACAGAACGGTGAAATAAATACACTTTTTAGGGTTCCGTACCTCCAAAGGAAAAAACAGAACCTTTATTGGATCACTTTGCTGTCCGTTTGTAAGTTAATAGCGTAAATAATTTTTAAGAAAAAAAAAACCGACTTCAATGGGGGAGTCCGGTGAAAGATTATTAATCTTAGATGGTGCACTCTTAGATTCCATACAATAAAATACAAAAATGGCTATAAGTATGTTTATAATGGTAGAAGACTAAGTACCCTCAATTCCTCATGAAATCATGGAAAAACCTTGCTTGCTTGACAAACAAAACGAAGAGAACAAATCGCCAAACGTGAACTACGCGTCGTTGAAGAGTTCCGTTCTGATCATCATCAGCAGTTCCACTTCATCAAATGTCACTTTTATGAATGAAAATGCTTGATTAGTTCATGAAAATACTAAAATCACTATTTGTGTGCCTTTCACATTTGTGGAGTTTCCTCGATTCCTAATGGATCCCATCATCAGAACTCGAGCATGACAAAAATCAATTGTGAAAATAGAACTTGCTTAACAAACACAGCTAGAAGGACAAATCGCCAAACGTGAACTTTTCGTCGTTGAAGAGTTCTGTTCTGATCATCATCAGCAGTTCCACTTCATCAAATGTCACATTTTTGTATGATAATGCTCGATTTGTTGATAAAAACACAAAAATCACTATATGTTTGCCTTTAAGATTTGAGGAGTTCCCTCAATTCCTCATGGATCCCATCATCAGAACTCGAGCATGACAAAAATTAATCGTGAAAATAGAACTTGCTTAACAAACACAGCTAGGAGGACAAATCGCCAAACGTGAACTTTTCGTCGTTGAAGAGTTCTGTTCTGATTATCATCAGCAGTTCCACTTCATCCAATGTCACATTTTTGGATGCAAATGCTTGACTTGTTGATAAAAACACAAAAATCACTATATGTTTGCCTTAAAGATTTGAGGAGTTCCTTCAATTCCTCATGGATCCCATCATCAGAACTGCCTTTTGACAAAAACGGGACCAACTTGGATATATATACATACAATCAAAAAAAGAATTTTTCAAATCGGTTAAGAAATGACGGAGTTACGGAGTAACAAACATTAAAAAAAAAAAAAAAAACAAAAAAAAAACATACAACCGAATTGATAACCTCCTCTTTTCTTCTTGAAATCTTGAAGTCGGTTAAAAAGATACGGCCGTTTATGCCGCAAAAAACGTATATTTCGACACCCAAGGCAATCAAAATTTATAGGGTACTTTCCGTTGACCTAGAACTATGAAATTTGGCAAGTTATATCGTCTTATACTACAAGTACAAGGAAAAGTCGGAAATTCATTATATCGATAGAATTTTCATTCATACATAATTTTGTTCTTGGGGAATTGATTTATCAAAACTGAAAAACTTTATTCAAAATGGATTTTGCCATCATCAGCCAGATATTTTTCTGAAGAAGTATCTGTTTATCTACCGTCGTCGAGTAGCCATAGTACAAGCTTTGCTTAGTTTGGGACTAGGGCGATTTGTGTAAGATAGTCCCCACATACATACTTAACCCTTTGAACGCCAAGAACCTATAAAGTGGTCGTGTGCCGTGGTGCTCATCACGCCACCGACCACTAAAAAGGTCGGATTGAAGGTGTACTTTGATCATGAAAAAAATCAATTATGAATTGTTTTTATTTGTTTTAATTGGTTTAAACGTTACATCAATTTTTGATACCTTGGCGTCTGAGTGATCATTTTAATCAAATATGATGGCGTTCAAAGGGTTAATAAGTACATCATATACTGTCATTTCTGTTAGATCATTAAGCCATCAGTAACATAGAGATCGATAATGAATCGAGCACAGTGGCCAAGAAACACTTTGTCTAATGTATTTTACATGGCTCACCATGATAACATCGGGACCTAGTTTTATTCTTACTTACAGTTTTCCTGTCAGCAATTATGTTATTTTGGTTGTCCTCAATTATAATAAAGTAACGACTATAATTAAGTATATACGAGTAACATTTTTAACCGACTTCGAAAAAGGAGGAGGTTTTATGTTCAACTGTATTTATTTGTACCCGACTGCGCCACAAGGATGGTTATGTTTTACGAGAGTATGTATGTATGTATGTGCTTTGGAAGGCACGTTAAGCCGTTGATCCCGGTTGCAGTCTATGATAGCAGTCGTTAAGCCAAGTTAGAGGCCTCCGGGCGGCTTGAGAACTTCTAACAGTCAAGTTGCCCACTCACTTGACAAGCCTAATCCCAATAAGGTCTAGTTTCCCCCTCGGGTTGGAAGGTCAGATGGCAGTCGCTTCCGTAAAAACTAGTGCCTACGCCAATTCTTGGGATTAGGTAGCGGACCCCAGGCATCCTTCAGGATGCAACTGTACTGGGAATAACGCTAGGAGGATGATGATGTATGTATGTATGTATAATTGTTCGGCACGCTCTACAGCCTGAACGGCTCGATGGGTTTTAGCTTGAGAGGTGTTGTTAGATTCGTATTTACTGTGAGAGTGACACTAGGTATATAAAAAAAAATAGCGGATTTTTTAATTTTACAAACAAACAAGTAAATATACAAATGTTGCTCTTTAATTCGCCACACAACGCATAAGAGGGGTGTTATAAGTGTGTATATGTGTCTGTGTGTGTGTCTTGGCACCGCAGCTCTTTAACGGCGTTCGTGGCCCAGCGGCGCCCGCGAACCGCGTGCGGTAAGCGAGGTTAAGCAATGTGGGCGCAGGTCAGTTCTTGGATGGGTGACCGCTTTGAGTGGTTACTAACTGAGCGCTCCCGTGCTTTGGAAGGCACGTTAAGCCGTTAAGCCCGTCTGTTGTCTATGACAGCAGTCGTTAAGCCAAGTTAGAGGCCTTCGGGCGGTTTAGAACTTCTAACAGTCAAGTTGCCCACTCACTTGACAAAAGGGGGTCGAAGTTGCACCACGTCCGTAGGGAGTACCCACCGTGACCCCTGGGTGGTGCTAAAAGTGCAACAAAACTGGCAACCGTACTTGTCTTCTCGAAGATCTCACAGTTCGAAAATAAATGACATACGATTATTATTATTATAGCTCTTTAACGGATGAAACGATTATTTGAGTGGTGCTTCTTTTATTTGAGAGCTGGTTTTCCAGCGATGGTTCTTAGGCATGCTCTATCGAAATCGGTTCAACCATATTTAAATATTGACCTTTGAAATAAAAACGTAGGGGTTTTTCAACTTTTCTAAGTTGGTTAGTTATTTAATGGTATAGAGTTATTCTGTGCCTTCACCACCCGGTAATTGGACTGGTCATAATGCAGGCAACACAGTCAATATTGCTATTGCTAGTGGCAGTTTTCCTGAAAATGTGAATATGGGCAACGACACACGCCCGATCTTGGGGTACTCAATAATTCATATAAACCGAAAAAGCATTTAGATTTAACTAGCCCATAAAAGAAGTAATCACCTTTCCAATGAATACCAAACTAATTCCTATAACATGTCGCCACGTCATATTAGCATAATAATTCATTTTCGTGACAAGTTCGTTGCTACTTGGGGCCAAGGCTGTTCACAACATTCGTCACTAGGGTGATCTCCGACCAGTGAAGATCTCGTGGCTAATGGAGGCATCGTCGGGGGGACTTCGCATCGTGGTGACGACGATCGCGTCGATATGTCTAGCTCAGGAGAGTGTCAAACTCTCAGAGTTGCACCATCAGGAGAATGTCACCATCAGGAAAGTGTCACCTTCAGGAAGGTGGAACACGGGGCGGCCAGAACCCCTCCCCTCCCCCCACCCTGCTGACGAGCTACGACACTGCTCCCCATCTTAGGCGAAACGGTGGTGTAAGACACGACTATCTAAGGATGGGTTGCACAAAACCCGTTTGTAATTGACAACATTTCAAATTTTAAGTAGTATGAAATCTTAACTCATTTCGTTAATTTGTTAACAAGAAACACCAAAATATTTTTGTTTTATATTTTTAAAGATATTAGTTATTTTAAATATTCACGAAAATGCGAAGAAAGCCTACATCGTAGTAATGACGTCACTACTATGAAATTGACTGTCACAATTTCATAGTAGTGACAAGATAAAGATAAATTATTTGTAAAAACATGAGTAAAAGTACATAAAGCTGTCATTGATCAAAATAAGTCCTTCATGTTTTGCCTTCCGGCGTACAAATTTCGATTTATGTATGCGACATAAAATTTAGAACAAAGGGTCAAAATATGTATAAATTGATAATAAAAAATATAAGTACTAATCTAAAATTAATAAAATCTACATTCATATCGCATTCTGAAAATAATAATAATCTATAATTGGTATCCATGTCATAATAAATATTTAAATTAATTAACTATTTTATAAATTACTATCATTTAAAAATTCATTGAAGCTGTAATAAAATTTATTTACTAACAAGGTTACCAATTCACGCTTAAAGATTCTGATTGTGCTGTCTCTAATAGCTTTTGGTATCTTATTATAAATTTTCGGAGCTACACCGAATGCACTTTTCCTTAGTAAGGCAGTGTTGGTAAGTCGATATCTTAATTTATTGTTGTCGCGTGGTCTTAGAGAACTATTAACGCTATTTGCCCGTTCAAATAAATCAGGATTGCTGCGGACAAATACTGCTACTTCAAAAATGTAAATAGAAGGGAATGTCAATATTTTATATTTTATGAAATATGGCTTACTGCTATCTAATGGTTTCAGGCCAAACATAGCCCGTATGCATCGTTTTTGGCCTATTAAAACATTTTCCCGATCTGTGCAGCTTCCCCAAAATATTACCCCGTATCTTAATATAGACGCTACTAGTGCATGATATGCTGACAAAACTACCTCTACATTTACAATTTGCCTCAGTTTATGCAGTGCATATGACGATGTGGCTAATCTTGAACATGTTACCTCAACGTGTTTTTTCCAATTAAGAGACTTATCAATATAAACCCCTAGAAACTTTATACTCTCAATTTCTTCCAGTATATTATCTTGATATGAATGATAGGGTGTGGTATAGGGGTACATGGGTTGACCAAAATGCATTAGCTTAGTTTTCGAGAGGTTTGCTCTAAGATTGTTAGTTTTTAGCCAGGAAATAATATTATTTATCGAATTATTTATGTCATTTCTATATGTCATTCTATCCTTACATTCTACAATTACAGTGCTGTCATCGGCAAACAAAGTCATTGGGTTATTTTACTACTTGTGGTAAATCATTAATATAAATAATGAAGAACAATGGGCCGAGCACAGATCCTTGCGGTACACCGTAGGCAATAGTGCGACTCTCGGAGAGGAATGATGTTTCTTTTCTTGTCTTTGAATCTAATCTAGCTATTTCTACATATTGTTGTCTTTGACTTAAATAAGATTCCATCAATTTAGATACATTGCCTCTGACTCCATACGCACACAATTTCTTTAGAAGGGTTCTATGATCAACAAAATCGAAGGCCTGAGTCATGTCCATAAATATACTACGACTATACTATGACGTCACAACAAAGCGCACAAAAAGAACAGCAGTTCACTTGCTGTAGTTTTGACTTAGTTTACAGTGGTTCTGTGTGATTTGTTACGCTGTGAGTTGTGTGTGACGCCTTACTTGTCACTTACTCTGTTTTAGAATGAGGAACTTTTGAAATTGATTTATTTATATGAAATTGGGATATTGTCGAGAATTTAAAAATGTGGTAGTACTTAACTTTTTATCCTCTATTTGATTTCATCCGAAAAAAGCCTACTTAAAAAATGAAATGTTGTAAATTGTAAGCATGTAAGCGATGTTCGTTAATCTGACTACCTACATATATGAAAAAAAACGACAATTTTCTATGGGATGACGTCTGCCGAAGCCGGGCGGGTTGCTAGTAGGGAATATAGGGGTTGTTATATACCCCCTTGTCTGATTTGTTATATTGGGGTGCGAGGCGAGGTAGAGCAAGTGTGAATAACATTTAATGGTTTGTTGTGAGCTGTTTCTATGCCGCTTTGACCCGAAATTAATCCTATTGTGTCGGCCCTTTGAGTACCTTGCTTATACCTGTTGCTTCTAGAAATTTCCAGACTGAGACGCTATCTGTTGTATCTCCTCCGGTTGCATGATAGATAGGTACTCCCTAGGTGAACATCATAACTGCTATCTATAAATAAATAAATAAATATCAGGGGACCATTTTTTACACAAATCGAACTAGTCCCATAGTAAGCTCAATAAGGCTTGTGTTATGGGTACTAGACGACGATATATTTAATAGATATATACTTAAATACATAGATCTATGCTACCAGTCTCGACTCACCTTGATAAGAATTGCTCCCGACATTCTTAAAAACTACGAGTGTTCATAGGTCAGACTTAGGCTGGTTCGCTGAGGCCAGTTTTTTCTGTAAGCGTTGAATACTAGACTTGATTCACACAGTTTACCAGGGTTCAGTTTACCAATTCGTTCGTTTCAGGCAACCAAATCTGAGCTCCGGTTACGAGTAGTTCGTACGAGATCAGGGATCTAATTATATTGGAGCTTTTCTCTCGTAAACGTGTTTATGAATTCTAGATTTATAATCTAGACCTAGGTCCACTGAACTTGACTTTGAGAACACGTAACACGCTACTCGTATTATAAGGTTTATGATATTAAATAGTGTTTTTAAGTTGGAGAGCTACCTAGGTATTTTATCGGGCATTGATCTGGGTCCGCAGAAGTCCCAAGGTTCCAATCAATTAAGGAAGGTATAAAATGGGTGTAGCACTGAAATTAATTTTCGTGTGCTCTGCCTAGCCTACGCCTTTTGGGAATAAAGGCGTGAGTTTATGTATGTATGTATGTAAAATTGGTGTAAGGTTCGTTGTAACGTTCGGTGTACTTAACTTTTTCCTTTTGTAAATCTTATCTTTTGTGTGTTTTTGTACCTATTAATGAAGAGTTTTACTGAGTATTACTCTCAGAACATAAAAAAGGTATTACTACTACGTTCCAGTATTCGACACCTTAAGTAGTAGTAGTAGCTATGTTGTACTGTGACTTTAATTTTTAACCCCGTGGTCTGTGCCCCCGTCGAAAAAAGGGGTGTTATAAGTTTAACGTGTCTCATGTCTGTCTGTGTATCTGTCTGTGGTATCGGAGCTCCCAAACGGTTTTTTTTAATGTCATAGTTAATTTTATCCCGAGTGTTCTTAGCCATGTTTCATGAAATCTGTTCAGCCGTCTTTGAGATATTGAGCTTTGAAATGAAAATGTCGGGGGTTTTTCAACTTTTCTAAGTTGTAGTTATGTATTTTGTGTTACTCTGATTGTATTCGTAGTTGGCTCTATACAAACATTTGATCCTCTCTAATTGTCATCTAGCCTATTTCTGTCTGATACTTAACTAAAATTTTACCATTTGATTTATATGATATCCTCTATCAGTCTGGTTTGTAACTAATTCTCGTGCCTCGAGAAATAAAAAAAGACGAGGAACCAGAAACGCTGTTATAGACCTAGAATTGAAGCATAAAAAACCGGCCAAGTGCGAGTCGGACTCATGCACGAAGGGTTCCGTACTATTATCTATACAACATTAGACACTTTATTGTAGGTAACCTTTTTTAATTTGATCTAAATAAAATATATTTTATTTTTTTATATCAAGTAGAATTTTGGTCAAATGCTAGTCGGATTTCAGTTTAACCATACATTTTGAGACCCAGCGCCTGATGAGGCAACGAGCAACTTTTTTAACAGTTTTTTTGTATGGGAGCTCCCTTAAATATTTATATTATTTTGTTTTTAGTAATTGTTGTTATAGCGGCAACAGAAGTATATCATCTGTGAAAATTTCAACTGTCTAGCTATCACGGTTCATGAGATATAGCCTGGTGACAGACGGACAGACGCACGGGCGGACAGCAGAGTCTTAGTAAAAGGGTCCCGTACTACCCTTTGGGTACGGAAACCTAAAAAAACAATTTTAGCGTTTTTGAAATTCCGCCCTATAAAGGGGTGAAAGGGGGGGTTGAGGTTACGGTGTCCGCATAGAGCCAGCCGTATTGTTGTTAGGCACCTTGGTTCTAAAAACTGGAGTCTAATATATTCCATTGCGTGCTTTTAGCAGCAAACCAATTCTAAAGGAAACCATCAAACAAATCTAGCCCTATAACTATGGAAATCAGGAGCACTGAACTCTTAAAGTGAGTTGCCACTAAGGTGAAAGAACCCGGTGGTTCGAAAGTGTTGCCATGGCAATGCCGTAATATGACGATTTTGGCTGCAACCAATAAAATGTTAAAGAAAATTTCATGTGAAATACTTACGTGCATGTTTTAAAGAAAATTAATGATAGTACTTGGGAAATTAAAGTATTCCGTTTTAAAGTTGTTTAAAATTTTAATGTGAAGTATAAATTTCATTTAATTTTGGAGTCGTTAACATTTGTAGCTCAAACTGAAGCAACCTTTAGTAGTACAAGCGAAAAGTACAAAAACAATAGGTACCTTATCTTATGCACCCTTTATCTGTACAAAAACATGTCATACCTATGTATATCCTTATAATATCTTTGTCATTATCATTAAGTACAATTTCAGAAATAATCTTATGTGCATCTCACTCGCAGACTACCGAGATACAGGCTCAGCCTAGTTTAGTATTTCATGGATATTCAGAATTTGTAGAAACTTTTTTGGCCAATAAATCATTATTATTTTTATCTATAGATTAGATTAGATTAGATTAGATTCATTTATTTCTATTTGGAAATTAAATGTTATTTAATAAAATGTTAATAAAATAGCATGAATTCACAAAAAGATCGTCAGAGTGTATAAGAATAATAAACAAAATTGAATACAAGGCAAAAATTAAAATGAAAGGTAATACATAAAAAACAAAAAATTCAATAATAATACTAAAATGTACAATGTCAAATGTATAAGATGTAGTTTAAAAGTCAAATCAATAATAGCTAGGCTAGGGTACCCTATATATAAAAGGTCAAAAATTTAAAACATTATATATTAATTAGGACTTAATTGAGATTGCGTGGGCGGGGCACATAGCACGTAGAACTGATGGCCGTTGGGGCGGAAAGGTTCTCGAGTGGCGACCACGTACCGGAAGGCGTAGCGTGGGCAGGCCCCCCACAAGGTGGACCGATGACCTGGTGAAGGTCGCGGGTGTCCGCTGGATGCGGGTGGCGCAGGACCGGTTATTGTGGAAGTCTTTGGGGGAGGCCTATATCCAGCAGTGGACGTCTTTCGGCTGACATGATGAATTGAGATACCGGACTACGGCTAAGGCCACCGGAGGATGGGCAGCAGCATCCCTGGAGTGCGGTGGATATACTGCGATTGCCAACCCGCATGCCAAGCATGGCGATTAGGGCATTTACCCTCTATGGTTTGTCGTAAAAAAGCCACGGCCCCGAGGTTCCGGCGGCCCCCGGTGCCCTGGTTTTGATAGCGGCCAGGGTACTAGCGGGGCCAAGGGTGCTAAGAATTTCCGGCGAAGGTCCGGCTACCACCACCGACGACTCCTGGCCCTGGCAACTTACAACACGCGTACACTGCGGACCGACGATAAGATAGCTAAACTAGAGGAAGGATTGAGCAAGTTGCGTTGGGATGCCGTGGAGTTATTGTTTATTGCGTGATTATTGCGCGAGTGACGCCTCTGGTGTTACAAGCGTCCATAGACGACGATGACTACTTATCATCAGGTGGGCTGTCAGCTTGTTTGCCACCTACGTGGTATAAAAAATCCTATGTCCGTTTCGGGGTCTCCACTTCATACTATATCTGAAGTTCAGCGGTTTAAGAGTGACAAGGTTATTATTATTACCGTATACTCTTAAACCTTGTTAGGCAAGACAGTCTGTTACTCTCGAATTAAGTAATGGATGTCTTTATCTGTCAATTATACAGAATGTTTGGTACTTATAGATCAGATGCAAGGACTTTCAGGAACTGATAAAGGAGGTCAATTTAGACATTTTAGTACACACTTATTTTTGTCTTTTATTTTCTAAGATTATACGCTATTTTATTTTGCGAATTTGCATCTCTTCCATACGTGTTCCATACTAGGTATCATATAATGGAAAAATGTTGTTTTTTTGTGCGTTTTCTGAGTTATCGTAATTTTTCATTAGCCATAGGAACTAAGGAAGTTTTTAAATAAATTAAATTGGGACTAACAAGTTTTTACTGCTTGTATTCGCGTTATTTCAGATGCAAAGTTCTCTCCATACATTTTCATAGAAGCGGACAAAGAGCAATTTAGACTACAGGCATTTCATTACATTTCTAAAGTGTACCTACTCATGCATAAAAATAAAATAGTTATACTTATAATTTGGATTTATACTTAATTTTACAAAGTCCGAGCGAGGTTGAATTTAGTGCTTAATCAGCTTTATATTTTCTGACGTTAATTTTATTTAGTAAGTAGGTAGCATATATTATATATTTTTTAAAGTTTTATTCTTCGCCAGGAAGATTTATGATACTGAAAGTGAAAAAATACCATTAGTTTAATTCCACCGTATTTTCTTGTAAAAACACGTACAGACAACGGCATCAATGTGTATACATCTTTTCACCTTAAGGTCACTGTGGGCAAGACCGGCATACTTCATTTTTTTTAAACTTCGGAGTGATCTAATTCCGTTAATTATTTATCTACGCTAGCGCGTGTAATCGCATATGATGAAGAATTTTATAAATAATACTTAAGTTATAGTGACATATCATTTTAATCACAAATTAAGCAAAAACAATAGTATTTTTCAAAACTCGGCGAGTAGACGGACTTCCCGTGTAGTTTAAGGTAAGTCCGTCTAGTAATAATATCAACCATACTATGGATGCTTATATGTTCGTATTCGAATCCTTAAAAAGAGCGAAAAAGACAATGAAAAGTGTACTTTAAACTTGTTAGTATAGGGTTTAGATTCTAAATAAACACAATTTTTCCAATTCAAAGGCAAGTCCGGCATATATCACGTAAATGGGGTGGTAAACCTTTTTTGGCCAATAATAATTACACGATTCTTTTTTTGGTTTCCGAAATAATAGTGTATTTTATACGGTTTTTTTAATGTACTGAGATCAGAACTTAGTATTTATTACTAATAAGGGTTAATTAAATAAACTTATAGTAGTAGCTATTTTAAACTACGATCGCAGTTAAATTTTAAATCAAATACTGATTGGCAAATCAAACTCTAAAACAGTTTTAAGTACTTACGACTACGTACCTACATACGTAATTTTCTAAGATAAGTAAGGCATAAGAGGTTTACACCATCGCCGGCGGCGGGCAGCGGGTAAGAACGACCAAGGCCTAGAGTATACTTTGATTTTCAAGTTCAAGCACAGAATGTAAATGTATGAACTTTTAAATAAGTAGATATTTTAGTGACACTTTACATTTATCCAAAAGTCTACGAGATTACGCAATAAAAGCGTTCAATCCGAACTTGTATAACTCAACGCACGTAAAAAGAGCTCCTGGCGGCTAGTGGACGGGGTACGATTTTGCATACATTTTTTTCACAGCGCAGGTACGAGTACATCGCCAGGAGCTCTTTTTACGTTCGTGAAACAGTACTTGTTTTTATAATTCCTATTATAACCATATAACTATACCTCAACGCAATCATGAGTATTTTACATTGAATCAATAATATTAATTAATTATTTGTATGTAAGGACTTAGTTAAAACCACTCATTACAAAATATAACATTGGACTCTTTCATTAGATACATGAAAAATAAAATAATCGTATCATGTCTTAATTGTTAAAATTAGGCGAAATGAGTTTAAAAAAATTAAGCATATTTTAGTTATCAGGAAGACTGGCAAGCATATGAAAACACATATTTCGATAAATTGAAAATTTTTACTTAATCCTTGTTGTATTAGAGGTATATAGTATACAATACTAAACCGATGGATTTGAATTCCAGTAAGGGCATTTGTTTGTGTGATCTTTATAGATATTTGTTACTGAGTCATGGGTGTTTTCTATGTATATAAGTATGTATTTATCTATATACATATGTATATATCGTCGCATAGTACCCATATATCAAGCATTGCTTAGTTTGGGGCTAGGTTGATCTGTGTAAGATGCCCCTAATATTTATTGATTTAATTGTTTTTTTTTTAATTATTTCGGTGACAATGCTGAGGAACACATTTCCTTGTTAGTTTCGAGATTAAAATTGTTAATTAACACAAACATCATGTGCAAAGTCGATAGGATTTATGTGTATACCTTATGAAATCGTAATAATGTAACAGTTGGTAACTTCTGATTCAAGGAAAGTCCGGCATATGACGGACTTGCCTTGTGCCTAGTAGACGGACTTCCCAACTTAACAAAAAAATTATGTGATAAATGATGGGACGTATAATTACAAAACTAAGCCAATTTCTGATAGTTTTAATACAGAATAAAGATAACTGGTTCTTATATTACTTACGTAAATATTTTCTGAAGCACAATCTTGTCACAAACTATTTTTAACAATTTTATTAGTAGAGACTGTCACACTATCACTTTGAGTTCAAAACATGTAATGACTTGTTTAGGCGGATCGCTCTGAAGTTCGTTGTCACAGCGCTATCTGTTTTAGAGTGCGAGAACTAGCGTGAAAAACTGCTTTATCGACTGGACGCGAAAGCGGCATACGCTTTCAAATTTAAAAGTTATAACGTGTTGACGGACTTGCCTTGTAGACGGCCTTACCCACAGTGACCTTATTCCATTAAAATAACGTCCAAAAATGAATACATATTTATGCCCTCGAGGTACTAACGATACGGAAGTCAATTATCTTCGAACTAACGAACGCCTACACCATCACACAATCCAAAATCCAAAACCCGGACCAATAACCGATCGCTCAATAAAACCAATTAATACAGCTCCTTGTAAACACTACACCCCTGTAAATAAGGAGGTCAAAGCAATTTGGGGGCCGGTTAGAGCGCGTGACTTCAGCCCTGCACGCGATTTCACACCATCAAACTCTTGGGGTACTAAATGAACGAACGGTACCAACATTACGGCACTTCATTCGAACACCGCTGGCTGTAGTGGCTGTAAACACAGAACTCGCCGCCTCTGTGCCGAGCGAACGCGTCCGTGAAAAAAATAAACGCTTGTTTAAATTTGGAACTGTCAGTTTTGGCGCGTAATTTGTTTGTGTTGTTTTCAAGATGGAGGGCTGCGGAAGTAGATGCATAAAGTATTTGCTCATCATCTTCAATGGATTGTTTATGGTGAGTGCATATTCATTATTCAGTATGAAAAACTGATCGTATGATTTGTTTGTGGGTTTTATTAATGAACCTACGTCAAAGTTGAAGGATTTTGTAATATAGTCGAGACCTCACCAGCAGGAATTCATTGATTGCTTAGTAGTTTTCATTCATAACATATAGTTTCCCAGACTATAGCTGCAATACTCGTAATGTGTATTGTGCGAGAGGTTATTGTGAAAAAAAAACACATACGCAGAAGTTTGCGAGTCAAATGTATCCAATATATATATTTTTTAATTTCTGATACTTTGAGCAATTCTAAGGATAAAGTGGCCCAATCTATACTAATATTATAAAGCTGAAGAGTTAGTTTGAACGCGCTCATCTCAGGAACTACTGGTTCGAATTGAAAAAATATTTTTGTTTTGGTATGTAGTTCTCTTTGTTTATCGAGGAAGGCTTTAGGCTATATAACATCACGCTGCGACCAATAGGAGCGAAAACGCGGACGAAGTTGCGGGCAACAGCTAGTCTATAATAAAGTGATAATATTCCAATAGATATTACTAAATTAACAAACAATGTCCATAAATCAGTTTACAAAGGAAGGTTCATAAACTAAATAACGAAGATAATAACTAAGAAAATATAGAAACATACAAATAAACAGAACTAGTAACCAAACGAAAGCCCCGCACCTGCCGCTAAAGCTCCTAATCACACCTGGCTCAAAGATCCTCATCCCGCTGAACGGCGACGGAGTGACGGAGATCTGTTGAACCAAGTACGACCCGGAGCGAGGGTCGCAGCCCCTTTCTCGTAGGCGTCGGCCTATCTCCTTGAATAGACGGCGGGCCTCCCCAGGGCCCCGCGGTTAAATTATATTTATTCTTATTCACGGCAGGGATTCATCTCAATTAAAACGAAAGTTATAGAACACAGACTGCAACATTGGCCGCACGTATTTAAGATGATGTACGACCCGGCGCTTTATCCACTCAAGACAAAGTTTCGTTAGACTTTCGACTATTTTTATCTCCAAAATAGGATCTGTATAAGAATCTGTTTCATGTATATCTTACTTAAGATATCAGCAAGAATTTTCGGTAGTCCGTGTTGTCTGTAATTGGGCCGTTTTAAGCGCTGTTTGTAAGAATTAAACTAGCACTAATAAAAACAATACCTAATATCAAAAAAGAAAAAGAGACAGACTCATATATTAATCTTATTTAAATAAATACTAGGCGCATAAAATTAGCATAAGCCTGGACATAATTGGATAACTGAAATTTTCTTTTTGTATGATTTAAAGTACCGTTAGTTATACTTACAATTAAAAGATTTAAACATTTTATGGCTCCGCGTCAATGTTAAAACTTTTGACGTAGTTATGTGCATAGAGAAGCCGTTTAATTTTTAATAATTTATCACCATATTGCAGATCTCTAAAGTCACAAATATGGGTAATTATTGGAAAAACAAATACATAACTACGTCAAAAGTGTTTAATTGATGTCGTCAATATTTTATTAGTACGTATTAAACAAAAAAAATCCACGATAATTGACTAAATGATATTTTTTCTCATCATAATACAGGTACTTTTACAAAGTTATTTATTATGGCTTACTTACAAAATCAAAATGTGTTAAAAAAATATTTTTTTGTTTTTTTAACATTGACGCGGAGCTTAAAAATGTTTAATTCTTTTTACTTTAACCATAACTAACAATACTTTAAATCATAAAAAAAGAGAATTACGGTTATCGAATTATGTCCAGGTTTTGCAAATTTTATTGGAATTAAGGTCCATAACCTAGGCCCTTCCAACAGTAAAAAAAAATGTATGGAAAAAATATCACTAATTAAGAGTAATATTTTCTTTTATAGAACTAATGTATCTATACTTACATTTATGTATATCGCGTCCACAACTAGGCCTCTAGGTGTCACCGAGTTAGGAATTCAAGGTTTAACACGTTTTTGCGACTAAGCGTACGAACCAAATACGTACATAATCTGGTATTTTAATGAAGCTGTTCAAATAAATTTTATCTGAAGTAGTCTTTAAAAACCTTGGGATGTACGGTGTAAACCTTATCATTAATGTATTTGAGATTAGCCATAATATGTACGAGTTAGTGTCACATATTAAGTACTTGCACATGTTTGTAACCATTCAGATTTTTCCTTACCTTTTTTTTTATTAACGTTTTCTTGAAACTCGTGAATAAAAAAAAAACAAGGAAAAAGACAAGGATCTGAAGTTTTTGCCCACACAAGGAATATCATTCCTCGAAGACATGAAAAAGTCCGTTCCCTGGAGAAGACCTTATGAAATTCCGTTCAACATTCAAGACAAGCACGGTGGTGGACTTTCTTTTATTATACCATGTGTATTGATATCACAGTTTTAAAATATGGCTGTCGGTCTGGGTAGTTTTTTCTGTACATCTTTAATGATGTGACTATTTTTTTAACTATTTGTTAACCGCGGTCTATAGGTAAGGAGGTTACCTATTTGTTTATTTACCTTTATTACCGACGTTTAGACACGATATCGTTGCATTTATTTATTGGTATTTAGAGTATATAATTTAGAGTTATACCCGTGTGAATAAATATTAAGTATGTGTATAAAGCTTAGTATTATCATTAATTTATTATACTCAAAGCATTTGTCCCGTCTTACAACGGGATCCGCTTTCTTAGTATTTTTCTTCCACTTCTCTCTGCCCTATTTAGGTAGTTTTGCACAAGTAAAATAAAATGCACATGTTTAACATCATCCATATTTTCTACTATTTTTTATACTTCTTTATAATTTATAATAGTTGTAAAGAATGGCTCGTGATCTAGTTATTTTCCATCTTCAATGATAATTATATAACCCCTTCTTTTTGGATTAGCCGCAGCTGGGTAAAAAGCTGGTAAAAATTTCATATTCTCATAACTCGTATCCTCTTGTAAAAGAAAGTAGTTTTCGAAAATAATGTTCATTGGAAGAATATTGAGGTACTTGGCATTACGGTATTGTGTTACAGGGCAATAAAAAATTGGGGCATTCCAATATTTTTGAACTTTTTGGGCTTACTCGACTCAGAATCAATATCACTATTGATTCTAGAAGAAGAAAAACAGTGTCCCCACATATTAGCAAAATTAAATGTCGGTATAATTACCGCTATACTTAAATGTATGAAAAGTAACAAAACTGTTTTGGGGATAATTTTTTCTTCTTCTAACATCGATTGCGTTATGGATTCTTAGTCGAATGAGCCTCAATAGTCCTTCAGAATATGGATTCTGAGAAAAAATAAATTGGGCATTTTTACTTATACCTGTAACATTGGGCATTTATATTGAAATTTCTTACCTACTTTATTTATGTATCTAATTATGTACCTATACCTAAGTCTGAACTGTAAATATTTTTAAAAGCGGATTCATCACGGAATTATATTTTCCAACCGAAATTTGAATTGATCACCCCGAGTTGATCAATGTATCAATTAATTTTTCATTTCGGTTGGATATTATGTAACCCTTATCATTTTATTAACCACTTGTACCCACAAAGACACAAAAGTTTGAAAGACGAAATAGTTAGGCGATACGATTTATTTGAATAATTGTCTTTAAATTAAAAATCTATTAGCTTTGGTATGGAAATGTTCAAAGAGATTTTGTCTTTGATCCACTTTACATTTTTCGTAAACTTACCCCTATTCTTAAGCACTGTCACCACAAATCACCACCTTATAAGTTTTAAAAATAAAAGAAGACTTAGGTACACTAGACACTTGTACTAAATGACATGCATTCGTAAAGGCAACATAAAAACCTCAAAGCATTGATCAAGTTAAAATCTGCGTCAGCAAAGCGGGTAATACCATGTTTCTCATTAATCTATGACCATGTTTGAGGTTTTGCGGAACGTCGGGGGTAAACCCCAATGTTCAAATCCTGGTAAATGTAAAAAAAATACAAATGGATTCAGACATTGGGAAATTACTACTGATTTTCCAAAAGAAAAGAAAAAAACACTAGTGCGCGAAAACCAACTTTCCGCACGCTAAACAGCTACGTAAAGTAGCACTTTTTGAGCAACTGTATTAAATAGTACATTTCGATGCTAGTGCGGAAAGTATGTCATTACTTCACGAGTACCGAGGGATGCCACGAGCCGCAGGCGAGTGGCAAGACTCGGGACGAGTGAAGAATGACATTTCCGCACGTGTATTGAACGACGTTTTTTAATACAGTTGCGAAAAAATAAGAAAAACAACAAGTAATATTTATAAAAACAATATCGAATGTTGCCTTTAGAAACTTAAAACATGCTTGCAGTAAGTAAAAACGCCTCTTCTTTGACAGGCGTTTCGGCAGCTATTCCGTTCCACTCAGACAACTTATTAAGAACGGTTTTTCAATATTCAATATTAAAAAATAAACGTGTTATAATGATGAAGAGGTAAGTAATAAAATATGAAATGTGTATATTTTTCGTATTCTGATATTTACAGTAGGTTTTTTATGTTGATTACGACGTTTAAAGGAAACTAATATTTAACACCCAGCAATAAGGAGTCATGCATTAGAACAAGCATAAATTAAAAAAAATTGGAAAAGTGAAAAGCACTAGTGCGCGAAAACCAACTTTCCGCACGCTAAACAGCTACGTAAAGTAGCACTTTTTGAGCAACTGTATTAAAAAAGTTTTTTTACGTTACCAATAAACAAGTCATACGAAAATACTCGGCAAAAAAAATACTTCAGCTTATTTACGTAATTTTAAAGATTTTTAAATACATAAACATGAAATAAAGGACGCAGTTTGTTCACAGAAAATTGTGACGTCATTATTACTTATTTTAAGAACACAAGCACTTTCATGTTTCTTAGATAGAGCACCCGATAGCAGTCCTGTATATAACGACTTCGTGGCAGCGGTCACGCGAGGCCCCGATTAACGCTGGACTTTGCTTTACAAAAAATAACAGGATTTGTGGTACCTGCTAATTATTTTAACTTCTGGCTTTCCTAAATACCTGGAACATGTGAGCTATGCAACAACAGAAGGCAACATGGCTTAAGCTCGAAACGCCCAGAGCGGGCGCGGCACCGTGCCCCCGCAGTGGCGGTTTAGCATTTTTTATCTTTCCGAAACTGTCGACGGTCGATTACTGCTTCATATGTCACACACGCCACCTCCGCTCTGCCGCACTACTACCGAGTACCACGCAGCTTTTTAGTGCGACGTGCCTCAGACCGCGTTCGCTTTACCGCGAAATCGCATCCGCCCCGCAACGACAGTTACAAGCTTTAACTCGTGGACTGGCGACGATCCAGAGGTTAAGCAGCGTTGGTTGCGGTCGGTTACTGAATGGGTAACTTGGAATGGTTACTACATAAGCACAACCGTGCTTTGAAAAACACGTGAACTGTTGATTCTGTTCTACTTAGAATAAATGAATTAATGTATATTTTGTCCTCAATGGTTGAAAGGTCAGATGATACGCTCAGCTCAAACAATATCTATGACAATTCTTGGGATTAGTAGACAATTTTGAGCTCCTTCACGATCCAACCAGGATAACTCCTAAATGTATTTTTTTTTTTTGCATAATCTGTCGTTTTAAAATAGCATAATCGGTCGTGTTAATAACTCAAGTCAACAATTAATAAAGGTGACATGACTTTAACTCAGAACTTAATTACTATTCGTGTATAAAGTCTGAACAAAACGCAATTTTGTTCGCGTTATCGCTTTTATCTAACAGGCTGAGCTTTAGAGGCCGAATTAACATTTGAATTCAAATGTGGATTACTAACCGGTGGCCATATTATATTTTTTAAGCGTAGATACAATAAAATTGTGTGTGATACTAGCGACTTACTGTAATTTACTAGACTCCGTTGTAACAAGAGACCAATCTGAGAGCATTACGATGAGTACCTACGCCTTTATGGAATACTAGTTTTTGAAACAAAAAAATACAGGCATAGTTATATTTAATCACTATATTTAGCCCGCCACTTCGTTCGCCTGGAACTCGTTAATTATCGCCTCACAGAAAATGTTGTTATTTAAATTTTTCTAGGCTTACTTATCGCTCTCCCATACGAACTTACCCCTTTTCACCCTTTCAAGGAACTAGTGGCTCTGTGAGCTGTAGACCTCGCAATTTTTTTTTTCATTTTTCAGAATTTCCAAAAACTGGTAAAAAATTCTATATAATTATCGAACCAGCGCACAAAATTTCACGAGAATCGGTTGAGAAATGCGACCTGTAGAGAAGAACATCCGGACAGACAGACGGACATACGAAAGAATTTTTGTCGAAAGCTGAAACGGAGACGCTTCGCTCGCTCGGTCAATAAGCATAAAGGATGATTCACAGTAGACCGTTCCGTGTTCGGGCCGGCCCGTTTTCAATGGCAGCAAACGCAACGGCCGGCGTATTTCTCTAGAATGAACGGGCCGGCCCGGACACGGAACGGCTTACTGTGAATCATCCTTAAGCCGTTTTTGAGATATTGAAGTTTAAAATGAAAATAACGGGGGTTTTTCAACTTTTCTCAAGTAATTAAATACCTATGTAGAAGTTTTCACCTACAAGAATGAAGTATGAACCTAGAATGGTTTTAATCGTATCGCATGGTCAAATATATACTCGTATTTACATATTCTATTTATATGAAACGTTACTTTATTATTTCAACAATACTATTTCGGCACCATAGGACAGCCAATTCCATGGAACCAATTCCAGTTTTTGTTCTATATTCTATACACGTATGACTAGCCGTTTGTTCATTTCGAACCGTGAAGGTCAATGGTTTTTATTCGAACAATCCAGTATAAATAAAGCTAGGGTTAGTACCAGTTTAGCTATGGACGTATTGAGTTGAATGGAATTAATGGAAATGCTAATAAAAATAGATTGGATGGTAATACAAGATTGAACCGAGGTAGGAATCGATAAGAAGTAATATGGTACGCCAGAAGGCAAAACATAGTGGTACTATTTTATTATTTTTCCACCTTTGTAATAACCTATATGTTTAGCAAATTAACACCTTTTGTCTTATCTTGTCTTGGTATACAAGGTGTAAAATAATTCGTGGTATAAAATCACAGTACATTACTTTTCTTTTACCATGTCTAGGGAAGTAATACAACAAATGTCAAAGATCGCAAGTATTTGGCGCCCGAGCCGAAGGCAAGGGTGATAAATATGCGATCTGAGGCTTTCTTTATTATCGCCCGTGGTAAGTACAAAATTTTACGTTTCCCCACGTGCGGTAATTACTACTTTATTGGCCAGGTGTGACGTCAAATATAATAGAACCACGATTGTGATCCCTTTTACTACAAACAAGGATAATCAGAGCAATCATTACCATTTCTCCTGTAAAGGATGATTCACAGTAGGCCGTTCCGTGTCCGGGCCGGCCCGTTTCCTTCTAGAGAAATACGCCGCCCGTTGCGTTTGCTGTCATAGAAAACGGGCCGGCCCGGACACGGAACGGTCTACTGTGAATCATCCTTAAATCTGTGCTTACCGTGAGGTCCTTCGGGATCAACCTTATTACATGAAAAACTTATCTTTTGACAACCATCTTGAGCCTAGTTGGTAGTGACCCTGCCTACGAAGCTGGTCGTCCTGGTTCGATTCCCTGTCAAGGAAATTTATTTGTGTGATGAACACAAATGCTGTTCCTGAGTCTTGGATGTTTTCTATGTATTTAAGTATTTATTTATCTATGGTCGCAGGCGGATCTGTTGGATGCGGTATTCTTTTTATAATGTTTAAGTAACCCGTAATGTTTAAGTGACCGATATAGCCCTCCGAATCGCTAAACTTAAGTGGCAGTGGGCGGGGCACATAGCACGTAGAACCGATGGCCGTTGGGGCGGAAAGGTTCTCGAGTGGCGACCACGTACCGGAAGGCGTAGCGTGGGCAGGCCCCCCACACGGTGGACTGATGACCTGGTGAAGGTCGCGGGTGTCCGCTGGATGCGGGTGGCGCAGGACCGGTCATTGTGGAAGTCTTTGGGGGAGGCCTATGTCCAGCAGTGGACGTCTTTCGGCTGACATGATGATGATGATGATGAACCCGTGTGGTGGTGCCCACCACACCACCACCACATAGAATAGCCCCAACCCCTTTCTTTCCTTGGGTGTCATAAGAGTCGACTATGGAACCAGGTTGAAGTGTGTTGTGGGCGATGGGCTAGCAAACCTGTCACTGCAATATCACATTTTCTCCATCTATAAACCTACAATTGGTAAATGTGGCACTGAAATTAATGTTCGCGTGCTCTGCTTACGCCTTTTCACTGAAAAGGCGTAAGCAGAGCACGCGAACATTAATTTCAGTGCCACTTTTACCAATTTACAGTTACATAAACCCACGCCTATATTCCCAAAAGGCCCTTTTGGGAATATAGGCGTGGGTTTATGTATGTATGTTATGTTTAGGTATAATTTAGCTAAAGTTTTATTTTTTAATTTTGTTTTTATTTTCCAGTAATTTAGGTTAACTACTCTTCTGTATATATTTTCTTTGGTTCATAAATAAATAAGTATGTATATCGTCGTCTTGTAGACTACACAGACGTGTCTTCTTGAGACTAGGTTGATTTGTGTGAGATTGTCCACTTATATCTATTTATTTATTTATTTATTTATTTGGCATTAAGCCCGCCATTTGTACAATTGAATTTTGTGCAATAAAGTTTAAATAAATAAATAAATAATCTATGTTTTTACATGTACCTATATTCTTTATATATCTTATACCTTTTACATTAAAATAAAAAGTAGACCAGCGGGCGTTTGATGGTTTCCATTGTATCACTTTTCGCCGTGGATAAGACGCCCGTCACTCTCGCACTCGCATACTTGTCAGATCGTGAAAAATATTTTATCCACGACGATAAGTGATAAAATGGTAACCATCATGAGAGACCGAGAGCTTATAGCAAGATCTCCTTTATTATATAAACTAATCTATATAGAACAATTTTTGAGAAAACATTTGCAAAATTTATGATAGAATTTAGAATTGACAACCCTAGTCTTCAAAAACCACGGCACTAACACGTGGATTATGTAACAGTGTAACCGGAGGCGTCTAAATCTGTGATTAGGCTCCAACGTTGTGACGTCACAATTAGCTGTCAATTAATATGGGCCGTATTTTTAGGGTTCCGTAGAAAATAAGAAACCCTTATAGTTTCGCCATGTCCGTCCGTCTATCGTCTAGCTCAGAAGCCGTTATAAGACTAGAATTTTGTATGAGTAATACATATCAATCAAGCTGTCAAACGATTTTTATTTGTAAAAAATATATATTTTTCGGGCACCTTCCCTACGTGTAAATTGGTAATGCAAAGTATTGGGTTCGTTAGCTCGTTAAAAAAGAAAATGAGCTTTCCGGAACCATTTTTGATTAGGCTATTCGTCTGCGCGATATTAATTTTTTTTTATAAAATAGGAGGCAAACGAGCAGACGAGTCGCCTGATGGTAAGCGATTAGCGCCGTTCATGGACACTCGCAACACCAGAGGGGTTGTAAGTGCGTTGCCGGCCTTTAAGATGGGAGTACGCTCTTTTCTTGAAGTGCTAATTTTGGAGTCAAGTGTCCCACCCCCTACCAGCTAAATGGTTGCTACTGGGTATGTGAAAGAAAACCGGCCAAGTGCCTTTCGAGTTTTCAGCAATAATTCAAAAACCGTTATACCTGTCTTGTTCAAACCAAAAATCGTTGAAAATAATTCTACATCTTTTTCATATTTTTTCAGAATTTTAAACTTCATAGGGTGAGGGGGGGGACACACTTTTTACGACTTTGACAGCTAATATTCTCACCAACGGTTCACTTAAATGGAAAAGATTTTTAGAAACCTCTATGCCATTCTCAAAAGACCTATCCAAAGATACCCACACGCCTATGAGCACTGAAAAAAATTTTTTTAACCCCCTGTTGCATGTATGGGGTGCCCCTCAGTCTAATATTTTTTTCATAATTTCACATCATATTTCTATAGCCGTTCATAGCATACACATTCCTACCAAAGTTGATAATTGTAGTGCTCATAGTCTCCGAGTAAATCGGCTGTGACATACGGACGGACGGACAGACATGACGAATCTGTAAGGGATCCGTTTTAGCCATTTTGGCTACGGAACCCTAAAAACATGGTAGTAGGATGTATAATTAATTTAAAATGAAAACTATCAGAGCTGATTAGACACGAGCAATAGCCGAACTTAAGAAATGTACTTGGAAAGTAAACCTTCGTACAATTTTCATTGATTGCTTAGATATGTTGTTAGTTATGTCAAATATAAAGTTATTATATAAGTTTTAGACATTTTATTACCCGCATTATGTCACGGGTGGACGGAATCCTACATAGCGCGTAACCCGACACTTTTTTTGTAATCTAATACTAGTTGATCTTATCGAAATAAAATTATAAAAAAAATTCGAATGACGTCGTGAAAAAGAGAAACTAGCCTGTTGACAACCCTAGATCTTCCAAAACCGCGGCAGCGCACTAACACGTGGATTTTGTAACAGCCTCCGGAGGCGTCTAAACCCGTGATTCATTGATGCTGATACTACATTCCAAAAGGACATATGTTCTCTTAAGTTTCTCTCTACCTGTACCTTTTTTATATTAGTGATTCTGTGCCCAATAGGGCTGCCTACGTGGTCAGCTGACAAATGGCTTTTACGATCTTGATTTTTGTTACAATTATATCGGTCGTTTATTTATTGCTACATGCGTAGAATTTTAAGATTTATGACAATAGCTATTCTGTTCGGTATGTGGAGTTAAAAGTTCTACACGTACGATACGCTTGCGTCCTAAAGTATAGTATGTAGTGTATGTGTAGTTGAAATTCATCCCACCCACCTCGCCACTCCTTACAGCTCAGATATATAGTTGCTTCTTCGGGTGGTAATAGGTATAGTCAGTCAAGAAGGTGTTCTACCACTTTTCAACTTTAACACACAAATAATAGAGTCGAAAAACGATAACACTTTTAGGCTGACTGTACCGAAGTAATTCTTTTTAAAATTACAGCATTGAATGTTGATACGTACGACACGCTCGTGTAGTTTCGATAAAAACCTGTTACCGGAGATCTATTTGTGTTCATGTCTTCCGATCATAAGGCAAATTTTCGTCATAACTTTCGTTATTTATATTATTAATTAATCAGTCGCCATCATATATATCTGCACTGTTCACGGTGCTCAAAAATATCTAAACATGCAGTCATGTTCAGAAGCTGCTAGTGCATAAATAATACTGACAACTTAAAACAGTGAACTCCTTATATAACCCCCGATATTTTCATTTCAAAGTTCAATATCTAAAAAAGCGGCTAATAAACATGTTTAAGAACCATCTCTGCCATCAAGACTTTCGATTAAAAAAATCGCACTCAAATCGGTTCATCCGTATAGGAGCTACGATGGCGCAGACAGACACACATACACAGATACACATGTTAAACTTATAACACCCCTCTTTTGTTTTCCGCGTCCGGGGTTAAAAAGAACGAGACATTTTACTAGTTGGTAGTGATAGTGACACTGCCTCCAAAGCTAGGGGTCCCGGCTTCGAAACCCGGCCAGGGCATTATTTGTGCATTTAGCACGGATATTTGTTCCTGGGTCTTGGATGTTTTCTATGTATTTAAGTATGTATTTATCTATATAAGTATGTATATCGTTTTCTAGTACCGATAGTACAAGCTTTGCTTAGTTTAGGACTAGGTCGATTTGTGTAAGATTGTCCCCCCATATGAAAAATACATACATACTCTCGAAAAACATAACCATCCTTCTGGCGCAGTCGGGTAAATAGACTTAAAAATTGCTAATACTTATTTAAGTACCCTCTTCACCTATACCCAGTTTATTTTTTAATGTATGATAGGTACAGTCAGAGTGGAGAGAAACCTGCACACAAAATTCAATGCGGGGGGTTACGTTTCTCTGCAGCTGACTACATTAATTTGTCTAAAAAGTGAAAGCATTTCTTCATAGCACGTCGACCCGCCTGTTGGTCAGTGCTCACCGCAGCCTATGAACGCCTGCAAAGGTGTCACATGCGCGTTGCCGATCCTTTAAAACTCCCGTATAGCATAGGTGAACTATTTTTTAAAGAAATTTTATCGTATAAGGTTTGAACAAATTTATACTTTTATGAGCAGTGAGCACCTTATCCGCTTCCATATATCTGATTGCAACTGTACTTTAAAGTTTTTTCAAACATAAATTTCTAACCTCAACATTAACCACATGTCACCCAAAGTACTATTTCACGTCCCATGAGCCATTTAATGCCTTCATCCGATTATGTCATTAAGGTTAACTCCCATTGCGACATTACTTTCCAAACCTCCTATCTCCTTCAATTAAACACTTGAAGTCAAACCTTGCTTTGTACACAACAAGATTCACTTTTAAATGTTCATGATAAGAAGTACGAGTACGGTACTGAAATGTACGAACTATGTCCGGAGCTCCGGAGGATTTCGAAACTTTTTATGATGGTTAAGTAGCACGTGCTTATGAATTTTAATGATGGTATTGATTCAGTGCCCATTCTACTGTCAGTTAAGGACCATGCGAGCTTCTTGTCCATATTTGGGAATACAGACAGTCATCATCAAAAGTAAGTTACTCATATATGTAACTAGTGAGCAACGCGCAATTTTTTGTTTTAAAATTTCCAGAAACTGACTCGACAAAAAACTATATACTTATCAAACCTGCTCACAAATTTCCACGAGAATCGGTTGAGAAATGCGACCTGTTGAGGATAACAAACCGAAATCCGCCCGCCGAAATATACGAAAACATTGAAAAAGAAATTGTTTATGAATATTTACAAAAACTGACTCGACACGATATAATTATCGAACCTGAGATAAATTTATATAATTATCGAACCTGAGGGCCTACTCCGAACTTCGAAAATCGAACTTCGTGTCGTGCCGTCCCTTTCACTCTCGTGTTATACACTGTATGACGGAAAGGGCCGGCCCGATACGAAGTTCGATTCTCGAAGTTTGGTAGGCCCTCTGCTCACAAAATTTCACGAGAATCAGTTAAAAAAATGCGACCTGTAGAGAAGGACAAACCGAAATCTACCCGCCGAAATATACGTAATCGTTGAAAAATAAATTGTTTTAGAATATCCATAAACTGACTCGACACGATAAATTTATATAATTATCGAACCTGCTCTCAAAATCTCACTAGGATCAGTTGAGAAATGCGGCCTGTAGAGGAGAGCAACAGGAAATCCGGATATACAAAATCGTTTTTGTCGAAGCTGAAGCTGTCACTCGGTTAATAATATATAAATAATCTCACACAAATTTACCTAGTCCCAAACTAAGCAAAGCTTGTACACATAACCACCATTGGCAACCCTGGTTGCGAGGCATCACGCAAGGGAATAGAGTTCAAGTCAAAATTCAAAAAAGCGCGTGGTGAACATCTGGGCCACAATTCTGGAACAAGTTTTATCATTCGAATCGTACTACCTATAAGCTATTGTTTTAAAAATCATTTGAATTGGCCGAGTTGTAGGAAATTAGTGGTTTCCAAAAGCGAGTTTACCGTCCTAGCAAGAAGATTAAAAAACCAATGACAGTTTTATAAAATTTCGGACATCTAAAACAATTGCGACTATAGATGTCTTGGTTCATTGCGCTCCCTCTTGTATTATAACAACGGCTATTGCTCTGACTCTTTCTATTTTTATACGACGACGGTGGCAAACAAGCTTATGGCCTGCCTGATGGTACGCAGACACCATAGGCTTGAGACATATGCAAGTCCCCTGTTCCAAACACAGCGTATCCTCTGGAGCTCTGGCGACCTTACTCACCACCAGGAACTCAACATCACATTCACATACCTAAAGACCAAGTAATGGTGTTCGAGTGTTAGATAGAGTGTTAGTTTGTTTCTTGACAGAAATTATGTTTTCATCATTTTCGGTTCATGAGGATAATAAACACTTCCATATCCCCACTATGGTAAAAATACGTCACTCCGTTTGACCCAGTTCCTCGAGCTACTGACAAGATAAAATCAAAACTAACAAAACATCAAAACTACACTTAACAAATGAAATGTCATTAGTCATAACGATGGAAAACTACGGGAGTGGTATTTTAAGTCATTTTCAATCGATACCTGGGTCATTGGAGCATGGACATTATTCACAACACTTATCACTTCACTTCGGGAGGACCAGTGTTAGACAGACCTCCGAACACGCGTAGTTATTACGGATCCCGGTGTCAAGATATACTGAACTTGTGAGGCGAGGTGAAACAAGTGGTACCATAATATCAGGTCGCGTCCTAGTGAAAGGTCGATTCCATCAACACTGTCCTAGCAAAAGGACACTGTACAATAGGAAAAATATGGGGTATATGCCCTTCCGGATTCTAATGAAGAATTACGGTGTACTTACCCTTTGTATTCGTACACGTGGCAAGGAAATGTCTTTAGGAACGGTATCTATTGATTACGATACGATCACGTTAAGGCGTTGCTATTAACTTTATTACACACACAACACACTCTATTCACATAGACTGTGTTTTATACAACTTACTTATACAGGATATTACTTTGAATACTGGCAATCTTCTGCCTATATTTTGGAAACATTATGCGTTCTAACCACCGCCACCTCGTAAGAAGGATCATAATGAGCGAAATCAAAAATAAGCGCACCAGAGGTAGAATTCCAACAAGGTGGTCTAACAGCCCGGGTACAGGAGCGTGGGACCCGGGTATGTCCTAAAACTACGACCAAGACCACCGGGGAATGGGCAGCAGCATTCCTAGAGTACGGTGGAGATACTGCGATCGCCAACCCGCATGCCAAGCGTGGAGATTATGGTATTTACACCCCATGAAATTGGGGGAGGCCTATGTCCAGCAGTGGACGTCCTAGAGCTGATATGGTGGTGGTGGTGGTGGGTCTAACAGCATCAATAAGGCTTGTCGTTCCATGCATAAAGTAAGTGTTAGTCTGTAAGGTATATGTTAAAATGGGCCTTTTGTTGCCTCAAGCAAATAAATAAATAAAGCAGTTCACATGGCCCTTGACCGCATCGTATTGGTCATCGAAATTGGTCACGATCCTCAGTCATGATGGAGCGACAAAGAAGAAGAATATTATAGCAGCTGATTGTGCACATCATAAATCACTGAAAGAATATCATCATTGTCATCATCACTAGCCATAGTCTGTCCAATGCTGAACGTAGGCATATATTACGCCATACTATTCGATTAAAAAAGTATGCATCTTGAACATCTCAAAGGGCCGACACAACAGTCACAGTTGGTTTGGTATCCGCGCAGAGATCCGAAGACAGATCGCATGATTTCAGTTTCTAAAGCACTGGTCTCCAAGTTTATAATAAATTGAAACCTCCTTCGTATTGAAATTTACCGGGTGTAAGCTCTGGTTTTATTACTAAGGTACTCGAACACGTACACGATAAATGTTTTCGATTGCATTAGTAATAAAAGGAAAAGAGCTATAAAATATCATATTTGATAAGTATAACTATTTTCTTTTACACCCACACGTCTAGTATTTAGTCCGCATGAAAATCTAAATTAAACCAATCAGAGGAATCTTGGATCGGCCACTTCTGATGTCATAGCCCGATCTGAGCATAGATGTAATTGATCCAATTCTGTCAAGCGCCAACCAGTGACCCCAAGACCAATGGCCGTGAAAATTATGGATACTACTTATGTATATGATACTAATGTTATATATGCGAAAGTAACTCTGTCTGTCTATTACAGCCAGCGTCATATGCTCGTAGTAAGTTGAAGCCAAAGTGGACTCATAGTTCGGTACACCATACAAAATATATGGTTTACCGAACTATTTGGCCACTTTATCTGCTACGTAGTATATGACGCTGACTGTCTCTGCCTCTTCACGCTTAAACCGCTGTACCGATTTAGATGAAATTTGATATAGACATAGTTTGAGTCTCGGGAAAGGACATAGGATAGGTTTTATTCCTGAAATCATACCTTAGGGGGTGAAAAGGGGGGTAGAAGTTTCGGGGACAAAACTCATAAAATGTACTGTGTTACCAAAATTTTCGGTCTAACATTTGGTCTAACGGATCTTTACAAAACCCTACCTAAGGAACGTATTATTAAACAGCCACCCACGCTTGAAAGATAATCTACATATTATGACAGTGTCTTGTCAGTGAAAAAGTTGGTCACGATTTTTTGTTAACTATCAATTGTTGCGGGACACACTGAACCAATACTATTTAAGAAGAGTACACCAACCTAATACTTAAAGTACAGTCGTTTGCGTTCGTTTGACAGAATATAATTTTGGAGTTCCGTTCCTACATATCCTATTGTATTACAGTTGTATATAGACAGATGATGATTTGGTACCAGCAGGTCCAGCAGTCACCAAGACATTTCTACTTCCAAATATGATGTTCTTATATCAAAGTACATATTAACGAAGACAACTTTACGTTAGTATGGGAGTAAAGTCAAAATATATCTTCTTTGACTTTACTCTTTCAAATAAATAATTAGTCTCATAAATGATGCACTACCTTGTATGACGCACAATCAATGACGTCATATATCAGTCATGCAACGTAAGTGGTCACGCGAGTTGTTAATATTAACTGCATACTTAGTTATCATAACATTCGTCCAGAAATAGATACGACCTAGTGAAATAGGCGCCATGAACATATATATGTAGGTATCTATTTTTACCCAACTTCCGAAGAAAGGCACGAAAAGAGATTCTTATTTAGCATTTTTTTTTTTGTTTATCGTAGATTCGTGTAACCATCTCAACCTCGTTACATCTCTGATATCTTGAGCTTCGAACGCACAAAGCACGGCGCAGCGTCGTTGCAGTTTTGTGGTAAGGCGAACGCGTTCTGGGGCACGTCGCCCCAAAAAACCGCGCGGTATTCGGTAGCGCAGTAGATCGGAGGCGGTGTGTGTGTGACATATGAAGCAGTAATCGACAGTCGACAGTTTCGGAAAGATCAAAAATGCGAAGCCGCCTTCGCCCTGTGCTTTTCGTTTCGAGCTTTATTCTTGTGCGCGGAAGACATATACGAGTACGTCTCTTAAAAAGATGAGAGAGAGCAAACTTATTGATATCTCGTTTATTCTCGTTATAGTACTGCGGATTTTATTAATACCTATTCAAACATATCTTCATCGGGGTGATAGGTAGGTGATTCGTAGTCTAATCATTAGTCTTCTTCTAAATGTCACTTATCTTGTTTAATCTGGTTCATACATAACCATCAAGTTACTGTGACCTAATTTTTTTTACGATAGTAATTGTAGTAAAAATGCCTAGAATATTTATTATTTCCTGTCTAACGGCCATCGGGCGCGATAATATTTTTTTTAACCATCCTAATAATATAAACGTGAAAGTTTGTGCCGATGTTTGGATAGATGGTGGTACGTTCCTCTTAATCTTTTAAACTACTAAACCGATTTCTAGGAAACTTACCAGTGTTGTAGCTAAGGCGGAAAGACATATAAGCTATAATTTATTTCAAAACTCATCCCTTTAAAGGCTTAAAAAAGGGATTGAATTTTGTATGTAAACTTTTTTGATAGACTAAGCATTAAATTAATTACGAGGGTGGTTAGATAAGTAACTTGTTTCGGATACCGATAGATGGCGTTAGTGTAATCTATGTAACTATTCACAAAGATTATTTAATCAAGATAATTTATTTGTGGCCAAATGTCATTTTTGGCGGGAATTTTAGATTTGACAGTAGTTTAAACAAAAGTGATCGGAGTAGCGCGGCAAAATGGAGAAAATAGGAATTCGTGGTGTAATTCAGTTCTTTTTTTTTGGAAGGTAAAACTGCAAAAGAAATCCATGAAAGGATTTTACCTACATTGGGTAGCTCGTGTCCTTCCTATGAGACAGTTCGACTTTGGGTGAATGAGTTCAAGCGAGGCAGGACAAGCATTGATGATGCACCTCGTCCTGGAGCCCCAAAAACGGCGGTTGTACCCGAAATAGTCGATAAAATCCATGATTTGGTTTTAACCGACAGAAGATTGAAGGTACGCGAATTAGCTGAAGCCACAAACATCTCTTCTAAGCGGGTGCATTTTATTTTGCACAACGAACTGCACATGAAAAAGCTGTGTGCAAGGTGGGTGCCGCGGCTGCTCACTCCAGAACAAATGCGTGTTCGTATGCGAACATCTGCGGATAATCTCCAGGTCTTTGAAAGAAATCCAACAGACTTTATTCGCCGTTTTGTGACAATGGATGAAACCTGGATTCATCACTATATTCCGGAGACGAAACAACAGTCCAGACAATGGGTTGGTCGTGGTGAGCCAACTCCAAAGAAAGCCAAGGTCATTCCATCAGCTGGAAAAGTGATGGCATCCGTTTTTTGGGATGCAAAGGGGATTCTCTTAATTGATTACCTTGCGAAGGGAAAAACCATTACTGGGGCATACTATGCATCACTGTTGGACCAATTGCATGCGGCGATAGCCGAGAAACGGCCAGGTTTGGCAAGAAAGAAAGTAATGTTTCACCATGACAACGCACCGGTGCATTCAAGTCGTGTCGCTGCACAAAAATTGTCGGAATTACGGTTTGAACTCCTTCCTCACCCCGCTTATTCCCCGGATTTGGCCCCGTCGGACTATCACCTATTCCCCAAACTCAAAATCTTTTTATCGGGGAAAAAGTTTAACTCCAACGAAGATGTGATACAGGAGGTAAACGCGTATTTCGAGGACCTCGAAGAAACGCATTTTCGTGAAGGCATCGAGAAGTTGCAGAAACGTTGGGGCAAGTGCGTCGAGCTTCGAGGGGACTATGTCGAAAAATAAAATATATACAATCGCTCAAAATTTTTTTTTTCATATCAAACCAAGTTACTTCTCAAACCACCCTCGTACGTTTGAACATTTTTGAATTTTGTTTCAACGACAAACTTGATACTTCTTGTATAGACCTAGCCACAGAATAAGTAATAGTACACCTAGCATTAAAGTATAAGAAAGATGAAATCAGCATTTTTGAAATTTCGCCCTCTGCAAGGGTGAAAAAGGGGTAGAAAGTTTGTTTGGGAAGCTAATATTTAAAAAAAAAATAGAAACTTCGTTTATAATTTTAGACCTGGAATTAAAGTACACTCAGCATCAAATATATGTTCACAATTTTGAGACCTATTCCACAGACATGAGTTCCGAAATGTAGACATATTTTTGATTACAAGAAAATTAATTTAAGGGTGTTTGAAATGGATTTCATTGCTTTTTTTTATAATTTATAATTATTTAAGTCATCCCCCTAAACGCACCCAAGGAAGGCCAATGTAAAGATGGGTTGATGACATCGTGAAGATAGCTGGAAGTGACTGGCTTAAAAAAGCACAAGACAAAGAAGATTGGAGAAAGATGGAAGAGGAGGCTTTAACCTATTAAGGATCCATAAATAAATAAATGAATATACATGGTGTGGCCTGTAATAGGAGCAATAAATTTAAAGGACGCGTCCTTAGAGCATCTGCAGTAACCTCTTGTGTCCAAAAAAAAATATCTTTTTTCAATTGGGAGAAATTTTGATCTTAAGTTATGAACTCCAAGTAATGGATCTTGGCACCTAGAAATTAAAGCGCGGCAGTCAATGCTGATTTTGAAGTCGCTACAAGTTATGACTCATAATCGTTGTCGCATTTTTGGTTTAAAAGAATATTTTCTCAAACATGCGCCTAAATGTATGCGTTAATGTCCCGAAAAGAGGACATGAAGTTACCTGTTTATGGCTCCCTACATTACTTCTTGGCCGGCGGCCAAGAAGTAATGTATGGAGAATGTATGAAACTAACATTATTGGCCGCTGCTGTAACTTTTTAAATTTGCTTACTAAAAATAACTGACAAAGGAAAATAAATACTACATACAGCCAACTGCTACTAGACTCTGTATGCGACATTAAAAAAAGTCTATGGTATTACTAAATTTATGTGCGGTTAAACATGTTGCTCAAACAGCTCGTTCAAATGGCATGTTTAAAAAATAAAAAAGGCGGCAATTTAAACATTTTTTTCTGCACGTTCGTTCCGATTGTAATTTTAACAAAAGTAAAAATGACTTCTAGTGACGAGAGTGATATGGAAGTTATTGACTGTACTCCGCCTCATTTGAGAGAGGAGGCAAACTTAATAATGCAAAATATGCTACCGCCAAAAAGCAAAGAAATATACACGAAAACTTACGACGCATTCATAAACTGGAGAAAAGAAACCAGGACAAGCTCGTTTTCAGAGAATGTGTTTCTCGCATATTTTAGCCAATCTGCAAAAAACAAAAAGCCCTCAACACTGTGGGCTATGTATTCTATGCTTAGATGTACCGTACAACTAAAACACGGCATCAATATTAAACAATACCAGAATCTAAACCCACTGCTGAAGCGGCAATCTGCTGGATACAAGAGCAAGAAATCTAAAATATTTACCGGTGAAAATATAACAAAATTCTTGACGGAAGCTCCCGATGACCGTTTTTTGGCAATCAAGGTAATCTTATTACGTAATTTATTTCACTTTAAAATATATAATTCTTGACTTGTCAATAAGCGTAAAATTAACATATATGTATTGATTTCAGGTCGCTCTAGTATTAGGCATAAATGGTGCCTGCAGGTGTGTAGAACTGACCAACATCAGTGTAAATGACGTCGAGCATCACAACAATATGATCCTTGTAAAACTACGTGATACTAAAACAAAAATAGATCGCATGTTTGTTGTCAGAGATGAATTTGAGACCGTAGTACGAAAATACGAAGCTCTTCGCCCTGTGGACACCAACACCGATCGCTTTTTCCTCAATTACAAAAATGGAAAGTGTACCAGACAACCAATTGGAAGGCACACCATTGCATCGATGCCCAAGGCGATCGCAACTTTTTTGAACTTGCCTGACATTGACTCCTATACGGGCCATTGTTTCCGGAGGTCTTCTGCAACTCTTCTTGCAGATTCTGGGGCGAACCTAACGACGCTTAAAAGGCATGGTGGATGGCGTTCTGATCAAGTGGCCGAGGGCTATATCGAAGATTCTATTGAAAATAAAAGTTGCATAGCAAAACAAATAACCAATAATATTCAATTGAAATCGTCAACTACCCCGCTATTAAGTCCTCAGCCGTCGACTTCCCGCCAGAGAGAACATATAAATAGCCCTCAGCCAATAGCCTCTCAAGAAGGTTCACTACCACCACCGAGTCCTATGCCTAGCCAAGAAAACACAAGCCAAGTAAATACACAGTCCACTAATCCACCATCATCAATTCAGCAAAAGAACATTAATGTGCCCGGAAAAACAATACATTTCACTTTTAAAAACTGTCCGAATATGTCCAATGTTACTTTCAACATTAATTAGTTTATTGATATTATTTTTCCCTAATAAACTATTATTTACTTGAAAACCTAGTAGTTATTTTATTTAGTATTTCCTCGCATTGTTTGAGAAAAGTACTATACATTCCTCGGCCGGAACAGGGATTGCAGGACTCGTTTTATCCGGCCTCGTCTACGACTCGGCCGTTTATCCCAAACTCGTCCAGCAATCCCTTACTTCACGGCCTCTGCAGTAATGTACTATTTCTCAAACATGCGCCTAAATGTATGCGTTAATGTCCCGAAAAGAGGACATGAAGTTACCTGTTTATGGCTCCCTACATTACTTCTTGGCCGGCGGCCAAGAAGTAATGTATGGAGAATGTATGAAACTAACATTATTGGCCGCTGCTGTAACTTTTTAAATTTGCTTACTAAAAATAACTGACAAAGGAAAATAAATACTACATACAGCCAACTGCTACTAGACTCTGTATGCGACATTAAAAAAAGTCTATGGTATTACTAAATTTATGTGCGGTTAAACATGTTGCTCAAACAGCTCGTTCAAATGGCATGTTTAAAAAATAAAAAAGGCGGCAATTTAAACATTTTTTTCTGCACGTTCGTTCCGATTGTAATTTTAACAAAAGTAAAAATGACTTCTAGTGACGAGAGTGATATGGAAGTTATTGACTGTACTCCGCCTCATTTGAGAGAGGAGGCAAACTTAATAATGCAAAATATGCTACCGCCAAAAAGCAAAGAAATATACACGAAAACTTACGACGCATTCATAAACTGGAGAAAAGAAACCAGGACAAGCTCGTTTTCAGAGAATGTGTTTCTCGCATATTTTAGCCAATCTGCAAAAAACAAAAAGCCCTCAACACTGTGGGCTATGTATTCTATGCTTAGATGTACCGTACAACTAAAACACGGCATCAATATTAAACAATACAAGAATCTAAACACACTGCTGAAGCGGCAATCTGCTGGATACAAGAGCAAGAAATCTAAAATATTTACCGGTGAAAATATAACAAAATTCTTGACGGAAGCTCCCGATGACCGTTTTTTGGCAATCAAGGTAATCTTATTACGTAATTTATTTCACTTTAAAATATATAATTCTTGACTTGTCAATAAGCGTAAAATTAACATATATGTATTGATTTCAGGTCGCTCTAGTATTAGGCATAAATGGTGCCTGCAGGTGTGTAGAACTGACCAACATCAGTGTAAATGACGTCGAGCATCACAACAATATGATCCTTGTAAAACTACGTGATACTAAAACAAAAATAGATCGCATGTTTGTTGTCAGAGATGAATTTGAGACCGTAGTACGAAAATACGAAGCTCTTCGCCCTGTGGACACCAACACCGATCGCTTTTTCCTCAATTACAAAAATGGAAAGTGTACCAGACAACCAATTGGAAGGCACACCATTGCATCGATGCCCAAGGCGATCGCAACTTTTTTGAACTTGCCTGACATTGACTCCTATACGGGCCATTGTTTCCGGAGGTCTTCTGCAACTCTTCTTGCAGATTCTGGGGCGAACCTAACGACGCTTAAAAGGCATGGTGGATGGCGTTCTGATCAAGTGGCCGAGGGCTATATCGAAGATTCTATTGAAAATAAAAGTTGCATAGCAAAACAAATAACCAATAATATTCAATTGAAATCGTCAACTACCCCGCTATTAAGTCCTCAGCCGTCGACTTCCCGCCAGAGAGAACATATAAATAGCCCTCAGCCAATAGCCTCTCAAGAAGGTTCACTACCACCACCGAGTCCTATGCCTAGCCAAGAAAACACAAGCCAAGTAAATACACAGTCCACTAATCCACCATCATCAATTCAGCAAAAGAACATTAATGTGCCCGGAAAAACAATACATTTCACTTTTAAAAACTGTCCGAATATGTCCAATGTTACTTTCAACATTAATTAGTTTATTGATATTATTTTTCCCTAATAAACTATTATTTACTTGAAAACCTAGTAGTTATTTTATTTAGTATTTCCTCGCATTGTTTGAGAAAAGTACTATACATTCCTCGGCCGGAACAGGGATTGCAGGACTCGTTTTATCCGGCCTCGTCTACGACTCGGCCGTTTATCCCAAACTCGTCCAGCAATCCCTTACTTCACGGCCTCTGCAGTAATGTACTATTTCTCAAACATGCGCCTAAATGTATGCGTTAATGTCCCGAAAAGAGGACATGAAGTTACCTGTTTATGGCTCCCTACATTACTTCTTGGCCGGCGGCCAAGAAGTAATGTATGGAGAATGTATGAAACTAACATTATTGGCCGCTGCTGTAACTTTTTAAATTTGCTTACTAAAAATAACTGACAAAGGAAAATAAATACTACATACAGCCAACTGCTACTAGACTCTGTATGCGACATTAAAAAAAGTCTATGGTATTACTAAATTTATGTGCGGTTAAACATGTTGCTCAAACAGCTCGTTCAAATGGCATGTTTAAAAAATAAAAAAGGCGGCAATTTAAACATTTTTTTCTGCACGTTCGTTCCGATTGTAATTTTAACAAAAGTAAAAATGACTTCTAGTGACGAGAGTGATATGGAAGTTATTGACTGTACTCCGCCTCATTTGAGAGAGGAGGCAAACTTAATAATGCAAAATATGCTACCGCCAAAAAGCAAAGAAATATACACGAAAACTTACGACGCATTCATAAACTGGAGAAAAGAAACCAGGACAAGCTCGTTTTCAGAGAATGTGTTTCTCGCATATTTTAGCCAATCTGCAAAAAACAAAAAGCCCTCAACACTGTGGGCTATGTATTCTATGCTTAGATGTACCGTACAACTAAAACACGGCATCAATATTAAACAATACAAGAATCTAAACACACTGCTGAAGCGGCAATCTGCTGGATACAAGAGCAAGAAATCTAAAATATTTACCGGTGAAAATATAACAAAATTCTTGACGGAAGCTCCCGATGACCGTTTTTTGGCAATCAAGGTAATCTTATTACGTAATTTATTTCACTTTAAAATATATAATTCTTGACTTGTCAATAAGCGTAAAATTAACATATATGTATTGATTTCAGGTCGCTCTAGTATTAGGCATAAATGGTGCCTGCAGGTGTGTAGAACTGACCAACATCAGTGTAAATGACGTCGAGCATCACAACAATATGATCCTTGTAAAACTACGTGATACTAAAACAAAAATAGATCGCATGTTTGTTGTCAGAGATGAATTTGAGACCGTAGTACGAAAATACGAAGCTCTTCGCCCTGTGGACACCAACACCGATCGCTTTTTCCTCAATTACAAAAATGGAAAGTGTACCAGACAACCAATTGGAAGGCACACCATTGCATCGATGCCCAAGGCGATCGCAACTTTTTTGAACTTGCCTGACATTGACTCCTATACGGGCCATTGTTTCCGGAGGTCTTCTGCAACTCTTCTTGCAGATTCTGGGGCGAACCTAACGACGCTTAAAAGGCATGGTGGATGGCGTTCTGATCAAGTGGCCGAGGGCTATATCGAAGATTCTATTGAAAATAAAAGTTGCATAGCAAAACAAATAACCAATAATATTCAATTGAAATCGTCAACTACCCCGCTATTAAGTCCTCAGCCGTCGACTTCCCGCCAGAGAGAACATATAAATAGCCCTCAGCCAATAGCCTCTCAAGAAGGTTCACTACCACCACCGAGTCCTATGCCTAGCCAAGAAAACACAAGCCAAGTAAATACACAGTCCACTAATCCACCATCATCAATTCAGCAAAAGAACATTAATGTGCCCGGAAAAACAATACATTTCACTTTTAAAAACTGTCCGAATATGTCCAATGTTACTTTCAACATTAATTAGTTTATTGATATTATTTTTCCCTAATAAACTATTATTTACTTGAAAACCTAGTAGTTATTTTATTTAGTATTTCCTCGCATTGTTTGAGAAAAGTACTATACATTCCTCGGCCGGAACAGGGATTGCAGGACTCGTTTTATCCGGCCTCGTCTACGACTCGGCCGTTTATCCCAAACTCGTCCAGCAATCCCTTACTTCACGGCCTCTGCAGTAATGTACTATTATGTGATTTTTTAAATCTTTTATTTTTTATTTTTTTAGTGTTTTTTGAATAAATTGTTATTAAAATCACTCCAGTAGAGTAAAAAAGTACATATAAGCTACATTAGCAAAAAATAAAATAAAAATGTATTTTTTTTCAATTAAAATCATTTGGAAATAATTGCTGCAGAGCTCAATAGTGTACCGTTTCATTTTTTGCTCCTATTACAGGACAGGACACACCCTGTATAACTAAATATTAAACATAAACCTGTAAAAATGGAATAAAGAAGTTTAATAATAATAAAAAGTCATTCCGGAAATGTGCTGCATCTAGGTTTCTCATGCGCAGAAGACATATAAGCGTGTCTTGCTTGTACATGAGGGAAATATTTTACAGAATGGAGGTATCTTCTAACAGTTGCATACAAAGCCTATCGTCACGCTTAATCTTAATGATAATGATGATTCGCCCTTCGCGGTCCGATGCAGGTGCATTGCGCCGGATATTCGATGCACCTATTGTAGCTCAAGGTGACCCATTATAGTATATTATGTAGTATGTAGTTGGTACGTAATATATTGCAAATCGCGCAATTTTTTTCTTCCTGTCCATTTTCAAGGTCTACCAAAGTTAAATTATTTAGTTTTTTTATACCAACTTCGGGTATGTCCTAAAACTGCGACTAAGACCACCGGGGGATGGGCAGCAGCATCCCTGGAGTGCGGTGCAGATACTGCGATCACCAACCCGCATGCCAAGCGTGGCGATTATGGCAATTACCTCCCATGAAATTGGAGGAGGCCTATGTCCAGCAGTGGATGTCCTTCGGCTGATATGATGATACCAACTTCGGTGGCAAACATGCGTACGGCTCGCCTGATGGTAAGCTGTCACCGCAGCCTATGGACGCTTGCAACTCCAGGAGTGCAGTGCTTTAAAAATGTATACACCATTTTCTTGAAGAACCCCATACTATAGTTCTTCGGAAAAACCTCGCCTCATTCCACAATTGGAGCGTCCGTGGTAGGATATTTCTCTGAAAACGTACCGTACGCGATCATTTTAGATTCTAAGGCGTGAGGATGAATGCTGTGCGAACATTATTTCACAAAACAAATCGTATTGCGAACAGAAAATCAGTAAAAAGATATCTACTTACCTAACTTCTGTCAGATTTTCTTTATATTAATTAGTATGGAGAAATTAGAATGCAAGTAGGCACGGATTATATACATAAGTAGTTACACCTGAGAATTTATTTTTAGAGTAAGTAGGGGTGAAACAATAACTTTACTAATAAAAAAAACGGCAAAGTACGTGTCGGAATTCGCACAATGATAACATATATCAAACAATATAGTTTGGAAACCTTTTTTTGTTTAATTTTCTAAATTACTTCCCAAAAGTGCCCTGCAAATTATTTTTTTGCTTATGTACGTTACACGTTCGCCTTTTGATCACCGAATTACATATATGTACCAAATCTCAACTCAATCGGTTTCGGAGCAAATTGACGGTGACAGACGGACCAACAGACAGAGAGACACATGTGACATGAGGGATCCTATTATATAAGGGTTCCGTTTTTTTTTCATTTGAGGTACGGAACCCTAAAAACATCAAACATACAAGTAATACTATAAGACCGCTAGCCTGATGTCTGTTACGTTGCGTAATAGGTACATAAATAAAAAAACTTGACTTTTTTCTACATAGGCACCATTTTTAACGAAAACCGGTGCATACAATTTATAGAAATCTCCCACGCAGGAACATTTATAAATCACCCGCTAATAATTCATAAATAAACCATCTTCACTTTTCCATTGCTTCTCTTGCTAATAAAAAACGAGTTTGCAATTAAATACATTTATATTTCCAACCCACGATTCCCCCAAAGTATGACGCGCTATTCGAAAACCATACGAACGCCATCATAGTAACAGAAGGGACGGTTGCGACATAGACTTGCATCACCGTTTTTTACGGCCCATTTCCTCCGCCTATCACGGTCGCGTATAAGGTAAACTGACCTATTTTGGCTACCAAAAGACACGTAGGGGACTACGTAAATGGGAAAGTAATGAATGTTGACGATACTGTGGAATGTTGACGAGAATATGATGTCTATAGGTAGAGTCGGCAACAGAGTATCTGAAAAAGAATAAAGACCCAATTATCACTTCGTACTCGTCTTTACGTCAGTGACAGTACAGCCCTCTTATTCAAAGAACAACTAGTCCTCACCTGTCACCTCACACCTCACCCGCTTTTATATGGAAACTGTCAAATGTCATTTGTCAAATTTTGACAGTTGTCATGTAAAAACCGGTGAGGTGTGAGGTGACAGGTGAGGACTAGTCGGTTTGTGAATAACACCCCAGTCATACATCGTCGAGGAAACCCGTCACTTCTTTTCATTTGCTATCGTATATAGGAGAGGGCATACTTAGTTGAACGAATAACTATTCATCATAAACCTTAACAAACTTCTGTTAACTAAAATTTGTTTCCTCCCTTTTTCACAAACATAAATGTCAAAGTGACAGATAAGGACAAACGAATATTAGCGGCGTTTTGACTGAAATAAGTTTGATGGACGTTTATGAATAAAGGTTTTACGGGCTTAGGGATTCAAATGGGGCGTAAGAGGAAAGAAATGATAAGATATATACAACCTGTTTAGCCTAGTTGGTAGTGATACTGCCTCCGAAGCTAGAGGTCCCCGGTTCGAATCCCGGCCAGGGCAATTCTTTGTGCATTTAGCACGGATATTTGTTCTTGGGGCTTGGATGTTTTCTATGTATTTATCTATACAAGTATGTATATCGGCGTCTAGTACCCATAGTACAAGCTTTGCTTAGTTTGGCACTAGGTCGATTTGTGTAAGATTGTCTCCCAATATTTATTAATTTATTTATTATATAGGGAACATTCAGGAGGTACGAGTAAGATTTTGAAATTGCATTAAAACAAAAACAAAATTTAAGGTGAACATTCACCACATATATGCCAAGCTGTGCTTTCATACACTTGGCACACTAACATAAGCATGCGAGGTGTTGAGTGTTAAAAGTTGAAAACCAACTTTAGATATCTCTGTTGAAGTCTGTTTTTTTAGTTTAGGAGGCAAACGAGCATTGAATGATGGTAAGCGATTATCACCGCCCATGAACACCAGCAAAACCAGTACCTTTACCATGAGTTTACAGTGACCGTACTCGCTAGCGACTGTGTTAACGATTTGTATGAAGAATAGTACAGCGGCGGCCTGACGGTCACTCATAGAACTAAAGATTTGCACTCGTACCACAGAGGGGTTGTAAGAGCGTTGCCGGTTGGGGAGTACGCCCTTTTCTTGAAGGTTTGAAGGTCGTATCGTTTCTCGAAATACCGCAGGCGACAGTTCATTCCACAGTTTAGGTTTGCGAGGCAGGAAGTTTCTGGAGAAACGAACAATTGAGGAAAGGTGTCCGTCGATCGGTCAAATCTGTTTAAAAATTGAATTTTAGAGGCCGTAAGAAATAAATGTTTTCGCTTAGTTTCTGACTTCTCATTGACTAAAATATTTTTTTGTATAGATTGTTCACGATCTCTCTATACCAAAATAGGTTGTAACTGTGCTGGTTGCATCACCATCAACTAGTAGTGTAGGAAACTAGTAACGGACACATACAAACCGATTAACGTTTCAAAAGCCGCAGACAGCTGTCAATCCCATAAATACTTGCCTTACAACACATTTAAATGGAAAGTCACGAGTGTCTCTTTCATATATGTAAAACCTCGTGCTCAAATGTCATAGATTTCTTCCATTGTTTTGTCTTCCACGTACTAGGGGTGTTCAATAAATTCTCGGTATTGACATCTTTTAAACCTCTTTAGTAAACTTTTTAATACTGGCCGGTAAGAGTCATTAATTAATATTAAAAAAAGTAAAATTCAAACGGCGATGTTCTTTTGTTTTTCTGCAACTGCCGAACAAACGTGATCACTATGAGCGATTTTTAATGTTAATTAAATTAGAGCACCGAGCGGTAATTAAATTCTTGACCAACAAGGTAAAAAATCTAAAAGCTATAAAAAAGAAATGGATTATGTTTACCGTGAGTCTGCTCCTTCTTTATCAACAATTTAGAAGTGGTCAAGTCAATTTAAGCTTAGGGGAGAGAGTATCGAAGACGACCATAGAGCTGGTCGGCCCGTCGAAGCTTCTTCATCAGAAAAAAATATTAGTGGAGAAAATTATATTTAAAGATAAAAGCCATAGCTCAAAGAACCAACCAACCTTTCTATTGATACTAGACACGATATAATGATATTTGTGAAACCCTTCAAATTCCTGAACTAAATGCGGTTGACAAGTACAACATACTCGTAGGTATTTATAATTTTAAGTTTAAATTATTTTAATTGTAGTTAGTTTTAGTTCTATGTTCTACATTATTGTAATACTATACATGTATTTTTATTTTCTATTTATTAAAAATGACTTTGACAAGTACAACAGATGAGGTACAAGCAAACTGTCTGTTTTTTGTTTGTTGTATATTTTACTACAAGTATCACTCTTTTAATTTATTTTTTAAAATAACTTAGTGTTTAGGTTCATCATTTACTGTAAGTTATTGTTATAGATAATTCTTATTCCTTTGACCTGCTACATGTACAGTCGCGAAATGAAAATGTTCGTTACTTTTCAACTCTATTGTAATGTCGTTAAGGTCGAAAAGTGAAAAAAATTCTATTCCGTAACAATACCTAAGGTTGTCTGGTAGAGATCGCTCTTTAGCGATAAGACCGCCTTTTGTTTACCTCTACTTATTGTTATTACGTACTGTAATGTGTCCTTTAATTGAGGTGTGCAATAAAGAGTATTGTATTGTATTGTATTGTAATACCTATAAAATTAGGCATGTAACACACAGTGAAATATGTATGATTACACATATTTCTACATCAGCAGCCTTTATGAAAATGTTCATATTCAAACACAGTATTTTTCTAAAGTAATTTAGCCAAGGGTTTATACCCAATTGATTTTCCAACAAAAGTTGACAGAATATGGCAGAACTTCATCGTTCGCTATAACGAGGGTAAAAATTTACATAAACTTTAAATCAGTTTTATACTTAAGTCTACTTCTAAGGACGAGCACTGTCAGCCCTGAAAGTATTGGCTTCTAATTTGAAAGCACCTTATATAGAGTAAAATGTCCAAAATATTACGTTATTTAATTTCCTCAGAGTCTTGTGCAATTGTAACAATACAATTGGGCAACTAAGATATTAACAGTGATGCGTGGGCGCCAACAAATTGGAGAGAACAACGATAATTGGTAAACGCTGCCCACTCGGGATTAGACCAAGCATATCGTTTGAACTCGCGGTCATGGCCTGCCCTTGCCATCGAATATAGTAGTCCTAATCATGGTCTAAGGAAACAAGGTCTGCTACTCCGGATCGTGACACAAGCCTACGTCACTTCACTGTACAGCCTGTACACACACGAACACACATTACGACCGTCAACTAACGATAGGCTCGATGGCAGTGATGACGTAGGCTCGTGTCACTTGCACAACGATTTTTCCCCGGAGTGTCATACCTTGTATCATGGTCCTAATGTACAAGAGGTGAACCTTTGATAGCTAGAAAAACTTAAAGTGGAGAGTGGTGCCTGCTTTTAAACTACCTAATAGTCAAAAATTCGTAACACTTGAAAATAAACCACCGCTCCGCGCGGTCGCATAGCATACTTATACATATAAAGTACGAGTAGCATAACCGAGCAAGTGATTGAGACAATATTTTGTTTACACGTTTACAGTTACATTTCCTTACGTAATTCGGTGCTCCACGCATTAACATCGATTTTTTGGCGAGATCTAAGTTTATTTTCGTCTGGCAAAACTAAAAGATATATTTGTTACACAAATGTTTATCGGTATTTCAATCCTTTATCTACATTTGCAGGAACTGAATTTGGCTGAGCCGAAAACAATGATTATAAATAATAAACTAGTAGGTCTGTGAGCTGTGGTCCTCGAGTTTTTTTTTTCAAGCTTCTAAATTTCCAAACACTGACTCTGAAAAAAATCTATAATACCTCATTATTGAACCTGGTCACAAAATTTTACGACAATCGGTTGAGAAATGCGACAGCAACCGAAAATCCAGACTTTTGGACATCTGGACCTCCGGACATACGAAATAATTTTTGTCGAAGCTGAAACGGAGACCTTCATTTCACTCGAGCTACTACACTCAAGAGCTATTCCAATGGGTTCCTATATAAATTAATAGAAATATCGTCTATATTATGTACGAGTATAAATATAATAATAGCGCGCTCGGGACCCAGCGGAGACCGCGTACCGCGTGCGGTATGCGAGGTTAAGCAATGTGGGCGCAGGTCAGTTCTTGGATGGGTGACCGCTTTGAGTGGTTACTAACTGAGCGCTCTCGTGCTCAACGGCTTAACGTGCCTTCCAAAGGGAAGGCACGTTAAGCCGTTGATCCCGGCTGCTGTCTACGACAGCAGTCGTTAAGCCAAGTTAGAGGCCTTCGGGCGGCTTGAAAACTTCTAACAGTCAAGTTGCCCACTCACTTGACAAAGGGGGTTGAAGTTGCACTACGTCCGTAGGGAGTACCCACCGTTACACTACACGTGACCCCTGGGTGGTGCTAAGAGTGCAAAAAAACTGGCAACCGTACTTGTCTTCTCGAAGATCTCACGGTTCGTAAATAAATGCCATACGATTAAATAAATAATACAAAAATAGAAAGTGTACCCGTTTTAACATACCAGTGCCCCTCTTGGCCATATCAGGATGAATTTCATGGCGCATTTTGTATAAGTATAGTCCTCGTCGAGCTACGCATGATAAAATAGCTTCTGGTGTCAACTTTACTTAGGGTAAACAAGTCCAAGCCAGTTTTTGAATAAACAGACATCTCTGGATTGTGTAATGTGTCCGAACTACAACATCTTCTGGTTTCATAATGTTAATTGAACTGTGGTATTTCAATGGCTTTTTTGTCGATAAGTTATCCCGTAACCGGTATATCCAGAGCTGAACTGACAAAATTATTAAGTAGTATGTATTCTTAACTCATTTCGTTAATTTGTTAACAAGAAACCCTCTTACCTATTTTTAACCTGTTAGTTTCCCAGATAATCATGAAAATGGAAAGAAAGCCTACTATCGTTTATACATATAACGTGACGTCACAAGGCTGGTTTGTGACAATTACAATACAACGCAAAAAAAGAACAGCAGTACACTTTCTTTGGTAAATACGCCCTATTAATGGTACTTCTGTTTAATGTTTTACGCTGTGAAACCTTACTTGTCACTTGCTCTCTCTTAGAATGTGGAACTTTCTCGTGGAATTGGGGAAAATGGTTTTGTTTATAGGAATTTGGGTTATTTTCGAGTTGTCAATTAAATATACCTAAACGTTCATGGCACTGTGTTTCGTTCTTTACAGAACGGATTTTTACGTAATTTTCCAGTAAAACTTTTTAGAAAAATAGTTTACAATATTTTATATAAATAAAGCAAAACTGGCGATCAATTTCATTCGACGTTTCACATGCCAATACGATGTCAAGTGAACGTGTTAGGCTCTTTCTGCCTTGTTAGCTTGGCGCCGGTTTCAGGGTGCTCGAAACACATTTAAATCACATTGCCATGCGAAATCAATTATTTATTTTCTGCCCAGCTATAATGATAATTTCTATCATGATATGTAGTGAGTGATGTCACATAACATTTTGTGCGATTTAAGCAGTAAAGTATTACCATAAAACCTATCGTGCTAATAGCTGGGCTGTTCTCCACTCTTATACACGTATAGCTTCCGATACCTGCCTAGATAACATATTCCATAATATACGAGGGGGAAAATTCGAAGTCTTAGAATTAGCTCTCTCTGATCACATGGCGCAATTAATGAGATGCCCAGTTAAAAAAACATGCGTTTTGTCATATTGGTTCATAAAGAAGAGAGAATATAATGAAGAAAATATATGTAAATTTATAAATTATCTCCAACAGCTTACTTTTAATACCACATACATGACAAATAATCCTAACGATGCCTATAATTGTTTTATTGACGATTTTAAACTTTTATATGATCTGTGCTTTCCTGTTAAAAGAATTTTAAAAGAATAAAAGTCACACTAATTAAAAAATCCAAATGGATAACTAGGGGTATACGAATTTGTTGTAGGCGAAAAAGGCAACTGCTTATGAACTATCGAATGTCTAGTAATGCCAAAGATAAAAACATCTTTACAATTTATTCGCAACGCCTGAAAAAGATTATCAAACTAACGCAAAAATCTCAAAACGATTATAATATAAAAAACGCTTCAAACAGGGTAAAAGCTGCGTGGAAGGTCATTAATAATATTAAAAACAATTTACCAAAGGAAAACATATCAAAAATAAATAAAAATGGCTGTGTTATAGACGATCCAAAATCAATTGCCCAGGAATTTAATAATTACTTTGCAGATCTCTCTAGAAAATGATGAGATTACCAAATCTAAAGTGTCTGATATAAGTTATTCGGGTAATAAGACTAATAATTGTAATGACATTGATAATTCGACATGCACCCTTAATTATATCTTTATGGCTCCAACAACGGCAAATGGCATTTATACAATAATACATTCATTGAAAAATACTGCTAGTACAGGATACGACAATATATGTACAAAAGTCCTTAAACAAATAGCTCATATAATTGTGCCTGTGCTTAGCTATATCACAAATATGTGCATCGAGTACGGAACATTCCCTGACAAGTTAAAAGTATCAGTAATTAAACCTATTCATAAAAAGGGCAGTAAGCATGACTTGCAAAATTATAGGGCGATAGCAGCACTGATACCGGTCATAGCTAAAATTCTGGAAAAAGTGATTTATAAAAATCTTTATGGATATTTTGAGCTAAACAAATTGTTTGCAGAAGAACAAAAAGGTTTTCGAAAAGGCAAATCAATCAATGCAGCGATTTTTGACTTAGTTAAGAAGGTATTTAGCAGCATGGGAAAAAGATTACCGGTGTCTGTAATTTATATGGACTTGACAAAAGCTTTCGATTTCGTCGATCACGAAATGCTTTTGAACAAATTATACAGATACGGTGTCACAGGGAATGCCCATGATTTAATCAGATCTTACCTTAGCGAGAGAAAACAAATCACACAAATTACACAAATTGATGTCAAATCTAAAGAAGGGACTGTTTTTTCTTCGAGCTATAAAGAAAATAAATACAGCGTCCCTCAAGGAAGTATTCTGGGCCCTCTCCTATTTATTATCTATATTAATGACCTCCCAAAAGCGGTTAAATACCCTATGGTCTTATTCGCTGATGACAGCATAATTGTTTTCACCTATACACAACCAGGAACACTACAAGCTGAAATAAACACCACCCTTAAATCTACCATAGAATGGCTTGATAGAAATAACCTCAGAGTCAACTTAGCTACGACAAATATAATGTATTTTAAACAGAGGTGTAAAATTCAACAGAATCCTGTGGTCAAATATAAAGATTCCATTATTTCAGAGACCGACAATACTAGATTCTTAGAAAATAAAAATACATACATAGTATTAATAAATAACTAAGAACACAAAACCAAAACTAACTACAATTAAAATAATTAAAGCTATAAATTAAAAATACCTATCAAAATTTAATGCCCTGGGTAGGGTGCCCATCACGCAGGCAGCGTTCCCGCGCTGGATTGCGATTGCAATTCTCTGCGCGAGAAAGCTGCCCGCGCGAGGTTCGCCCGTTGCCTCCCTCAGCCGCTTGCCAAGCACCTTGTGGAGCATCTGTGCGCCCCTGCCCCACGAGCCAAGTGTCTCGACGCCAAACGCTACGAACTCATATTGGGCGCCGAGACAACTGTACTTAACTATTTTTTGGCGCTCCCGAGTGTCCGCCGCCGCGCCCGCATGCCTGCTGGTCAATGGGAGGTAGGACGCCGCTAGCGTGTCAGCGCAAGTGGCGTCCCACACCAATGCATGCCCCATCTTCCAGGGAATTAACGACATCCCGTCGGGGCGCTTGCCATCGTTCCGCACTATTTGGGGTTCCAAGGCAGCGGGAAGGGTTAGATTTAGATCAAAATTTATCATGGAAACTGCAGATCGAAAATGTCTGCAATAGATTGAGCCGCTTTTCATATGCATTGTATATGTTACGCAAAATAGTCAACCAATCCACTGTATTGACTGCTTACCATGCCTATGTATCTTCGACACTCAGGTATCGAATAATTTTCTGGGGCAACTCTTCCAATCGTGAATGGGAGTTCCGTGCACAAAAAAAGTGTATACGAGCCATATATTATGTGGGTTGCGCCCAACTGAAACCTGTAAACCTCATTTTATAAACCTACAAATTGTTACATTTTCCTTGCCTATATATTTTAGAAAATGCATTATTTGTTAAATTGACTCCTGAACAATTTTAATATTTCTCAAGTTACAGACTTCGTAGCCAATTGGTAGCTGCCCCATCAAAAACGAGGCACTTCACGAAAAATGTACTGGGTATGGCCCCGAAAATTTTCAACAAACTACCAAATGCCATTCGAGATAAAGATAGCATTACGGACTTTAAAAAAACTTTGAATAATTTTTTAATACAAAAGGCTTATTATTCGGTAAATGAATATTTAACTGACTATAATAATGACTATAATGTAATGTATTGATATTTAATAGGTAAGCATATTTATATAACTCATGTAGTGCAATTGTTAGACTGAGAAACCCTTTGTACGCCGTAAGGTAGAACATAGCTGAACATTATCAATGTATTTTCAACATCCTGTATACCTATGATCCACAAATAAAATATTTTGATTTGATTTGATTTGATTGACATTTCACATTCTCATCTTACATATTTTTTGCAGATCTTCGGCATCGTGCTAATAGCGACAGCATGCGTGGACATGGGCATGATCCAGGGCGTCGCAGACATGCAGACGGGACACGAGACTGATGCCGTGCTCATCGCAATTGGCGTGTTCATTATCATCGTCGCCGCCTTCGGCTGCTTCGGCGCCTGGCGGGAGAGCCCCAAGTTGCTCTACATTGTAAGTAGGATGATGGCGAGCTTCACAAATTCAGACGAGGAATAAGTCCGATGCCGCGCTCATTAACATCGGCGCTTTCATCATTATTGTCGCCGCCTTCGGCTGCTTCGGCGCCTGGCGGGAGAGCCCCAAGTTGCTGTACATTGTAAGTAGTATGATGGCGGGCTTCACAAATTCAGACGAGGAACTAGTCCAATGCCGATGCTGCGCTCATTGACATCGGCGCGTTCATCATTATTTTCGCCGTCTTCGGTTGCTTCGGCACCTGGCAGGAGAGCCCCAAGTTGCTGTATATTGTAAGTAGCAAGAAGTCGGGCTTTACAAATTCAGACGAGGCATAAGACAGATACCCTGTTCATCGCCATCGGCGCGTCCATTATCGTAGCCGCCTTCTTCACAATGTAATTGTCATATCTGCCTAGTGGTTTGTGACCTTGCCTACGAAGCTGCAACGGTCACGGGTTCAAAACCCGATAAGGGTAAATACTTGTGTGATATACATGAATATTTGTTTCTGAGTACGAGTACTGGGTGTTCTTTGCTATTATATCTATTAAATATACATTCGTTTAGTTTAGTACCCAATAATACAAACCTTATTGAGCTTACTAGCTACCTATAGAGCTCTAGCTCTAGGCTATCGATTATGTAAGATTGTCCCCTAAATGTCCCGGGTATGTCCTAAAACTACGACCAAGACCACCGGGGGATGGGCAGCAGCATCCCTGGAGTGCGGTGGAGATACTGCGATCGCCAACCCGCATGCCAAGCGTGGCGATTATGGCATATACCCCCCGTGAATTTGGGGGAAGCCCATTTCCAGCAGTGGACAACCTTTGGCTGATATGGTGGTGGTGGTGGTGGTGGTGGTCCCCTAAATAATATATTAATTTATCTCTTTCTAGTTACGAGTATTATTACAGGTTATCCGTATAAACCAAGCGTTACTAAATCCTCAGATTGCCTTGACAAATCTATTTCTCGCGTAATCATATGTTCCGTGTCCCACATCTCGATCTCATCTATTTCAGTAACAGTCGCAATTCGGTCACCCGGTTCATTATTCGAAGCGTTTCAGTACACCTAAGAATGTCCCTGTAAAATTAGCTTCATGACCTGTTTTATTACCATTCACTCAATCTACTGAGCCTTATGTTATTCAAAACTAAGTCTTGAGGGCATGCAATAAAGCGTGCTTTGGCATCTCTGTATTTAGACGTAAGTTTGATTAAAACAGACTATTAATTTATCACAAGTTGGTTGGTATAGGCCAGGCAGTTATGCTTTTATTAAATTTACTATCCGAGGACACAGATTAAATACCTAACGGATGCCGCACGAGCTTAGAGCGATGGGGCGTGGTGGCGCGCAGGCGCGGCTGGCGCGGTGATCTGTTTCGCTGTAACGTGACGTCATTCGACTAGTAAACATGGGAATATAATAGTTCCATGTTTACTACTACTACTACTACGTACTAATACTATTAATGTTTTATAGGTAGGTATATAAGATACCATACGTGTTGTGACAATTTTCCGTAGTCGCAGTTATAGGTCTAGTATTCCTATATGTTTTATTCTCACGAAACTATTTGAAATAAATATTCTCTATATAAAAAATACTCCGCCTAATATGGTCGAACGATTTCATCATCACTTGCGTAGTGACTCCCCGTGGCCAAGTGTACCTACTGTCTGTTAAAGTCATAACATTTGTGTGTTGGGTGATTTTATAATGCGCGACATAATTAACGTGCATTTTTTTTATGACATAGGAGGCAAACGAGCAGACGAATCGCCTGATGGTAAGCGATTAGCGCCGCCCATGGACACTCGCAACGCCAGAGGGGATTTTTAGTGTTTGACCATATTTTTTTCCGAACCGCTGGTAGTTTTCATATTTAACATTTCATTTACACTATAAACTCGTTGAGTGTCATTTGTAAAGGTCTTACAATAATTGTTCATAATGTAAATATTCACATGCAGTGGCGTGTTTATTTTATATATAGCGTGACCACATGAAAGTAAATAAATGTCAAGATTTTTGTAACCAGCTATAAAGATTAAGGCTGGGTTGCACCAAACCGTCTGTAATCGTAAGCGGTGCTCGTTAAATTTGAATGTATGGAAAGTTTGCAAAGTTTCTATGGGATGACAGCTGCCGGCGCCATATTTAACGTTGATCGGTCTGTGATCGTAAGTCGGTGCAACTCAGCCTAAGTATGAAAGCTAAATAGAAAAAATAAAACTAAAAACACGACTAAACATCAGATTTTGATCTTTGATTTTGAACATATAGGATCGGTGAAAACTAGTGCCAATTACGCCAATTCTTGGGATTAGGTAGCGGATCCTTCAAAATGAAAATGCTCTGGGATAACCCTAGGATGATGAGGGCAGGAATCGGTCCTTTTCTATGTCAGCCTAAAACGCAATATGTCAATATTGATACATTGTCTAAGACGCATATAGCATCAAATGGGCTTCCTTTTTAATCGAAACGCCTGTCACGCTTTTAGAAGCAACAAGCCACGTAATCGATTAACAAGGCTAGTCAACAATCAGGCTATTATTTATTTACATCGAGACGTAGAACTACGCTTTCTTTTCTTTCACAAAGGGTGAGGGTCAAAATAATGCGTCGATGCCTCAAAGTCATTGATTTATTACTAAGGATGACTCATAGTATAGTATAGAGTAAAGGTGCCATTATTTGATACTTTAATACCCTAATAGTTGACTTTAACTATTGTCCACCGCCGTTATTATGACATTTATGACATAAGATTGAAAGTGTCAATAATTAGGTGTAGATGACTGGAATGTTTACTTTACCGTGGCCAATCCCCATGATCTAAGGAAACAAGGTCTGCTACTCCCAATTGTGACACAAGCCTACGTCACTGTCGAGTTGCCACTTTATAGTAACAAAACGACTAATGAAGGATTTTTTTCTGCCGTTATCGTGCAAAATATATTATTAACGCATTACAATTGTCATTTCCTTTTCGAAGAAAACAAAACAGGTCACGTTAAACATGAATTAACGTAATACTTTATTAAAACACTCACAGTTATACATGGGAGTCGGGGAGTATCACAATACAACACTGGCAATACAGCAACTCACACTTACGCACGCAGAACCATCAATACGATACGAGTGATTACGTAGGCTTATGTCACCCACACTACTGAATTTCCCCAGAGTGGCATACCTCGATCATGCCGATCCCGTGCCATTCCTGAGCCGTGCCATGCCCGGTACGACGTCGGAACGAATAGTCAGACTAAATGAATACTCGTAGCTCTGTGAGGTTTCCTTGCGAGTCGATAATTATATAGATGTTTTTGGCGATTATTTTACTGGCAAAATTCCAAATACCGAATCCTTTGACCGAACCAGCTCACAAATTCACGAGAATCGGTTAAGAAATGCGATCTGTAGAGGAGAAACTCCGAAAGTCCGCCGGACATACGAAAGAATTCTTGCCCAAGCTGAAACAAAGAAGATTCGGTCAATATGACAATCTTATTATGGGATTACTGATGTATAAGTTCTTGTGTTGCGCCTATAAAGATGTGCACGGAAACACACAGAAGCGGCGAATTAAGAAATGCTAATTGGCTACCTTAGAATATTGTTTTAAGATGACATTCAAACCAATATTTAGAGTGGATAAAAGTCTATATGGGACCAACTACAATCACACAACAAAAGCCACAAATTGGGGACAAACATAGTTAGCCACTAGCGGCCTTCCAAACGGCTCCTACAAATAAATATTATATTGTGACGTCATATTGAAATATTCGAACCAACCGTTGTATGGAAAATTAAGATAATTGCTGTTTTGGTCGTGAGATACTGCGTTTAGGCACATAGTTTCATACAATTTTTTTTTGTTTTTTCATAAGGATTCTATTGGTACTCGCATCGTTTAATTTACTTTTGGAAGGTAAAAAAAATCGTATATTGTTGAGTTTTTTCAGTCTCATATCTTTTATGATTTTGATCAATTTTCATAATTTGGAATTTATTGCGATATTTTGATGGTTTACTATCCGTATAGTAACACCATGTTAAACATTTGTTGTACCCAATTGGTACGAGCCAGGATTCGAACTCACGACCACCGCTGGATTGAACTACTAGGCTACCATAGCTGAAAGATAATTTAGATAGATATTGATTCGATTTTATCATACGTGTGTACAAGCATTAATAGTGCGAATGCGTGACTGATGATAGTTTACGTTTGACCCGAAAATCAGGCCGCGTGCCTGCCCAATTATTTTGTGAACTCATTTTTAATAGCGCTTTAATTAATAAGTATGTATGCATTTTTTCTCAAAAAAAGCCGTAAAAGCGGACGGTACTCGCTGCATATTTAAGGGCGAATTGTACAGTTTATGGTCAGTAATAAATTAAAAAAAAAAACTTTGCAGGTTCGCCCCGCGCGACTAAATTTTACAAAATAAATTGCTTTATTTGAAGAATTTCAAACTTTTTAAAAAGATCAAACCGCGATGCAAAAGATGGCACAGGTTGTATTCGTATATACAATACAGCCAATTCAAGTCGTATCTTTCTGTTGGAAACGCGACGATTTTGTACCTGTCTGAAATATAAATAGTCTAAACAGTTTCAAATTACAGTTAAAGCGACATCTTATCCAAATACAAAAAGAACTACCTCCGAGCGGTCGAGTCCTACCGTCATTCTCTATGCCAAATTATAGCCGTGTCCGATAATAATTATTATTTTCTTTTATATTAATTTTTATCTTGTAGTCTTATATTTGCTACCATATTATAACCTTATATATATATCCACCACCACCACCACCATATCAGCCCATAGACGTCCACTGCAGGACATAGGCCTCCCCCACTTTCATGGGGGGTAAATGCCATAATCGCCACGCTTGGCATGCGGGTTGGCGATCGCAGTATCTCCACCGCATTCCAGGGATGCTGCTGCCCAACCCCCGGTGGCCTTGGTCGTAGTTTTAGGACATACCCGGGTCCCCTTATATATATATAACCACAGTCAAAATATGAATGTAAACCATATAACACTACTTAAACTTCAACTCAAACACTGTTCCGACGTACGAGTTCGAGTATTATATAAGAGTAACTCATAAAGGATGATTCACAGTAGGCCGTTCCGTTTTCGGGCCGGCCCGTTTTCTTCTAGAGAAATACGCCGGCCGTTGCGTTTGCTGTCATAGAAAACGGGCCGGCCCGGACACGGAACGGTCTACTGTGAATCATCCTTAAACAGTAGAAGGGTCTGACTGACAATCAGCGTTGCGGTGTATTCACTGCAACATTATGCTGAGTCCAGCCCCTTTTTATCACCACTCATTGTTATACCTACTGTAATAGGTCTAATCTAATGTCTGTTTGAATTTTTAGTTTTTTACTTATTATCAGAACCTAAGGGTCAATATTAGAAAATGGGAGGGTCAAAGCAGTCACAAATTAATAATATATATTACACACCAAGTATAGAATCTATCTACCTTACGCTGGCTTCACGATGCTAGTATTCGGACCGGCTCCACCTCCCTTCTCTCCTAATATCCCGACTGCGAACCCACATCTCCTTCCGTATGTACATGGTGCACTGGTTTCTCGGCCAAGAAGTTGCTGCCTGCGGCAGAGCGGCGGAAGTTGGTGCAAAGTGGTCAGGTGAACTCGCTTACTCCGATTATTTTAGTGTTTGCGGTTAAGTTAGCCCGCAGTTAAGGTACTTAGTGTCAAAATGCGGTGATAAATAAAGTACTTCTATGTCTATGTCTAAATAATTTGCAGTCTTCGGTGGAAAAATACAATTCCGATTCTGTTTAAAAACTAAACGGCCGGAGAGCATAAACATTTAGACGTTTTAAGGTTATGTTTATCAAAACTTAATTCCAATTACTCTTTCTTTCCCCCTATTTTTAAGAAAAACACTATATTAGCTTAAGCTGGAATGTCAATTACAGTCTTCGTATTTAATTAAATGGATTCCCAAAGTCGTCCGTTTAAAACTAATAGGTACTATGTTAATACTCAGCCTGCAATTGCCTACTTCCATGTCTCGACAATAATGTACTTACTATTAAACTCTCGAACTTTATACACATTCTTAAAATATTTGTAGAGGGGTCTAACGCGAAATTTATTTATTTACCTATATAATCGACTTTTCGACACGGGTTGCACCGGTCATGTTCGCGGTAGAAACTAACGTCCAAAAGTTTTGTGAACTCTCATGGTACATTTTAAGATTAAGTACTTCTGAAAGCAAATCTTAAAATACACAAACATTTATCTATTTCAGTAAATTCTAATTTGGAAGGAAACTTTTGTCCTTATTAGTATACAATAATATAACATTACAGAACAGAAGTAATAAATATCATAAATTAAGAATAATGAAAACGACAATGATAATATTGACCGTAAAAGAGTATTGGGAATATAGGCGCGAATTTATGTATGTATGTAAGAGTATCGTTTAAATCCTGTTATTTAATCAAACGTTTTGTATTAGTGGACTGCTTACTGGAAGAAGTTACTTATGTTATTTATGTGAATGTTTACATAAGTCACGTACACAATAATAATAATTGTCATTTTTCATCCCCTAGTTCGCCGGTTTGCTGATCATGATCATCCTCCTGGAACTGTCAGTGGGCATCGCGGCGGCGGCGCTCCGCCCTCAGGTCGAGGAGTCTTTGAAGGTTAACCTGCGTGGGTCTTTCATCAAAAACAAGTCCCTTCGCGAAGAAGACAGCAATGCCAGAATGTTCTGGGATCGCATTCAATCCAACGTGAGTTTTATTATTTTACTAGGAAAAGTCAAAATTTTATTGAAAGTTCAACAAAGGCACAAACTTAATGACTAAAAGTAATAAAATAACATATGATTACCATTACCAAAAAGATAAAAATAAATAATCTAAAATTAAGGGTCCCCCGCGACATAGTGGCAAAGATGCTGGCAGCATTTCCTCGCTGTAAGCTGATCCTACTTATTTTACTTACTTTACTGCGAGTAGATATTTACCTAACCATTTCGGTAGTTTTGTCGAACATGCTTGGAAATGTGGAATTTACGTTCGCGATAATAAATTGCGAAACCCATCGTTTTCTCGTTGCGAACTGATAGGTCGATTTAGGAAATAGCCGGCACCGGCTGTTGCTGTACGTATTTAAAAATTACTGAATTATTATAATATCATGTGGGTTTTTTCAAAATTTTAAAAGTTCATCGCATTTTTTTAGAAATGCACTATACAATACTTACCTCTGTTGAACAGGAATCGTCTGCCCCGTGTGACTATAACACGCTCTTCGGGCAATCCCTTTCTTCCCGGTCCTTCGCAGATATGGGAAATATTTGTTTTCCCCTGCTCAGAATCGTGTGTGAAATGCGATATTGATTCTGATATTAAAAATATGGTCCCCAATTTCCCCCACATTTTTTAAGATTCCATTATGGCGACCGTCGATATCAAATGTATGTGAACGAGTGACATACTTAGTGGAATCAAAATTGGGGATATTTTTTCTACTATCTGGATAGTAGACAACTTTAATTACTCATTTCATTTCATCACCATCTTCCAATTTGTCTTATTAATTTATTTATGTAAGGAGAACCAACAGCTATAATAACACATATTATATTATATTGTTTAGTATAATTCTGAACTTTAGTATTTTTATATTGTACGCGGTTCTCATCATCTGAGATGAGTTTAATTATAACATTCGTAACATTTTTCAGTTTCAATGCATCAGAAATATGATCAATATTTTATCCCACATTATATTTTCTATCACGATACTACACATTTCAGCTCCAATGCTGTGGTATCACCGGCCCCGAGAACTACTCTGCGAACGACCGCGGCCAGAACGCAATGAATCCGGTCTACAGTTGCTGCCCACCCGACGCCTCAACAGACAAATCCGTGGAGATCAAGCGCTCCGAGTGCCTCACCAACAACGTCTTCTACACGGAGGGCTGTGAAGACAAATTGCTCAACACTATCCACAGCGCTGGCATGACCGTCATTGTCTGCGGGCTGCTCTTCTGCTTTTTGGAGGTGAATATTTATTATTTGATCAGACTGAAAGTGCTTTCTGCATCTGCTCTCCCGACGTCTCCGACAAGGTTGTGGAGATCAAGCGCACACACTACCACAGCGACACTAGACACTATAAAAAATAAATGAATATTGGGGGACAATCTTACACAAATCGACCTAGTCCCAAACTAAGCAAAGCTTGCACTAGGGTACTAGACGATTAGATACATACTTATATAGACAAATACGTAGTTAAATACATAGAAAACATCCAAGACCCAAGAACAAATATCCGCGCTAAATGTACAAATAATGCCCTGTCCGGGATTGGAACCCGGGACCTCTAGCTTCGGAGGCAGTATCACTACCAACTAGGTTAAACAGGCCGCAGACCCTTTAAAGTGATTTCCCCAATTAGACAGAAATTTGTCATTTTCGGAATTACCCGAAAACATTGTACATACTGAATAGGTAAAAATCAGAAAAATATTTAGAGCTTCAGCGATTAAATTAAACCTTAACTTTGCATGAGTCCGTTACTAAGAATGAACACTAACTCATACTAAAAAATGTTTTCACCTCAGCGGCTCGAAAATGGCGGTTTTGTTGCGTGAAACCAGTGAGCAAAATGCAATTTTGCTGCGAGCGTGAAAACGACTTTTCCAGCTTTAAACCAGTGAGCAAAATGCAATTTTGCTGCGAGCGTGAAAAAACTAACCTTTTAATTTTTCATATCGTAGGTTAGTTTAAGTAACTTCATTCTCTCTTCACTATTCCTTTGCGTTATATGTTCTCGCCGCTGAGGTGAAAAGTTGTATGTATCACACGAGAGCAAAGACATTTGCATCTCGTGTCTTTGAGTCCCTCTCTACGCTCAAGATTCTAATTTTGAATCACTCGCTACGCTCGTGATTCACTTATAGAATCTTTTGCTTGCTCGGGACTCAACATCAACACTCGTAGCAAAATTTTACTTTACTCTCTTGTTGAACAAATAACTATTTTTTTTTACTCAATTTTTTGTTTTCTCATTTTTCAGGTTGCCGGTATCATCCTCGCCCTCTGGCTGGCACACGCCATCAAAACAGAAGGGAAGAGCCGAGACACTGCTTAAGCATTTACTTATATCGTATATTGGAATATCACAATATGAATTTATTGAACTTTAATTGAGATGAATATCAATTATTAGTGACAATATTGTCCGTTGAGATTTCGACTGTAATACCTACGTTTAGTAATTTCAAGTAGTTTTTGACCATACTCAAGACATTAATGCTCTCTTACAGTCTCTCTTTGGACTATAGGTACCTACTCGAATGTTGTCTGAATTGTTTACTAGCGAGTGTTTATTTATTAGTTATACTATTCTTAATATTGAATGGTTGCGTGTGTCATTTGTGGTTTTGATTGCTTCGATATATACCGATTTTTTCAGTGGAATGAAATCTTTTTCAGTGTAAACCATCAGTGAAACCAAATATTTAATAATAATTGCTTCCAAAAGTTCATTTTATATCATTGTGAAAATCAAAAATGCATATTGTGTAATATTAGTTTTTATGCATTTGAATTATTACGTTATTAATAATCAGTTTTTACTTTTACGTTAGTACTTAGTTAAAATGCATACCTAATGCTTTATGGAAACTGTTACCGTATGTAAGATTTATTTTTAATAATATAGTTTTAATCTTTGTTACCTCAACATATGTAGTTATATCTTATCAAATAACTGACGTCAAATGGCGTATCTATCAATAAGTAGCTATAAATATTTATATGTAAGAAATTAGAAGTTGTTTAGAATTAGAGACACATCATGCGGTCACCTCAAAACGTAATTTTGTGATAATTCTTAATATTAATACTTAATGACGACATTATATGGTATATTTATTTCTTATTAATAAATCCATGAAAGAAACCATGTGCCCAGCAGTGGGACGTATATGAAACCAATCAGAAAATTGACAGCAAGGGAATTTAAAAAAATTGGCACGTTTATTTTTTTGTCTCAGTATATGTGGTTTTTGGGTTCATCGACTCAGTATCAATAACGCCATCGATTCTAGAAGAAGCATACAAGCAAAATTAAACATTAAAAAAACCCGACTGCTTTAAAAAATGTCTTTAGTGACATTTAGACAATTAAGACGAATTGATTGACGTAAAAATCATCAAAATCCGCCAACGCGTTTGGTCTCTAGAGTGCCACAAAGGAACAAACATACATACATAGACTGTTAAACACATTACCCTCCTTTGCGTCATCCAGTCGGGTAAAAAGTATCCCCAGAACAGTTTTGTTACCTTGCATACATATATAAAGTCGCCTACAAAGAGTTCACCCAAAGTTACAAAAATATGTATCCGATAGGTACATAGTTACAAAAATACGTCGACTGTACCTATATTGGTAATAAAACCGATATCGAAATTTACTATGTGCACTTGGGGAAATCTTTTTTCTTCTTTTAGAATGTGTTTAGAACAGCGTTTGAGATTAGAGTCGAATAAGCCCAAATATAAAAGTCTATATTCTGAAAAAAAAAAACAACTTGCCTTACTAAAAAAATCTCTGCCAACGGCCGAGTTTCTCAAATTGAAAACTTTTTGCCTTATGGATCTATTTTCGAAAGTACAAACAGTACAAACATCTAACAAGTTTCACTTCAATAAAATAATAGTTCTGATTCAACAAACCTTTGAATATTGCTGTAAATACGAAGATATTTATGCACTTAATTTCTAATTCAAAGGCTACTAGTTTTAAATGAGATTAAATGTGTAACTGTGTTTTGCCTCAAAATTTGTGATATGTGCACATTTTGTATTATGTACTCCGATTGACCGGTTTTTTATTTGCGCAGTACGCTCGGTTTACCATACAAACGTATTTAACCTCTCATTTTAAAACGCCATGCTAGAATAACATGAAACTTTGTATACACAATGGGATCCGGCATATCTCTGTCGGAAATTAGTTTCTGTTGCTAAAAATTGTACAAGAAAAAAAATACAGCGGTTTTTTGAGTTTTTTACGGCTTGTATGAAAACCTTAATAATCGCTGTATTTTTTCTCTATCATAATTTCAATCAGCTCTTAAGTAACCGGTTCCGGTATGTATTATTGGATATATCGGGAGAATTCTGATTAAATATCAAATACAAAATATAATATATTAATTGTCTTAAAAATAAGTATATGATTTTGTTTCTAGCCTTTTCACAAAAACTGTAGGTAACAATGCGGATTGTGTAACGATCTCTACGTAAGAACATCTAAATGCCATTCTTTCTAAGGAAAAATTAGAGTTCATTGGTCCTAACGGTTGTTCGAAAAGTTAAGTAACTATACCTCTATTTACATCAATGTTTTTAAAATAACGCCGTTACACAATTAAATGCAAAAAAAGTACCAGCGAAACAGTGATGCATTCACCTCACCTCTGGAACCCATACATCGCTCTTAACCAACTGAGCTACCGTGGGTATCCGTCGGATGTGGCGACGAATCTTTTAATGACTTCACTCTACAAATTAAACCTTAGGGAGGCTTGTAGCGGCATCTACCGTGAAGCTGCCACAACTTCTGAAACGGCTCCAACGTCTCAAATTACATTGAGAATAATTAGTAACAATGAGGTATGGATCCCACTCTAACTGCTAATATTTTACAAGCGGAAACACCCACTTAGCGAAATTACAATTTTCAACCGGATTAAAAAAAATTAAACATTAATCACCCCCGGTGGGATTTCAACCCTCGACTTCTAGAACCCGTCCATCACTCTTAACCAACTGAGCTACCGTGGGTATCCGTGGGTGTGTATGGACGGGTTGGGTTCCAAAAAGTCGTGGGTTCAAATCCCACCCTGGTTGATTTTTTTTACACAGTCAGTAATGCATTTATTCCTTACTAGGCAATGTAAGTACCTAAACATGATCAATGGTATTAATGATTTTTCTATTTCTTTATTGGCGTAGAAACACAGTTTTTTATTTTTATTGCCAATTAATGACCGTGAAAATTGAAGAGACCCGAATGTCGTTACGTTTTAAGACATTTATATCCTAGTCAGTATACGTATTAAAAAGATTAGTTTATTTGTATAATACATTTGGTTTACTTAATAGTAATTTATTTATCCTGTAAAATATTTAAAATAAAACTCATATCAAGTGTTAAAATAGATTCTTGTTATAAAATAAACGAGTTCCAACTTAATAATTTTATTTTATTTGTATCATCATAATAACAAGTAAAATTGTAGGAAATAGGGATTCGAAATATAATTTTTTTTTCTTCATTCCTCATACCTACTCTGAAAGTCATATTTGACCTTAAAACCGGGTTGAAAGTGTGACATGTCGCCCCTAGGGTTGAAAAGTAATTAATTAAAAGATATGAGCAATGGCAGAAGCCTGCACAGCCACCGCAATAAAAGTGTATTGTTTTTTGCCTTTGTTCAAATTATTATGTGTTATTATAAAGTTATCAAAATTTTGGTAATAAACCCTAAAATAAAACTGTTAGGTAGTTATTTACTATTGGAATATACATTCTAAGCAATTGTTTTTCAATATAAGAGTGTCCAAAACGCATTAAAAAACTTATTGGTAGAAACTTACACACACTTCCATTAAATTGTAGTAATTTTAGAAGCTTACTCATAATATGATAAATTGAAATTATGGAAACATATTTTTTATTAAACTAAATATTAAGAGTTAAACAAGAAAAAAAAATAGACATTCAAATTAAAAAATAAATAGATCCCCAGATTGGAACCCTGGGGTAGGGTACCCAAAGGGCTGGCTGCGTTCTCCTTTGGATGCATATACCAATCGCCTAGGCTAGGAACGAGCCAGCCCTAAGGTCCCGGAAACTTCGACTTAAATAATTTTTATCCAAAAAGTTTGTGGGCGCTTGAGCTCCAGGCACAGAGCGCTCCGACAGCGAAAGGCACAAATATAAATTAATTTGAAAGACTTCAAGAACGAATGTACTTGCGGCGTTTCGCTGGCTCGGCCCATGAGGCCGCCCCGCCTGCCATGGACGAAGTTTTTCCTAAATGAGACGGCGCTGTGGTGTCTACGCATGAAGCATCCCAAATGAGGGGCCGTCCCAGCGTCCATTACCATCGCCGCGCGTGAAGTCCTGACCGCCTGCGATTCTAGCATGGCTGGCACGCTGACGCTGGCAAGGGCCCGACAAATAATACCGTTCAGACAGACGTGGCGAGCAAGGTGGCCAGCACTCTAGGAGCATGAGAGGCCGTGATAGCCCAAGCTTTTCTTTCTTCGTTGTTGTTCTTCGATAGGTTTTTAAAAATGAATAGAGGTTTTTTTTCAAACATATTTTGATAAAGTGAATATTTTTGAAATAATCACTTCAAACGAAAAAATAAGTTTTGAACTTTGGGACCAAAAAATATGAAAAAAATCATGAAAGTAAAGCTTAATAAAGAATTTCAACGAAAACTATAGCGGACATGATCAGATAAGCTGTTTTTGAGCTATAGTAAAAAGTCTTCTTTTCTTAGTAAAAGTCGTATGAAACGCTGCGAAAGTATTCCCTGTTGCTTGTTATTTTTTTATTACGTTCATTGGGCAACTACGGACCCCTATACACTGAGCATGGCCCGACATGCTCTTGGCCAATTTTTCTTTCTTTCAATAGTCAACCTGAAATTAGTGGACGTGTTGGTTCCGGATTTCATTGCTTAGATTACTTGTTATTGTTAATGCAAGTTATCTAATTATATCGGGAAAAGGAACGCGTTCATTAGCGAGTATATACAGGATGTTTTTATTGATTTCCGTTCCATCAAGCATATAGCCGTGCATAGCCATAGAGACTACTTAGCATATTAAATTTTTCAAAAATCTTTTTCATTCTCATACAAAATAATTAATTATATCACCAAGAGTAAATTAAAAACGGCCTTAAGAGTTAACGTGGAGTTAAGCAAAAGTTAATGTCAAGTATGACAATATTCGAAATTCGAATGACACCGCACGTGACGCACGTCAACATTGTTTATTTGTTAAGGATGTTTTATACTATACCAGGGGTGTTAATTAGCGAAAATAAATTTTTGAATATCTTCGAAAAGGTACGAAGTGGGATACTAGTGTCTTAGAGAAGATTACTTTATTTCATCGCAGGAATGTGCCCTCGCAATTAACGGAATTCAATAAAAACATCCTGTATAAAAAGGTAGTTTTCTCGTTTATTTTTGACATTTATTATAAAAACCAGTTGAAAGTATATCGCTCTTGATGGCTGCACACGGCAGCACGCCCAAGCCCCGTCGTCGCGCTAAAACATATCGTTAATATGTGTCGAAGCCCCTCATTATTCAGTACAGAATCAGCTCGCCATTGTGGACCGTCGGTACCGACTCACCTGTTCGCCGGGCAAATCAGGGTGAGTTGGCCTTCATTTTATTTTACTTTCACTGACCATGTTCGTAGAACGGATAGCATTCATTTCGGAGAGCGTAGAGACAAGATCCGGATTCATGCTCTGACATGGCGAGCATCCGTGCTATTTTTTGGCTAGCATGAGTTTAGGGGATGGGAATTAACTTGAGCGCAGATTTGTTGATCCCAGATTCTCTGGATTCCTTTGTTACTGGGTTCAAAGATCTGGACCGACACGCTGACACTCTGAAGTACGAGTGACTAACTAACCAGCACAAAGATTCCTGTTGCAGTTATATGGAACATCTTGATTTGCTCAGCTACTTTGCTATTGTAGAAAACCAAATAATGTCTAAACATATCATGCTTAATGAATCATCGCTTGCAAAAGATGTTTACGATAAATATTCAGTTGGTAAATTTATATGACTATTCGGCAATAGTCTTTTAGGAAAATAATGTTTGGGAAGTGAGAATCTGCCAAAAAAACTTTATATCCCCATTTGTGCAACTATTTATAACAATTTCATTTGAATTGGGATTTGGGATACGTTTTAGTGATTACACTATTTCTTCTGCGTACTTCTGCAATCAGTCTTAACAACTATGAGCAGATGAGTTGAAAAAGATTTCTGTATTGGCAAGATAAGCTTCCCTTAGTTAGGCAGCACATTGGCTCTCTTGAGCCTCTTCATTGGATTTGCTATTAAGAGAATCTGTGACGGAGGGTTAGTTGCGTAGCGTTTCGCTACTTCATGTATGGTTAGGATTCCCGGTTACTCATGGATTTCTGAGTTGCGAGCATAGCAGTTTGCCGATGACAAAACCCTCAAGAAATGCAGAAATAAATATATGATTTGGTGTTTAGAATGGTAAGGTTGCTGACTTTAATATATAAGGTTTTACACGCTGTAAAATCACTTAAAATTATTAATAATGGGTTCATACGTTTTTTTATTCCTGTAACAATTAAAATCACGGTCAGTGTGATACTTGTTTATTGAACCATAAGTATTAAGTATAGCCATAAAGTTACCTGAAGAAGTTGGCTGCATTCTAACACATAAGCTTCTAACAATAAGTAAAGCATCCAAACACATTTCAATCCAATTTATTTAAACTTATCAAAAGTACCTTCATAGTCATCATAAGATAAGCAAATACATTTTGGCATTGTTAAAATCGTATGAAGGTGGTTGTATATTCAAAATAGAAATTTATTTTCTAATTCTTAATATATTGCAGAGAGAATCAACCCATAAAGTATAAGTACTTAAAATTAATTCTATATTTTAAAGACAATTTCCTCTTCCTTATAACATTTTAGTAATTAACCTTATCATAAGCAAAATACTAATTGTAATTGTACTTACCTATCTTAACGTCCTACGTTAATAAATATGTCATTTTATTTTAAATTATGTATTACTTCCTATAATATTATGAATTTACTTCGTAATAAATAACCATCAGATTAAAAAATACATCTGAAATAAAACATTAAATATAAATAACTTTACATTTTATAGTAAAATGTACCTGACATTGATAATACGTTAAACTGTTTTTTTTTTTCTATACATCAATAAAGGATATCAATATCACTAATCATTAATCTATATCTGCGAGGTGTCAGAGCATCTACATCAATTAGTAGTCCTACGTGTACAGCCTAGTGATGGGCAATTTTGTTACTTTACTTACATTTTAATACTTATGTATACAATGTGATACCAATCATTGTTCCAGGGTTAATGTCTAGGAAAAATTGCAATTCATCATCAGACAGCACTAATACTTTACGTGCCGGCCACAACATTGAGCGGTTGTGATTTTCCTAATATACATTGCGTGTGATCCCAACTAACCGCAGTGCGTTCCGCGTCACGACCGTGCAATGAACAAATAAGACGCTTTCCGCGTCGCACAAAGTCGTGACCGGCCTGTTACTTACTTAACCAAGCAATCAACAAGAGAACTTCTGCAGCATCAGCATAGGCCTGCCGATTAAATCGCGTGGTAAAAGGTGAGACGTGGTAAGAGGGCCGACGTGGTAAGATGGTTCCCCCGTCCGGTACTTTCTGACATCGTCCGCTAGTGTACGCGTGTCAACAAAAATAGCACACAAGAAGTATACAGAACACGTAACACGCCTTGCAACACCAAGCAACAAACCTTGCAACAACGTGCAAGTAAGACTACAATTACACCCTACGTAAATTCGAATTCAATCGTTAGCTACCAGGTAAAGCTATGTACCTACATATAGTGGAATGCGCGGTTGTCTTGGTTGGATCAGTGATCCAGCACAGGGAATCTATTGATATATTTCTGCTAATTGGATGGTCCAGTTAAAAAATTTTTGTTTTTAAAAATGTTGGATAGCTACACAATAAGGTCACATTTGGCGTAATTGACTTTCCCCTTATAAGTAAAGTTGTAATAAAAATTAAACAATAGAGCGATGTCAGAATTTCAGTCTATTATTCAACTATTGTCGGTAAGGAAAACTGACGAGGTATAAAAATCTCGAAATGATGTTTGTTGTCAAGAAATAAAAAAGTCTAAATTATAAATTGACGGAGTATAAAAATATCAAGAAGCAGAAAAGACGAACTGACAATGGTCTGTAAGTAAAAAGGTCCAGATTTGTAATTCTAAAAAAGTTCTACTATAAGTGATCCACAACGGCCCCAGGTCTAGGTAGGTTAGGTTCGTTAAGTATTTTCAGATGACCGAAGGGCAAACTGCGCAGAAATAGGAGCCCCGCGCTCCGTCAATTTTAAGGCAGAGTGAAATTAGTCATTTCAATACTTCGACTAAATTCTATTTCGACATTTGTATTCCTCAACCCTATACTTTGTCATTTTTCCATATCAAAGCGTATTTTGACATATTTATGCCTAGTTATCTTTCCTGATAGACCTACGTCGCCAAAAGGATTATAGATCAAGACAATATAGATCTAAAGATACTATTGACGTTTAGAAGAGAGTCCTACGCGCTATAAGGTTGTCTTGCGAAAAGAACATTTAGAAAACTAGTATTTTTGCACCTATGCCACTACAATATATGTTAGACACTATACCTAGAATTTTTCTGAAAGATGTTAGATGAGTTAGTCTTAAAAGTATTAACAAAAGAAAGAAAAGTAAGCAACTGAATAAACTGGGCCCTTCTTTTCTACTAATTTTACTATGTACCGTGGACCCTAATACGCACAAAATATTACCCATGCATTTCTGGTTGGATCGGCCAGACCGATCTCGGCCTACATCCAATTTCGTAAAGAAAACATTATACATGAAGTATTCATATAAGTACATTACGTACAACATATAAAACAAACTGTATTAGAGCTTATTTTTTTCGACTAATGATGACTTTGGATATTTAATATCTAATTAATTAATTTTTCTAAGTTTAAGATTTAGTTTTAGTTATTTTAATGTAATACTTAGTAGTTTTACTACAGGTATACATATGTTTTTGTTTTTGAAAAAATAAATATTCTTCTACCACTTGTCACAAAATAAAAATAAGACGAGACTTAGTTACCTACATTAGTAGCAAAAGAAATGTCCCAACAGGAAAGTTTTTTTTGCGAATATTTCGGCACTATAATCATAATATTAAATAAAAATAATTATTTAAAAGATAATAATTTCTCTGAAATTAAACCGAATCGAGCAAACTTGGTAGGTATAGCATAAATAAATATATTGCCTGTCGGCTAAATCGGGCTCGCATAAAAATAATAATGGTAATCAATGTAACTACGAGTATTTAGCATCTTCTTCAATACAACAGTAACTACATAACAACCTCTGACTTATTGAGAGTTTCACTTTGCAATCGTGCGAGTGTGATTTTCAGCACTATCGTACAATGTGCCAAAATTGATGAAAGAGGCAAAGTGGAAGATAAAGAAGACAACCTTGTAATGAAAATAAATGGTGACATCAAGAAATGCGTTGCAATAGTCTTTTTCAAAAATATGATAATACAGTTACATTTCTCATGAGTCATGGTACATGGAGTAACGCCTCTAAATTCAATAATATTGGTCCCAAGCGGCTCCATAGCCTCAGCTGACTTGCTTAAAAATACTTATTATCACAGGATACAGCTACGAACGAACTCAATTGTACGTTTCAAGTGCAAAAGGTAACATCTACCGTGACAGCACCCGAAGTTCAATTTCATTGTGCATTTTATAATTATTACAAGTCAAATAACATCGGGCTAATACGGAATCCTTAATCTAAACATACGAGTAACCTAATAAAAAACGATGTTTTCTAACATTGAATGAGATATTTAGAAATGCAAAAGTGAATGTTACATTACTAACACTTAAAAGTTAAGACATTGAACACATCGCAATTTCATACAACTGTAAGTATTCAGTATATCGTAAACACTTCAAAAACATTATGTTTTTTCTCAATGGCATAAGTGTATGTGAACATTTTTTTCCTTATTAAATCTTGCAAATATTCCGTATAAAGTGTCAAAAACATTAATTTATACTTAGTGCGTTCGCTAATTCTCGAAATGTGCTTGAAGATTTTGCTGAAGTTTCCGACGCTCCACTCGTATAGTTCTGGCCATCCACAGAGCCAGAATGATGCATAGTATCTAATAAAACAAAACAAATATGATTTAAATATTTTTTTCGTCATCATCCCATCCACCATATCAGCCCTAGGACGTCCACTGCTGGACATAGGCCTCCCCCAATTTCATGGGGGGTAAATGCCATAATCGCCACGCTTGGCATGCGGGTTGGCGATCGCAGTATCTCCACCGCACTCAAGGAATGCTGCTGCCCTTTCCCCGGTGGTCTTGGTCGTAGTTTTAGGACATACCCGGGTCTATAGACCCCTCTTAAATCCATAAAAAACAGTTATCCATTTCAAGGGCAATATATGCTATTTATTTGGGCCAGGAACTCCAAATACTACTTGGTATAGCCAGACGATTTGATAACGACTGTTGTGTTTCACTGATCGATGTAATCTGACTAGTCAACAACGACAAAATGATCACAATCATTTTGGAAAATTATTGATTTTCTAACTAGTTCGATATACATTTTTAATTGGTTAATTAATTGTGTTGTGGTAAAGTTTTCTTAAAGACTAAACGGGATGACGCAGCTAAAACCAACTATGAATCACACTCACCTCCAACAAAACAAAGATGACTCCAGTCGTGATAAAAATGTTCCCTTTAATAGCTTTTTTCTGTCGCAAGGCCTCCTCACATCCACGTGCATAGTATGTCCGGTCGGTCAGGCAGGTGGTGTGGAGGTGTCTACGGGCGCCCCCCTCGCGGAGGGGGTGAGCCCGGGCGCAGCAGGAGGGGGGGATGTCACGGTGGAGGATGGCGTAGTCTTGAGGCCCGTCGACGCCGCAGCATTGGTTCTGATCGATATTAACAATATTTGGAAACGTATTACTTTAGAAGTCTATATTGGGTCACAGAAAATTCATTAGTCTGAAAGCTATTGAGTTTACTTTAATTTTTCTGAAAGATATTTGCCAACGCTGCTTTCATCCAGATATACAAACATAGTAAGTAGTTTAACCATTTGATATTTTCTTTGTCAACCATATCGCAGTTACGTCCATGTTAGAAAATGTCTTTCGGGACTATACAATCAGATGACTGTTCTGATGAAAACCGTGTGAAAAATGTGGTTTCATAAGTTAGAATTGGCACAGCATGCCCTACCTCCGATTGCAAGTTGTCCCAATAATTCCGGTGGCTGGCGATCTCGTCTTCGACAGTAGTGTTTCGATAGAACTGCATGCGCAGCTCGCTGCTCCCTCCCACCCATGAGCTGAGCACGGCTCCTCCCACCCCCACTACTACCTCCACCGACACAAGGAATATAAAGAAGCAGGCGTGCTGAAAATAAAGCAAATTCAACCCAGTTATCAATACCAGATAGATAATTAACCATCTGATTTTCTAAATCTACATAAATTCGTACGATTTCCGCTATATTAATTGATTGGATAACTCGAGGTCAGAACAACACTTTAAAAATAAATTATATTCTTTGAGGCTTCAACTTCATTGGCACAATATTTGACACTACGTTTCCACAGGATACATTTATTTTTTTATTCTCGAGCACAGAACTATATTTCACGAGCTGTTCCTCAGGGTAATATTCTGGTAACACTTTTTTCACGTCATAGTGCAACGGACAGAAAAAGACTTACCACATATAGAATCTTCACATGTTCTCGTAGAGCCCCGATACAGCCCAGTACGGCGGTGACGACCAGGCACAAGCCCAGGGTAAGCAGAAAAGACAGGACTCCTCGGGAAAGGGAGGACTGCTCATCAGGACGAGTCTTTTTACCACGCATATTCATTACGCAGATTGCCATTATGATTAACCCGAAAAGCTGAGGATGAGTAAGTTTTTTAATAAATTACCAATGTAAAAGGTACTATGAGTATATGTACAAATATAACAAAAAAATAATTAAAAAAAACAGTGACGGTACATAATAAAGTAATTAAGAAATTGTTTCGGGAATAGCCCGATTATTGGTTCGATTGCAATTTAATGTTTCAGCATTCAGAGTAGTTCACCGAAAGTTGTAAACTTCAAAGAGAGAAAGACAATCGTATTTATCGCCCTAGTTCCTTTCAGGCACATAACATGCGTCATAACGTAACTTATGTCACGCAATACAAATCGCCACACAAAGCAATCGATACCAAACGAAATATCGGTTCGAAACACAAGTACTTACAATGCATATTATATTGAATAATGTGAGGAAAAACTTCATGCAGCGTATGCTGCGCGGCTTCATTTTGGCGAGGGCCCAACGACGGTGTCCGAACTGTCCGAAGCTTAGGACAAGACCAAAGGAAGTGAGGCGTATGGGCTTGGTATCGATCATCTGCATTTGACGACCCTTTGGTGATTATAGAAGTGCTTTGTGACGAGCGGAGCGGATTTATGACTTTAATGAGCTACGAGTATCTATTGTCGATTATGTCCTGCAGGATAGTTACGCAACATTTTTAAGCGTGTGGAAGGTAGATCTACATCTCATTTTCCATAGTGAAAATGACAGTTACATTGTTTAACGTGTCAAACTTACGCTATATAATTAGTATGGAAAATGAAAGATCGACCAAAGTACGCACGGTAAGAAAGATATTCATGACGGGTGGGGATAGCCGTTCGGTCCGGGCATGGCACGTCTCAGTGTTGACCGGTGCTGGTACTTTTTATTGGGCGTTAATCTGATTGTTCTTCATAAAAAAAGCTTTTTTTATTATGGTACAGGCATTCGTTTTAAAAAAACTATGCGTACGCTACTTAGAATAATGTAAATGTCATTTTTTGTTAGAGAAAATGACACTCGATTTGAATTCGTAAATTTACGCACCTATCCCTCCATTGACATGGGAATCATGGGATGGCTATTTACTTTGAGCATGCATTCATAATCATGCACCAATTACCTACAATTAATTAATGAAAACATACTAAAACGCCGAAATGTACCTTTGCCGGCGTATACCCTCTTAATCCATTTTCAGCTGGTTTTCATATTAAGTATAGCCCTTTGGTATATCTAACACTAGTCTTATGTAGCTTGACTCTACTGCGGATTGAATCCATGACTACAAACTGTACGTGTGAGGTTTTTTTTTCGTCTTTTTCCATATTTGTTTGTCAACACAGGCTGTCCGCTCCGCTACCCGCTCCTTTAACTCAAAAGCCGCAGTATATAGAGCGTGGGAATCCAGATGTCCACTTCCCCACACATCAGGGTCTGTCTTTATCGGCCGCGCACCAGTCTTTGTTCGGTCGCCCAACTGGTTTTGCGTCTGCAATTACTTCTATTCCTTTAACTTAAGAATCAGTTTCCATTGATTCTATATCTGCTTTGCATGGGGCAAAAACCACCACGTCACTTATTCGTCCTTTCCTTCGGCACCACTTTAGACTTGCAGTTTGCTTGGATCGTATCTTAGGGGTAATAAAGTTTATAATTGTTTGAGAATATGTCATCCTAGTGTGCTGCGTTGCGTTGTTGTTTTTGCAATTAATTTATTGATATTGATTGCATTTCGCCAGTATTTACTTGATATAATTAAGTACGTGCTGTATTTCTCATTAATTGACATTGTGTTATTGCCTAAAGGTGAAGAGATGCGACATTCTAGATATTCCTCGGTTTAGGGGTCAGCTTTATTGATTTTATCAGAATATAGATGGATAGATAGATTGCATTGCGCCATTTTATGTCATTTAAAGATATAGATTGCGCCATTTTAAGATAATTCATGTCGATAAGGAAGCGATGGGGTGGGAGAAGCAGAATACCCACCCGTCGGTTTGATGCAATAGAGGAAGTTACAAACTCCAAGGGAGGTAGAAAATGGGTTTATTTGGTGAGCACTGCGGACTAAGTGACACGAGCCTCAGTCATCATCGTCAGGTTCCAACAAGGATGAAGAAGGGATAGCTCTACTTTGATGAAATTACTCCTGTAGGTATAAAATATTCTTGGGACACATGATGAAAGATTATGATCAGATAAAATAATACAAAACAGTGATAAATACGTTTAATTAATTAACCAAGTATTATTGCATTCTTTAGGCTACCTAATATTTAACAGTTTTCTTGTAAACTTGCACCCTGTTCTTCAGATTGCGGGCAACCACCAAGGACAGAATCACACCGGTCACCTGAAAATAGATCGAATAAAAGGTTACTAAATGATAAACATTTATTTATGAGAGTACCAACAATTTATGCAAGGTGGGCACAAAACAGGAGCAAAAAATTAAGCGGTCCACTAATGAGCGAGCCAGTCCCAGTTGAAAAGTTTTTTTTTTTTAATTTTTTACGTGTAAATTCCAACCGAAAATAAAGAAAAAATAGAGTGATCTGATTGAAAGATTCATTGCCTCGGGATAACCCGCGGTAGCTCAGTTGGAAAGAGCAATGGACGGATTCCAGAGGTTGCGGGTTCAAATCCCGCGCGGGGTGATCAATTTTTGATTTTCGGTTGGAAATTATAATTCCGCTAAGTGAACTTTTCCGCTTGTAAAAATATTTTCAGTTAGAATGGGCTACCCCATTGTTACTAACGAATCTCAATGTAACGTAATGTAGTGTAATGTAGACGTTGCTGCCGATTCAGAAGTTGTAGCAACTTTGACGGTAGATGTCGTTACTAGTCTCCCTAAGGCTTAATTAAAAAGAGTGTACTGATTGAAATATTCATTGCCTCGGCATAACCCGCGGTAGCTCAGTCGGAAAGAGCGATGGACGGATTCCAGAGGTCGCGGGTTCAAACCCCGCCCGGGTGATCAATTTTTCAATTATTTAATTTTCGGTTGGAAATTATAATTCCAGTAAGTGGACGTTTCCGCTTGGAAAAATATTTACAGCTTACGTGTATGTTTTATGTTCTTCTGGGGTATTAATAACTATTTATTTTAAATACATAATAGTATAGAAATATTATAAAGTACCATAAGTACGGTCCACGTCTGTGCCTCAAAAGCGTATAGCCTGACCAGTGCCTATTTGGACCTGAGATAATGTTGCTGCAAACAGCATGATATATGGCAATAATATACATACGTCATCTATGGTTGGGACAATGTGTATTGGCTTTTGTAGTCACCTACTTTTTAAAATTTTTGTATTGAGTCTTTATATTCATTAACGGCAAAGACGATAACGTTATTTTCATATTACACACGTGGGTTCACTGAGATAGGGAATTAATTTCTGCAAAACCGATTTCTTAAAATTGCTCCTATTCATGGAGTCATGATATTTGGCTTTTTTTTTCCTTATCATTATATATTAGGAGTGCATACTGCATTGGGAACAAATCACGATGGCCCACCGGCATGAACAATAATATATCGTTTGCCGGTTGAAACGGATTTTGACACACCTGGTTTATTTTCGCTTTGGCAACATTTTGCGTGGTTAAGAGAAGTACTTATATGGATGTAAGTCTCATTTAAATAAACAACAGGAATTTTTTTGTCCCTTGTTTCTTTTATTTCGCCTAAATAAATTTCCCGCCAAACCGCAATATCCGACCGCCTCTTCAATATGGACCGTTGCGATAAAACCAATATCTTTTATCAATTCGGTAAGCAGAGTTGTGAGAGTTGGTACTTGCTTTCGCACAGCATTGAATTCATGAATTTTGTGCCTTATGGCACATTTGTCGAAGTCGTCTAGTTGTATTCTTTTTTTGATAGTTTTTTTTGGTATCAGTGGCAATGGCTCATTCTTTTTAACCGACTTCAAGATTTCAAAAGAGGAGGTTATCAATTCGGTTGTATGTTTTTTTTTAATGTTTGTTACTCCATAACTCCGTCATTTCTTAACCGATTTGAAAAATTCTTTTTTTGATTATATGTATATATATCCAAGTTGGTCCCGTTTTTGTCAAAAGGCAGTTCTGATGATGGGATCCATGAGGAATTGAAGGAACTCCTAAAATCTTTAAGGCAAACATATAGTGATTTTTGTGTTTTTATCAACAAGTCAAGCATTTGCATCCAAAAATGTGACATTGGATGAAGTGGAACTGCTGATGATGATCAGAACAGAACTCTTCAACGACGAAAAGTTCACGTTTGGCGATTTGTCCTCCTAGCTGTGTTTGTTAAGCAAGTTCTATTTTCACGATTAATTTTTGTCATGCTCGAGTTCTGATGATGGGATCCATGAGGAATTGAGGGAACTCCTCAAATCTTAAAGGCAAACTTATAGTGATTTTTGTGTTTTTATCAACAAATCGAGCATTATCATACAAAATTGTGACATTTGATGAAGTGGAACTGCTGATGATGATCAGAACAGAACTCTTCAACGACGAAAAGTTCACGTTTGGCGATTTGTCCTTCTAGCTGTGTTTGTTAAGCAAGTTCTATTTTCACGATTGATTTTTGTCATGCTCGAGTTCTGATGATGGGATCCATTAGGAATCGAGGAAACTCCTCAAATGTGAAAGGCACACAAATAGTGATTTTAGTATTTTCATGAACTAATCAAGCATTTTCATTCATAAAAGTGACATTTGATGAAGTGGAACTGCTGATTATGATCAGAACGGAACTCTTCAACGACGCGTAGTTCACGTTTGGCGATTTGTTCTCTTCGTTTTGTTTGTCAAGCAAGCAAGGTTTTTCCATGATTTCTTGAGGAATTGAGGGTACTTACTTAGTCTTCTACCATTATAAACATACTTATAGCCATTTTTGTATTTTATTGTATGGAATCTAAGAGTGCACCATCTAAGATTAATAATCTTTCACCGGACTCCCCCAGTGAAGTCGGTTTTTTTTTTCTTAAAAATTATTGTATATATTTTTGATTGTAGCAGTACAGACGCCTTAAATGAGAAAAAAAACATTTAATAATTAATATACATATTTAGTACCAAGCTAACCAGTTCATTACAACCGCACTATAAATATCAGTACCCGTCATGTCAACAACTAATTTCAAAACATTGTTTATTGGAATGTTGCTGAATCCTGCGTCATTTTTCTGCCGCAACCATTTGAATGTATTTAAAATTATTTGTTTTGCATCGGGGTGAACTTTATTGGGCATTTTGTTGCGTAATCGATTATTATTCTGAAATATGTAGAATTATTTTCGTTTTGTTTACATCGGTGACATTCAATGACTTCCAACGTCTGTTGTCAAAAAAAATTCATTGCCACTAAAATAAATTAGTTCCACTGAAAATCCGCAACATGGCCAGGTCCAAATAGGCACTGGTTAGGCCATATGTGGGGATCGTGAGGTACATGCTGCGAACTCGAGTCGCATTCCAATCGTCAGTCTAAGAGAGGTCGGATCAAGGAAAGTACCGGTATTTGGAGAGGGATGGGCTTGCAGCCAGTAACCAGCCAAGGTTACTTAGTTTTTAGTGTGCCATCGAAGTTTCGGTCATAATTAACTAACTAGTTTGGGTTTCGGTCGATACTCATATAACAGGTTGTTTTAGCAGGATAAGATAGTGATAAAGATAAGTAAAAAAAAATAAAAAAGGTAATTTTCGACTTTGTTTCAATGCCGTTAAGGTCCAAACGAACTATCAGCGACAGTACCTCAAACCAGAAGCACATAGAAAAGACACCGAGCATGCAGTCGCCGGAGTCACGAACAGCATACAAGATGGCGTCCTCGCAGCCATTATGGTAGTAGTTCTTTGTGCTGTGAGCAAAATTAATTAGATTAATTATAAAATCATGGAATCGTCAGCTGATAATGATCTACTTAAAAATTGGCCAGGAGCGAGCCAAGTACGCAAGCCGAGGGTTCCGTACAAATCTAGAGCACAAAGGAGTTTTATGACTAAATAAATACCTAGAGAAATATGTAATTAGAAAGTTATATTTTTCCTGTAATATTAACAAAAATATGTGTTTTGATTTTTTATTTTCAATACAATTACTTGAATTCACATTTATTCCAAATTTGAAACCGATAGTATAAGAAGTAATTCCTAAGATACATAGTTATGACAGACGAACTGGCAGTTACACCAATAAGGGTTCCTTTGTTACTTATTTCGTACGGAATCCTAAAAATCATCGCTCAATTTTTGATCAGCCACACGTGGTAAGTACCGACCTTACATAAGGTCGAGCCATAACAACAATACTTGCTCCGTTGGTTTAGTATTAGAAATTATTTAAAATGTCCGACTTTTAAAACCTGCCATTTCGTTTTCAATCTTCTTGGACAGTAAAGTCGTTTTTGAAACGGCTTAATTCCCAAGTTTGCGTTTGTTGACAATGGGACTGCATTGGTTTCTTTCTAAGTAGTGATCAACTCTTAAATAGAAGAAGGTAGTATTTTACCTGATGCAGTTACGGTAAAGCTGCTTCTGCGCAGACGCGGTGCGCGAGCGGTATGCTCGCGGGCAGCAGGCGATGCTCAACGGTTCTTTGATCACTTGGTAGTCTTCTGGCCCGTTCAGGCCGCAGCATCGGTACTGAAACGATGTTGTTTATAACGAGTAAAATATATAAATATGTATGGATAATCTCACACAAGCGTGTACCTACAGACGACGATAATTGTACATAGGTGCTTATCTATGCTAATATTATAAAGCTGAAGAGTTTGTTTGTTTGTTTGTTTGTTTGTTTGAACGCGCTAATCTCAGGTACTACTGGTTCGAATTGAAAAATTATTTTTGTGTTGGATAGTCCATTTATCGAGGAAGGCTTTAGGCTATATATTATAACATCACGCTGCGACCAATAGGAGTGAAGACGCGGACGAAGTCGCAAGAAACAGCTAGTACATATATAATACTTAAATACATAGAAAACATCCAAGACTCAGGAACAAGGTTAAGACCAGGTATTCATGCTCATCACGATTTAATGCTAAAACCGGGATTCGAACCCGGGACCACCAGATTCGTAGGCAAGGTCACTACTATCTAAGCTAAAAAGTGGTCGTCAACACTTGACTACAATACAATAACATAGTCAAGTCACCAGCGTGCTGCTCTTCCTCGTCTCCGGCCAGTATATCTTCTTGTCAATTGCTGTCGAGGTTGTCGCTGGCGTATCGGCCAACACACACACATAAGCGTCCACACGCACATAAGTGCGCCTAATTCAAAAATGACGCTGCTTAAATCATCTTTCGGTAGATGCAGAAGGCCAATGATGATGTGACTTAAGAATAGGCCTACCAAATTAGCTGATTATAATCAGCAGTTGCATATGCGGAGTGGGAGGGAGGGTACGCTAATTTTAGAGCTCAATCGGTTTTTTTTCACACATTGTAAGTAAGAACAACTGCAGGGACCGAGTCAGTTAAATGGTATACGAGTATGTCTATAGATAGCTCAGTAACAACGGTTTTTGGTACGATAGGCGGTTGGCGATGCTCACGTTGGACTCCAAGAACTCCCAGTACTGCCGATGCGTCTGGAGGTCTTCTCCAGTGACGTTGCGGAAGAAGTTTTCTCGCAAGTAGTTGGTCACTTTGTAGTCGAGTCCAAATCGCTGAAGGGCCACGTAGATGGCCAGCATGACTTCCAACATTATGAGGACGATGTGGAAGCCGGCGTACTGGAAGAAAATGTTCGAATTAAGGTAAACATAATATTTGACACCTTAATACTCCTAATAGAATAGGTAAGGTAGGGTAGGGCAGTGCGGAATGGCATCTTTATGTATTTATTTAATTTATTCGTATAAACAATTTCAAAACACATTACACTAAATGCGCCAAACTGCAGTAACCAGTTTGTTGGCGCGTCGCGCTCAAGTTACATCACTTAGGTATTGTTTACAAGTGTGAGTTAACTTATTATAGTGAACTTACTCAACTAGGGCATGCATAGTAACAATAAGATGTGATGTGGTGTGTGTGATGTGTGTGTGTGTGTGTGTGTGTGTCTTGCGTGCCCATTTGGAGTAGCCCAACTGGGAATGTTCATCCACCTCACAGAAAACCGCAGCCATAATAACAGCACTACTTACTCTGTAGGTGTTGTTCCTAGTGGTAAGAATCATCACCAGAGCTTGAGAGAAAGCGGTTTGTTGATAGTGAAGGACCTGCATTTGTCTTTAGCTATCGACACAGTTTTGAAGAGTTTCAACGTTTGCGGGCCAACGCATAAGCTCGGTTGGGCATGATTCGCAATGGGATCTTGGCAGCCAACCGCAAGGACTCGGGACCGTGTACCTTCTGTTGGTAATCATTAAACTGGTAGCTGAACTATCACCTACATATGGGGTGGCATCACTCACCAAATTAAGCATCTTAACGCTGCTCTTCCACACAGCAACACAGCCGAGGACACCGACCAGGATGAGCAGGCAGCAGGCAGCGATGACGAGCATGTCAGCAATGAAGGTGCCAGCAGCCTCTTCCTCGCCATATTGGTGGAGTATGTGGGTATCCACCACAGCGAAGCCGAAGATGAAGAGGGCTGTCACCTGGCATATGCCATCACATCAGTAAAAGAACTGTAGTTAACTATTTTTTTTGTGTTAGGTGTTGTTTTTGGAGTCCTATAACGTCATCATCCTCCTTACATTTTCCCGTTTGTATGCACGGGGCCCGCTGTGACCTAATCGTATGATTTGGGGTAAGCACTGGTTTTCTGAAAGGAGCGACTGCCATCTGACCTTCCAACCCGGGAATCAGACCGGATTTCTCACGAAGTTTGCCTTCATCAAATGCTACTGTTATTATCAAAGGTAACCTATAAGGTAGTACGCAAATTAGCCCTGTAATCGGTTGAACTTTTTATAGCATTATTACTTCTCAAGTTTAAGTTGATGAAACATTTTGCCCTTGATACCCACAAAAAAACCAAAACAATCAACATTTAATCGAAAACAAAACAGTCGATACTTACAACACACAACACGTTCAAGGTCACAAGCAGGACTTTCGTGCATCCGTGCCCAAACTCAGACATTTGGAACACCATCCTCCCAACAGTCCCGATGGTACCGCGGTACCACGACCAGTACAAGAATTAAAGTAAATTAAGACGAAAGTACCTCACGGAGACCTGTATAGATCAACAACGTGACATTGATTGAGGCAGGTGGCAGTATGGACTAGGTATACATTCTGGGGAAACGTCAGGTGGTAAATAAGGCAGTGAATTATTAAGGCGGAGGCAAAAATATCGATTGTTCTTTCCATGCATTTTACGTCTTTGACTACTTAAATTAAACGTATTTTCTTGTTAACTTAATGGTTCGTCGTATATGCTGATAAGGACATCTGTCGACGCCGTTTTTATCCAGCCGGAGTGCGTAAAGAAGCTTTTTCACCGGCGATCTTTGTAGTTATTTTATCGTAAGCAATATTTCGCTTCGCCGATGAAAGTTAATTAATGCAACCGACTTTTAGTCTCGCTTTTAGAATCTTCCAAGTAACGTAGCTTGTCTAGCAATGTGAAAAAAATAATATGTGTATACTATAATTTTTGTTTTAATTTTAGCTTAAGTATTACAAAATTGAGTAAATTGTCGAAACATTTCTAATAGTTCCATGTACAGTGGAGCATTAGATAGTCTGACGTGTATACCTTCGATGCAGTCTATAGAAAGTTTGGATAAGCCCCGATTATTGGCTGATACCTATATTTTCATTTTTTTCGTTTGTGTGGGAACCTGGAAACGCAAAAGCGACTAGCATGTGTGCAGAATGAATGACAGTCGACAGTTTCGGAAAGATCAAAAATGTATAACTGTTCCGCGCCGCGCCGCGCCCGCTCTGTGCGTTTCGAGCTATATATATATATATATTTATTTTTAAAGGTGATTTCCTGATTTGTCGGTGCGGAGGCGATTCGATATGATATGAGAAAGCGGTCAGCAGTCAATGTAAACTGTCAGTCTAGTACCGCCTCTATACTACATGCCTACATTTAAATGAGTGCGGAGCGATACGAATGCAGTATTGCTCCTCTTCTGCGCAAACGTTGTAATGACAGTATCTCCTCAAATGAGGAAATCTTTACGACACCAGTAAGCTGACCAGTAAGCCCGCCCGGACAAGTCAGGAAGTCTCCTTACTTTTTTTTCGTACCACGTGGGGGGCAAACAATTTTACGGCTCGCCTGATGGTAGGCAGTCATCGCAGGCTATGGACGCCTGCAACTCCAGGGGTGTCACATGCTACGCGGTTGAATGCCAAGAGCGATCCTGCGGCGCCCCAACACTTGGCGGAGTAGGACTTAGTTGGTGGTTTTAGACGGTAGTCCAAGGCTATCTAGCCGCGGTTAGTCCGTCATACCCGTCCTCCCCGACAGGACGAAATGCGTAAACGCATTTCCACAACGTTAAAAAAAAGGGTTTTCACATGCGCGTTGCCGACCCTTTAAGAACTTATACACTCCTTTCTTGAAGAACCCCATACTGTTGTTCCTCGGGAAAACCTCGGCAGGGAGCTCATTCCACAATCGGAGCGTCCGAGGGAGGATATTCCTATGAAACCGTACCGTACGCGGCCATTTAAGCTCTAAAGGTGAGGATGAATGCCCTGCCGACGGCGAGCGGTGCGATGGTAGAAAGTATTAAGTGTATTGAAATATGTAGGTACATATTATTAGATTTTTTTTTCTACACCTTGAACCCGGATAACTTTTGCACGGTCGAAAAAACTTTAGAATGTTATTTCTCTGTCACTTTTGGACTGTATTTCTGTGATATTTATTTTCACCAAATATCCATCGGTTCTACAGACAAAATGGCCGTCGTTATCGATTGTTAAACAGGGTATAATTAGCACTTACGCGGTAGTGGTAGCCCGCCACCATGGCGACGCAGACCGCCAACAACACGCACTGCTTCCTCATGGCTGGTTCTTTGAAAGACATGAATACATTGCTCCTTCTTTCGCCTTTTAGGGTAAACGTCCGAGTACTTGACACGGACCATATGACAATTTCAAACTTAATTCATAACAATAGAGGCGAACAATGGGTGTCATCTATTACCGTAAATCGGGGGGAGCAGGGACGGCATGGGCAGCCCTATGGCACCAGAATTTATTTTTCTGTTGCTGCTATAATTTTCGGGGTCATAAAGTAATTTTATTATATTGATAACTATATTTTTTCTTCTTCCGGTACCACTTAAGTAGCCAAAACTAAAAAAAAATAAAAAAATTATCAAAGTTTAGATGTGAGACATCCGGAAGTGTCAACCCTAGCAATTTTCCCGACTCACCTAATTGTTATCCCTACCAACCCTAACTACAGGTAGGATTTCCTACTATTTTGTGTTTGTTGTTTATTGCCGGGATTTAAGATTGAAAGTGTCATGTATTGGACCAAAGTCCTGCAATAGGGCATACTTTAAATACCCTGTCAAAAACCTAAAAAATACTGTATTTTCCTCTTGCACAACATGTTCAATAATCAAGCAATCTTCCCGCCTTTATGAAACACCCAAACGAATACTTATCACGCTATCACATAAATATTTTTAAAAAGTATATTTTTCCAACAAAAAATAGGATTCACCTCAACTTTCTGCGATTTTTGTAAGAATGGCTGTACTAGTACTACAATATACAGGGTGATTTCGGGGTCGTGGATCAAGAACCAGTTTTTAGACTTGGTATCTGTTAGCCATTTCAAAAAAATTGTAGTGGCACGAAATAAACGCATTTCTTTTTTAATTTATTTTGATAAAAAAAATACAAAATCACAAAAAAAACATGGTTACCCTACTCTCTTTGACGGATGGTATGGAGAGTTGACAGTGGGGTAGGGTGACCAAGTTGTATGAAAAAGTAATAATTGCCATTAAAATTTGTAAAAAAAGAAAATTATTTGAATTGTAAACCTTCATACCGACTGTGATGTTGTCTGCTTTGAATTTTTGACCATGTACAATTATTTCGGATCACGACCCCAAAATCACCATGTAGAGCCTCCCTATTAATAACATAGATGATTACGCTTTAATTATAATATTTTTTTAATAATAGATCATCGAATAATTTAAAACTTATTTTTTTCGACAGTTGTTTCCTTTCTGTTGAATCTTGATGAAATTATAATTACACTAAAGTAGATGTTAACAAGGTATGGATAATGTGAATGATTTACCCCACTTGTTGTTCTAATTTTGCTTTATTAGTACATTACACTACCTTCCTACCTACCTACCTTTGTACTTTTGGCTAGATGCTGGCCAAGAGCAATCCCATTTTTAATAATATATATATATATATATATATATATATATACAAGGTGGCCCATTCAAATCGGTCAGTATGGGAAAGTCTGAAACTATAAGACATACGAAGATTTGTTCTTAGGAACCATGTCACCGATTTTGATAAAAAGAAAAACTGCATTCATACATTTGAAAAAAAAACACTGTACCCAGCTAGGGAATCGAACCCGGTTGTTTTGAAAAAATAAACTTACACTATTTGTATTCAGATATCGTTTGTGTAGGTCTTAAGCAGTAAATGTCTCTAAGAAACATAATGTCTAAAATGAATAAAATGCATTTTTTTCACATACTTTAATTTATCATAGTAGGTGTTCAAAGTGACCACCGTTACAATATTCAACAAGTTCAGGCATGTAAAATTGTCTCTATGGTTGTTTGTACCTCTCTACTTGTAAAATCGGTGACATGGTTCCTAAGAACAAATCTTCGTATGTCTTATAGTTTTAGAGTTTGTCTCAATTAAAGTTTACTGATGTGTTCATGGAATCAGATCCTAACATAGCTTATCAAGTATTTTTAGACAAATTCTTGATGATTTTTAACTTGTGTGTACCGCTTGAAAGAATAAAAATTTCCCACAGAAAAATATGTTACTGGAAGTCAAAAGGTATTTTAAAGTCAAGTAAAAATAAAAGAAAAATGTATCTAAAAACTATGAAACTCAAGCAAAATGACGTTATGCTGCGTAACTATAAAACATACAGCAAAATTCTTAAAAGGGTAATACGAGCCTCAAAAATAATGGGTAATGATAAGTTTATAAATAACAGTGGTAATAAATCCAAGGCTACGTGGAGATTAATTAAAGAAAATACTAGCTTAACTAACTCTATACCGAATCTTATCTCTCGCATAGAAGTAAATGGTGATAACTTAACAAATCCATCTGACATTGCCAGAGCATTCAATAAATACTTTACTAATCAAAATGTTGATAATTCCACCAGTACTAACAGGTACAAATCTACTTCAAGCTTTTCTAGCAGCAGTATTTTTTTAGCCCCTGTTGACATTAACGAAGTTAAGAAGATTGTTTCACATATGAAAAACAAGCGCAGTGCAGGTTATGATAATATACCTATGACAGTTATTAAGTCTTGCATTGATCTGATTGTAGAGCCGCTTGTGTATATCATAAATTTAACATTGGAGACTGGGACATTCCCTGAGCAACTAAAAAAAGCGTTAATAAAACCATTGTATAAAAAAGGAATTAAAACTGACATGGAAAATTTTCGCCCCATTGCAATATTACCCAATTTTTCAAAGATTTTCGAGAAGGTTATACACAATAGGTTGACTCAGTTTTTCAATAAAAACAATACTTTAAACCCATGTCAATTTGGTTTCCAAAGAGGCAAGTCGACGTCACAGGCAGTTTTTAAAATCTTTAAACAGATATGGGACAAAATTAATGATAAGAAGCCTTGCGTATCTCTCCTGATTGATATGTCAAAAGCCTTTGACTGTGTCGTTCATAACATACTTCTACAACAACTGGAACGATTAGGAATAAGAGGAAATGCAATCCAGTTGATGAAAAGTTATCTATGCAATAGAAAGCAAGCTGTACAGATAGAAAATTACAACAGTCGCAATAAAACTATTGAGTTCGCACAATCTTGCTATGAGACGGTCCTCCTGGGAGTGCCTCAAGAAAGCGTTCTCGGGCCTCTTTTATTTCTTGTTTATTTGAACGAATTTCCAACTCAAATTCTTGAACCATGTGTGATGTTTGCGGATGACGCCACAGTGTTATTCTCCAGTGACACACTCAACATAAACATGAACAACAGCATTCAATGTACCCTTAAGAAAATACTACAGTGGCTTCTAACATTAAATCTAAAGGTGAATTTGAGCAAAACAAAGATCATTCAATTTAGAAATTATAAAGCCGCCCCTCTTACCCTTAGCATAATCGAATCAGGCATCCCTGTAGAAGAAGTTGACAGCATAAAGTTTCTAGGCGTCAATATAGATACCCACCTAAACTGGAAGTCTCATATTGAATATATTAACAAAAAAAATTCAAAAGCCTGTTATGCTCTGTCTATACTTTCAGAAACATGTTCCGAAGGTGTAGTACTAAATTCTTATTACGGAAGTGTATTTCCTTTACTTATATATGGAATAATATATTGGGGCCGTTCGGTCGATATCGATAACACATTTAGGCTACAGAAGAGATGTCTAAGGACCGTATTTCGGATGAGCACTAGGGACTCGCTTCGGGATGTATTTCGGGAAAAACGTATCCTTACATTAACCAGCATCTATATTCTGGAGTTGTGTCTACTAATACGTAATCAACCGGATTATTTTATACAAAAAGCCTCTTTAAAATATAATATAAGGGAGCAATACAAATATGATATACACCTTCCTAGGGTAAATAATGCCATGTATAAAAAGAGTACCTTTATAATGGCAATTCGTGTCTACAATCACCTTCCGCTTGACTTGAAATCTCTTGAAGGAATTACTTTCAAACGGAGACTTAAAACCTGGCTAATTGATAAAGTTTTTTATAATCTTAATGAATATTATGCATATTAGAATGTAGGTAAAAATGTAGTAGATTAAGTAACAAAATATTGTAAGCCCGCAAAGGGTAACTGTTGCTACCAATATTCATTTGTAATGACCTTTTATGTACAGAGTTCTACAATAAATCATTATTATTATTATTATTATTCACCGTATTTATTTTTTCGTCTTAAGTTAGATTTTTTACAATAAATTTATACAAGTACAATATAAAAATATACATACAAAATATAAAAGCATTATAAAAAACCTAACCTAGGGTGCCGCCGGCAGCGAGGCTAGCCTAAGCTACCGGTGGTTAGGGCGACAGAGAGAGGAACCTCCGGACTATCCGCGCCGTGTCCAGGAGTACCGCCTTCTGTATTTGACCCTTGACCCAGCCATCTAACGAGAGTCTCTTGAGATGTTGGTCGAGACTCTTCGCTATTACACCGTTCACAGAGACGACTATCGGGACAATAATCGTTGAATCAACATCCCACATGGCGGTTACCTCATGTGCCAAGTCTAGGTACTTGCTGACTTTGTCCTTCTCAGCTTTCACGAGGTTCTCGTCATGGGGGATCGTGATGTCAACGAGCACTGCCTGGCGCTTCAATCGATCTGTCAGCACGATATCAGGCTTGTTGGCTACAATAGTCCTGTCCGTGATGACAGATCGATCCCAATAGAGCGTTGCACGACCATTTTCGAGAACTGGCGCAGGTGTGTACTTATAATACGGCACTTCGAAGTCTACAAGACCGTATAAAAGAGCAAGCTGCTGGTGAATAATCCTGGCCACCAAGTTATGTCTGTGCAAGTACTCGCCGTTAGCAAGATGACTACAACCAGAAATAATATGCCTGAGTGACTCTCCAGGACGGCGGCATGCCCGACAAATGTCGACCGTACCGTCCTTCAGGATATGTTTCCGGTAGTTGTTCGTCATGATAACCTCGTCCGCAATTGCACAGACAAAACCTTCAGTTTCCCCAAAAAGATCCCCAAAACGTAGCCAGTTCACCGATGCGAGCAGGTCTACGTCGGGCCCCGTAAGGGCCTTGTAGAACCGCCCATGTAGCTCCTTACTCTTCCATACCGCCCTGCGGTCCTCGGTGCTTAGTACTTTAAATCTGCGCCAGTTCTCGTTTGCCATGGAGAGCGGGGTGAAAGATGCGTCTGCTGCCACTACGTCACGATGCATCCCACACTCACTGTTTAGAAAGTAATCTCTGAGACTGCACACCTCGCGATTGTGAAGGTCTTTGGCATTTAAGAAGCCGCGACCTCCAAGCTTCCGCGGGATGTACAGTCTCATAACAGAAGATCGTGGGTGTAGCATACGGTGCGCAGTGAGCAGTACACGTACCCTTCGATCCAGGAAATCGAGCTCAGTCTGAGTCCACCTTAATATGCCAAAGGAGTATGTGAGCAACGGCATCACCCAGGCGTTGAAGGCGCGAACCTTATTGCCGCCCGACAAAAAACTATTGAGTACTTTTGTCAGGCGACAGAAGAAGCGCTCCCTCACCGCCCGTTTGATGTCTCCACCCTCGATACCCAAAGACTGTGACATACCAAGATACTTATAGGTTTCTGCTTCGGAGAGTGATCTGAGATCCATTGTCTCAGAAATTTGTAAATTTGTGGAGTTTACTACTTTCCCCCGCTGTACATGCATGGCCGCACACTTATCGACACCAAATTCCATTTTGATGGCACTACTGAAGGCCTCTGTGGTGTTCAGTAGCTCCAACAGGTCATGTTTATTTGGTGCAAATAGTTTGAGGTCGTCCATGTAGAGCAGATGAGAAAAGACCTCACCCTCTCTCCGTAGCTGGCAACCTAGTCCTGAATCCTTCAGCAGGGTACTGAGCGGATTCAGCGCTAGGCAAAACCACAAGGGACTCAGGCTATCACCCTGAAAAATACCTCGCTCAATCCTGATGGAATCCTGCGGGCCAGAGGGGCCCTCTCCTCCCCCGGGTTGACGAAGGACTGTGGTCCACTGCCCCATGCAAGCCACTAAGAAGGATCTCAGAACTGCATCAACTTTATACAGTTCTAAGATCCTCCTCAGCCATGAATGAGGCACCGAATCATAGGCCTTCTTATAGTCAATCCAGGCGGTCGAGAGGGTCCCTCTGTTTCGCCGGACTCGTTGGCAAATGGTCATGTCTATGAGGAGGAGCTCTTTAGTACCACGTGACCCAACCCTACATCCATTTTGAGCGGGGGCCAGAATGTTGTTAGCAACAATGTGCGTGTTAATTTTTGCTCTCAAAATGGATGTAAGGAGCTTGTATAGCGTCGGCAAGCACGTGATGGGTCTGTAGTTCTTCGCTTCCGTGGTACTACCGGACTTGTAGAGCAAGGAGGTAACACCAGTTGTTAAGGGAGGCGGCAGGGAACCGAGCTCGAGGGCTTGCTGGAACTGTGCTGCCAAACGCGCGTGTGAGCATCGAAACCATTTTAGCCAGAAGTTGTGCAATCCATCCGGGCCCGGACTTTTCCAGTTCGGAGCCGTACGGATGGCACAACTTACGTCTTCGGGGCTGACGGTAACAGACCCCATGGGTTCAATGGACTCACACTCACGCTTGACAACATCCATCCAGGCGCCCTCAGTGTGCTCGACAGGCACCGACCAAATACTACGCCAAAAGTTAACCATGGCAGTAGCATCCGGCCGCCGTCCGTCAGACACACGATGGTCGGTTCCCTCCCATTTCCGGTATACCTTCCTTTGGTCGCTTTGGAAAAGGCGATTCAGCTGGTATCGGTCCACACGCTCTCTGTAGCGACGAATACGGCTTGCCCATGCATAAACTTTCTGCTTCAGAAAGTCAATGCGTTCCGTGACACAGGTCATGTAATCACGGAGTCTTACACCAGTCCCCGCGAAGGCCTGGTTCACGAAGCGCATTACTCGGGGGCGGCTATTGCCCCCTCTGAAGCAGATCAGCTTTGCAATGAGAGTCCTATACGTGTCAATACGCCGCTCAATTCGTACCTGCCAAGTAGGGACACTCCCGGCGGTCCTAGGTGCACGGTCAGCGTCCGGAAACTTGACGCGAGCAACACGGCACGCCGCTATGGCCCCGCAGTACATAATTGAGTGCGTATCAATCAAATCTTCGCTAGCCCGTAAATACGGGACTAGGAGATCGTTCAGGGCTCCCATTAACGCTAGATTGCGTCTATTTACGGGCAAGCGTGGTAGTCGCGGCCTAGAACTGGTTGTGGAGCGATACCGCGTAATCGCCTCCTCCAAAGCCCTCCTCAATTGCCCATCGGCCTGGGTACTCACACTCTGATTCGCACAGTCCCCGTCGGTACTGAGATCGACTCGCGGTGCCCCCGTTGCCGTGTCGGGTACGGGCATCGGAGCCGGCAACGTGGCGGGTGGGTCCCGCGCCGAAACGGGGGCTGCGCGAGCAGAGAGTGCCTCCAGACGGAGCCGATCAAGTGTCGCATCATCCAAACGCTTGAGCCGTTGGATGACGCGCACCTGATCCGATAGCCGTTGCGCAGACACGGAAATGGCTGGTTCAAGCGCCCGAAACAGAGGAAGCATCCTAACACGGTACGCGGATAGATTTGTACCTCCATCTGTCGCCCCATAGTAGGCGCGCATGCAGTTTTCGTTGATCGATTGCGACCACTGCATGCGGCGCACTATACCACCGGCAGCGGGAGCCGTGGATGGAGCAGGATGCCCCAAAGGCCCCAAGCGTGCCGGCAGCGGTGGCCGTCCGCGCCGCGCAGGTGGTCGTGGCGGCGGCGGCGGCGGCCCGCTCTCATCGCTCGACTCGCTAGTTTCGTGTGCGGTGGCAAATTCGTCACCAGAAGACGATGGCGAGGAGTCAGACGAGACGGGCAGGGGTGGAGGGCGTGCGCTAGTGGTATCCGCTGGTTGACGACGACTTTGACTCCTTGTTATCATTTTGTATTTCCATTTGTTGTTATGGTTGATAACTCCAATGTATCAGGAACATTTTTCGTGCTCATTTCTTTGCAGCAACAAGAAAAATTCGTTAGAAATACATTATTATAAAATAATAATTATTATTATTTTGGATTATTATTATTAGACTTTCCCATACTGACCGATTTGAATGGGCCACCCTGTATATTACCGAGCCGCAGAAGGTTAGGTTTGCTTGACGAGCTAGTTGGCACTTGGTAAAGGCAAGACGAGGCCTGTCAAGGAACGAACCAGACAGCCCCGGTTTCTACTTAGGTTAATATAAGTATAGTACTTTGCTCAAACAATGTGAAATAATACAAACTTAACAATGCAGTGATATATTTGCTCTGATTTAGCTGATAGGTTTTTTAACGAGTTCTTTCGAACATAGTGCTTATCACACTGCCTATTACACTTAAACTGATTATTAAAGCAGTTATAACACAGTATCTAGTTAATTTTTATGTTCAAATTCAAACTTTGCGTGTTCTTATTTTTTAAACAAAATGTGATTATTTCCGAGCATGTTTGTCAAAAATAAATATTATAAGTTAATTGCTAATGTGTTTGCCTAATTGCCGTTCCCTCTTATCTATTAGAGGAGGCCTGTGCCCAGCAGTGGAACTAATGGGATGATGTTAATGATAAAGGAGAAAAAAATAAAATGGAATCTAGAACATCAAACTATTTATTCCACAAAAATAACTAGTACTCTTTTTGTTTGTCTATACAATGCTTTACAAAAATAAATACTTAAACATGTAACAAGGACTTACTTATTACAATGGTAGAACCTAAGGATTAAGTACAGGTGATTATAAGAAAGCAAAACGTATCACAACCCAAAATAAAGAAAATTATGCAATGCTTAACATTCTACGACAGTAAAACTATTATTCATTCTGGATATGTGAAAAGTAAATGAAAAGTAAGTCGTTACGCCGGTTACGCGATGATCGAATACAGTACAATAAAATAAATATGCTTTATTGTTCACCGAAAGAAAATAAAACAACGGTAATAACTAACTACCTGAAAGATATGTATGTTTTTTTCAATTAACACGTTCTACAAACCAAAAAACAGTGAATTTTATGCATTTTAATTAGTACCTAATTTGAAATCGAAAAAAAACGAGAAAATATCCTTTTGCTTGACCAAGTGGTCGACAAACAACTCACTAAATTAGCTGGTCGCTGAATGACATAATGACCCTAATTTTTTACTTAAAAAAACCTATTTATTTAGACATGATTTTAAGGATTCGTTAGACCTTATCAAGCATTCCTTAAATATAAAATGCACCGAGTCACTACAATTAGTTATTAGATTAGGTTCATAATAAACCAGCCTTAGGCTTAATAAATAACTTAATTTATCATGACTCACTGGGATATACTTATAAAGACTGATGCTATGTTAAAATTTTCAATCAAAAGAAAAACACAATGGGTGGGATTTGCTTGAAAAAAAAAGTTTCTTTAGCGAACGCTTATACGCTTGATAGTATTTACAGTTGCTATGTAACAGGTCCATTGTGATTGTTTGCTACATCGTACAAACGTCAAGTACAGTCAAGTGTAAAATTATGGGTACATACATACAACTTAGGTACTCAAAAATATATCTCATGGCTCTTATGTCGGCGAATAAAGGTTTCGGTGCATATTTATGAGAGGACTAGTTTTTGCCCGCGTAATCTTTTACTGCCTATCCCATAGGTTAATCTAGGCTACAGACTATTTGTATGCAAAGTTTCATCATAATCCGTTTAACCGTTTTTACGTGACTGAGCACCAAACATCCAAACATCTAAACTTTCGCATTTTTAATGAGTGGGATTAATTCGATACATATTTTTGCACTTGACTGTACCACTTGTTGTTCAAAATATTTATATTATTTGATTTTTATTTTACACTTCCGAGCACATGTAGACAAGGAAATTCCCTCTGAATATTTCGGAAAATCTTAAAAGATAGAAATAAAGTTAAAAAACAAGCCATCTTTTTTGTGATCAATAGGTGCATGTAGGTTATAAATGAATGGAAAAAGCAGACTTTGTATCCATAACAAAATAAATAATTTGTACTGATCTTAGCACTCAAAACTTTGGATACTCTTACATATAGGTACTACATTAATGCATTAACGCAATAAAACCAGTAAAGATGACAGGAGGAACACGGAAGGGGCGACTGTGGACAGCGAGGCGGCGTTGCTCCAGCCGTCGACGGGGTCACTAGAAACAGAAGTAAAGAAGACTTATTAAAAAAAAACGTTATTGAAATTCATAGAGTAAAACCATTTTTAAAACGAACGCTCTCTTCTAGTATCAATGTGTGAATTTATATGCATTGCGGTTATAATGCTTATGTCAGGTCTAACCGAAAACACACTAGAAGAACGTACAGATTAAAGCCTTATTTATACACAGTATAGGAGTTTCACTACATTGCGCGGTTTGACAGATCGATAGAACTCATTATACCCCGGTAACACGCAATGTAATGACACTCGCATACGAGTCTCGTATGTCATGTACAATGCCTTAAGATTAGTTTTACTATATAGTTGAAATTATTTAAAAGGCCGAGTTGTATCAAATTAGTCCGTTCAAAAAGTGACCTGAAAAAGCCCGAAAAGCGAGCTAAACATTAGAAAATGAAGGACGTCCTCTTTTTCATTTATTTTATTGAATTACCCAGTATCGCATTCTTTATATAGGAGCATTGGTCTTATTGGTTGGTATCTTTGGATTAATCCACCTTCTCTTTCTTCTTTTTTTCCTTTAAAGGCACTACACTGATGCGTAGTAAAACTCCTGAAACTTATACAACCTTAAGAGGGCGCAGTACGCTCGGTTCCCCATACAAACGTATTTATGCTCTCATTTTAAAACGCCATGCTAGAATAACATGAAACTTTGTATACACAGTGGGATCCGGCATACCTAGGTCGGAAATTAGTTACTGTTGCTAGAAATTGTAAAAAAAATAGCAGGTTTTTGAGTTTTTTACGGCTTCTATGAAAACCTTAATAATCGTTGTATTTTTTCTCCATTATAATTTCAAGCAACAGAAACTAATTTCCGACCTAGGTATGCCGGATCCCACTGTGTATACAAAGTTTCATGTTATTCTAGCATGGCGTTTTAAAATGAGAGCATAAATACGTTTGTATGGGGAACCGAGCGTACTGCGCACTCTTAAATCGTTTGAAAGTGGATCAAACATACGCTTAGCTTTTGCCCACAACATTTTAGAAAAATAATAACTATTTTTTTTAATCTATTAAATTATTTTAGTCGCGTGCTTAATTATCCACTACCACCACCATATCAGCCGACGGACGTCCACTGCTGGACATAGGCCTCCCCCGATTTCATGAGGGGTAAATGCCATAATCGCCACGCTTGGCATGCGGGTTGGCAATCGCAGTATCTCCACCGCACTCTAGGGATGCTGCTGCCCATCCTCCGGTGGACTTGGACATATCCGGGGTCCCCGGGCTTTAATATCGCTCTCCCATAAAAACTTCACCCGCCTCGCCTCAACGAATTAAGGATGATTCACAGTAGGCCGTTCCGTGTCCGGGCCGGCCCGTTTTCTTCTAGAGAAATACGCCGGCCGTTGCGTTTGCTGTCATAGAAAACGGGCCGGCCCAGACACGGAACGGTCTACTGTGAATCATCCTTTATTTCCGATATAACAACTATCCTAAGCTAAGATGTCCTTTACAGGGCTTCAAATTATCGCTAATCTACTCGTACATGCCAAATCCCATTTGAATCTGTTCTGTAACAGCCAGTTACCTTCGCATTTATAATAGTACTAGTATAGATATAGATATCTGGAAATGATAACTTGGTTGACCTACCCATTTTATGATTTAAGCGAAATGCTGAATTAAGGATGATTCACAGTAGGCCGTTCCGTGTCCGGGCCGGCCCGTTTTCTTCTAGAGAAAAACGTCGGCCGTTGCGTTTGCTGTCATAGAAAACGGGCCGGCCCGGACACGGAACAGTCTACTGTGAATCATCCTTTACACCAATTCTGCAGAATCGACACACTTCGTGTAATCTTTCGACCTTTTTATCTATCTTTATATCTATCAACTGACTCACTCTATTTTATCTTTATATCTATCAACTGACTCAAATGGATAAATGCATCTTTTAAACATCTTTGAAATAAAGAAAGAGGAGGCTCAAGTCAATAAAGGGTTGGCAGCGCGCTTTGGATCCTTCTGGAGTCGCAAATAGGCTTTGGTATCTGGTGTCAATATAAAAGAAACAGAGCCTTATCGTTAGTGGCATAGCGGCGGCCGCGTTCCACGTGGGGTATATGCGAGTTAAGCATCGTCGATCGGGGTCAGTCCTTGGATGGGTGACCGCTTTGAGTGGTTACTAACTGAGCGATGCTGTGCTTTTGATATACTGTTAAGCCGTTGATCCCTGCTGCTGTCTATGTCAGCAGTCGCTAAGCCAAGTTACAGGCCTTCGGGTGGCTTGTTAATTTCTAACAGTCAAGTTGCCCACTCACTTGACATGCCTAATCCCCGTAAATAATTGGTCCGCGCCGGGATTCGAAGCAACGACCTGCATCAACATAACCTTGTTCATGATGACGGCGTACAACATATGGCGCATCAAGCAGGGCGGGCGTCTCTCATCTCAGCACAGCGTCCAGCGCCGGGGACAGCAGGAGGAATATAGGATGATGCACAGTAGGCCGTTCCGTGTCCGGGCCGGCCCGTTTTCTTCTAGAGAAATACGCCGGCCGTTGCGTTTGCTGTCAATGCTGTCATAGAAATCGGGCCGGCCCGGACACGGAACGGTCTACTGTGAATCATCCCTAAAAAGGATGAAACCAAGTTTACTGCAAGAAATCTGTGAGTTTTTCAGAACTTTGTATGGAATATCATTTAATATTTACCGTTAGCTTTTCGGCGAAGGAAAACCTCTTGAGAATTCCTGCATAGATCTGTGAAGTATGTGAACTTCCCGACCCGACTGCGCCTGCGTGGGGACTACTGTACAGCTCAATCCCTCTTATCAGTGAGAGGAAACCTATGCCTAGTTGTGGGACGTACATAGGCTGTTGATTTGTTTTCTAAGATTAACATTGATGATTGATCATTTTTCATTTAGAAATGCTACAGTTGCATTTATTATTATTCAGCTCATCTAAACAGTCTTTGAGATTGTGTTTTGTTTTTTCATTTACACCTATCCATCATGAGATTCTTATTCTTCATGAGCCATCAATTTTCTTTTTTGTTTCGACGCAAAACAGCCAGTGCTTATTCATAATACTGGGAAAGATGAGCTTTAACTAATAGTCATGCTCAAGACAATTTCAACCCTATCACAACTCCACACATTCTTAATTTGAACAAACAATGTAAGTATAAACAGAGTATGTGATGTGAAGAGATTGGTCCAATCTATTTTGTACCCTATCGCTAATGTTATAAGATATGTTTCGGTCATACGCATGAGATATAAGAACTTTTATGTGAAGGGTCGAACAGTGAGTCGTGATACTCGTGATTGTGTTCACCTTGAATACTGTCTTGAATGAATGTCGCAGATTAAGATGTGTGCATATAATAGTTTTGTGATTAACATTACCGGTAACTTTATAAACAAGGATGATTGCAGTACCTACTTTTGCAACATCCATATTAAAATTATAAGTAAATTTTCTATACAAGCAGCGCTAATAGCATATCACGGATATGTTAATACTATTTTTAGATATGGAATAGTTTTGTGGGGTAATTGTTCTGATAAAGACCAATTACTATTAGCACAAAAACGCTGCATAAGAGCAATCTATGGAATTGGTCGAAGGGAATTTAAATTATTTTAATTATTTTTATTGTAATCTTTTTCCTGACACTTATTTAATTTTTTACCACTTTAATTGTAATCTCTTTCATATCATTTATTTTAATAATACATAAGTAGAATTAGACGTATGTACACCTGAAAAGGTAGGGTATGGTGAGTCCACCAGATGTACTGCAACTAGAACTGCAAATTGTCACCCATTTCCAACATACATGAATAAATCATTTCATTTCATTTCATTTCAAATCATTTCATTTCATTTCATTTCAAATCATTTCATTTCATTTCAATGCGAAACTAACTGTCACCTACAGGTTTTAATGAAACTTATTATGGAGATATTTGAGACCTAAGGCCCTTGCCTCTGATATAAAAATATCCTATATCCTTATATTATAGGATATTTTTATATCAGATATCATTCTTTAAAGGGTGAAGGGGGTTGAAGTTTGTATGGGAGAGCAATAACTAAGACAAGCTTAAAATAATTTAATAGAAATTAGTTCTCTAAGGTGATAGCGAGTTCTACTCGGGCGAAGTTGCAAACAAAACCTACATTATTTTGTCTCACGCCTGTACAGCTGCCTGATAGGCAGAGCACATGAAAATTCAGAAAACTGGCTTCCTATTACTTCGGTTCCAAAATTTATAAACGTATATGGATGAAAATAGATTGTCTTTCACTATTCTTCTCATTGAAAATCCTTGATATTATATCTACAATGAGCTAAGTTCATTTATCGCTTTTACTGTAATGTCCTATATCCTAATGCTGGTCATATTAGGTTAAATCATAATCTCCTCCATTATAGTGTTACATAAAAGAAACACACCATTACACATTTATCTTTATTAACATTCAATACAAAAATGTCCCCCGAACCTACTATACATTGCGAAACCTTAACTCGTTCGTTGGATAAATAAATATCGCGTCCAGTCGCCAAACCAGTCTTTCTGGATATTTGAACTATTGCAACGACTACGGCTCATTGTAAACAAGCTCATTCATTATTCAATTTTCATCACGTTCTGAGACCACCTGGTTAATAGGAGTACCAAACCTATTATAAGTATGTCATGTCTATTTTTAGAGAGAACAAAACCGAATTTTCGTACTGGCATAAAAATAACACAGCCAAAATTGAAATCTAGAATGTAAATTCTATCTTCAAACGCCTGGCCGGTAAGAAAAACAGTAAAAACGTCAATAAGACTGGCCAGTACGAAGCAATCACAAAAAAACAAATGCCTACAGAATGCCGATGACGCCGCAAGCGACGCGGCCGCCAGCGTTGCCAGTCTTCCTCGAGTCGGGATGGTCGGAACGTCCGTAGTCGTCGGCCTTCTCGTGGAGGACTACGGCACGACCGAGGATGCCGTGCTCGCCAATGAGGGAGATCTGGCTGTCGACGAAATCGATGCGACCGATCCGAGACTCGTCGAACTGGACGTTGCCAAGGTCGCCGACGTGACGTTCTTCGTCGTTGGGATGTCCGTGCTGTTTCTGAAAATGTTAAATGGGAGAAATTTAGAACAGCTTACCTCTTACCTTACCTTACACCTCTTAATTTTACTATTGTTAAGATATCCTATATGGGCTTAATGAGAGAATTTTAGAACTTCATGGAAAAAACTATCAAGGAAAAGGTATGGCTGACAGTGCATATATTTTAAGAAAAAAAAATGTTTTTAGGACCCTAATTAAAATATCTGACCATCCGAAATATCCGATTTTGACTTAATTCGAAAATTTTAGAACTTTATGAAAAAAATAAACATAGAAACGGTAGCACATGTCGGCAGCGCATATAATTTAAGTACGTAAAAATTTCTTAGGACCATTGTTTTACACATCATTAACACTATCAGACATATCAAAGAGTCACTAGAAGTGTGTTGGTTCCAACTTACATGTTCAGGGTTGAAATGGCCACCCGTGCTCAGACATCCTCCAGTAAGGTCTCCCTTCTCGTGAACATGAAAGCCGTATTGCCCGTGAGGGAGGCCGAGGATGGTGCCTTCGACGCGGACCTTCCCATCATGCTGCTGGGTGAAGGTGATGTTACCCTGGATGTTGGCTGGGTTGTTGGGGTCGCCCAAGCGTGCGATGGCACGGAGTTCGGGAACCTGTCAGAATTACTTGCATACTAAGCTCTCAGACCAAGAAACAACGCTCCGTTTTTCTGGATCTGAGACTAAGAGAAACAGCAAAACAAACCTTCGATTAAGTTTCTTTGGTTGGTCAAAATGAAAACCACTCCTTTATGAAATTGTTTTCAATACTTAAATCTGATTTTGATTATGCCCCGCCTAAGATGACAATTACCAGCAGGCAATTGTGACTGAAATATTTTTTTAAATGGTTGTAAAATATCGCAGCATAAGTACAGTTCTATTGACAAAATGGAGTGAACGTAAAAGTGATTGGCTAAATCTCCAAGCACTTAACCAGTGTTCTGGTGACTTCTACTTTCTAACAATAACATTTGCATCGGTTCTGCTGACACCACGGCTACCAATATTGATTGTTAAGCAGCGTATATTAAAGTACACTTACAGCAGTGACATGTCCATGGTGGGCCGCCACCATCACGACGGAGACCGCTAATAATACGAACTGCTTCATGACTGCTTCTAGAAGAACACATACATAATCATCATCAGCCTATATCCGTCCCACTGCTGGGTACTGCTGGACTGGGCCTGCACAAAAGCTCGAATCGCATAGAGCGGGCACGGCGCGGAGCGGGGAGGAGGCGGTTTTGCATTTTTGATCTTTCCGAAACTGTCGACTGTCGATTACTGCTTCATATGTCACACAAGCCGTCTCCGCTCTACCGCGCGGTGTTTTTCACCGCTAAACCGCCTCCCTCCACCCGCAACGACGCTGCGCCGTGCTTTGTGCGCTTCAAGCTTAAAGAATGTACTCTACGTTTACGCATAGAATGACTAGCACAGAATGCTTCATCAGTCATCACTCTTTGTTATGCCGTTGGGATTCATAATCTTATTGGTTGTTTCCAGTGGCAGATTTATTAAGGCCCCGAGCCTAGTGCGCTCATAATATATTAGAGGCGGCATTGGGGCAGTCAATGGGCGGCGTAGCCATGCCTGGCATATATGGCAATTTGGGAGACGAACGCCCCTTGCATAACGCGAAAAATATGGGGGAAGATTTGTCGCGTGACAACTAGCACAAATGTGGTTCTCAGTTGTAGCTCTCGAAAAAAAAGTACTAGTATAGTTACTGTGTATGTGATAGGAGTAACGTGATTCGTTTTGCAATTGTCAAGAGAGAAGATAGCAAGACCGCGCAACAAAGTTCCAAAATATGTAGCTGAAGTATTATAGATTAGATTAGATTAGATTATTTTATTTCATGATAAGGAATTACAATATAAATTTGCATACATGTCAAAATTATACGAATTGCTATCATGATCGTCATAACAAGGAAAATAAAGGTAATGATAATAATAGCACAATGTCAACATAGGTAAAATAATATAAACAATAAAATGTAAAAAGAAAAACAAATGCATCTTCCATTTGGAATCGTCAAGCCAGTTAAAAAATAATTAATGTCCATATAAATACATTTAAAATTAAATTGATTCAATACAAACATCAGTAATTATTATTTACATGTCCATATCCATATACTCTTTAACAGAGTATAATGGATTTTCCAATAAAAGGTGTTTCAGGCGGCGTTGAAATGCTTCGTCAGATGGTTCAAGTCTAAGATCAGCGGGCAGTCGCTCGTAGTACGTAGGCTCAATGACACGTGGATACTTGCCTGCAAGTGCCATGCGACGGGGAACTGTTCTCAAATGCCCTGTGCGGCGGAGTGTTTTGCCAATCACATTTACTCTATTAAAATCAGAAAGATTGGTCCTTACGAACATTATAATTTCGAATACATAGAGAGAGTAGCGTGTCATATACCATGTCTTGAAAAGTGGTTCCTACATGAAATTCTGGATTTTGCTCCGATCATCGCACGCACGGCACGTTTCTGCATGAGCAGAACTCTGTTGGCATCCGTTGAGTTTCCCCAGATGAGTGTGCCGTACGACATCAGCGAATGGAAATGGGCAAAATAAACCTGCTTCAAGGCATCATCGGAGATGATTGGCTTTAACTTACGTAAGGCAAAGACTGCACTACTCAATCTATCGCATAATTTGTCCACATGGCACTTCCAGTTAAGATTAGAGTCCAGAGTGAAGCCAAGGAACCTACATTCATCACTTATCGGCATAGGGCTGTTCGCTACACACGGGGGAATTGTAATTTTGCGGCCTGTGAAGATATACGAGTATCAATAATATAATATATGCTTTATCTGAACATTATTTAAGCGGCTATAAAGAAGCAAGAAAAAGACCGGTTGGCGCTAAATTAACTCTTTTGGGGAACTTAGTGGCCGGCGACCCAAGAGATTAACCTGTTCTTTGCCGTCTTTTAAATGACCAGTTTTTTTTGCTCAAATTTAAGTAGATTTTGTATTCTTACAAAATCTACTCACTCATTTTGTCGCGCGTGGATGCTTAGTAGATCGGTGTGATAGGTTGTAATCAAAACGGACCATTATGTCATAAAGCTAAACAATGAAATTTTATATTGTGATTGGATTATTTTTTCGTTAAAGCGGCCAAAATATCACTACTAATTCAGGAGCAATATCGATTTTTTTTGTAAAAATAACGGCCAAACTTCTTTAAAACAACATTTCTTTACTATTCCGCTTGAAGAATCTAATGCAATAGAATATTATTTTATTCTAGAAATTGTATCATGGAATTCGATAAAGCCACGCCTGATGCCATTAGTAATACGAGTAAGTGTGTATTGTTGTAAACAAAGCAAACCAAAGAATTATTCATGAATCTACAAAAGTTTCAGATATTTTCTGAATAGCCCGTTTCTTTCATAGCTTTCAAAAATCATCTTTCTATAGATATACCAGACCGGAATTGATATGGCGTGAAGAAAATTTTGTCAGTGCTTCTATTCAACAGGGACACTATACTTCCTAATTAAATGAGAGCTCAACAAAGCTTAGGTAACTAATTAGTTAAGCTTAATGCGTGCAATTTCTTTTCTATACGTTAGAATAGTAAGACACTTGTATGAATCTGAGCATCTATCTGTCGTTAAAACGTGATTTCGTCATCTAATTGAGTCTTCTAGATAACAACTTTCCACCCATCCCTCCATTAAATGGGGAAGTGATGAAGCGATAGCTCCCGGGCTGAATATACTCAAGACTCAGCTCCTTAAGCCCTTATGTAGCCCCTTTGGTAGGTGTTATTAACTGGGCCAAGTTTCAGCGTATAGTCAAAAAGTATAAGATTCCCAAATAGAATAATAATATAGCCATAGCACACCAATTAACACATCAACTGGTCTTATTAGAGAACAAACCATTTGGTACACCTTAAAACGTAATAAGTTTGTGTCAATAAGTCTTCAACAATCTTCCTTTATAAATGCTACATGAAACTAAATTTAAAAATAAGTTACGGAACTGGCTCATTGACAGCGTTGTTTACAGTGAAAACGATTTTTCTATTATAAATTACATAGATTCCTCTTATGATTTTATTTTTTATTTTTAGTAATTAATTCTGCTCTCGTTTTAAGTATAAATAATATTGTAACTGGCAACTGTTGTCTATTAATATTTGTCAATCTTATTTACGTACACAACTATACAATAAACTTTTCAGCTTACTGATTTCTAAAATGACATTTTTGGTACAGATTTTTATTCCCGACTTTACGTTTTTTCTCTCGCTGCAAGGGTTCGAATGAGCTCAAACGAGACCGGTTTATCTTTTGTTGTTGGGAAGTTGCTATGGCCACCTTCTGTCTCCACCATCAGATCAGCTCGGTTGTACCACAATATTGCAATGTCACCGAACTTACATAACAGAAGTATGCCAAATTTCAGCTCCGTCGGTTGAGAATAACTGCTTTAAAATTCAGTTGCAAAGTTTTGACCCGAGCACACATTAACTGAACTGCTGACAACATAGAAAAGTTGGAAAAAACCCCCGAAAATCAATATATCAAAAACGGCTAATCCGATTTTGATAAAACATGTCTGAGAACCATAGCTGGAAAACCTGCTTTCAAATAAAAAAACCGCATTCAAATGGTTTTACCCATTTAAGAGCTGCGATTTCACAGACACACGCATGTACACATGTTAAACTTATAATTATAACACCAGACATTAACAAGTAAATTTTTAACAAAAAAACACCGACTCCAAACTTTGCCAGACCCCATCCTCTTGGTTCATAATTTGAGGAATTCATTAGATTTTTCCAAGATCCCGTCATCAGATCCAGACTTGGTGACAATGGGACCAACTAAAAAGCACACCCATTCAAACAAAAAAAGAATTTTAGAAAGCGGTCCACTAATCTCCGAGTAATCGGTGAATATAAATTAAAAAAAAAGATATTCCGACGAATTGAGAACTTCCTCCTTTTTTGAAGTCGGTTAATAAACAAGTAACTACTCTAGTGTGAAGTTTACGAAGTCGGATGCCTTAATTTGTGATGTAAACAAAACACAATCACTTTTTGTTGACGATCGTCAATTGTTTGTTAAGATTTAACGACATGGGAAGATATTACTAGACTTCATTTTGCGAATTACATTTATAAGTCCCACGGTACTAAGACAGTCCCTTGGGAAAATAAGATTACTATTAAGGGAAAATTATAGCTCTATGATGTGCAACATACGAGCAAACTGCACATAATAAGGTAGGCGTAATTATAGAATTCTCGCGACCATCAGCTTTGCGATACCCATTATACATCCGAAATCGTTATGTAAATATTAATGGTTCTTGTATTTTAATCTGGTTATTTATAAGCATTTTTGTATCTTTATTATTATGATGACATAACATGGGAATTGTCAAGCATTTGATCAGTGAAACAGGAACGTTTGTATTATATAAGAAAACCTTAACAGTTTTTATGCCACTCTACTATGAACAAATTAATGTGGTGAAATATGAGACTTATTACGCCAAACATACGAAACAGTGTATAATAAAAATATTTAGGTACTGAGTAAAAATAACAACAATAATATTATTTCGATACACATACATATCTCATGTTGTCAACACCCCAAAACAGTTCGAATCTACGAGATTTCTAATTTTAATTATCTATGAGAGAATACTTTGAAACCCGTATTTTTCACTCAAATCACTATAGTAAAGTAATTCTACTCCCCGTCAATACGAAACAAAAAATATCGCATACAATACTGGTCTGTGTCCCCATCAGGAACCTAGCTAATCAGAAGCTATCGGCTATATGACGTTTTAGTACATTTCGGCCATAAAACGTTTATACGTATCGTGATAGATAGGCAGAGCTAATGAACTTTAGTATTTAGCTAACAAATATCACACAAACAAAATATAATCAATAATAAATACGACTTACCTCTCTGAGATCACAGCAAGAATGACTGGTTTAGTACCACATGACTGGCTCCCTACACATTAACGCTGACCGTTATACCAAGACCCCTGTTGCTTTTATCTAATTAAAGCAATTGGTATCATAATAGCGAGAGTAGGGGGCCTCAGGCGATTGGTCGGTGGACCGGTCTATCAATGAGCTCAGACTATTTTGTTGCTGCAGTTTTCCTCGACGCAAGGTTCTTTAAATGGCATTCATTTTGTTTTTTAGTTTGTTATTGAGGAAGACGACTTGACAAATTACGACGACATCTAAGTACAACAACAGTTATAGTTATCTTAAGGCAACTGTAGGCTCCCAAATTTATGTCTTACTCGTTCGCTATGCCGTGCTAAATTTTAAAACAATTGAACATTCCCAAAACGAATGATTACTGGATGTGTGAGCTGTATAATGTAGAACCCGAATTTTTTATTTATTTTTTTTCTTCAAAGTAAAAAAAATGAATCTACTAAAAGTTCTATAGGTATTTGGTACGGAGATAGTTTGAATACCGGGGAATGACATATAGGATAGTTTTTATCCGGAAATTATCCCCTAAGGGACACCAATGGGAGGCAGAAGTTTGTATAGAGGTACAAATAAACGAGTCCTACGCGGACGAAGTCGTGGGAAAAAGCCCGTAGAACGAGTGAAACGAAGGTCTTCCTTTCAGCTTCGACTACTATGCATTCGTATATCCGGACTGTTCTCCTCTACATGACGCATTTCTCAGCAGATTCTCGTGAAATTTCGTGAGCAGATTTGATACATAATTGTATAGAATTTCTTTGTCGAGTCAGTTTTTGGAAATTTAAAAAGTTGGTGAAAACCGTTTGAGAATACGTTCAGTAGTTTTTGAGTTTATTGTGTACAAATTACAGACATACAGACAGGCAGACGCGGGGCACTTTCTTTTACCTAATTATGTAGTGATAATGGACAAATAAATTAATAAAGCAAATAACTTGCGGTTAATAACTTGCATTTAGTTGTAAAATAGATAAGAAATGGCTGTATAACTGTTGCCAGCGCAGTCATTAATAACTAGTGCATGAGATAAATCATTACACAAGATGACGAAATTAAATCTGGTTATACATGACAGTTGGGCTCTTGCCGGTTGATTAAATACAGGTACAATCAACCTATTTGTATTCTGGGCGACTTTGTACCTTGTCACAGTGACAATAATATGAGATCTCTAACAGCTTTCATATTGATTTTCACTGTGACTAGGTACGAAGTGGCCCAGAAATCAATTTGGTTGACTGTACAGTCAAGGAAATTGACGCGCGTACCCTCCGCGTACCATTTTCGCTCTTGTCTCCATGACAATGAGAGTTAAAAAAAAAAACAAAACTTGATATGACTTTAGGAGAAACAACCACCAAATATACGATTATGATAATTGATAAGTCATCAGCCATTATAAAAGTTCTTAATTTAGTTACATAACTAAGATCTTTTCCCTCATTGGTCCGGTCCCATAAACCGAGCAGTTCTTCGAGTGTCCAGCGGCCATATTAGGCATGTTTACACGTATGTATGTAAATGAGTTTGGTGGACGATAACTCGTATATCGTCGATCGGAAGTATTTGGACCAGACATATTACAATACAACAATACAATTACTCTTTATTGCACATATCAATTAAAGGTAGTACTCGTACGTAATAACAATAAGTAGAGGCAAACAAAAGGTGGTCTTATCGCTAAAGAGCGATCTTTTCTAGACAACCTTTGGGTAGCGGAAATCATATCTAATAATTATATAAGTATGTATATCGTCGCCTAGTACCCATAGTACAAGCTTTGCTTAGTTTGGGACTAGGTCGATTTGTGTAAGATTGTCCCCCAATATTTACAAATATTAAAAAAAAAAAAATTACAATTCGCAGTACGAGCCCGTGCAGAAATAATTTATGAAACCTCCTAATAATTACCACAATTTTATACTATATACATACGAATTAGTGAAACAACAAATACCAATATAGATTCCTCATGATCATGAATCTCGTCAAAAGAATTAACATTAAGTTCTATAATCACCCTTTTTAAAAAGGTGACCCAAGGTGAAGGTCTCCGCCGAGTTATTTTCGACCTCTATAACGGTCACGGTTAAATTAAAATATCAGTATATTAACTTACACAACATATATAACGGGCGAGAGAGCGATCTAAATTCGGAGTGTAATTAAGTCCACAAAACTTTATCGCGATACTCCGATTTTTTCCTTTCCGACTCTGACAAAAAAACCGGTCAAGCGAGAGTCCGGCTCACACACCGAGGGTACAACGATCGTGTGCCCATCCCGAAGTGACGAATCGTGTACTCCGAAATTTACCAAGGAAAAATATGAAATTATTACATTACCTTGATATGATTATAAATTTGATAGGAAAAATGTATGTATATATCTGTATCCAGATTTTTTTATCATAAAAATCATTAGTTATTTAAACTCGTATAGGAGTATGCTGAAAATACCTTGCGCAGGGCAGGTTGCACAGCGATCTCATTGGTTTATTTTATACTCTAGAGTCGCTTGCAAACCGCTCGCAAATCGCCAGTGCGATAAGGCCCTATGAAGGCTATGAATCACAAGTTACTGAATATTCCGCAAACTAGTCTTGAAATATACCTTTTTACACGCTTTTATTTAACTTACCCTGCTAGTTACTATTACTATGTATGTTGTGTGGTACAAATATTGCAACTGAATTTTAGACCAGTTATCCATCAACTGATTGACCACAAAATTTGGCATAGGTACCTACTTATTTTTCTTCTTATGGTTTGGTGACAATGCAATATTATGATACCACCGAGCTGATACACAATATAGTTAAATCCGTTGTGTTTGGGCTCATATAAGGAACCGTCTCAACGAGTAATCAAATTGTGGAAAAAGTCAATAACAACTTGTACCTACCAAAAATGAAACTTAAGACAAGAATAATCAGCCTTCTTAAAATTATGCTCGCCCGTGCTGTAAAATCTGTGCCCATGCCTACAAGTCCTACAGAACACTTTAACTCTAGCCCATGTTTTTAAGAATAAGAATGAGTTTATTGCCTTCAACAACAAAAAATATCGTTAACAATTTAATACCATACAGAAAAAAAGCTAAAAAATGCAAAATACGGTCTAATTTAAAACAAAACACAGTTAAACTACTGCATAAAATAAACGAATGAAAAAAAACTAAAAACAAATTACGGCAAAAAGAACACATTCAGCGACTGCTAGTGGCCCATGAATACCTACATGACCTACTATTCCTAGAATTTATGTGTGACATAAGGAATTCGTTTTTCTCGCTCTTGCATACTTGATAGTAAGCTTATGCTTTAATTCTGATGTAAACGTGCTAGCTACTGGTGATAATACTTTAACTGTGTCAGTAGACCCAGTACCATGAAACCGGCTCCGGTACAATTTGCGATTAGCTAATTTAGGTAGGTTCTTGTTGTTGGCAATTAACTAAGATCAATAGCGAAATGTGAAATACGTTAAACTCTATTCTGATTGATGATTTGTTACACAATACAAGAATTTTTTAGTCTACAGTTCTTTGAGTCTACAGCGGCTATGTATGTATGTATACAGGGTGGAAATTATTTATGGGCTCTGGAGGGGAACTAACTTAAAACGATGAGATAGCTCAATTTGCTGAAACAGTCTTTTTTTTCTTCTACTCGTAAGCAATAAAACTGCATTCATAGATCTTTGAAAAATATACAGTCACCAAAACACAACGCTTTTTTGTCTTTTTGTCCAAAAATGTAGGCTGCCAATTGATGCCAATCGATCCTATTGCCATAAAGGATCGAAAACTTCCTACCGACCTAGTCTTAAGTAGAGCATAAGAGAGGTCACAAATAAAAAAAGAAGTTTCATACAATAAATATAGGAATTTCTTTTACCAAAAATCTGTAAATGCAGTTTTATTGCTTAGGAGAAATAAAAGAATGTTTCCATCTCAACGTCATAAGCTTACAACCTGTATATAACTGGGGTAATAATTTACAGAGTTTTTCTGATCTAGTTTATGAAAAAATCACTAAATTAATTTTAATTTGGCTGATTGAGTATTACCATGAGAAAGAAATCGAGGAATATTAGACACCGCCGGCGGGATAATAGGGATGTTGGCACTACCAGACAAGTAAATAAATTTGTATCTTTTATATTCTGTTTTAATTTTGTTACATTGTAATTTTTTCGCAAATTTATTAAAAAACGTCGTTCGATATACGTGCGGAAGTCTCATTTTCACTCGTCCCGTCACCCGTGTCTTGACCCTTGCTCTGACACCTCGGGAGTATTCTTTGATCTGTGCCTCGGGGCTCGTATTTTCACTCGTCCCGTCACCCGTGTCTTGACCCTCGCTCTGACACCTCGGGGCTCGTACAAAATGACAAACTTTCCGCACTTGTATCTGTAGGAGTTTCTCCTGATGATGGGGATGAACTGGATAATCTTTACTGAGGGAGCATACGAATATAAATAATGTTAACACTTCAAGGATTGTTGCCGAACTGAATTTTATTCAATGACTTCTGTCGTTTATATATTCTTTACAGCCATAGACATGATAATAAATTACAAACTATAAGGGCAGCAACACACTTCATTACAATAAGGCGTTGCACACATGTTCTCCAACATCCTCCACAGCCAAAGGAAAAGTAATACCTTTACTATTTTCGTAGGTACATTTTACGACTGTAAACAGTGACCTCATAAATCTGGAATAATTAATTTAATTTTAATAATGACTAATGACTTTGGAGAGATATGCTGTGAACATGGTAACCGAATATTACATTATTGGTTATTCAAATCATTAAACCTTAATCACATAAATTACTTTATCGCTAATAAGTAATAGTTTAATAATATGCCATATGTATATTATCATTCTTTTCAACTCATATCATATATGACATAGTAATAACAATATGAGAATAAAACTAAAATACAGGTAGGTATTCAAGTTTCCTAAAAATATTCGTATTACATATTTAATGTCACGTAAATAAATATGTAATTAATGTAACATTATAAATATTATTTGATGTAAAGTAATCAAATAATACATATTATGCGTAAAAGTCAAGCAGTGAAACGTTACGGCAGACAGGGAGAGCTCTCAGAATTTATTATCGTCAAACATCGTATCTAGCTGGAAGTTTAATTATTCTACCTGTACGTGTCGTTCTTGTCACCGTAGGCTCTTCCGGTGAGGTCTCTGACCTCTGAGTAGTACTGCTAGGGTTGATAACAATTTTAAACTTCTTACCAATTGGATCGTTTGTGTTCGCTTCCTGCTGTCCCTCCACCTCAGAAGAAGAAAGTTCCAACCTATACAAACGCTGAATTGGCCGAGTCTTAAAACCCACTGACGTTTTTACTTGAGCTGTTCTAATTATGCCATCATTACCAATAAATGTTTTGACGACTAATCCTAATGGCCACTTGACTCTTCTTTCGTCACTTCCTAAGAGGACAATATCACCTACTTTTACAGTGTCTTGCTGACTCGTACCATTCTGCACTAAAGTGGTAAGATACTCATTCTTGAATCTTTGCTTAAAATCTTCTCGGAGCTTCTGTAAATACCGTAGACGTAAGTTGAGACTTGTTCTATCAATCTGATCGATATCGGTTACATCAGACGGGTGTACCTGGAGGAAACACGATGGTGTCAATGGTTCTAATGAGTTACCAGTGTCATCTTGTACGTACGTCAATGGACGATTGTTGATAACTGCTTCACAGTCGCAGATAAGAGTCTCCAACTCTTCATATGACACTACTGACGTGCCTAAAACTCGTCTCAGTAAACCTTTTAATATCTTAATTAAGCGTTCGAAGAAACCTCCCCACCAGGCTGCTGTGGGTGCATTCAGTTTCCACTTAATACGTTGTATCGATGAATATTGTTGTACCTCATTCCAATCGATGTCATTCAGTAGACTTTTCGTGCCTGTGAAATTACTTCCATTATCCGAAATCATTACGCTGACACGTCCTCGACGCGCTGTGAAACGGCGAAAGGTTCTCAGGAATGCTTCAGTCGACAACGATTGTGTCAGTTCTAAATGTACTGCTCGGTAAACGGCACATGTGTAGAGCACGATCCAGCATTTCTCACCGTTCCGTAAGTATAAGGGTCCCGTCAGATCAGCACCTGTCACCTGGAAGGGGGCTGTTAAATGTACGCGTTCTATAGGCAGCGGAGCTGTCGGTGCTCGAGCAGCCTTAGATCTGTGCCTCTTACATATAATACACTTGCTTATTACAGACTTCACCAGAAGGCGTACTCCTATGATCCAGTATTGTTTCCTTAGATTGGTTATCATTGTATCGGCGCCTGTATGCAGAAGCTGTATGTGACGCTGTTCTACCATTCTTCTGATGATGATATTTTTCCCTGGAACTATCACGGGTGATTTCGTACATTCTGGAAAATCACTAAGAAGTAGTTTTGTTCTTACTTTCATTAATTTATCTGTATCGTCATAGTATATCTGTATGGATTTTCCACATTGTTTCTCTATGACTTGTCTCTCTTCCTGTTGAATCATTATAAGAATTTTCTTTTCAGCTTCGTCATATTCATCACTGGTAATTTTACCGTTTTTCTTGTCATTCTTGTGACGAACGTTGTAAAGAAATCTCAAAATCCATGCTGTCATTCTGACTATTTGTAAATAACTCGAAAAATAACGTGATAAACGTTGTGTAAAAGTTTGTTCACAAAATGTGTTCGAGTTACATGTGGTATTTATATTCGTATGCTCCCTCAGTATTGATTCTTTATTTGCGACTTTCTCTTCCACTACCAGTTCAGATCGTGGCCACAGTTCTTGCCGTTGTAACAGCCAGGGTGGACCTTCCCACCAGCGTACTTCCAATAGTTGACGTGCATTGCAGCCTCTGGACGCTAGATCTGCCCAGTTTTCTGTGCCTGGAATATGATACCAATTGTCTGTGTTAGTATTTGGTCTTATTTCTCTAACACGATTCCCGACGTAGGTATTCCATGGTAGTTCTCGCTTTATCCAGCATAACGCTACTCCAGAATCACTCCAACAGAACTCATCGCAGTTCTTTAACTCAAGGTTATCTCTAGCTTCTCTCATTAATCTTGACCCGATGAGCGCCGATAACAACTCAGCTCTTGGAATTGTAATTTTCTCTGGAGGTGTTATTCTTGACTTGGCAGAGACTAATCGAACAGTCACATTACCTCTATTTTCTGATCTGAGGAAGACACATGCAGAATATCCATCCTTACTGGCGTCACAGAACATTTGGAGGCTTGTGGTGCAGTTCTCGAGAGCCTCTGTTGAAAGTCTCCGTTGCAACCTGCAATTGTTCAAACATTCCAGATGTTCATACCAGTTTTTGAATTGGGTTAAAATATCCATTGGCAATTCCTGATCCCAAGAAACTTCCCTGTTCCAGATTTGTTGTAAAATTAGTCTTGGAACTAATGTTATAGGGCAAGTAAAACCAATAGGATCAAATATCTTTTGTGTCAGAGACAGTAAGTTTCTTTTTGTTATTTTATTTATGTCAGTATATGGTATCATTGAATTTAAATTACAGTACAATTCATCTGTAGCTGTGTCCCACAGCAATCCTAACACCGAAATCACTGTCATTTTAGTTTCATTGATCTGCAAAGGTGCTGTGACCCACTGTCTCAGATCGAACTTTCCTTCATTCATAATTTTCTTAGCTTCATGAATGAATATTTGAGTTTGCTCGGTAGAATCTAAACTAGTCACTAAATTATCTACATAAAATGACTTGCCTAGTAAATTGGCTGTTGTTTTGTAATCTGTGACTTGATTAAGGTGGTGCGAAATGGTTGCAGATAAAAGAAATGGACTTGCAGTTAAACCAAAAACCACTCTGCGGTGTCTATACACCTTAATGTCATCACATGATTCATTTTTCCACCAGAGAAATCTCAAATAGTCACGGTCTTGAGGTGTCACTGATATCTGCAAAAATGCCTTTGCTATGTCCGCTGTAATGCCAATGCATCCTTTACGGAATCCGATTAACAATTTGGGTATTCTATCTAGGAAATTAATGCCTTTTTCTAAACACAAGTTTAATGACAAACCATGTTTATCTCTTGTTGATGCGTCGTATACTGGGCGAGTCTTCGTTGTAAGACTAGCCTCTTTAAATACAGCTCTATGTGCTAAGTAATGTACTTTATTCTCATCCCTTTCTGTTTCAGGCACCTCTTCTATAATACCGGCTTGCTCCCACTCACTAAAGACATTATTATAATCTTTGAACTTACCGCTAGATTTTAACTTCTTTGAAGTAGTCTCTAGCCTGCGCATGGCGAGCTGCCGGTTGCTCTGAAGAGCGTCGTGGCCAGTCTTCCAAGGAAGATGCACCTCGTACCTGCCCTCCGAGTTGATCAGGATGTTTTCTTCAAAGTTTGACATCACTTCTTCCTCCTTCTGCTGTTTAGACTGCACCTGTGTAGTGTCATTAATGCCTAGCAACTCTAAGTCCCAAAAGTTACTTATACTTTGTGAGCAAAATAAAGATGTCACTACATTGTTGTTAGTTATATTTATTTTACCCTGTAAAGTCCAACCTATTTTCGTCTTAATGGCAGTTAAACCATTTTCTAAATTGATGAATAAGTTGGTTAATAATGCCCCTGAATAGTCGGCTCCTATCAGTAGGCCTATGTCAGAGCTCTCACTATCTGACAATTTTATGTTATGTTTATTTAACAGTCTCATTAAAGACTCATGTGATTCGTTCACTTTGGGAACATTTTTACATACGCACACCTGCTCTAAAGCTGACATATTGTATTTAAATGTGCTATCAAGACTTTCAATAGTAAAATCATACACATTATATTTTTTAAAGGATACAGATACTCCTCCAAACAGTGAATGGCTCAACTCTTCATTCCCTGCGACTGGTAGTCCAAGTTTCTCTGCTATCTCACTCTTGATATACGATCGCTGTGAACCGCTGTCAAATAAAGCGCGAACTGTTGCCGTTTTCTCTCCCCGACGAATCTTCACAGCAACTGTTTGTAGTAGAGTTGTTGTCTTCAAGCTGTTCTGAGAGAGGTTCTGTAGTACAAGTTCAGCTTTATTCTTCTCTGGTTCCGTAGATTTAAATGATAGCTTACTTTCAGAAGGTGAATGTACTCCAGTACACATGACAGTCGAGTGTCGTTGCCCACAAACATAGCACTTGACAATGATTTGCATATTTTTCGCATGATGTCCAATCTTCAAGCATAAGGCGCAAGCTCTCTTCTTCTTCAGATGTTCTCTTCTGTCATCTAAAGACATCTTCGCTATCTTGTAGCATTCAAGGCTTTGATGAGTAGCTTTGTCACACCATACACATCTTGCTGATGATTCATTATGTTTGAAGTCCTTGACATTAACAGAAAGACAGGCTGCAGTTGGTCCATATGCTTTCGAACATTCCGGGGTGAAATTAGACTTGGCCATTGCCACTCGTTGCTCACTCTCTATTTCTTTCTTGAGAAATTTTAATAAGCAGTTCAACATGTCGTCACTGGTATTGGGTCTTAAACGCTCCCATGCTCTTAATGTTTCAGACGGAAGGGCTGACTCTACCATTGGCAGTAGAAAGGCGGAAAATTTATCTTTTGTCACTCCTAGAATTTCTAAAGATCTCAGACTGCTATTGAGCTTGTCGTATAATGTTGTCAATTCCCTTTCAGGGCTATTGTCTAAAATGATGGCAAGGAGTTCTCTAACATATGCTTGTATTAATAAGTCATCTCTTGCATACCTGTTTTTTAGATCCTGGATACAGGCGGTGTAGCTATCGTTTGTCAACGGGAAGCTGTTGACGAAACGTTGTACTTCTGTGTCCGGTTCCATCATTTGATATAAATACTGCATTTTGTCAATATTGTTGATTGTGTTGTCTGTATCTATTTTGTTGAAGGAGCCCCAGAAATTCAACCAGTTCTTGATATTTCCATTAAATTTCTTGAGTTCTAAAATTGGCAGTTTGACATTTCTTTTGTTTTCGCCTTCATTTGTTTTCCTTGCTGACGCTCGGGAAAATTCCCTTTGTTCCAGATATGTTTGTAGAATTGCGAATTTATTTTCGTATTTTCCTGAGCCCTCGATCTCTTCCTCTAGGTCTTTTTCAACCCAGTCAGGTATCTCGAGTATCTGCTGCTTAATTTTCTTGTTCAGCTCCACTAGCTGGACATATTCGTTGCGCAGCAGCTTGAAACAGGCTTTTATCTCGATCTCGCATTCCTTTTCCATGGTTCCTGGAACTTCTTCGCATTCGAGCAATTTCTCTAAGGCGTTCACTTGTTTTGTGAAGTGTCGTCGTATGACGGATCGTTCCTTCTTGAGATTTTCCATCTTCTTATTATTTCATCCGCTTCTTATGTCACGGTCGCCAGATGTAGGAGTTTCTCCTGATGATGGGGATGAACTGGATAATCTTTCTTTACTGAGGGAGCATACGAATATAAATAATGTTAACACTTCAAGGATTGTTGCCGAACTGAATTTTATTCAATGACTTCTGTCGTTTATATATTCTTTACAGCCATAGACATGATAATAAATTACAAACTATAAGGGCAGCAACACACTTCATTACAATAAGGCGTTGCACACATGTTCTCCAACAGTATCGAAATGTACTATTCCTAAATGGCCCTGGACGAATCCGTGAATACAAGCGCGAGTACTACACAGTTTATTTATTATTTGATTTATTGAAACTTTGTTGCAAACAAATAAGGTCAACAGAGCCAAAGACGTCAATGTGGGTATTGCGTTCTCAAACACAGTACTTCAGTACTACTTTTTTAGCCCTCTATTTGAAAAGTTGGGAACTACGGATTTCAAAATAGAAGTCTACAGTGGCTCTTATGTACTATGTTTGTGTTAAACCTAAAAAAAATATGACTAGAGGCAAGTCCCCTGGATGTGACAGTCTCAGCGTGGAACATTTGAAATATGCGGGGGGTCATTTGCCGAGAGTTTTGTCTATGTTTTACTCGCTTTGTCTCAGTCATGTATACTTACCTAATGAACTGATGGATACCATTGTGGTGCCTATAGTAAAAAACAAGACTGGAGATATCGCTGACAAATCGAACTATAGACCAATCTCTTTAGCAAATATCCTAGCCAAGGTTCTGGATAGCATGCTTAATGCTCAATTGGATGAATATCTCCACTTTCAAGACGGTCAGTTTGGTTTTAGACCTGGTTTATCGACCGAAACTGCTATCTTGAGCCTTAAGCATGCTGTGCGTTACTATAATGAGCGTAGCACCACTGTGTACGCATGTTTCCTAGACCTCTCTAAAGCATTTGACTTAGTCTCGTACGATGTCTTATGGAAGAAGATGAGGGATAGGAACGTACCAGTGGAAATTACTAGTATGTTCCAGTTCTGGTATGCCAATCAGAGGAATAGTGTAAGATGGGCTGGCGAACTGTCCGATTCGTACGGGTTGGAATGCGGGGTGAGGCAAGGGGAATCGTCTCCCAAGCTCTTCAATCTATACATGGACGAGCTCATCGGGGAGCTCAGCAGCACACGTATCGGATGTCATGTGGACGGTGTCTGTGTGAACAACATCAGCTACGCGGATGACATGGTGCTTCTGAGCCCTTCGGTGAGTGCGCTAAGACATCTTACAAGAATATGCGAATCCTATGCATCCCGACACGATTGTGCTACAATGTGCATAAAAGTGAGTATTTGATCTTTAAGGCTGCTGGTAAGCGTCCTGAAAAGATACCTGAGGATTTGCCAGCTGTTACCCTAAATGGCGCTCCGCTACGGAGGGTATTCAGTTTTAAGTATCTGGGGCATTATCTTACCGACGACCTTAAGGATCAAATGGACATTGAAAGAGAACGGAGGGCACTGGCAGTGAGAAGTAACATGTTGGCCCGCAGGTTTGCTCGTTGTTCCAATCCAGTTAAAATTACGCTTTTCAAAGCGTATAGCCAGAGCTTTTACACGAGCAGCTTGTGGCTTAACTGTACTCAACAATCGCTCAGTGCCCTCAAAGTCCAATATAATAATGGATTTAGGGCGCTATTGCAGCTGCCCCGCTTCTGTAGCGCATCTCTAATGTTTGCTGAGGCTCACACGGATGGGTTTGATGCCATCATGCGAAAGAGAGCCGCCTCACTGGTGCGTAGAATGCGGAGCAGCTCCAATAAAATTTTGGTTATGTTTGCCAGCAAACCTGACTCCCCCATATACATTCGTGTCAATAATTTGATGATTAGTAGTCATAACTGACTGCTAATCGTCAAGTTGTTGACAGAAGTTATTAATTTTATAATTAAAATAGTTTTTAAGTTGTAATTCAAGTCACTAACACTAGTTTTATAGGATACCTATTTGTAATTATTACTAACCAATGGATCTTAGTTATCCGAATAAAGAATTATTATTATTATTATTATTAAAGGGCTCCATACGTTTTTCATCGATTTTTGACGAGTTTTGAGTTGATATCCCTCCGTCAAAACTAAATATATATTTATGGCACCAACGATTATCGGTTCTTCAATTCTTTGTCTACATTTTCAAGAGCCGAATTTGGAAAAAAATAATACTTATTTTTTTATGATTTATTCAAAAATGGTCCAAACAAAATCTATTTTTGATATAAGTATGTAGTTTATGCACTTATATATATGGAATGTACACATAACTGTTCCTTATTTACGTCTCTCAAAACGTAAGAGAGATTTTTATATTTAACTTATTGTCACAAAAGTTACGTCCCAAAAACGTCTCCTAACTGATTTTTTGGCCTAAAATTGCCGAAGTTTGCTACCGTATATCTCGAAAACAGTGAGTTTTGAAGAAAATGTGACATACTATTTCGGTAAACTTAGTTGTTCTTAATACGATAAGCCATAAAAAACACGAGAAAACGGAGAATTTGAGATCAAAGTTCATTGGGACATAGGAGCCCCTTAAAGGACGCTTTTTACCCATTAACGCCTTTGTCCCGGTTGACGTACTCGTAGGTACAAATGGCGGATGTAATGCTCCATGGCATTCTCTACCAGTCAGAAATAGGGCCTAATAGAAACTTGCATACAATTCGAGGGGAAACCACTAGTTTATAGAAATCTAGGGTATAGTCACTCCCTTTATATACTACATTGTAATTATCACAATGGCAGGGCGTCGTTTTTTATGCAAATTCTTGCATTATGTGGGGACAATGCATTGTATGCACTTAAAGTGTGAGTCATTGCGCTGGTTGATATTTAATTAAGTTAGGATTTTAAATAATAACTACTTTATAATGTTAGATTAAGTTGTTTTTTGTATTTCAAACACAATTGACATTGTTATTGAATAAATAAAAAAATGTATTGAAGTATATACATATATGTATATCCATATATATGTAGTAAATATATCGTCGTCTAGTACCCATAACACAAGCCTTATTGAGCTTAGTATGGGACTAAGTAGTTCGATTTGTATAAAAAAAATGTCCCCTAATATTTTTGTATATACTTAGGTATATTTTTTATTTTTTATAAGGGGACAAATTTATACTAATCGAACACTAGTCCCATAGTAAGCCCAATAAGGCAATATAGGGCATAAGCCCTACGAAACAAAAAACCAAACCCAGAAGCAAAAGAGGACACTAAAAATGTAATTATAGAAAATATTGCGTTTTTTTCTAAATCAGATATAGTCGTAGATATGAATCTAAATAGGAAAATCCACAAATATCCAAATACTGAGGAAAAAATTAAAAAGTCCACTTTTGTGTGAAAACGGCCATATGCATTAGCATTCGCGCGTATCTGTGAGAGCGAGAAGCGCCGATACTCCTAGGGTTTTACAAGTAACGGGTTCAGAGTACCTAATAGCAGGCAATTTGCCGACTACATATTCAATAAGTTATGTTGACTGTTATTGTATACGATTTTACGGTCACTAACGGATCTAACACGCAATAGGGTCGCGCTCGCACTATTCTAGGTTACTCTCAAAGGTCTATTGTCAACTGCCGTAATGCAAATAACTGTCAGACGACCTACACTTAGTGCTTATGCCTTAAGTACTAACCGAGAAATTAACGTTTACTAGCTAATAATAACATGAATATGCGTTTAAAGTGATTAGCGCACTTTCTCACAGGAATTGTATGGTCTAGCTGTCTCAGATGGAAATTACAGTAGAAACTTGTCTATATTTTGCTGTCCAGGCATTATCAGTATAATAATGACATGGCATGGATAATATTAATAACTTTATACCTTCTTCCTTTTCCGTTGCTTCCTTCATTCCAATCACTAACATACACTGTCAATATTAGGGGCAATACAATACAAATATTCTTTTCACAAACATGCTATGAAACATTGACAAATCATTATACTATTCAGAACGGGGTATTTACCGTGTATATTATATTTAATGAGTTCCCGATACTCCGGACTTCCGGTTTCCGGATATGAAACCGATATCGTTCTGCCGCGACGCCGCGATATGAGACGTCACGTCAGACGGAACCCGCTTATGGTGCTTGCAACAGCACCGAAATATCGATAACTCAATAAATATAATATACAAGGTATCCTGTTCTGAACAGTAATTCTAATGTTAAGACCATGTTAACTTCAAATCTTATACTCGTATATTGACGTTATAAATGTAGGCTGCGAAGTATCACGTTATACGCGTACGGCGAAACGAGCGCCACACAATGGAATTTCATACAAAATTGGAGGCCTAGGCCGACAAAGTGATTCCGCTTCGCTAAAACTAAAATGGACGCCACTCTCCTGAGTGGCGTTAATTTTAAATCGGGATTAACTCTACGACCATTTCCGCGTGTCGGCAAGAAAAACTACCTTTCCTTACTGGCCTCTCTAAACCCGATACACCCTGAAGGTATATTCACGAATTAGTAATGTAACACATACCTACGTTACGTAAAGTTATCATTTATCAAACGTGATCACCTTTAGTTATCAACCGGAAAGCCTCCGGAGTGCAATCATCATCGATCATGATCGTCATCGGCCTCGCCCGGGTTGTTGAACTTGACACACTTGCGATTAGTACAGTCAGCTCTCAGCAGAGAATGGACGATTCACACCGAACGGCTGGAGTCGGCGCGTACCCCACTAGAGTCAAAGGAATTCGAACCCTCTCCAATCTCTCCATACAGAAGTTAGATTTCATATTTGAATTGGTTGCGGGCAGCTGGTCGGCTGCCGCCGGCTCTGCCGCTGCCGTTTGATACGAAGTCTAGCTTCTGTATGGAGGGCTCGAATTCGAACTTCGAATTCCTTTGACTCTGGGCTGCTACCGTGAACTTCGAAAATCGAACTTCGTATCGTACCGTCCCTTTCCATCATATAGTGTATAACACGAGAGTGAAAGGGACGGCACGCTACGAAGTTCGATTTTCGAAGTTCGCGGTAGCACCCCTGGTGGAGTGCGCGCCGACTCCGGCCGTTTGGTGTAAATCGTCCATAAGGGCCTCCGCAAACTCGTGCACCTGGACGGAGCGGTAGCGGCTGGCGATGCGCCACAACTGAACATTGCAAACGGAACTAATGGGAAAAAAGTCTCACTAGTTCCGCCACGGACACGGAACTACTTCCACGGGACTACTCGGAATAAACGGAAAAAGGCTAGAAGGATGATGATTTAATTCAAGCAGACTGTATCATAGGTACAGTACGTATGTATACTAATTCACACTTGTTTCTAGGTCGGTCGCTTACTGTAGCTAATGAATGACTTCTTTCAATTAGCATAGCTGTTCAGAAACGAATTACCAATGCGATAAAGAGTAATAGGTGGATTTCGTTACTTACACGAACGTAAAATATACATGTCCTCATAACATAGCTACCAATACTTTGTATGTAGTTTGAGCACCGTAAGGATTTCCCATTATTATCTAATAATATTAAGATTTCTAACTGATCGATTATAAATATGTTAATCAAACATTTAATATTTGGTACAATTTTTTATTGCTGACTGTATATTTTCTCCACAGTCATCATATATTCATTGGGACAGTTCCAATGAGCCCAAAGACGACGGGTTTATCATGTTTAGATATGTAGATTAGGACTTGCTATGGCCACCCTCTGTCTCCGTCATCGGATCAGTTCGGTGGTCCACATTATATTGCATTGCCACCGAACTTATGTACGTATGCCAAATTTCAGCTCAATCGTTTAAGGATTAATATCATCGTTATCCCAGTACAGTTCCATCCCGATGGATGCCCGGGATCCACTAACTAAATCCCGAGAACTGGCGTAGGCACTAGTTTTTACGCAACCTACTGACATCTGAACTTCCAATCCAAGAGAAAAACTAGAGTTTATTGGGATTAGACTTGTCGAGCGAGTGAGGAACTTGACTCTTAAAAGTTCTCATGCGGCTCGAAGGCCTCTAACTTGGTAACAGCTGCAGCCATGGCAGCCGGGATCAAATAATACAGATTGACTTCGAACTAAACAAGAAAATAATAAAATGAAAAATGGCGGCCTTTTGTTTTAAATACATGCGCGCTCAACATATCTACTACTGCGCATGTGCAAAATCTGAAGCGGGAAGGCCCAGCCATGTTTCCATTGTGCCAGGGATGTTTAGTGAATATTTATGTTTTTATTTTTTATTAAAAATGTATTGCTCTTGGCCAGCATCTAACCAGGGGGCAAAGATGAGGCTGACGATGAAGCGAGCTCACCCAGAAGATGCCTATTCCTGTTTGTATAGGTAATAAAGCACCATTGAGTTTTATATTACATTAGAGGTTAACTGTTTTCTTTTAATCCAGTTGTAAAATTTGACCCGAACATACCTACATTACATACATACAAATATTGCAAGTTAAAGAAAAGCTTGTAAAATAAACTATCTAGTTATTTTATCATCAATAAACCAATAAACCGAATTTCTCGACCACCTCACTTCACTGGAAAAGGACATTAATTAATGGAAATGACTTGTAAGATTCCACTAGTCAGATACATACGAGTAGTTTGATAAAACAAAAGAAATCAATAAATACATAAAAATAAGGTAATAATAATAGCGTGGTATTTACCCCTCATTCAATTAGGGGAGCCCTATGTCCAGAAGTTGTGGTGGTGGAAGGTAATAATTGGAATCGATATTGCAATTAGGTACAAACATAAGCATTACCGTTGCTATATGCGAGTTTTAACCGTTTTAGTGGTATAGTTTTATAAAAACGCCGAGAACGTTATTCGGCTCATTCGTCCATTTAAAAAGTCAACGGAAATTACTAATTTCTGCAGGTTTCTTGACAGATGGCGCTAGGGGTCAGCGACACGCCGAAAAACAGAACCAGCGGTCCGTAAATCCTGCGCGGGCGCTCCTTTGTTACATTTTAATAAGATCCTAATTTCGGTGTCGTTTCTTCAAAATTATACGTTTTGGCATAATGCCGTAGCATTTTGTGTTGAAGAAGAAAATACATTATAAAGGTACCGGCAGTTTCAAAACTTCGGATCAACTGCGTAACTTTTCGAATAACTGATAGATTAATGTCCTGACTGACCTGACATTCTAATCTAAGCGTTCGTTAGTATCTAAATATGTAGGTACTTAGTTTGGTTATATACTTTATGGTAAGTGTAGAGAAAAAAAACCATCAAAAAAAGTTACATTTCATGGTTTGAATGTTTTTCCTCAACTACATAATTCCAACTACTTGGTACAGTCAAGTGAAAAATATGCGTGCGTACATTTATAAATATGTCCCCATCGCTCTTATGAGTCCGCAGAAAACTCGGATCCTCATACAAACGTAGTTTCGCTCTCATTTTAAAACGGCATGCTGGAATAATATGAAACTTTATATACACAATGGAATCGGGCGTTACTAGGCCGGATATTAGTTTTTGTTGCTTGAAATTATAATGGAGAAAAAATACAGCGATTATTACGGTTTCCGTTCATGACCTAAACTCGCTATTTTTTTTTTCTATTACAATTTCTAGCAATATAAACTAATTTCAGGCCTAGATATGGCGGATCCCATTGTGTATACAAAGTTTCATGTTTTTTCACGGCTTCAATCAAAACGGCAATTTATTTCAGCACGGCGTTTTAATATTTGACGTTGGAGTTTTAATATGAATATTTGACGACCTGTTTAGCCTAGTTGGTAGTGACACTGCCTCCGAAGCTAGAGGTCCCGGGTTCGAATCCCGGCCAGGGCATTATTTGTGCATTTAGCACGGATTTTGTTCTTGGGTCTTGGATGTGCTCTATGTATTTCAGTATGTATTTATCTATATAATTATGTATATCGTCGCCTAGTACCCATAGTACAAGCTTTGCTTAGTTTGGGACTAGGTCGATTTGTGTAAGATTGTCCCCCAATATTTATTTATTATTATTTATTAATATGAGAACGAAATTACATATATATTTATATGAGAGGATTATTGCCATTCATAATCTTGCATTCCCCGTGTGTTGCCGGGTTAGAATAGCACCACCCCCTTTCTTCCCTTGGATGTCGTAGGAGTCGACTATGGGAACTATAAGTTGAAGTGTGTTGTGGGCGATGGGATAGCAACCTGTCTCGGCGTCGCATACATGTGCCGGTCGAATATTGAACACTTCTTTACCGAACATAAAGCATGTTGTATGTTTGGCACACGGCCTTTAGGCAACTTATTTTTACGAGATTTACCACGTAGCCAAAAAATAATTAGTTCCCTATATCCAGATGTGGATTTGCTGATTTGACACGTTTGAAACATAAAGAAAGTTTTTTGAAAGGCTCCAAATAAAACTCGAATATTACAGGTCAAATATCCTAATATGCCCCTGCCTCCAAAGCCAGTGATTACCAGATGGGGAACTTCGCTGGAGGCAGCAGCATGCCTATTACGAAAAATATTTTGTCGAAATAGAAGTAGTCCTATAGACATTGCGAGCGTCAGAAGCAAAGTCAGTGGCGAAAAAAATCATACAAACCGAAAATTTACAAAATAACCTAAAATATATTGTGGAAAAATTTCATAGAATTGAATATGCCTTAAAGAAATTCCAAGATTCAAATCTGACTATTTTCGATACATTTTTAACTTTAGATCAAGTGAGAGCTGTTATAAACTGGTGCTTATCTGATTCTGTCAGTCAGGAATTAGAAGATGTCATCTCTAGAAACCCAGGCTTAGATTTATTTAGGCAATATGCCGAAAAACTTTTGGATACAACAGACGTGGACAGCATTTTAATGTACAATTTTCACCACTTATTCTTTGGATGTACAAAGATCTTTTTCTATGTATAAATGGATATTAAACTCAAGGCGAAACTCATTAAAAATTGAAAATATTAAAAAACCTTATAGTTATTTATTACAATAGCACAGAAATTTTACGATAAATAAATAATCTCAATACTCGTTTTGTAATGCATTTTGATTTTAGTTTAATCATTTCAATTTTGTCTACTTTTAATATTTATTTATGGATGCACCTTATCCATATTTAAATTCATATCTGAACATGACATTAATGAAATGACGTAAAAAAAGCACACCCCGCCGCCCTCTTCTGCTTATCAGTGATACTTATTTGGAAGAATACATAAACATAGGGCGTTACTAAGTAATCTTATAATCCATTTAATTTTCATTATTATTATATATTTTTTATGACATAGGACGCAAACGGGCAGACGAATCGCCTGATGGTAAGCGATTAGCGCCGCCCATGGACACTCGCAACAGCAGAGGGGTTGTAAGTGGAATAATTACGCTCTCAAAAGTAACGTTTGCCGTAATCATCATTTACCCGAAGTCGTTTTTCTCAGAAACTGTTAACTTTTCAGGATTGTTATAATTATAAAACAACCATAGCCTAACCTACAGGGCTCTATACAAAGTTTATTAAAATCGGTTTCCTGAAAGTTTTACGGTTTCAGAGACACTTTTATGGCAAACACGAGTATTATGGATGGCATACGAAATTATGGGTAGGTATCGAGGGTTTTCGAAAATAGGCTATGATGTTTATCTCATTGCTGATAATTAACAAGAACGGCCTCCAGTGATATGGCTGAATTGGCAGATAATTAACTAAAATCCAATCTGATTATTAGTACGGTCGGCCTCACAAGGGGCTTAACACCTTTGTACCGTGTCGCTTTAAAGTCATGATTAAACTGTCATACTAAATTTCCAACGAGTGAAAGTGACAAGGTCCCAAAGCGTCCAGCTACTTATGAGGCCAACTGTTCGTCATGTTAATATATGACTATGTGATAACGCAAGTAAAAGTGTACCAACCAATATGACACCTCACAACGGCACTAGCATATTCCAGAATTGAGCCTTATCACCTCAAACATAAGACTTCATTTCGCTTAACCTGCGTTAATTGGTATTTCCCCTTTTAAGCATTGGCAAAAAAATAATAAGTGGCTGGCAAACATTAGACCAACTGGCATATTTATTCACGGTATAATATAATGAGAAGCTGAGTTGATGAGTAATACTTGTGGAATTAAAATAACATGTGATTCAAGTGTTACTAAGTCATACATGGAAGAACGGCTTTTTTTTTGCATTCATAGCAACCATGGTATTACAAGATGTCTTATATTCTATACTTATAGAGTAGGTTTTATTTTCACTTAATCTTATCTAAGTATATTATATCGTATGTCGACGTGATTGTGATATATGTGTAATAAGTGTCCCTTCCCATACCAAAGGTACGGTCATATTCAAAAATATCACTACAGGTAAAGTGGCAAAAACATTTTGATCGCGACGCGACTCGGTTGGAAAAAGAGAGCATGTGCTTGTGTGTATGTGATGGCAAGAGTAATTGACTAACTAATTGATTTACCGGTTACCGACTTGCATCAGTACTTACTACTACTTATTCTATGCTTGCATGAAATCAAAGTTGCTATCGGGGATGAAATTTATGGTATATCAATACTGTTCATTTCGGAAAATATCGCTGGTTTAATTGTGATAAAGTTATTTTACTGCCATTGAGTTACTAAAATATTTATATAGTAAATTGTTATTTATCTCGTTTTAGTAATCATTAAACTCATAAAATAATTATCACACGTATAAAACAAAGGAGAAAACGGAACGTAAATCTTTCACCAGCATACCAAAACAACAAAAAAACCCAGTTTCAAAATAAACTTACCGCTACTCAAACTTGGCACTGTCACTGGCCACTAAAACTTATTTTCTTCGATCGAATTCCAAATTTAAAATTAAAAAGGCGCGAAAACACTGGCTGTGCGGACAGCGTCGAGCGTGCGCGTTCTAGTACTGAACGGTCGGCGTACACGCATCCGTTAAACCTGTATTTGACATGCATATAGGTACCTATAGGATCTTTGAGGGGTTTGCTCCCATGGATACCACGGATGAGTCATTGTGGGACTGAATGGGTCTGCACAAAAACGACTAAACGACGTACCTATACTCAGTGTACCTATTGTCCATACTAAAATGTACGGCACAGTACATTGTGTGTTATTGCTCGCATAGTACATAATATAATAGTTTTAAAATAAATACAGTTATAGTCTCGTGATCCGTTAGACTAAATGTCAGGTCAAATATGATTAATTTGTTATTTTAGTAACTAGCTATATTAGCATCTTAATACTGAGAATATTAAAACGTGCGGGCCGTCAGTCACCCTTTCAAAATTTAAAAGGTTTAGACTCTATTTCCCAGCGGCTGTGCTGTCTGGAAAGCATATTACCGGTGGCTTTTACAAATTTCAATTTTAATTTTATTAAATTTTAATGAAAGTTAATCACTATTTAATAAAATTGTATCCTATATTATTTGTTTACCATCTATCAATGACAAGAACAATACAAACAGCTGTGCTACCGCGAACTTCGAAAATCGAACTTCGTGTCATGCCGTCCCTTTCACTCTCGTGTTATACTCTATATGACGGAAAGAAACGGCACGATACGAAGTTCGATTTTCGAAGTTCGCGGTAGCACCCCAGAAATGTTATGTTATAATGTCAAGATGAAAATGACGTTCAGAAACTTCTCCTTCATAAGTTCACAGGGATGTTACAAAATAATTTCAACCGACTGCAAATAACAAGTACTTACAAAACTAATTTTTCATATGTATCTGTGTCTCTGTGTATGTATGTGTCTGTCTGTAGCATCATAGCGTGAACAGGTGAACCAATTTTAATGCGATTTTTTTATCTGAAAGCTGGTTTTCGAGCGAAGGTTCTGAGACATGTTTTATCAATATCAGTTAAGCCGTTTTCGAGATATTCAACTTTGAAATGAAAATGTAGAGTGTTATTCAACTTTTCTAAGTTGTCAGTTATTTACCTTTTTTGTACGCAACTCTAAAAACAAGTTAACTCAACGTGAATTTGCTTACTCCGTTTTATTTACTTGAGCGCCATCTATGAAGAATCTGAAGCACTTTTAGATTACAATTTAGTCAAGAAACACCGACTCAACCGTCAACATCACACATCAACCGTGACCCGCAACGACATGGTCGTGTTAAGGACTGTGTTAGTTCATTCGAAATAAACTAGATGTCGCGTTTATACATATACTTTGGTATGTTTTTATAAAAGTTATATTAACCCTTTAACCGCCGTAGTCTGATATATAAGACACAAAATATCCAGCTGATTTCGCCGCAGTCTGATAAATAGGTAAGTCAAATGTCTGGTATGTTTTTAACAGGTTATTCATATTTCTCTCTGGTTTTAATTTGATTAATTTATACACTAGAGGCTTTGTGAGCGACTAAGCGTAAACCTCGCAAAAAAATTTTTATTTCAAATTTCAAAATTTCCAAGAACCGTTTCGACAAAAAAAAATCTACCTGGTACATAATTGTCGAACCTGCTCACAAAGAATTCGGTTGAGAAATGCGACCTGTAGAGAACATCCGGACAGACAGACAGACATACGAAAGAATTTTTATCGCAAGCTGAAACGGAGACGCTTCGCTCGCTCGGTCAATAAAAGATTGTGTAACTTCGTGCCGGCCGGCGGCGTCCCGGGCATGTTCGATGAAAAATTATCGGCGGGTAAAGGGTTACATCCGTCATTTACACGTAACGTATTTAAAAAAAAATCCAAAGTTTGAAATTCATTTATAAGCATTGCGCCAAATTGCGCCTATATGCTAACGGCATATGTGAGCGGAAAAACGTGAGAAAATACTGGACGGCGGCAGTTTTATCAAATTCGTTTTACAATAAATATGACGTATACTGACAATCAAACATTAGATAAATGCCTACCAATTATCCAGGGAACACTTACCTCATTCAATGTAGGGAACAACGAACGAAACGTTGTTCGTAACACAAAGTACAATATATATACTGAGATAGAGATACCAGTGAAATACTCCACATAGATCGTAGCGCCATTGTGTATTTAGTATGAACTAACCGCACGAACACTGCATCTCTGTCACTTCAATATGCAAGTGCAATAGAGATAGCACCCAGTGACACCTGGTGCAAACAAGCTAAACTAACATTTCCATAGAAAAATTAGTACTTCGAGCTGAAAGGGGCCTTTCAGCTCGAAGGCCCCTGGTTCGTAATGCACCTTAACACTTACAGCGCCCACATACCTGTCGAAAAGCTACACATCTACTGGTACTAGGTACGTCGGACATGCTGATTTGCCGAATAACTTACGTTGTTATACCTACTGTTTCACTTAGGCAAGCACACAAATATTTCAGGTATTGAGTATCTCAATACTGAGTGTCTGCCGCTCCCGTCCCTTTCGCCGCCATGGCCACCAGGACATAAAGTCAGTAAATTTAGTGCCCCACACGCCGTGACTTCATATCAAGTCATGTCAAGTGATGTAAAGGAACCTACGTGCTGTCAAGTAAGGTTTTTCAGTCTTTTTCTACAAAGACTTTGGCGTGTGAGACACAACTTACGGAATCTACTGTGGCGGTGAAGAGGTTAAGGTTAATACGTCATACGTCCCACTGCTAGGCACGAGCCTGCCCCCTCATGGCCCTCATACATAAAGAGAGCATAGACAGTTCGTATTTGGTTTGCTTGGGCATTTTTATAAGTTGTGAGTGAAGGCATTGATTGGGTGAAGTGGTACCTACGAAATGAACACAATTATTTGTTAAAATCTTATTTATTACTTTATGTTACGTCATATCCTGGCCATTTGTGGACAGATTTTCCATTTTTTTTTATTGCATTCGATATTCTTTTCAGGTCGGGCATCTGAAAAACATTCACTATATATCGTAACACGTCAATATAATTTATTTCATCGGGTATTTTGAGGACCCCAGACTCGACATCAAATATCTCGAAATCAACCGAACGAAAAGGTTTTAAACAAAAAAAAAAACAAAGCGACAGAGAGATATATATGATTTTTTGTCTTTGTAATAGTTTCACTTTTAATGTCCACCACAATCGGTTTGAAACAAGGTTCTAAAAGCTCAAGTTAAGTAGGTCGTTTAAAGTACCTAAGCAGTAAGTCATTTTACACCAGTTCTCAATTTGGTTGCATAGGAGCTTTTCCGTCCCTCTTAGGCGCAAATTAGGCAAAAACATCACATACTCGTAAAACATATAATGCTGAGATCTGAACATACCTCCCCTTCTTATCCGGGATCTGGTGAATCGAGACAGTATTTCCGGAACTATTAGTGAAACAGTCTTATGCCACTCCTGGTATCGCTGCACCAGTGTTCTCAATCGGGAAGCGGGGTCCATCTGTCAGGATATTGTTTTGTAAGAATGCATTTGCAAGGAAAACAAGCAGCATATCATAAACTTTCGTTACGAAATGACGAGAAATGACAGTGAACAGTTGGAATTACTGCTTACAATACAAGTGTAGCTACTAAAAGCGATTGAACAAAAAATAGTGATACAATCAGTGGATTCATGAAGATATACCTCGACCCGTTATTATTCCGTACAAATGTATGTTCATAGCGCAAGTGGAGTGCATCTTCATGAGTTAAAACTTGGAAGTAAAGGAACCAAGTGTTATGTACATATCTAAATGAAACATGGCTAAGAACACTCGGGATAAAATTATGTATGACACAAAAAAAACTAAACGAAAATCGGTTTATCCGTTTGGGAGCTACGATACCACAGACAGATACACAGACATAGACGTTAAACTTATAACACCCCTCTCTTTTTGCGTCAGGGGTTAAAAACCGGCCAGGTGCGGGTCGGAGTCGCAAACGAAGTCGAACGAACCTCACTGTTGCTGATTGACGGCGGCCTCCAACTTCGCACGCTCTGCTGAGTTCTTGGCAGGCAGTGGCGGCGCTGGCTCGCCCTGAGATTCACAATTTTTTATTATAGTTACTCATTTATGCAGAAAAAACCGGCCAAGTGCGAGTCGGACTGGCGCTCCGAGGGTTCCATAAAAAATATTTATATTACATGATGTAACTAAAAATTTACTGTATTCGCAATTTTTCCTTTATCTGTCCAATAAGACGTTGCTTCGTACCAAATTTCAAGATTCTGAGTTCACGGGAAGTACCCTGTAGGTTTTGATTCCCTTGCGAGTGTCGAAAATTTGCGGCATAAATGGCTGTATCTTTTGATTGCGTTGGCTTAGAAGTTTGATTTTTTTACAGCTCCAAGGGACCGTAGACTTGAGTATTTGATATAAACTCCAGCTTAATACCTCCACGCTTTCCTGAGAAAATGGGTCTTGACAGACAGATAGACGGACGGATGGACGGACAACAAAGTGATCCTATAAGGGTTCCGTTTCTCCTTTCAAGGTACGGAACCCTAAAAAGGTTCTCAACAAAGATGATACGTTCTAGCTCCTATGTTTCAACTAAAAAAGTTAGTACTCATTTTTAACTTATTCGTCACCATCAGTCTGCATAAGGACACATCTCATTTAATGGACCTCAGCCTAGCTAGCACGATAGCTTATACCGTCACGTTTTATGTGACGTTTTGGTACATTTTGGCCATATAACGTGACGGAATAAATGATCGTGCTAACTAGGCAGTTAGCCCAGTCATTGTCCTGATCCTGGTCCATCAATGTGACTTGGAAGTTTGTATGTCTTCGCACATGAGTACAAGCTTCTCTCCATTTCCTTCATTGACAAAAGTAGTAAAATACTAAATTATGTTCCTTATGCTGCCCTCGACGTCAACCAATTCGCACATTTTCAAGAATCGAATTCAAACTATTGTACGTATACTGAATGAAGTTTTATACACGATCCAATTATTTTTTTAAAACAATTGAAAGCATGTGAGCGATAAAAGCCATGTATGTAACAAAGACTATTAGATATGAGTATGGATGGATGTAAGAAACGAGGTAGGCCAAAGAGAAGGTGGATGGACTGTGTGAGAGACGATATGGACAGGAAGGATGTGAATGAAGCGATGACGCGTGACAGGGATGGATGGAATAAAATGAGAAGCTGCGCCGACCCCAAATAAATGGGAAAAGTTCAAGCCAATGATGATATTCAGTTTCATCCATGACACTCATTTCAAGCTCAGTGGTATTCATAACCCGAACCCGGGTATGTCAACTTCGACCAAGACCACCGACGGATGGGCAGCAGCATCCGTGGAGTGTAGTGAAGATACTGCGATCCGCATGCCAAGCGTGGCATTTACCCCCCATGAATTTGGGAGAAGCCTATATCCAGCAGTGGACGTCCTTCGGCTTCACTACCGCCAAAAAGTTTAGGACCAAACACAAATTATTACGCAAACCAAACAAGGCAAAAAGATTGCAATGGGCTATTTCTTACAAGGATTGGACTTTGGCAAACTGGTTAAGAGTACTACGGACAGATGAATCAAAATTGAGTGGATAATCAATCAATGTTGATTATTTGCATATTTTGTTCTGACGGTAGTGTATATGGTGGTGATGATGATGCTGGTGGTGGTGGTGGTGGTTATTCATAAGTAAGAAAAGGTCACCTGCAGCTGTGAAAGAGCGCAGCGCACAGCACTGAGCATTTCTGGCGTGGATTTGCGGCCTCCAGGTGCGTGCGGTCGGTGCGGCCGTGCTATCCGTTCAGCCGCCGTGCCGGTCGACTCTGAAAATATATTACCAATTTACATGGTGTCCGTGGCTTCTTTATGCAACGATGGTGGCAAACAACTTACGGCCTGCCTGATGGTAATTGCGACTCCAAAAAATCTTAAATCATGTACACCATGTTACACCAATATCATACCTCACGAATGGCGAGGGATATAGGTATTATTCACCGAGCGAGCGAAGCGTCTCCGTTTCAGCTTTCGACAAAAATTATTTCGTATGTCTGTCTGTCCGGATGTTCTCCTCTACAGGTCGCATTTCTCAACCGATTTTCGTGAAATTTTGTAAGCTGATTCGATAATTACATAGATTTTTTTGACGAGTCGGTTTTTGGAAATTTTGTAACTTTTTTTTTGCGAGGACTAACAGCTCACAGAGCCACTTGTATTAAATGTAGTGGCAACTGAAACTTAGTTGAAAACTAACTTGTTTAACATTCTTGTGGCTCTGTGGGTTATATCAGTTATATGTAGATGAACACATGCGCTGCCGTGAACAAGCATGACACCGGGTATAAAAAATCTGATCCCGGACACATTCGTCACTTTTCGACTAAGTTCCTAAAAACGCATTTATGTGTTTTTGTGCACTTTCGTCAGTAGTGACGAATCTGTACTTAAGTTTAATTTCTGTTTGTTTTTGCCACTAGTGACCAAAACGAACTTATAATAAATTTGAGTACATATTCGTCTGCAACGAAAAAAAGTAATTTTAACCTTTTCGCCGCCATGTCAAAAATATTGAAAAGCGTGCCACCTACACCAAGCAACAAATTGCACGTGTTAACTTCGTAGTGTCAAATGAAGGTACAATTTATATTGAATTTTGTGACTTGATATCAAGTCGTGGCGTGTGGGGCACGAAATGCTCTGACTTCATATCAAGCCATTGGCGGCGAAAGGGTTAAAGTACTTTAGGTAGGTAGATACTAGTCAAGGTGGTTATTGTAATAAAACACTTTTAAAACTAATCCTTATTATTTTCTATACAGTATGTTATAATACCATAAAAGCTGTTGAATATTTAACCCTTTATTTGACAAAAAAATGCTTATGCCCCATATTCAAGCCTCGCTGGCACTAAATAGTCCAAACAATTTCAGTCAAAAAAAAACAGAAAGATAGTCATATAGTTTCTATATCCTAATATACCTACATTGCCAAATAAAGGGTTAAGAAAACTACCAAGTTAAAGGTCAAAATGCATTAAGCCGCAGTAAATTAGTTTTACTGTAAACAATGTAGTGCTGGACTTGGCACCATTTCAGAGAATCTACGGAACTTGGCACCCATTTAGATCTCAGTTCTTTTGTCGGTGAAGACGACAACCAAGCATCGCATATTCTGAAGATTGAACTTGGCTCCCATTTTCACATTTATGTTTTTGATGGGGTTTTATTAATAGCATTAGACATCGCGATCTCAAAATCAAGTTTAAAATTTGATGATAAAGTGATGTTTATTTTATTACGTAATTACATAATAAGGATTAGCTTTAAAAGTGTTTCATTATAATAACCACCTTCACTAGTATCTATCTAAAATACTTTAAAATGACTTTTTTGGTTGCAGACGAAAATGTACCCAAATTTATTATAAGTTCCTTTTGGTCACTAATGGCAAAAACAAACAGAAATTAAACTTAAGTACAGATTCGTCACTACTGACGAAAGTGCACAAAAAATACATAAATGCGTTTTTCGGAACTTAGTCGAAGAGTGACGAATGTGTCCGTGATCATAAATCTTGATGGAAAAATTAACGTTTAACGAGTTGAAGGAAGGCTGTTTACTATTTAATTTAGTATTAAATATGCATGCTCATTGTAGGTTAAGACAAAGTAAACTAACGAATTGACCTTGTCGTGGGTGCTTACACTTTGAGTCTCGAGTGTTGGCACATCCTTGTTTAAGCTTGAAACGCTCAGAGCGCGGCGCAGCGTTGTTGCGGGGCGGAGGCGGTTTTGCGGTAAAGCGAACGCGGTCCGGGGGACGTCACACCAAAAAACCGCGCGGTATTCGGTAGCGCGGTAGAGCGGGGGCGGCATGTGTGACATATGAAGCAGTAATCGACGGTCGACAGTTTCGAAAAGATTAAAAATGCGATACCGCCTCCGTCCCGCACCGTGCCGCGCCCGCTCTGTGTGTTTTGAGCTTGAATAATACTGTACACATATTATTATAGACCTGGGTCCAAGAAAAACTACGTCCAGGTTGACCGGTGGTTGGGCAGCCAGCATCCCTTTATGACGGTGCAAATTACTGCGATCGCCAACCCGCATGCCAAGCGTGGCGATTACGGCTTTTCCCCCCCATGGAAGGTAAGAAATCCTTGGGGGGAGGCCTTTGTCCAGCAGTGGACGTCTTTCGGCTGATATGATGATGATCATGATCATCTTTATATATGTACATATTTTCTATACTAAACATAACGGCGCGGCCTCAGATCATAAATCTCTTCGCAGGCCGTGGTAAACAGTGTGACGTATAATGCATTACATCATCCCAAGAAATAGCCTTTAGCCATTGACAGTCTTGGAAAATTGACGATGTACACTGGATCGCCCCCGCTCATCGTCGATTATGACACAGTATGTGCAGAAATAACGGGGAGCACCACTTGTTCAACGTATACACACAAGGCATAAATATGTACCTACACAATATCACCGTTCAACTCTGTCTCCCGTTCACTCTGTCTTACCTACATCAGAAAAGTTGCTGTGATATGTCTTAAGGCCGTTAAATTAGAAAAGTAAAGCGCGGGAAAGTAGCCATCACATTACATTCCTATACTAAACATTCTGACGTGGTAGATCATGTAATTCATGAATCTTTTCTGAGGGCATGGTATATGGTTTGACGTAGAATGTATCACATCAGCCCTGCTAGTGCAATAGGGTATATATAGGTAACGTCGTGTTACTTATATGTGACGTTTTAGTGAATTTCGGTCATAAAACGTGACGGTATGACCTAACGTGCTAGCTGGGCAGAGCCCAAGAAACGGCCTTTATTTATAAAAAGTTCGCCAACAATTAATAACATCAATACATTCATAATTTGCAGTTTAATACTTCTGTAAGTGAATGTGACAGCTATAGATCTAGCTGTCACATTCACTTACAGGCAAACACCACATGTCATGTTTTTGTTAACTAAACAGAAGTTAATAAAGTAGATCTTAAAAATAAAATTAGTATGGATGTATTACTGTACAATATGTTTAACAACAGATTTTATGATCTATCTGGTGAGTTAGGGTGAATATCCGTAGTGTCACGGCAGCTACAGGCAATTTTACAGACTGCATGTTGGGCAGTCGCCTGACACTCATATTCTAAGCGGCGGCCGCGGCGGGTGCAAGGGAGTAATGGCATTACGGGAAAAACGCGAAGGAGCGCGCACATGCAAATACCAGTGTATCAAATCAGTTGAATGAATTTTGAAAAACTTACGGTGTACTCGGGACCGCTCCCCGTCTCTGCTATTGTCGATCTTGACGCAGCACGTGCAGAAATAACAAGGAACTCCAGGCACGCCGCAGCAGAGAGCGCCCCATAGCCACTTGTTCAGAGTACTGCCAGTTCGGGACCACACGCTAGGCCGGTCGTCATGTATGTTGTACACGAAGTCCCGATTCATGCTGCATGCCCATTGCTGTCGGGATGACGTTTGGTTTTTTTTAAGGTTGCCAGTGCGGTTAGAGGACTAGTGGGCTATGAGAAATATACGCGAAAGAGGTTTTGTTAAAATCGGTGCTTGGTACAGTCAACGGGAAAATGGTTTAAATACTATCGCGTATTCATCTTGATAATGAAACTATTTCTATGACAGTAAAGTCGGTGCCATGATGTTATCCACCGTTTTGGAAATGCGCTGGAATTTTCGAAAACATATTTTTTTCTAAGCGACATCCGTACGACAATCAGTAATCCGTAGTGCAGATGTAGGTCAGGGTATGGTGGTTCTTAATCTTCATGTAGATCGCTTATTTTATTTTAATGAGTAGGCAATAGGAAAAAGTTGTTAGGTACAAACAGAGCACAACAGGCAGAAATCTCGGACGCTTAAAGATATTTTTGACGTGATAACGTCTTTAAAATCGTTTTAGTCGGGTGACATGTTCAGAAACTTGTGTCACACCAAAACCTCACGAGCGCGATCGCAGGTATAAGTGAAGTGCAAGTGAAGTAAGACGTTATCACGTAAACATCTCGATCGTAAACCTACTTTACAAACAACCAATTTTTTGATCGAAAATGATTTTTACGCGTCTCTCACATACGTTATAGTCCGCGAGCTAGAAACAGATTTTCGTGACCATATTACTCTCGAGCGATGCTTAACCCACCCGCGAAACCAGTAGCTTCAACGAACCCTGTAAAGCATTTTACAAGTTATCACCCGAGAGGAACAGACTGACGTGTAGGTAACTGACTCGTTGACTACCAGCAACTAATCAAACCTAAATTGTAGAAAAATGTTAAATATAATCAGTTACTTATCGGTTTTTTCTTTGTACCGATTCGCTGCATTTACAATCCCAAATTCTATCAAATATTAACTCTATGCCTGACCTTAGGTATATTTTTACGCTCATACGTCAATTAATTGCATACTAATGTAATAAACCACAATAATAGAACCGTTGAACGCCTATTAATCAAGAGCTACCACGATCACGACGCCAATCACACGTTTCCTCTTATTTTACATACGGATTAACAACAAATTAACTTCCCCTCAATAACTCAAACAATGCCGTATCTAAGTTATCATTACATCATGCCTCTCAATTACGGAGCCTTGGTGATCCCACGAGCGAGTAATCACCACTACCGCACAGCCTGTCTCGCGTTACACCCGTAAAAACCACAAAAAATACTTAATTCTATCTGCTGAGCAAAAATCATTGATACCCAGCCGTTAGGCACGCTCACACGTCTGCCGTTTTAAAAAAAAAAATTGTAATTTGCCGCGCAAGATTTCACAGTTTTTTTTTCGGAATGAATCTGCGGCTGCATGTGTTTTTCGGCCAGTTCTTGTGGTTGATTGCGGCTTTGAATGGCAAAACGTTGCAAGGCATACCTGGTTATGGCAGGAATTTAGTAATTAAAACGTTACCGGCGATTGAAGATTATCAGAGCAACGTTTACGAAGTCTTCATGGAACCGTACCTTTATGTAAGTTTTTCATAAATTTTGATTTCCTTTACCCTACATAATAAAGTCTGAACAGCCAATATAACATAACACTAGCAGGCAATGGTCAACCCTACTGAATTTTACTATCATTTGGCTGTTCAGACTACAGATACAAGATTATTTAGATGAAAAAAGAAGAATCCAGAGCGAAGCGTGATTTCGACAAACAACAGTACACTTATTTTTTTGTAAGTAATTTTCTTCACCCGCACCTTAACACTAGATTATTTATGTTGGTTATTTTTAAGAGGGTTTCAATGTAACATTTTTAAGATCGCATGAATAAAATAATAGTAGGTACTTGACTTACTTATAATCCTTGTTAGTTATACTTACATACAGCTTTAATGTGTTAACAACCATATGGTTTAGGTTTAGGTGCTGCATGTTTCATTCATTTAACACTGGATAATAAATACTTATTGGTTTTCAAGCAAAAGGTATCAGGTTCAAGCTCATCTCATATAACTAAATATCTAACAATAACTGAATTATTGGTAGGCTTCACTCACTAACGGTAGAGTGCGGTGGGGGCAATTAATTCTCCATGATAAATAACCTAATTATGCACGTTACATACGGATGTACACTTAAGTATGTAGTAGGTTTTTGTATTGACAATATTGTCGGTAGAAAGATATGTTAGCGGCGTGTTTAGTAGCACCGGTTGTTGCCCACTCACTTGACAAAGGGGGGTCGAAGTTGCAACACGTCCGTAGGGAGTACCCACCGTTACCCTACACGTGACCCCTGTGGTGCTAAAAGTGCAACAAAAACTGGCAAAACCGTACTTGTCTTCTCGAAGATCTCACGGTTCGTAAATAAATGCCATACGATTAAATAATAAGTAGCACCGGTATTTTTTGATATTGACTGTACTCTGATATATTTTAAAAACAAACATATAATTAAATAATTTTAGCTATGAAATAATTAAACTCAACAGACTGACTCTGGGAACAGTCTGAGCTGTTTCATTAGTTTAAAATTTAAATGAACTTAAAATACCAATATTTCTTGTTCATACTAGGTACTTTTTAATGGAAACATTGTAATTTTATCGTTGAAATGATATTTCGATAATAAGCGCTTTATATTCGACAAAAAAAGTCTTGTCTATATGGATTAAAAGTTTTCGCCGTTAAACAAGATTAGGCCAGCAATAAAACTAATTTTGCGGTCTTCATACAATTTAACTCTAATGTCAAATGCAGCCGCCAACTTTGAAGTTTATTGAACTTGTGCACAAGCCGTATCAATTTTAGCCGTAATTTACTTTTTACATGGGTCCATGAACTGGCAACATATTAAAAACGACTTGACAGTTTTCTAATGGTGATGACAAAAAGTGGTACATGAAATGTTGACGTGGTCATTGACTCCGCCAAAGTGTATTAGAATAAAATTAATGTAATTAGAGTAACTGGTTTTTGTTTAATAAGTAAATTATATTGATTTAATTGAGTAAAAGGATGTTAACCGCGGATTATTAAATTAATTTACCTCTTCGTTAGGTACCGAAAGTTTCGAATGTGCACAAATTCACAACATCGTACCTATGTCGCAAGCAGACCGATTAATTAAATTACGTTTGAAGTGTAGATCATTTCATATCATAGGTAACTTAGGTATAGACTGATATTGCTGTGCCCTTGCAGGGTGTCACATGTATACCTTATTTGTAATTCCATCCACGTTTGTAATGTGATATGCAATAAACGATATTATTATATTATTATTATTAACTTGGGAAAAATATCGGTACAGTAAAAAAAAAATACTAATACTTTAAAAACAGTTTTTGTGCATGCTCTGTTTGCCTGTAATCGCATAAACACTCTGCCTTAATTTTGTACAGACATATATTAATTAATAGTCATTTATTTCGTAAGTCACAAACATAGTATTATATCTGTTGGTAAACCTTGTAAAAAAGGAAAAAAAAAAAAAAATTGACATTGCACTACTTATTTAAATATTTTGTTCCTGATTCCATCAAATATTAACTCTATCAGTCATGTACTTATCGCATGTTTCACGCATGAAATGGTTTTGTGGACCGGTATTTAAAACAAGTGAAATGACACTAAAACTATCGCTTAAGGGTAACTTTTTTTTAATAGTGCCCCGTTTTAACGCAAAGGGTCTATCTAACCTTGGTCTATTTATTCGATTTTCCTTGTTTAATCGCCCCTGGCTGAAAATGTAGGTTTCTGACGAGTGTTTTTTTTTATCTTGCCACAGCCCTTTTTTGGACAGTGTAGGTACACTTTTTGTAATATACACATTATTGGATGGTCGATGATTTGCCAATAAAAGAGCTAAGCCTAGAATGCTAATGGTTTAGAAAAAAATGTGTTTTTCTTATTTGAATAACTATAGATAAGTTGTATCTGATACTAAATCATTAAAAAACAAGGTTCTACGGGTTTTACCTCACTTGCAAACGGTTAAATTTCAATTTGTTTGAATATTCCCTTTAACCGACCTAATTTTTAATGAAAAAAAGGAAAAAGAAAACTTTACAAAGTATACCGAATGATAAGGTTGTTGATTTAGTCCTGGTTTTGTATTTTGACCAAACCTTCATCACTGGTCGGATCATGTCATCTTTCATCACTGGCCATTTCCTCAAACCATACGAGTAATTACTGAAGGGCTATGTATTTCAGGACCTCACCCGGCCAGCCTACGCGTTTTCAGGAGACCGGTCGCAAAAACAAATTGACTTGGCCGCTGTAAGTTTTTTAATGATATTTAAAATAACTTACTAACAATAACATCATAAATCATAATTATCATATTTAGAACTAAACAAAACTAAATCTAAAAACTCGACACATTTAATTCTAACTCGATTCCAACTTAACTACTTATTTATTTGTTAGTATTCAGGGTAACAATAACCGTAGAAGTAACTATGACATATTGATAACTATACAAAAGAAGGCTAATAATAATAACAGTCATCCATTAATTACTTTTATAACAATGTTAATAAATAGTGACCGTAGGGCTGGCTCGTTCCTCGCACAGCGAATCGGCATTGCCATTCAGCGAGGCAACGCAGCCAGCCTTATGGGAACCCTGCCCAGTGGAAGTGATTTGGGTGAGCCCTTTATATATAGTTTTAGTTAGTTATTAGTTTCTCTTTGTGTTTATTTTTATTTGTATATTACTTATAATTAATGTAAATAAATTTATACGGCATTAAAATAAATGCATAATCTGACATAGTGAAAATGATGTGCCTTTATAGTTAATCTTGAAACGCACAGAGCGCGGCGCAGCGTCGTTGCGGGGCGGAGGCGGTTTTGCGGTAAAGCGATCGCGGTTCGAGGCACGTCGCACAAAAAATCCGCGCAGTATTCGCGCGGGATATAGGAGCGGAGGCGGCGCGTGTGACATATGAATCAGTAATCGACCGTCGACAGTTTCGGAAAGATTAAAAATGCTAAATCACCTCCGCCCCACATCGCGCCGCGCCCGCTCTTTGTTTTTCGAGCGTTATGCCAATTAATTCAATTAATTTAGATGTAAGTATAAGGAAAACATCGTTTTGAAACCGGTCTAATCCCAACAAGGTCCAGTTTTCCCTCTCTCTGGGTTGGAAGGCCAGATGGCTTGGCTGTCGCTCTCGTAAAAAAACTCCTCTAGGATCATATCAGCCGAGGGACGCCCATCTGCTGGACATAGGCCTACCGCAAAAAGTGCCAGAATGACCGGTCCTGTACCACCCGCATTCAGTGGACTCCCGCGTCCTTTACCAGGTCATCAGTTCAACTTATGGGGGGGGGGGGCTACCCTCCTCGAGGATGCCAACGGGATAGCGCGTTTTCTGTTTAAGTAATATGCGAGTACAAAATTTAGTGAAACTACCAAAAAGTAAGTATTGGCTATGTGCGAAGTAGGTGGTAGGGGTAAGTTGGGCGATCGCAGCGCACACCACGGCAGAAATGTGTACTTACCGGGGACATCTGTCAAATTTACTTTCACGTTTCCTATTGGTTTCTTAACGGTTTCCTACGATTCGTTTCGTTTGTAGTTATTTATTTATTTTCTTATTTATTTCAGTAAATTTTCCAGTGAGGGGTCTTTCTCGTTTACTAAAATAAATAAAATATTCATGTGTCATTATTTGACACCTCTGAGTTTGACACTGTCCCGGGACGCTTGACGTTTGACATTTCTGACGTGCACATAGCCAATACTTAGTTAGTCACTATTGATGTTAAATGGAATTGGACTGGACTGAATACCTTTTGGTTGACAAACTAGACAGCAGCAAAATGGCTTCGTAACAATCGCAAAACAGAAAAAACCTTTTTTGTTGCGTGAAAAAATGCTCTACATGAATATTTTGCAGCATTTAAATATTCTCGAGTCGTGTGTATACTTTCGAACACTTCGTCGTTATTAAATACTGATGCTGTATGTACTTTTTATAAGTTTGTTATACATACCTTTTATAAGTTAGTTATACATTTAATATGTGCATTATGCCTTTTATAAGTGTGTAGTTAGTTGTGTTTTTCATGTGTAGGGTCATGTGTCATACAGTGGCGCGGTCGGGAACAGTGGCGCAGACATAAATTGCGAGAAAAGGATAGCTATATTTCATCCGTTTCGTCACTTCACGATAGCTCTCGGTCCATGAGCACGAACGAACCAGTCTGGTGGCGTGTGCGCTGCAAGGTTGTTGTGAGAGGACGATTTTTCGTTTGAAGGGCCCAAATTTTTGGATTCAAGTAAGTTTTATTTGTTTTTTTGTAACTACAGTGTTCCCCATTCATACCCATTGTATTTTTTTTCGCAATTTATGCTTAACTGGGGAGGCAGAGGCGTAAATTGCAACTGAAAATAGGTACTACATTTCTCGAAACATGTTAATGTTTTCAAAATAGCGGTGTTAACCTACAGTGGAGCAACTCGCAGGGGTGCACAGTGGATAATGAACCACTGTGTACTGTACTAAATCTACTGCATGATCCACTGTGTAATAAAATTTAATACACATTAAAATCAGGGTTATACTTGGTATTTCTGAATTTTACTGTTAGAATATGAGTATACCTATAGTTATTTATGTGATGAGCATGCATTTCTTTTTAGGATGCCTCGGCTGCCAAAGCCGCGTTCTATTGGCGCCCACACTAAAGAAGATATGAAGGAGGCACTGCAAAGAATTCGCAGAGGGATGAGCGTGCGGCAAGCATCTAAATTGTCAGGAATACCCTTCACAACCCTTAGGCGCTACAATTTAATATCGGCGGTTTCTCGTGATTTGGAAACCATACGGTTAGTGCCCAATTACGAAATAAACAAAGTTTTTAATGAGGAGCAGGAAGAAATTTTGAAGGACTACTTTAAACATTGCTCATCATTATTTTACGGACTAACTGAAAAAGAATCTCGAAGGGTTGCCTACCAAATGGCAGAGACAAACCATTTAAGAATGCCTGAGAACTGGCGGAAAAATCAAATGGCTGGGAAAGCATGGCTCAGAAGCTTTAGACGGAGACACTCTGATCTAAGTCTCCGAAAACCTGAGCCATGCAGCCTGGCTAGGGCTACAGCCTTCAATAAGGTAAATGTTGCAAAATTTTACAACAATTTGGAGAATTTAGTAAACCGCAATGTAGCGTTTTCTGACGGGACCCGCATTTTTAACCTCGACGAAACATCCACAACTACGGTGCAAAAACCTCAAAGAGTGATAGCTCCGAAAGGCCGCCGGAACGTGGGTAAAGTAACCAGTGGTGAACGAGGCACATTGGTGACAACGTGTTGTATTATTAATGCCAGCGGTTCAGCATTACCACCCGTTATGGTGTTCCCCCGCAAAAATTTTAAGGACTTTATGATTAAGAATACACCTACTGGCACTTTAGGTCTTGCGGCATCAAGTGGGTGGATGAATGCTGAAATATTTCCCGAAGTCATAAAGCACTTTATTAAACATACGAATTCTACGCCAGAAAACCCGAGCATTCTGATCATGGACAACCACGAGTCTCACCTCTCACTTGAAGCTCTAAACTTGGCAAAAGCTGCAGGTGTGCATATCTTAACTTTGCACCCACACACTTCCGGAAAGCTACAGCCTCTCGATGTAGGAATTTACGGGCCATTCAAAACATATTACAATGCTGCTATCGACTCGTGGTTAATGCAAAATCCAGGTAAACCAATCACCATCTACGAAATTGGCGAACTCGTCGGGAAAGCATTTCTTAAAGTTATGACACCCGTAAACATTATAAACGCCTTTAAGAAGTGTGGAATTTTCCCATTTCACCGGAATATATTTGATGAAGAAGACTTCATGCCCAGTTCGGTGACGGATCGCCCGTATCCAAATGATGAAGAACAATCGGGAATTAATTTGCCGGGTCCATCAGGAATTAATTTGCCGGGTCCGTCTCGTGTAACAGAGCCCACACGATTAATTAGTGACAGTCCTACCGCAGCGCTAGCACGAACTATCCGGATTCAGTCTTCCAATTCAGATGCTACCTATTGTGAAGACGAAGATCACAATGAACTTCTTAGTACTCCTCCCAATTTGACACAGAATATACTGCCTAATGATGCTGTCGCAATTAACAGAGAAGACACGCCATCACCATCCATTTTCAATAATACATTTGCCGATGATGACCTAACAACAATTATTTTTTCTCCAAATAATGAACCTGATACATATAAATTAATCTCCCCAGTCCCCCCACGATCTTCTCCAAACATCAGTGACTTAGATATCTATGGTACAAAGAATGCAAATGAACAAATATTAAAATCAGCACCTCAAATCAATAGAAGCCCACTCTCCACTATTGAAAACCAAAATAAACAGAAAATCATATCGCCGTACGAGTTCAGAAAACCAATAAAGGCTGGACCCCGAAAATCTAATCGCAAACCCCGAAAACTGGGACGTAGTATGATTGCCACAAACACTCCCGAAAAAAATGAAATTGAACTTGCTAAAGCTTCATCCTCACATAAAAAAAAATACAAAGAAAAATAAAGCCGTTAAGCGAGTACTTCAGAGTGATTCAGATGAAGAAGAGCAAGACTTTAAAGTTCCATATCAAGAATCAGATGAAGACGAGTGGATAGAAGAAGATGTGATAGAAAATAACAATATAGGTGTGACTGAAAATGACTTGAAGAAGCCATTACCCAGATTGCCGAGGGAGGGTGAATACGTGTTAGTCAGATTTGCGACAAAAAAGAAGGTGATTTATTACATTGGTAAGATTCTGGAACAAAGAAACAAGAACTTAGAATGTTACATTAGTTTCCTGAGGAAGAAAAATGGTAATAAATATCACATGCCTGCAGTCCCAGATCTCGCAAATGTGAATGAAGATGATATTAAGTTGATTTTGCCTAAACCTGCAATTGGTGGCAGTACAACACGGCAGCAATCTTATTATTGCTTTCCCATTGATTTATCTCAGTTGAACATGTGCTGAATTATTTTGATCTCTTAAGTGCCTAAAAATAATGATTTTTTTTTCACCAAAGCTGTGATTTTAAGTTGATTAGTAATTACTTTTTTATATTGACAAAACCAAAAAGTAACGGTTTTATTTTCTTTGTTGTTTATTTTTGTTATAAGAATTTATGAAGAAGGAAGTACCTAATCATTTTTTTAAATTGTATATCCTGCCATATTGTGACTGACTACAATAAGTCGTTAAGTTTTTAGTTATTAAGAATTATAATGATAAATAAACAGTGAGACTGATTGATTTATGAATACAATTGTATTATTTCTGTTCAGTAACCCGAAATTATCCACTGTGTACCACCCCGAACCACTGTATAAATTATGCCGAGCCAGTGTTTCGACCCCATCGTACACAGTGGCTCATTTCTGATTTAAAAAAAAAACACATTTATTAATATACCCATAGCCTATATCAAAAAACTAATAACAAATATGTGAAATAGATTAAATTTAACTATGTACATCCTTAATATCAACATCCTATGATTATTTGTTTCGAAGCTATGGGTCTTGGAAAAAAAGTGATCCACTGTATGACACATGACCCTAACGTTTAGGATATTGAATCAAAGGACCGATGCCTACCGATGCAAAAGGAACGATTCCTCTAAAACCACTTTTTTGGAAGTATTATTCCTTATATGGACTGGAATCACTTTTGCTTTATAAATGTAGATAAGGTAAACGCCCCAATGCTCGACACTTAATTGACACTTTCACTGCCAACCATTTCGTAGCACTACGCTCGTAGCCGACAACCACGCGGTAACCCGCCTTCGAGACGTGAGCCCGCCGAGCAGGTTTCCAGCACTGAAAGTCATCATCATCATATCAGCCGATGGACGTCCACTGCTGGACATAGGCCTCCCCTAAAGAGTGCCACAATGACCGATCCTACGCCACCCGCGTCCAGCGGACTCCAGCGACCTTTACCAGGTCATCAGTCCGCCTTGTGGGGGGCCCACCCACGCTGCGCCTTCCGCTGCAAACACTGCACTGTGCTTTTATTATGTTTTTTTATACCACGTCCGTGGCAAACAAGCGTACGGCCCGCCTGATGGTAAGCGGTCACCGCAGCCTATGGACGCCTGCAACTCCTAGGGGTGTCACATGCGCGTTATGTAGTTTTTATAATACGAGTTTATATAGGTTATTGCAGGTGTCATACAAACAATTAGGCAAGGTACCGTTAAGAGGCCTTGCAAATTTTAAATGTATTAAACACTTTGGACAAAAATATTGATTATTGCAATAAACTGATTAAAAGATACGATCCTTCTATTAATGTTTTATATAGTAACGGAGCCATTTTTTACATTATTTTGTGTTAGTATAATTTAGCGCAAAGCAGTGAAATTCGTCGATATAGACTTTAGAGTGATGTTTAAAACGATATTTTATATAACACTTTAAACTCTTGCGTTTTGTACACATTCTTAAAATATATAACGCCGTTGTCGTTAAACGTCGGTAATTAAGTTAAATATATAAATTTCGCGTTTGACCCCTATACGATTTTTTTTATGATAGACTGACCAGCGATTGGCCTTAGTCTCACCTAGGGCTGCCATCCGTCCGGGTTTCCCCGGATTTGTCCTAGTTTGGAGGGCGTCCGGGGGGGTTTTCAAAAAGTGTCCGGGGAAAACCCGGACACTTTTACTTAATGGGTAAAGTTCGTAACTACTCACCATTTATTTTATTTTTTTTTACTCTTAATTTTTTTCAATAATATTATTTTCGGACACGTCCGGGGAAAAAATGCGATTTACGCTAAATGTCCGGGATTTTTAAGTCTTTGTCCAGGGTTTGGCGAATTTAGAGATGGCAGCCCTCTCACCTGACGGAAAGCGATGACAAGGCCTAAGATGTTGCTCGCTGACTCAGTAGTAATAGATTATAAGGATATTTATTTTATTAAAAATCCAATAAATACATGTAGTATCTCTAATATTAAGCCGCAACAGTCCTGTCCTAGATAGTGACGAAGAGAAAATGTAAAGCACAGAAAATAGCCTAAATATTAAATGATGAGCGTTTGTTAACTATAATATAACCCTTAAGTACTTTGTTATTCCTAGTTTATAATGTTGACTCATAAACTCGCCACGTTAGCTTCGAGCTTCGTGACTGGATCGTATTTCGGATTTGATCCGACGGAAACACCAAGGCCTGTCACGACTGACATTATGACGTCATAAACGTGTGCAGTTGGCGTATGATGATTGCCATTTTATATATCACTTATATTATCGTCGTGGATAAGACGCCCGAGAGTGACTCGCACTCACATACTTGTCAGAACGTGACGATAAGTGATAAGATGGCAACCATCATAGGCCCGCAATTGGCGTACAATGGTTGCCATTTTATCACCTTATAACATGTAATTCTAATCCTATCAGGATCCACGTGGAACTAAAATATAAATAGGTCTTATATAGACGGCCTGTTTAGCCTAGTTGGTAGTGACACTGCCTCCAAAGCTAGAGGTCCCGGGTTCGATTCCCGGCCAGGGAAATTAAGTAATTGTGCATTTAGCACGGATTTTTGTTCTTTAGTCTTGGATGTTTTCTATGTATTTAAGTATGTATTTATCTATATATGTAGGTAAGTATGTACATATTTGTATCGTCATCTAGTACCCATAGTACAAGCTTTGCTTAGTTTGGGACTAGGTCGATTTGTGTAAGATTAACCCTCAATATTTATTTATTTATTTTATTTTATATATCCTATTGTATGTACACCATGGTTGCATGGTATAAGAGATAAAATATGGCACCCATCATAGGCCTGCAGCCCGGCTAGTATGATAGCTTGTACCGTCACGTTATATGACCAAAATGTATTGAAACGTCACATAAAACGTGACGGTATAAGCTATCATACTAGCCAGGCTGGAGTACCTTAGAAGCAAATTCTTCTGCTAGCAGATGTTTACGGAGCATTCGCTTGAAAGCTAATTTCCATGTAATGAAATTATTACCATTTTTTGGAATTATTGTAACGAGATGCCATATAATGTAATGCACCTATTGCCTTTTTTATAATTATTTACTGTAAAATATTTTTGTTGACTGTACCGACATACCATGTAATGCTCATATTACTTTATGGTGAATAAATTGAAATTGAAATTGAAGTAGGAGATTTGCCGTAATTTGACCAAGGCGGTTCCTTAAAGATGTTGCCTCAAAATCCTCAAATCATCATCATATCAGCCGATGGACGACTGCTGGACATAGGCCTCCCTCAAAGAGTGCCACAATGACGGTCCTGCGCCACCTGCATCCAGCGGACTCCCGCGACCTTTTACCAGGTCATCAGTCCACTCGTCCTCAAATGTCGTCGGTGAAATTTTCGCTCCAACGACAGTTTGATGTGACGGCACTTTGACGGGCAGAACTTGAGTAATTTTATTTTATTTTAGTTATTAGGAAGGTACACTTTACAGACATCATACGACACATGGTTCAGTAGACTTTATTTACAAATCTTAGAATAAATACAATTATTAAAAGTTTTGACATAATCTAGTAGATCCCAGAACGGCAGGCACCTGGTGTAAATGTGCCTAATATGCTGGCGGCATTGCCCCGCTGCACTGCCAACGATATTTTTTGAACCAGGTACGAGCCGGACCTGGGATCGCAACCACTTTCCCTCAACCTCTGTCCTATTTTTTTTAAAAACAATTTCGCTTCAGAGCACCAGGGGCCACACGTCTCTACAGCAACCGGTACGAAGTCATACATAGGTTCCAGGTTCGAGTATTTGGCGTGCTTCAGCTTAGCTGCGCTTTCTGCAGCTGCACCGGCTTTTCGCAAAGTGAGGTTGAGATGCGACGGGGCAAACGTACTTACACACGTCGCATCCCAAATGAGACTGCGCCCTCTCGCCCACGGAACAGTTAGCTTGGTTCAGTTAGCTTGCGCGTGTTCAGTAGCTTATAAACTAGCATGATATCCAAAACTAAGTGCACACAGCTGGTAATCTTTGTAAAGTCAAAACGCATGTGAAGTCAAAAGCTCTACAAGTCTACAATGGGGTATGTCTGAAAATTTTAAAAGTCCTTGATTATTTTTCTAATGGTAGGAATAACCGTCGCCATTAACAGAAAAAAAGTTCAAGTCATACGACCAACCTATGATGAACTATCAATGTCATTGCGTACCACAGATCCAAGCAGGCGTTTTTGTTTATTTTAAATATTCGACGGACTTAGAAATGTCTTAGTAGTCCGATACGGGGCAGACGCGAGGTGATATAAAATGTTTGTATTTTTAAAAAATATATGGCGCAACCGAAAAATCTATAAACTTTTTTCTGTTAATGGCGACGGTTATTCCTACCATTAGAAAAATAATCAAGGACTTTTAAAAATTTCAGACATTCCCCATTCCCTTATACTTATTACAGACTTTTCACCATTTCGGCTACTTCTATTGCTGACACAATACAACATTCGCGATCTATGAATATGTATAGTCACGATAGCCATTAAATGTTATGCATGTCATACGCTCAACATAAATCTCACATATACGTATACGAGTACCGACATCGCAATCTCAAACAATCCATACTATGCAAACTTTAACTCGCAATATTACAAAATAATGCAAAAGTAACTGTCTGTCCCCTCATCACGCTTAAACCGCTGTACGGATTTTGATGACATTTAGCATGGAGATAATTTAAGACCCCGGGAAGGAGATAGAATAGTTTTTTTCTCAAACATGCAATAAAATATTGGAGATATGGTCCTTATAATAGGCCGCGAAGTATCACGTTTCGGGTGCGGCGAAACGAGCGGCCCATAATGAAATTTCATACGAAATTGGAGGCCTACGCCGGTAGTGACTGTCCTTTGTTTGCGGGCAAAAGCTAGTCCGTCCCGTCTATAAATAGCCTCATAGGTATCCAGTTATTACATAAACGAGTATAATATTCCGCCAAAGATCAAAGTCATTGACGATCTCGTAATGCATTTAGGTACTAACGTAACCGGAGAGCATAAATGCCTTAAGTCCTTATTATTTTACACGCAATTACACCACTTATCACTAGAACATTAAGCCCTACAACAGCGTAGCGTCCACGCGCTCTCGGTGACATACTTAATGGTCAACTAACATGTTTTAACCGGCCATCTTCGCGTGTCAGTAATTGCCGCTGCGACTAATCTGTCATGCCAAGGACTGCTGATTGGCATGCTTCTAAGTTTGGCACAGTTTTTAGGTGCCTATTGTCATATCATAGCATGACATCCTAAACACGATATCTCGGTAACGATGTGTAATCTTGCCGTTTTTGGAAGTCACACTTTGAGCTCAGGCTACTCTTATGTTCTGTGCTCTTACCTAATATACAGGATGATTCAGGAGACGTGAGCAGCACCAACACTACATACATAGTAGGTGGCAATGAATCGTTCATCATTGTATTTAAGTGAAGCACCCATACCTTTTTCCTGTATTTTAATTTTTATTAAGTTAAAGTTTAATTCTCTACAATCATGGTCACCCTACAACAACTTGTTTATAAAGATTAAACTTCTAACTGTTTTGACATCACTTTGATTAGTAAATTGTCACATTGAGTGAGATACGTTAGTTTATACGAGATACATTTCAAAAGTAATCGGACTCAGATGACATTCAATTTGACACGTACTTGACTGAAGTATGCTGATTGCAGTGACCATGAATTTCGTAAATAATTAAAAACATTTTGTTTTCAACACCAAAGATAAATGAACGTTAATTTCACTAATAGTGGCACGAAGCAGTAGCTTATGATCTACTGAATCCGTAGTGTTGTTCTTGCTCACGTCTCCCGAATCACCCTGTATGTTTATTAGGAAATATCGCACAAAATTATTAAGGTAGTGTAGGGTGGTATGCTAGGTATCTGTAGAAATATATTATATCCCTAAAAGTAAGACAAAACCATCCATAATTACATGGAGTTAAAAAAAATTGACAGTGAATATAGCACTGTTGGGAGTTTCTCTGCGTGATCGCATCAGAAATGAAGCTATCCGCAGTAGATCCAAAGTAACCTATATAGCCCTAAACTTCATCCGAATCACTAAACTTAAGTGGCAGTGGGCGGGGCACAATGCACTAATGACCGATGGAGTGGAAAGGTTCTCGAGTGGCGACCACGTACCGGAAGGCGCAGCGTGGGTAGACTACCCCACAAGGACTGCTGACCTGGTAAAGGTCGCGGGAGTCCGCTGGATGCGGGTTTGACAACTGCATCACTGCTTGTCAATCGTCTGAAACACCTGTCTTACTTAGAGATTTATATCTTGGTTCTGTAACAAGATTTATATACCTAATATAGGTAAACTCACCAGCCTCATCACCAAACTCATCTGCTATGATAAAAGGACCAAAAATATCAGACGCCGTCCTAAAGGCACGAGTGAATAGGCATCTTCTGGGTGAGCTCGCTTCATCGTCGGCCTCATCTTTGCCCCCTGGCTAGATGCTGGGCAAGAGCAATCCCATTTTTAATAAAAAAAAAAGGCCTTAGTGGCCGTACAAAGAGAAGTCGTGTCAGATTATGCCCATTTTTGTTGCTGATTAATGCTGACTGTACTTATCCAAATAGAGTATAGGTTTTATTGCTAAGAAACACATTAACTACTTACTTACTAAAAAATAACTAACACATTAACTCTTTTTATCCTCTGTCATGCGATCTCGTTAGCACTTCCTTATTAAGTCTATGAAAAGCATCGAAGAAAACAATTAAATACACAAACATAGCACCCTAGAGTGGTTGACACTTCTGCAGGAATATTTTGACTGGCTGTGGGGTTCAACTAACATGGTTCGTAAACAGGTCAATTAATTTTTTTTATTAACACTTAATTCGCATTATCCAACAATAATAGCTGTGATTAGACGTTAGCATGTCTATTATGGGGATTTTAATTTAATCGTTTATTGAGATTGAAGGCTCTAAACAAATTATTACTTATGATATGTATTAGATATTTTTTGTGACCGAACTTCGAACATGCCAATATGCTATACTAAGATAACCGCACACATGATTATATGACTTATTATGGCAAAGTAATCATTTATGAACGATTTTAAAGAAATATTATTTTTTTTATACTATGAAAGTACTGGTGGTAGTGGGTAAGCAGACACCGTAATCTATGGACGCTTGCCTCTATTTTATTTTGTAATGGAACGTAAACCTTTCAAAAAACCTACAAGTCCTACAACTCAAAAACATTTGGTATCGAAAACGTTCTAACTCATAACGCCTACAAAAAATGAATAGCAACAGTTCTACGCTCGAACTAATTCAACTCCAACAGGCGCCGCGATCACTGCCCGGACTCCAAGCTATCGCCTACCTCCAAGCCGATGAAGAATCAGGGGTTACCGGAGAGCTGCTCTTCACACAAATTGTACCAAACGGTCCAGTGACCATAGAGGGGAACATCACGGGGCTAGCGGCAGGGCTGCATGGACTTCATGTACACCAGTCGGGAGCTATCAGGGACAATTGTAAAGATGTTGGGCCGCATTTCATCGCTTATTATGTAAGTAAACATCTCTTTCGTAAGTATTGTACATAAGATAAGTTCAAGCATGGAACACTACCTATATGAAAATACCACTACATTTGCAAACGCAAAGCTGTCAACGATTCAAGATATATCTTAGGACATGAATTTTCCCTGCAGTATCCGTTGTCTTACCTTCATGATTGATATAGTCTTTCCCAACCTTTCACAAGGATTACCCTTCCAACGAATAAGTCAAGAAAGGAGTGAAAATTCAGGCTTCAATAACTTCTGCGCTTCATGCGCGTGGTCAGGCGACTATTATGACGTTTCACACCTCCGTCGCCGCTGGTCATATCCACCTGGTTGTTTTTTTCACAATCACGGTGGCAAACAAGCTTACAGCCGGCCTGATGGCAAGTTATCGTACGCTTACGATTACAGAAGAATCATAATTGCGCCGCCCTTTGCCGACCTATTATTGACTTGAGGATTCATTGTGTTGACTGCTAAAGACATAACCAAGTCCCCACTCTCACCACAGAGATCTTCGGGAGCTCTGGCGACCCGACTGACCACCCGTTTTACGTTGCTACGTGAGTACGGCCTAATGATGTAACCAATTATCAATCCCCAGGGCCGTCACGGCGGACCACGCGACCACATCCGCCATGTCGGGGACCTTGGCAACGTCAAAGCAGAGGAAGGCACGCTTGCAGTCAAGATCGTAGACCATTTAGTCTCCCTAGCCGGCCCCAGGTCTATAGTGGGCAGGTCAGTCAATTGGTGTTTATTTATTGTGTTCATACATATACGAGTAGGTAGTCACCATATGAAGACGTCAAGTCTTTATAAAAAGGGTATAAAAGCTTCAACCAAGCCTAGTTCAGCTTTGAAATGGAACCCTTGGAGGGGCACTGCCATAACCGATCTTTACTAACTTACATATATAAATGCGATAGTAACTCTATTTGTCTGTTGCCTCTTCACGCTTAAAACAATGAACGCATTTATATGAAAATTGGCTTGGAGGTAGTCCGAGATCCTGGGAAGAAGATAAGAGTTTTATCCCGGAAATAATTTCTTAGAGTTGAAATGGAGGTGAATGTTTATAGTGGGAGGGCGATGCGATAATTTTATTTAGTCTGCGCCTAAAGTAATTTCATAGCAATTATTTATCTAAGGTTATACTGTACGCGAAGCCACGGGCAAAAGCTATTGCTAAGTATAGAAATGTTTTATGTGCATATAATTACCACTACCTATTCCCTTGTTAACAGGTCTGTGGCGATCACAAAGGGAGAGGACGACTACGGACGAGCTGGGACCGAGGATAGCGCATTGACGGGGTCGTCCGGCCCAGCGGTGGCTTGTGGCATCATTGGTTACATGAATTAGTGCCTGTTTTACCGATAAAAAAATGTATTGTTGGATACGAAAAACATATGAATTTGACGCGAATCGAATAGTCCAGGGTTTGAACTATTTTGTTAAAACATTGAAAATTAAGGTAGAGTAAGGTCAATTTTAAATGATTTGAATTGAATGTGAGTTTGTATATTGCGCTTTTATGCTCACTTTAGATATGAGCGAAAATACTGGAGAGGCGATCAGTTAAATATTGATTTTACTGTTTTTATGTTTTGTTTGGAGGCAGGATATTGCCCATATAAGTATTTACGATTGTTTGTCACCAGTGGAAAATGACTGAACACATTTAAGAACGCATATTTTATAGAAGTGTTAAGCCATCTACATGATTTCAGTAAAACAACGATTTATTTTTCATTGCTCTTTTATTTCATAGCTCAGACATCCAAGAAAGTGATTTAATAGATTTTTACTCTATTATTTACACATTAAGGTTAAAAATAGTAGAGCACCTTCTTAACTTAACTATACCTACCCTCATCTTCTTCTTTCCCGTTTCACACCTACGTGAGGTCGGGTCGCCTTGTCAGTTTGCGCCAGAGCACGCCAGAGTAATCGATTCTGGGTTGTCTGCTCATCGATGTTAAGTTTCTTGAATGTCTTTTCTAATATTGGACCACCACGTGGATTTTGGTTTACCTCTTCCACTCGGATGTTCGAGAAGGTTTAAAGCAATGTTAACGATAGTCTTTTCTTCTCCTTTGAGTGTGGCCCTACCACCGCAGACGGGTTTCAAGAAGTCTGTCTTGGATTGGAGCTACTTTAAAACTGCCGCGGACGTACTCGCTCCTTATCCGGTCTAGTCTAGTGACACCAACAGCCCTGCGCAGCATCTGCATCTCATTTACGTACAGGGTTTTTTCATGATGCTTACTGCACCTACACATTTTTAAGAAATTAAGAGAGCGGGCGTAAATTGAACTTGTATATCTACATATTTAGTTAGTCATGACAAATGCGCCTAACATATAATCTCTATATCTTCGGCTATTATACAACTAAAACAATTAAGTTGCAAGGATGTAAGATGTTGTAATATCTGTAATTGTCTAGACCAGGGGTCGGCAAACCGCGGCTCGCGAGCCGCATGCGGCTCTTTGAGGGGCGAGTTGCGGCTCTTCGAGGTCTCCTCAAAAATTTAGTAAAAAACCGGGAAAAAAGGTATTTTTGGCTCTCTGCGGTTCCCAAAAAATTATATTTTTATTGAATTTGGCTCCCATGGTCAAAAAAGTTTGCCGAACCCTGGTCTAGACATTCAGTGATTGATATGCGCGCACCCCACTGATGCACTTACCCTGACGGACCTCATGCACACACGCAAATAACTAATTCAATCTCCCGTTATGTTTACTGAACGAAATTAAGTTATTAAAAAGATAACAAAAACCAAAATTTGTCCAACCATCGCGCTGTCGCAATCGTTAGCCGAAACAATAAACAAGGTTATATCAGCGATGTTATGAGCAAAATTGAACCTTATGTCAACGCATTTAAGTTCTCTAGTAGGTATTATTTGATTTAGGTGTTCACATTGAATGTCTTATTAGCTTTAGACCTTTAGTGGAAACTGCCGCTGTTACCACAGTTTGCATGTTGTTGATAGCCCGGCTTCCAATTGTATCAATACAGTATAATAGGTACCTATCGCTGACACCATTTATAATCATCAGATTATCACCTTATGGGAGGCGACAATGTTAGCCAGGAGAGCCCGGAGAGAGAGAAGAGACACGTAGCATATCTGGGTACGTTTCGCTTACACTGGGGAGACAACCATAAGGTAGGTATAAACGAAGCCTATTTTCAGCCACCTAAAAAGGCACCGTACAATCACTTTCGGTGCCATTTTTTCGCGGCATGCCGGCGCTGGCCCGGAATAGAACACGCGCCTATTTTTTGGCGCCAGTGCCCTCCGCCCGCGTCTCTTTATGACTGGTACTGAAAACGCACCGTGTAAACGACATTGCTGGTCACTAGCGGCGTGATTTAAGCGGCTGAAAATAGTGATTGTCTAAACGGTCTGAAGATGTGCTGACGGTAGACAATGGCGTCGTAGTTTAGGGTTTTGAACATAGTCTCCGTCTAAATCAAACTTTATTCCTATTATCACACAGTACGGAGATTAAATAATATAATAGTTCCTTGAAAATAGGCCTTGATATGACACTTGTTTGAAGGATCATATTATAAATATATAAGTGAATATCAGCCAAAATTCTTTGGCGAATAGATGAAAGAAAAGAATGACGTTGGTATTTTTTATGCTACTAGGTTTGTAGGGATACCATAATCATGCCATAATCAAACCAAACACTCAGTTCAACTGTTTTTATTAAATAGGCAATATAAAAGTTTATAAAAAATCAAAACAAAGGCATCCCAAATCGGGACAATTTGTGATGCTTACAAAATTGTGATGTTCGACATCTTAAACTAGTTGCACTTAAACCAAATATAAATAAAATGAAATTTAATGTAAATTAAATTAAACTACATGTGCACTGGCTACCTTGTAATAAAGGTGTGAATTTATGTATGCATTAAGTATTTATGTAATAAATAAAAAAATAAAATATTTACTTAAGAGACTGGCTGACTTGAAGAAAGCTACAATAACGATATAAATGCGGTATATAATGTAATAAATTACCAGTTTTATCAGTCTCGCGTAAAATCAGCGACAGGTCGAAGGGCATTCGGACAATCTCATAGAAAGACCTTCATAACGAACACTATCACACTTCATATGAGTGTGTAAAACTCCGTGAACAGGCCATATCCAAACGGAATAGATGCTTTACAGTTCCATTTATAAAGATGTATCTGATACCATAGAATACTTCTTCTCTTCTAGTTTTTGAGGAGACTTTAAACAAATTAGCACCGGCTTGTCTATGAATATTACTTTACACTACACCACTGGTTTGGACTGGGATGAAAAAGTCATACTGCCCCCATGCTATGTGATGCTCTAAGTGAAACTTAGTAAATGTTACTGTATGTGACAAAGTTAACAAATACTGCGCTATGAATAGTGTGCTAGAATTCACTTCCATTAAAATAAAGGTCAAAGTATGCAGTTTCCGCCCATCCTTGTGTCGCCCCGCTTTGCCTCCGGTTTACTGGAGGCCTATGGACGCAATGAGGCTCTCGACCTTCGCGATGTAGGCCTTCTGAGCGTCCTCCTTGGAGGTGCCTGCCTTCTTGGACCAGGCTTCGAACTTGGCCTTGCCCTTGAAGTCGAGGAAACCGGGCTTGTCTGCAAGAAAATGCAATAGTTAAATAAATATAATCTGTTCATTGCATTTCAATATTAGGGGATATTTTTTACACAAATCGCACTAGTCCCACGGTAAGCACAATAAGGCTTGTGTTATGGGTACTAGACGACGATATATTTAATAGATACATACTTAAATACATAGAAAACATGAACAGGAACAAATCTCTCTGGTCACCACAGCAACAAATGCCCTTACCGGGATTCGAACCCGGAACCTCTAGCTTCGAGGCAATGGCACTACCAACTAGGCTAAACAGGCCGACAAATGTATTACGAAAATGTATGCAGCAATGCCAGCAATGTATTAGGAAAACCCAATGGTTTGTTGGTGGTCCACCGCCGCCGACTGAAATCGTGGCCAGGCCGTTAAAGTGGAGCGTGGAAACCGGTCGCAGTAGTTGTTCTATCAATCTAGTTGAAATTATCGGCCAGTGTAGTATGGTTAAAGGTAAATAAAGTTAAGTAAAAAAATCCTCAAGTCAAAGATGGGTCGGCAAAGCAGTTGTTATTGTACGGTTTCAGACGAATTTCTGTGGGATGGGGAGCTGCCGAGGATTTTCCCGAGGGACTAGTATGGGGTTCTTCAAGAAAGGAGTGTATACATTTTTAAAGGGTCGCAATGCGCATGTGATATCCCTATATTATTTTTAATTAGAAATGAAAGTATGTTAAGTAGGTTGGTAGTAATTTATATTTCATCTCTTGAAAGTTGTTTGAAACTTGTTTTAAAACTTATATTAAGCAAATATATGAAAATGACTCATCCACAATAAAAGTATGTGCATTGCAAGTTGTGCTGTTGTTGTTATGGGGAATATTCCTGAAAATTGCCAGCTTGGGATTTGTTATGATGTGGTATTTAGGAGAATGGCACATCACTAGTCACAAGCGGTACTTACTGGCTGGGTCAGCATCCCCAACAGTGGCCTGCTTGAACAGCCCATAGATTTCCAGTAGGTCAGCATCAGCAGGCGAAGACTTCAGCTTCTTAACATCCTCGGCAGCTTTGTCAAATTGCTGGAAAGAGACACATCAATTAATATAAATTCTGTGGAAATGAGTAAAGGTCCGACCACACTGCTGCTTAAAACACACCGTAAACGCAGTGACATGCCTCATAAGTTTCTTAAGTTTCATGTATTGGTTTCCTTGCTGAGCAAACAGTATTTGTATAGTATTTTATAATATGAATCATATTGATTCTAAATATAAACTGTGCCTAAATGTTGTTACATCAGTAGCATAAAATAATACTTAACCAATAGCAATAAAAGAAAAAAAACACTAGGTACACAAATTCCAAATTTAAATAGCACCATAATAATCTATTCCTAAAAAAATCACTGCCGAAGTGCCAAATCTGAGAACCAGCGGTACCAGTTGACCTCTATTATAGACTTTGGAATACAAACGACGTTTATGCAAATAACGCTCACCTCCTGTAGAGACATGTTGTGTGTTGCATATAATAGCAGCTAACCTAAAAAACAATGGTCCATTAAACATTACATGTATTAATTTAAAAACACACCCGAAATATGAAGAGAAATCATAACATAAGTTATTATCAGTTACTGACAAGGACAAGTTAAGGTCTTTCTTTTCTAAACTTTTATTCAATTCATTACTTTCGATAAATATAACTTTCTGCATGCCTAGGAATTAAATACTTTCTTAAAAAGTCGGAACACATACTTACAGGTAAAAATAACGTACGTGGAACGTGGATACTTGTACTGAACTGACCAAACGCCCCAAACGGACTGATTATCACTTACTAAAACAAGTCATGCAACTCAGCGCAGAGGACATCTTTTATTGGCTTTTTACGACTTACGACATAAGCAAGTTTTATGGTTATGGCGTCGAGGTTCTAAGATTAAAATCCAACTACTTACTTATTTTTTCGATGAACGACGGATTTTTGTAAGTAAATCGGCGGGCGGATTCCTATTCTAAGTTGTTGAATTGAAACTTGACTTTTATGACTGCTGGCCTTAAATTAAATTCACTGAAATCTGTCAAGTCAATGTCACATTGACAGCAGAGCCCCCATTAACCGTGACCCGTTCGGGTCAATAAAATGGATGTCCTCAATATTTAATTATGAATAGTTAGTTATTAATAATAACACTATATAAATCTACTAAATCATAACTTGGTATGCGATGGCCTTGGGCTTAGGAAAATGAAGTGAAGGCTATACTTAATTGTAAGGAAAAATATCATAGCGACACTGCCGTTGCCATAGATGGCAGCACCGTCGATGAGAATTTAAGAATTTAAGATTTATAATTTTCCACGTTTCTTAAATCGACGCTAGATGCCGATGACAACGCCTTTGAAAGTCCATTGGAATCATTGAGCTCTTATAATGATTGGAAAAATCTACTAAAGTTCGAGCCGTTGGAGGATTTTTTCCAATTATGAGAAGTGAGTAGACAATTAGAGTTTTTGAGAGTGCTTTAACGTGTCCACTAGCGCCACTCGTAAATAATTGTGATTATTTAAATTTAACGATAGATATTGAAAAGGGCCTCCTATTGAATACGACTGTACAGATTAACTACCCATTTTTTTTCCCAGTATTTTTAGTTTCATTCGCGTTTTTCCCCATTCATCCATTTAGCCACACATGTTATTTCTTTTCTTTATATTTCCGTCCGCAGATTTCCCCATTAGGAAATTTTCCTAGACACAAGGTTTCAGGAAGGTACGACGACGAGTGAAGCGAGGAGGAGTGTTAGTAGAACTGCGACCCTACAGCGCGCGAGCCGAACGAGCGAAGCGAGCGTGCCACGGCAGCGGCCAGCCAAGCGCCGGAACTGTATATTAGGAAAAAAGGGCTACTAGTGCTAATTACTTTTGGTTAAAAAGCTATTGGATTATACTATATAACTATAATCTATTATCGCTCGTCGTCGTGCCTAAAACGGAGACCTTGTGTCTAGGAAAATTTCCTAATGGGGAAATCTGCGAAAGGAAATAAAAAGAGAAGAAATAATATGTGTGGATAAATTCATAAATGGGACAAAACGCGAATGTAACCACAAATACTGGTCTTAAATACATCAAACTAGTTTTACGTTGCAGGATTCGTCGATCTGTGAGTTCAAAAATAAAACGGCCGTTTTTACTTCGGACGCATAGATCGACGAATTAAATATCTATCGTTAAATTTAAATAATCACAATTATTTACAAGTGGCGCTAGTGGACACGTTAACGGCCTCTTAGGCGTAACGCTGCTAAAGAAAATTCTAAATTTCAAATTGAACGAAAAATTTGAGAAATATTGTGCTCCAAGCAGGATTCGAACCTGCGCCATTTGGCATACGCGGCCAATCACTCTTGCTACTTACTGCGCACAATTTTTTTAATGTTCCCTTTAATTAGAAATTTTGGGCTGGTTTTTCGGTCTTCGTGTCTGTATTGGCATGCTCGTTCAAACTAAATCAGGTGGAAAAAGAGGATATTGGTATTAAAAAACAGCATAGATTCGATAAATTAAACCTCGATATATAAAAGCCGAAAACTCCTAGAATCTAGCAGACGCAAATATGTAATGCTTACCTACCAAGTAAAATAACTTGGAATCGTATCCTGCGAACTTTAATTTATCGAAACATTTCTGCCTACATAAACAGTTCCCAACTGATTTTATTTCACAGGCAATATAAAAAGTTTATAACAAAACAATACCACCTCAACGAGCGCACTCACAATATATACACAATAACAAATGTGATGCTTACTATATTGTGATGTTCAACATCTTATACTAATCGTGCCTAAACCGAAATTATAAATAAATGACTTATGAGACGGGCGGCTGGAAGTTCAAAGGAAGAACTGTATAAACGGACTATTTGAAAAAAGTAATATTACTTCAGTCTCGCTTGAAAATGTCAGCATCAATAGGCCGAAAGGCATGCGAGAAAACACATACTGGCCGCCTTAGCTACGACAAAACAGCGTTTTTCGGAAAGATTAAGTGTGACGTATTTTGTAAATATCAAGGCCATGGTATATAAAATTCTTGCTAAAAGTTCCGCTCGCCTCAGTTATAAGTAAGTAAGTTTACTGAAGACCGATGGACGCGACTAGGCTTTCGACCTTGGCGATGTAGGCCTTCTGCGCATCCTCCTTGGAGGTACCCTTCTTCTTGGTCCAGGCCTCGAACTTGGCCTTGCCCTTCAGGTCCAGTAAACCGGGCTTGTCTGTAATAAGAAAGGGAATAGAATTAGCATGTTATCAGGAAATCATCCGGTGAAATGTATGGGATAAAAACAATCATTTTTTATGAGAACGAAATAAACCTCAATAGAAACTTTGATCTGTACTAATATTGGGAAATTTCAAGAGGTAGTGTTGATGTATGTTTGTGGGTTTCTGAGTAGTAGGTTATCTATGGTAGTAGGTAATCTCCGGAACTACTCGTCCTATTACAATTTCCCAGTATTTTAAAGGACCTTCCGGATGAATGGCTGATGCTAAAAACCTAAGATTCCATAAAAATGTGTTGTAGGTATGTTTTGACTGCAACAGTTACATAATAAGGGTTCTTTGAAAACGAGAATCACTGAATCAAAACGAGCGTAGCGAGTGGTAAATGTTTTGAATCTTGAATCTTCAACATTTTTTACTCTAAGACGGCAAATAATTTGAATTCAATTAAACATCGAAACGGTGTCACAATGAGCCTTCTTTTGAAAAAAAAAACAGTTGTATAATAATAATGTATGGAAATTTATTGTGGTTCTCCCACTAGTCAAGTAAAGAATTGTCACTCTCAGTCATTTAATTGATTATTAAATGACTGACTTTATTTATTTTAATTGTTTATTATTGATTTATTTTATTTTATACTGGAGTATAATTTTTTTCAATCCGATACGTCAAGTTTATTTTATCAACAACGTTACCTGACATCTTCATTTACCTTGAGAAGTTAACCCGCCCAGCGGTTTGGAGGTGAAATAAAAACTGGTTGTTTGACGTCATTAGGGTTATTAAGGTCGTAAAAACAGCAAGACGACTAAATTCAACTAACTTTTTCAGTTGACACGATATTAGAGAATTCTGTAGGTTTATACGTTTGTCAATATGCTGATTACTAAAAAGGTAAAATTTGAGAAATTTTAGTTTGTTGCACTGTAAATTTATATAGCTATGGGGTTGGGTGTAATTTCCGGAGCTATCTACTCATCGGATTACAAAAAATAATTCACCTGTGGAAGTGTGTAATAGAGATGGAAGTGTGTAGAGATTATTAGGACGTATTGGCTATGTGCACGTCTAAAACGTCAAACGTCAAAGGTCCCAAGACAATGTCAAAACTCAGAGATGTCAAATAATGACACATGAATATTTAATTTAATTTAGTAAACGAGAAAGACCCGTATTGGAAATTTTACTGAAATAAATAAGAGAATAAATAAATACATACAAATGAAACGAATCGTAGGAAACCGTTAAGAAACCAATAGAAAACGTGAAAGTAAATTTGACAGTAGTCCCCGGTAAGTACACATTTCTGCCATGGCGTTAACCCCCACCACCTACTTTGCACTTAAGGTTCCGTGTCAAAGTGACAGAAAAGGAAACCTTATGGTACCGCTCGGTATGTCTCAAGAACTACTTATGATATCGATTTGAAATTTAGAATAGTTATAAAAAGGCTAATCGAAATGAATTGATAATATTTTTTATTTTCTGTGAACTATATTTGTATAATGATCCGATAGATGGCGCTATACCCATGGCGTTAAATTCCTCATACAGTCGGGACCGGAACGGGTACACGATCATTGTATGAGGTTATCTGTGGTTGTACGGAACCCCCGGTGCGCAATTCGGACTCGCACTTGAGCTGTTTTTATCTTAAATTAACCATGCGGTTAAAGAACTGATAAATAGCAGTTAGGTATATTCCCGATCAAGCAGGTAACTCCTATCATTATAGTCTGGCAAAAAAGTCTTGAAATAAAAAGTGGCAACACTGTAGTGTCACCCCTCTCATATCAAAGCACTATCAAAGGGACGACAGTGTTGCCACTTTTTAATTTCAAGACGTAGCAAAGGGACGACAGTGTTGCCACTTTTTAATTTCAAGACTTTTTGTCAGACTATAGTAGCATGATCTTTAAGAGCGAATATGATGAAAATATCGTCTTTATATATTACAAATACAACTATCATCCAACTATAATTATTGATTAACGCTAATTGAAAACAAGTTCCACATACCGGCCGTAAAATTTTAATTTACACGTCTTCGAAAAGTAATAAATATTGATGCGCTTTTGAGCTTTTCCATTTTAAATCACACTTGATACATAGCTAATTGAACAAGTTCAAATATTGACGTTGATATTTGATATAACCCTATAACCGTTTACTACTTTTCCAATGAAATGCTGATACGATACCACTCTACCAACTTGTTGTCGAGTTCAAAACACATACCTACTTCTAACTTGAATGTTTTTCATTAAACGACATTTAACTTTCTTAATCATTTTTATTGTATAATTAACGTTTCGACAAGTAAAAGTTGCTAAGCAAGTAATTGCTGTTTTTTTTTAATTATGTATATTACTTTATTATTTAAGAAAAAATCCTCTATTTTTTATAGTCGTTAGTTATATCGTTCCAGGACTAGAAATCATTAATCAATTATATTTTAAAGTCCATTGATAACAGCAATCAGTTATAAGCTGATCTACTTTCGTGATTATAGAAACGGTAACATTTCAACGTATTTGCTATCAGTCGCTATCACTTACGATCCATCACTGATTTATCATGACGAAGTATTGACTGCTTGTAATTTTTACTGTAAATATAAGACATGTGGACGTTGCATGATCGTTGGGGAGCTGTCCAGATGATACCGAACGAATGTTAAATACTGTCAAATTCTCAAGGCATATCACGGCTATTTACAGTCATCGTCATATTGGCTATGTGCGAAGTAGGTGGTGGGGGTAAGCTAGGCGATCGTAGCGCACACCATGGCAGAAATGTGTACTTACCGGGGACCACTGTCAAATTTACTTTCACGTTTTCTATTGGTTTCTTAACGGTTTCCTACGATTCGTTTCGTTTGTATGTATTTATTTATTATCTTATTTATTTCAGTAACATTTCCAATACGGGGTCTTTCTCGTTTACTAAAGTAAATAAAATATTCATGTGTCATTATTTGACATCTCTAAATTTTGACATCGTCTCGGGACCTTTGACGTTTGACGTTTCAGACGTGCACATAGCCAATAGTACGTAGCAGCGAAAGTGGCCTAATAATTCGGTACACCATGTATTTTGTATGGTGTACCGAACTATTTGGCCACTTTGGATGCTACGTACTATATGACGCTGACTGTACAATACATAAGCTTTTAATGCACGCCATAGCACACAGCCGGAAATGTCATTATTATGTCATTCAGAGGCATCAGTAAAAAAGCACATTAGAGCTCTGCACACGGTATTAGCAAGTGCAATTTCAGTATAATCGTTAAGTAATTGTCCTCCTTCCAGCACGAAGATAGAATTACTAGAAGTGTGTTAGCTAGATAAATAATTCTAAACTTTGAACTTTTTTGTTACTGATACATATATAGGAGCCAAAATTACCTAATGTATAGTATACGGGCCGCCATGGTAGTCCACGCTTCACGACTTATTACGCTACGGTGCGCACCATAAGTTTGTATTGGCATTCTGCAATGGGGAAACTCGTATGATATTTTCGACGTACTATAGAGAGATACCCCTGCAGGACTACAAGGTTAGAATGGCTACGTACTGGCAGGGTCAGCGTCTCCAACGGTGGCCTGCTTGAAGAGGGCGTACAGCTCCAGTAGGTCGGTGTCGCTGGGCAGAGCCTTCAGCTTCTTAACTTCGCCGGCGGCCTTGTCGAATTGCTGGAAAGAGAGGTATATACGTTAATTCATTCAAAAGTCTAACCAATTTGACATAATATATCCGATTATTGGCACTCAAAATATGGACTACCAGTTTTTGCAAGGTCTACCCTTGATTTACTCTATTGGCTATGTGCACGTCAGAAACGTCAAACGTCATGGGTCCCGGGGCAAAGTCAAACTCAGAGATGTCAAATAATGACACATGAATATTTTATTTATTTTAGTAAGCGAGAAAGAACCCTTACTGGAAATTTGATTGAAATATATAAGAAAATAAATAAATAAATAAATACAAACGAAACGAATCGTAGGAAACCAATAGGAAACGTCGAAGTAAATTTGACATTAGGTCCCCGGAAGTTGCACATTTCTGCCATGGTGTGCGCTGCGATCGCTTAGTTTACCCCCACCACCTACTTCGCACATAGCCAATACCTATATCACAAAATAGGATGCCAACAATACCTACTAAGAATTCTTTAATTGTACTGTGTCATGTTAGCGAAATATTCAGTAAAAAAGTATTATTCGTAAGTCTATTAAGTATCGTAAAACCCAATTAATATGCAGTATTTTAGAAAACTAGTTTAACTAGAATTCTTCTATGTAATTGTCTAGTGGCAAATCTTCGACAATACTAGGAATTCTCTAATGTTTGGCGAGCGTGTGCTGTCTACTCGTAACACTAACTTAATTTCCAGTAAATAATATTTTTCTTACGTCATAATTTTCTTACGTTTGTTTATCATAAAACCTAGGTTGTAAATTGCATGTTAGTAAGTAAATAATATTTTTCTTACTTCATAATTTTCTTACGTCTGTAAATCATAAACCCTAAATTGTAAATTAGATGTTAAATGTTAGTAAGTAAATTTCTAGAAAACTAGTTAATACATTTGCCTGGAATCTTCCAAACACCGAAAGTTTAAATGTTTTTAAACCAGTTGCATTAATTGAAGCAAGTTCCGCTTGACGCCGGAACGAGTTTTGCCGAATAACCTTTCACTGGCGAAATCTGAGAAAGTTATACGAGCTAGATTTATAATTATTATATGAAAATTATGATATAAAAATATACATGTATTAACCAAGGTGTTACGCTGTTGTTACATTTAACAATAGACACATTTAGTCCTCAATTAAGTATCTATGTGAGTGCAAGAATTCATAAAACATCTTATGGGAATCTAATGGGTAGTAAACACCCCTTAAGCCGATTAACGAGTATACGCGGACAAAGTCGCGGGCACAAGCTAATTTTACCTACAAATCACAGATTTATTGTTAATCTCACTGTGGTTGTGGCCACTAAAACGGGTCTTTATAGCGATGGTAAATTCCATTACATTGGCGTGCTTCGATAACATGATCGAATGGGGTTTAACACGGCACAAAAACTGATAACGGAACAGCGGCAACGGACGTAGCATGCGACAGTTTTGTTAAGACAAAAGATACATCTAAGTAGGACAAAGTCAGGTGAAGTTCTTGTTTATCAGCTTGTTGACCGAGTGAGCGAAGCGTCTCCGTTTCAGCTTTCGGCAAAAATTCTTTCGTATGTCTGTCGTACAGCTCACAGAGCCACTAGTAGAATAGGTTCAGTCAGCATTAGAAGTAGCTAAGTGGCTACGCATATTAAGGAATAAACAGCTCTTATTCTCTTATAATAAAGACTTTGCCTTTGGTGCCGAATGTAGATTTTGGGATGTACAGTCAACAGCAAAAGTAGATGATTTTTTATTTTACTCCTGGTAGGTTTGAGGTTGGCCACAAATCACCTGATGGTAAGCGATATTGTGGCCTACTAGGTAAGGATGGAGCGCGCTTACCTAATAAAAACCGGTTCACTCTCGTCTTGGAGACCGTAAGGTTATAGTTTTCAGGGAATGAGGATTCCGGCAAGGAGTTCCACAGCTTGGCTGTTCTCACAATAAAAGAGGAAGCGAAACGCTTCGTGCGAGTTTTTGGAACTGCCACCGTAAAACGATGTCGCCCTGCCGTATCCCTGGTCGTCCGATGGCAGAAGGGAGCGGGGGGTATTATACTGTGCAGTTCCTCAGCACACTCCCCGAAATGCAACCGATAGAAAACCGAAAGACTAGCAACTTTGCGGCGATGTTCTAAACTGTGCAGTCTCGCATTGCAAAGAGAGTCTTTTCCTATGAGCTTCTTGGCACGTTTCTCGATTGTTTCCAACGCCTCAAGCTGGTATTTAGCCGATCAATCCCATAAATGCACGCTCATACCTGTGCTTGATATAAAGTAAGCAACTCTTTCGGCTTAAAGTACCGTCGCACTTTTGAGCTAAATAAGTTAATTTTAGTACCTTCTCACTTTCACTACTTTGACGCATCCCAACTGTCGCAGTATTGTTACGTTAGTGCGATAAAGTACTAAAATTATCATCTACATTTGCTCTTGACTTTAACTAATCTTTTTAAGGTTTTCCATAAGAATATTTATTGTAGTTGATCCATAATTTGCAGTTTAGTGTTTAGTCGTTTTCTTGCTGGACCAGTGTATCCTTACGCACGTTCTAGAGCAGCGGTCGGCAACAAGAGGCCCGCAAGCCCCCTCTGGCAGAGCTGGGCACTGTTAATCAATTAGTATAACTAATTACGTTAATCGCTAATCCGTTAAATAAAAAGGTATCATCGTTAAACGTTAAAGCGTTACATTTGAAAGATTTAACGGATGTTAACGTTAATCGCGTTATTAAAATTGTATTTTATACGACTTTGAATTAATCTATAATCCTTCGTCATCTTAACGATATCAAAATTTCATCTTAAAGGAGCTGCTACATACCACCTAATTCCCACTATTGGCGTAGGCACAATTTTTTGAAAAAGTACCTAACTGCCATTTGACCTTCCAATCTAGAGAAGAAACTAGGCTTTGATGGGGTTAGGAGTTTCGTCGAATTAGTGGGCAAGTTGACTTTTAGTACCTTAGTGGTAGGATAGACCTAAAGCGGATTGAACGACTAAGCGTACCCTCAAAAGCATGGAAACGCTCAGGTCATAAACACTCAAAGCCGCCAAATTGCTTAACCCACATAATCAATGCAGTCGTGTAGGTACTACATTTAAGAGTCGTATGCATGAACCACTGCGATATAGGACGACTACGATATAGGGTCAGGTATCTTTTAAATGCACAAAGTATTTAGTCTGCTGATTCGGATACAAAATTAACATATTCACACAAGTCGGGCACGGATTTTCATCACCTGATAGACGTCCTTGTCAAAAAGTGGCACAGTACATTCTTTTGGCGAATAGTAGGTATTTCATAAATGATTAACGGACTTATGGAAAGTTAACGGAAGTTAATGAGTCCGTTAACAAGTTTTGGAGTTAACTTAAAAATTAATCCGTTTAGTATTTTGTTAACTTCGTTAATTAACGATTAACGGATAACGAGTTAATGCCTACCTAAGCCCCCTAGCTATTTTGTATATGTAACGAAAATATAATACTTTTTTACCACTACCATTTGAATTAAGAACACTGTCGGGACAAATATTTAATCAAAAATTGACAAAATGGTTACAAGAAAAAATCTTTCTATAGCGTCAAGGATTATATAAATAATAAAAATGTTTGACATACTTACGCAATTATTATAATAATGTATTAATGATACAATTTAAATGTTATATTAGCCCATTTATCTATAGATACCAAATTATTTGTATGCATGCTTGCACGCTGAATACGAGACCTTTTAATTATACCCTAAGACCATGTATTTTGATTGCATTCTTACAAATAAACAATTTTGAATTTTTGAATTGAGAATTATAAAGTCAAGCCAATGTTTCCAAAGCGGTTGTGGGTAAAAGGGCCAATTGCTGTTACATGCAAAGAATATGTTTGGCAACGAACGAGGGGGTCATACACACCACACCAACGCGCTTCCTCTATTATTACAATACCCTTTGCTAACGCGTCTATCGACCTCCGTTCTACCTAATTTACAAACGTCACTGTGACGTCAAAAACGGAAATTGATCGTTTGTGTACCTATAGCATTAATACAGCTAGCGTCAAAAATTAGCTACATACAATACAAAAGTGTGAACTAGCAATTAGATGGTTGTAAATTGAGTCTTGCTTCTGAATGTTGATTGAAATTAAAACTTTGTATTCTTAGCTTAAATCATAAAGGCCGTTTTAAAAGTGCTAAATAGGTACCTAGTAAGAGACATAAAGAAGCCTGTTCAAAGATAATCAATGCGAGACATTTTTGCGCCTCATACAATATGTGAATTTTGACAAAAATACAATGATTTCTATGGGTTGAGGTCACTGAATAAATACAATTTATAACTAGGGTAAGCGCTCCTGTTACTGGAGCACTTGCAGCATTGGCGTGATCACTATTAATTCGAGGCATTAATTTACTGGTGTTAATGTTACTAATTAATTAGATAAGCTTAAGCCAGCAAAATTTATAGTAAAAGAACCAGACGAATAACAAGACTAATAAATTAAAAATCTAAAAAAACCCGACTGCGTTTCTGTGTAATTTGAAATTTGGCGCCAAAAATCCGCCGTTTTGTTTTTATTTCATTTTGATATACCCAGTGTCACATTCACAGTAAATACGTATCTAACGACACCTCTCAAGCTAAAATCCATCGAGCCGTTCAGGCCGAAGAGCGTGCCAAATAATTATTCATACATACATACATACTCTCGAAAAACTTAACCCTCCTTCTGGCGCAGTCGGATACAAAGAGAATTATTTTTAAAAACACTACCTTCAATTTACTTTTACATGACACTTTTCTTGAAAACTCTTCACTGGGGAGTTCCAGTGACCAGTTTTAGTCTTCATCATGATAGCGCATGACATTTTTCGATAGCACATGCACATGTTACAACTGAAATCGCTGTAAGTAGGCTATGAAATTCGAGGAGTTTCCTCGATTTCTCCAGGATCCTTTCATGAGATCCTTACTTGATGACAATGGGACTAACTAGAAAGCATACCCATTTAAACAAAATAAAATCGAAATTGGTCTAATAGTGTCCGAGAGAACAGACTCAGATAAAAAAACCCACGAATTAAAAACCTCCTCCTTTTTTTTAACTATGAACAACGAACAACTGCAGCTATAGGTATCTTAAGATCCTTACATGAGTTATTTTAAATACTGACATTAAAGAGACACTGCAACTGTGTTGCAACTATTGCAAACTTTAGCGTTCTAAAAAAAAGAACAATGGGCCCAAAGAAATCAGCAGACATCAACGTAAGCGCAACGTCATCCTCAATTTATTCAAAAAGACTAATCTTGACCCTATCACCCTGACCTGTTCTACCTGCTCGTCTGTCTCTGTTATACAACACGACACGTCATGGTATCTCTGACGTGTCTTTTCCGAGAGATACGAGCGAATTTTGGTAAAATCTAGACAAGTGTAAGTCGTATTTTTGATACATATTTTTCTTCACACGATGCTTGTATGTGTTTCTACTAATTAATAATGGTAGCATTTTAGAGGCATCTTCTAATTTTACAAAAGGTACATAACTTTACGGTCATTTTGGGATAGGTACGCGTGACGTTGTGCGTTGCGGCGTACAACGCTGTACACACTAAATTAATAGTAGATTATACACTAAGGGGATAAAGCACTGTTTTATGTCACGGGAGCGAATTGAATCCCGAACGTAACGAAGGACTCATAATTTAACTCCTGAGCGTAGCGAGGGAGTTATAAGTTAATTCCTGAGCGAAGCGAGGGAATTAAGACTGAGTCCTGAGTGCAGTGAGGGGTTCAACCGCCCAAGACTAAAACAGTCTTATCCCCGAGGTGTATACTCTACTTTTCACACCTTATGCGAGACAAAAAAACAGGCTCAGTAGATATACACCACAGGCTACTTGGCTTCTTTGTAGCTGACAAATATTCAAAATAGACCAGAAGCACTGATTCAGACACAGACTTTACGCCTTTTACAGCTTTCCATTTGTCAAAATCGTTGTAGGCTTTTAGGTATTTTTCCTTTGACTTCTCTGGCTGCAGATTGTTGACAATGCCTATGGCATCTAATTTGATAAACTCAGGAGTCAAAACACTTTCATCACTCGACATTTTCAATATTATTTTTGAAATTAAATCTTCTATAGGCACCTACAAGAACTCGATTTGTTCGTCACGCATGAACAAATGAAGGCGCGCGACGTTTCAAATTCGAAAGCACAAGCCGTGGTCCTAGATTCGAAATTCGAATTTCGAACACCGCGCTCCTCCGGACCGGGGTTCACACGGAGGCAAACTTCATTTATTTTGTCAAATCAAGTAGGCCATGGCCTAGGACAAATTGTGTTTAGCAAAATTAAACTTTATGCATATAGTAATAAGAATTATGAAAAGTGAAATCATATTATTAACCAGCGGGTTATAATGAAATTCAGTACAACATTATAACCCGGCTAATACCAAGGGATTTAATGTCTTGCTTTCGGTAGGGTTTACATGACCTATAATTCGGCATTGTCGAGCATGTGGTTTGAAAAATATATTTATGACTTTATAATCGTGTTCATTTACAAGTATAGTTTTCATTTATTAGGCATGCAAGCTTCATGCAAGCCTACTGGAGTTCACTTTATTTTACACTAGCGACCCGCCCCGTGCTTCGCACGGATTACAATAAAATGCATATGAGAAATATACATAAATAACACACCATGACCATCGGGAAGAATCAAGCTACACGTTAGTGAAAGCTGCATCTAAAACCATTAAGCCGTTTTCGAGTTTATCGCGAACATACAGACAGACAGACGCGGCGGGAGACTTTATTTTATATTATTATACTTATATGTAAAAGCAATAATTGTTATGTTCCTCGCTACAGTGCTCCAATAAACGCGTGCGATCGTTGCTAATCATAAAGTGCTATAGGCACCGCTATAGGGCGAAGTGCGGCCTACTACGCCGGCCCTCCGGCCGTACCGCCGCAATCTTTGATACCTATATTATCTAGATTCTAGAACTAGATGCTGGCCAAGAGCAATCCCATTTGTGATAAAAAAAAATTGTTTCCAAAATATTAAATTAAATTACATGCTGTAAAGGGCCATATTGATCTATATTAAATGCACAATGTATTTAAGGTATTTACTTAATAGTATTTACTTGATTGCTTAAAAACGCTTCGTAAATAAGTCATTATTTCTCTTAAAAGGTAAAGGATAAAAAAATTGTAGACCTTTTTAAGGTGTACAATACTGTACTACATTACTTATATTTTGATCTATCTCGTAGGATTCAGCCAGCGTTTGCAATGTAAGCGCAAAAATATGTAACACTTTAAACTCTCGCGCTTTGTACACATTCTTAAAATATTCGTATACGGGTCTAACTCGAAATGTATTTATTTACCTTAATTACCGACGTTCCGACACGGGATGCACCGGTCATGGTCGCGGCAGACTGACGTCCCAGCAAGTTGTCAACGGATATGGATACACAACATTTAACTACCTCATAATAGTTTATAAAATTCCATAATAATGGAATTAATGGATATGAAAACGTCACTCATTTAATACAATCCACGGATCTATACCTATACAATCATTGATTGACAGTTCGGGTACCATCGTAATATTATACCGATTGAGATTCGAGTTTTCCCGAAAGAAAATCATTTTGCACTACATCTCTAACTACAAAATAATAGGTTAGGAATACCCTTAATGTCACACAATCGACAACATCGAAGATTGAAGTACAAAGGCGAACTAGTTAGATCAAAAATAATAGTGTGACCTTTGACTACATTCTAATAAAATTGTCATATGTACCTAAATGTTTATGTTAATACATAATAATATTGGGGGACAATCACTGAACATTTTTAGTAAATAGATAACTAGGCACTTTTAGTGATATTCCACAGGGTGATTTTGGGGTCATGATCCGAAATGATTCTGCATGGTCAAAAATTCAAAGTAGACAACATCGTCAACATCACAGTTGCTATGAAGGTTTATAAAATAACATAAATAATTCTCTTTTTTTTTCAAATGGTAAGGGGAAGTAATCCTTTTTCATACAACTTGGTCACCCTACTTCACTGTCAACTCTCCACATTATACGTGAAAGAGAATAGGGTAACCATGTTTTTTGGAGATTTTGTGTTTGTCATCAAAATACATTAAAAATGAAATGCGTTTGTTTCGTGTCACTTCAGTTATTTTTAAATGGCTAACAGATACCAAGTCGGAAAAACTGATTCATGATCACGACCCCGAAATCATGTTTGTTTGTAATTGAAATCTCGAAAACCGTTCTAACGGTTTTAATGAAAGCGACAATTTAGGAGTTTTCGGGGACGAAAAATATATCTAACTAGGTCTTTGGCAAAACTTGTATTTCGTGGGAAAACACGAGCATAGCTCGGTCGCCCAATTAGCTGCTTACTAATATATGAAATGGCCCCAGTACTTTTACTTTACTGCACCAAAAAAAACATTATGGAAGAAATTAACTCGTATCTCCCATTTCTAAAATTAGAATAAAATAAATACATACATACATGGTGATGTAAGTCAGTATGTAATACATACTTACATCACCTTCCCAACATCAGCGGTAGCTGGATTTGAGGGCATTGTTTAATAATACAATGACATTGACTAAATTATTCATATTAAGTATACAACTAACCAGTTCAAAAACATGATAAATATTCATTTATTTCAGCATTCAATGGAGAGTTTCCATTTAATCATTATTGACATATTATTTTAATGGAAAATATGTCATTCATAATTCATTTACCAATAAATTTTCCAAACTGTACCTAGTTAGGTATTAGTTTGATAGTTTCCAAACAGTTTCAGTTATAAGTGGTGACACAATTACTTATATAGTATATTTGAAAATTAACATCTAAATTTTATGATTTATCTGAGAGTTTTTAATGGTTTTATTATATAAGACATTTAAAAAAACTTTTTTTTTTCAAGCCTATGCCTAAACTCTTTGGCAAGGACTTTGATCGTACTTTAATTCAGGGTAAACAGTATGCTTTCTCCATAACACTAAAACAGTGGTTACGGTCTGTAGTTCTTTATGCTAGCTTTCCCTGATAATGAGTTAAATACTGCTGAACAGCAATTAAAACTCTTTCACAGCTCACCGAACCACTGATTACAGTGAGGATGGATTCCTAGAAATCCATCCATCAGAAAAAATTGTGTGGCAGTAAGAACCAGAAATCAACCGAATATTTAAAAAAATACATAAAAATGTGCAACTACATAGCCCAGCTAGCGCATGAAAAATAGACTTTTGAATTACTAAATATATTTAGGTATGTAAATAGCACTCACCTCCTGGAGAGACATGTTGTGTGGGGCAGGTAGGTAGCAACCTGGAAAATGCAAATATTCAAATTATTATACAAACAATACAATTAATTCAATTTGCGTCCGGTGAAATTCGGAGCTATGCCGGCGAAATCACAGTGAATATAAAAAGCTAATAAATAAGGTCAAGTATTTTTTCAAATCTTTTTTAAGTCATAAATAACTTTGGCATACGCGGCATGCCTTCGTCAAGTATTATCAAAACTTTAAAAAAATCACGGCACTTACAGGTAATGAGAATGGAAGCGGGTGTTCCTCGCGGATGCAACCAATAAACTGAGGTACAAACGTTGTACAGCAGTAGAGTAGTGGTCAAAACTCGTCACACGACTCGATCGCTTTTTACGTCACAACGTCGTTTGTAGCTTATTTCTTGTGATCCTGAAACATCTGAAAAAAGAAGTACCACTTGCATTACTTTTTCTTGAATAAAACGGACACTGAAATCTCCGATGCGGGAAAAGTTATTATTAAAGTTAACTTCAATAATATTTAGGTTTAGATTTTGAATTTTGACAGGCCCGGCTGACCACAGATTACTGAAGTAGCTATCTATATGTCATATGTATCATGATGTCTGTGTATGTATCACATATTGACAGTTTCAACGCCTCGTTTCAACAGTGTAGTTCGGACAACATCCTATTTTACAAGCATCCGCCCGGCTAGTATGATAGCTTATACCGTCACGTTATATGGCCAAAATGTACTGAAACGTCACATAAAACGTGACGGTATAAGCTATCATACTAGCCGGGCCGGAATCCGGATGCATGTACCTAGTCCGAAACGTTTAGAAATAGTTAGTTCTGTATAGTCATTGTTTTTAATTAAATCAGCCTAAAACAGGCTTTCTGATAAATAAAACCGGCCAAGTGCACGGTGGACCACGCACAACGAAGGGCTCCATGCGCCGTACCTGCATATTTATTTATTATTATTAATTTATGTTGAGTTATAATAAATAATTTTATTTACTATACCGAAAATTAAAAAAGGCCATAGCTAATATTTTCACGGGAAACTCACGGTACTTACGTCCTTTTGTTTACCAAATGCAGCTTCTCAACTATAAATCAAAGCCTTTGGATTTATCATAAACAATTTACATTAAAAGTGTAAAATTTTATAAGCACTATTTCACATATTTTTCGATTCAACGATTCAAAAGTTAGAGCGGCGTACACAATTTTTGTATCTCTAAATATATTTAGTTCATCAAAAAATGTCTAAGAAAGCTTATATTTATATTATATTGAAAGGAACTTCCTCCCTCGGACGCTCCGGTTGTGGAATGAGCTCCCTCCCGAGGTTTTCCCGAGGAACTACAGTATGGGATTCTTCAAGTAAAGAGTGTATAAATTTTTAAAGGATCGGCAATGCGCATGTGACACCCCTGGAGTTGCAGGCGTCCATAGGCTGCGGTGACAGCTTACCATCAGGCGAGCCGTACGCTTGCTTGCCACCAACGTGGTATAAAAAAAAAGACCAATGGATTGATGTGCCACATGTTGACCAACATTGAATTCTTTTTTCTCACAGTTACATTTAGTTTACCTTGTTAGTTTCGATTATAATTGTGATTAGATTTGTTACATTTTATGGAATGGACGCCCATAATTTTTTTGGTAATTTGACTACTTACACAATTAGGTAGCGACCAGTGGCTTACAAAAACACCTATTTTTCAAATTGCATTCATATACTTACTTATAGTTTTTGAGTAAAATGCTGAATTCTTGTCGTGCCGAAACTATTTACTTAAGTGTTTCTATTTTTGCCATCTTGGCTACGACATTTCAATAAATTTCGCATCAGCGCAGAGCTAGATTTTTCAAATCAGAGCGCACGATATTTTCCTTGATTTTAGGTTGAATTTTCAATCTTCACCGAAAATAAAACAGTATTATTTTACTTCGCTTCGGTTCGGTTTGGTTCGGTATTTTATTTTGCTTCGGTTTTTAATATTATTTTTAATATCATTTTATTTCAACGAGGCAAAGAAGCGTATGGCCTGCCTGATGGTATGTAAGCATACCGTTATGGACGATTCACACCAAACGGCCGGAGTCGGCGCGCACGCCACCGGAGTCAAAGGAATTCGAACCCTCCATACAGAAGCCACACTTCGTATCCAAACGGCAGCGGCAGAGCCTTCAAATATGAAATATTACTTCGGTTCGAATTCCTTTGACTCTAATGGGGTGCGCGCCGACTCCAGCCGTTCGGTGCGAATCGTCCATTAGCCTACCGCCGCTAGCCTAGACTTGACAATACGCTAAGGTCCAACAGCTCACTCCCAGCTTTAGGATAAGTAAATGGACGACTTCAACTGCATACTTAGGTATTAAAAAAGAATGTGCTTAGCGTAGTGTGTCTAATCGATAACAACACAATCTAAAATGTGTTCTTGATTATTTGTGAAGTGAAAATTATAAGCAGAGTGCCTAACAAGTGTGCCTGAAAACAGAGAGCCTGCTCTGAACTTCGAAAATCGAACTTCGTGTCGTGCCGTCCCTTTCACTCTCGTCGACACGAAGTTTGATTTTCGAAGTTCGGAGTAGGCCCTCAGGACGGCTCGGCGTTGCGCGATTTGTCAAAGGTCTTGCGCACCTCCGGGGTGCCTTAGGATAACAACAACAATCATCTCAGTAGTAAACCGATACATTTAGGGTCCCTCGTATTACGCTCGACTGAATTCGATTCTCCATGCAAACGTAGTTACGATCTCATTTTAAAACACCGTGCTGAAATAACATTAAACTTTGTGTACACAATGGGATCCGCCATATCTGGGCCGGAAATTAGTTTCTGTTGCTATAAATTGTAATAGAAAAAATTACAGCGTGAATTTGAGTTTTTTGGGTCTTCTATGAAAATACCTTAATAATCGCTGTAGGTATTTTTTCTCCATTATAATATTTATAATTATTTCAAGCAACAAAAACTAGTTTCCGGCCTAGATATGCCGGATCCCATTGTGTATACAAAGTTTCATGTTATTCTGCCATGGCGTTTTAAAATAAGAGCGTAACTACGTTTGTATGGAGAACCGAGCTTCCTGCGGACTCTTAAAGAGGATAGACAGACAGTGAGAGTAGATTTTCGGTTTCTCAGCTACTGCCATTGCGTAGTGGTTAAATTCTCTTTGAAGAAAAAATAAATCAATTTCGTATTTCATACAAGAAGTTTCCATCCCATATTTAATAACTGCAATGACACAAGTTTTTAATAGGTATTGGCTATGTGCGAAGTAGGTGGTGGGGGTAAGCTAGGCGATCGTAGCGCACACCATGGCAGAAATGTGCACTTACCGGGGACCACTGTCAAATTTACTTTCACGTTTTCTTTTGGTTTCTTAACGGTTTCCTACGATTCGCTTTGTTTGTATGTATTTATTTATTCTCTTATTTATTTCAGTAAAATTTCCAATACGGGGTCTTTCTCGTTTACTAAAGTAAATAAAATATTCATGTGTCATTATTTGACATCACTAAATTTTGACATTGTCTCGGGACCTTTGACGTTTGACGTTTCAGACGTGCACATAGCCATTAGTAAACAGCAAAAGTAGATGATAATTTTAGTACCTTGTCACTTTCACTACTTTGAGGCATCCCAACTGTCGCAGTATTGTTACGTTAGTGCGACAAAGTACTAGGTACGTCTGCTGTTGACTGTACTGAATTTTTCTGGTTCTTTTTCTCTATGGTTCATTTAGAAGTATTTATTAATTTATTATATGTCCCACATACTGATAATAATATGTTAACGTGATTTTATTATTTGTTGTTCGAACTAATTTTGATATATATTTTACACTTTGAGCTGATAACCATTATCAACGGAGTGGGCGTAAATTCTCTGCTTGAAACATTTATCTATACTTAAAATAATCTTTATCTGTTATCAAAAATGCGATACCTGTGAAGGAAATGCAAAGGTCGGTAGTAGTCAGTAGTATATACATAACTACATATTATTGGCTACGTGCACGTCAGAATGTCAACGTCAGAATGGGTCCCAGGACAATGTCAAAGTCAGAGATATGTCAAATAATGGCACATGAATATTTTATTTATTTTAGTAAGCGAAAAAGACCCCTTACTGGAAATTTAAGTGAAATAAATCCATAATAATAAATAAATACAAACGAAATGAATAGTAGGTAACCAATAGGAAACTTTGAAGAAAATTTGACTGAATGCGAGGTTGTTTTGAAGCAATGTCGGGCGCGGTCAGTCCTTGGATGGGTGACCGCTTTGAGTGGTTACTAACAGAGCGGTCCCGTGCTTTGGAAGGCACGTTAAGTCGTTGATGCCGGCTGCTGTCTATGATAGCAGTCGTTAAGCCAAGTTAGAGGCCTTCGGGCGGCTTGAGAACTTCTAACAGTCAAGTTGCCCACTCACTTGACAAGGCTAATCCCAATAAGGTCTAGTTTTCCTCTTGGGTTGGAAGGTCAGATGGCAGTCGCTTTCGGAAAAATTAGTGCCCACGCCAATTCTTGGGGTTAGGTAGCGGACCCCAGGCATCATTCAGGATGCAACTGTACTGGTAGTAACGCTAGGACGATGATGATGATGTCCTCGGAAGCTACACATTACTGCCATGGTGTGCGCTGCGATCGCTTAGCTTACCTTATGTACGCTTAGGTCAGTACATGTGGTGGTCAGTAGGTGGTGGGGCCACCTACTTCGCACATGTACTGACCTAAGCGTTAAAGTAAAGTATCTCGCAGTTATCCGTATTTTGACATGAGGGTAAGGGAGTTGACATGAACAATGCCATCTGTGCTTTCCCACAGTGTGTACAAAGTTTTACATATTCTCTGTTTAGAGAGACTAGAAAATTTAGTATTTTCCCAGCACAGACTGATCATTTAAAAAAATAATGATTGATCTGACTTTGACATGCTTCTAGGCAGCAAAAAAAGAAAGGAATATGAGAGAGAAACTCTCGATACCTTTATACATCGCAAATATAGTAGGTACTGGGTAGAAAATCTTTTTAGGGTTCCGTAGTAAACAAGGAACCCTTATAGTTTCGCCATGTCCGCCTGTCCGCCCGTCTGTCCGCGGCTTAGCTCAGTAACCGTTACTAGTAAAAAGCTGTTATTTGGTGTGGGTATACATATCAATCACGCCAATCAATCGGTTTAATGTAATTTTGGAAAAACATTTTTTTGGGTACCTCCTCTGCATGTAAAGTGGGGATCCTTTTATTTTGAAAGAAACCCATCATGTTGGGTATCGTAAGATAGCTTGTTAAAAAAGAATATGAGCTTTATTTTACCATTTTTGATTTAAATATTGATTTCCGTGATATTCGCACCAACGCATCCATTCTTCGAGAGCTCCATGTAAAACAGCGTCTCTCCTCTACGGTGCAGTCAAGAATTCTGACATTTTTCGGCCATGTGTCACGACGTGGAGATTTGTCGATTGAACGGCTTGTGGTACAGGGCAGAGTTGAGGGCACGAGACCACGTGGCAGGTCCCCCATGAGGTGGCCGGACCAAATTAAAGCGGCATTAAAATGCCCGTTGGACGAAAGTGCCAGGCGTGCAGAAGTCAGAGAGGAATGGCGCCGTGTGGTAAAGCTCGCCACCCACAGCATGACGGCCACGACCACTCTGCCTAGAGTGTAACCACGAAGAAGAAGAAGTTTCGTGATATTAATTTTTAAAGTGCTAATTTTAGTTGGAGTTGCGAGTCCTGCAGTGTCCGTTGCCCCCCTCCCCCTGGCCCTACCAGCTAAACAGTTGCTACTGGGAATGTGAAAAAAAAACATGTTAGTAGTACATATAAGAATTTAAAAGAAAAACTATCACAGCTAAGTAGACAATTACTAGTTAACGACTACTAAATGTACCTACTTGAAAAAAGCAAACCTACGTAGAATTTCCATTGATTACTTAGTTATGCCAATTAAATATAGAGTAAATATAAGTTTTCGATCTTTTGCATCCGCATAATGTCATGGGTGGCCAGCTACGGAACCCTACACTGCCCCGACACGCACTTGCCCGTTTATTTATAGTTTATTGCATTTCCACGAGTAAATGGCTCCATCTTAATAAGATTTATTTCACAATAATTGTGGTTTTCCTTCAATATGATACAAGCCTCATGACAGATATTACAAAATCACCATTTATTTATAAGGCCGGTTTTACATTAAGATTATTAAACATATACAATACCTATATTATTTCATGTCATAGATAGAGTCTGGCTACTGAAATATTACCTAAAGTTTTGGAGGGAAATTCAAAAAATCTTGGGCTGGTCACACTGTGTAGTAGGAGTTATAATTTTGATACTAGAAAATATATTTTTATTTTCTGTACACACGTAAGATACCTAATAATATCACGGAAACCAAATATTTTTGATTTTGCACACGTAAGGTTCCTAAGAAAATAAGTTAAATATACGTTAACGTGCACTCAAAGTCAGCTCACATAATTTTTACCATCATGTACAGTCAACGACAAACACATATGGTTACACTTTAACGAAATGAAATGTAGTGTAAATAAGACCTAGTCAAAGTCAAAGTATTCTTTATTCAAGGAGGCAACGAGCACTTTCGAATCGTCAGTTAAAACATTATATTATATTAATTATTTAGAGCAATTTATTGATGCTATTATTGTTCTTTAATAAAATATTGAATTGTTGTATATAGGTCAAAATTAAGAAATTATTATCTAGTTAAATTCACAATAGGACCGTCAAAACATAAAAAAATAATGAATATAAAAAATAAGTCTAGACAGTTCCTAGACTGAAATCAAAATGTAAAAAAGAAAATCATAAATCAATAATCGAATGAGTTTTATCATTCATTTAGTCACAATTTAGTCGTGTGTGTTATAATATGTTTTCGATATGAGTTTACGGTTTACATAATTTTTGAACCATAAATTTCAATCCATCACCAAAAATATTACATAAGTAAGTACTATGCCAAATTTCAACTCGATCGGAAACCGCGAAGTGGGTCATGTTTAACTTACTACATTTTCATGTTTCTTACTTGCTTGCTCGCAGACAAGACAGACACCGGAATAGGTAGAATCACGTGAAACTAACTAATATGAACACTTACTATGTTTGTTTGTTTGCTGTTTATTTCATCTTAGTCAAAAGTTTTAATTGTAACTTAGCAGTTTCACGTTTATTCTACATTTCATTTTTCGCCTTGTTACAATGGTATATGATCAGAAAATGTGAACTTTATGCGTTTGCTTTGACTGTATATGATGGTAAAAATTATGTGAGCTGACTTTGAGTGCACGTCAACGTATATTTAACTTATTTTCTTAGGAACCTTACTTTTGCAAAATCAAATATATTTTCTAGTATCAAAACTATAATTTCTACTACTACAAAATGTGACCAGACCAATTATTATTTTTATTTTCCCGCCAAAAATTAGGTAATATGTCAGTAGCCAGACTTATTGGATCCTATTATTCCTATTTAGTCAGCGTCCAAATTATAATAATTTGTGTGTCTATTGTTGTTATTGCAACGTCATAGCATCTTCATACTTAAATGACTCCTACATCTACGATCATATTTCTATTATAGTCTGATTATTGGCATACATACACACATGATACATGATGATGATGATGATGTGTGTGTTGGTGATACATTTGTGTAATTTTTTTACATATTGTAGATGATCATTTACTACTTTGTGGCACTATCGTTACAATACTGCGACAGTTGGGATGCGCCAAAGTAGTGAAAGTGACAAGGTACTAAAATTATCATTTACTTCATCACACATTTCTTGTAAATAAAATGGGAACTAAGTTAGAACGTGGTTACTCGTAGTACCTAGTAATTATTACAGTAGATAATTAGCGAAAGTATGAAAACACTGAAATAGTGGGGGGTATCTTGATCTTAGCTTTATGGTAGTACCTAAGTAAAGGAGCGCTGGTGGCCCAGCGGCGCCCGCGTACCGCGTGCGGTATGCGAGGTTGTCAGTAGTACCACAGAATAAGGAATAGTACAAGTGTAGTACCTTGTGCGAAATTCAATAATTAGACATGAAATTTGTATTGCATCCTCGGTATATAATTCTGTACCCAGTAGGTATAGTTGATTTACAAGTATTTTCGTTTAGTTATAAACATTTCGCTTCATTAAAACTCATTATGAATTTAAGTATTTATTTGTAATGAAATCGTAATAAATAAAATTATAAATAAGGTTTATGCGTATTTGCTCTGCCATTGCTGAGCGAGGTCGATGTACTGCTTCTTGGCGTCATCGGCGGAGATTCCCTTGCGGCTGGTCCATGCCTTCCACTTGGCCTTCTCGACCACACCGCTGGGCTCAGCTGTAACAAAATAGATTTATTAAAAACTGCACAACAACAGTAATACAGCATTTTTACCTCACGAACGCGGGTGAGCCATGGTTGTGTGTTGATATAACCCTTACTAGGCTGTGGTTGATATATACGTGCACATTGTCTGTGTGCGTCAGCGTAGGAGCTATGAGTTCATATGATCGCTCGTTAGATAAAAGTAGGTACTGTAATACAATTAAATACAATTATTCTGTATTCTCAGAATAGGATAGCAGAGCACATGAAATTTTATTTTCAAGGCCAGGCAGGCTAGTTCTACCAGTTGTAGATTTTATGATGGAGAAAATGTGATATTTGTGATAGTTGCTAGCCTACCGTCCATAACATACTTCAACCCTATTCCCCTCTCACGACTCTTACGAGACGAAAGGTGATGATATTCTACACGGCTACAAAGGATAACAAGAACTGATAAGGACAAAAAACTACTCCCATTACTTTGAATCCAACATGCTATTGATTAGGTAAATCCACAAAGTGATTAAGTACATATAATTTATCTTTAATTAATTAGTCACGACTTGAAGCTCTAGTCTGCTTATTCACAAAACTTTTAAAGCTCGGTCTTGAAATTTAATTAGAATTGTCCAATGCAGTCCAAAATAACCAGTCTTTGACTCTCTGCCAATATACTGCTCAAAATATTAGCAACTCCCTGGATATGTTCTGTGCTGCAAATTTAAGTCTTAGGTGTAAAGTTAGAGAATACACGACTTAAAAATATGTATATAACTTTTTTTAAAAGGAAATATCATTTGACAGGAATCTGTGACTAAGATGGTAAACTATGATTAATATTGCATCACTAGCTAGGCGAACCACGAGTGACTCTGCAACGTTGCGAAACGAAATCACTAAATTACTATTCCGCATTTTGAGTGAGGTGCCTTTATGATTCCAAAAACTAGTGCCAAAAAGTTGATATATTTGGGCGTAGGGGACAAGTACGTTCCGGACTTCTACATAGGATGCAACTAGGATAACGCTAAGATAAGGAGAGAAATGATGTGTAGTTAATCGTTTATTTTAATACTAATCAACTGATCCAATCGTAACACGGTAACCATGAAAACCCGTATCTATAGTACCTATATGTTGAGAAACTGGAACTGTAAATTCAGTTGGCAATTGCAGAGGGTGCTTCCTTCGATATGAGCTGATAATCTTTTTTTTTCATTATATTATAATCAGCTAGGTAATCAAATATTCTATTACATCTGATGTAATGAACTGCCAACTTGATGCGAGCCAAAAGGATCATCGAGGTGACTAATAGTAAGTATGAATAACACTGAGTAAAGTGATTTCTTTGAAGTGTACATAAGTAAGTTAATATAGACAAGATTGGTGTTAAGTAGATTCTTCCTGATAATACTTAATAGAAAGATTATATTCTTTGTCAGAATTGTAAGTGAACATGGTATTCGCTTCGGAAAAAAACTAGAGTCCCGCTTGGACTTTGTCCAGACAGCAAGCGGATCCCGCGGACTCCATCAGGATGCAATTAAGATCACTTTGTAGTAGACTGCTCATACGAAGCCTAGACTTAATATCGTAATTCAGACATGGTAGACGTTGGATGTTTACACAACCTGCTCACGACGTGTCATTAAGTTCAATTATGCAATAACAGGCTTCAGAAACAATGCCCTTGCGCCATGACCTATTGACGTAGGCATGTACACGTTAATTGCGTAGATTTACAATTATCTGACTTTAAATCTACGTTAGGCGCTAAGTTTGCGATGAGTCAAATCTAATAACTTGTTCACGTGACGTGGCAATGTTATATTTAGTAGCAATCAACGTCATATTTTCTTTCTCGGACATGAATTACTTAATGACGAAAATAACTCGAATATGGAAACTTTATTAGTCAACGCGTGACTAAATGAAGTTTGCATAATTGAAAACGCCTTAATAGAATAATTAAGTGGTGCTCATTTAGGCGATGGATTTTTTTTTATACCACGTCGGTGGCAAACAATCGTACAGCCCGCCTGAAGTAGGTATAAGCTATTCAATATTAACGGCCTAGGCCTTAGGTACAGCGGTATATTACAAATTTTATTGTTTTATTTTCAACCATTTTAAAGTTGTTTTTCTGACTCTGCCACATATACAGCGTATTATGGAACTAAGGTACCCATACCATAATATAAATATTATCTCTCTCTCTTACTTTTTCACGCTTAAACGGGTTTAGATGAAATTTGGCATGAAGATAGTTTGAGACCCCGGAACATATCGGACGTAGGATAGTTTTTATCCCAGAAACCATTCCTTAAGAGTGTGAAAAGGGGGGTAGAAATTAGTATGAGACAGTGTTATGATAACTAAGCGTACGCCTAAAATAATTAAATGTGGCAATTATTTCTCGAAGACAATAACGAGTTCAACGTGAACGAAGTCGCGGGCGAAAGCAAGTGTAATATTATAATTTCACCCTTAGGCACGGCCTATCACTGCCCCTCCCGGCCCAGCTAGCATAGTGACCGTCATCTTTTATGAATGAGATAGAGCACTTTATTAATAAAAAAGTCACATTTAAAAAAAATGTGACGGTTTCGACGGTTTAGTACATTTTGGCTGTAAAACGTGACGGTAAAACCTCTCTTCCAGCCGCTAGCTGGGTAAGCAGTGATCTCTACTGTTAGTAGTCCGAGCCTCGAGATGCCGCACGAATATGCGCCATGTAGCCCAGGGATAGAATACGGTTACAGTATCACCTGCCTGCCGTGCAAAGCGACTAAAGGGGGGGTCTTCGGGGTCGAAGACGGTCGCAGTTGGGTGGCTGCGATCGTCCATGGAAACTGGTGGTGGGACCTACAGAAATATGACTCTAGGGCGGCGCTTTCCGTAGGAGATCCAAATCCGAATGGGTTGAGGAGGACAATCGAAGATTTTAGTCAGTGCAAGTCCGACATAACCTCCGCGCTGTTCTCGCGGTGCGGTGGTATCCATAAAGGATTTTTCCCCCGAACAAAGAAAAACTAAAAAAATAATCGGCCTAGAGCATGTCGGGCCATGCTCAGTGTAGGGTTCCGTAGTTGCCCAATGAACTTAATAAAAAAAAAAACAATAACAGGCAAAAGGGAATACCTTCGCAGCGTTGCATATGTCTCATACTAAAAAGGGAAGACTTTTTACTATAACTCAAAAATCCGGTATAGTTTTCGTTGGAAGTATTTATTAAGCTTTACTTCTAAGATTTTTTTCATATTTTTTGGATCCATAGGTAGTTCAAAATTTAGAGGGGGAGACATTATTTTTGGTATGATTATTTCCGAAAATATTTACTTTATCAAAAAATGTTTGATGAAGACCACTATTCATTTTGAAAGACCTATTCAACAACACTTCACAGGTTGAAACAAAAAAAATCATCCCCACTTTACGTGTACCCTTAATTTTTTTTTTTTACCACTGTCAGATTTATATATCTATGCCAAATTGCAGCTTTCTAGCACTATCAATCACTGAGCAAAGTCTCGTACAGACAAACAGACAGACAGACGGACATGGCGGATCTATAAAGGTTCCTAGTTGACTACGGAACCCTAAAAAGAAGGATCCCACTCGGATGTTGCGGATACTCACGGATGTTGACATCGCCAGCGATAGCCTGCTTATACAGGGAGTACAGGGCGAGGTTCTCTGTGTCGGAGGGCTTGGTTTTCCAGTTCCTCACGGTGTCGGCAACTTGTTTGAATTGCTGGAACATTCATTACATAACACTCGTTAGTATTTTTATATTTAGATAAATGTAACGGAAGTCCGCTGGATGCGGATGGATTACAGTTTACAGTTTTTCTGTATCGGGATTTATTTTTGCTTTTATGTTGTTCTCTGGCTTTGTCTAACGGTAGGTTGATTATAGATTAACACTTGAATCCAACCAATTTTTTTTTTAAGTTTAATATCACGCATACGGATTCTTGATCAAAAAATTTAAAGAAAACCTTCATTACTTTTAAACGAGCTACCCGACAATACTCCACACGATGGGTTTTGCAATAAAAAAATGCATCCCCACTTTACTTGGAGGGGAAGCACCTTAACAACTATATTTTTTAAGATTTTATTATAGGGATTTCTCGGCGTGATTCATATATCATCATCACCATCAGCATGACAGCCGAAGGACGTCCACTGCTGGACATAGGCCTCCCCCAAAGACTTCCACAATGACCGGTCCTGTGCCAATCGCATCCAGTGGACGCCCCGGACCCTGACCAGGTCATCAGTCCACCGTGTGGGCCTGCCTGCACACGCTATACACCTATGATTCATATATCTATGTCAAATTACAGCTTTCTAGTAGTAACGGTTACTGAGCTAAGCTGCGGACAAACGGACGGACATGGCGAAACTATAAGGGTTTCTTGTTTACTACGGAACCCTAAAAAATGTAGGAGTCACGCTATGCATGGAGTGCTGATACTGCTGATGGTATCTTATATCACATAATGATAAATTATATCATGATTATGCAGGTGGTCTTGGTCGTAGTTTAAGGACATACCCGGGGAATGGGCAGCAGCATTCCTAGAGTGCGGTGGAGATACTGCGATCGCCAACCCGCATGCCAAGCGAGGCGATTATGGCATTTACCCCCCATGAAATTGGGGGAGGCCTATGTCCAGCAGTGGACGTCCTAGGGCTGATATGGTGGTGGTGGTATGCAGGTGTGTTTGAAAATGAATGACACGGATGTCACGAATGCCATTCAAGTAATTAATTTCGGCTTGTCTGTATCTAAATTATTATTTCACGATATAACGCTTAAGTACTTACAAATCGGTGATAAATTGATAAGCGATAGCTTGTGTGAAGACTTTTCATTGTTTTTTTGGATAAATTTACAGTCACCTGCACTAATATCTGACACGACAATACGCAAAAATATCTAATCGCTCGAGTCACAAAGTTGTAGATGTTATTTTACCAACCCTTATCTGTTAGGGAAAGCAATAAGGTACCGAAAACTATAACCTGGTTTCAGAGAATCTGAACTGAAAAACATTGCAAATGCTCATGTTTTATTTAAAAAATCCTTTCTTTAAGGGTGGGGTTGCACCAAGTTACGATTACACTGAGCCCATGGTCTAAGAAAACAATGGCTCAATGAACGCGACCGGCAGACGCAGTAGCGCAGCAAATATGGCGGAGCCTTAGGGCAGGTTGCATCAACTTACGATTACAGACCGATCAACGTTAAATATGGCGCCGGCAGCTGTCATCGCATAGACACTTGTCAAACTTTCCAAACAATCAGATTTTAACGAGCACCGTTTACGATTCCAGATGCTTTGCAACCCACCCTTACTTAGAATCATCATCATCATTCTAAGTGTTTATCCCAGTACAGTTACATCCTGAAAGATGCCCGGGGCTCCACTACCAAATCCAAAGAACTGGCAGCCACTACTTTTCACGGAAGCGACTACCATTCTGATCCTCCAACCCAGGGGGAGAACTAGACTGTAGAGTCAGCGGGCCTATGATGGTTGCCATTTTATCACTTATCGTCGTGGATAAGACATTCGTCCCGCTCTGACAATTATGCAAGTGCGAGAGTGACGGGCGTCTTATCCGCGACGATAAATAAGTGATAAAATGGCAACCATCATAGAGGCCCGCAGTAATTGTGTGGAGGTTTTTAGCTGACTACATGTTTATATTCATCAAAAGGTGAGCAGTTTTTAATGAGGTCTCTTAATTCCCGTTATCCTAGTGGATAATGGGAATTAAGAGACCGCAGGAAGCTCGGTTCTCCATACAAACATAGTTTCGCTCTCATTTTAAAACGGCTTGCTCGAATAATATGAAACTTTGTATACACAATGAGATCGGGCATATCTATATATCACAAACGTCAGTTCAGTAAAATTTTCGGTGAATGCGGAGACACTAACTACTAACTAAAGGGTGAAGGAGTGAAGGTGAAGACCTGCGTGTGTCGGATATGCACCCACTAAAAACCGCCCGATCGTCCTCCTCAACTCAGGCCGGATAGTAGTTTCTGTTGCTTGAAATTATAATGGAGAAAAAACACAGCGATTATTAAGGTTTTCATATGTTAAGTCTAAGAAAATTATATTAAGTCCTAAAAAAGTCAAAAACTCGCTGTATTTTTTCTATTTGAATTTCTTGTAACAGAAACTAATTTCCGGCCTAGATATGGCGGATCCCATTGTGTATACAAAGTTTCATGTTATTTCAGCACGGCGTTTTAAAATGAGAACAAAACTACGTTTGTATAAAGAGTTTCGTTCAGTCGAGCGTGCGGGGAACCCATAAGATAGTAGGGTAGCGTAGTAGACCGTGAACTGCAGGCGTATTATGGTTGCCATTTTATCACTTATCGTCGTGGATAAGACGCCCGTCTTTCTCGCACTCGCATACTTGACAGAACGTGACGCATGTCTTATCCACGTCGATAAGTGATAAAATGGCAACCATCATAGGCCCGCTGGCTTGAGTGAGAGGGATCCAGACTATTAGTCGCGATGCCATAAGCATTTGCCCAAAATGACTTACGTATAAAAACAAGGCCATTCAGATGATTACCTGAGGCTATAATGTAGCTAGTTTTGATGAAAAACTTGACCATGGCGGTTTTTTGCAAGTAACGCTTTACTTTAGGCGAACCAGTCTAAGCCGAACCTCCGACTGTGCACTGTTGTTATTAATCTAGGGTTTAAATTATCTAAATATATAAAAGAAGAAACTGACTGACTGACTGACTGACTGACTGACATATCAACGCACAGCCCAAACCGCTGGTCCTAGAGATTCCAAATTTGGCACGAAGGTTCCTCATAAGGTCCAGAGGTGCACTAAGAAAGGATTTTTCAAAATTCAATCCCTAAGGGGGTGAAATGGGGGTCTGAATTATGTATGGGAAAACAAGATTAGTTGGACTATTTGATTCGAAACTTCACAGGAGTATTTCTAACGATAAATGAGTAAAGACGTGTTTCAGGTTTTTTGAGAAATCACCCCCTAAAAGGGGGTAAGGTGGTGACAAATTCTGAAAATCGACATGGGTATTGTTTTTATGATATACCGGGTCGCTGATAACGAAAACAACATTTTAAAATCTCACGCGGAGGGCGTGAAATACCATCCCCCCTGTCGGGATGGGGGGGATGAAATGTGTTCTCAGAATGTATACTGACTTTTCATCTGTTCATCTGTTAATGAATCACAAATACCAAACTTCGTATACCGAAACCCCCAGAATGTAACAACTACTTTTCTGGAGACCGCATCTCAATCGGTTCAGAAAAAAACGCGAAATAATCGTGGACAAACATACGAACCTGTTTTTTGTAGACGGTTAAAAATTTCGCTTAGTACGCAGGCGAAGCCGCGGGCAAATGCTAGTATTGAATAAGAGCTCACTGTTAGAATGAGATCTTTTCGTTTAGTTAGGCGGTTATAATATTATACGTATCTACCTACCTGCCTACTTCATATTATTGTATAGTGCGTATGCATTCGTTAAAGTTCATTAAATTTTATATTTTCGTTTAGTTTCATTGTGTGAGGTTGTTGTGCGGTGTTGTGGGGTAAAGGTGAATGCTAATGAGACACATGCTTACCTCGTCGAGAGACATGGTGATGGCTAGTTTGGTGAGATCTGTAAGAAGAAAGAAAATTATATTAAAACCAAGCAACAACAGAATACCTGTTACATGGAATAATCTAGGTATTTGGATATAGTTCGAAAGTAAAGTTATATAGGTACACTTTGAACAAACATACAAAACTCAAAAGGTCTGTTAAAAAAACATTTACCGGGATTCGAATCTCGAATCGATAAGTAGTAAATTGAACCTGGTACCTCATACGACGTACCTCATACGAATTTACGAATTTAAACTACATACAACAGTAATAATTTCTCAACCATGTCAGAGCTCAAATTTCTTTCCTTTGGAATAGGTTCAGTCAACAGCCAACGGTTATTTCAAACGGTATTAGATACCATTTCAGACAAAACTTACCTAAACTCAAACAGTTATACACCAATTAAAAAATACGCAAATAACATTATTACTTAGTTAGTCATTTCTGTATTATACAATTCTATTATATTCAATATTTAAAAAATATATCAAACATTTATCCAACAATTCGGATGTAATGTAATACGCATGTCATTCTTTCCCATCTCTATGTGTGTCAATAATTTGAGAATTATGCACCAAACCTCCACCAAACTCTAAATTGCTGTCATTTTTGAGCAGTCATTATGACTGTACTACAAATATGAATATTACGAAAACTATATTACGAAGTCACTATAACTTAAAATCATTATACTTAAGTACTTAATACATTGAAAGTGGATAAATGAGACGTCACTCTATGGCTCTGGAGCATGGCATGGCTTAAGTAATTCAAAAGAATTACGAGTAAGCCAATTTTTATCGCTGAACGGAGATATCTCATAGAGCAATTTTTTTCGTATGCAATCGATATGAGTGCTATCCCACAGAATGGGATGGCTGTATGTTTTTATTTCTATCGTTAGTATCGTAACTGGGTAGGTATACCTACTTAACCCTTTTCCAGGCCGCGCCAATCTTGAAGGCTTTACAAAAACCAAAATATATACACAAAATAGTTACGTTCATCATCATCATCCTCCTAGCGTTATACCCAGTACAGTTGCATCCTGAAGAATGCCTGGGGTCCGCTACCTAATCCCAAGAATTGGCGTAGGCACTAGTTTTTACGGAAGCGACTGCCATCTGACCTTCCAACCCGAGGGGGAAACCGACCTTATTGGGAATAGGCTTGTCAAGTGAGTGGGCAACTTGACTGTTAGAAGTTCTCAAGCCGCCCGGAGGCCTCTAACTTGGCTTAACGACTGCTATCAAAGACAGCAACCGGGATCAACGGCTTAACGTGCCTTCCAAAGCACGGGAGTGCTCAGTTAGTAACCACTCAAAGCGGTCACCCATCCAAGGACTGACCTCGCCCGACATTGCTTAACCTCGCATACCGCAAAATAGTTACGTTATGGTGATTCATTTCAAGACGAGTCACTTTTTACGAAAATTCAATGTAATTTGAGCCCTAAAAACAGAGACCTAGGATTGAAATTCTGTTGACACGTATGTGGTAGATGAAACGTACTACGCCTGGAAAAGGGTTAAATACAAAAACCGAACTTCGAAGTTCGTTCCTCGCCGTTAGTGCAGAGAGTGACAGAGATCGAGGAGGTACTGGTACTCCAATCTCGATCTCGATACCTATTCAATTTTCGTCATACTCTGCTGATAACTACCTACAGACTAATTAGCTAATTATCTGTAAAACGTGTGCATTGATTTTTCCCCGCCGACCGCCTCAACCGTGACCATAGTGAAATTCCGTGGGATCAACGCCCGACCGCGGTAGCGGAAGCTAGTGTATCGTTCGTTGAAAACGTCCGGCCAGAGGGCCTACTCCGAGTCCGAACTTCGAAAATCGAACTTCGTGTCGTGCCGTCCCTTTCACTCTCGTGTTATAGGTACACTATATGACGGAAAGGGACGGCACGATACGAAGTTCGATTTTCGAAGTTCGGAGTAGGCCCGCAGGCCGACAAGGTGAAAGCGATTAAGTATGAGTCTCCAGCTACATATGAGTTCGACGGTCCACATAAACCAATAAAACCGATACCTAAGTATCTACCCTGATGCGGTGGCTTTCAAGTGTATGACTTCGCAATTGATTATGGTATAAAAAGGTCCAATTGATGAAGACTTCTGACCTTACAGCGTGTTTGGCAGACGGGTGGACATACGTATATAGCGGATAGATGTGGTCATCTGCCCGGCTAGTATGATAGCTTATATGTCGGACATATAGCATTCGTCCCTCTCGCACTTACATACTTGACAGTACGGGACGAATGCTATATGTCCGACATATAAGCGATCATACTAGCCCCTCTGCAGGGCTAGTATGTCCGACATATAAGCTATCATACTAGCCCCACTGCTACGTGGTCAGCAATAAAAAAAAACTTGGACCCAAAGATTTTTTGAGGATTTAACATTTTTATTTTTCAAATACTCTGTTTTCATGTTGCTCAAAGGTTAGCTAGAAGAGATCCCTTAAAGGCATAAGTTAACCTTTGCTACTCCACAGGGTAGATTAGACCTTGTTGAAATTAGACCGATCTCCATACGATTTCCTTACATCGAAAAGTTACTGTTAATATTAATATCAAATGTATGTGATACTCGTATTTAGTACATAATGTCCTATTTTTAAACCCAGTGGTGCGAACCGGGGTTCGAACCCACGACTAGCTTACAGTAGTAAGGTAAACGTCCCAATGCTCGACATCTTAACACGTTAGCTGCTCAACGTACTTTACCCAAAGTTTTGCTCCCACGCCCCATATTTTGATCCCACCGGTGATGCTCATGGCAACACAGAAAAGATAACGTGATCCCACATGACGATTACTTATTCTGTGCCGGAGTCGGATGGCCACACAGAAAAGGTAACGTGATCCCACATGACAATTACTTATTCTGTGCTGGTGATGCTCATGGATGGCCACACAGAAAAGGTAACGTGATCCCACCGATGATGCTCATGGTCACACAGAAAAGATAACGTGATCGCACATGACAATTACTTATTCTGTGCCGGTGATGCTCATGGATGGCCACACAGAAGAGGTAACGTGACGTGATCCCACCGGTGATGCTCATGGTCACACAGAAAATATAACGTGATCCCACCTGTCATGCTCATCGCAGCCAACGTGTTAATGGCCAATGAATGACACATATTGATCACCAATGATTATATTACGTTATGACATAAGATTGAAATTGCCATGTATATGGTCAGTTTCGGGCACATTTACCTTTAGAGCTCGCTCTTTATAAATAAATAAATTATTATTATTTATTTTAGGCTGCTGCTGCAATACCTTAATTATTTTATATCTTAACATTTAACACAACAACGTATTATTATTTTAATTATTATTAATTACTTATACGATTAATATTATCACAATATTGGGATGTAAATTTTGTCGCGGAATTCAAATACGTATTGTGATATATGAGCTAGTGTATCGCGTGATAGTAAGCTGTAAAAGGCCCCATTGATAGAATGCATAACATAACAAAAAAACTACTTTTAGGGTTCCGTAGTCAACTAGGAACCCTTATAGTTTCGCCATGTCTGTCCGTCCGTCTGTCCGTCCGTCCGCGGATAATCTCAGTGACCGTTAGCACTAGAAAGCTGAAATTTGGTACTAATATGTATATCAATTACGCCGACAAAATGGTAAAATAAAAAGTGGAAAAAAATATTTTATTAGGGTACCTCCCCTATACGTAAAGTGGGGAGTGTTTTTTTTTTTCATTTTAACCCTAACGTGTGATATATTGTTAGATAGGTATTTAAAAATAAATAGGGGTTTACTAAAATCATTTTTTGATAATGTTAATATTTTCGGAAATAATCGCTCCAGAAGTAAAAAAAAATGTGTCCCCCCCCCCCTCTAACTTTTGAACCATAAGTTTTAAAAATATGAAAAAAAATCTCAAAAGTAGAACTTTATAAAAACTTTGTAGGAAAATTATTTTGAACTTGATAGGTTGAATAGTTTTTGAAAAAATTACAAAAATAATTTCTGAAGTTTGTAATTTAACCGTATAAACAGGTGTTTATTGTACCTGTCATTTCTACAAAATCACAATGAAATGACGTGCTTTTTAGGGTTTTGTGTTTCTGTACTTAATATGTCAACTTAATGTGACGGACGGAAAACTACGGAACCCTACACTGAGCGTGGCCCGACACGCTCTTGGCCGGTTTTTTCAGTATAGAAACATCAGTACCGAAGATGGATTCGATATCGTTAGTGTCGCGTCCGAATAACTCGATTTCTACTTGCACGACACTTTATTCTGAAGCTCGTGAATAGAAAACTTTAAAAGCCTGCCTTTTTCTGTTATAGATCTAAATCTTCAATATAAATTGGTAGCAATAAACATTGGAACGATCGTACTTGGAACGTGCGGCAAATACATGTGCAAAGTTAAATTCGAGAAATAGAGTGCATTTGCTACTTACCGGGGGTGGAACGAGGTTGGAACTGGCGTGAGTACTGACTGAAATTCGCGGCTACCTCTTATTAAATTCCCGCGTTTTCTGAATGATTATTTGCCGTGATAGGGCTGACACATTCGTTATCGCGCTTTGATAAAGCCGACATAAATATGTTTTGACTGACCAATACAATTAGTCGATTCTCGTTTTTTGATTTTTATTTATATGGAATAGGTAAGCATTTGACCACTTACTCACGTGAAGGTAAGTGATGATGAGGTCGAGGATGTGCATACCTAGATAGGGGGCATATTCACTCTCGTCTTGAAAAGAGTTATAAAGTAAGTATAAGTAAAGTAGTTGTTATGTATAATAGTCTGGTTAGATAGGGTTTATTACCCATCGTCAATCGTGCAAGTTTAATAACAAGGTATCTCCAACAACCCTATAAGGGTATCATGAAAGTTAGGTATCTACCAAAAACCCACTTCTTATCAAGCAATGGTGTTGGTGTCTATAAATTTTATATTTATATCTTTACTATATGATACACTCGATAACATCATGCGTTTTATCTCATAATCTGTAGAAATACTAGGCACGCAAAAACAGTCGTATGTCTAATGAAAAAAAAAGTAATGTTAGTCATACTCGGCGAATGATCCATGAAAGTCGATCAATGTCATTAATCTTTCGTCTGCATCTCTATTTATCAAAACAGAGGCTAGCCATGTCTAGCCCTTATCTAATACATAAATCACCGCAAAATGAATCATTATGAGGTAGGGCACAACGAAACATTAGGTATCTCGCTCATGTTTGGATCAGCCCAAACGGGGGAATTACCTCCACCTAACAAAAGGCCGTAGAAAATTGTCAAACTTTCCATACATTCAAATTTTAACCAACACAGCTTACGATTACAGTGCAACCTCAGATTGAAACCATCCTATTTGGTTGGTTTACCTAATTCCCTAGCGGGGCAAGCCATTTTATTAATACAGTATTGCCTAACCATCTAAATATAAAGTTCATACCTTTCTTAAATCCTTGCACTAACCTTAGTGTCGATACTCGTAATTGGGTGTCGATTACTGGGGATGTCGATTACTGAGTGTCGATTACTGGAGCGCTAATGTCGATAACTGGAGATTTCAAATAAGTATTTGTGGATAATGTGGATATTCCAACTTGTTATGTAAACCTGTGTCTCTACGGCTAATAAAAACTAATATATCACTTACTAAAGATATATTTTATTCACTCGAAATTATTGTTATAAGTTTAAACATGTATTTTTTTATTTCGGATCAAACTGCATGACTTCCTTAAAGTGTCGATAAATTAGTGCCAGTACGTTATTTCTGGCATCTGTAGATTAGTCATAGGTATTAACATTAACAATACCTTAATTATTTTATATCTTAACATTTAACACAACAACAACAACACATTATTATTATATCACAATACTGTTATGTCCATACTATCGCGGATTTCAAATACGTATTGTGATATGAGTTAGTGTAGGTATCGCGTGTTAATAATTCATACATACATCCATACATACATAAACTCACGTCTATATTCCCAAAAGGGCTAGGCAGAGCCCACGAAAATTAATATCAGTGCCACTTTTAGTAATTGTAGGTTTTTTATAGATGGAAAAAATGTGATATTGCAATGACAGGTTGCCAGCCCATCGTTCATCGCCCACAACACACTTCAACCTGGTGGTGGCGGTGGTCCCTCAAGTCAAGGGTCGGCGACGCGCTTGTGTTTCGCCCGGAAATTTCAAACATTCAAACGAGAATTCGAAAGAGGTATAGGACAGGGGGTCTACTCCGAAATTCGAAATCCGAACTTCGTATGGTGCCGTCCCTTTCACTCTCCTGCCATACACTATATGAGTGAAAGGGACGGCACCATACGAAGTTCGGAGTAGACCCCCAGGGCACATCGGAACTTCATCTCGCTCAATTCGAAGTAGACTGACTGGGATAGGGCCTCCACTACTAGATACATCTACTCTATATTTTGCTGCAACTGCAGGCGTCGTTGTGTTATTTGTGTCGCAGGCCGCTAGCACGAAATGTACAGTGGTGGAATAAAAAGGTTCGTCACTTTTCAACTCTATTTTAATGCCGTTAAGGCCGAAAAGTAGCGATCCCTTTCATTCCGCGACTATATATAAACGCCAACGCCACATAAAACATGCATGACAAAGGGTAAAAACAGGGCCCTATTACTTAGACTTCGCTGTCCGTCCGTCTGTCACCAGGCTGTATCTCAAGACCCGTAATAACAGTTGAAATTTTCACAGATTGTGTATTTCTGTTGCCGCTATAACAACAAATATTAAATACAAAATAATAATAATAATTAAGGGGCTCCCATACAACAAAGTAGTTGTTGGCGTTTTTTTCAGGTACGGAACCCTTCGTGCGCGAGTCCGTCTCGCACTTGGCCGGTTTTTTGTTTTTCCAGGAGGTAAAATCCTTTGTAATAATAATAAAACCGTTTATTTCAGGCATCTGAGGCCCATATTACAAATACCTTAAAGACGAACATACATCCTACTAATATTATAAACGCGAAAGTTTGTAAGTATGGATGGATGTTTGTTACTCTTTCACGAAAAAACTACTGAATGAATTTTAATGAAACTTTACAATAATATAGCTTATACATCAGAAATTCAGAATAACACATAGGCTACAATTTATAAAGATATTGTGTGAATTGTCCAAATACTAATCCTGCGCAGACGAAGTCGCGGGCACCAGTTAGTATTATTATATTTCTTAAAATTAAGTTAGGATACCACCGCACCGCAGGGTCAGTGCGCAGGTTATGTCGCACTTGCACCGACTAAAAACCCCCCGATCGTCCTCCTCAACTCATTTCGAATGGCTCTGGGATCTCCATCGGAACGCACCAGTGCCGCCCTAGAGTCGCACCTCTGTGGGTCCCACCATCTGTTTCCATAGACGATCGCAGCCCCCAACTGCGACCGTCTTTCGACCCCAAGGACCCCCTTTTAGTCGCCTATAACAGGCAGGGGATACCGTAGCCGTATCCTATATCCGGGCTACAGGGCGCAACGGCGACATATTATCATCGCCGCCTCCTCCTCCGAGCAGAGTCAGTACGCTCCCGTTCACGCTCTGTGGTCTCCTTGAGGAACATGAGACCATGACAATCTCACAAAAGGACACAGCCCTATCATGCTGACTGGTCAGGTGTTGAGTAACATCGCCAGTGTTTAGGATGCATGCACTTAGTTAAGACTGAAGGACCTGTGACAAATGTGCCTAAGCTGCTGGCGGTCAAGAGGTTAAGAGTCGACTATGGGAACCGGATATAAGTGTGTTGAGGGCGATGGGATAGTTAACATTATCTCTATCTTTCTAAAAATTAAAACTGGAATTACAATAAAATTTTGATATTCAATTTAAGTAAACCATTTTAATAAAACGTGCCACATGCATCACCATCACTGATAATCAATATCTTTTCAGACTCAACAGTTTACAAATAGTTACGGAAAATGTCACTTGCAAAACTGCCATAACACGTACCTATTTTTCGCAATAACTGAAGTAGTAAACAACATAAATATAGGCCCACATCAACTGTCCTTCAATTATGTACCGTATGTAGTAATACGTAAAGCTCAATTTAGGACTAAATGTTTTATCGCAAACTCAATCTAAATCCATAAATAAACCTTATCGAAATCTATCCTTCACGAACAAAAGGTCGTAACTGATAAGTATTTTCCACTAAAATAATCATTTTTATAGTAAGTATTTAGAACCGCCATGTTCTGCAAGTTATCGGACAAGTAGGTCACAAGTTATTTGTCGTTCACTTGAACCACTATCAGTCTGAAAATTTGCGAACCACACCCCCGTCACTTCTTGGTTCGGGCAATAACACTGCAAAGCATAATAAGCATTAGGGTTGTGTATCTAAAAAAGAGTTGCATATAAATTCACGAATATTCCATATAATTGCATACACGCTGCCTGGTCCAGGGACTACAATCAAACCCTATTTAAAAACGACACGTGACGGAACGGACCCCTTAAAAGTTTCTATCCGCCCGGAACGTTTTAACTACTAAGTATGTAACTATAGATGCCTAAAGAATCATTACATCATCATCACCATCATGATCATGCGCTTGGCCTTAATACCTGTCCCATTACTGGGGTCGGGTCACATCCACGAGTGACTGGGGCCTTCTAGTTCCTGTGGACCCTCGCGGTTCTGGGGGAAGGGGAAGGGTTCTGGTCGGTGCGCCCTGGAGGCAACGGTAAGTGATTCATCTTCGGAGGGATCGCTTACCGGTGCTACCAATAACCCAGAGACGGCGTCGCTCAGGATGTTCCTCTGTTTCAGCGGAGGACACTCAAGATGCGACCGACGGAGGGATGAGGGGTTCCGCATCTGGGAGTCGCAAGACTCCCCAGGTGCGGCGAGAGGGACAGGCCATGCCGTATGCCTGTATAAATAACTACGGACCCGTAACCCTGACTTCGGCAGAGGGCCGCTATAGTCGCGAGCGGGGGCTGACACCGTCAGACCGGGGCCGGGTGGTGGCTGCGAGGGAGAAAACCTCTATAAAAAGTTACAAGGGGACCTGAGGGATTGAATCCGGGGTTTTTCATTCTCTCTTGGCGTGGAGGTCCTTTGGTCGGCAAGTGTGTTGTGTCGCCCTGCACGCTTGCCGTCGGGTGAGGGGCGCTAGCCTCAACCGAGAGGGAATAGCTTCGGCTGTTGCAGCAGGCAGTATTCGCGGTTGTGTGCCTTGGCGATCCCGTGTCACCACCACTAATGTACCGCGGTAGTCCGGGCGGTACCCGGGAGTCTGTCATACCTGTCTTAGTTCCCCGGCTAGGCGGGATGCGTAAATGCATTTCCCCAGGTAAAAAAAGGTAGAGCTTAACACATTCCACCACCACCACCATATCAGCCCATAGACGTCCACTGCAGGACATAGGCCTCCCCCACTTTCATGGGGGGTAAATGCCATAATCGCAACGCTTGGCATGCGGGTTGGCGATCGCAGTATTTCCACCGCATTCCAGGGATGCTGCTGCCCAACCCCCGGTGGCCTTGGTCGTAGTTTTAGGACATACCCGGGTCCAGAACGGCGGCCGGGCGGGAACACATTCAGTTCCAATGTTTTTGCAGCGCTATGCCGACGGCAGATACCGTAGTTATCGGCTTTATAGCGAATAATCACTACGAACAGAAAACCCGCTGAGTAAGTTCTTGTCAGGGTTGTTCTATTTACAGGCCTAACGCATAACTAACTCTGTTCCTGAGGTATGGGACAGGTACGGTAGGGGTGTGTTTATGAAACGTCAAACGACGCGTAACTCAGTCGGGCGTCAGTCTTAGCACCCCTCCCTTACCGGTCCCATACCTCTGGAACAGACTCAGTTAAGCGTTAGACCTGTAATACGTAAGCACAGTGAAGTGCAATCATATGTATCGAATTAATCCTCCATAAACTCATTCACTCATTTTAATCCACCGACATAAGAGTTATGGGTTATACATATGGGTTATAGGACATATTGTTGTGTTTGTGCGAGTAGGTACCTAAGTTTTTTCAACATGACTGCACCAAACCAAATACAGATTTTGTGTTCGTGAAATTGCATGGAATCCTCTGTATACATCGTCGACTCTCTCTTGACCACTTATTAGTAGAATTGCGTAGTACATTTTGTGATAAAAAGAAAAACTGCATTAATAATAAAATAACCTATAAGCCTCGGCCCCGTCTATATTTATTCGACTTTTTACCGTTAAAAGACGCGCGTTGCAGGTGTCATGTTTGTAACATCGATAAGAGATAAGATTCGGGGCGGTTAATGCCACGTAAAGCCACGTAAGTATAAGTACAGTCAGGAGAAAAAGTATAAGGTAGCTATTTTTGCTGCTGAGTGTACTTATAGGTAGGTGCAATAAATAAATAATAAGTTAATATTGGGGGACAATCTTACACAAATCGACCTAGTCCCAAACTAAGCAAAGCTTGTACTATGGGTACTAGACGACGACATTCATACTTATATAGATAAATACATACTTAAATACATAGAAAACATCCAAGACCCAAGAACAAATATCCGTGAAAAATGCACAAATAAATGCCCTGGCCGGGATTCGAACCCGGGACCTCTAGCTTCGGGGGCAGAGTCACTACCAACTAGGCTAAACAGGCCGTCAATGGTGTGCTCAAAATGATAAATTGTTAAGGAGTTATTTATTTATTGTGTACATCTACAATTTTAAAGCATGCCTACCTACCTACAAGTCCAGTAAAAATACATGGTGTTACATTGTGATGAGGGAGTGTATATGCCCTCTGTAAGGGCATTACAATGTCATATTATTAACTAGGTACGAGGGCTGTTCTGAAAGTTTTTAGCTGCTCTCACTCTATTCATGCGATATATGTTTTAATGATAACATTATGCGGGTAATTTCAATACATGTACCTATATGTGTTGGGGTGAAACTGTTGATGAAAGTCGCTTGGGCTTTTTTTTAATTGTGTTTTAAGTACGACGTGTCAATAGCCCTATCGAATATGCAATGAACGGGTCACAATAGATACCAATTTTGTGTTGCGGGCCAATATTAATTAATATGTCACCACAACTAAATTATTATACACCGCTAACTATGAATCCTCTCTGGCTCTATTAATGTTTCGATTTCATGAAAATTAGTAACAATGGGTGTGTCAAATATTAGGCTAGGTCGCGAGACGCGACTGTTCATCATCATAAAAAAAAACTTAAATAAAATAAAATCATTTAGTGATTTTACATGAAAATCAGCAAAACTCATGAAGTTATCCCGGGCATTTTCCACTACCGTTGTTAGGGATTTCGTTGTCAAAACCATTTTTAGATATCAAAATTAGTACTATTTTCGTAAATTTTTAAAATTCCACACAAAAATGTTAAAAAAGCACTTGCTGCTTACTAACGATTTTATCCCAGCACATAACTATTGAAATTACCCATATAATGGTATAAATAATAAATATATCGCATGAGTAGAGTGAGAGCAGCTAAAAACTTTCAGAACAGCCCTCGTATACCTATTATTTATTTAGTGCTTTGAAATGCCCCATATTCCAATTTACACGGGATTCGTAAGGTTACATGTGAAAGCTCTGCCTTAGAGGGCATTGCAGTTTTAGTTGAATAGAGGGTAAACCGAAGATTTTTTTTATATGTAGTCTATTAGGTGTAGTCGAAATATTCTTGCGGCTTGTTCAACATTTGTTGATATATAGTCTCTTAAAAGTTCTATAAATTTTCTGTCACATTCCTCATTTTTGGTTTCGTGTATAACTTCTGCGAACACAAGATGGGCTTTGCATTATAATATCTCACGCCCTACCTTTTGATGCAGACGGTTAGGGCGCTTTGCACATTTTATATCAATTTATTTATTTCCTTATTAAAGCCAAAGATTGGTAAACCCGTCGCCAGCGTTCACAGTCAGCAATAAAAAGTCTAGCTGTGATTGAACTTTAACACGTTCCCTGTCCCCATACAAAATTATCCTTCAATGTCACAAGTCCAAGTGACAGTTGTAGTTCGTAGCCGTGAACAACCCGTGGACGTCCAGTGGGGACACGGACTCCTGAAAAAAAGCTTCATGTCCCCACATTGGGGGCCTTCGGACAGGGAACGTGTTAATCACAGCTTTCTGCAATAAAGTTTTTGTAGGGCAAAATAAAAAGGATGACCCGATTTGTATGTTTATCATCATCATTCATCATATCAGCCGATGTACGTCCACTGCTGGAGATAGGCCTCCCCTAAAGAGTGCCACAATGACCGGTCCTGCGCCACCCGCGTCTAGCGGACTCCCGCGACCTTTACCGGGTCATCACCTACGACGTACGAGTACGTGGTCACCATTTGATTGTTACTAAACTAGATTTATGGAAGCCTTTACTTGCTTACTTATGAAATGCTCTTAATTGCTTACTTATGTTTTTTATTTTTTATACCACGTCGGTGGCAAACAAGCTGACGGCCCATCAGATGGTAAGGGGTCACCGTCGCCTATGGACACTTGCAACACAGCATCGCTCGCTCGTTGCCGGCGCGTTTCTTACTTTTCTTACCTTTTCATGCCTTTTTTTGAAGAGTCCCATGCAGCTCATTTTAGACAACCTAAGTGTTCTCTGGTATAAAGTACCTATTGAAAAGTACTGTACGAGAACGCAATGGCCTACCTTGGGTAAGAGGATGAGCTCGCTGGCGATGGTGAGAGGTGCGATGATGAGAGGTAGCTGTGGGCATCATGTAAAAGAGCTCTTCAGAGCACATCCCATTATACAGGCGCTAGAACATCACGATCCAAGAGCGGAAAGGCGAGCGCGCGGGGACATGTCTCCGAAATAAAAAAATTATGATTATTTACATGGGATTGGTGTGCCTACCTACCTACAAGTCCAGTAAAAATAATGGAGGCTTTTACATAGGGCAGAGCCGCAACGCGTTATTCCTGACTCTAGAATTGCAACCGCCCTTAGGTTACGGTGTCTGCTTACAGGCAGGCCGTATGCTTGGTTGCCACCGTCGTATGTCTCATGAGTATTCTAATACCAACATCGCCTCCTGGGGGGAAACAAAGAATTAGACCTGTGATTATATCAATCTTGATAACCTTGCAAAATGTACCAAACGAATTATGATTTGCATAAACGCTATCGTCTGACCTTAGCTGTGCTGTGGGAGGCAGATAACGATATCCTTTTCGTATCGGGTGGTAATCCTTCCTCAGATACCTAATCTCAAAGGCGGTTCAGTATTATACCACTAATGGTGTTAATCTTCATATGACATAATCTTAATTAGCACCAGTATCGGCTTTGCGATCAAAGTCTAGGCCATCCAGATGACATGAAGAGGTTTCAACAATCGATAAGATCAAAATAGTACTACAGAGGCCGTGAAGTAAGGGATTGCTGGACGAGTTTGGGATAAACTCCTGCAATCCTTGTTCCGGCCGAGGGTTGTATAGTACTTTTCATGTTAGAAAAAAAAACAATAAAAAACTACAACCAATGTAAAAAAAATACAAAACGTCCAAAAATAGCAAAGCATCACGACAAATAACGGAATTTAAAATAAAAACACGATAAATGCTACATAGTTTTTAAGACAAAAAAACCGACTTCAATGGGGGAGGCCGGTGAAAGATTATTATACTTAGATGGTGCACTCTTAGATTCCATACAATAAAATAAAAATGGCTATAAGTATGTTTATAATGGTAGAAGACTAAGTACCCTCAATTCCTCATGAAATCATGGAAAAACCTGGTTTGCTTGACAAACAAAACGAAGAGAACAAATCGCCAAACGTGAACTACGCGTCGTTGAAGAGTTCCGTTCTGATCATCATCAGCAGTTCCACTTCATTAAATGTCACTTTTATGAATGAAAATGCTTGATTAGTTCATGAAAGTGCTAAAATCACTATCTGTGTGCCTTTCACATTTGAGGAGTTCCCTCGATTCCTAAGGGATCCCATCATCAGAACTCGAGCATGACAAAAATCAATCGTGAAAATAGAACTTGCTTAACAAACACAGCTAGAAGGACAAATCGCCAAACGTGAACTTTTCGTCCTTGAAGAGTTCTGTTCTGATCATCATCAGCAGTTCCACTTCATCAAATGTCACATTTTTGTATCAAAATGCTCGATTTGTTGATAAAAACACAAAAATCACTATGTGTTTGCCTTTAAGATTTGAGGAGTTCCCTCAATTCCTCATGGATCCCATCATCAGAAATCAAGCATGACAAAAATTAATCGTGAAAATAGAACTTGCTTAACAAACACAGCTAGGAGGACAAATCGCCAAACGTGAACTTTTCGTCGTTGATGAGTTCTGTTCTGATCATCATCAGCAGTTCCACTTCATCCAATGTCACATTTTTGGATGCAAATGCTTGACTTGTTGATAAAAACACAAAAATCACTATATGTTTGCCTTAAAGATTTGAGGAGTTCCCTCAATTCCTCGTGGATCCCATCATCAGAACTGCGTTTTGACAAAAACGGGACCAACTTGGATATATATACTTACAATCGAAAAAAGAATTTTCCAAATCGGTTAAGAAATGACGGAGTTATGGACTAACAAACATTAAAAAAAAAAAAAAAAAAAAAAACATACAACCGAATTGATAACCTCCTCTTTTGAAATCTTGAAGTCGGTTAAAAATACAAGCACCATTTAAAAAAATACGAAAGAACTAAAAAATACCAAATAAACATGTAATAACTAAAAAAATACTTACCAAAAAACATGGAAAAACAAAAAAAAATGTTGATAAGTACAAAAAATACGAAAAAACTTTTAAAAAGTCCAAAAATATCAAAAAACGCTACAAAATAACACGAAAAAACTAACAAAATACAAGAACGATAAAAAATAACCGGAATAACCAAAAAAATACCAATTTACATAGCAAATTAAAAATATAAATACAAAATCGTGGCGGTTGGCTCTATGTAATATTTCCTTTATCAGTTGATTTTAGTTAGCAAATTTAAAAAGGGAGCCATAAAGGTAACTTCGAGTCCTCTTTTCGTGACATTAATGCATACATTTAGGCGCATATTTGAGAAAATGAATATATATTCGCTATAGCCTCACAGCGAGAGATTCATTCAAATTCTCGGTCCAGTAGTTACAGAGCAATTTGGCTGTGACTTCGTTTTTAACCGACTTCAAGATTTCAAAAGAGGAGGTTATCAATTCGGTTTTTTTTTTTGGTTTATTTTTTAATGTTTGTTACTCCTTAACTCCGTCATTTCTTAACCGATTTGGAAAATTCTTTTTTTTATTGTAAGTATATATATCCAAGTTGGTCCCGTTTTTGTCAAAACGCAGTTCTGATTATGGGATCTATGAGAAATTGAGGGAACTCCTCAAATCTTAAAGGCAAACATATAGTGATTTTTGTGTTTTTATCAACAAATCGAGCATTTTCATTCAAAAATGTGACATCATTTGATGAAGTGGAACTGTTGATGATAATCAGAACAGAACTCTTCAACGACGAAAAGTTCACGTTTGGCGATTTGTCCTCCTAGCTGTGTTTGTTAAGCAAGTTCTATTTTCACGATTAATTTTTGTCATGCTTGATTTCTGATGATGGGTTCCTTGAGGAATTGAGGGAACTCCTCAAATCTTAAAGGTAATTTTATATTTAACTATACAATGTATATTGTTTTGAAAAAATGACATCTCGCCGAGTTTCTTACGCCGGTTCTTTTCGTGGGTGGCAGAGGTATATTTTTCCGAACCGGTGGTAGTTTATTGTCATTCATAGGTGCATGTAATATGCCTAATTTGAAAAAAAAAGTTCTCGTTTATCGATTTGTCCTTCTAGCTGTGTTTGTTAAGCAAGTTCTATTTTCTCGATTGATTTTTGTCATGCTCGAGTTCTGATGATAGGATCCATTAGGAATCGAGGGAACTCCTCAAATGTGAAAGGCACACAAATAGTAATTTTAGTACTTTTATGAACTAATCAAGCATTTTCATTCATAAAAGTAACAATTGATGAAGTGGAACTGCTGATGATGATCAGAACGGAACTCTACAACGACGCGTAGTTCAAGTTTGGCGATATGTTCTCTTCGTTTTGTTTGCTTTTGTTCTTGTCAAGCAAGTAAGGTTTGCACCATCCAACTATAATAATCTTTCACCGGCCTCCCCCATTGGAGTGGGTTCTTTTTTCCTAAAAATTATTTCCTTCTGAACCCAAAAGAGGAAAGGTATAGGTAAAAGTGGCACAAGTGCATGACTTGGACACAATTCAGAACGACTGTCCGGAACTGGGAGAATTGGAAGTCTAGGGGAAGCCTTTGCCCGGGACACTAAGTACCTAGTCTAATTAATAAAAAAACCGGCCAAGTGCGTGTCGGACCACGCACAAAGAAGGGTTCCGTAGGTACCTAATCTACATTTTAAACCGCTACACAATACATTGAATCAAAAAAGGTCGTATATTCATAGGAAACTTACGGCGCCTAAACACTTTTGTTTTGGCAACACAGTTTTTCAGCAATAACTCAAAAACCTTTAGACCTATCTTGTTCAAACCAAAAATCGTCATCTAGATTTTTTTAGAATTTTAAACTTCATAGTTGGAAAATTAGAGGAGGGGGACACACTTTTTATGACTTCGATAGCTAATATCTTACCAACGATTGACTTAATTGGAAAAGTTTTCCAAAGAACTATATAGTAATTTTTTAAGGCCTATCCATAGATACTCCACACGCCTATGTGCATTAAAAAAAAATTTTTAACTCCTTGTTACATGTATGGGGTGCCCCCCCGTTTATTTTTTTTTCGTAATTTCACATTATAATATTTCTATAGTGGTTTATAACATACACCTTCATACCAAATTTCATAATTTTAGTGGTCAGTCTCCGAGTAAATCCGCTGTGACATGCGTACGGACGGACGGACAGACATGACGAATCTATAAGGGTTCCGTTTTCGCCATTTTGGCTACGGAACCCTAAAAATACAGTATAGGTAATATTCGTCCGATCCTGCCCTTTGACTTTCTTCTTGTACACCATAGTAACAAAGAGTAGAATTATGTAAAACTATGCTAATACATTCCCAAACTTGTTTGACTTGCCATTAGACAAAATGCAATGACAGTTTTGTATGCTAATCATATCTCGTTGACGACATATACATATTATACATACCTTCGGCGTCAATACGCATTATGTACCTATTAGTCCTGCAATATATAATGAGGAGGTACACTTAAATAGCTATGTATACAGAATGTTCCCAAAACCGACGCCAACACTAAGATGACTAGGATTGAGCGAAACATAAGCTATCTGGGCGCACGGTAGTGCCCCCGCCAAGACGAGCCAAGCAAAGCGTAAGGGCACTACCTACCTTTTCTCGAAGTGTTTCGTCGTATTTTTGAACCCTCATAAAGTTGATTTCCGATATACCAGATAATTCATATTCTCAGGATATGATGTCAATAATAGACTAATTAAACATACTAAGTCTCAATTGAATAGCTGTAATACTTTGGATTTTATTGGTATCAAAAATACACCGATTTCGTCACGGACACACTGATGATCATCAAAATGTTTCCTGAAGTGCTAGAAAGCTGAAATTTGGTATGTAATATAAGTTTAGTATACAACCAACAAAAAATTCATAAACTCATAACTTTCGCCCCCCAACCCCTAAAATGGGGGGGGGGGGAAGTTTATATGATACTTTCACCAATTTTATGAATAAGGACATGTAAGTTTACACGGGACTGTAGACAGTAATTAAAAAACCTATTAATAAGTACTTGCAAGAACCTCCGCCTTACAAAAAGAACTGAAATCCCACCAAAAACATTTCATGTAAAATGTTGCCAAGACGACCACATAAGGTTTGCCCTGTGAACAAGATATCAGAACTCATGTAGAGCCAAGCTTCTGAATCTACACGGCCTAACTCTACCGACCCTAACTTCAACAAATTCCACATATTAGTAAATATGTATGGCTGCGCCGTTTCGCTACCGTCGTCTTTCTCTTAGATAATATGTTAGTTTTATGTTGTCTGCTTGTTGTGCTGGCGGCCGGATCTAGGCGAGAGCGCGCGCGCCCGCCAAGTTCGTTACTGCACGGTAGGTATATGTACTTTTTTCTAAGTTTAGTTACTTCTCGAATAAGTGCTAATTTTGCTGCGTAATTGAGTGCAAGAGAGGGATAAAAATTTGGAAAAAAGAGAGCGAAAGGGGAAGTCAGAAATAGGGAGACGTTCTTTACACTTTGTTCGAGTATGCAACGCCATATACCGGACATCCACCGAAGAGGAGCTTCCCAAACTCGAGCTCGCTTTACCATGCACGGGCAAAAAGATGTGTGTCTGTAGACACACTGCGATTTGCCAATTTTTACATAAAATCGTTCCAAATCCAGTTTCGTAATTCCATATTTTCGTTAAATTCCGCAAGGTGTATAAGAAATGCATTTTTCTCAAATACACATTTATTATCTATAGTAATATTATAAAGCTGAAGAGTTTGTTTGTTTGTTTGAACGCGCTAATCTCAGGAACTACTGGTTCGAATTGAAAAATTCTTTTTGTGTTGGATAGTCCATTTACCGAGGAAGGCTTTAGGCTATATAACATCACACTGTGACCAATAGGAGCGAAGACGCGGACGATGTCGCCGGCAATAGCTAGTCATACATAAAGACGGCTTCATCCTTGATTGGTAAAAGCGGGATTACTCGCTCCAAAGTCGGCCGTGGCTTGCACCTTGTCGTACGGCAGCATCATGGGGTCGGTGGGCGGCATCTGCACGGTGGCGGCCAGCACGGGCGCGCGCCGCCCCGCCTTCAGCAGCAGGATCTTGGCGAGCGCGCGCGGCCCTCCCACGCCCGTCACCGAACGGAACACTATGTCCGGGTTTAAATCTGCATCGAACACTTCTTCGATTTTGGTTGGGAAGCGGAGTTTGCTGTTCGGTGCTAGGAGCGGTACCTGTAATAAACAAGTCGCAAGTTGAGGAGTATTTGTGATATTGATATAGACTGATGAATTAAATGCGCCTGAGTGCTACTTTTCACTATGTATACTTAGTATGGTAATTCAATAATTCAATTATATTTATGCCACACCTGAAAAAAAGTGGAGTAATAAAATGATGTACACAACACGGGAGGTAATCAATAAAGCCCTCGATCGCATATATATACGTCCCTAGCCTACAGCTCGGGCCGCAAAATCGGCTATCTCAGCCTTTCTTTGATTTACCACCCTAGTTGTGTAATGTACTATTACGGTTCATACGACTACTTTATATCCTTTTACTACTTAACTACCAACACTTTCTTTACAGTATATTTTAAGGAGCAGCATAGCGACATCTACCGCAGTGTCTACATCAGTATATATTGTTTGCAGACATTTTTGTTTAATAGTAAAAATACTTTCTTTGCATTAACTTATCTTTAAAAAGATTATTTCTGAAGCAGTCAACTTTTCTAAAAAACATAATATATAAAGAAATTCTATGAAGAAGAATGTTGGCACTATTATGTACCAGTTTGTGTCCTGTCTATATTGCTATTCGCTTGCAGGGCTTCTAATTGATCAACCTCATTTATTTCCGCCTGTCATCTGTTTTGTGATATGCTAATATTTTGAATTTAGAGATCTCTAACATCTCTATGATTGGCTTTAAATTGCTCCCACACCAGCCGCTATAAATGTTATATAACATAGTGTAACAAGGATAAGGCTATGTAACAATATGATGTTGAAGAAAGATAGTTGCTATTAGCAGATAGCTGTAAACCAATAAAAAGTGATCCTGTCGTACCTTGATATACGGCTGCGTCACCTTGTAGTTGGAGGTGTGTACGTGAAACAGAATAGATAGTCCGACGACAGCCTTGTCACTAGTATTTTCGATTGACAGCGTGACCCGGAACACTGGACCTAGTCCTTCAACCTGTCAACAAATTTTTCCATCAATTTTGTGACCATTTCTGAACACATCTTTAGCACCATCGTCTGATGAAAGAAATGTTCAGTGTGTATCTTATGGCACACTGCACCTAGGTTTAGTAGCGGACTACTAATACGAAAGCGTAATTGGAGCGTACTCCCACCATAAAGGCCGGCAACGCACTTAGGTACAACGTACAATCCCTGCGGCGTTGCCAGTGTCCATGGGCAGCGCTAATCGCTTACCGGCGATTCGTCTGATCGTTTGCCTCCTATTTCATAAAAAAAATATCTTGCGTGGTAGATTGCAAAGCCATAGGAATAATATTTTACTGTTAGGACATTTGTGGAAGCCAAGGACCTTGGTAGTAAACTTTAAACTCGCACAAAATCATTTTATGGTAGATGAAGGTCCACATTGTGATTCGATTCCCTAGACGCCTCGGCACTGAATAGGTATTTAGTACTTACTTCAGCAGCTATCCGGACGGGCGCCAGTGAGCCAACGGCCCTCTGGCCGTCCAGTTCTCGATCTTGAGATGCAACTAGGAGCCGCAATTGCCTCAACTTTTGTAGTTACGATATGTGCATTAGCACCCGAATCGAATAACCTATATACCTCAGCAGCGAGATGCACGGGGTCCATGAGCCGACGGCCAGAGAGTTCTCAGTCTTGAGGTGCAACTAGGATTTGCAATTGGCTCATCTCTTGTAGGAACAATATGTTTACTAGCACTCGAATCGAACAACCTACATACATCAACAGCGGGACGCACGAGATCCAGTGAGCTAGAGATTTCTCGATGTTGAGATGCAACTGCAGAAGCCGCAATTGCCTCATCTTTTGTAGGAACGATATGTGCACTAGCACCCGAATCAAACAAGCTGCATACCTAAGCAGCAAACCGTACGGAGTCCAGTGAGGCGATGTCCAGAGAGTTCTCGGGCTCGAGAAGCAAATCTAGGATCCGCAATTGCCTCATCTTTTGTAGGGACTATATGTGCACTAGCACCCGAATCAAGCAAGCTACATACCTCAGCAGTGAGCCGCACTGGCTCCAGTGAACCAACAGCTAGAGAGTTGTCGCTCTTGAGATGTGCCTCCAGTAGTGTCTTCGCCGCCGCCAGCCGTAAACGACTCAACTCTTGTTGGAATGATATGTGCATACCTGATAAAAACGATTTAGGGTTATTAAATTAAAAAAACCGGCCAAGTGCGTGTCGGACCACGCACAAAGAAGGGTTCCGTACCGATACCTCCTAATCTAGATTCTAGAAACCTCTATGTTATTTTTGAAGAACTATTCATAGATATATGTGCATTCAATAAACAAATTTGACCCCCCTGTTACATGTATGGGGTGCCCAAAAAGATGCCTGTGACAGATGAAAGGGCAGAGAGATTCAGAAGGTAATAGGTACATAAGTTTCATATTAACATTGACAAAAGTACCATCCATTACTCAAATATGTGTGGTAATCGACATCCATCCCTCTCATCGGACTGGTCCGAATCATCTCGTAGAGCTACGGCGGTAAAATACAAAATAATATTAAATAAAAATATTACTGTACAATGCTATTGCTATTTTAGTTTGTAAGGCGTTTCTTAAATAAAACAGGTAGTCTCCCCACATCTATCGACGCGGAATCGGCAAAAGCCGATTGAAAAAAGCGTTATGTCCACGCAATCAGAGCTACAAAGTCATGGTTCGGCTTGGATCGGCTCGGCCGACGCCAGCCGACGCGTCAACGTCGTTTACGCTCTTATTACGTAGACATAAAGCTTTTTTCTAACGGTTATGCGTCGATAGGTTTAGGGAGGTATAAGATTTTATAAAAGGCAGAACAATTCAATAAATTGAATACGTCGAACTGACAAGTATTATTTTCGTCGGCGAATCCTTAAGTATCAGTTAAAAAGAAATCGAATGACCACATGTGTGATTCAACGTACGTATCATAGTAGCTACCACTTACCAACAGCGTTCTCTCTCTCCCTCATACTCTGCTCCAGAAACAGCTTGGACTTCTTCGGTATAAGCCAGGGCTTCCCAGCGCTGGACGCCGAGGACTCTATCCCCACGCCGTGCGCGTTAAAATCCGCCGTCCTCTTCAGGATTTTCAACATTAGATGACCACCTGTGGTAAGGAAAAGATGACGATGATGATGATGAACATAAACGAAACCTAGTGGCTGGTCTGGCTAACTTAAACCACCACAATCGGTAAAATATAAATGTCCGATAACATTCTTGACTCATATAAAAATGCATAAGTACGGTAGCGCTGCACTCTTTATTTTGGGACCCATTTTGCATGTTTTTTTTTCTTTGTATCCCTATACAGTTTGACCGGTCTATCAACCTTAACCGATCGCCGTTGGGGCGGAAAGGTTCTCAAGTGGCGACCACGTACCGGAAGGCGTAACGTGGGCAGGCCCCCCACACGGTGGACTGATGACCTGGTAAGGGTCGCGGGTGGCGCAGAATCGGTAATTGTGGAAGTCTTTGGTGGAGGCACATTTCCAGCAGTGGACGTCCTTCGGCTGATATAATGATGATAATCAACCTTAAGGGGAGGCCAAATTAGTTGTTGGCTATGCAAGGTCTTCTTTCACCATTAAAGAGAAGCCTGTTTTATATAAAAAACTAAAAGCTTTTAGCTTTTTAGTGTGATAGGTACCTTTGCGCCAGGTACAACTCGCGGGGGCTTATTTGACTAGGCTTAAATTGTTTTAAGTCTAATTTTTCAATTCGTGTTTGTGTGTATGTTTTAAGCTGTAATAATAATTGTGTTTATATATTAAATATTTCGTCGTCTAGTAAAAAATCTTTTCATATTACGAGAATAATATTTTTACGGATGGTTTTACCTTTCTATCATACAAAGAATTTGTCTTCTTTATATGATCTGAGGTTTCCCCTCTAGGGTTGGGTTTCGGTAATATTACCGGAAATCCGATATATTTGAACTTACTTCCAGTCACAATAATAAAGACGTGTTCTTCTTGCCCGAGCTGACCAAACTTCAGGACGGATGCGACGTCTGAAATCAAATATAACGCCCCTTTAAATATAACGCTCCTTCAAATATAACGCTCCTTCAAATATAATGCCCCTTCAAATCTCAGCACGGCTAGCAAAAGTATATGTACAGACGAGGATGACAAGATTCGTCGTTTTAGACTCTATTTTAATGCTGTTAAGGTCGAAAACTGACGAACCTTTGCATTCCTCGACTATACAAGGCGGCGAGAGCTTGACTCTGTACCACATTTTTAAATTAGTGTCAGCTAGGGAGGTATTCCACTCATCCAATATCTTTGTCCAATATACATTTGATCAAAGAAATTTGATGATTTCATCCAACTTGGATGGGACCCCGACATTTGATCAAAGATTCTGATGACAGTTAAATCAATATGGCTACGCATGAAAAAGAATAAAACTTGCACAAAGATATTGGATGAGTGGAATGGGCCTACGTCAAAGAACTTTGATCAAAGATTTGACAAAGAAATTGGACAAAGAATACCACCCTTACTTACACTAACTGGTATAAAGTTAGTGACGTCGACACTCGATTTTGTAAAATCGCCTAGCGTAAATCACTGAGCTATTTTATGTTTGTGTGACATGAGCTAAAACTCGTGCTCATTTCGCTGAAGCAACTCATTTAAACAGTGTACCTATAGTAGTAATTTCTCTAGTAAGAGTTACCTCTAACAAAAATGGTGTCCCTACGCGCCTTTCCATCGTACAGATGTACGTGTCCAGAAGCAAGCGATACAGCGACAAGGGTCGCGCCGAGATGTGATATCGCCACTAACGATATCGCGATCGGCCGGTGCTCCAGGTTTAAAGACCACTGCTTTTTGCCCTGGAAGAAAGTCAGAAATTTTTAGTTTACCCAAACTACTAAAGTGAATAGAACGAGGGCGGTGTAGTAATATAATAAGTGTTTGAAATAATAATAATAATCTTATGGCATTTATTTTCGAACCGTGAAATCTTCGAGAAGAAAAGTACGGTTGCCAGTTTGTTGCACTTTTAGCACCACGAGTAGGGTACTCCCTACGAACGTGGTATACAACTTCGACCCCCCTTGGGCCTTGTCAAGTGAGTGGGCAACTTGACTGTTACAAGTTCTCAAGCCGCCCGAAGGCCTCTAACTTGGCTTAACGACTGCTATCGTCAACAGCAGCCGGGATCAACGGCTAAACGTGCCTTCCAAAGCACGGGAGCGCCCAGTTAGTAACTACTCAAAGCGGTCACCCTTCCGAGAACCGACCTGCGCCCACGTTGCTTAACCTCGCATACCGCACGCGGTACGCGGGCGCCGCTGGGCCACGAACGCTCCAGTGTTTGAAATAAGTATTCAACATCCGTTAGACATAGTTCTAATTTCAATGTTTGAAGTAATGCCTCTTTGTTTGCGATCACCTGCCTAGCTAGTACGATAGCTTATACCGTCTGGTTATATAGCCGAAATATACTAAAACGTCACACAAAACGTGACTGAATAGCTATCGTCCCATCTAGGCTTTTCGAACTATATTTACCGCATGCTCACGCATATATATATTTTTAAGTGAACCCTCAAAAGGAAAAACGGAACCCCTATTATTATTATTTTATAATCGTATAGCATATCAAAGTAGGAGATTGCAACCCTTATAGGATCACTCGTGTGTCTGTCAGTCCGTCCGTTCGTCCGTCTGTCACAGCCAATTTGCTCTCAAACTATTCCATCAATTGAGTTGAAATTTGGAATGGAACAAATATATAAATCGGTGACCAAAACTCGAACATGTAACGTAAATAAATGAATTTTAAACAACGGGATATTTATTATAATTTTAAGTTAAATAGTTTTGAAAATATTTAAAAAATAGGCGATTTTTGACCACTCCCCCATTCAAACCCCTTCATTGCGCGTGGCCCGACACGCACTTGGCCGTTTTTTTTTTATTTTTATAAAACCGTGGTTACTTTGACTTACCAAAGCCCCACATACCAAACTCATACCTTCTTGCTGTAGCATGTGAGCGTGTTATCGGCGCATATAGCCATTATGCTGTTGTCGGCCGGCATAACCTCTATAGCTATGATATGATCCTCGGTATTGAATAGAACTTTTCCTTCGCTCCACCCCCTCTTCAGTAGGCACACTGATTTCTCTCTGAAATTTGTTAATAGAAAAATTATGACATGACGTAGAATTGGTTTGATTGAGGAGAAGTAAGATAGCCATAAAAAACTCAATCGTATTGCACCCGCCGTGTCACGGCTCCTTAGAATCGTCTCAATGATGAATGATGTGTTGGTGATAGTGCAACAAGTACTATTCTTTTTTTTTTCTGGTTTAGGATTTTGTAGTCAACTAGGAACCCTTATAGTTTCGCCATGTCCGTCTGTCTGTCCGAGGCTTTGCTCTGTGATTGTTAGTGCTAGAAAGCTGCAATTTGGTATGGATATGTACATCACTAAAATTGAGAAAGTCGCAAATAAATTTAAAATAAAAATTTAAGGTTTCCTCCCCTACACCTAAAGTGGGGATTAATTTTTTTGCTATAACTCTGTGGTATTATATGTTGTTGGATAGGTCTTTCAAAATGAACAGAGGTCTTGATCAAACACTTTTTGCTAAAGTGAATATTTTTGGAAATATTCACACCAAAAGAAAAAAAATGTGTCCTGCTTTTGAATTATGAGTCTAAAAAATATGAAAAAAATCGTGAAAGTTAAGCTTAATAAAGACTTTCAACGAAAACTATAGCGGACATGATCAGTAGAGCTGTTTTTGAGGCATCGTAAAAAGTCTTCCCTTCTTAGTTAAAGACGTATAAAACGCTGCGAAGGTATTTCCTTTTGCTTCTTATTGTTTTTTTTAAAGTAAGTTCATTGGGCAACTACGGAACCCTACACTGAGCATGGCCCGATATGCTCTTGGCCGATTTTTTTATCATGTTATAATTAGATACAAATGTTTATATGAAGTACATCTATTAGTATGAAGCATATCTTTAAGTATGTAATACTATTATAGGTACTATTCTGTGCTTTAAGTTTGAGATAATGCAAAGATTTATAGAAACTAATTTATTACAGTAAAAAAAAGATGTAACAGGGAGTTTAGAGACATAGACATAGAAATACTTTATCATGACCAAGTTGGGCGTTCAAACTTATAATAATTTATTGGAAAACAAATAATAATTAACTTAATAATAATAATTGTCTCAGAGAAATTGGCCCTATTATGCGTTATTTTAGGCGTTGGTACCGTTGAAACTCGCAACTTTGCCTCTAATGCCTATCTTTACCTACAACCACCACGGATACCTACCCCTGCGCCAACTTTCAATTCAAAGCAACGGTCCATCAAACGGAGATAAGCAGTACAAGCGAAGTAATAACGGGATTTTACCACCAACCAACAGTGCCAGTTTGGGTACCTACAGTGGCGGATTTGCAGTCTTGACCGCCCTAGGCCCCGGGCATGGCGTACCAAAGTACCAGCCGCCTCTTTCTCAGTACCGCCTTGGCCGTCCTTAATATCTGAACGCCCTAGGTTTGGGGCCTACTGGGCCTTAGGGCGAATCCGCCACTGGGCACCAAGCAGCTCCTTTAAATGAAAATTAAACCAGGCAAAATTACAAGTTTCAACGGTAAGTGATAGTGGTGTGATATTTTACATATTTTTTAAAAGTGAAGCTTGAAGCATTGATCCGTGAGCAAACAAAACAATGTGAAACAAGAATACCTAGTGCATGTGCCATATTTATAGATTTCACCTCGTCGCCACTGTGATCCTGTATTCAACGCTGTATAGTCCCGTCACCACCATTTGATAGGGAGTCTTCTTTACATTACACAGCTTTGCCTGTATGTAAGAACAAAGAGAGTTAAAAGAAGTCAGTCGCTTTTACACTGTTACCTAGTCTTTGTTTGTTTGTAAGGATAAGCCCAAATACAAGTGGAGATAGTTTGATAGACTTTAAATTAGGTAAAATGTATATAAAGCAGTATTATTATTTCTCAGAACCGAGACGTGTGGAAATCACGACGAGAGACCTTCTCCCACCAATGGGGCGCTCTACAGGCCTTAAAAAAAAATACTTAGTTCAACGCACGTTCAACGACAATTGCTATGAAAAAAAGGTAAGGCGTAATACACACGAGACGGACAACAGGCGCAACGTCGCGGAGAGCGGTGCTAAAACGCCTCGTGTGTTTTCGGCTAATAGTATAGGTACAATCAGCAATAGATATAGCTACACATATAAACAGGTTAAAGGACGTCCGAAAGAGGTAAGATTTATAAGGGAATTCGTATGATCTCTTCACATGCGTAACGACTGAAAAATTGGATTATCAAAATCACCCCATTTAATACCGGTGACTATACCAAGCCCCATTTTACTTGAGTAAACCCTCCTCTACCTGCGACAGCTGGGTCCCTGTAACAGCACCACAAACACATTTCCATCATGTGTCCCAATAACCAGGCAGCCCACTGCATGCTTGTGCACTGAAGACATACATGCCAACAGCACAAGTGATCTCTGGTAGACCCATAGCAGGTAGTTCTGGGATCTATTCCAACTGTTAGTGCAATTTTAGATTTACCTGTGACAGCTGCGTAAACATCTGTGACTCCAGCATAAACACATCTCCATCCTCCGTGCCCAGCACCAAGCACCCCGCTGCATGCTTATCTACCGAAGCCACTTTCATACCAACAGCACAAGTTATCTCTGGTAGAACCATAGCAGGGCGTTCCGGGGACTGTTCCAGGTATTCTAACTGTTGGTCTAGGGTCATGTTGAGGAAGTTTTGAGACTGCTGGCTGAGGGTCTTCTCTGGGAAGTGTTTGAGACTGTTGGTGTATGTTCTAATTTTGTCTGCATTTTGGTTTACTGGGTCTAAGAGCTGAATAAAAAGATAGTTGTGTTATAAGTTAAAAGAGCTTTATTTGAGATTAAAATCAAAAGAGAATAAACTAATCCTGATGCAAATTCTATTTTTGGTTGGTTAGATTGACAGTAAGAGTAACAAACATAGATGTCCTAAAAAGAATGAGGAAGAAAAAGGAAGTACTAGCCATAGTTAAATGTAGGAATATTGCATATTTTGGTCACTTACATAGAAACGAGAAATATGATTTATTGAGAGCTATATTAGAAGGAAAAATAGAGGGCAAACGGGGAAGGGGAAGAAGGAGGATGAACTGGCTCGACAATATAAAGAAATGGACAGGCATCAAGGCCGCGGCCACGCTCGCAAGGCTGGCCAAGAATAGGAAGGACTTTGCAAGGCTGGCCACCGACGCCCGCTAGGGCATGGCAGCTGAAGAAGAAGATTGACAATAAAATGAGTTCTACTTCAAAATGAATGTTGTCTGATTGTTGTAAACAGAGACTATGGGCATATTATATGTGACTAAAATTATGGTCAAATTTATCAAAAAGTTGCCAAGAAATAATGATAGTCATAATCTGATAAATAAATAAATACTAAATGGAAACATTTTAACCCCATAATAACTAAGTTAAAATGATTGTGTAGATACTAACCTGTTTCCAAATCTCAATTTCACTAGCATTAAGCTCAACACTAGGCAGGTAATACTTATAGAACAGCTTCATATTCCTATAAATATAGACGCACGAGCTGAACGCAACAGCAATGACCGGGATACTGCGGGGGACATTGTCATTTGAGTAAAGCCCAACCACTGCAAGTGGGTAGTCGGAGAGCACCATGTCGGACACTTGGGTTACACCTTGGAAGATCTGGAATTTGAAGATGACTATTCATATTCATTGTACTACTATATTTGTTTAAAGTGCGCTTCATAACCATAATAAACCTACATGAGACTCGATGAGACTGTTTCGCCGGGATAGTGAGAGTGTGGAGGGATTAAGCGAAACTTCATGACGGCTCTTTGATGTTTGGCCATTTACCGGCACTAAACTGAGACAACACGAACATACGCGAGGCAACACGAACATACGCGAGGCAATACGAACATAGACGAATACTCACTCCAGACTCTTGTGTTCGGCAAGTCTCGTGTGGTTTTGTCGAGAATGTGAAGTGGGCATTGAATTAAAAATATTTTATAAAAATTCATGCTGATTACACAATAACTAAACAAAATCGTATGTGAGAATGTAGTATCATAAGTAGGTATCATTATTTCATACCCTCAATTTGGGTCCGTCATCTTCTCGCCCCAAGTCTCCAAGCAGCAGTCTGTACTCGTTATCATTATGTAAATCCACCAGGCACAAGTTGGACGGCAACGCGTTCAAGTCCACGTCATCCGTACCCACTTCCACGTCCAACCAGCGGGTCATATTGTTCATGATTAATTGATAAAAGTTTACAATATTACGGTTAGGATTCTGCGGTTTTATTATTTACAAGCTCGTCACAAGTCACAAGCTATGTATATTTACAGTCCGTCTCCATGGTGACGAAAATGACGTTTGGCCAAGTGGGTTGCCATAAATGATTTATAAAATTCCCTCAAACTCTTATTTTATTTTCAACTATTTGCATTTTACACTTCCCTAAATAATTTTTTTGTATACCACCGTCGGTGGCAAACAAAACAAGCGGCCCCTTTTTGTTTAATAGTTCAAGGTTTAAGTGCTTCGAAAATTAACATAATTTAGGTATTTACAACAGTGAAAATATAACTAATATTTCACTAAACCGCTTGAGGTTTTCCGCTGTGTTAGCAGCAGCCCCTGCCCCAGCCCTAATTGAAGTCTCTGAAAGATAGGACGGTGCAAGGGTATCCACACATGTGGCATCCCTTACCCTTGCATTTTACTGCAGTGGCGATTGGGACCATATTTTCTTCTAATTCTGGACAATAAAAATAATAGTGGCAACCCGTATGCTGTCCGAATTGACAGATATCTACTGCTGCCAACGTGCAGTCACCAATATTAAGTCTAGTCCGTAATGAAATGAGCCTATATTTTCCTCAGACCAAGTAACTCGGTCTGAGATATTTTCAGGATAAAAAATGATTTGCTGTGATTATATTGTAAGTATTTCAGATTAACTTTATAATAAATATATAATCAGTTTACCGCTCTGTTCGATTATTCGATCCCATATCAGTGACGGCTCCGACACCGATATAAAATGTATGGAAAATAATGTCGTGCGATTGAACAGTTAGTAGTTTTCCATACATTTCGGTTCAGATGATGTGAACAGCGTCTTAAGCTGCACTATGCAATCAATCTTGAGTGCTCATTAGCACTCAATATTGATTGTATAATTTGGACCTAAATGTGAATTCTTGCAATTTAAGCCATTAAATGTGTAGTTGTTAATATTTAAATATAATCTGATTTAATTGACATCACGTCTAGCGAAATATGAATTTAGACAATTTTGCTCAAATCTATCCGTGGTTATTGAGAACCTACTTTACCTACTGTAGAAAAATACAAAATAAATAATAACTTTGATGATTGACACATGACAGTGACAGTTATGAGTTGTGTTCTTTATAGCTGATTTGTTTTGTTTGTTGTTTCCAAGATTTTTAAGTTGTATCAATTGACTATTTTTATTTGTCAATTACATATGTTTTATGAGAAGTGCGTTTGTTCTTCCACTCCTGACGGTAAGTACCTATTTCATTTGAATACCCGTCGTTTGTGTCCCTAGTTAAAGAAGTATACAGTTAAAGAAGGCTGTACACAGTTAAAAAGTTAAAAAAAAGTTTTAAAAAATTATCTGGTGTTATGTGCACTCATTGATGATGATGATTCTGACGAATTCGTTAACTGGAATGGGGTACGCGCTGCGTCGTGTGTTTACTAATTGTAATTTTCTTATCTGTCATTTGACTTGGTCATCAATGGATTTATTTAGGCCAAGGTTGAGATAACACATTTTAATTACGGGAGTATTTTGTATGTAAGTAGTAATGTAATGCTTAAATTAAAATACTATTATTTCATATTGATATCTTACTGATCTAGACTAGAAAAATAAGTGGCCAGAGCTAGTGACGACAGTGACTAGATGACTCAGTAACCAACTAGCTACCTACAGACTAATACCTTTGTTATATACCTTGTACCAGTGCTTGCCCACAGCTTTATCCACATGCTTGTTCTTTATTACATTAATACAAAGTTACCCCCATTTATTGGAGAATGGGAAAAAGCCCTATGTCTTTTACTGGGTCTAAATTAGACTAAATTTAATCTAATTTGGTTTGACAGAAAAGGTTACTTTCAAATTTGGGGCAAAATCAGGACCACAAACCAGGCTTCTATCCTGTAGACAACCCAATGGTTAATGGTTTTGGCACTTATTAATTATGTACCAATCATACAAGTCACAGGTCACAAAGCCGCTTTACATGACTGTTAGGGTCCTGCTCAAAATCAGGCCTTAAAACTTTGCATGTGTCCACAAGAAATGTTTTGACCCACTTGGGATATTAGTGTGGTATATTTAATACCCAGAGGGCCTACAGCAAACCAAAAAACCAAATTTAGTAAAAAGAAAATCTTTTATTTTGGTCTCTTTGTCACATTTGAGTAACAAAGATTGTATACCTCCCACAAAAGGGCTTTTGTTTTCGATGGCATTCCCTCTACAAGTTCATACAGTTGGATAATAATATTTATGTACAGATACTTATAAGGTAAGAACTTCAAAGTAGCTGAACTTAGTAATCTTAAATAATTATTTTTGACTAGTTACATTAATATCATAAATAATTACATACATACACAGCCATCGGAAAATGGGTAAATGACCATGGTCAACCACGTGCATAACTGGCATAACAGTTCAAACAACAAAGATATTTTTATTGCTAAGGAGATAAGATAAGCAGACCCTTTATGTTGCATCATGTTGGTATCATTAAGCTTAAGATCTGATAAGTGCTTGACATTTTCCTGCTTGTATCATCCTAAAGGAGCCTGGGGTCCATTTTGGCACTTAATCCCAAGTTTTGGCGTAGGCACTAATCTTATTGTTCAAACCCTCAACCCATATTGAAAGACCCACCCAAAACCGGGTGACACCCACTCGTTGATGCCGTGGGTTCCATGTCGAAGACTCCCGAGTCACGACACCACGACCACCCGCCCCCGCCACTAAAACTACGCCACGGTATTAAAATATGTTGGAGCGCGACACTATCCGCATTCCAAATGTGGTGATTACGGCATTTACCCACCATAAAATTGGACGAGGCCTATGTGCAGCAGTGGACGTCCTTCGGCTGATATGGTGGTGGTGGTGGTGGCGAGACCACCCCAACTCTGCCTCTCAATTTACAAAGTACGTCACATGACGAAGGGTTCAATTGTAATTTGATCCTTCAACAGCCACTTAATCATTTGATCATTTCAAAATAATTAGTACACGACACAGAAAGTGGTCTTTCGGCATAGCTCTGTAGTTAAAGCACCTGGTAATAACTTCTGGATGACTCAGCCCTAACGTCGTTTACCTAGGAACCTGTCCCATAACTGCATACTGTATTTTCGCAAGCCGAAAAGTCGTAAGCGCATGGATAGCGTACATTCATTGGCCATGTTTGATTTGAAGTAAGAGACGCAAGCGTTGCAATGTGAAAAAGTCCAATGTGACCGGCTAGGCGAATATCCATAGGCGTTTTGGTTTTATAAGTAGGTGTGCTCTCGTTTTATTTTATTCATGTCTATAGGAAATAGCTTCGTCCGCTGACTCACTAACCAGTCTGTTTGATTGCGAACACGCTTTTCCTTGCGATGATCAACGCTGCGGTTTGCCATGTTTGCGTATCAGGTGTCTTGCAAATAAGACTAATGAATAAGCCGTTTTTGGAGGACGTATCTATGCTATCTGTGCCTATAATTATTTAGCTTTAATATGATCTAATCATTCGTCTTCATTTAACGATAATTATTTGCGAATTATTTCACAGAGCGGCTAAAAGGTGTCTGATAATAATATTACCTTAGGACTTCGATCCATCCGATCCGATCCAGGCTGTCATCAACGCTAGCGCCAATCTTAATTGCTGAAGGTCTTCCACCACCTTCCGAACCAGTACCTACCAACTTCTGTCCAGTTTGATTCGGTTATTTTTGCCAAACTAGACTACAGTACAGAACTCTTCGGTACCAGGAGTGGATAGTCTTGTTCGGAAATGAAGAGATTCTTATTCCTATATAATAATATACTTATACGTGCCTATAATATTTGAGAATTACCGTCCGTTCTGATATACATGGGACATGCAGAGTATAAAAATTTTCGAAATCGAGCCATCAAGGACGAAAGTAGAAAAACAATCTAATTGAAATGGGCTGTAAATAAAGCAGCACTGGCAGCATGCACCCGGGTATGTCCTAAAACTACAACCAAGACCATGGGGAATGGGCAGCAGCATTCCTAGAGTGCGGTGGAGATACTGCGATCGCCAACCCGCATGCCAAGCGTGGCGATTATGGCATTTACCCCCCATGAAATTGGGGGAGGCCTATGTCCAGCAGTGCACGTCCTAGGGCTGATATGGTGGTGGTGGTGGGTAAATAAAGCATGCTTGAGAATTAAATAATTCACAAAACCTAAATGACTCTGAGTGTTGATAGACGAGGAGGGAGTACACAGTTTCATAGACCGTTTTAATCTATAGTTACTTGTATTTTATAAGGCGGCCGAAATTCTAGACGTCTTATTAGAAGCCATAAAACTAATCGCTTTTCTGGTTCAACTTTGTCTTAACTGCCAATCTTATACGCTAAAATAAACCTTACTGTAATAACGTAGAGGTTGTTCTTGTTTAACGGATATCGAGGATACCTAAATATTGAATTAGCAGGTATACTCGTACATGTGATGGTATCAGAGTACCCAAGGCAAGACAATAGGAAAGCGACCTCGATATCTCCCGGTTACGAAACGACCTTGCTACTGTTTGTTTTCATACTTGCATGATGATTGAATTCAGACGACAAAAGACCTGTCATTGATTTTATTATAATTACGCAGCCTTAATCATAAATTATTTGTATCATTGTAATAATAAGAGCGTCTACAGAGACGTTATCTCGATGTAATTAAAGTCTAAATTTGATCACACAGTGGCCGCACATTGACCGCATTAGAGGAGGCTTTAAAAATATTCTTTGGAATCAGGGCTTCAGCTTCAGCAGTGATACCACCGTTTCCTTTAGCTTAATTAAGCATCTCATAAGAATATTATCTATCATCTTCGCCGCCCTCTGTGTTGCCGCTGTAGCCATTATTAAATTAGCATTGTTAGTGTTATTTTTATCAATGAATAAATAAATAAATTATTTATGAAATGCATCCAGAACTAATAAAAAAATGATAGCATTCCTTCCAGTTATAAGGCTTTTAGAACTTTTTACCTTTACGCTTAATAAAGTTTCCCATCACATTTATAAAAAATAAAATACTTAAAGCTATTTTTTGATATATCCCAAATTACCAATAAAGTCTAGCTATGTACCTTTTGGGTGGGAAAGATTAATTGTAGTCGCTTCCTCAAGTACCTCGGCATGTTCCATGCCACTTACGATTAGATAACCAATCCCAGTCGAATATCGGAATAGGTAACTCTAACCTAGGCACCTGGATACTCATACCATTTGACTCGCTTCAGAGACGTGCTGTCCGAATCGTAGACGATTCCAAACTCACAAGCGATATTGAACCGTTAAGTTTAAGGAGAGACTTTGCCTCCTTGTACGTGCTCTATCGCTTGTATAATGGGTTGTGCTCTGAAGAACTGTTCGACATGATGCCCACGGCTGCTTTCTACCATCGCGTTTTTCCCTGGAGACTACAGTATGGAATTCTTCAAGAAAGGAGTGTATGCATTTTTAAAGGGCAATGCGCATGTGACGCCCTTGGAGTTGCAGGCGTTCATAGGCTGCGGTGACCGCTTACCATCAGGCGGGCCGTAGGTACGCTTCTTTGCCACTAACGTGGTATAAAAAAAGATGAATAATAGAAAGATTATCAACGTTTCTGATAATAAGTATCTAATTTCCCTTCTAGGTAATGTAGGTTCAAAAGTCACTGTCGCTTAGCATAATGCCATTTACATGGCGTCAAATGAGTAGCATGGTTGGCAGATTAGCAAACTTCCTGTGTCAATAAAATGTTCACGCTTTCATCGCATTGAAGGCTGATACCATGTGAAACTTATTTTCTAATCCCTAAATAGGATCTCGAGCCCTATCTGTACATTACTGCAGAACTGAGCGGTAATTCGTAAAGCTTAATGATATAAGAGCTAACCAGTATAATTCTGACCGAATCGTAGCATTTAATAGCTGTTGAAGGAAGGCTTAAAGTTTTCGCATCTAAGCTCTACTTGCTCTGTAGGCATGTGATGTTGTGTTCAAGGTAGCATAGATAAATATCGTCTATGATCTTTGCTGGCAGTAAGTGAGATCGCCATCAGAGCTTTCCAGGTTGTGTTGTGTTGAGAGTAAGGGAAGGGAACTATATTTGTCTCCAGATGTTAACACAATGAATCGTCTAATCTGTAAGGGTTTCAAGCCCGCTTTAATATGATTCTTCTAGAGGTGCAAACGTCCTAAAGTCCTGCGGTATCGCTTACCACCGCTGCCTGCTAGTTTGCCACTCGTAAATCTAGTCTGCTGGACACTGCCCTAACGTCTGGAAGTCCTGTTGTGAAGTGCTCACTACTAAAAACAGGAAGGGTAGGACTGATAAGATCGCGTCGCCTTTCCGTCTTGGTCACGGCCCATTCCCGTTTTACGATCGCTCAACTGTTACCGGTAATAATGGGACGTTGCCGTTTGGTGTTTTTAGTTGCAGATATTTTGCGTTCGCATCTCAAGCGCTAATCTGACCCGAGGATGCTTGTAAAACAGAAAGGTCTTGTATACGAGAGCATTACAGACCTGTGCTCATGTATGGGAGTGAAACGTGGGCGATGACAAAGCGGCCGAGATGCAAATGCTACGGTGGATGTGCGATGTGCGAAACAACGAGGCTCGACAAAATACGTAATGAGCACGTTCGCGGAAGCCTCTGAGTACGCGACATTGCCGACAAGCTACAGCAGAACAGTTTGAGGTGATATGGACACGGGAAGAGGAGGCCTGCTGATCACGTATTCAATTCTACCATGTCCCTAAAAATCCCAGGGGTGAGAAGAAGTGGAAATGGATATATTCAGTATTAAAGGATCTTCAGTGCTGCAACGTTTCCGATACTGACACGTCAGACAGAGCAAAGGGGAGAGAGAAGACGAGGAAGGCAGACCCCACAATCAAACGGAAATAATAATTGCCAAGGAGAGAAAGATATTTCACCGATTGACAAATCTGTATTTTTCGAATTTAAGCCCCATTTTCCAACCGACAGTATAACGTTTGATACGTTTTTCAATTATATAGAAATGTCTACGAAAGAATCTAAAGAACACTGCCTATAAATTGTTAGGTAATCTATGAATCTGAATCAGATACGTAACGCATATAACAATTACATCCGCCAAGCCGCAACTGTTCTATTATCATTGATGTTCGTTTAAGACCTAGAAAATATCCGTCTTATTATATACATTGAATTCGTTGCAACAAGACAGACACAACTCCCAAATGAAATCAATTCGCCGGCAAATTGCTTGCAACTGTGCACAACGGCATGCGCCCGCGGCGACGGAAATGACATCTGCTGAACATTATACATTATGTAACTCGTTAATTTTTGTGTGCATGAGTGGAAGTAGAGCAACTTCCTTTCAGATTGTTGACTGCTTGTTTGTTCGTGAGATGAGGTTTCATGTCGAGGTTCAGTCAGGAGCTACGCAGACTTACCTACAGCAGCAGCATACTTGAAGCAGCAGTTTTTCTCTATCTACAATGTATCGTAATTCGCAAATAAATAACTATATTTTGTCATAAGTTTCCTCTTAATCTAAAAGCGCAAAATACAACACGCTTTTTCACGTCGTATTCTCCTCCAAAAGGCATGATGTGGTTATTTTGGGGATTTTTCGAAAAATACATACGATGTAAATTATTTGGTCGGTAGATACTGTGGCTTAAGAACTCATGCCCATTTAATTAAAGGCATGAGTTCAATACTCGAGTATTTAGATATCCACAGAGTAATAAGATGAATGTACCGGATAGCAGGTCAGATGATCAAATCACGTCGTGTCGCATTCAAATTGCTGTTTAATGAGTGAAAATGTTTCAGCACAGGTTAATTACATGAACATGAAAGTTAGAACACTATTTATTAATAACTACACGCTTTGGTACCTTGTTGTTTTAATATAAACAATGAGCCACAAACGAAATTATCACATGTTTTAAAGAGACAGGGTTGCAAAGTGTGCAGATATTTGTGATGCTACAACAATGACGGAGAAATTAGATTCTTCAGCATAAATTAGAACGATAATTCCCCGATGCCAGTGAACCGAGATCATTTAATTTTGAATTAACTGTTAGAATAACTGAGAGCAAGTGTTGGGTTTTTTCGGCCTTTTTGCAAGCACTCAAGAGGAAAACATCCGCAACAGCGATCATCGAATTCCTGCGATGTATCGGGATGTGAAATATAATAATGGATGAAACAACCTCGCATCTAGATCTGTACTTATATTAGAAAAAGTAACTTATCACGTTGAACATACAGTTCAAAATGCAACACAATTTAAGCGAGTTATGAGTTTTTGAAATTAGGTGTGAGTATCCGTCATGCATTAGCGTTAAATTATGTATAGTGAAGGTATCTCGCTCTTACTTTTTCTAGTATTTACAGAGGAATTGTACTCGTATTTCCGTGTGATTTAGATGATATTGATGCTGTTTATAGGGACGCCCGGACGGAAACAGGCGGGCTCGTGTCGATCGCTTATCAGGATCATTCAGCCCATATCGCCAAAGTTGCAGCTTAAGGTTACTGTTCCGGCGGCATTCCCACATCAGCTTTCTCTAGTCATCCTGCTTTCCTGTAGAGCAGACGCACATCTTTAAGGTTGACCTCATTATAATCCTACACTTCATTTTTCAGATACTAGTACAATTCCCCACGGCTTAACCATTCGCCACTCATGTCTTAAGAAACAATCGAAACCATAGACTGCTGAAACTGTACAGCATTGCACGCATCATATACGTATATGATGTGTGAAATACGAGTGTGAGCGAGTCTTTTTGGTGAATACACACAAGAATGAACTGAAATGATGTTTTTATAATTTTTAACTTCTCTCTACTAACACGATTGGTCTATTTGGTAGTAAGACCCTTTACTCAATTACTGCTATATATGTACTTAAACACTGTACAATCGATAATCTCAATCCGCTTCGTCTGCTATGGCTTAACCAATTCGCCAGTCACGTCTGTAGAAACAAATGAACCCTCGCGTAGACTGCTGGAACTGTACAGCATTTCACGCATCAGATACGGTGACATTGAACTTGGCCTGGCCGCGCGGCGGAACATCTTTGTGTTAATAGTCCGTTTACCTTCAAGCCAACGTCCTCTGATAGGATTAGGATTAACTATGGTTTTGGGCTCATTGTTGACTTGGATGATAAGTTAGTCTGATCGTGTTCGCTAGAACGAGATTGCTTGAATTGCTACACTTGCCTAATCACCAAGATCTGCCATACATGGAGCAGCTCTCATGGCCTTTGACCGTGTCTTGTCGTATGTATGTCATTGTAGTTGTACACGAAACATGGAACGTTAGTTAATCTCCAAATGTGAAAATCTACTGGCATCTTCCGAGCCCGGGATTTTTTATTATCGAATTATTGGTCTAAATACATCATTAATTATTTACATTCGACCGGAATTTAGTATCTAGTTAATTATAGGATGATTCGGTATCAGTGGCAACAAGAAGTGTCTAATTAGCGATAGCACAGCGGATGAAATTGACGGCCTTGGCCTGCAAAGCAGTGCAGTGCGTGATGATTGCTTTATCAGCAATCCTGACACTGCAGATAATTATGAAACTATACGGGTACGAGTACTTATAGTAATTGACCGAGCGAGCGAAGCGAGCGAAGCGTCTTAGTTTCAGCTTCGACGAAATTTTTTTCGTATGTCTGTCCGGAATCCGGATGTTCTCCTCTACAGGTCGCATTTCTCAACCGATTCTCGTGAGATTTTGTGAGCAGTTTTTATGATTAGATAAAATTTTTTGGTCGGAGCCAGTTTTTGGAATTTTAGAAATTTGAAAAAAAAAAATTTTTTTTTTCGTACTTCTGTACGGATGTTTTCCTCTACAGGTCGCATTTCTCATCAGAAATGGTATATAAAATTCTTATGTCGAGTCAATTTTTGAAAATTTTGAGGTTTGAAAAAAAAAAACAACAATATTTCGTATGTATGTCCGGATGTTCTCCTCTACAGGTCGCATTTCTAAACCGATTCTCGTGAAATTTTGTGAGCAGGTTTAATGATTAGATAACATTTTTTGGTCGGAGCCCGTTTTTAGAATTTTAGAAATTTGAAAAAAAAAATTTTTTTTTTCGTACTTCTGTCCGGATGTTTTCCTCTACAGGTCGCATTTCTCATCAGAAATGTTATATAAAATTCTTATGTCGAGTCAATTTTTGAAAATTTTGAGGTTTGAAAAAAAAACAACAATATTTCGTATGTATGTACGGATGTTCTCCTCTACAGGTCACATTTCTCAACCGATTGTCGTGAAATTTTGTAAGCAGGTTTGATGATAAGATAAAATTTTTTGGTCGGAGCCAGTTTTAAAAGTTTTTGAAATTTGAAAAAAAAAAGTTTTTTTTTTCTTATTTATATCGAGATGTTTTCCTCTCCAGGTCATATTTCTTATCAGAAATGTTATATACGATTCTTTTGTTGAGTCAATTCGATCGATAATATACTTACCTAACACACTCGTATTTTCAAATCAAGTAATTACCTCAATATACCTAATTTTGCGAGGTCTACAGCTCACAGAGCCACTAGTATTAATAATGTATACGTATCGCATTGACTATCACTGCCGTAGTATCCTAATCGTAGCCATCACAACTTGTGGACGGCGTGTACGTGATATCATCTCCCGTATCCCTTCTTCGTTGGAAAATCAGCCGCGCCATTAGGGCCTCATCATACTGGCGATTTGCGAGAAGTTTTTTTGCAAATGACGTGAACCAATGAGCGTGCTCGCAACGGTTGTGCAATGAGAGCTGGTTCGCGTCGCTTTAAAACCGCTTGTGAATCATATGTGGTAAGGTTCTTAGAGCCGACATGTCCCAGACGACCATGCATCAAAACCGATACTTTACATACCAGAAGCTAAACTAGATCCTGCCTTGACAATAGTAGTGTGTTTAGATATTTGTGAGCACCGATGTATCCGATGGCGATTGTATACCGTAAGTACCTACAAAATAATAAGTTTGAAAGAAAATTGACAGTGTATAAGTAGTTAGTAGAAATAGATGTGAGTGAGGTAGAGTTTGCAATACTTGCCTACCTTTTGTATATTACGGATAATGTTACAGACATTATCCCCAAGTTCCAGGTAATTTCCGTAACATACAATAATTATCACAAACTATACCTCACTCACAATTATTGTTTCAACTAACTACAAGGTAAATTTTCTTTCAAACGTATTTTATCCAGTGACTTCGCCAATTCCTTGGCAGCTATGGTATTCAGATTATGAGCTGGGTTATGTGAGACAATATTTTGTTTTTATTTCAATTTTAATCATTTCAACCTTATTCTTCAATTTCGCTATATCGAATTTTTTTTATTAGATGTCTGTCGTTTCATTATGCATATCGCGTAAATTTAAATAAATCTTCCAGTCTTATATCAGCTGTATTTAATATGTGGGTAGGTAGTGAATAGGAGTGAGCAGTCAACATCTTAATCTAACTTATGTCATCACTTATCAGACACATTAACCGACAAACAAGCCGCTAATTAGCAAGTGCTTACTGTCACTCAAAGATTAAAACAAGTGAAAACCTAACAGTCACTTCGCCTCGCCTATGCGGTTTTAACATCAAAGAATACACAGAGAACTATGCATAGTTTCCATACCAGCGACAGAACATCATATAGAACTATCTTTTACAGTCTAAAGTATACCTTATCTTTAAAGATTTAAAGTGTAAGTTCTCTTGAAATTTAGACTCGCTTACACTGTATTTTTGTAGTGGTTTGTTCGTCTAATGCATGTGATGCGATCAGCGCTCGATCGTGCGGCAAATTGACTGCGCACACGCCGGATGTCTGCGCTGGAAGTGTTGCCGCGTTGGTTGAAGCTATCGCCTATCTTCCAAGTATCACTCTTTGATATTGTTTAAAAATGGGAATTGGTTCGTCTTGTTTAAAGTCTCTGAAGTATATTTGATATAGTGAATTAGTTCATTTATCCTAGCAGCTTGCGGCTCAGACTGATTTAGATTATTTTCTGAGGAAACGCGACTTCCGCAGTAAAGAGAAATTAAGCTGCCAGTAATATTTCCTTCAGTTCGTTGCTTCCCTACACAGCTTTGTGCATGTTTCACTCAAACTTCGTTCGATCCAAGTTCTCGGATTTTGTATCTCATTGAAAACGAGACATTTTCTTCCCTTAAGGCTATTTTTCTTATTACAAAGTGTGGCCCTAGTCTCCTGTATAATCTTTTTGTTAACAAAATCGTCGTATAAGGAAAAGGTCGTTAAAATCTCAGCACAAAGGTTTCTTGTACTATGCTCTACCATCCCAAGAAAACGTAGTAAATTTATATAGTTAGTCATATATGCTTAGTACATTTTTATGAATATACTATATATGTCGCTACGTGCTTGCGAAAAGCATTATAAGGTCGAACACCTAAAGGTTTGTTGACTTCTACTACGCGGAACTAAATATAGTTTACTACGTACGTGGACTGAGTTTTGATGAGATTTTTCGCGATTTTGGCTCGTGATACAAAACAAAAATCACTGTAGCATCTTCCATCTTATTCGCCTAAATAGGTCTCTAGAAAATGTTGTTTTCTTATATTTCTAAAACTTGACGAAGAACACAAAGCATATTTCATATGTCTTAAATATGTGCAAAATTATAGTACTTATAATTTTATAGTTGAGTACATCATATTACATATCTAGAGCGGTAAAACAAAATGTCTCATCATCATCACAGGTGTTTGTCGCCCGAGTTGAACACGAGTAGGTACATACGATAAATGTGCTAACTACGCGTACGGAAAATATCTCTTCTTACCCCGCGAAAGCTTTGTTAAAAATTACTTACTGACAATTCGCTGTATATATTATAACTAGATGTGTATAATCACCTTACAAAATGGTTCCATTTAATTTACGTTTAGGAGCAAAAACCGTGGTTAATGAGATTTAAACGGCTGTAATGTGGATTTGACACGGCGATAAGATAAGCGGATGAAGCGCATCTCTTTCGCATTGCTGTTCCGATATTGAGAACTGAAAACTATTCGAATGGACATAATGCGACCACCTAATATCACACATCAGCATCACACTATAAGGAGTAGCTGATTTTCTAATTATTGGCGTAACATTTTTTCCCATAATTTTTGATTTCTTCGCACTTTTATTTCCCATGATCTCATTTTTTTCTGAACCCCAACTTTAAATGGCTAATGCCTCTAATGGCTAATGGCTCTATTATAGAGACCAACAGAACTTTTAGCTGTTTCATCATTTAGGAAATGAAGCTTATGGGAAATTACACTTTATTGAACGGTGTCCTTATAGTATAAATGAATATTTTAATGTATAAGGTTGGATAAAGTTGTATTATTCGTTACCTATGTATCTAATTAAATGTATTATTATAATACTAGATGAAAGCCCGGCTTCGCTCGGGTGAAATAAATAAGAAAGAAATAAAGTAAACATTTATTCGTGACAGTTATGCAAACGACGAAAGAAATAGTGTATTAAAATGTATAAAATAAAAACATTACAACAACGGATTATGATGCAACTTCGTATAGAAATATAGTCTGTAGTCTGGATTAACATATGGAATAGGGAGTAAAAGATTACGCTGACGACGTCACGGGCAAAGGCTAGTATCTTTGCAAGTTAATCCTAAGCATTTTTATAAGGGTAGTATTTAAAGGCACATAAAAAAATTGAAACCGTAATCAGTACTGATTTGTATAGCTAAAATACTAATCGTTCATTAAAATTCAGTTCAGATGTGCAATTGTTAAATATTGATGTGCCAGTCAGTATTTTTGGTGCGAAGTCAGAGCTGCTAACGCGAACGAAAACAAATGAAGTTCGTGTATCTCCCTCTCTGTCGAACTTGCAAAATCGAGCGACACAGAGGGAAATACACGATGTTCGTTCGTTTTCGTTTCGCGGTAGCAGCTCTCTATTCTCCGCCAACTTCTCTTAAGTAAAGGGCCCCTTACACTCAATATTATGTGTCAATATTATCGCGATTTTTAAAATTGTATGGGGTCTGTTAAACGCTTAATATTATCACAATACTGGTGTGTCAATATTATCGTGGTTTCAAAATCGTATGGACTTTTCTTCAATATTCATTGCACGTGATACGGATCGTGATATGAGTATATCGCGTGATAATAACAACCATGTAACAGGCCCCTATAGATGTTGCTTCAATATTCAGTGTTTTTGGCGTGATAATAATAACAGTTGGTAATACTTTCTCCAAGTAATGGAAGCTATTTAACAACTTGTTCCGTTTTGCCAAAGGTATTTCACATTCCGATACGCGCACCATCCAGGAATAGGAGCCGTCAGACCAGAGGGCCTACCGCGATCTGAAAACGAAGTATTTCCCTCTCCGCGCTCGAATATACAAGTGCGACAGAGAGGCATATATATTTAGTTTTCGGTTGGTAGCACTTTAGTCCGAGCGCAGCGGACGGTCGAAGAAAGTCAAAGAACTCTCTGTCACACATATAAGTTTAAACTTCCCATCGACCTATGAACTTGAAATTAGGTGATAATGTTTATTATGAAGTATATTTTACCAAAAATATCAAGATATTGATAAATCACATTTGTGTTTTAGTTGTACGGAACCCTCAGTGTGCGACTCCGACGCACTTGGCTGGTTTTTATTACATTTTGAATTTTATTTCTCTTATAGTAAAATACCCTATTCGTTTTAAAGTTGACGCCTGAGGGCCCACCACGAACCAAAAACGAACTATCTTCCTCTCTGTCGTTCGAATATACATGTGCGAGAGAGAGGCAGATACTTCGTTTTCGGTTCGCGGTAGCGCCTCTAACGTCCAAGCGCGGCGAACGGCATGAGCTGGGGTCTACTCCGAAATTCAAAATCTGAACTTCGTATGGTGCCGTCCCTTTCACTCTCCTGTCATAGACTATATGAGTGAAAGGGACGGCACCATACGAAGTTCGGATTTCGAATTTCGGAGTAGACCCCCAGTACCACTAAGTTATAATTATAAGATAGAGCGAGATAGGGATAGAATTTTGCTAGACGTTTAAAAGCCATAAGTCACCTAGTAGTTTGTCACAACAAAATAGAGACGCAGCTTTAAGATGGCGGACAGACTCAGCAAACATTCAAGTGGTGTCCTTTACACGATTAATATTATCACAATACTGGGGTGTAAATATTATCGCAGTTTTCAAATTTTTATGGATTCTGCTTCAATATTCACGTGATACTTATCGTGATATGAATGTATCACGTGATAATAATAACCATGTAACAGGCCCCATACATTCGCTTTGAAGGCGGTTGTTGTGTTGGTTGTGACAATCAGCCTAGCTAGCACGATAGATTATACCGTTACGTTTTATGTGACGTTTTAATACATTTCGCCCATATAACGTGACGGTATAAGTTATCGTGCTAGCTAGGCTGATAGGTGTATAGAACGCTTGAAAACTACAAAAACAAAACGCTGCAGACGCGGCTAGCCGAATCCACACAATGGGCGATAACTCAACCTGGCCAACAGACCGGACGCAAACATAGTTTACAATTTCCGAACGTACCCAACCCGACGCTGTCAACCAACGAATTTAATATGGCCGACCTTTCGTCATAAATTTAACACTTTTTAATGCAAAATACGCGACAATCCGAATTTTGCGGATACATATGTTCAACTCGAAATCGTTATTTTTATACGTTCTTCAATTTGAGACAGGTCTCGTCCGGGTCTACCGTACCCCTGCACGAAATTATTAATATAGATAAGGGACAATCTTACACAAATCGACCTAGTCCCAAACTAAGCAAAGCTTGTACTATGGGTACTAGACGACGATATACATACTTATATAGATAAATACATAGAAAACATCCAAGACCCAAGAACTCCGTGATAAATGCACAAATTAATGCCCTGGCCGGGATTCGAACCCGGGACCTCTAGCTTCGGAGGCAGAGTCACTACCAACTAGGCTAAACTGGCCGTTGCTACACATAATTGGTAAAATTGTATTGAGACTTTTTATGACCATCCTTGTACCATCTTTATATACTTATAATGTAACATACAATATATGGCAATAAATAAATGAAATGAAATGAATTAAAAATATCCGAAATATAGTTAGCCCATTTGAAGAGACACAATTGCGCATTGCATTCTATAACACGCGGAATACCTTAGACAGGTTAGCACATGCCACTCGTAACAGACCTGTTATACAAACGCTTACCACGTAAATAAACAGCCATAAGCCCACATAACACCCCGTATACGGTATGCACGGGGCATCGGCCGTTGCAAAAGACGGTAAACATCAGCTTTCCTGCTGCGCAAGGACATTATTTCTAACGCGTTTGTGATTCGGTGCGCGTCCTGTGCGCGAACAGTAGGGTCGCCATGTTTGCTGGACAGTCCTGAGAAAATGCCAGGGGCCGATTTCATGCAGATAAGTTGAAACCATTAACACTGGTCAACAAGGCTAAGGCTCCTTGTCATTGGAGGAGCGTATCGTAAGCGTAGTATTGCCAGGGTAAGACTAAAATTGTAGTATCGTGGAAGAATGGTTTTTAATTTTTCCGCACTATTTCAATGTCGCTGCTCCGGAGATTCAGAAGTGACTACTTTTAATTTCCGCGGAAGGTCTCTTTTCCGTATTTTTTTCAACTTTGAGGGTCCGTCCATACCACCAGGAGTGCTACAAACCTTAGTTATTCTTTAGAAAAGTTTTAGTTCAAGTAGGAATCAACAGATAATGACGGAGCCAATTTAAGCTTATTTTAATTTGACCACTTGTTTTCTAACCCAAAAAGAAGAAAATCAACTCCTGGTAATAGAAAGGAAAGTTCTGCGGAAGATCCTGGGACCTGTCAAGAACGATGACGGCTCTTGGGGGATCAGGAGAAATGCCGAGATCGAAGAATTGGTGGCCGAACCGAATATCATCGGCGAAACAAAGGCGCACAGACTTCGCTGGTTCGGCCACTTACTGAGATTGGGAGAGGATCGAAGCGTCAAGAAAGCAAATATGGGGCGACTGAGTGGGCGCCGCCCGGTTGGTCGACCCAGGTATCGCTGGGAAGACAGTGTGGAGGCGGATCTGCTGCAGCTTCAGGTCGAAGACTGGCAGGAGGCTGCGCAGGATCGGGAAAAGTGGCGTGCCCTCGTTTCGAAGGCCAAGATCCTCTTTGGGTCGTCGCGCCGATAAAGTAAGTAGTAGTAGTACTTGTTTTCTTAAATTCACCTTTGTTATTTTTTTATACTACGACGGTATCAACTTGTCAAGCCTGCTTACGGCCTTGACAAGTTGACACCGCTTGCGACTCCAGAAGAATCCCCAGCGCGTTCCCGACCCTTTATTAAGTTGAAGATTCGGTGTGTTAGCTAGAGACATGAAGGCAAATAGTGCTGTTATTATGACTGTGGATTTCAGGAAGTTATACTACCCCATTTGACCTGCTCCAATTAAATATGAGCGAGATGACTTTTCGCTATGCCCTAACTTTATTCTATTAGAAAAAATGTCCCCGCTGCATGGTCACCCTACACGTACTCGCTACGTGATCCAACTCTGATAGAGTTAGAGGTATTAATTATCACCTTACCAGCCGTTAACCGTCGCAAAACCAACGCGGCCAGTACCACTTTCGATTCTTTCACTGACGTCTATGACAACGAACAGGGGTGGCGGGTGAAAGCAGCTATCATAACAATTGCGTAAGTCCTCCTCAAAACCTGTACGACGCTTGATTGCGGATAATTCGGTTTATTAGCAATGGCTGTTATTCTCAGATTATTACGCCTGAACCACGGACAAATTACGCGTGCCAGACTTGCGGTCGTGTATGCCGATCCCGCATTGCATAGCCATGAACGACGTTGTCTCCCTTCTTGACACTGCCGATCCCGTATTGCATGGCCATGGACGAAGTTGTCTCCTTACTTGACACTGCCGATCCCGCATTGCATAGCCATTGACGACGTTGTCTCTCTACTTGACACTGCCGATCCCGCATTGCATAACCATGGACGACGTTGTCTCTCTACTTGACACTGCCGATCCCGCATTGCATAACCATGGACGACGTTGTCTCTCTACTTGACACTGCCGATCCCGCATTGCATAGCAATCGACGACGTTGTCTCCCTACTTGTCTGTAATAAGGTCAAAGGCCATTGATGATGATTCAATGTTTTTCTCAATGCGTCCTCAGCGCGTCGCTGAATGGTGATTTTTAATTTAAACCTATTTACGACTTAATCTTGTATCCTCATTTTGTAACTTTATTGGCATATATATATATACCTTTTAAACATTCTTTTATAATGTTAAAAACCGACGAACACAGTATAAGTTGCTAAAAATGTACTAAGTGAAATTCTAAGTGCAATTTTATATTGTTAGATAAATAAATCATATCAAATCATGCGCGTAAAAGACAAGCTTACAGTCAAAGAGGATACATTATACTCTTGTATTTTATTTATACTTACAGTACAACAGTATTTTACGCCACCCATGCATGTAAAGTCGGAACTATCTATTTATTCCTCGCTATGCTCCTTGAAAGTCATCATCCTCCCAGCATTTTTCCCGGCTGTATTCCACTGTGGCCGAGGTCCGCTTTCCACCTAATTCCTAATTGTAATAGGCAGCAGTTTTAAGAGCGCACCAATGCGGCCCGGCTGCACCGATTTTGCACCTCGCGCCGCAACCCCTCTGCAATACATCGTAAAGCGGGACTCGACCGATCGCCGCGACCGTAGAACTGTTATCTTGACCAGCCAACCCAGAGGAAAAATGGGACTATGTGGGAATTATACCGGTTTCCTCACGGTGTTTTCCTTCTCCGGAAAGCTATACTGTTACCTCAATATCAAATGATACCTATTAGGATATTCGTACACAAGTTTTTTTTTCAAAAGCAGTAAAACCCCGAATGTTTTACGGTCGTCGAAAACCATGTTTATGTAAATTCAGACGTGAAGGTCCTCGAGGACTAAAATACAAACCCATTATTTGAATTTTGATTGCAGATAATGTAAAATCCGGAATGACTAGTTGCTCCCTTATCAGCTTGTGTGAAGCACACAATGAAGTCACGCAGATATACACATGTTAAACCGCTTATTTGCATTGCATCGGGGGACAAAAATAGTAATACATATTTTGTATTTCAATGTAGCAAATGCAAATAATGGTCATAAGCAGCAGTTATATATCTATCTATATAAGCTGATAATGGTTGGCTGCGTTGAAGGAAAGAAGAGCAGAGAAAGAGCACCCACACGATGGTCAGGTGCAATCCGCGATGCCACGGGCGTGAACATCAAGGGGGCAATACATTATACCACCATATCAGCCGAAGGACGTCCACTGCTGGACATAGGCCTCCGCCAAATTTAATGGGGGATAAATGCTATAATAGCCATGCTTGGCATGCGGGTTGGCAGTTGCAGTATTAATACCAGTAACCACACCAGTACCAGTACCAAGTTGCGAAAAGGTGATGCCACTGCCGGAGAAGGAATCAGCTGAGCGTGGAAGGGAGGTAGATGCAGAAGCCCACCCGATGCGCCGCAAGAGAGTCGTGCGCAGGCGATTGGCCTATGATCGCCGTTTCCCGCTTTAAGGAGGGCCTCCGGGTGACGGAATAAGGTCCTCGAGTTGGAGTGCGTGCCGGGTGTTCGGGCACGCCACTAATGGAGTTTTTTCGGGAGAGGGCCAATTCTCTACCCGTGATGGTTCCAAACAATGGACAGCTGCTGGTGGAGTCGCGGAAGTGTGCGTCAGCGTTCCCGCGGCTCCACCATGAACAGCGAGGAGAACACCGTGGGGTTTTAAACGGTAGTCCGGGCGGTTCCCGGGAGTCCGTCATAACCCTCCTGGCTGTCGCGACCGGGCGGGATGCGTATATACGGCTAGCCCGAAATAGAGGGGTTTGGAGAGCAGCGGTAAAGAACTGCTCCTCTGGTGGTCACGCCTTCAAGAACCAACAACGAAGAAGAAAAAGAATATATCTAACCAGACCGCAATCAGGGAGAAAGCACGCGCGTCTAACTTACTTCAACTAGATTATAAAAGGTAAAGAAAAGGGGTCGGTTGTTTATATGTTTTACCACTCACTCCCAGTTCACTGAACAAACTAACATTCATGAAATCTCTGATGTTTGCAAATACAAGCAACATTGCTAGAATCCAAATCATTCAACCGCTTTTGAAATGTCTAGAAACATAAAACATAGGTTTCTTTGCCTTAGAAAAGGAAAGTGTAGACTAATATTTTACTGTCAACCAGGATATACTTAACAGTAATTATGGTTAGAGTGAGACTCAAATTAATGCATATGATGAGCTTTAATTTATTTTTGATGTTTGCTAATTATAATAGCACCGGTTCTGTTTCCGCTATTCTTGATTTAATAGAGTACGAGTAAGTCGCATTTCTGTCGGTCAATCTATCCTATTGCCAAAGGTTATTCCTTAGATTATTCTTATTTACTTGAAAATGCGTTAACGTTTTGCTCGATCTTTTTTTTAACGTTGAAGGCAATTGACGTGCAAAGCCTGGGGCGCCTGAGCTGAGCCCTAAAATGAACAACACCTGCGCAAGCGAAGGTTAAAACCCCAGAACAGAAGTAGTGTGGTAAGCTTGATTATAGATTATAGAGATAGGCATAAAGAATGACGGTAGGACTCGACCGCTCGGAAGTAGTGCTTTTTGTATTTGGATAAGAAGTCGCTTTAACTGTAATTTGAAACTAATCGCATTGTCCGAGATATCCTAATGCTGACACCAATGCCACAGGGATCAAATTGGTCTGCTACGCAATTACTAGCATATGACCTTCGACGGAAGACATGCCTTAATATTTAGCTCGCCCGAGGGCCACGAAGTGACTAAACCGGATTGATTATTAGAAACTGGAGTGCCGGTGCCCTCCATGTTATGACCGCTGTGGGTTTAGCTGCCGTTGGACTAGCTGATTCTGTTCTGAAACTCATTTATATATCACTGTAGTTAAAATTTTGGTTCAGCAGTCGATCCCTGAAAGAGATCAAAGTAAAGGGGGTCGCAAGCACTACTGAAACTTCTCCTGTGTTCTCTTTGTGTTCTGCAAATATCCCTGTATTTTCAGGAGTTTACGAAATTGTCTTCAGCTTGTCAAATGGATGTCCCTATTCTCCGCCTGGGTGTCGTATTGATTCGTCACATTCATATATAATTGTTATCTCGTCTCATTCTAGATTCGTTACTCGTCCTTTATTTTGTTCGCAATCCGTCATTGTCTTCTTTGGTCAAAATTTGTAACTTATCTCTTAATACATTTTATTTGTTTTAATGTCACGGTCCTTGTAGGTCTCATTCGCTCTTTTTCAGATGGCGATGAATATTGTAAAACATGCTTATTGGATCTAGTGGTGACGGTGGGCAAATAGTAGTGTCTAAAGGTATTTTCCGTTTCCCCGCTTTAAATACGTATTATTCCGCTCATTTTCGAAATATACAAATCTCGTTCCCACGTAGCGTGACTTACCTTCTTAGCCACTACACGAATTGGTTATTGACTGTCATCCAAACCAGAAACATTTCATTGAGGCTATAGGTAAATGCTATGCCATCGGCATAACTGGCCGCAACATCCGTCAAGTCATACTGACCAAGTGACCATACTGTAACTATTCGACGAATCGAACTAGGGCGCGAACTCGAGAAATCTCAAAACAAGGCATTGTACTGTTCGAACAGCAATATTTGATTAATAGAGGCCCTTATCTTGTTGCAATAAGGTTCACGTTTGGTCAGTTTACTGTGTACTATATTTAGGAATTAGCCGCTTTATTCATGCGTAATAATAAGGTCTGCATTCGCAGTGTGTCGGTTTTTGCTAACGGTAAAACACCGTGAATGTGACCTTGATGCATTAAACCTGTGAACGCCTCCGCGTTTTTGGAGTTCAGTAACACAATAACAACAGATGTCAACATAATGTATATTTTCAAGTTTTTACTTAGCTTCTTGTATGTTTATCTACACGTATACAGGTTGTTCGGCAGATGGATGGACATACCTATCATGGGGGATAGATGAGGCCATCTGGTACGTGGCTAAGCACAGTTTTTTTTTTCATACACTGTTTTTTAATAATTTAATTCGTAAAATTCTGGAATCAGTCTAGTTCTAAATAAAATAAATTTGTTGTCCGTTTCGAAACCATTGTACGTACTAATTTGCTAATTCAAACTTTACCGGTCACTGAAAATCCCGTAAAACCTAAACAGAAGATCAACTGTTGACTTGAGGCACATAATCGCGCTTCCGTCATGTTAGCCGTTAGGTATTTGACTGTTTTAAGACGGTAAAGACTTGCCTATGACGCGAAGTGGGTTTTACGTTCTATTACAGATTGGGTTGGGCTGCGGTCAACCAGCAAACAATGCCTGGGCTGAAAACTACAAACTTTTGACATTTTTATTTTATTCTAGAAACTGTCTAGATTTCTATTTTTTATATATATATTATTATAATTATTTATGTTTTGACGATCCTATTGTGAATTTTACTACATAATAATTTCTTATTTTGTCATGTCTACAACAATACAATATTTATTTTAAAGAATAATAATAGCATCAATAAATTGCTCTAAATAATTGTTAATGTTAATACATGTTATAACCGACTATTCGAAAGTGCTTGTTGCTAGGCCTATTTGAATAAAGAATATTTTGACTTTAACTTTGACAATACGAGTAGGCTGCTTATACTTTATTACAAGTTAAATTGTTTCACGGCAACCGATATGACATAAGACAATGCCAAATTAATCTCAGAAGTATTAATGATTTTAACAACAGGAAAAACGCGATAAGTGTGAAAACGTGATTATAATGCAAATAGTTATATATATATATATATATATATATATATATATATGGCTTCTTTTCTTTTAAAACTTCGAAGTAAATCATTTAGTAGCTAATTTAGTCCATTTTTTTGACATAGGAGGCAAACGAGCAGACGAATCGCCTGATGGTAAGCGATTAGCGCCGCTCATGGACCCCACAACACGAGAGGGCGAGGGGTTGTAAGTGCATTGCCGGCCTTTAAGATGGGAGTACGCTCTTTTCTTGAAGATTTGAAGGTCGTATAGCCCATTAGGAAACTAAGCTTTTATGAAATTTAAGTAAAGTGCCGCGTGGGTAATTTAACTATAATTTTCTGCACTGGGGTGTTAAGCGAGCTAACCAAACTAACTGGAGAGGGGAGTTAAACCGGGTTCGGTACCAAAGGCCTAAGTTGCATTTAGTCTTGGCATTCAAAACATCTTAGTAGTACACTGACCAAGTGTACAAAATGACAGTTATACGCAGATAAAATCTTATCGTATCTGCGTAGTGTGTAGCTCTCTTTATGTGCTATTCACAAACCGACTTCCTCGCCTTTTTTATATGGAAACTGTAGAAATTTGATTTGACGAATCTTTTTGTGAATAAAAGAGGGTTGCTATTTGCTACTTTACTCACCTATGCCACTAATAAAATTTTGCTACAATTAGATTGCTAACCGACTAACTCACTTTTATTCAGGCGTAACCAAATGTGTGGGAGATATCAGCCTAACGACGTCCACTGCTGGACATATTATGCCTCCCCAATTTCACGGGGGTAAATGCCATAATCGCCACGGCACGGCATGCGGGTTGGCGATCGCAGTATCTCCACCGCACTCCAGGGATGCTGCTGCCTATCCCCGGTGGTCCTGGTCGTAGTTAGGACATACCCGGGTCCAGGGCATACCCCATCCATTTTACATACATACATACATACTCACGCCTATATTTCCAAAAGGGGTAGGCAGAGCACATGAAAAATAATTTTCAGTGTCAGTTTTAGCAATTGCAAGTTTATAGATGGAGAAAATGCGATATTGCAGTGACAGGTCGCTAGCTCTTCGCCCACAACACTCTTCAACCTGGTTCCCATAGTCGACTCTTACGGCGCCGAAGAGAAGAAAGGGAATTAAACCCCATTTTAATTCCATTCATATTGAATTTAAGTGCTAGTTGCATAGAGGCCCTGCGTATACGCGCAATTTTCCTCATCAAACCTGTTCCGGCGGATCGTTGACATTTGGGCAAGCGGCGCGGCTCGGCCTTCGACAAACCAGGAATTAGTCAATTCACTCATACCGTACATAAATAATATGCTTTAGGTTTTTATTATAATTAAATAAGTACTACATTCGCCATCAGCCTTCACTATGAGCTCTACTCAGGGGTGGTCAAAATACATGTTGCGTCATATTTCTAATACAAATTACAAAACACATTCAATGTATATATTCCAAATTTATAATACTTTAATTGCGGCGTGCAATAAAATGTATTTGTATACAAAATTCAAATTACATTTTAGCATTCTGTCCAAAACAATCTTCATTTTAATTACTCGAGTCATGAGAGAACGGAATAAAAATGTATTTAGAATACATCTATATATATACATATAATAAAGCTGAAGAGGGTCGAAAGTCTGTACATGGAAGATATTCGAAAAAAAGTTGGCTGGGTATACTTAGAATTGATAACAGAACATGTTCCAACAATTTTTAGAATTTTTGTCTGTTTGTCTGTTTATATGAACGCGCATCACGTGAAAACGGCTAAACAGATTTTGATGAAAACTTTACTAATCTGTCGAGTAAATACCCGGTCAGGTTTTAGGCTATAAAAATTGTGCAAATTTGGGTTTAAAGGGGGTAAAAAGAGGGGTTGAATTTTGTATGGGAACTCCTATAATCCATGAGTTACAGGAATGAAAATTGGTAAGCATATACTTGACGACAAAGGAAAAACATCCTCATTCATAATTTGTGAAATCTTAAGATAGAAACTGAAAAAAAAGTAAACGCAAACGCTGCGCCGCGGTGCTGCCCAGTGTGCGCGCCAGCCACCACGGTCTCTTCAAATTTTGAACACTTATGATTTATTCCATTAATTTACTGTGACTCTAAACCCCAATTTCAGTACCGTTTTCTAGATTCAAAACCTACATATATAACTTTGTAATCCCACTAATATTATAAATGCGAAAGTTTAGATGTTTGGATGTTTGTTACTCAATCACGCAAAAACGGCTGAACAGATCAAGGTGATTTTTTGCATACTAAACAGTATATAAACTGGATTCACTTATAGTTTACTTTTTGTCCCGATAATCACCCTCAAAGGGATGAAATCGGGGGTGCAAATATGGTCTATGAAACTGGTGATTTAAATCCTCATACGCCATTCTAAGCTTTAAGTTTCAGCCCATTGGTAGTATAACGGCGTGTCAATAAATTTAACTTAAGCCATAGCCGAATTTGACGTATTGTAAACAAGCTGACGTTTCGATATGTCATAGCCGAAATATCATAATTCCTTCTGATTGATGACGCAATTTTTGAGCATAACCTTTTAACAATTAGGTCTATTATTGCGTGTAAATCAAAATAAATTTGCGATACTTTGGAATTGTTTGTCTTCATATGCTTAAATACAAAAACAACTGCTTCAATGCAGTCTTTGTATCGTCGGTGTACAATTTAATTTTGTCGTGTATTATTTTTTACGTAATTGGTGACCCTTCAGTCTATAATAACTGTTTGATATAAGAGATCAGTTGGGCTGGGCAGCCCAATCGTCAACATTGACGGTTGAAGCACCTTAGATCTATGCACAAAGTACAATATATATACTGAGATGGAGATACCAGTGAAATACTCCACATAGATCGTAGCGCCGCTGTGTATGTAGTACGAACTAACCGCACGACCGCTGCATCCCTGTCACTTCAATATCTATGCAAGTGCGATAGAGATAGCACCAAGTGACATCTGGTACAAACAAGTTAAAATAACATTTCCATAGAAAAATTCGTACTTCGAGTTGAAAGGCCCCTGGATCTATGCTTATCCGTATACATATAATACAGCTGTAGAGGGTCGAAAATCTGTACATTGAAGATATTGGATAAATCAATGGAGCGATTGGAGGGCCCTTGGCATCGAAACAGAACACATTTCAACAGTTTTAAGAATTCGTGTCTGTTTGTCCATCGGTTTATATGTCTAGGCAGTGTGACTCTTGGCCTTCAGCCTCACGTGCATTGCCGCTTCGGGCCTTCGGTCCTCAGCCTTACATGAGGGGCCCGCTCTGTTGGCTATCTTGCCACTATGTGTGAATGATCGGCATGAGGAGCCCACTCTGTGTGAATGATCTGCCTTTAGACTCGCATGCCTTGCCCCTCTGCATCAGGTCTTCGGCCCTACATAAGGAGCCCGCTCTGTTGGGACTCTCGGCCTTAGGCCTCGCTTGCATTGCCACTCTGATTCAGGCCTTCGGCCCTACATAAGGAGCCCGCTCTGTTGGGACGCTCGGCCTTGGGCCTCGCGTGCGTGTCACACGGCTCCGGGCCTTCAGCCTTATATAAGGATCCCGCTATATTATGGGCCTCATAAGAAGGCTCAAAGTCACCCAAAGAGCAATGGAGATGGCTATGCTGGGAGTATCTTTGCGTGATCGTATCAGAAATGAGGCCATCCGCAGTAGGACCAAAGTAACCGATATAGCCCTCCGAACCGCTAAACTTAAGTGGCAGTGGGCGGGGCATATTGCACGTAGAACCGTTGGCCGTTGGGAAGAAAAGGTTCTCGAGTGGGATCGGGGATGCAAGTAAGGTCTATGAAACGGGCTGGTTTAATCCTCATACGCCATTCTACGATTTAAGTTTCAGCCAATTGGGAGTATAACAGCGTGTCAAGATATTTAACTTAAAGCATAGCAGAATTGTAAACAAGTTGACGATTCATTATGTCAAAACCGAAGTATCATAATTCCTTCTGATTGTTGACGCTATTTTTGAGCACAACCTTTTCGCAAGAAGTTCTACTTTGCGTGTACATCAAAATGCATTTGCGATACATTGGCATTGTTTTTATTCTTATGCTTAAATACAAAACAGCTGTTTCAATGCACACTTTGTATCGTCGGTGTACCATTTAGTTTTATCGTGCGTTATTTTTTACGTAATTGTTGACCCTTCACACAATAAAAAGTGTTTGATATAAGAGATCACTTGAGCTGGGCAGTCCAATCGTCAGCGTAGATAGTTGGAGCATCTTAGATGTACACTTAGAAGAGGGTCGAAAGTCTGTACATGGAAGATATTCGAAAAAAAGTTGTTTCAACAGTTTTAAGAATTTGTGTCTGTTTGTCTGTCTGTTTATATGTCTAGGCATCACGTCAAAACGAACGAATGGAGTACAATTTACCCTCATTAATATGGTAACTGGATCTTCGGCGACGACATAGCTCGGCCTTCGGCCTCGCATGCCTTGCCACTCTCCTTCGGCTTTCCAGTCATCAACCTTACATGAAGAATCTACTCTGTTGGGAGGCTCGGCCTTCAGCCTCGCGCGTCTCTCATCTCCGCTTCATGCCTTCGGCCCTCATCCTTACAGGAGAAGCCCGCTCTGTGTGATTATTCTCGCATGCCAAGGCATGCGAGAATAATCAAAAAGTTCTTCAAAAGGTTTATTTTGAGTTTGAGTTAATTGAATTAGCGGTTTTAATGGATGTCTATTATATTTCATTCGTTTACACAATTCACAAGAGTTTATGACAGCCGAAATTATTTCAGACATGTTTGGCCAGTAATAATTTCGTTTCATTCTTGCCAGTGTTTCTTTTATTCCACACATGCGGCAAGCCGCTCTGCTTCCGGCCTTCGGTCATCATACTTACATGAAGAACTCGCTCTGTTGGGATAACGTTTTACGACAGAACTGGGTAGCGAGACTTTTATCATTGTACAATGTACATGTAATGTTTTTGACGAGATTCATTCGTCTAGAATCGGTACATTTGATATTCCGAAATAAGCACTTAATGATTCGTTTTGACAATAGGATTTGTAGGGAATGTCATATTGACTGAAATCATTTCTTAAAGGGGTATAAAGAAGGGTGATAGATTGTATCATCATCATCATCTGAGGCGTTATAGCCACGGGTGGGCCCTAGGCTAGCCTGGTCAAGCAAATATCTTCAGTCCGATCTATTCGTGACTTTCCATCTCCAACATGTCACCCCTAAGTTCCTCGTGTCCACCTGAGCTTGAGAAAGATTGTATGGGAAAACAAATCATTCTAAGGCGAGAACGAATTATACGCCGACGAAGTCGCGGGCAAGAGCTAGTATTACATAATACAAATATGCGAACGGTAAGACCAAGCGACTTTTCCATGCATGTACTTAATATTAAAATACGTATACTCAACGTGACAGTTCGTGTTACAGCCCGGCTAGTATGATAGCTTATACCGTCACGTTTTATGTGAGGTTTCAGTACATTTTGAACATATAACGTGACGGTATAAGCTATCATACTAGCCGGGCAAGCATCGGAAAAAGCGTGATATATTAAATTTTAATTAAATAAATGCTGTTGTTTTCAGTGTGTATATACGATCGCCACATACCTAATAAAATTACCCTTTAAATTTGAATTTTCTTGCGAGGACTATGAAGTAGTGTGAAGTCGGTCTAATTTGATACAACTCAGCCATTACATGGCTGCCTTTTAAGTTGTGTCGTTTGGAAAACTAAAGACAATTTAAGTGTTAAATGGTATTTATTGTTTTTCAAAGTAATCACCGTGATATGTAATACACTTTTTCATTCGATCGAACCAATTTTCGAAACTCTTATTCCAGTCCGAAGTCGGGGTCTGCAAAATGGCCGTTTTGTATGTCTCAACCGCTTCTTCAGGTGTCTGGTACCGTTGACCATGAAGTCGTTGCTTGATTTTTGGAAAAGTAAAAAAATCGTTATGGCTTAAGTCTGGACTGTACGGCGGGTGTTCCAGAATTTCGACGTTATTCTCTTTTAAAAACGCAATTGTTTGCCGGGCGGTGTGCGAGCTCGCATTATCTTGGTGCAGTCTTATACGACGTCTTGGGTTATTTTTTCGAAACTCACCGATGATTTCTGGTAAACAGACAGTGGTATACCAGTCAGCATTAACCGTTTTACGATCCTCAAGCACGATGGTGGCAACGTGGCCACTTTTCGCCACAAACGTGGCGACCATTTTTTTCGAAGTGCTCCTTGAGCGTATTACTTTGGTCGGTTTTGGCTCATCTTGGAACACCCAAACAGTCGACTGCTGTTTAGAATCGGGATCGTAGGCATATATCCAAGATTCGTCACCACTGATAATGTCGTAAACATGTTTCGAGTTTCCTCGGTTGAATTGCCGCAGAGTTTTGCGACACCATCAAACGCGAGCCGTTTTTTGGTCTTCACTGAGTAAATGTGGTATCCAGCGTGAGATCAACTTTTTTACGCCTAAGTGATCATGCAAAATACTGTGAACACTGGTCCCTGAAATACTTAAGGAAGCTTCTATCTCCCGGTATGTCGCATGGCGATCTTCGACGATCAGTTGCTGTACAGTACAGCATCAATGTTCTCCTGGGTTACGGCTGTTTTTGGTCGACCTTGACGATGTCTATCACCAAGACTAGAGCAACCACGTTGAAATTCTAAATACCAGCGTTCCACAGTCCGGAGGCATGGTGCTTTATCATTGAAAACCGTCGTCAACTCTTCGAAGCACTGAAGTCGCGTTAAGCCCCTTTTGAAGTTGTAAAAAAATATCGCACGTAAATTTTCCTTTGAAATTTCCATTTTCACAACTGACTTGTCAACTTTGAACGAACGCTGTACTAAAACGGTTGGGCCGATTTCGAGTCATTCTTTTGTTTTTGAATTCTAAATTCAAATATTTTAAGATGACACTAGTACTTTTTTATGCAATCACGGGAGGTTTGCAAACGACAGAACTTAAAAGGCAGCCCTCGTATACATAGGTATTTATTTATTATTAATATAACAAGAACGGTTTACACCAATTACACCTGTTAATCATACATACACACAACTGAACACAAATATTAAATATATGTATACTAATTTCTAGATGTTTTTTTTAATACACATTAAAAAATTTCAATAAAAGATCAGCAACAAAAATTATAGATATATTTGTATGACCTACATTGTAGGTATACACCTACACATTGTCAGTATCGTGTTTTACACATTAGAGCTTAGTTTAAAATCATGTTAATTAAGGTACGCTACAACCGTTAGCCTTCAGTTATCGCAAATTTGTCTTCAAATTAGCAACACTACCTAATTCAATGTACGCGAAATTTTCTACTAATTTGGTACCTACCTGACTATAATTGTGCAAGGAATCTTGGAAGTAGCGATCTTTGTAGCTACTTAAATCTCAATGTCATCGTTCTGGAGGCCTGTAATTCCCTCTTCGTTCCTTCCATTCGGTAACTGGTCGGACGGACCTCTCTGAAACCTCTCTTCCTTGGGCCGCGTTATGAGCGCTGCGCGTGCTAGCTGTTTTCCCCGGAGGGCACCTTCAGATCACCCATAGGGCTCCTTCGGTTCAGCCAGAGGGCCCCTTCGATTCAGCCAGAGGGTCCCCTTGGTTCAGCCAGAAAGCTTCGGTCCCTCCGGAAGGCCTTCGGGGCCCTGCATCATTTCGTTGTAAAGGATTTTACAGTACATGTGGTGCTACATTACCGCACGAGTGCGGTAATCAGCAGATTACGTGCATATGTCGAAACTTTAAAGAGGCATATGCACTGTAAAACGTAGTACGATACACGTGCAAACAGGTAATTCGCAACTCGTGTCGATTTAAAACACTCCCTTCGGTCGTGTTTTAATTTATCACCACTCGTTGCGAATTTCCTGTTCTCTGCACTTGTATCGTAATGTACTATAACAGTATATCCTGTAGAGTTGTAGACAATAAAAGAAAAGTAATAAGTAAAAGTATTTTATTCGTCAAATTAGGCATAATTACATGCACCCTATGAACGTCACTAAACTACCACCGGTTCGGGAAAATAAACCTCTGCCACGAGAAGAACCGGCGTAAGGAACTCGTGGAGATGTCATCAATATAGTTACATTGTATAGTTAATTATAAAATTACAGTGTCAGCTACCTATAATAATAATATAGACATAGACATTTATAAATTATGTTTTTATACAACGACGGTGGCAAACAAGCTTACGGCCTGCCTAATGGTAAGCACATACCGTAGCCTATGGACATTTGTGATTCCAGAAAAATCAGTGCGTTGCCAGCCTTTCGTTTACTTGAGGATTTGCTGTGTTGACAGTTAGAGTTCGAGACATATTGTGCAGGACTGCAGGTCCCTCACTCTCGACACAGCGTATACTTGGGAGCTCTGGTGATTTTAACTCACCACCAGGAACAGAACACCACAAATCTAATAATTCCGATCATAAGTTACGAAGGCCCTTACGGATCCAAGCAACAAATTTAGACATTACAGCTTAGAAAAGTTGAAAAACCCCCGACATTTTCATTTCAAAGTTCAATATCTCAATAACGGCTGAACAGATTTTCATGAAACATGGCTAAGAACACTCGGGATAAAATTATCTATGACACCAAACAAAATAAATAAAAGAAAATCGGTTCATCCGTTTAAGAGCTACGATACCACAGACAGATACACAAACACACGTTAAACTTATAACACCCCTCTCTTTGCGTCGGGGGTTAATAATAAGGCCTTCTATATAACTTTGGATGTGGAACCCACAAAAGGCAAACAGACATACAATTCTTTTTGAACCTGTTACTGGATTCACTTTCTTAATTCTTGTTCTTATACTTCTTATTGGGTTTTCACTTTCATCGGTTAAATCGGTACAAATGATCGTTCTTTTGTTTGTTAATGAAGGACCGAGTTCGCAGCGATCCGGTGCGATTCAGGTTCACTTTCATACTTTCCAATGACTTGGGAATGTGATATCATTACAGGTTGTAGATTATATGACTAGTATTAGAAGTTTCTTGTTAACAACGTGATAAAACTTGGTTTATAGCCGCATTTCGAACGTAGTGCAGCCTGCTAGATTCATTTCAACGCTTTCCCAAGTATACCTATAGACTAATATTTTTTTACTTCAGCAGCGCGAACAAGCCTATTCTGCGAGGAATCAATGAGCAAAATGAGAGAGCTCAGGTAAAAAGTTGTATATGTGTCACACGAGAGCAAAGTTATTTGCATCTCGTGCTTTTGAGTCCCTCGCTCAAGGTTCTTTCTAGCTTTGAATCGTTCGCTTGCTCGGTACTCGAAATCTGCACTCGCAGCAAAAAACCACTTTGTTCTCTTGTTCCACAAACAGATAACCAATGACTACTAACTACTAACCAACCAATACTCTTGGATCCGTACAGCGCCATCTAGTGGCGCTATTTTGAGAAGCCATGTTGTCCATATACATAAGGGACAGGGACACCATCACACACTCACGGACCCGGACGACGTAATCACAGCGTCCATCGAAAGGTGGAACGCTGCGCCTACGGCGTCCAACTCAGACACGACGCGTACACTTAGGCTTTCCCGCCGGCGGGAACGTCCACCGCGCGATCGCGACAACACAGACACATATATTCCCTATTCGTCCCGGTACCGCCGCTTACCGGGTAGAGTCAGTCCGACGCAGGTCGGGCCTAGCTGAGTTTCTTGCTGGACTCTTCTCAGCTAGGCTAGGTTTAGTGAACCAGTGACAAAACTTCCAGTAGCTCGATCCCACTCACACCCCAGATTCGGTTGAAACCGTTTAACCAATCTCACTGGAGCGCAAACTCTTAGAGTATTCCAGTGTTTAAACCACCCACGCGGTCGTGTCGGAGGTTTTCCCCTGGATTTTCCCCAGGCAACTCTCCCACCGCGTATTCCTATCGCTTTAATGGGCTCGGCCTATAAAGCCACAGTCAGGTCAAAAAAAACGTTTGATTATCCCACTAGACTCGAAGAACTTCGCACGATTCGCTCGCTACACGCAATAGGGTATTTTCCTCATGTTGAAATTTATAACATATTGCCATTATATGGATAGTATACCATCAAATTAACACAATAAATGAAAATTACAAAACAAAATCAAAATAATAATAAAATACGAGACTTTAAAGATAAAAAAAAATCTTTTTATCATCTACAAGTTAAACGAAGGCTACCAAAAGAATTTACATCATTCAATAAAAAAGAAATTTTATGACAACTAGGAGTATATCCATAAACGCAGAATTTCACGGTTAAAAAAGTAATTTACTTGTTTTTCCATACATCGTTAGTACGGGGCGCGTACACTGTGACTTCATAATAATCAGTCAATTAGTAATGGAGCGTTTTTGGTGTCGGGGAACAATATCTACCTTAGCCACTCATTAGCGGCTTTTGTAGTGCTTTAATTGTAGTTGGTCCCATACAAAAAAAATATCCTATTTAAAAAACTGGTTCGAATGGCATGGTTAATATTTTTTTGGATAAAAGCCTATAAAGAAGCTACGGAGAAGCTTGAATTGCGATGCTATCCTGTAAAAAGTTGTAATTTTTTAACGTTTGTTTATTACATCTAGCAGGCGCTAATGAGGTAATATGCGCGTCAAATGGAATGACAATATAATGTCCCCTTCCCCCTTCATAAATCACTCGCTGCTATTTATTTCGCATCATCACTCTCTCTATATTGAATCATTAATATCATTATCCCAATCATCTCATCAGCTCTTCATCATTCAACTAATCCGACTTGCAGCTCTCCCACGATATTACAACATCACTTACGTCACCACATTGTTTTACCTGTATCGCCGAAATGAGATAACATTTCATTTGTCACGACTGAGAACTTTCCATGTTTAATAGATTTTTATGTTATAACAAAACGCAGCGTAATGCCAGCCATTGTGCTGTCGCTTATTATTATCAAATCACATATGAATGCCCGGTAGAGTGGGACATGAGAATAAAGTCTATGCATACTACATTAACCACATGAAAACATAATCTATGTATACTTATCAAGGTATATCATCGTCGTCAGCATAGTTTTCAGCTTGTGATCGCACACTGTTGAGCATAAGGCTTTCTTCTAGTCTAGTGTATGTGAGGTTAAGCAATGTGGGGCCAGGTCAGTTCTTGGATGGGTGACCGCTTTTAGTGGTTACTAACTGAGCGCTCCCGTGCTTTGGAAGGCACGTTAAGCCGTTGATCCCGGCTTATGTCTACGACAGCAATTACACCACGACGACCAAGTTAGAGGCCTTCGGGCGGCTTAAGAACTTCTAACAGTCAAGTTGCCCACTCACTTGACAAAGGAGGTCGAAGTTGCACCAAGTCAATAGGGAGTACCCACCGTTACCCTACACGTGACCCCTGGGTGGTGCTAAAAGTGCAACAAAACTGGCAACCTTACAGTCTTCTCGAAGATCTCACGGTTCGAAAATAAATGCCATACGATTATTATTATTATTCTAGTCTGGTACAGTCAGCATAGTAGTTCAATAGTCTTTATTATAAGGGAATAAGAGCTTTTGACACGTTCATATGCGTAGCTACTTTTGATGCTGAGTGTACGCCACTCGTCCCGATCCTGAGCTATATAAGTATAATCCAGGAGTGACTGAAAATCTATCCTCGGCGGGATCAAACCGAACCCAAAGGGACCAAACCAAAATACTGATGGTTAGTATAGTCAAGAGCAGGGTTCTCAGAAAGGTTTCCATTTTTTTTTATGACATAGGAGGCAAACGAGCAGGCGAATCGCCTGATGGTAAGCGATTAGTCTGCTCGTTTAGCCCATGGACACTCGCAGAGGGGTTGTAAGTGCGTTGCCGGCCTTTAAGATGGGAGTACGCTCTTTTCTTGAAGGTTTGAAGGTCGAATCGGTCCGGAAATATCGCAGACGACAGTTCATTCCACAGTTTAGCTGTGCGAGGCAAGAAATTTCATTGGTGAGATATTAGCTGTCAAAGCCCTACCAAACTATGATGTTAACATTTTGGAAATAATGGTGGAGGTGTACATTAAATACTTTCAACGATTTTTGGTTTGAACAAACATAAGGTCTAACGGTTTTTGAGATATCGCTGAAAAACTCTTGCCCAAACAAAAGGACATAAGTGCCCTGAGCTCCTTTATTAGCTATATGAAGCTATGACTTTTTTGATTTAATGTATTTTATAATGGTGTCGGTGTTGATTATGTTGAACCCCTTTTTGTGCGTAATCCAACACGCCCATGGCCGGTTTATCGCAATTGAAAAAGATAACATTACTTTAGCCCTTGACTGCACGATGGAATACTGTCATACTTATACCTGAATATGCCTAGGTATAAGTCGTGCTCTGCCATTATGCGATATGTTATCTTAACAGTAATATAATGCTTTTTAGGACATTAAATAAGATGATCCATTAAGATGTACCGTAATAACATGTTACGGTACACCAGCGAAAGTAGAATTGCAGGTTATAATAGGTTCTCGACAGCCCCAGAATTATTTGATTTAAATGATACTAGAGTTATGTAATGCGTTGATTTATTGGTAGTAGCGAATTCGTAACAGCCTGGCCATGACTGTGCTCGAATTGCGGTGCGGCAAGTGTTTTATCTATTCATTGCGCGGTCGTGACCGTGACGTGTAACGCACTGCGGTTAGTTGGGATTACACGCAATGTAAAACACTCTGCTGCCGCCGCTCGAAGTCTTAGGCCAAAAAAAAGTCATTACTCGTGTGGCCAATGGTTATGGTTGAGGGTGGTTGGTGCATCTATAAAATATTTAATCACTTACCCCCTTATTCATAAACGTCCATCAAGTCTCTATTAGTTAACAAGCCGCTAAAGTTGGTTTGTCCTTATCTGTCACTTTGACATTTATGTTTGTGAGAAAAGGACAAAACAACTTTTAGTTAACAGAGGTTTGTTAAGTTTTATGAATAAGGGGGTTAATCTCGGAAACGCACGGCGCAGTGCGAGGCGGAGGCGGTTTTGCATTTTTGATATTTCCGAAACAGTCGACTGTCGATGTGGATTGTGGATAATATGCACTCTATTACTGCTTCATATGTGACACACGCCGGCTCCACTCCGCTACGTGCCCCGGACCGTGTTCGCTTTACCGCAAAAACCGCCTCCGCGCCACAACGACGCTGCGCCGCGCTCTGTACGTTCCAAACTTTAATATTGTACAAGACTATCTTTTCCCGCGACTCCGTCTGCGTGGCACTCGTTATGGCGTCAGACGAATAATTACTATTTTTTTTTTGGCGCAGGCTTAATTATCGCTCTCCCATACAAAGTTCCACCCCCTTTTTCACTCCTCTAAGGAATCATTTCCGGGGTAAAGACTATCCTATGTCCTTTCCCGGGATTCAAACTACCTCTATACCAGATTTCATCCAAATCGGATCATTCAAGCGTGAAGAGGCAATGGACAAACAGACAGGCAGACAGACACACTTTCGCATTTATAATATTAGTATGGATTAGTAGAGATGGAAGTATGGATGGATGGATGGGGTGCGACAAAATGCAACCCAAGTTTGTGTTCCACAGGAACTTCAATATAAAAGTTCCCTCGAGGGCAGAGTGGGCTGAAGGTCTGGAATCACTAGATACTGGTGGTGAAGACAATATCTGGTACACGGATGGATCAAAAATGGGATCCGGTACGGGAGCAGGCATCTATGCAAAAGACTATAAAAGTAGTGTAAGCATGGGGCAATTCGCGACTGTCTTCCAGGCGGAGACATATGCCATAGTTGCCTGTGCACAGGAGAATATAGACAGACGAACCAAAGGAGAGACTATCTATATACTCAGTGACAGTCATGCAGCCCTCAAGGCGCTTACAGCGCCGAGAGTGGACTCTAGACTAGTTTACAATGGCGTACAAGCTTTGAATAAGCTTGGAAGGCATAACAAAGTGCAACTAGTATGGATACCAGGGCACGAGGGGTTCATCGGCAACGAAAAAGCAGATGAACTGGCAAGAATGGGATCTACAGGCCATTTTGTAGGTCCAGAACCGTTTGTGGGACTCTCGCAGAGAACCATAACATCGGCCTTAAAGGATTACGCCAAAGCCAAACACCAACAGGAGTGGAGGATTGAGGCGGGTTTAAGGCACTCAAAGCTCTTCATCGAAGGAGTGGACCCAAGCTGGACCAAGAAGCTTTGGAAATTCAGCAGAAAGCAACTTAGAATTATAACTGGGGTGTTTACAGGTCACTTCGGGGTCAAGGATCTCTTGACCAAGATGGGACTATCAGACAACATAGACTGTAGAATGTGTGGCGAGGATGACGAGACAATGGAACACTTATTGTGTGAATGTCACGCCCTTGCCAGACAAAGAATGAATGACTTTGGTAATGGCTATCCAGAACCAAAGGAATTCAGAGTACTCCCGCTGAGCTCCATCATCCGGTTTGTGGAAATGTTGGAGAGCAGCTTGGAGTAACTATAAAGGAGGGGGCAATTGCACAAAAGATCCCATTGGGTCGAAGTGCATCCGCAAGGGCCCTCATATAATTAAGATAAGATAAGATAAGATGGATGGATGGATGAGACGCCGTTTATGCGTCCGATTTTAAGAGTCCAACGAAAAACTTGGCTATATCAGCCCTTATCTTATCTAGATAAAGGCGCTTACGGATGCACTTCGAAGAAATGAGATCTTTTGTGCCCCCTCCTTTATACCTACTCCAAGCTGCTGTTGTGGAAAACAAACCGGACGATGGAGCCCAGCGTTCTCTACTCTGAATTTGAATTCCTTTGGTTCTGAGTAACAATTGCCAAAGTCATTTCTTCATTCATTCTTTGTCTGGCAAGGGCGTAACATTCACACAGCAAGTGTTCCATTGTCACGTCATCCTACACTTTATATCTGATAGTCCCATCTTGATCAAGAGTCCTTTGACCCCAAAGGGACATGTAAATACCCCAGTTATAATTCTGAGCAGCAGAAAACATGCTGAATTCCCAAAGCTTCTTGGTCCAGCTTGGGTCCACTCCTTCCATGAAGAACTTTGAGTGCCTTAAGCCCGCCTCATTTCTCCTCTCGTGTTGATGTTTGGTTTTAACGTAGGCTTTCAATGCCGATGTTGTTTCCCTGCGAGAGCCCCACAAACTGTTCTGGAAGTTCGATTCACAATTGTAACTTCGGTTTCGGTATAATGTGGTACCACCGAGCCGATCTGATTATTGTGACAGAAGGTGGCCATGGCAACTCCTAAACTACACAAGATAAACCCATCATGATTAGGCTCATTGGAACCGTCTCAACGAGTAGTTGATGAATGTGAAATAAAGGTACAGTTGGCAATAAAAGTTAGTACCTACCAAAAATGAAGTTTTTGCCAGATACTAATAACTTCATCGAGCGATCTGATGGCCTAATGGAACACATTCTATTGTTCACTACTCCTTATCACTTTAATAACCAAATCTCAATCTTTGCACACGTTTTTATCGCGAATTGCCATTGCATAATTAAGAGAGAGACAAGAATATTTCTTTCGAGTTCAGAAAAAAAATCAGATTACTATCTAGTGCGCAAGTTACGTGAATGGCTAAACCTGTACAGATTGTATTGAATTGGGTCTCCACCCAAAGTCTACACTTCAGTTGTGATACAATCTAAATATAGGTAGCTGGAAGCATTCATAATTTATTATCTTACAGATCTGATATAGCCTTTGAGCTATAGACTCAACAAATGGACAAGCTTGAAAGAACATATTTTGACCCTCATTTAGAATTGTGTGAAAGCAATCCTGCGACGATAATACCACGAAAATCTAATATCGAAGTAAGTGTATCTATTTCCATGTCTGATGGTCGAGTATTTTAAGTGCGATGGAGATGGATATGCCCAACCAAAGTATGGATCTCGATTCTAATGGTACGATAGGTAAATCTAACTCTCATTTTTACTATGGAAGATGACATACTAGAATTAGATCTAGGTACCTTACAGGCCTGGAGTTGTGCGAGCGTCCATAGACTGCGGTGACGGTTTACCACAATCAGGCGGGCCGTGGCTTCTTTGCCACCGACGTGTTGGGTGGTTTTTGGTTTACTAAATTGTTAACGGTTTTCTTTTTTTTGTTTATTTTATTTATATGGCAATAAACTTTTTCTTATTCTTATTCTTGAAAAAAAAACCAAAAGGCTCTATACGATACGCCAGCGCTGAACTTTCGATGTATCGTTTATATGAATCCAGACACTCTGGACTAGCAGGAAATATACATGGCGCCAGTACACTGACTGCCAGCGCTGGCATCTAGCGAGACTCGTCTAAGGCTACGGTCTGGAGCCCGCAGACAGCGGGGCGGCGAGCGGGCGCTCATACCTCTACATTTGAGCGGCCCTCTTATACACAAACCGACTGATGGTCCTCCCCTTTCACCTCTCACCTCACCTGTTTTTATATGGAAGCTATCAAATGTCATTTGTCAAATTTTGACAGTTTCCATACATAATGGGTGGTGTGAGGTGTGGACGAGTCGGTTTGTAAATAACACCCCGGGTCAATGTATTGGCCCTAGCTCGCCGCTCCGCTGCCCGCTGGCGTCCAGACCGCGGCCTAATAGCGCCTTAACCTTATGGAGTCCAAATAATATGATACGATTCACACCGGACGACTGGAGTCGGCGCGTACCCCACTAAAGTCAAAGGAATTCGAACTCTCCATCCCTCCATACAGAAGTTGGACCTGGGTGTGTCCTAAAACTGCGACCAAGACCACCGGAGGATGGGCAGCAGCATCCCTGGAGTGCGGTGGAGATACTGCGATCCCCAACCCGCATGCGAAGCTGGCGATTATGGCAATTACCCCTCCTGAAATTGCGGGAGGCCTATGTCCAGCAGTGGACGTCCTTCGGCTGATATGGTGGTGAACACAGAAGTTGAAGGTGCATAAAGATTTAATATTTGAATGGGTTGCGGGCAGCCGGTCGGCTGCCGCCGGCTCTGCCGCTGCCGTTTGGATACGAAGTCTAGCTTCTGTATGGAGGGGTGGGAGGGTTCGAATTCCTTTTACTCTGGTGGCGTGCGCGCCGACTCTGACCGTTTGGTGTGAATCGTCCATTACAAGTGCAGCTACTTCAAATGGGGAAAGTCTTGATAGTCTTTATTTATATTCCATTTGTCACTGCTAGACGCAATACGCAACCATTGTTTGTATTCTAATACTTTCTCTGTCGAGTGGGTGTCTCAATAATATTCCATTACCGTCGAATCGAAGGGTTAGGTCAATTAGTGTATGGTTCTTAGACTAATTGAATGTGATGAACTGATGTTATCTAAGTATAAGTGTGATCATGGTTTATTATTTTTATTATTATACAAATGATACTTGTTTACGCTTTCGACACTTGAATTTAGAAGTATGGCGGAGATTTTCAATGTGGTGATACGCAACGTTATAAATCGTTACACACATAGTGAGAAAAATGATATTTTTCCCGTCAAAGTCTATTTTTTTTATACTATTTATGATTATTGTGTTACTTTTTATGATTTTGATTGCTTTGTTTTACAAATTTTATGTATTGATTATTAATTTTTTATTTATTTTTCTAATTGATTTTATGTTTTATAATGGAATGTTACTGTGTGTTGTTGCTGTGATTACTTTAACACATTTTTTTTATTATATTGAATAATTTTGATAATGTTTTGATTGAAGATACGATACGAATACTCTTTATTGCACACCTCACACAAATAAAACGTTACAAACAGAAAATAAAAACAGTAATATGTAGGTAGAGGTAGACAACAGGCGGTCTTATCGCTAAAGAGCGATTTCTTCCAGACAACCTTTAATATAATGTTTATATTGATAATGTTTTGATTGAAGATACTATTTTTTTAAGTTTGTTTCATGTGTGTATATTTTTTACTGCATGGATTATGTCCTTATTTGCAATAAAGTTACTGAGTACTGGCTGACTGATTTCCCATATATGTGGTGTATTGGCATTAGAAATAAATATGTGAGGGTAGCATTCGTGTGGGGCGAACCGGGGGCGCGCGTCACTTGACGCCGTGACGGCCAGCCGTAAGCGTGGTTCACGATTGCGCAGCACTTCAGCTATATATAATCCTAAATGGTGGTTTTATTTATATACCCAAAAGGAGGACATCAACATCACACCAGATTAAAATTGACAGTTACATTTACCTATCGTACGTTCGAAGTTACTTGAGTACCTTGGTGGTGGAAGGGTTCGTTTACTGTACCTGCGGGCTGTACCTAACAACGTTACTTTTAGTCAACACCATATAAACGCATATAAATAAAACGGGCCAGTATAGGGTTTGTACCCGACTGTCACATAAGTCTGTGGTCCTAGATCCCAAGTATGGTCCAAATACAAAATCTTCAGATTTAAAAAAAATCTTTAAAACTGCTCAACCCATTCCCAATAAGTACAGAATAATTTTCCTTGAAAGTCTTTAAAAAGCTTTACTTTCATAATATATTTCATATTTTTTGGACGCGCGATTCAAAAGTTACAGGGGGGATATATTTTTTTGATCTTTAGGATTTAATGTCTCCGAAAATATTACTTAATCAAAAAATCTTGCAAACCCATATTCTTTTTTAAAGACCTATATCCAATGATGTCCCACAGCATATAGGGAGGAAGTGAATAAAAAAATTCATCCCCACTTTACGTGTATGTACCCTGTACCGTAATTTTTTTATTTTTTTTATTTTACCACTTTGGCGGCTTGATTGATATGTATATTCATGCCAAATTACAGCTTTCTATAGTACTAACGGTCTCTGTGCTTGGCCGCGGAGGGACAGACAGACAGACATGGCGAAACTATAAGGGTTCCTAGTTGACAACGGTGCTCTAATAACATTTATTAAACTTTGCGATTCTGATGTGTTGCAACATCCTTGATCGCGAGAAATTTTACCGTTAGTAAAAATAAGCGATCGTTTAAATCAATATCAATCGAAATCTTAGCAATACGGGTATTGTTAATTAGATGCGTGGTAATCGTTTGTTTAGACGGTAATAATTTCGTTTTCTAAATTGCTGGGCTAGATGCCGATTTTTTATGCAGAATGAGTACACTCGGACTGTTATACAAAAAAGTAGAGGGTTAACATTGAGACAAGTTTCCCGTTTTAATCTCACTTTTAGACTACCTCCCAGATCTAACCAGAATTGACACCGTTCGGTTTTCGTGAAGTGATCTCAATGCGTTCGTTAGGACTGTGCAACTGTGCATTTCAAGATGATGTGGGGAGCTTTTTCATAAAACTACAGGCATCTTCTTCACAATAGAGGGAGCTCTCTTCCATACGTATGTACCTATAGATAATTAAATAAATCGAATTTCAATTATTGTGAAATAACTACGTCAGCTGGCAGTCTTACGAGCTCTTTTATTTAATTATGTAGAGATGGCGCGGGATTCTTAACAATTTTCCTCTTTATTGCAAACAAAGCACCTTTCAAATTAAGGGGAGGTCGTCAAGCGAGTTAGCGTTTTCGAGTTTTCTAAAAACAACCCGAAACGTAGAAAAACGGTTTTAAAAATTTGAAAAAATTCTATTTTTTACTTAAGGATCTAGTCTAGTCAAAGTTGCACTCAGATACACGATCTAATGAACTTCGCTCGATAGAAAGAGACCCCAAAGTTACTCCTTTTTGTAAAGCATTTACAATCTGACGACTAAACTATTGATGTTTTAAATAAAGTTTTTGAACTAAACTAAAGCCATTCAGTATTTCTAGACATTTTTGCAGAATTTAAAAAGATACAATGATTGTATGAATTTATATGTTTAAATACCTACGAAATGCGCGAGCGCGCAGGCTCGGCAGGCCCGATCAGTCGCGCGCTGGCGCTTACAGACAACGGACCTGTGTCAGTTTTATCCGCGACAGTTTCGTGCACCAAACAAGCAGTTTTTGACGAATTTATATAATGGTTGCAAATTATTTAAGAAGGGCAATAAAAACCCGAATGAAAAAAGGCGTAATTATTAACAAATAAATTATGGTCATAGTGCCACAGTATAAAAATGACAGTATAACAACTGAACTGAACCCCTCCAGAAATGTAACCAAAGTTGGTAAAATTATAAATGAAATGTTTATTACCAGAAATTGTAGATATAGTAAGAGATCTACGAGTACTGCTTTGCACTTGAATATTTTTTTAAGCTGTGAGCTTCAACACATTAATTCCGGCCGTCTTTTTTTTAATACCACGTCAGTGGCAAACAAGCGTACGGCCCGCCTGATGGTAAGCGGTCACCGCAGCCTATGGACGCCTCCAGAGGTGTCACATGCGCGTTGCCGACCCTTTTAAAATTTATACACTTTCTATCTTTCTAGCTAATCTTCTTTTATAAGATCTACCCATTTCCAGGTAGCTACCGTGGCAAGTTTGGTATCATTTTATATACCATATTGATTCTTTTGTCATCTTTATGTAAAAATCATTTCTGGTATTTATTTTTTAAAAATACGGTAACCTTTCGCATAAATAGTAAAAAAGTAAAAACTTCGCAATGTTTTTTATGCTTTGAGAGCTCATAACTTTTGATGAATAAATTAAACCACCAAAAAATATTCTGTCTGTATTTTATGTGGCACTCTTTAGGGGAGGCCTATGTCCAGCAGTGGACGTTCATCTGATGATATGATGATGATGACGATGACACGCACACGACAAATAAATATAACACCCTGTATAAATATAACACAAATAGATAAAAAATTGCATGACCTATTAAGCAAATCGAGTAGAGAGGTATAAGACATATTTCTTAGGTTCTTAGGTTTCATAGATTAAATAACGAATTTCAGGGTTGTACTATGAATTCTGTTTTTTTTCATTATAATGGATCCTACCGTAAGTTCGACTTTCAATTATTTATTTACTACCTATTTATTAAAAAATGATATCAATGACATACTAAAGTTTAATCATAATTAATGCATTTCTTAAGTCAAAATACAGTTATATTTCTATACTGTGACCAGTATGAAGCTAGCGGGGTCATCCGAGTTCACAGTCGCTTCGTCCGCGCGGGCTTGTTCACGCACCGCCAGGACAGCGCTAAATACCTACTCTCGCAGGACTAGAGGGCCTTAATTTTGTACCAAGCAGTAACGCTGCTAACGTAAATTCCAAATTTGCTCGGAGCATTACATTTTTCAATTTTTCCCTTTAATTTGAAATTTGTTTTTTTTTGTTAGCAGCGTTACTGCTTAATACAAAATTAATTTAGTATGGGATGGCGCATCTTACTGACGTTTTCTCAATGTAATTTGAGACGTTGGTGCCGTTAATAGAAGCCTAGGTCTTCTACGGTAGATGTCGCTGTACGCCTCCCTAAGGCGTTGTAAGAGGGAACTAGTGAAGGATTTCGTGCACGAGCTTAGTTGTTCCGATAGCTCAGAGGCTAGAGCGATTGGCTCCGTATGCCAGATGTCGCAGGTTCGAAGCCTGCTCAGAGCATTAAATTTTTCAATATTCCCCTTTAATTTGAAATTTAAAAAGTTTTCCTTACCCATAGACAGACAATACAACATTCTTCCGCACAATATTTTAGCAAAAGTAATGTGTTACGAAACAAATTTAATTTTCTCGGTTAACGGAACGGCTAATTAACAGACCAGTTGAACAAGCACCTGATTAACGTGGGAACTGGTACCGCTTACAGCTCAGCTAACGTTGGACGCGTGCTGTGAACAAAAGATGTCCTCGTTTAGGTATGTAGCCCGGTCCGTTGGCTTGTTTGGTTTGTGTAGGGTTGAACATGCTGAAATGTTGAACCAATCGTGTGTGTTAATTTCAATATGAATAATAAGCATGATTAAGACCTTGTTAATAATGATAATCATTTATTTCAGTCATCTGACGCCCATATTACAAATATAGTTATATATATCGCCTAACACATCAACAACGTAACATTATATTCTGTTTCTGCGATTGTTACTTATTAAATACGCGATACATAGGTAATAGGTTCGCTAGGCCGGTTACGCGACCAGCCGGCGTCAGTTTCCGACCAAGGAAGAGGTTATTTCGGCTAAAGATATTGATATTAATAATTTTGCAAACCCTGATGAAACAGTGAGTTGTTTGCATTTTATTTGTTAGTTACTGAATGGGAATCCATTAAAAAAAACGAGAAAATAAATATCCTTTCAGTTCATCAACTCATCCAAGTGGTCGTAAACCGGCACAGCAAATTAGCTGGTCGCAAACCGACCTATCGACCCTATATGCGATTCAGTCCATTTAAATGTTTAATTAAGCCTCAGCAACAAAGTAGACTATCTTGATTGACAACCCTAAGTTCAGTTATAGATTGTTGAGGTAGCAAGGTCCTCATCCATTACTTTTCGACATTCACTTCCGTGTGGCTTTCCGAGTAATGGACATCCCCGTAAATTGACAACCCTACTCGGTTTGTGAGTAAAGCGATAAGACCGCGAATTTGGTACTATGCGTCGAAAGGCCGTCAACAGGTGTTGCAACTGTTGCAGATATATATTCTATATTCTAGCTTCGGACACTGCGGTTTGGTATGCCTTTCAAGTCGATACATCGATTATAATCCTCTACTCCTATTTTTCCCGGTTTTATACAAGGTCTCGCCCGGGGTCCGCTTTGTTAATTATGCATCGATAGTTAATCGTAAAGGCATATGCAAAACAAAATAAAACGTTGTTGTCAGTAGGCTAGTATAACTTACATTTAGATGTATTGTAAGAGTTCAAATACACTTTATCTAAGAAACAAAAGCAACTTCTTACATTGTTTATTTTATTTTTAGCTCGGTAACTGGCTTAGACTTAGTTGAATACTGTTATAATATAAATTGCGTATAAATCTGTTAATACAAATTTAAGCGATGTAAGTGAATATTAATTATAACTGCCATTTAGAATTCAGTAATCAAATCCAGTATTGTATTCTGACTTGATATTGCCTCAGTTCAGATATTGAAGAAATACGCTAGAATCTGTTAGACCATCGACACACAGTCCGTACCTATTTTCTTATAAATTTATTATCAAATAGAACGTTCATTTGATGTTATAAGCGATGTGTTAAATATTAAATTTTAATATTTAACACATCGCTTGCAATCGAAATATATACAAAATAAACATGCGTTTGTTATAGGTATAATTTCGCAAGATGTAAAGTTGCGTCGACCCCAAACAATAGTATTTTTTATGCTATCGATTTTAATTATAATATAATCTATATACTTACTCGTAGTATTATCGAGCCGGTATCGATTACGCAAAAGCCACATCTCTGCAAAGCCTTCAATCGAAGCCTGTCTCCAGTCCTCCGCTGTCGGCGCGCCTGCGCACTCGCGCACGACGCGTTCAAAATTTGAATTTGAATTCCAGTAAACAAGTGAAGTGACAGCTAGTGAGTGTACTGTCTTCTTTCTATCTCAAACGATAGAGGGAAAGATGGATGTCTAGTTTTTGTTTTGGATTCTCTGACAATGGATCTTGGATTCCGCTTTTTGTGGTGAGTTGTTATGAATGTTGAGACCGTTAATGCGGCAGTTTGAATTCATATTTATGAATTCGTTAAGACAAGGATGCTGATTTGGCGGCATGGCACGTATGACATACTAATTAAGTCGTGGTTTTTCACGTTTTTTTTTGTTACATTTGTGCCCGAATCCTGTGAAATGATAGCTGTGCAATAAACTTGATAACGTATATGCTGTTAACACATAAAAACATATTAAGTAGGTATACACATTAGTACCATGTAGCTTGGTGGGTCACTTGATTTCCCGATTAATGTTAATGACCTAAGCTAATCATTGCAACAGTATACCTATTAAAGACTGCCAATGTTGATTAAGGATGATTCGCACTTACTGGAATGTTATCGTATTTGTTCAGTTGGTATTTTCAGGTCTTAGTCTTACTGCTTATAAACCTAGATTACAAATTGTTTCGAAATTCGACCAGCTGATGAATGAGCTCACGCGTTAATTATTTTGGTCATAGACTGTGTAATTAATATTATTACTATTATTAGGACAGGTTTTAATGCTGCAGCATTGGATTTTATTGTTCGAACGTAAGTGTACCTCCAAGTCAACATCGAAACTATATATTATACGCACTCTGTGGCAAAATATGCGAATATTACTATTATAGAGGTAATGACAAGTTTGTTTGGATGATTCGTTTTTTAACCAACCTAAAATTTGATGTGTCAAATTAATTAATTTATGAGGAATAAGTTGTCAATTAGGTACTATCGCCGGTATCAGAGTAAAAGATCGGCTCATTTAAGTTGAACGATTATTCTCACTAATGCACAAATCAAAAAGTTTGAGAGAGACAAACAAGTGACATCTGATTAGATGAATTCACATCCGATCTTGACAAGGCTGTAAAATGTAAATGTTCTTTAACAAAAACATAGGCACATGACATCTATATTAATAATTTCGTGCAGGGGTACGGTAGACCCGAACGAGACCCGTCTCAAATTGAAGAACGAATAAAAATAACGATTTCGAGTTGAACAAATGTATCCGCAAAATTCGGATTGTCGCGTATTTTGCATTTAAAAGTGTTTATTTGATGACAAAACGTCGGCCATATTGCCCACAGACTATATTGCCATATTAAATTTGTTAGTTGACAGTGTCGGCTACGTTCGAAAATCGTGAACTATTTTTGCGTCCGGTATGTTGGCCAGGTTGCTGGGCTGCGTTCTGGGTGGTGGGCCATCGTCGCCCTGATTGTGATAATATTAATCGTGTAAAGGACACCACTTGAATGTTTGCTGAGTCTGTCCGCCATCTTAAAGCTGCGTCTCTATTTTGTTTGTGACAAACTACTAGGTGACTTATGGCTTTTAAACGTCTAGCAAAATTCTATCCCTATCTCGCTCTATCTTATAACTTAGTGGTACTGGGGGACTACTCCGAAATTCGAAATCCGAACTTCGTATTGTGCCGTCCCTTTCACTCATATAGTCTATGACAGGAGAGTGAAAGGGACGGCACCATACGAAGTTAGGATTTTGAATTTCGGAGTAGACCCTCAGCTCATGCCGTTCGCCGCGCTCGGACGTTAGAGGCGCTACTGCGAACCGAAAACGAAGTAGGTATCTGCCTCTCTCGCACATGTATATTCGAACGACAGAGAGGAAGATAGTTCGTTTTTGGTTCGCGGTAGGCCCTCAGGCGTCAACTTTAAAACGAATAGGGTATTTTACTATAAGAGAAATAAAATTCAAAATGTAATAAAAACCAGCCAAGTGCGTCGGAGTCGCACACTGAGGGTTCCGTACAACTAAAAAACAAATGTGATTTATCAATATATTGATATTTTTGGTAAAATATACTTCATAATAAACATTATCACACATTTCAAGTTCATAGGTCGATGGGAAGCTAAAAAAATATTTGTGTGACAGACAACACACGGAATGTTCTTTGACTTTCTTCGACCGTCCGCCACGCTCGGACTAGGGTGCTACCAACCGAAAACTAAATATATATCCCTCTCTGTCGCACTTGCATATTCGAGCGCGGAGAGGGAAATACTTCGTTTTCAGATCGTGGTAGGCCCTCTGGTCAGACGGCTCCTATTCCTGGATGGTGCGCGTATCGGAATGTGAAATACCTTTGGCAAAACAGAACAAGTTGTTAAATAGCTTCCATTAATTGGAGAAAATATTAACAACTGTTATTATTATCACGTGAAACACTGAATATTGAAGCAACATCCATAGGGGCCTGTTACATGGTTATTATTATCACGCGATATACTCATATCACGATCCGTATCACGTGCAATGAATATTGACAATATTAACACACCAGTATTGTGATAGTATTAAGCGTTTAACAGACCCCATACAATTTTAAAAATCGCGATAATATTGAGTGTAAAGGGCCCCACTAAATAGAATTTGGCGGAGAATAGAGAGCTGCTATCGCGAAACGAAAACGAACGAACATCGTGTATTTCCCTCTGTGTCGCTCGAATTTGCAAGTGCGACAGAGAGGGAGATACACGAACTTCATTTGTTTTTCGCGTTAGCAGCTCTGACTTCGCACCAAAAATACTGACTGGCACATCAATATTTAACAATGCACATCTGAATTGAATTTTAATGAACGATTAGTATTTTAGCTATACAAATCAGTACTGATTACGGCGTCAAATTTTTTATGTGCCTTTAAATACTACCCTTATAAAAATGCTTAGGATTAACTTGCAAAGATACTAGCCTTTGCCCGTGACGTCGTTTGCGTAATCTTTTACTCCCAATTCCATATAATTCCATTCCATACTTTTATTCCCAATCCAGACTACAGACTATATTTCTATACGATTCGAAGTTTCATCATAATCCGTTGTTGTAATGTTTTTATTTTATACATTTTTGTACACTATTTCTTTCGTCGTTTGCATAACTGTCACGAATAAATGTTTTGTTTATTTCTTTCTTATTTATTTCACCCGAGCGAAGCCGGGCTTTCATCTAGTATCCTACATATACTGTTCTTGTAATTACTGCTTTATTGTTGTGTTTCACTCGTGTACAATAAAGAATTTTACATACATACATATACGAGTAGGTATACTATGTATATTCTTTGACTGTAACAGGACCTAATAGCTCTCGTCGCAGTAGAGTGCTAACTGCGATCCTGCGGCGCCCCACTTAAGGCCCTCTAGTCCTGCGAGAGTAGGTATTTAGCGCTGTCCTGGCGGTGCGTGAACAAGCCCGCGCGGACGAAGCGACTGTGAACTCGGATGACCCCGCTAGCTTCATACTGGTCACAGTATAGAAATATAACTGTATTTTGACTTAAGAAATGCATTAATTATGATTAAACTTTAGTATGTCATTGATATCATTTTTTAATAAATAGGTAGTAAATAAATAATTGAAAGTCGAACTTACGGTAGGATCCATTATAATGAAAAAAAACAAAATTCATAGTACAACCCTGAAATTCGTTATTTAATCTATGAAACCTAAGAACCTAAGAAATATGTCTTATACCTCTCTACTCGATTTGCTTAATAGGTCATGCAATTTTTTATCTATTTGTGTTATATTTATACAGGGTGTTATATTTATTTGTCGTGTGCGTGTCATCGTCATCATCATCATATCATCAGATGAACGTCCACTGCTGGACATAGGCCTCCCCTAAAGAGTGCCACATAAAATACAGACAGAATATTTTTTGGTGGTTTAATTTATTCATCAAAAGTTATGAGCTCTCAAAGCATAAAAAACATTGCGAAGTTTTTACTTTTTTACTATTTATGCGAAAGGTTACCGTATTTTTAAAAAATAAATACCAGAAATGATTTTTACATAAAGATGACAAAAGAATCAATATGGTATATAAAATGATACCAAACTTGCCACGGTAGCTACCTGGAAATGGGTAGATCTTATAAAAGAAGATTAGCTAGAAAGATAGAAAGTGTATAAATTTTAAAAGGGTCGGCAACGCGCATGTGACACCTCTGGAGGCGTCCATAGGCTGCGGTGACCGCTTACCATCAGGCGGGCCGTACGCTTGTTTGCCACTGACGTGGTATTAAAAAAAAGACGGCCGGAATTAATGTGTTGAAGCTCACAGCTTAAAAAAATATTCAAGTGCAAAGCAGTACTCGTAGATCTCTTACTATATCTACAATTTCTGGTAATAAACATTTCATTTATAATTTTACCAACTTTGGTTACATTTCTGGAGGGGTTCAGTTCAGTTGTTATACTGTCATTTTTATACTGTGGCACTATGACCATAATTTATTTGTTAATAATTACGCCTTTTTTCATTCGGGTTTTTATTGCCCTTCTTAAATAATTTGCAACCATTATATAAATTCGTCAAAAACTGCTTGTTTGGTGCACGAAACTGTCGCGGATAAAACTGACACAGGTCCGTTGTCTGTAAGCGCCAGCGCGCGACTGATCGGGCCTGCCGAGCCTGCGCGCTCGCGCATTTCGTAGGTATTTAAACATATAAATTCATACAATCATTGTATCTTTTTAAATTCTGCAAAAATGTCTAGAAATACTGAATGGCTTTAGTTTAGTTCAAAAACTTTATTTAAAACATCAATAGTTTAGTCGTCAGATTGTAAATGCTTTACAAAAAGGAGTAACTTTGGGGTCTCTTTCTATCGAGCGAAGTTCATTAGATCGTGTATCTGAGTGCAACTTTGACTAGACTAGATCCTTAAGTAAAAAATAGAATTTTTTAAAATTTTTAAAACCGTTTTTCTACGTTTCGGGTTGTTTTTAGAAAACTCGAAAACGCTAACTCGCTTGACGACCTCCCCTTAAGGCGTAGCCGGTAATCGTTGGGTCTTTAGACGGTAGTACGGTCTAACCGGATAGTCCGTCATCCCCACCCACATCTTTACCGGGTGGGGTACGTAAACGTATTTTCCCAACGCAGAAAAAATAAATAAGATCTATTAGCTCAATTAGAAAAGTAGTCGCGCGACAAAGCGGCAGATGCTTGTTCAAGCTCTATTACGTCGAAATTTTTTCATTAGGGTATTTTAGATATTTTTGTATTTATATTACGCAAACGGTTAGAACTCACGTATAAATTGTCACTCCGGGCGACATGTTTCGAACTCTTCGGGAGTTCTTCCTCAGGACGAGTGCACCCAACACACAACACAACATGTCGCCCGGAGTGACAATTTATACGTGAGTTCTAACCGTTTGCGTAATATAATTTTGAAATGATTCACGAATGTTTAAATTCAAGTATTTTTATATTTGTCAACTGCCAACAACAATAGAAATAGTTTATACTTTTTCTCAAACATGCAATGAAATATTGATGTTATGTTCCTTATAATAGGCTGCGAAGTATGACGTTTCAGTTGCGGCTAGGACAAGAGGTCGTTAATGGAATTTCATACAAATCTTGCAGGACTAGGCCGGCAAAGTCCTTTTTTTCAATTTACATTCCACATAGGCACAGGCATCATGACATTCTGGCACTATACGTATTAAAAATAAAACTTTGATTTTTTAGTTGTTTATTTCATTGCATGTTTGAGAAAAGCACTATATATACCTCGGCGGGAAAAATGGGGTTGCCGGCCGAAGACATATAGAGGATAGGTCTGAACCTATCCTCTATATGTCTTCGGCCGGCAATCGCTTTCGTCCCGGCCTCTGTAGTAATGTACTATTAATTTGGTGCTATTTTTAACCCCTGAAGTTATAAGTTGAACATGTGTATCTGACATCTGTGTGTGTTGCACTATAGCTCTTAAACGGGTGAACCGATTTGAACGCGGTTTTTTTATTTGAAAGCAGGTTTTCATTACCCAGCGAAAAAAAAGCTTTCCTTTCCGGTGATGTTGGTCGACAGTGGCGCCAACTGGTGAGCACAAAAATGGTAGCCCTAATTCGTGTATCCTTATCCTTGCATTGTGGATTTATTAAACCAATTCTGCATTAGAAATATTCATAGTAAATAATCCCTTCACTGCACACCGTTTATAAATGGTCCCTTGGCGTATCCGTATCATCTGCACATTCCTGGGCTTCTCGGCCGTATTCTGCAAGGCGAGCCGCGTGCGCCACATACCGCGCGGTAATTGCGCGCGCGCTGGTTTCCTTGCGAAAGGTCGCGCGAGCAACCATTTTAAATTATTCCATGGAAATTTATACCGTAGAGAGGTGCTAGCACTCAGATACAGAAGGCAGTACTCAGAGGCGTCTTTACCTAATGATGCAGGGTGTACGTTGCACGCGGGCGCAGCGGTCCTGGGGGGCGCTGAGCGCCGCTCGCGACGGAGCCACACTTACTAGCGGGCGCCAGGGGCGCTACTTACTAAGGGTTTGGGCGCTAAGGGTTTGCACACGGGCGCTACATGGACTAGAGAAGCCTCTGGGCCAGTACTCCTGAACACGATGCGGATTACTCTCTCTGTCGCCTTAACCACCGGAAGCCTAGGCCCTACCTGCTGCCGGGGTGGCACCCTAGGTTAGGTTTTTTATAATGCTTTTATATTTTGTATGTATATTTTTATATTTTACTTTTATAAATGTATCCTTAGAACACCTAACTTTAGTTGAAAAAATATATAAAGTGTATAATAATAATTATATGCTTTATTGCACCACATAAATCGATCTCCTAATAATAATAATTAGATATTAGGCGACATTCTTTACCTACATAGTCTTACGTTGACTTTATGTTGACTGTACTAGTAAAGAAGTATATATTCTTTACGTAGTTGACTGTACAACAGCAAATGTAGATAATTATTTTAGTACCTTGTCACTTTCACTACCTACTTTGACGCATCCCGACTATCGTAGTATTGTTACATTATAGCGACAAAGTACTAAAATGATCATCTACATTTGCTGTTGACTGTACAAATAGTCCCATAGTAAGCTCAAATAAGGCTTGTGTTATGGGTACGAGACGACCGTATATTTAATAGACATATATACTTAAATACATAGAAAACATCCAGGTCTTAGGAACAAATGTTTCTGCTCACCACAGAACCAAAAGCCTTTATTAGGATTCGAACCCGGGACCTCTAGCTACAGAGGCAGTGTTACTACCAACTAGGCTAAACAGGCCGACAAGCTCTTCCAGGCAACCTTTGTGCAGCAGGATAATTAAATATTATAAAATATTATACAGGCTGTTTTTATTGAATTCCTTTAATTGCGAGGGCACATTCCTGAGATTAAATAAAGTAATCTTCGCTAAGACACTATTATTCCAATTCATACTATTTCGAAGTTATTCAAAAATTAATTTTGTTAATATAGTATAAAACATCCTTAACAAATAAACAATGTTGACGTGCGTCACGTGCGGTGTCATTCGAATTCCGATTATTGTCATACTTGACATTAACTTTTGCTTAACTCCACGTTAACTCTTAAGGCCGTTTTGCATTCACCCTTGGTGATTTAATTAATTATATTGTATGGAAATGAAAAAAAAATGTTAAATTTTGAAAAACTACAAAAAAATGCTATGCTACGTTGTTTCTATGGCTATGCACGGCTATGCTTGAAGGAACGGAAATCAATAAAAACATTCTGTATATACATATACAGAATTACCCGGGTATGTCCTTAAACTACGACCAAGACCACCGGGGAATGGGCAGCAGCATTCCTAGAGTGCGGTGGAGATACTGCGATCGCCAACCCGCATGCCAAGCGTGGCGATTATGGCATTTACCCCCCATAAAATTGGGGGAGGCCTATGTCCAGCAGTGGACGTCCTAGGGCTGATATGGTAGTATATAGATATTAGCTTATAGGGTCAACCCTTAGTACGTGATGGTCATTGCGGTTATTGAGATAGAGTACTGTAAAGCCTCGCTTGTACTGCTGAGGTACTGTTAGGGGACCTTAGGGGTTGTAGCTGTAATGAAATACTTTACGACTTTATAACATACTATTGTATTTCGTACTGCTGTGAAATACAATTATAATAATACAGTTAAATAACACGTGTGACTCCAATCGAGTCCAGATGAGCAATGTACTGGAAAACCAACTGTTTTCTCAGGAATGCTGCTTGACAGGCATTCCAGAACATATTCAAAATATGTAGAATTGTATACATTATGGTACTAGTTCCACATGGCCAGTCTCATAATGTATCAACCTCTACACTCTCTCAAGTAAAAATGTGTTATATAGTCGTAGGTGATTCTGCGAGTATGTCACCCCTGGTTATATGTGTAAACTCGTTCCCGTACCAATTAGTAACTAGTTAATTCCATTAAAATGATGTCGAATAGAAATGCCAGCAAACAATTTTAATGAGGCGCTATCGCGATTGATTTGTGGAAGTGCGAGGTTGTAATTCAATCAGTGTGTAGTAAATATGGTAATACTGGTTTAGGTTTACTACTGGAATAAAGTGGTTGTAAATGTGGGTTTATTTGATTGAAGTATCAATCACTACTCCTTTAGGATAGCGTAATACTTACATACTAGCAATGTAAGTACTCACTTTCACTACTTAAATAATTATTTATTCATTCGATATTGACATGCATAAACACAGAGGCTATTGACGATTTTGATGTGAGCCGTTTGTCAAATCTGTCTATCTAATATAATATCTTTCTACGAGCAATGCTAGTATATTTATAGTTTTTTTTATTTACCACGTTTGCTTTATTAAGGACTAATATTTAGTATTTTTATTCTTTCTGTCGTCTATAACATGGTTGCCACTAGCCGCTAATGTAATATTTTTATGTCAACCGTATCATCTCCCCCACGGGACAGGCCATGCCAGTGGGGGTCAGCATAAAATGTCACTGTTTTTGTATGTTTTTGGGAATAAACTATTTGTATTTGTTGTATTTGTACGTTAGTAGCAAACAAGAGTACGGCCCGCCTAATGGTTAGTTGTCACCGCAGCCTGTGGACGCCTGCAACTCCAGGGGTGTCACATGCGCGTTGCTGACCCTTTAAAAGATTATACACTCCTTTCTTGAAGAACCCCATACCGTAGTCCCTCTGGAAAACCTCGGTATTTATTTATTTCGAGGATTTCAGAAACGGCTGACTTCGATGAAATATACAAGTTAGGTCTCATCTCCGGGAAAACTCTTATTCTGCGGGAAATGACAAAAGTTGCCGAGCAAGCTCGGTTGCCCCGGTACTTTTGTTATTCAAAGCCCCTCAAGAAACAAAATAATGTAGTACAATAGGCATTTTCTGACTTGTCGCCAACTTAACAACATAAAAACTGTGTTAATAATAATAATAATTATTATTATTTATTTGCAGAAAAAGGGTTTAAAAAGATAAGTTATACAGATCTTGGGATAACAAATAGTTCAACCTTCCTCAGCTATTTATAAACAGCATGCAAATATTTGGTATTGACAAGAAAATTTATTAGGAAAATAGTCCGAAAGACGATACAGTTTACTAACATTAGGTTATTATGTGTCACTTTAATACAATCAATAAAATACAAGAAGGATTTAACATACAGTCCGATTAGAAAATTTAACATGGAGTCATTATTATTATTATTGAAAGATTGTCATGGGAGTCGACAAACGGTGTAAAAAACGCAAAAAAGAAACACTCCTTATATTCATTATCATAATTATAATAAAGAATTGATAATTAATGTTGATGACAAGATCGCGGTAATGTTCACACACAGAATTACGAAAACAATCAACGACATTGATATGCCTTATTTTAGACATTGCAAGTTACTTACATATTTAACTTATTTTTATTTTATTTTTTTGTTATTTTGCTTGTTACATATTTAATATGTAATACGCCTTAATTAAAAATAATAACTACTTTTTTAGTGTTATACTAATAAAAACTTCAATTTCCGTTGTAACCATTATCACATTCTCCATATCTTCAAAGCCGGGTTTTCCGCCATTTTAGCTGCCTTATCTCTTTGTTTACTTTGTTATGTTTTTAATTAACAATACTCTATTTACTGACATGTTTACATTTTATTTTTATCATCATAACAGTGCCTTTTATCTGGAAATAATAATTCTGCTTGAGTAATTGGTTCAACCATTATTAGAAAAGATTTACAGTTCCATACTTATTATAAACGTCGTATCAAGAATGGCTCAGGAAAGAAATATGTACATGGAGATGGCTCCACCGTAAAGATCCTGGGCAGGGTGGCCAGACCCTAAACTTCAAAAGCCGGACATGGCGTTAAAAAAGCCGAACATTTTGACCAATAAACCGCACACCATTTTTACCAAGCCCTAAAGTAAACTTCAAAACCCGAACTTGACGTTATATTTGTAATGGTTTTGTTTTATGTAGTGTTGTCGTTTTTAGTCGATGGTTGATTTGTAAAAGCCGGCCAGCGGGCGTATGATGGTTGCCATGTTATTATCACTTATCGTCGTGGATAAGACGCACTCGCACACTCTCGCACTCGCATACTTGTCAGAGCGTGACGAATGGCCCGCAGGACCGTAAAATGTCTGGCGACCCTATCCTGGCTCTTAAATAAATGATGATATAAATATTGAAGTACATATCTCAAGTGTATAATTTTTAGGGTTCCGTACCCAAAGGGTAAAAACGGGACCCTATTACTAAGACTTCGCTGCCCGTCCGTCCGTCCGTCTGTCACCAGGCTGTATCTCAAGAACCGTAAAGACAGTTGAAATGTTCACAGATTGTGTATTTTTATTGTGCCTACAACAACAAATACTAAAATCAAAATAATAATAATAATTAAGGGGGGCTCCCATACAACAGAGTAGTTGCCGCTAAAACAAGAAATACAAAAAAAAACTCAATAAAACAAGTGTTTAATGCCACCAGCTTTTAGCCTTTTTCTGGTAAGGAACCCTTCGTGCGCGAGTCTGACTCGCACTTGGCAGGTTCTACTATTCCGTACCAAAATTAGTTTAACGAAACAGCAATCAGCAAATGCAATAGCTCAGTGTTTCTCAAATACGGGACGTGAAACCTCAGAGATTCGTTAAATCACCAATTCATCACTGATGGGCGTAAGGGGTTCGCGACAAGGTTTAGAAATAAGTCACATTTTTCGTACAGGCAAATGATAACGAACACCGCTAACGATTACAGACGTTTTGGTGAAATTCACCCTTACTTTACGACAGGTGACAGGCTAGCTCGCTTATTGTTAGACTTTTTAGAAACTTTATATTTAAATAATTAATTTGAATAACAGTTTCGCAATCGTCTAGAAACATTGAGTAGAGGTATTTGAGATTCAACGTTTCAGAAAGCCTGCTATAGAAAATTGGATTAAGAACATAAGTATATACGGGTAGGCCCACAGACAGCGAAGATTTTACATAGTTCTTAAGAGTGCGCAGTACGTTTGGTTCTCCATACAAACGTATTTACGCTCTCATTTTAAAACGCCATGCTAGAATAACATGAAACTTTGTATACACAATGGAATCCGGCATATCTAGGTTGGAAATTAGTTTCTGTTGTTTGAAATTATAATGGGGAAAAATACAACGATTATTAAGGTTTTCATACAAGCCGTAAAAAACTCAAAAGCCGCTGTATTTTTTTTTCTTACAATTTCTAGCAACAGAAACCAATTTTCGACCTAGATATGCCGGATCCCATTGTGTATACAAAGTTTCATGTTATTCTAGAATGGCATTTTAAAATGAGAGCATAAATACGTTTGTATGGAGAACCGAGCGTACTGCGCCCTCTTAAACGAACGCTTCGCTCAGAATCTCTTTTTGTAGCGACGTTATATTTAATCACTTCACTCTTCTTCTGATCGGGGGTCTAACCCACGATAGCTCAGTTACGGGTTCAATGGTATCCCACAAGTGGCGAATAATTGTTAAAATGTTTAATTTTATTGAAAATCACATATTTAGTCATCATCGATGAAGCAATATCAGTCAGCTCAACGCGATAAGACTATCATTACCTCCAAGCCTAGTTTCTGGAAGCCGCCGTTAACTAACATCTCAGCCCGGCTAGTATGATAGCTTATACCGTCACGTTATATGGCCCAAATTTACTGAAACGTCACATAAAACGTGACGGTATAAGCTATCATACTAGCCGGGCAGGTCTCGTGTCTGTGCGTCTTGCTTATCAGTTCACTTAGTTTCTCAATGTACGGCTGAACTGCCTATCTCTAGAATTTTGTGGTTTTTTTTTTCAATAAACGTGCTTATCCGTATTTGAGCGTCATCAGCGTCTGATGACTCAATTTTGTTATATCTGCCTCAGTTTCATTGAGAAATATGTACGATGAAATTCTTCTCTACGTCCTTCAAGGCATGGTGTTAACTTTCGTCTGATTTTATTTTACCCGCAATACTACGTCAAATGTTATTTATTGATTACTATGGTATATCTATTTAAAACATGCATCATCATATCAGCCGAAAGGAGTCTACTAGCATGCATAATAGTTGTATTATTCAAACTATTCTCTATCATTTATCAACCTCAAAAAAGTGAAACGTATAAAAAACTGGTTTGTTATTAATTTAGCAAGATTGATTATTGTTACGTTTCGTTCTTAGCTATAATTTGTATTTTCGCATATCTCGACATTCTTCACTTTATAATTAACTAAATGATAACTTTGATGATTTAATCGTACCTACGATTAAACGAGTTATTTACATTAAAGTAAAAAGTAATACATCATTTTTCATTTTATACCCTTACGTAAGTGTTACAGAACCCTTATGTAATATCACGCTACATCTCACACAGGGTAAGTAAAATACAGGGCATAGTATACAGGGCAGCACAGCGTAATTCATCACCATATAGTTCTCATATCGAATATAGTGCTTATTGAATATACTTTAAGTCATGTAATAATTTGTACCAACTTTCGGACACCTTTCCCCGTCGCGTGTACGCAGATGTATGTTTACTCAAAATGTATGGTTAAGAGAAATCGCAACATCCTCGGTTTCTTGAAAGAGAGAATAGAGACAGGGCTTTGGATGCTAGATTTTCTATGTAATAATAGTCACATGGCTACATTGACTTGCGATTTCTAATAAGCGCACGCATTCATATCCCATATTTACCGACTTCAAAAAAGAAGGAGGTTCTTTGTTCGTCTGTGTGTATTTTTTTGTATACAGGCTGGAAAAATAATATGGGCCCAAAATCAAAAAATCAAATATTTATTCTGCAAATGGGCCACAAGGGCACTTTTACATGACAAAGCGTGAATTTATACAATTAAAAAAACTGACAATCTTACTTAATAATAATGATTAAAAAAATATAATGATTAACAATTAAATGAAAATAAATTTACAAATATTAAGGACGTATTGAATACGATCTGTCCAAATAAACAAAAAGTATATAAAATTAATTTAATATCTCAGAGATGTATGTGGACCATATTGTTATTAATCGTATTTGGACGCTCAGAGACCAGGTCTCTGAGCGTCCAAATACGATAAATAACAATTACTGAAACCTCAGAGATTCGTTAAATCACCAATTCATCAGTGACCGGTGTAAGGGGTTCGCGACAAGGTTTAGAAACAAGTCACATTTTTCAATACGATTAATAACAATTACTTAAGTCTTTAGAGATGTAAATGATTTTTAAGCGCTAAAATTAAAATAAGTAAACTTAATATTGTTAGATATGTCTCTAAGCGTCAATAACAATAAAACTAATCCAGAACAGGACTATGTCTCTCGTCAATCTACATACAAAAAAATAACACTAGTATTAAGGTATTTACTATGCCCTTGCAAGCATGAACAGACCGGACTCCACAAACAGCACCCGATCACGAGTATGACGCGTATCTCCGCCCTGGAGGGAAACTACCTTAAAACGTTGAGATAGCGAAATTTTCTGAAGGGAAGCATTATTTTATTTACCCTTAGCATTAAGACTGCATTCACAAACTTTTGTAAAAATGTACAGACAGCAAAACAAATCCTTATTATTGTCATTTATGTCAAAAAAAAATTTTATACCAATCGATCCTACTCGTATTTCTATCAAGGGACAAAAATTTATTAGCGACCGATCTAGTCTAGCACAAAAGAGAGGTCACAAATAAAAAAAAATTGTACAGTTAGTATTGAAAAAAGGTTTCTTTTTCAAAAATCTGTGAATGCAGTTTTATTGCTTAGGAGAAATAAAATAATGTTTTTCAGGAAATTGAGCTATCGTAGTTTCCCTCCAGGGCCCGTAATTTTTCCACCCTGTATATCTATGTTACTTCATAACTTCGGCAATTGTTGACCGATATTGAAAATTCTTTTTAATACAATACGAATGGACATTGTAGGTACCTATGTTTTTATATTGGCACCTGCTTGCTGAAATTAAACTGCATAAGGCCTGATGTCGTGGTGGCGGTGTTTGTGGTCTGCCTGTTTAACCTGGTTGGTAGTGACACTGCCTACGAAGCTGGAGGTCCATGAATTACGCTAGTATATAGGTACATATCTTCTTTGTCCATGGCGCGTACTGAGTGAGATAAATATTAGGTAGAAAGTAGTCTAACTACTTCAACCTTCGGTATTATAGTGTGTAGAACAGAAAATATAGCTTATAAATAAATCCTATGCTGTGTTATTTCACCATTATCTTGTCGGAATTCGCATACATAAAGTGTATTGTAGTGTCTGTCACTTTTATTGCACCACACGGCTATTTTTACTGCGGTCGTATTAAAATTCTTTACGCTCTTGCTCGAAGGCCGGCCTTAAGTTTTCCCTAAGGTTGTACCAATGAATATTCTCAACTGAGGTTTAAAGAAATGACCTAGCCTTCTGATTTACATCTCATTGGCATAAACGTGATGTCATTTTGCGTGACTCTGACATGATGTCTGTTTTAAGTGTTTTCTAAACGACTTCATTGAGACAGTGTTGCTTTTACTTTTAATCAGTGAAGATGTTCAATTGTTAGGCGACGTCTTAATACAACGCGACGCGACTGTGATTATCGCGCGAGTAAGCGATGCGAACAACTAATACAACGCGATTTGCGCTATTGTCAATTAAAACATTATTCAAGTTCAAGATGTTTGATTGCGCGTCCGTGCGAGTAAAATTCGCGCGAACTTGCGATGATCGCGTGGTCGCGCGCTTGTATTAGGACAACGCCTTAGGCTTCATAGGTTTTACCAGCAAGCTTTACAAACAAGTGTTAGGCCATACCAGCTGAGCATTTTCATCCTTAAATTGAATGTTAACACACTAAATAATAGCTGATAATAGAGTCGTCAAGTGGTAGACTACTTTCTTGGCTGACTGGACCTACTAACGCGCGTTCGGAAAGTTATGCGATTAACCTACCGTTTTTTGGGGTCAAATAACTAATGTTTTCTGTGACTCACCACCCAAAATACTTATAAAATGTGATCGAATGTTATTTTAATGTGACATAATATTTTGTTAGGTAGCGAAGCCCCGGTTCCTGTGTCATGCAACTGTACTGGAAAAACGCTAGGATGATGATGATGATGATGATAGATAATATTTTGTTTTAAGAAATACCTATAAATAAAGCATTTATTAGTTAAGTATAGTCGTTTGTTGTTAAATCTGTCCCGAATGTTCCAGGTATGCAAAAAAAACAGACACATTTGGAAACACTTACGAAAGCAAAATAGCGTCAAATCTAGTAAGCTTCGGCCCTTACAAACACATATAAATAGATGGCCTCAAGTCAAATTGATACTGCAAGAGTATACATTTGAGTTATTTCTGTTAACTTGAAGGTGCGAATGCGAATTGATTTGACAATATGGCGGCTGCAGAATTTCCGCGGTATTCGAGTCACGAGCGTGAAACCGCAGCGATGGCGAACTGTGCGCATACGCAGCCTCCGGAATTTTAAAGTCGCGTAGACGCTTGCATTCGCCGAGGGTTCTGTGGGCTCTGTAACATTAACGAGTACGCCGGCAATTGAGGTACTAATTTCACACTATTTGGAGTTGTGGAATATGTATACCACGTTTTTTTTATACAACGACCTTATTATTGGTAAACGGGACTTAATCCGTGGTCACGAGGAGCTGACTGTACGCGATTTAGTCCCGTTTACCAATAATAATGTGTAAAAATCGTGCAAGTTTCAATCAACAGCTTAAGACCTGCCTGATGGTAAGCAGACACCGTAGCTTATAGATGCTTGCGTCTCTGGAAGAATAACAACGCCCCTCGACTTGAGCCAGCTAGAGACATAGGTACATATGCAGGTCCCTCGCTCTCAAGATACCGTATACTCGGTAGAGTCGATAGCTCTGGCAACCTTACTCACCACCAGGAACACAACACCACATACCTAAAGATCAAGTAGTGTTAAAAGGTGCAAAATGGCAACTTCGCGATTCATTCAACACTGATATACTCTTAGTCTGTACATAACGTTGTTATATCATTCAGACGCATTCAACAGGGTATTTCTAGCCCGTACTGTAGTGCTGGGCAAAGACCTCTGTTTTATACTTCCACGAATAGGGATTAGATAGGGAGGGATCTACAGTATCTGCTGCTGCTGCTAAACTAGGCCAGCCCTTCCGAGACCTTTATATACATAGTGGAACCATTTTCAAATTATACGAATCTCCAATGTGTTTCCGCTCACATCTGACGTGAGCATAGGCGCAAAACACAGAAACTAACACTAACACAATAAAAGAAATGTATACTGAGAGGGACGTTCATTTTAAAAATGATTTCTACCATAGGATAGTAAGAGAAATGATCCGGAGGCAGTGTGTGTGCACCGCAGAGGACATTGCCAGTGAATGCCACTCGCCTTTTGCGTCGGATTCGATCCGACATCTCCATTCGGCGCGTGTAATCCAGTCGAAGCGAAACGATCGATGGTTTCGCTCATGTTTTCATTCGTAACGGTTTACGTTTTAGTTTATACCGACTTCAATAGAAGGAAGGAGGTACTCAGTTCGTCCGCATGTTTGCTTGTTTTTTTTTATTTTTTTCATGTATGTTTTTTCCCCGATAACTCTTGACCACGTAGGCCGATTTTGATAATTCTTTTTTGTTTCAAAGCAGGTACCCCGACATTGGTCCCATATAAATTTGGTGAAGGTCTGATGATGGGATCTAGGAGGAATCGAGGGAACTCCTCGTATTTGATAGGTACGCCTTGTGCCGATTTCGGTATTTTCTGTAGGTAACCAATCATTGGCTCACGGAAACCACAAATTGTGGCATAGCAAGTACAAAATTGGAGTTGTTTTTTTTTGTATAAATTATTATCTTATTTGTTTGACTTTGATACCAGATTTGAGATGACACTATTCTGTTCAAGGCACAACACAAACAGGCTACTTGCACGAAACGCGTTTGCACAAAGCCCCACGGGTGTTTATAGGTATAGGCGAATCAATGCGCTCACAATGTCCAATATTATATACTGAGATATGACTGAGATAGATACCAGTGAAATACTCCACATAGATCGTAGTCCCGTTGTCAATTTAGTAAGAACTAACCGCACGACCGCTGCATCTCTGTCACTTCAATATGCAAGTAGCGAGCGAGCAAGCGATAGAGATATCACCCAGTGACATCTGGTACAAATAAGTTAAACTAACATTTCCATAGAAAAATACGTACTTCGAGCTGAAAGGCCCCTGAATGCGCTGGAACAGCGTCGGAAGACGTCGCGTCTTTTTTTTATAAAAATGGGATTGCTCTTGGCCAGCATCTAGCCAGAGGGCAAAGATGAGGCCGACGATGAAGCTATAAGCTTCTAAAGTGGTGGGAGTGCGAGACCACGCCGGTGTTTATTTTCATCTACACGTGGACACTTGAGTATAACTATTAGGCATTTTATGCTTTCGTAACCATCTTTAGCTGAAAGCTCTACAAAATTATTTGTTATACGAAATATTTTAGGACAATTAAAAACAAAAGTAACAGTGCTTTAATTGCATAAACAAAATCGGATGATTACCTTTTATTGACTTTAAATGAAAGGAATTTGGCACTGCAACGATTCGCTCGATTGCTAAAACAAATCGCAAATCGTCTAATTGCGGACATAATTGGTTTTAGTTTACGTAAAACACATTGCTATCTGCTTTCCAGTAACTGTTTTGCATTCCAAATTGCACATTGCAGTTAAATTGGGATCATGTGCCTATATAGCTATTACATATACTTCGTTTCTTATCAAATCAGGATTTTAATATTAAAAATTGACTATATTTCGTCTTTTATCTAAAATATACACATTTAAGAAATGGCTGAAATATCAAAGTTTAGTTATAGTAGACTGTCGCCAAAATGTTGTCCTGCTCGTTTACTAGGGCTAGCTTAATATGATGCCCTCCTACTAAAATACCCTTTCTCTCCTCCCCCCTAATTATTAGCTATCTTTTTTTTAATGTAGAACGAGCATAGGTCTTTCCAAACTCGAGCAGTGGATGATCAGCATACAACCAGATCAATAATAATTATTTTGTTTATAAACGGAGGTTTTCCGTATTTTCTCCATTTCACCGAATGAAAGCTAGATGAAAATGTCTAGTGTGTCAATGTTGCCTCATTAAAAATCGATTAACCTGTTATGCTGGCTGTCGTTGCAGGGTTTGATTTGTGTCGCGTCATAAACGCTATGCTGGCAACACATTAATGTGCTAATGAACGAAACTGTATTTGTAAACCGAACTACCGGTTGGTTTGACGAGAAAAGTATACGCAGATCAATGATTCTTCTTTTAAATTTTCATGGTATCAGTTTTATGACCAATTAATATTGTCTAAAAGCAGTTTCTTTTTACATTCCTATTTAAATAATCGTATGTCATTACATTCCTTTATTCGAGTGACTCAGATTTTGTTTAACACTGCACTATCCGTAAAACAAGAAATATTAATAGTGGTGTGTTATGTTATAGATCTGCCATTTTCGTAAAATGTTGTGTTATGGCTTAAGATTCTAGCGCCAAAATCCATGCTCTAATGAACTCTTCTGTATCTAATTATTTCGTAACCGACGCTAAAAACGCACAATTAATACCAGCCTACGTGATCGGTACCTATACCTACACTTTGTATTGAGAATAGTGTGTATACCGGTCCGGACCTTTTGCAAACATCGAGAGGCCGCCCGGAGAACTATGACTAAAAAATTTCTACATCAAACCAAAGTCAAATTAAAAAAACTTTTACATGCAGACATTGTGTCTGAATTTGTTTGATTTGTCTGTTGTTGTGTCAATTTGTTTGATGGAATTAGCAACGAAAAGTCTAAAAGGATACACTTCCGACTGCTGAAAAAACAGTCTAGTTTAATATTTCTAGAAACCATAACGAGCCATGAAATATGGTATTTCACAACACAAAAAAAAATTTTTTTCTTTATGTTCAGTACCAATAGACAAATCAAACGAAAATACTTGAAAAAACGCAGGAGGTAATTTAACCATGGAAAATTGTAACGTTATTAGGTATATTTCCCTACGAATATCATGCCAATCGATAGAGCACCTAACTAGTATAAGAAAATCGATTGGATATACGTATAGCAATAAAAATAACGTAACAAACTGGAGAATCGAATTTTATAGAATGTTGTTTGTTAACTGTTAGGTGTTTTGAGTAAATACTAGACGGTTGCGAGTTCTTTAGGTGGAAGTTTCAAAACACTTTCTAATGGTTGATGTCGTTTATCGACCACACCCTGGAACAGAGCCTTGTTGGGACAACGACTATACATAGTACCGGACAACGAACCAAGTCAGTTCTACGGGTGTACTAATGTTCAGTCCAGTAAATTTTACTGGTACTAATGTTTAGTCACATTGCACGTTAAATATAAATTGTTTGTAACTATTTTTTTTCTACTTTCCTGAGGTTTGAATTTATAGCATAAATAAAAATAAATAAATAAAATATTTCTAAATCCATTTCGAAGTATGGGGTTATTAAACAATTTTAGCCATTTATCCCGACAAAATAATCAATTTTTAAAGATATTTTCACAAAAATGTGCATGTCATTAGTTTGACCTTGCTCTCTGCCTGAATTAATAATACTTTGACATCTTTTCATTAAAAAACGAATAATTAAACTGCGCTATAAAATTCCAAAATAATGAAAGTAATTTCTTGAAATTGTCTATAGTTTCTGACAATCATTGTGTGTATTGCCTAAGCGTATGTTTTTTTTCTTATGTAATATCTAAATGTGAGTTCCTGTAATTGGCTCTGTATGACTATTTTAGCTGCAATATGTGTAATTATAACTGTTGGTTCTCCTTATATAAATAAATAACATAAAAATTATAGGTAAAAAAATGAACAATGCTAATTATGGTAATTATGTTTTGGTCTCTTTCGGTGCTAACCGTTCTTGTTTTTCCATCAACTCTTTTTTCGACACTCCTCTTAGTCCTCTTTGTTCGTATCTCAGTTTAAGCTTTTCTAACATGCGACTTCAATAATTTAAACATGTTCTGAATATCGGCGGAAGCACATTCACTTTCATTGCGAAATGGTTGTTGTGATTGATAACCCGCGCGTGCTCAAGCGCAGATACCACCATCTGAGATTTATCATGGCGGCCAATCAAGTTTTAGTATTCATTAAGTGATTCTTGACGGCTTTATCTAGATGTATACTGGATGGAGAAAGTACCGAAACTAGTCATGAAAACGATTCCCAGGATTGTCATGTGAATGCATGTGAGTGGAGTGACTGACATACAACCTAGCCCCTATTTCACAAGAAGAGCACAACCATAATAACGCCACTACTTGTTCTGCAGGTATGTGGTGTTGTGTTCCTGGTGGTGAGTAAGGTCGCCAAAGCTCCCGAGGATCCGCTGTGTTGAGTGTGAGGGGTCGGCATTTCTCTAGTCTGTCATTTTTGAAACGAATTCTCACGACGGCGCGCTATCTTGTAAATCTTGTTGCTCAGTCGCAAGCGTTCAAAGGGGCCCTTTACACGGTTAATATTATCACAATACTGGGATGTCAATATTATCGCGGTATTCAAAATTGCTTGGATTTTGCTCCAATATTCATCAATATCCACGTGATACGTACCGTCATATATGAGTGTAGGTATCGCATAGTTACTCGTAATAACCGTGTAAACAGCCCTATAGGCAATGCTGTTTACGATCAGGTAGGCCTGAACCGTGAATTCTCATACAACAAGATCACGTTTGAGGTCAAGGTGCGAAAGGGAGTGGGGGGGGGGGTTTCCTATCTATGTCAGTTATAAACTTGACCATGCTAGATGGGCTGACTGAATTATATATAATAGGCACAGCCAGCCCATCTAGCATTATATGCTACAGCATAAATGTCTTCTCAATGTTTTTATGCATTTCAACATCATCATAACGTTGCGGTCAACTCTAAACGTGACTTTCATAACGCCCATTAAACATGCGTCATCACTGTCAAGGTATTTTCAAATTAAACGTAACGCAATCGTATACATTTACGTCACAAACGGATCTTTGGAACACTGTGACGTCACATTGACCCACGTTTCAGCTATGACTCAGGTAACACGCTTATAGGTTATTTCGAGGGAAAGCTGTCAATGCAAATAGTATCTTATTAACAAGGTGTTGCGATTTAAAAGGCCTTGCGTGGTTTCGGTCCATTCATCCGAAACTTGATGAAATGAATGAATCATTGTTGTGTACAAACTTGAATTGAGGCTGTCTGCTGTTAACGCCTTTCCTAACGTTACAATGCGGTATTTGACAACAGCAAAAATAATTCAATCAATTCATTACATTATAAACAAACTAAACTTATAAAAATAACCAGAAATCATCAATCCCCAACTCACTTTAACTACTTTAAAGATTTTTAAAAACATGTAAGAACGCTGTTAGACTATAATAAGTCATAGTTTACATAGAAACTGTATTTCCTTAGAAGCTTCATATTTAAAGATCATTTTTGACGTTTACCTGACACTTTCATTGCCGGCTAGTGCTACGCGCTACGCTCTCAGGCCATAGTCTGTATTCCTCGTATGTAGCCCGTAGCAGCTACGTACAGAGTACCCGACAATCGGGTTCTCAGCGCTGAATGTGCTAAAAAGCCGCTGACTTGACTATCAGTCAAATACATGACTGAAACGCGCGTATAAAATGGAATTATTTATTTTTGTCTCGTTTTAACTATGCCTGCGTATCTGTCGATTATTATGATAAATTGCGACGTTTGTGAAGGCCTTTACGGCGGAGATAGGGGTCGGATGGCGTTGCATTCGAAGCTTGTTATTAAAACATACTGTATAAGGCTAGAATGAATCAAACTGTTATCTGTTTTAATCCAGATGTAATCGACAATTTCCTGTGTAGGTATTCTAAACGGAAGTTTCATTTTCGTAACCGACTGACATAACTATGCAAGACCTGAAGCAATTTTGAAAGAAAGAAAGTTATTAATTTCACTATAGTGCCATTAAGCGTATGATATAAAAAGTGTCTTTTCTCAAACATGCAATGAAATATTGATGTTATGTTCCTTATAATAGGCTGCGAAGTATGACGTTTCAGGTGCGGCTAGGACAAGAGGTAGTTAATGGAATTTCATACAAATCTTGCAGGCCTAGGCCGGCAAAGTCCTCTTTTTTAATTTCCATTTCACATGAATTGTGGCACAGGCACCATGACATTCTGCCACTAAAAAATAAAACATTGATTTTTTTGTTGTTTATTTCATTGCATGTTTGAGAAAAGCACTATACATACCTCGGCGGGAAATATGGGGTTGCCAGCCTTAGACCTATCTGGCCTCGCTTCGCTCGGCCGTATAGATGTCATCGGCCGGCAACCCCTTTCGTCCCGGCCTCTGTAGTAATGTACTATTATCATTTTCTGAAACACTCTTTTGACGTGCAATGTTTTTTTTGTTTTTTTTTTCAACTCGGTGTTTTGGTGGGGTACGCTTGGGTACCACAGGCCCGGATGTCGAAAATGTGGCCTAACAAGAGGCTGAACAAGTGAACACCTTTGTACCTTGTCGCTTTAACGCCTTTTTTAAACTGTGATACTAAATGTCTAACGGGAGAAAGCGACAAAGTCCCAAAGTGTCCAGCTACTTAGGAGGCTGACGTACATGCAAATCACAGGCCTACTATCATGAAATCAAAATGACATACTTACATGGAACCAAATAGCGCGCTATTTGGTTTCATGTCAGTACCTATGTCATTTTGATTTTGGTCGGCCAGTATCCTAGAAATGTCCGCTTCTGCCAATTAAGGCCCAAGATCCCTGATCCGGTCTCATCATCATTCCCTTGCCCTTATCACTTATCTTCGCGATGTTGCGCCGACCCCAGCAACTAGTTGAATAGATATACCATTTAGACCCTTTAAATAGTTTGGAAACGGCACAACATCACGAGTTGTTCTTTCGAAATACTTTTCTGTTTTCTCTCACCCGTCATCTCGTCACTTACTCCCTTCCTCTTTATAATTTAATTATTCTAATTAAAGTATTGTAAAATTTTCAGACATACTAACCTATATTGTACTTGAATAAATGACTTGAAGTTGAGCTATATCTCTTCATCTACCGTCTCTCAGACTCACTCCCACAACTGCCTCTGGACTCCATTGCAAAATGTAATGTTATGATTATGGACTTTAATTTTAAATATACAAAGGGCTGTTGTCAGACATGAACCAAGCTGTGTTCAATTTGCGTTAAGCGAAATTAAACTGGACTGAAGTCATTGACTGCTTTACGAGAATCGTAAACATAACCGGGAATTGCGGCCTGTGGCTTTGGTGAAACTTAAAGGGCACTTACAGAGACGTTTATGTCATTTATTAAAATTGTGGTAATTAGATGTTTGCGTAAAATATAAATGAAGACATTATTCATTCAAAAACAAAAAATACTGAGCTCAATTTCGGACGTTACTCACGTATGCGTATGATACTGATTTATTTCTAGCTCTGGAATATTTTTCAAAACTCGCAATATAAATACGGAATATTGCGTGGAATAGCACATCTTCAATCGAGAGGTAATGTCTAAAACTTCTCATCCGATTAACAATTCTCTTTTACGTACATATAATAGAATGGACAGACCTACCTACGTTATAAATTAAACGCATTTTTTTTTTCAAACTTTTATTCGTGATAACACAAAAAAATGAAATTTATTTAAAGACAAAAGAAAAAACGGTGTAGGTGTCACGAAATGGACCCTGGTATTTTTCATCCATTTGACATTACAAACAAATATTTAACTACATTTAAAATATACAAGACCCAGAAACAAAATTAAATATTCATGGGCATCACATAAATATCTTTCCTGACCGGGAGTCAAACCCAGACCTTCAGCTTCGTAGTAAAAACCACAACTCGTATCGTACCACTACCACCACTCTGTCAACGAAAACGCCTGGCCCCTAATCCTCTAGCTATTTTAGTTGTACACGCAGGTGCTTTGCGTTTGCGCTCCACTTAACACCAGCTTTAAGGCTTCTGCGGCACTAGACTAGAATTACCTGCTTGTACTCGTATTTATTTCTTCCTAGTTGATAGCTAGCCAGTCTTAAGTTATCTTTAGGCGAATTAGAAAATTTGTGAATTCTTCTGAATGTCCATATTTTTACAGTTATGTTGTAACTGGCTCAACAATATTTTTCAACAGAACAAAATTGTAACACTTGCAGGTAGTATATGGCAAATGATTTAAGGGACCCTGTAAGAATTCAATTAAATCCTATCAATTTTCAGTTCATATATATAGCCAATTAGCCATGTAACGACCTGTTTAGCCTAGTTGGTAGTGACTCTGCCTCCGAAGCTAGAGGTCCCGGGTTCGAATCCCGGCCAGGGCATTTATTTGTGCATTTATCACGGATATTTGTTCTTGGGTCTTGGATGTTTTCTATGTATTTAAGTATGTATTTATCTATATAAGTATGTATATCGTCGTCTAGTACCCATAGTACAAGCTTTGCTTAGTTTGGGACTAGGTCGATTTGTGTAAGATTGTCCCCGAATATTTATTTATTTATTTATTTATTTATTTATCAGTTCAGCACCATTTTAGCTTGTATGGGTTTCTTTGAATACATTTTATTTTATGGATGCAAATATAAAACTAAACCTGAATACCTATTCATTTGCAAAAAATAAACACTATTCTAAGTAATACCACGTAATACCATAATACTTATCACGCATCCGCGCCTGCGCTGCAGCGTTATCGCAGCCACTGACCGCGCATTCGCGGCGCCGTGACCAACTCATTCGCAAAAAACGAAGCCAAGCGAATACCAACCCTAACAACTTGACGCAAGGTCTATAAGAAATACGGTACTTGTTAATTTTAGCATCATATTTATGTTGAAACTATCGGGCCAAGTATGGCGTCTGTTCTCCCACATGTTCTTTTGTTAGAAATTGTTATAACACGGCAAAGTATTGGAATGGTAAATATGTGCCATTTGGGTACTAGGGTGTAGGTACCAAGTCCCCAGATGGCATTTATAAGTGTCTTATTTTGTAACATATGGCTACAGCACTTACAGTCGCAAAATATTAGGTATATCAAACGTTTAAATCTGATACTCTTTTATAAAGTAACTGATCAAAATTTATATTTGTACTCTTACCAAAGAAGATACATATATATAGGTACTAACGTAACGTACTATAATAGTCATTGACCAGATTTAAGACTGCGCAGTACGTTCGGTTCTCCATACAAACGTATTTACGCTCTCATTTCAAAACGCCATGCTAGAATAACGTGAAACTTTGTATACACAATGGGATTCGACATATCTAGGTCGAAAATTAGTTTCTGTTGCTTGAAATTATAACAGAGATAAAATATAGCGATTATTAAGGTTTTCATACAAGCCGTAAAAATCTCAAAAACCGCTGTATTTTTTTTCTTTTACAATTTCTAGCAACAGAAACTACGTTTTAAAATGAGAGCGTAAATACGTTTGTATGGAGAACCGAGCGTACTGCGCCCTCTTAAGGAGCTTATGCGTTTTAAGTACGTTAAGTTTATTAACGAAATGTGGCTTAATAAGAGCATTAATTAATAAAGCACATAAATGGCAGAGACAGGTACTTGAATGTAATTAAAAAAATATTTAATTACCCACCCAATTGAACACCTAACGTGTCTAAATAAAATGAATAATGTTAATTTTTAAGTATGATTGTAGTTTCTATAAATCTGAAACTATCATAAACCTTTAAGTCCTAGAACCAACTGTCTAATTTTAACATCTTACGCAGGTACAATATGATTGTTTTTATTACGTCGTTAATTACATGTGTTCGCGAGGCGTTTACCTAACTAAACGTTATGTATTGTCACAAGCATTCCTGCTGATAATAACCAACACACTGTACATATACGTTACGCAAATGTACGGAAGTAAACGCTAACAACAATGATTTTCACATAAACATTTAAATTAGCTACTCGGTTACAGTGTATTATTATAAAACGGAGTTTACGCAAGGCGAAAACGAAGAAACTACAAGAGAGTAAAGTAAATTTTAAATTGCCTATTCATTTGATATTACACCGCGGAAATGTACCGACAATTATTAACGTAATAGATTTGTTTTGCATTACAACCGCCATATTGGATTTGTAACAATCGATGTCACAGACAATGGCTGTTGGCGCGCTTCCTTTGCCTGCAAAACATTGTTCCACAGATTATACACGTTACACGTATACGTGGTTCCCCAAGCTTCTTTGCTCCGTTTCGTTCACTTCCTCATTAGAATCTTCCTCGTCTTTGTCGAATTAACGATTTTAGCATCAATAGCAGGTCTAAAAATGGGATTTAACGACAAAAACGGCATTGCAAAGTGGTTTTGCGTTACCTGTTTAATTTAATGAGCTAACTGTATAATTATAAATTACTTACCTAACTACCTTAGTTCAATGTGTCAGTAACTTAATGAATTAATTGTATTTTTTTTTTGTTTCAGAATCTGCTGTTAATGTGCAGGACATGTTACACTTCAGGTGAGCCCAAAAACTATATAATCCATGGAAAGAGAATCCATTCGACTGTCAATATCACACAACATCAAACAAAATAGGTATTAAACAAACATAACTGACCATAATAATACTGAACATGAAACTACTGATACAAACTTTTTAATAAGACAATCTTAGATTTATCTCTAGTTCACCTAAACAATAAAATTCAGTTTTGGAGGCGTCTCTTAAATGTGTGAAACCAGTTAAGCCAGTTTTTTGCCGTCGCATTCAACGCCGAATATGGCAAATGTTATCGCCTAATTTGTAGCCTCTTAAGGCTTTTAGGTGATCTATATATGGAATTATGGACTTTAAAACATATAATTGACTTAGTTCGTCCTTCAACTTGATTCTGCAAACAATTATTCTCGTTCTTATAAAGTTTTTAAAGTAAGTGATGATGATTCGATTACAAATCTGATTATACAACAAGATAGAACTTATTCAAATACATTTTTTGTGCGTTCCAAGCAGATGTTTCGAAGTCAGTTTTAGCTTTCCGCCGGGGATTTTTTGCAGTATAAATTTAGTACTGTTTTAACTTGAAGCTCAACAATGATTTCATTCCAAAGGCATGACATGTACGTCCTCTCAAATCGGAGATAATTGTGGAAAGCATTATATCATCAAGTTGACAAAAGCGGTCATGATGACCCTTAAAGGTGGTCGTGGAATGACCACCCGATGCGAAATGCCACCGGCAGTAATTAGGTGTCGTCACTGCGTTGAAATCACTGTTAATTACCTGCTTACCTGTCCAATTACGATGTTTTGGGGGAAATTTAATGTTATATACTGCGAATAAGCACTTTTTCAACCCGACATCACTAATAATACACGGACGGTGCCTTTACGCGATTGTTGCGTAAACTGATTGATATTTTTATCAGTTTTTTAATTTAGCTGTTTGTACAGTGATACCTGGGGAAAGTGAGGAATTTCTCTTTTGTTCAATGGATTCTCCATTAGACCGTACATTTGATCACGATGGTCATAATGTAGTTGGTCATTATCTTTGAAGACAAATGCCGCAAGAGTAACCTACATTTCTGCGGGTAATATTGCGACGACCGCAGTGTTTTTCTATCTTCGAGATTGATCACAAAGCATTCCGATGCAATAACATACTCTAAGGCACCTACATATCTGCATCATTAACTTAATAACGGTATAAAGTACGGTGTTACTAAAATTATTTATTTCTCCACTCTTGCTTGAGCTGGATTACAATCAGAAATAAATCTTTATTTCTGTTTTCTTAAAGATCGTATAATGATCAAAAATGCAATTTATTCCATGTCCTAATCATATCGCCGTTATATTAAACGCCGAAATACAAATATTTACAACACTTTCCCTGAAAACACGTAACATGTCATTTCAAAGGCTCGATGTAAGAGACTTGGCCGTAAACTTGTCTTTACGGGCAATTTATTGGCCAGCTTTCCCGCTGCACTTGCCAAAGGTCATCGTGGATTGATTGAACGTTCAATTTTAAAGGTAACACTTTCATTCCCACGTGTATACGGGGCTTAACGATTAACAATATATTCCGATTCGGGTCACCACTCGTCCCTAGTATAACATGACCTCTAGATTGGTAACCCTACCATAAGCAGCATATTTTTACTGACGTTGTCATTTGATCAAGTTTGTAAAGGTAATGGGACGCTGAGCGGAGCGCCATACATTTTATTCGTTAGGTAGTTTGTTCGTTAAAGCTACATAGTTATTAGTACAGCTAAGTATATTACAAAAAATAATACTATATACAGGATGTGGCCTGTAATAGGAGCAATAAATTTAAAGGACGCTTCCTTAGAGCATCTGCAGTAACCTCTTATGTCCAAATTTTTTTATCTTTTTTCAATTGGGAGAAATTTTGATCTAAAGTTATGACCTCCATCCAAGTAATGGATCTTGGCACCCCGAGATTATAGCGCGGCAGTCAATGCTTATTTTCAGGTTGCTTCAAGTTATGACTCATTATCGTTGTCGCATTTTTGGTTTAAGAGGATATTTTTGGGTTTTTTTTATTTTTTTTTATAATTTTTTAGTGTTTTTTGAATAAATAGTTATTAATATCACTCCCGTAGAGTAAAAGAGTACATATAAGCTACTTTTGTGAAAAAAAAAAACAAAAAAAAGTTTTTTTTTTAAATTAAAACCATTTGGAAATAATTGCTGGAGAGCTCAATAGTGTACCGTTTAATTTTTTGCTCCTATTACAGGCCACACCCTGTATATACATATATACATGCTGCGCCGACCCCAAATAAATGGGAAAAGGGCAAGAGAATGATGATGATGATGATGATTGGCAAATACAATGTGTTACTTACAAAATTCAAGGCAGATGTTGCCCGCGAGGCGCTCTGCGTCATACGGACCTGCTCCGCTCTCCCGACCGCTACCCTTTGACGAGTTCACGACGAGTTTGACGTCCCTCCCCTAGGTATTGTGCAAAGTCGCAGGTCATACTTAGTTTACACTGGTCCACTAGGAGAGTTTTCGGCAAGTGTTGTGATGTGACCAGTCCGTGTAAGCATGTGTCCGTATCAGATTTCGAATGGGTGCTGTCAAAATTACACGGTTATCCAAAGGTGCTGAATCATTGAATGTGTATATGCTTGTAAATACATGTTGAAAGAGTACTGACGGTTGACCTTAACGCGGATTGTGAAATTTCTTAAGAAAAACGATCTACATGTGTCTTTCTCTGGTGTCTAACTTCAAATTTTAAAATTACCAAAAACTGACACGACGAACAAAATCTATAAAATTATCAAACCTACTCACAAAATTGCACGAGAATCGTTTTAGAAATGCGACCTGTAGAGGAAAACAACCGGAAATCCAGACATCTGGATATCCGGACACATGATAACATTTTTTTTTTCGAAGCTGTAATGGAGACCTTCGTTTCACTCGGTCGATAATATATGTAATGAAAATGAAAACATAACCTCCATTAACTATTGAATACAGGAAAATCGACTTTTATTTTTTTCATTTGTGTATACTACGTAAGTCATGTTCATCCTGGTACGGCCTGATACTGTGCCTGTGATCGGCGCGATTTCGATCATGACGTCACTGATTTTAACGAGAAGCGAAGATTCGAGTCTTGGTGAATTATACTTTTTGCAACTTCTAAGTAGTTGCGAAATTTGGTCTCTTGAGTCACTATAGTATTGAAAATTTAGAGAATTTTTGAATGCAGAATTAAAACTAGTCCGAATGGGGAATTATCTTCAACAATGTATTATTCAAGCCCCAAGGAAATTTGAATACCACAACATCTCCAGTTTTAACTTTTTGTCGTAAATGATATGTACTAGGTACAGTAGAGTGTACACGCGAAAAATAAACTGGCACTGGTTTCGATTTCGCTTAATCACGCTGCAAAACCTCACACCTGAACCGAAAGGCGTTGATATAATATTTGTCTAGTAACAAATGGGCGAAAGCCTGTCTTCCTAGTCCTATAAATTACGAGCACAGCATCCATTTCCATTTATACCACGGCGGTGGCAAACAAGTGTACGGCCCGCCTGATGCATCCATTATCTCCGTCCAGATAATGCGACCGATATAGATTTTTTTTCACCAAACGGCTCGCATCTCGCATGGCATCGGATCGGAACGGATTTTACAATATTTATACGGTATTAAATCATGACATATTTTAGTTCCCTTGAAATCACTTAGCAAGTAAATTGTAAAAAAAAATTATTTAAATTAAACATTCATAATATATACATAGATCCACTACTCAAACATTTCACTGTTACACTTAACATTTATCACTCATTCATTCACTTCGGCTATTGTAAACTTACTGTAGTTAATTACTTCTTTAGTTGATACTGCATGTTAAAGTGTTAAAGATACTATTGTTTGCTGTGGTTACCTAAAATTAGGTAAGCATCAACCATGAATGTAAACTAGATTTAAGTGAAAGTAAGATGTATTTATTACCTGTTGGTGATCCTTAATTAATAAATAAAATAAAAATAAAGTATTAATCTCGAAACGCACAGAGCGGGCGTGGCGTGGTGCGGGGCGGGGGCGGTTTTTCATTTTTGATCTTTCCTAAACTGTCGACTGTCACACACGCCGCCTCCGCCCTACCGCGCGGTGGTTTGGTGATGCGACGTGCCCCGGACCGCGTTCGCTTTGCCACAAAACCGCCTCCGTCCCGCAACGACGCTGCGCCGCGCCCTGTGCGTCAAGCTTAACACGTCATATAAAACTAAATTACACACCAGGAAAGACCTAATTATTCAACACCGAAAATAGAAATATATGTGGTTTCAAAATCACAGGTATAGTGTATTTTCAGCACCCTAATTTAGAATTAGATCTCACAACAGAACAGATTCCGCCAAAAACATTTCATGTAACATTGCAGTAAATATGTATGGCTTCGCCGTTTCGCTACCGTCGTGGAGGTGATGCGAATATTTCGTTTTTGATCTGAAGTAGGTAACGAAACAGCCAATACATATTTACTGATATGTAGAATTTGTTGAAGTTAGGGTCGGTAGAGTTAGGCCGTGTAGATTCAGAAGCTTGGCTCTATGAGATCTGATATCTTTTTCACAGGGCAAACCTTATGTGGTCGTCTTGGCAACATTTTACATGAAATGTTTTTGGTGGGATTTCAGTTCTTTTTGTAAGGCGGAGGTTCTTGTAAGTACATATTAATAGGTTTTTTAGTTACTGTCTACAGTCCCGTGTAAACTTTCATGTCCTAATTCATAAAATTGGTGAAAGTGTCCACCCCTCCATTTTAGGGGAAGAGTTTGTATACTACATTGTGACACGCCGATTGAATACAGAACTTGAGCACACATTTTGCTGATTTCTGGTAGGAAGTACCCCCTGGAAATTTTTGATAATTATGCAAGTAGCAGGCCAATGTATCGTCTATTACTAGAAAAAAAATAGAGGTGTCACTACTTCACATCCACATAAAAAAATGTTTAATTTTTTTTTGGTCTTTATTTTCTTTTTTTTTATAAGACAACTAGTATTCGTTTTAAGGGTCTCGATGCATATCTAAATAAAAAACATTATTTCAAAATTTGAAAGAAATCGCTTTAATACATCCCGAAAAAAGATACATAAAGTTTTTTAACTTAAAAAAATCATAAGTCCAAAACCGTCACTAGCAGGATGTTGATACAAAAAAAAACCCCGAATCAAATTGATTTAAGGGCCGACTTACTATGGCCTTTCAGCTTTCTAGCACTTCAGGAAGTAGCCAAACATTTTGATGATCATCAGTGTGTCAGTGACGAAATCGGTGTATTTTAGATACCAATATAATCTTAAGTATTAGAGCTATTCAATTGAGACTTTGTATATTTAATTAGTCTATTATTGACATCATATTCTGAGAATATGAACTTCAAAAAAACGACGAAACACTTCGAGAAAAGGTAGGTAGTGCCCTTGCGCTTCGCTTGGCTCGTCTTGGCGGGGGCACTACCGTGCCCCCAGATTTGGATGCCGCAAATAAAGGGTCCACGCCCACCCAACGCCCTTCAGTTTATGTCAAAAAGATTTAAATCTTTATGGAAAGACGGATGAGTGTTTTTACTTTTAGCGACGGGCTTGTGATTTTTCTACCTTACCTTCTGATAGGCCATTTCAACCTTGTATGCCGTCGTTGTTTGAATCATTGCGCCGAGCTGGATTCGAACTAGCGCGAGAGACCTTCTGGCACACGCAGCCAGTCGCTCTTAACCGAGTGAACTATCGGAACGATGCTTGATTTAACGAATCTTCCAACCAGTTCCCTTTAATTACGCCTTAGGGAGGCGCGTAGTGATCACGACTCAGGCTTCTTAACCTGAAAATTATGTTGAGAAATCGTCAGTAACGATGCGCCAGCTTAAGGCGCTATTGCTTAATACAGAAACTGATTCTGTTGCGATTTTCCTTACTGAGTCTTAAAGCAATGCATATTTTCTAAAATGGCAATAGTTTTTGCTTTGTTTTCGCTCATTAAACAAACGATTATCGCGGTTTCGTAAATGGTTAACTTTTTACTAATCCTACTATCCTACTTCTTTTTACTCCTGTCCAGTTCAATTTTGATAATCATTATTAGCATGTTAAGATATATCAAAGAGCACCTCACTATGCTAGATCCTATCTGAACGTAATATTGAAGTATCCAATGATATCACGACATCCGATCTCAAAAAAGAATCTCGTCTGCAATTACACGTACTTACACATGTTATTTAACTCTTACTTCATCGGAATCGAAGTACCGCTTTCTCATCTCGTTTACATCTCGCAATCGATAGCGATTCGATTCGATATCTGATATGGAATCCGTACAGTAATCGATTACGATTACGCCTGCGACGCGGAAGGAAACCTTACCTTGTCCCTATAGTCCGTCCGGCTTCCTAAATAGTAATCTAATATTCACGTGCTAGAGTTACATACCAAAATGACTTGATTGAAAGTTATCTGTCCTGTACGGTAGTCATTTTTACACCTATAAGCGAACAATGTGCTCTCAAACATCTGAACACTAGGTTTTTTATCGAGGGCTGTTTTGAAACGAACACTTTAATTCCAATTCTTTATTGATTATCATTGCGACGCGTTCACACTCTTAAAACTATAAGGGAAGAGGAATGCGTAAACTTTTCGTACACGATTTCAACACTTCATAACCGAAGCCGAGGAATCACAGGTATACCTCCTAGTGGTCCCAATTACTCCCACCGTGGATCACAGAATCTCCTGTATTCCGGGCACTAAGGGTGCTGAACTCGTTTCTGTCTTGGGCACCCGAATGTTAGTTATTCGTAAGTCGATATAGGGGCATGTGTGCCGTGCTAGTCTTAAATATTGGGAGATGGACGAAAGTTAATTTTAACTAAGTAGTTATAAGCTATATTTCTATTTAGCTGTCCCTAAATGATGTTATTTTTACCTATCGTTTCATCCTCATGTTTTGTTACTTGGTTATGAATGCTGTATGGATTTTGTTTGGAATAAATACTTAAATAAATAACCTTGTGAAATTGGGGGCTGGGTTAAATGTTTAATTTGCAGTTGTTTTGTTTTGTTGCACGCTATAACTAATGTCTTATTATACGACGACAGTTGGAAACAAGCTTACAACCTGCCTGATAGAAAGCAAATATAGTAGCCAAAAGTATTCATGAACACTTACGACTCCAGATTCCAAAAGAAGCACAAACTAATTGGCGACCATTTATTGACCTTTTGATTGTTTTTTTTCTATCTACATGTTACCTTACTTCGCAGATATAAGGTGAAAATATAAATATACAACATATCTTGGACGTCAACTGTACTAACACAACTTCAACTTGACAACATTTAATGACTCTTGATTGACTTGACTGACTGATACTCTTCACCGGATTAATTACAATTGAAATTTCGACATGTATTAGAAACTAACGACAGCTCAGTCAACCTGACTATCTTTTAATCTAATGAATGATTCAGCTAATCGCATGACACCTGTCTCTCTCACATACTCATAATATGAAGCAGACAGCTGTCTTGATAGCGAGAACATCAAATTTGCATGAGGATGAAGATTGATGATGTGCTGTCGTGAAGTCGTAGCGTAAAATTGCATTCAGCCAGTGTTAAAATTAATTAATGGCAATTGTGAAAATTATAAAGGCCTATTTGACAATATATGTTTAAAAGAACCCAAAGGATGACGTTATTATAAGATGTAGCACCTGATAATATATTTTTTAATACAGTTGCTCAAAAAGTGCTACTTTAAGTAGCTGTTTAGCGTGCGGAAAGTTGGTTTTCGCGCACTAGTGCTTTTCACTTTTCCAATTTTTTTAAAATTTATGCTTGTTCCAATACATGACTCCTTATTGCTGGGTGTTAAATATTAGTTTCCTTTAAACGTCGTAATCAACATAAAAACCTACTGTTAATATCAGAATACGAAAAATATACACATTTCATATTTTATTACTTACCTCTTCATCATTATAACACGTTTATTTTTGAATATTGAATATTGAAAAACCGTTCTTAATAAGTTGTCTGAGTGGAACGGAATAGCTGCCGAAACGCCTGTCAAAGAAGAGGCGTTTTTACTTACTGCAAGCATGTTTTAAGTTTCTAAAGGCAACATTCGATATTGTTTTTATAAATATTACTTGTTGTTTTTCTTATTTTTTCGCAACTGTATTAAAAAACGTCGTTCAATACACGTGCGGAAATGTCATTCTTCACTCGTCCCGAGTCTTGCCACTCGCCTGCGGCTCGTGGCATCCCTCGGTACTCGTGAAGGTATGACATACTTTCCGCACTAGCATCGAAATGTACTATAATGATCCTCCTCATCGATTTCGATGACGGCGATCCTAACAAATTATGGATTTGTCCTATTGTGAGCTCTGATATGTCTGGCTAGGCCAAACTTGCTCTTGAGTCTTGAATACTCTATCGCATGAGTGACATTAGAGTTGACCAAAGAACACGTGTACAGATAGGAGGGTTTTAACCTCTCTTTTCTTAATTGGCGTTTTCGGTGTTAGGTTATTTTATTAGGCAATTGTATTCAAAATATTTGATACCGTGAAATATGGTAGAGCTCCAAGATGGCCTTTTTGCGACCACACCGAAATACAAGAGTTTAATACACAGATTAGACTTATTCATTCATTGGCTTAAAATCATGCTTAATTCACTGTTATCCAGCCTTCTTCTTATACTATAATAACAAAACATCGATACCAATCTATACTCCAGGGGTGTCACATGCGCGTTGCCGCCCCAAATCAATTAATCAACCTCAAATCACATAGCTCAAATCGTCAAAAACGTGTTGGAAAATTGGGCTCCAGTATTGAGAGTGAGCTGGTTGCTGAACTAAAAATCATATAACATAGTATTGCAATAAAACATCATGAACACAAAATTATACTTTACAACCTCGCTTGTTTAAATATTACTTCACCAGCGAAGAATGCGTATTGTGAACGGCCATCGATAATGGTTTTGTACAGCTGATTGCATGCTTGGGAATGAATGCCTAATAGTATTACGGTTTTCAGGTCAGTAAGTAGCGGGGTGGCCTTGGGAGATAAAGATAACGTTATTCAGCGCTGTAACAACCCTTATGAGACCGTGTCTCGTTAAGGATCTGATTGTTTGAATAAGATTTATTAAGATGTTTTTTTCATTTATAATGATCGTGACTCTAGGTTTTAACCCGACTTTAGTAAGATACTTGTGCAATCTAGCATGATACTTACAACAGTTGATATATAGGTACATAGTTGTACAGTTTATTGATGACGTATTTAAATACCGCGTCAGCGATAAGTAACACGTGCTAGTGCCAGGGGGTTTGATCTGTTTATTCAGAGAGAGACGTAATGTTTTGAATTTAATGAACGCTAGCATGGTTGCTGTTTTTCTGCACTTTACAGTAAACTTCTTGTAAAGTAATCCTTTCGAGGCAATTACGAGTCATTGCTTTATAATTTGTACCTATATTCTTATAATAAGAGTAAGCAGTGTGAACAATGAAGTTGTTTGTACGTTATAGTGACCCACATACGACCGCGCCTGCCGCCGCGAGGCACCGACGCTCAATCGCAATTGTTCTTTAGTTACTCCACCGTAATTATGCTTGTTAATAAACCATTTGGAAATTGCTTCTTCTACGGCAGAGACGAAAAAACTGTAAAAGACGTCTTTTATGCCATGAAAACGAATTGACGTGCATATAAAATTTATAATCACAGGATATAATTGAAATGGTATCTATTTAATAATGGAAGAGCTTAAATCTAAGTTACGAAGTTATTTATTGGTCTTATTCATAGTAACAATAAGATTTGAAAATCGCACGGCTCGCCGTCGCGTCGGCAGGGTATTCATCCTCACCCCTTAGTACCTAAATGGTCGCGTACGGTACGGTTTCCGAGGAACTTCCTCCTTCGGACGCTCCGCTTGTGAAATGAGCTCCCTGCCGAGGTTTTCCCGGGAAACTACAGTATGAGATTCTTCAAGAAGGAGTGTATACATTTTTAAAGGGTCGGCAACGCGCATGCGCGATGGTCCACGTTACTTAACTTCGGCCGCAATTGGATAGTCTTGAGAAACATGTTGAGGTCAATGGTGGGCGTCGGCGTTGGACGAAGTGTTGTACTAAACTAAGCCATTGATCATTTGGAGTAAAGTAACCTCCACAAGATAACTGAGAGCTAGAGTGTCCATTTACACAATATTATTCTATTCATCGCTAATGTAATGTCTTATGGTCTAAAACGGCGTAAACATTCACACGGATATAAGGCACAGTGCTCTAAAGGTAAACTATCTTCTTGTGCACGCATAGAACTTGCTTAATGTCTTAATACTAAGTCTTAACTTTGTCTTATAGTGGATAACGTAATCATTTCATTGCCTGTCTTGTTTTGATTAATTGCTTTTTGAAAATGTTTAACGTGGTTTGCAATAAATATTGTTTGCATTGTGCGAAAACCACTCCTAACCAAGCTTATCTCGCATTTGCTGTGGTTTTAATGACTACATGGGTTGTTTTCCTAAAATGCGTGGTATTTTTTACCTAAGTTCAATAATCTATCGGGTAAATCCCGTAATGGGTTTTCTCGTGTGTTTCGTTTCATCCGTATAGCCGAATTTTATGATTCAAATTCAATTTATTAAATTGCAAGCAGTTTTTGTGAGTTAGATATGAAGACGCTGCTAGGATTCCTATTTGGGCAACATTTTGCCTCCTCAGCACATGAGAACCCCCAAGGCTGTATAGAAAAGTTGGTAAATTGACCCTTTTCTAAATTTTCCGGACCATCGTGGTCATTCATTTGATTAATTACTCGCTTTAGCATTTTTCATTGTGTTCTATCAGATTGTTGACAAATTACAGTAGCATATGGCCTTCGGCTGGTTGAATGAACCATAAATAATCCGATTAACTTTCTTTCAATAGGAGATTAAGCAGGTAGCCCTTCGCATTCCACCGCCCACTGACGGGGCCATGTCAGTCGAGTCCAACGCCGGTAAACGGGTAAAAAGAAACGTCAGATCCGCTATGGACGCGAGAGTGCACGCACGCTTCGCGTTAACTTGCAGTTTAGTTTATATTTACATTATGTTTCACCACCCGCAGAGACAACGCTTATAATAACCTAATAATAACACTATTAATCATCAGTGGCACGATGTTCAGTGTGAAAGTGAAGTGTGTGTAGTGCAGTGATTTCGGATTTCCCGCCCGACTTGCAGGTATTTTATTTTATGCGTTTGTGATGTAAGCGTAATAACTCAAAATTAACTATTAAAATGTTATAAATATCCGAGAAAGTCCATTAACTTTTATTATATCATTGTAAGAGTGGAATACTGTTATTGATTCAATTTAATTGGAGTTCAATTTCGTGTGTGGCCGCGCGCGTAATAGGTTCTTATTGTGCATCAAAATTGATTGCTTTCCGATTCATCAGATGCAGATATTGAAATATTATTCTTACAATAAAAAGATACTTTCAACGTAGGAATTTACTGTTGGTATACACACGCTCAGCGGTTTCGCGAAGTTTTTATCTATTTATTTTCATTCTATACTGTTTATTACTAGGTATCAGTTCATCACAACAAACACAATGTTTCACTAGCGTCAATAGGATAACTCCATAAAACAAGCAAAAGGCGGTAAAGGTAAATAAGTTGACGTCGTTACTTGGGTTGGTGTTGGGTTAGTTTGTTTCCCGTATGACAAAATAAATGGATGACACGAATTGTATCGTTTATATTATACACTTTAGATAGATGTAGGTGCCCTATTTTTATTTTGGTACTAGGTACATAGTTATACGTCTACGTGTGCATAGCTAATCGATTATTAAGCCTAACGATGTATTGAATCAACTGACCTTTAAGCAATGCAGTAATAAACCACGGTCAGCAGAAACATACAAAAAATCAGGTACTGTATAAGGATTTTATGAAATCTACGTATAGGTATGGGAGTTCCGGTAAAAAAAATCAAACTTCTTCTTCTTTGTCCTTGCTTCGCTCGTTACGCAGGGTCGACTTTCTTGATCTCACTTCATCGGGTCGGCCGGATTTCTTGATCCCACTTATTGTTCAATATTTATCAAGGTCTGATTCTAAATTGAAATATGCTTAGTGCACTCCTACGTGTTCCTAAGTCTGAGCAGGTGGTGTGCTACATTGATGTAAGATAATATTTTTATCTGTTCCCAAACAGGCCCAACGACGCATATCATTTGATATTTAACACTAGCTTGGGATTAGAAGCCAAAACAACCGGGAAAACTTTAGGAGGATGATGATCCAAAGCCATAAATATTATACACTTTCATTTTTTCAAAGTACCTATCTACAATAGAAATCTATACTACCTAGACTTAATATTGTATTGCTTCCAAATACCATTTTAGGTACGTGAGAATCATTTTTGATTTCACAGACGAGCCACAAATGTATTCATCTAACTGCATCGGTCGATTATACACACGCAACTATTAGTTTTAAATTACCTCGTTTTTGTAATGAACTTATCAGTCAATTATTATATTTACTTGTGGTCGGCCCCGTCTACCGTTTACAAAAAACCCGGTATTTCCCCGGTTTAAAATACAGCTCATGACCATTGAGAAAAACTGAACTTTCTGGTTAAAGAATTTTTGAAATCGGATGTACACATTCTGGCGGTAAACTTATAAACTGAAAAGTCTTCTTTGTAATAATACATAGTACGAGTGTCGTCTACCCTTATAGCTTTTTCCCAGTTATATCCTAAGGGAATCCAGGGTCAGCTTGGGGTACCAAAGGTAATAGATATGAAACCAGCCTTTTCTGTTTCATTATTTATGAACCAGAAGCGCCTGCTAATGTCGATAGAGGTAAAGAAACACTAAATCAGAATTTTGAAGCACTGTTTTCCTACCAATAATTTCATTTGTCTGATCAGTCTGATAGATAATAATCTGCACTTGCAGAAAAATTCAAGACTTGTTTATGGATGACCATATACTAACTGTTGAACCAGATATAGGGGAATTAGGGGATACTGAAAAAGCAATATGTCTGCCCGTTTCTGACGCACGGCTGGCTAAACCGGCGTTAAAGAATGGATTAAGTTAAATAAAACTCGCACAAAGCTGTAAGTAACACATGTGCAACGCGTTATTAAGGTCAGCTATATCCGCGCCACTGGCTGCAATTACGAGCTGTTAATAATATGAAGTAATCCAGCAGATGCAATGCCTAGCGCCGTGACGTAGACAGGGTGGTTGGACTTTGTTTCTTTGCAGTTTTATTGCTTAGATTTTAATTAACTACGCCGTAGAAGTGTCTGAGTGGCAATACTGGCGTTAACTATTTGTTAAAAATGGAATTGATTTGTTCGTAGTATTAGGTACGTAATGTAATGTGCTTCAACTTTGTTGCTCAGTGTCTTTTTGCTGTTTTATAATTTGAATCATGTTTGTTGTTCATCTGCGACTCTACGTGTATTATGGGGTATATTACTATTATATTACTCCAAACTCCAAATACTTTAACTCGTTTAAAACTGCCCGTACGTGCTAAAATCGTTCGTATAGTTATGAAATGAAATGTATTTAATGCAAGAACATAGTCTATATATAAATTTAAAGGTTTAAAATATGGTTGTCCTTATGTTACCATTTAGGCATTCAAAAATATAATAAAACATTAAATTACAAAATGATCAAATAACAATTATAAAATTACGGAATGTCAAATTAGGAATAATGATTACATCTTATTTAATTACAAATTATTTCGTTACTTATTATTGGGGTCTGGATTATTTAATTACGGCTAATGAAATTACAATTACAGGATGCTTACATAAAACAATTGTTTTCCTAATTGGCAATTTATGTTTAAATTTGTTTTTTAAGTTTTAATTTTTGTAATGTGATGTCTATTGTACTCAATATAAATTATAGCTATAAGAACCTACCTATATACATTATTTTTGCGGTTCCATTCATATTTTTAAGAATATTTCCGTGTTTTACGCGTATCATTTAAATTTTCTGCATAGTCACGCATAATTACAATATTGCATTCATACCTGAGACGATCATCCTAATCAATTACGCTTCGGTAAATATTCATTACCACGCGCCACACTGGAGAAATCTTATGCTTCAACAAACATATTTTCGTGTGATTTTAAGAAATCGTTAAACAAGGCATTGCCACAGGATCTGTCCTATTGTCTAGAATACAATACCCATTATGTGCTGACAGTTCGTCCGGTCGTTTTGTATGCTGGCCTTGGAGTTCCCTTCCTTTTCGGAACTCATTAGAAGGATTAACTGGGATTTTATACCTGCTTTTTCATTTATCTTTATATTATATCACTTTCGCTTAACTAATGGCACTGGGGGTTTTGATGTTTCTGCATACAAAATTCGATCTATTTATTTTTTATATCTATTAATCTATCATTAGTGATTTATGATACAATACAACTCAGGATTTTACCCGAATTCCATCCTTTGTTTTATTAGGCCTCATAATAATTCCAACTGATCTGGGCTTTCCAATATGTATAGGTACGTAAATATGAACTAATGTTATGTTTACAAATGTCAACGTTCACGTTTACCCATCATCGTCTTCTTTGCTAATATTTTCAAACATTTCCTCATTGCAACTTCATGTATATAAAACAAAGCGGCCATTGTGTGAATTATAGACGCATTATAACCTGACATGACGCAAAACTTACCATGCCGTACCGATAGTATTTATTTATCCGCGACTTATCAGAAAGAGTAACATTCCCACTGGTAATTTTCAGCTAACTTTACAGCAAACATACGTTCAGCCTTTTTGATATATTTTGTTTCAATTAATATACAAAAATAATAATACTAATAAGAGTTTTGCATTAAGGAGCCTCGATGTAGCGTAATAAGTTTTTTTCTCTTTTCCTCAAACACATCCATTTCACGTAAGTGAAAAAAGTAGAAATACTCGTTGATTGTCATATAGGAAATGTGCAGTAGCTTATTCCTAGTTATACCTATAGATTACTACTTAGTGTAGTTAACACCTGGCGCGACCGGTAAGGTCTCCTTAATTGTAAGACAATGGAGACAATAAGACAGAACGTCACAAAAGGATCCCAACGCCCCGAGGCGCGCATTGACTTTTGCGAAGGTGACAACTTGGGGTATCATTGCCAATTCACCACTTCTATGGTAATCGGATTGGTAGTTTCACACTTCCTCTCTGTGTATTCAAACATTAACTTTTACCCGCGTGTTCCCTTGTGGTTAAATCATCTTCGAGCAACAAAGTTCGGAAGCCTTTGCTTCTCGAAGCTTAAGCCACGGAAACCTTAAACTTTTTTGATATACGTAATATTCTTAATTATAGAGGTATACTTGCAGGTTTGTCGGGTAGAGTGGAATAGAAAATGCTCTTCAAATATTTTTTAGGATCAACAAGGATACTTCTTTGTGACTGTGGGCACAATGAAGAATGATCAAATAAACTACAATGGTAATACATTATAATCTTGTATTGTCAGGTATACCCATAGGAAAGTTACACGTTTTGTAAGCTCGATAATTTCCGGTTTCCCTTTGACCTTAACGACGTGGTTAAACCATTTAGAGATAGGCACATAATCCTGATACTTTCATTTAAAATAAATTATCTTATCTCTTTTCAAATACTCAATACCATTATCAGTACTCAGAAATTAGTCCCATTAGTTATGTCGTAATGATATAGACAGATAATGTTTTGAAACAATGGGTGCTCTACTGTTCTCGGTGACAGGGTATTGTGTTGACTAGCTATTGAAGGATTAATGTAGTGTAGTTAATAGATTTATGTGCATGATTTAATCATTACTTATTTAAGCCTTTACGTCATTTGTTTAATTGGTGTCAAATCGTGACGTCGCGGCCCTTGGGTATTACAATTTACAAGGAGTGATGGATGACGTGACTCTGACATTGAGTTTTCTTTAATAATATCCTCATAGCACGGCCATACGTATTATGCTTGGAATATCGTACGGTCTCATACACAGTTAAAAAAACAAAAGTCGTCCATAGATAGATACCTACTGTAGCGGCTCTGTGTGAGCTGTACGTATAGACCTCACGTTTTGTTTCCCATTTCAAAATTTCCAAAAACTGACTCGATATAAAAAACCTGCTATCAAAGTTCCACGGTAATCGGTTAAGAAATGCGACCTGTAGAGAACAGCCAAAAATCTAGAAATCCGCCGCCCGGACATACAAAAGCATTTTTTCCGAAGCTGAAAGGGAGACCTTCTTTACAGTCTGTCAATAAAACGAGACGCCGTTTATGCGGGATATCGGTAAAATCAAGAATTGAACTTTATAGCCCTTAACTTTAATTATTTCCACAGGAAAGACAAAAACCTAGTCTAATGACCCAACGACCGTCATAGGAATATTATGCATTTTTGCTTAGGATAGTTGTGTGGCTGATCGAAAGCAAGAAGTCTGTAAAAGGATAAGCAACTCAAATGGCATTCCTCATCAAGGCTGGCGCGATGCATACTGGACAAAAACAGATTTTTATGTGGTCGTTTTGTCATTCCAATTTTAATACAGCTGCGTTTACTTAATTGGCTGTATTATAACAAAAACAACTACAAAATAAGCCAGTATTGATCCAGTAAGCTTGTTTTTTGATGCCAAGGGTACATTTCACTTTCAATCAACCCAAATCTGCGACCTTACTACTAAACGAATGCCCGTCTTTACTTACAGCTTTGACCTTAAATAAAATAAAAAAATCTACTCTTTTTCACCATTTGCTACGTCAAACTCACAGACATCTTAATATCTGTGGTCAAACTGCCCGGATTGGCTGAAAGGTTTACTTGTTTAGTATTGTCTTGGTCATTCCATAAATTATTAACTTTGTTTATTCCAAGTGAAAGCGTTGGTTAAATTGACAGTATTTACATATTACTTGGTAGTTTCCAGTGGACGGGTGACGGCCCTTCGTATTTTATGAGTTTCGGCTAGTTGGAAAATATTCATGCTGAGATAACTTTATGTTCACATTATTATTTGCTTAATAATTTCTAATATATTAGATGTAAGCTAATTATAAGCTAGAACAATAAAACTAAAAAGTATTAGAGAAGTTTATCTGGAAAACAAAAAGTTCTGGTTATTTCATAGCACGACGTAAAACCATGTATGCATGTTAGATTTTTTTTTAGAGATTAACTTTGCTCTCAAACACTGATCTAACGCTAAAGGCGGGAAGTAGGTAACTTCATAATAGCCTTATTACTTACGAGAGTTACGAGCACGGGGTACGTACGCTGCTAGGTACGAAACATGTAATGTCATTGTTGTTACAAGACTTAAAACTGTAAAACGAGTCGAGAATCTAGAAAGATCCTTCCCGTAACTGCAACAAAAATACTACCTTCCAACAAGCTATTAGTCACAATGTGGTATTATGTCTGAAGCGTAGAGGTATTAAACATAAATACTTAATGAAAATTATTACGTTAGTAATTAATGCTAAATAATAATTTTCATCTTCTTACTAGAGCTACCCCGGCTTTGACCAGCATCTAGTTTCCTCCACTTTGTACGATCCTGGGGACATCCTCTTTTGTGAGCCTTTCTTCGCTCGTACCGTGCTCATCATCATTCAGCCGAATGACGTCCACTGCTGGACATAGGCCTACCCCAAAGACTTCCACAATGACCGGTCCTGCGCCACCCGCATCCAGCGAACACCCGCGACTCTTACCAGGTCATCAGTCCACCGTGTGGGAGCCTGTGCTCATACCGGACGACATTTACGACATCCAGCTATCGCTTTATAACCGACTTCAAAAAAGGAGGAGGTTCTCAATTCGACTGTATCTTTTTTAAATGTTTGTTACCTAAGAACTTTCGACTGGGTAAACCGATTTAGACTTTTTTTTTATTTGAGCCGTGGTGCTTTCCGTGTGGTCTCATATTAATTAGGTCCTGTTCTGAGAAGTGACAAATGGCATCCATAAGAAAACCATATAAGTCTTAATTTTGCATTAAGTACATATGTGCGCGACAAATGGACGAATAACTCGGTGCGGTAAATTTTCGATTATTTGCAGCGTTAATTACCTTTATTTTCAATTCATTTTCAGTAACGCCACTGGAACGATAATGCTACAAAATGTACAATGTCTGATTCCAGTCAGATTCCTCATTCATTTCTCTGTCACGATTGTTCAGATTGTATCTCCGAACGTCAGTTTGATACCTCTCTAAATTGTTGTTCAATATATGCCATTAGCGTAAAAGCATCAAAATTACATACCTATAGATTAAGTTTAGTTGTCGATCGTGCTAAGCAAATTGTATATTATTTCACTTCGTTTGTTGGAATTAGGTACTTTCACATTACCTAGTATAGGTATTGACTTTTGATTTTTAAAGCGCTCTAGTTGTATTAACTTTTTATTGCTTTAAATTTCGAATTATTTGTTTCAATCACGGCCTGCTTATTAAAATCATAGTGTTTGAATACGAGCTCAAACATATTCTGGTGTTAGCGACTCTAACAAGCTTGACCTGTCCATTCGCTCGCATAGTTTTTATTGTGAGTGACGTTTCGGTTCAGTTTCGTTTTCGCAATTAGATTTTTATAATTCCTCAGTTCACGTACCTACTTCGTCAGGTTAGACACATAGCCGGTTGGGACCATAGATCACTATAGCTTCTGCTTTGGCTGCCTCTATTAGAACATCTAAAATCTTATCCTACCTCTGCTTCTTACATTGAACACGTTTTAAATTATTGCTTCACTATATAAATTCATTTGGTAGGGGTTCCGATTGCTTTTAATTATAATTTTGATTTGTAAAAACGTACCCCGGGTGAATATTAGAGCCTTCCTAATGGACTAGTGCTTACCAGCGTGAAACTAATACACCTACTACCAGATAGTCAAGTGGGTATATAATGTTATACATACAAACATTCGCACTGACTATAAAGGTCCTTATTGCGGAGTCACGATGTTATTCCCAGTAATTAGGGTCATTTTCTAAGGCGTCTGTTAAACAACTTATATTATTGTAGACACATACAGGTAACATACTAAGTGGTCATTCGCTTTTCACTGCCATAAACAGCTGTACACAAAAGAATTATTTGCATACACAAATAAGTAATAGCTCCTTAGCTACGACCATAAGGTACTCCTTTTTGTAGGTGTAGTCGTGTGTGAAAGTGTTTTTACAATGTAATGAGACCGTAGATTTCTGAACTAAAATTGTCGCTTTTTTCGAGTAGAGAATCCCTGCCCACATCTCGTTCAACGCTTTCTCGATATTTTAAGCAGATGCCTGAGATGCCTCAAATTAGTCCCCGTAGAACTTATTAATTGCTCTGCCGTACATCCTTCCAAATGTAACCAAAAAAGGCAAATAACAGAGAGAGAGACAGAGTTATTTTCGCATTAGTTTTCGTAAGAACTGTTTGTCACCTACCAGGTGGTCGCACACCGCCGCAATGACCTTACCTCGACCTATGTCAATCTGTATCATTTTAAAGATGTCTTCGTCTAATGACTAATCCAAATCATTAACTGCTTCAATTAACCCGTTGGATCAATCAATCCTGTGGTTTCGTTGATCAATTATAACGAATCATGTTTTTCTTTCATCAGCCCACCGGTCAGTCCCGTTAATGGTACAGTTAGGAACGGACCAATGGAGCTTCACTTTACACGTTTAGGGAATTTCTCGGCCTTCGATAATCGCTGTTTGAATTTAGAATGTGTTCTTTTGTGTTGGCTATATGGGTTTCTATGCCAGTGTCTTGTGCTTTTCTCCTATTGATTGCCGTTGTGTTGGTAACACTGAACTTGTATGTAGGTTTGCAAGAAATGGAATGTTTGGTACTAGTCTTGTTGCTCTAGTTATTTCTTGTTTACAATTCACTTCCTTAATAGTTATCATTCCGATCGCTCGCCTTCTGAGTGGCCTTTCGGAAGAGCGTACACATCAAAGCGTGTCGGGGTTAAACTTGTTAGTTTTATGATGTTAATTATATAATTGCCGATGTATATTTGAAAACCTTGATTTCGGTATTAGAGGATTTCCTAGCTAGAGTCACTTTGTAATTTATTTCTATTAGTACATTTATTATTTTAATACAACTCATTGTTGTTATCGCTCTTGAACTAGACTAACAAAACCGTAAATTATAAGAGAAAATACCAGTCGCAGTATCAGAGGGTCTACGGACCGTTCTTCGTTTTCGGTCTGACCCTCTGATACTGCGACTGGTATTTTCTCTTATAATCCAACATCGATCTTACCTACCCTTTATTGAGAAGCTAGAGTCAAATGTAGCCCACTCACTCTCAATAACACAGCGGGAATTCTGTGGAGCTCTTGTGTCTTTACTCCCAGCGGGAAATCAACACAGGGTTCCTAAAAGTAGTACTGTTATTTTGGCTTCGGTTGTCTGCAATGTAGGAATACGGGTAGTGTAGGTGTAAGATTTAAATGTAACACTGTATTTTGCTTTGTGTCACGTACAGAACTTTCTAGAGTTTTGCGTGAGCCTAAATCGACCGCCGGCGCGCAGGCACCGTAATGTCGAGCGGAAATCGGCGCACGCGCGTGCCTCAGAACAAAAATACACAGACAGTCCTTTATGAGTCCATTCCAGTCTTGTCTATTCTTATCTCAAAAATGCACCCCTAAGGACCTATACTACGGGTATAAGCACCGTCTACTCCAGAACAAATGAGAAAGTGAGCGGCGCTACTTCGTGCATCGAACGATCAATCCATTTCACCCTGTCCTAAGAGAATCGGAGTTTTGTGAGTAATGAAATTCTATCAAAAATAGGAACGTAATATTAAGTCTAAATTTAATATATTCTATTGGAATTGGCGATAAGCCTCGTTGTATTATTGTGGTACTATAGATAAACTTTTATATGCAGCATAGCGTTGTATTAGTGTAAAGCGTGGACCACGAGATAAGCTTTGAAATGTGGTAATGAAGAAAATTTGCTGAACAGGAAAAATCACAAACGAAGAACTGCTTAGGAGAGTGGGGGAGACGAGGAAATTGTTAAAAGTTATTGAAAATAAGAGGGAAAATTATTGGTCATCTTTATCTAACATGATGAGTACCTTTTTTTATCTAACATGAGTAACATGAGTACCTTATTCCGAAAATTTATAACGGTTTACCTACAGATTTAAAAAACAAGTGCATCACAAAGCATCAATTTAAAAAGAAAGTTAGCAATGTCTTATTAAGTAAAATTAAAAATGCAATGCAATAATTTTAATACATAAATTCTTCAAAAAACCGCTTAGTATTGTTGGTTTTTACTGTATTAGTTCCGCTGTATTGTTGTGCCTACACAGAATCTTTTAATTTGTTTTTTGATAGTAGAATACCAATGTACCTAATTGTGATTCGTATTTGTTATTAATTGGAGCCTCGACTGCCAACAAACCGCATTGTGGTTTGGCTGAAGTGTGTGATTACTAAAATTTGTTTTATAGGCGTGAATAAAGAACATTATTATTATTATTATTATGCAATAACATCATAGGGGAAGACCGAGGATAAGTTACATTAAACAAATAAAAGAAAAAATAGCAGTCATGTCATGTCGTATAAGGAAATCAAGGAGGCGGCCCGAGATAGAGTCAGATAGAGAGAGCAACACCGACAAATTCTTTTTAATATTAAATTTGTGATGTGAGGCAATATTGACAAAAATAACAAGCTAAATTGAGTGAAGCTTAACTGCGTAGAGCTTATTTATGGCATAGTAACTTAACATCAAGACGTAAAATGGGTGAAACAGATTCAGATACCAACCCATAATCTCATCGTTATTATATAGAATGGAACAAAAACCATTCTGTAAAGTCCTGTGACAAAATTTTAATCAATACTCCTAAATAAAATAAAAAGTTTGTGCGAGGGATATTATATTTTTCATTGAAGTTAGTAATTGTATTGAATGACCATTCTGTGTATGTTTTATCTGTGCATATGGTTTGTTGTGCAACGGTGTTACAATTGTAAACACTGGACACATACTTGGTACGATATTTGTATGGTAATGTTTATTTAATTTGATATTACGTAGAGTATTGTAAAATTTTACTGAGAGGAAACAGACGTCTGAAGTGTTTGTATACCAGGTACAAAACTTTCGTTGTTGCGCAACCTTCCATATAGGCAAAATATATTATTTAAAGTAATATTATGTTCGATAGTTTGGGATACCACGGCCTCTCATGCTCCTAGAGTGCCGGCCGCTTCTCTCGCCACGCTTGCCTGTACGGTATCTTTCGTCGGCACGGGCCGAGGCCCGATGGCATGATCATGATCCTTGTGGCATGGAGGCTGGAACGAGCCTCATTTGGGACGCTACATGCGTAGACACCCTGGCGCCGCCCCGTTTAGGAAAAACTTCGCCCATGGCAGGCGGGGCGGCCGCATGGGCCGAGACAACGAAACGCCTCAAGTAAATCGGTCTTTCAGATCAATACATATTTGTGCCTTTCGCTGTCGAAACCCTTGGGCCCTGGAGCCCAAGCGCCGACAAAATGTTTTGTCAAATTTCAAAATTATTAGTCGAAGTTTCCGGAGACCGTAGTGCTGACTCCCTCCTTGCCCAGCCGATTGGCATAACCATCCAACCAGGGAACGCAGCCAGCCTTATGGGTACTCTCCCCCAGGGTTTCAATCTGGGGATCTTATTTAGTTTTTTTTTTTTTATATAGATAGGTACCTAATTTAGAACTACCAACGTGATACCTGCGTGATATTTCTTTGGAATCATTTTCATCTACGACATGGTAGTGCTTCATTGAGGCAGGCTAGGTGTTATCTTGGTGCGCAGGAAGTGAGATGAATGTAATGTTTGAAGAAGGAATTTAATGTTATGATCTAGACATACGAGTAGTGGCTTATTTTTTTTTTGTAGTCTGAAGGATACGAGTTGATATTTTGCCAATAATAATGTTATGCGATGTTATTACAGATCTTTGTCTCATGGTTGTTAAACCGATTACAGGTCACGTGACATGACACGACCATCGTCGGGACTCGATACGGGTTTTTTGTGTGTAAGCTATGTTTTAGGGATTCCAAAGCAATAATTGTTGGCGGCAGTTTGCGCGATCTGGATGGCAGATGGTCAATTTATGGACCGAAATTTTAGTGAAAGGATCTTGGGTTGCTTTTGGGGTCGGCGTTATTGTTTAGTTATAAATTAAGAGAATAACAGTGCTTTTTCATTTTGTCTTGGGTATAGGCAGTCAGGGCGTTTATTTTAAGAATGCGAATAATGGACAATATTGATATTTAATAAATTTATAGGTTATAACGTCGTTTGATCAAGACACGTAAGTGTAACCCAAAGCTGCCTCCATCACCATCAGCGTTATCCCAATACAGTGGCATCCTGAAGGATGAATGAATGAATGAATGAAGAATTTATTCGAAACACAGACACAACAACATTAACATACACTACAAAATATGGAAACAAAGGTTACAATGCTGCAAGTGTTTCGGAATAGGATAACACTCAGCATGTGTCGCAGCATAAAGTGTTACGACGCTGATTTTCAGTGTACCCATTGACACGAAAATACAAACACAAAGCAATAAAAAACATAAATTACACTAAGCGAAATACAACAGAATGTACAGTGTGCGTTGAATTATTGCGAAAATCATGATTAAAAATATAGGTAGGTGATGAATAATGATATAAATACTTAATAAACAATGCCCGGATGCCCGGAGTCCGCTACCTAATCCCAAGAATCGGCGTAGGCTCTAGTTTATACGGAAGCGGCTGCCATCTGACCTTCCAACCCAAGAGGGAAACTCGACCTTATTGGGATTAGGCTTGTCAAGTGAAGAGGCAACTCGACTGTTAGAAGTTCTTAAGCCGCCCGAAGGCCTCTAACTTGGCTTAACGACCGCTATCATAGACAGCAGCCGGGATCAACGGCTTATCGTGCCTTCCAAAGCACAGGAGCGCTCAGTTAGTAACCACTCAAAGCGGTCACCCATCCAAGGACTGACGCCGCCCGACATTGCTTAACCTCGCATACCGCACGCGGTACGCGGTCACCGCTGGGCCACGAACGCTCCCAAAACGAACGAACCCAAAGCTGCCTATTAGTACTTAATTTTAGCAATACATATGAAACGATATGTCGATCGTTTGTGCCTTGTGGACAAAGAACGAAGGTACCGCCGATTTATTGATGTTTCGAACGTTTACTAAGGAGTTTGTGTCATACAATATACATTATGTTACAGTGTTAGGCGTGATTTTAGTTGTTGCCAATTTAAATCTACGTTGTTGTGACTGTAGTGAGTGAGCCTTTTTCTAAGGTCTGCGTAAATTATATTATGGGTAAGTGACCCCTGCATCCGCGTGGTGCCTGGCTAGATAGACAAGTAAAAAGAGAGATGTGAAGCAATTATAATGGATAGACCTGACCAAAGTCGACGGCCCTGCAGTTGAGATATCCCAGCTATCGTTTGGGATGGCAGAGACGATTGAAAATGAAAATAAAATGAAAATGAAGTTCATTTCGTTTTTTTTTACACGATTTAGCAACAAGTAAGGTTGGAACCTCCTTTTAAGCATTACATTATGCTTGTATCAGAAGACTCCGGTCTTCCAATACAGTAAGTGGTGGTAAACCATTTTAAATAATTACAGTATAATCTATATGTATATAGAATAAAAGAGGTCCCGACTGACTCAACAACGCACAGCCGAGACCACTGGACCTATATAAAATGATAGAGAGATTTCGGCTCCGGGAGCACGCGTCCGCATAGGGAATGCAGTACCGGTGCCATTTCCAGAACCGGGACTGAAATTTCCGGTACTGAGTCAGAACCGGGATTTCGGTACTTTTCGGTACTGAGTAAATTATTTGTATTGTTTTTGTTTATTGGTTAATTTGTTGAATAAAGTACCAGCCAACTGATAATTATGAATTATATATAGGCTATAATAATCAACAAAGGGCAAAATAAATCAACAAATGACAAAATTGGCTCTTTAGCGATTAGACCGCCCTGTTGTTGCCTCTGTCTCCCTGTACCTTTGTTTATTGTTTTTTTGTTTTACTATGCGAAGTGTACAATAAAGAGAATTTGTATTGTATAATGATGTAATGAGGATAACTAATCATAGGCTTGTGTTGTTTTGCTTTTTTTACACCACGTTGGTGGCAAACAAGCGTAAGCCTGCAACTACAGAAGTATCACATGCGCAAGTACAAAAAACAGTAATGAGATAATTTTTGGGCGTCTGGGGATACACTGAACCATAAACAACTTCTATATACTTATAGTTTAGTGGTCGCTGTAAGCCTATTTTATTGAATAATCAGGAGTTAAAAATTGCAAATAATGGAAACCCTTTTTCAAACAGGGTTCACAAAAGTATAGATGACTTAACGGCCGGTCTTTGTCAGTTTTCTAGACAAAACTTCTCGATTATAAAGGCGCACCCTATAAGTAGTGTCTAGACGAGACCCTCAGCCCAGTTCCATGTCAACTATTCATTTTTATTCCATCCAATCAATTTATTATATAAATATTAGTTCATATACCTATCTTGTGCCAAATTGAACCAATATCAGTAACATTTAAGCAAACTTGTATTTGTTAATTCTGGCTGTCATTTTTATCCACCTAATAATTAATCTTGAAAATTAACTTGTTAATTGAACGGCATTAATCCCATTTATTTTGTTTTATGTAGGTTCTACACTATATAGGGCCTCGCTAATCCGAAACCCCGCTTATTCGGTAATTCTTGTAATCCTGACAATTGTCTGTAATCGGCCCGTGCGTTCTCGGGCTAGTGGGAGTACAATTCGTTTGTTTTATTAAAATGTTGTCAATGCCTATACATAAAAATTTGCACACTATAGGTATGATCCGGACACCTCTGTTATCCGCCTCGGGGCTGTTTATGGCAAGTCCGGATAGCGAGGCTCTAAAGTAATTTTCAAATAGAACGCGTACTCGTATTAGTTATTTAAACTAAAACGCTGTCAATTATTTCCATTATAACGCATACCTGACGGCTTCCCAGTGAAAGCTGATCACGACTCGGTTGACCCCACTTGCACTCTTGCGCATACAGAACGCTTCCACACTGTTCAGCATCACGTAAACGCCCTTACCCTTAGGGTATCTCAAAGTTTGTGGCATTCTTGAGAAATGGGCTGTGTACTTTCTTGTAATTGTTTTGACGACCGGTTGAGCCTAGTGGTTAAGTGACCCTGTCTACGAAGCCGAAATATTTGTGAGATAAGCAAGAATATATGTTTCTGTTATATCGGCTCAAAGTCATATTTTCTTAAAGGAAACCACCCTTCAAAGATTTACATTTCAGAAGGGTGTTTTTTAGGAAAATATGAGGTAGAGACATTTTTTATGTTCTCAAACATATAATCAAACCATTAATTAGCAATTTGCTTGACAAAACTGTCTTCACAAGTTAGAAGGTTTACTTAGTAAATGTTTAGTAGACAAGGTCACTAGCAACTTTTCAGAATGTCAGATACATAATTTGCTGGTTTGTTTAACTTTACTCTACGGCCAATCTAGCAAATGAGTGAAAATATTCATAACATTACATGATTTTAGCGCTCATTAATAACGAACTCATCAGCCATCTATGAATAATTTCCTGATGTTGTAAATCGATCTACACCAGTTTGAAAGTTTACATTAATCAATATTATCAAAACATCATATTTAAATATTACATGACCGGTATACCTACCAACGTGTTAAAAACCACTCGTTCGTAGGTACTGCATTATTTCCTAAATGTATTTCCTTATGCTCTATCACGTCACGGAACGTTTGTTATTATCATTCAAATGAACTTTGAAGTTGTTAATACAATCGTAAAGCAACAACAAAGGATACTGGAATATTCGAAACGCCAATTTTGCAAGCCCTATAAAAAGTTCCAACATAATACAGTACTAGCTATCGTAATCGCAATCGTGGGAGCGTCGGGGACAATAATACCGCGAATCCCAACGTCAGTCCGTTACTGTGGAAAATTACCTTGTAAAGAACGCGTACTTTCGCTCTACTATCAACTGCGATCTGTTTCCACACGTAAAGTAGGTTTATAGACGCCAATTAGCTTTTAACGCTATCATTTTAATATAACAAAATTAACAAGTGGATTTTAACTCAATTCACACTAGAACGTTAGGTTCATAGCTGTACCACATATGCAACCTTCGATCATACCCTATGCCTGCCTTGACGAAAAATAAATTACATTCATTAAATTGTTCAATTTTATTGTTACAGATGGCGTAGAAAAGCAGTCAGAGATATCCATCACAAATGTTATTAAACGGACTAATGGAAGGCGAAGCCATAGCCAAGAACAACTTGATATCACCGATCCAGCTCAACAACGGTAAAGAAAACAGGATCAGTGCCTTGATGAACTTTATCCTACCGGACGCAAGCATGGCTATAAAGGACAACCGAAATAATAGCAAATACGTCTACTCCGTACCCGTCCAGCCCCCGATATCAGAAAGAATGAAGTCAATTAACGACGCGAAGAAAGCCTTCCTAAACTCCACGGTAAATTCGCAAACGGTGCCGCCTAGAAAAGAAACCAAAAGAGAAGACGTTACATTGCATTACGCTCAGATTGCAATTACTACAGAGAGCGACTCAAGGAGCACCGGTGGAGGTAAAGATTTCAAACAAACGGTCAATCGATTCAAAAGTATAGAAACTGTTATACCAAAAGACATATCACCGAATATTAAGAAAGTTATGGAACAACAGCAAAGGAAGGTGAGCTTTAAAATCAAGAACGCCGGGAGTTCCTACCGACGCCCTCCTCTAGCGGCGAAGACATTATCAATCCCAAGCAGTAAAGTGACAGAATTAACAAAAAAGTTTAATGACCTTGTGGTCAGTGAACCACTTAGAGGTTCAAGAAAACCGACGAACTTGACTAAAACCATAGATCTGCAAGCGTCCCGGGGTTCTGCTAGTAATAGCTCTACGCCGTCCTCGACGCTTTCGAGCCCGAACATTAAAATAGTAGTTCGTCAGCGACGCGGCTCCAGAAAACGGAATAACAGACGAAGATGCTCGAGTATGGACTCTATAGACAAACACGTGTCAGAAAAATCGTCAAACAAATCACGTGTAATCCGCTCCAAATCTGACAATACCAAAATTCTAAAATCTCCCAAAAAAAGATTAAAATACTCGAATTCTAGTGAACAAAGTGGATCCGATTCCGTAGATGGATCTCCCAAGAAGACCAGCAGTATAGATGTCGAACCACCTAAAGAAAGAAAACCAACGGAGATCAACGTAGTGAAAAATGTTATTAAGAAATTTGAATGCGAGATCATTGCGCAAACAAATTCGACTAATAACACACTAAAAAGGCAACCTGCGAAACCCCAAAAACCTTCAATCATACCTAAAGAAAAACCGAAAGTACCTGAAAAGAAATCTACTTTAGTTTTAACGAAAAACATTGTAGTGAAAGATGGTGTTCCAAAGATCAAAACTATAAAATCTATTCCTTCTGAATTGCCTCCGAAACCAGTTAGTGTCAAAACACCCATAGTTGAAAATCTCAAGCGAAAAGAATCTCTGTATGATAAAAATAAATATAAAACTAATTACATACATTCCGAAAGACTGCCTTTAAAAATCGTTGAAATAATTCAAGAGGATCAATATGAGAGCTTTGTGACATCGATTAATCCAGAATTAGAAATTGTGACATCCCCTGAAAATTCTAAAATAGAAGAAAAAGTGGAAGATGTTAATAACAGTATAACACCTAACGAGTCATTTCTCTGGCGAAGAAAAAGTAGCATACTTTATTCAGACTCTGAAAAATCAATGTCTGAAAGCCCGTACAGTTTCTATTCTTGCAACCCTAATGAAACAGTTGATTCATGTCCAGAAGTTTTCATATCTAAAGATGAATCTCACATTAGTGAAGTAACTATTTCGCAAAGTAACGAAGAGACTGAAACTGAACCTAAAAGCGATCCTAATTCTGACTTTGAGAGCAACTTGGTTGAGGCTTACAACAAAGAGGTTCTAGTCGGGTTTACGACGAAGCCCAAAAAGGAAGATGTTGTTGAAGATGACTATGAAATCTTGGAACCAAGAGATGCTGAAAATGTAGTCGTAATACCTGTTAGAACGCTAGATCGAGTTTCGAAAATAAATTGCCCTCTGCCTGAAATCCCTAAAGAAGAGCCAGCAGAAAAGAAGAAAGATGATACAGGAGAAAATATTTATCAGTGTCTTTTGGAAATGAGATCGCATCCAGAAGGCGATGAGAGTAGTTTGCACAGCTATGAGCTGTGTGACTCACAGTTAGAAGAGAGAACCAGAGGCGATGGGGACAGCGATGACGGATACGAATACTGCAAGTCGCCCATCAAACCCTACTGCGTCACTTCCAGTTCCGGCATACAGATTGCTGAAAAATACCAGCCATACCAACCTAAAGCTAACAAAAACTACGAAGTCACCAAATCCGTTAGCGGAACTTCCACAGTTAGCTACGAAAAGATTGGTTCCGACAGGATATACGAGAGAATCCCTGCAAGAACACCTAAGTCCAAAGAAAGCAGTCCCACGGATAGGAAACGACATTCCTACGCCTCCGACTACACAACTTACAATGACTCTGAGAACATATATGACACAATCAAACATGCTGACGCGAATTCCCTATCGCATTGCTACGAAAGCATCCCGAACAGCCCAAGTATGGTGAAACTGAGAAACAATCTCAGGAAACAATTAGCTTCTACTGTTCACAAGCGGTTGTCGTTCGATAATGTTTCCAATATTAGTCAATCGACAGTTTCGAGCGAGCAGAAAACTAATAGCATCTACGGGCAGAGGTCTGTGATGAGCTACAATGGTCAGGAGGTCGCTTTTCAAGTGCCGAGTAGTGAGACGAGTGTCAGTGACAGAAGCGACCGAAGCGACGACTGGGTCGATGTGTCAGACGAGGAGAGGACCGACGAGCAGAAGATCATTATGTAAGTATCATAGCTAGTCAAATGTCAAGTTCGAATTGGTGGTGACCTTATCAAAATTAGATTTTATAATAGTCTGCCGTATTATCTAATACAATGCCGTCTTGTGCGTTCAAGGACAATCGCTCCAGCCAACTAACCCGGTAGCAGTAGCTGGCTAAGCAACCGGCTCAGTTGGCTAGATTTGATTAGATTTTTTTGATTTGTTGACGCTCTATCGAGTGGCCGCGTATGCCAGTATGCTGCAGGTTCGAATCCTGCTCGGAGAAATAACTTTTAAATTTTTCCCTTTAATTTAAAATTTAGAATTGTCGTTAGCAGACTCCATCGATTCATGTTATACAATAACTATATATTTCAAAAACACAATTTGGGACACAGGCAGTTACTGCGGATGCTCAAACGTAGCGTCCTTTTAAATATTTGCTCCTGTTACAGGGCCCACCTTGTATTACACCACCACCACCGGGTGTATGACAACTTTTGAATTAGTTTTGCTTAATTTTAAATACCACTCATGAATGCGCTTAGGAACGAGCGACAACCCATGTACATACAAACGATCATATAAATAAATATACAAATATTTCTAGCTTAATAGTGTAGGATTAAGTTTGTACCATCACACTGAATACAGTGTTTCCGAATCACTGAACGGTCCTGCCGTTACCGAGTTCTGTACTCCAAGTTACTACCCAAATTTCACTAATATTGATTTAATCACAAGAGCCGAGTTCAGGACTGATAACACAACCTGCAATTACATCCCAAAGAGAAATGTAAACATTCTTATCAGTACGCTGCCGGCTCAGTGCAACAATAATAGCTGAACTAGGTTAACGCTTCAGCGTTGTATATTTCCCGATGTGACGAAAATGAACGTTTATTGCAGTGTGCGGGAAAGAAGTCGAGGGAGGAAGAGTCCAATCAGCTGGTCGCAGAAGGTGCGGCATCAATGGCAGAAGACGCCCAAAGAGACTGGCAATGAGCAAGGTAATGCATGTTTTTTAATTTGTACATTTCACGGATGCTCGTGTAGTGTAGCCGGACAAAAATAAATATCAATCTCAACAATGACTAAACTTGACATGACGCTGACTGAGAAATGTCAATAGATTAGTGATCAAGGTATTTAAGAGCGTGTGTGTAGATGTTTTTGCAGGTGGCTGTACCTCCTCCACTAAAGGTTGATTTTGCACTTTTAGATAGTCAAAGTGCAAAAATATGGGTGCATACAATACGACTTACTCAAAGATATGTCTCAAGGCTCCTGTGTTGGCGAATTAAGGATTCGGTACATATTTATGAGAGGTGAAATCGATATATACATATATATATCTATTTACACCTGACTGTACTTTACAATAGTAATTCAAGAGCCAGTATTTAATATTTTATCTACTCTCAAGTAAAAAGTGGCTGACCCTGGCGAGCGCAATGGCCTTTTTTAGCTTATAATAATTATAAATACCTGTTCGTGAAATGTACGAATTCATAATATATTAATAATCGCTATTTTTATATATCGACCATTACCTACCGAATCAATCGATTCTCAGAGATCAGTCATCATTCATCAAAGGCATGAACTTATAGCGCCATCTATTGTCATACTGCCGTACTACGTTGTAACACTCGTAATCGCGCACTGGCTTATCGATGCGTTTTTGATGCCTGCCGCTAGATGGCGGTGCGGTGATCGTTAAATCGGATTGTCTTTCACCTGAAACATTTATGGTGGCTATAGGATTGTGGCAGGTTTTGATCAACTAGTTCTAGAAAGCCACCTGGTGTGATTTCACAATGGCATGATTTTATGGTTAAGACGCAAGTTGCGCAAAACTCGGCGACAGGCTTCCTACGCTTGCATTGTCGCTGCATACAATTAGATGGAAATTATACAGTTTCCCAGTATAGTTAAGTAGATGTAAATTAAATGTAAAGTGCTTAAATTTTGGATAAACCATAAAAATCTAGTTACGGATTACAATGTAACATTAACACCTTATTGTAGATGTACTTAGTAACTTAGTTTATGGTGTGTAGGTACGTTGTACAATGTTAAGATCTAGTTGTTACAATTGGATTTGATTCTCACATATTGCCTTGTCCGTGGGTTAGTGTGGGACCAGCTCTACGGAAAAGTGGATATTATAGGTCGGCCAATTCTCACAGTTAATGGTTAGAATAATCATGTGTATGGCGCTTGGTCCACATTGGTGAATTTTAGCTCGGGCTAGCTGTCTAACTTCGTCCGCGTCTTCGGTCCTATTTGTCGCAGCGTGATGATATATAGCCTAAACCCTTCCTCGATAAATGGACTATCCAACACAAAAATAATTTTTCAATTCGAACCAGTAGTTCCTGAGATTATCGCGTTCAAACAAACAAACAAACAAACGAACTCTTCAGCTTTATAATATTAGTATAGATAAGACGGATAGTGAGGCTGAGAGACCACCTCTCCATCTCCCACCCCACTCCCGGCCCTTGCATTCCAGACCGACTCACAAACTGTCTCAATAACAAAAGCCCATTCAAATGACTATGACTTACCTCAACTGACTCTACCAGAGCTCACAAAATAAATTTAAGACCTGACCCCCTTCAGGTATCAGGCAACCGTTTCCCATCTTACCTTTCTGTTCTTTCATTGTGTTCCTGCGTCATCGAGTAGTAAATGGTGGAGTTGCTCCAGAACACAATAAAATACAAAGAAAACACTGGTGAATTTTGAACCGTTTGAACATCTAAATCCTTACATAAGGTAAGCGTACTTGATACTGACCCGGTACTTGACATTTTCAATCTTATATATCATATCAATAGAGGTGCACAATAGGTGTCAAACTTTGGGGCGATTAAGTTAAATCACATACCTACTACGCTCAGCGTTTTCTTAGTCCCTTACTTATTGCCTCGGAGCTTGGAGTCTGCATTCCGGCACTTACTATTCCACTTCGCCTTACATATTCATAATTTTCTATCGTAAACTATTTTACATAGTCAATATAGTAGCTCTGTAGTCTGTAGACGTCGCGAATTTTAGAATAGATTGAGAAATACGACTTGTAGAGGAGAACAGCCGGATATCATCATCATCATCATCATCATGTCAGCCGAAAGACGTCCACTGCTGGACATAGGCCTCCCCCAAAGACTTCCACAATGACCGGTCCTGCGCCACCCGCATCCAGCGGACACCCGCGACCTTCACCAGGTCATCAGTCCACCGTGTGGGGGGCCTGCCCACGCTACGCCTTCCGGTACGTGGTCGCCACTCGAGAACCTTTCCGCCCCAACGGCCATCGGTTCTACGTGCTATGTGCCCCGCCCACTGCCACATAAGTTTAGCGATTCGGAGGGCTATATCGGTCACTTTGGTTCTGCTGCGGATGGCCTCATTCCTGATGCGATCACGCAGAGAAACTCCCAACATAGCTCTCTCCATTGCCCTTTGGGTGACTTTGAGCCTTCTTATGAGGCCCATAGTAAGCGACCACGTTTCAGTGCCATATGTCATCACTGGCAACACACACTGGTCAAAGACTTTTGTCTTGAGACACTGCGGAATATTGGATGAAAAGATGTGCCGTAGCTTCCCGAACGCTGCCCAGCCGAGTCGGATTCGACGATTAACCTCTTTCTCGAAGTTGGACCTACCTAACTGGACAGTCTGTCCTAGGTATACGTAATCGTCTACAACTTCGAGCGTAAAGTGTCCGATTGTTAAGGGAGTTGGTGCGACATGGACATTTGACATGATCTTCGTCTTGTCCATGTTCATCCTTAGACCAACTCGCTCGGAGGCTTTACTGAGGCAGCCGGATATATACGAAAGTATTTTTGCCGAAGCTGAGACGGAGATCTTCGTTTCACTCGGTCAACTATGAGAATTATGAGACGGCAACTAATTTTTTTATACAACTACGGTGGCAAACAAGCTTACGGGCTGCCTGGTGGTAAGCAGACGCCGCAGCCTATGGACGCCTGCGTATCCAGAAGACAAGCGCGTTACAGACCCTTTATTGATTTGAGAACTATCGGTGTTTACATAAAGAGAAATGTAGGTGCCTCACTCTCAACACGGCTCATCGGGTCGGGTGCATCTTCTTTTTATCTTAAAAACCAAAAGCACATACTATAAACCACAGTCGGTCGACATACACAGTGCGACACAAAAGAGTAGAACTTAAAAAGTGGCAACACACTGTAGTGTCGTCCCTTTTCTCCTAGATTGATATGAAAGGGATGACACGACAGTGTTGCCACTTTTTAATTTCTACTCTTTTGTGTCGCACTGTATTTATTTATTTATTTAAGCTTTATTGCACAAAAAACAAATGTACAAATGGCGGACTTAATGCCAAAGGGCATTCTCTACCAGTCAACCACTGGACCAAACAGATACACTTAAAATTAGTGCTGGGTAAATGTAGAAACGTTGAGAATATAACACAGACGTAAATTAAAATATAAACGTACATAGACCTAATAAATAAACATTGATACAAATATATATATATATATATATATATACATACTAATACATAAATATATGTCTTATATACCTATAATCTACTGGATGATGGACGCTATGCAAATTCTTCTGCTAACAGTGGGGCTAGTATGATCGCTTATATGTCGGACATATAGCATTCGTCCCTCTCGCACTTACATACTTGACAGTACGGGACGAATGCTATATGTCCGACATATAAGCGATCATACTAGCCCAGCTGATGTTTACGGAGCATTCGCTGTACTTAGATGTCGCGAGACTGTGTTTTGAGAGAGGTAGATAGCGGCAACGGCAAGTCATCTCGTTTATATTTGGAGCAGCTCATCTATGGTAGTACCTACACCTTACAGAAGACCGCGAAAGTGAAACCACTACTCGCCCTTTTAGGTGTTGTGTTCCTGGTGGTGAGTAGGGTCGCCAGAACTGTGGATGTCGTCGACACATTGAACCCTAGTCAATAAGGGGCCGGCAAATTAAATCACTCGTGATTCACATAGAGTCGTAAAGCGTTCAAAAGCCGTAGGCTAGGCCACCGTCGTTCCATAAAACGTTTATTGTACGGATCCTAGTAAAAATCAGAGTGTTAGTAGGACTGTCGCAACAAGTTCATGGACCGCGGTGGGCGGCGCTAATTGTTGCCGGATTCCTGCGCGCGCGCGCCCACCACACCACAGCGCAATTCAGACAACTCACTATGCCCCGTCACGCATAATAAAAATAATTTGCTCTTACATTATCAAAATACGCGGAGTATATCACGCGTCAACTTATGTTTGCAGTTTTGAATATTTCTAAATTCTTAATTAATTGAGTGAAACGAAGGTCTCCGTTTCAGCTTCGCCAAAAATGCTTTCGTAAGTCTTGCAGATTTCCGGCTGTTCCCTACAGGTCGCATTTCTCAACCGATTCTCGGGAAATTTTGTGAGCTGGTTTGATAATGATAATATTTTTTGGAAATTTTAAAATTTGTAAAATAGTAGATTGTACAACAAGTGCATAAAACGAGCCATTTTATCCGAGAAAATTTATCGAGCCCGAGCCGCAGCTCTGCTTTTCACTTCGATTGCGAAAAAATTAAACAAGTAAAGTTATTTTATACTTCTTTGCTCGGCGACCGCGGGCGGCCGGCGCCGCACCGGCGCGCCGAGGGCGTATTTTACTTTATGCTCTAGAGCATAAAATTCGATTTTATGTCGCCTATGCAGAGATACGCCGCCGCCGTAAAGAAGAACTTTTAGAGCATGAGAAGTGAAATAGCTATTTACGATACAAGGGTTGTAAAACAAAGAAAGGCCGATATCGCAGATGTTTGAGGCCCGAGCCGCAGGCGAGGGTCATTAATATGCGAGAGAGGGCTTTCTGTTTTACGACCCGTGTTTTGTACACAATTTTACGTCACCACTTGGCCAAAAAGTGAGTTTTGGCAAGGTGTGGTGTAAAAAATGTTAAGCAGCAGTGTACGTCCTTCGACTGATATGATGATGATGATGAAGTAGTTTACCTTTAAGTTCTGTCTAGATAACGCGGTTACATTTGAGTGATTTTATTTTATCCAAATGATAAAATAATTAAGTAGAAGAGTAGAGAAAGAACCGGCTGTGTTGAACCCTATGCTGCTGTTCCGCCTACAAGTTGCGATCTATATCGCTATTGCAATTGTTTCATTTACATGCAATTAGGAAGGAAGGAAGCAAGCGTCTAATGCTTTGTTTTTAATTCGATGAAAGTTTCTCTGATAAGTAACCTAGTTACAGATAAGATTTAAAAGATCAGTAATACGGTATATTGGGTTGTGCTCCGAAGGACGGTTCGTCATTATGCCCACGTTCGCTTTCTGTTATACCACTGCACCGCTTGCCGTTGGCAGGGCATTCATCCTCACCACACGTTAGAACCTAAATGGTCGCGTACGGTACGGTTTCAGAGGAATTGGCTCCCCGGACGCTCCGGTTGTGGAATGAGCTCCCTGCCGAGGTTTACCCGAGCGACTACAGTATGGGGTTCTTCAAGAAGGTAGTGTACTTATACATTTTTGATGGATCGACAACGAGCATGTGACTCCCCTGGAGTTGCAGGCGTCCATAGGCTGCGGTGACCGCTTACTATCAGGGGGGCCGTAAGTTTGTTTGCTACCGAAGTGGTATATTACGATACAAGTGCAGAGAACAGGAAATTCGCAAACAACGTTTTACAGTACATATGGCTCTTTAAAGTTTCGACATATGCACGTAATCTGAATCACGAGTGCGGTAATCAGCAGATTACGTGCATATGTCGAAACTTTAAAGAGCCATATGTACTGTAAAACGTTGTACGATACACGTGTGAACAGGTAATTCGCAACTCGTGTCGATTTAAAACACTCCCTTCGGTCGTGTTTTAATTTATCACCACTCGTTGCGAATTTCCTGTTCTCTGCACTTGTATCGTAATGTACTACAGTATACTCGTTCTTATTCATAAGTATATACAATCATCATCATCCCAACGTCATCCCAGTACAGTTGCATCCCGGAATTCGACCTAATCCCAAGAATTGGTGTAGGCACTAGTTTTTACGAAAGCGACTGCCATCTGACCTTCCAACCTATTATATGGGGAAAACTATGTAGAACTTATTGCGATTAGGCGTGTCAAGTGAGTGTTGATTGTTAGAAGTACTCAAGCCGCCCGAAGGAACTTTATTAGCTTAACGAGTACGTGACAGACAACAGCTGAGATCAACGGGAATACTCAGTTAGTGACCACTCAAAGAGGTCACCCATCCAAGAGTTGACCACGGCTGACGTTGCTCAACCTCGCATACCGCACGCAGTATGTACGCGGGCGCCGCTAGGCCACGAACGCTCCGATATCAGTTCATACAATTGCCATCAGATATTACGGGGCGCAAGGTCCTCAGAAATATTTCGAGTATCTTTACAGATTCATGCATTTGGTTAATATTTACTTAAACCTATGTTATAATATCTATGATAAGAAAATTTAAAAAATAGTTTTAATAGGGTCATGTTTCTAGAAGCACTTAAGTAGGTTAAACATAATAAGTACTTCTAGAAACATGCATGTCCTCACAATGCTTCAAATATGGGCAGAGTCAAACCTCTCAGCCATCCAGAATATACGCACCGACTTTTATTTTCAATGGATAAAAGTACATTATCAGATATTTATGAGAACCCTGGAGTTATAGACGGTCTGTTTAGCCTAGTTGATAGTGACACTGCCTCCGAAACTATATTTTTTTTATTATTTATATTTAATGGCGACGAGCGAGCGTCCAAGAAGAAAATAAAACGTATACTTAAAATTTAATAACTAATGTTTTCTTCTGCGCTTAGTTCTGTGTGGTTCTGTGATGTGATAATGGCATTGCCTTCTTGTGTCACTTCCAGATTGTGTAAACTAGCCTTGATACTTCCATGCTTGAACATTCTTTTAGTTTTAGGTCTGAATGCAACCCTGACTATAAGTCATTCAGTTTTGCTCATCTAACATCTCAAAAGGTTTGTCTAATATGTAGGTTTGCAATCTTCTAATCTCCCCCGTAAACTATGTTGATAATAACTTTGGTTACTGAAAAATCGATCCGATAACCGATGACCTACTTTGATACTAGCGTATATCGTTTAGAAAACGGGTATTCGTATAGAAACAATGTAGTATAATGTTCGTTTTACCGGAAAAGTGTCGTAAAATCGTGAGAAAGAATGTTAAAATTAGCACGGAGGTGTTATCTAGTAATGAACACGTTTAAGTTATTTCAAGTGTTCCACTTTTGTGTACAAATCATATGATTGTACTTTTACTATTGCTACTGTTTGTGTTATTTTTGTTACTTTAAAAATTAGGCGTGTTTACCTTTTATTACATCCTCAGATAATTCATATCGAGGATCTGAAGTGAAAAACGGTAAGGTTCTAGTGTAAATACGTACGTGATATAAATAAATAAATAAATAAAAAAATTAGGGGGACAATTTTTACACAAATCGAACTAGTCCCATAGTAAGCTTAATAAGGCTTGTGTTATTGGGTACTAGACGAAGATATATTTAATAGATATATACTTAAATACATAGAAAACATCCAAGTCTCAGGAAAAAATGTCTCTGCGCACCACAGAAACAAATGCCCTTACCGGGATTCGAACCCGGGACCTCTAGCTTCGGAGGCAGTGACACTACCAACTAGGCTAAACAGGCCGACAAATACTTAATACCTATTCCGCATTCCTGCTTTTTATTGCGTTACGCGTAAAATAAATATTTTAAAATGTCAGAAAAAAATTAAAAACTAAATGATAATATAAACGATTAATTGGTATGCAAGGAAACGAGGCGCAGTTAGCCGTCGAAAGTAAAAGCAAGAAATAAACAAGTGCTATTATTACGTGAATCGAATGGGCGAGAATTAAGTACATCTATACATGCACATGTAATACTTTACATATAATTAACTGCACTATCATACAATGAGGACATATGTAAAATTATCTTCCTGATAGCGTATAGTTTCCTTATGGTTTTTATGGTATAATAATCTATAGTTACAGGTAAGGTATTAACTTTATTTACTTCCGGTTCGATTGTGTCCCGTAAGTAAGCTAATATTATAAAAGTTTAACGATCTTCGTTCCTTCAAGCGCTGAACTCACAGCACCTTTAAAACAGCACTTCTCTCAAACAAACAGTGAAATTTCGTCATTAAGGTACGTACTTCAAATCAAAGTATCATGTTGCAGGCGGAACAACTCGAGAGCACTGTAAAGGAATTTCATTCAAAATTGAAGGTCTAGGCCGGGAAGTAATTTTTGTCCTACATGGCGTCTGTTGAATTTTATTTCATTGGCGTAATGTTGTTATACTATTTATGTAGAGTAGTGGTGAACTAGGTGCGGGCTGAAAAACAGCGCTTTACAGCCGACCAAGCTCGCAGCAAAGGCTGGGCCCGAGCGTAATGTCGCACTTGGTTTTCCTTTTGATAATTTTTGTATATAATAATTTCTTTATCATTCCGCCACGCAAGTCTCCAAAGTAAAAAATCACTAAAATTTAATAAAAACAAAAATTCTGTCAAAAAATACATTTTTGCTAAAAAGCTTTCATTGTTGACTGTACTTTTGTACATACTCGTAGTCATCACCTACTGGCCGAGATCGTTTTGATGAGTCCAAATACGACGAGTTTATTTTGTGCACCAAGTTTAGGAGTTTATATTGCCACCTTCTGTCTCCATCAGATCAGCTCGATGCACGATGGTACCATAATATTGCATTGTCACCGACCTTACATATGTAACTATATGCCAAATTTCAGCTCAATCGGTTGAGGAACACTGGTCTAAAATTCAGTTGTAAGATTTGTCCCACACAGTAATATCGTGGCCCTTGGTAAAGAAATACTTAGTCTCAAGTACAATATTAGTATGAGAATGAACTCCAATTCTGGTAACATGCTTTAAATTAATTAGAGCCATTGTTGGAGCTAATTATTAAAACAATAGAATAATGGTTGCATTATGAGCATTAGCAATTGTGCAGCGGTAGTGAAGTGGACTTCCTTATTGGGCCTGTCCCCCCTGTTCTTAGGTCAGGCTCGACTCGACCCTATTATACTATGACCCTTAGATTCGTATTAAGTATTTGTAAACAGGGCTCAGATATACTGGTCTGCTGACAGCGCAACCGTTTCCAACTTGAAGTTATAGCCCATGAAGACGTAAGCACTGTTGCATTAAATGGGTTAACTATTGTACTCTAACCAAATTACGTACCTAATATATGTATAATACAGTAAATCAAGAAATTTGGGGTATGCTTGGTTAAGCAACGTCGGCCGCAGATCAACTCTTGGATGGGTTACCGCTTTGAGTGGTTACTAACGATACTCGTACTAACTGAGCGCTCCCGTAGTTTGGATGTGCCTACATCGTCATTAAGCCAATTTAGAGGCCTTCGGGCGGCTTGTAAACTTCTAACAGTCAAGTTTGCCACTCATTTGACAAGCCTAATCCCAATAATTTATACCAAAAAAAACCGACTCCAATTTTGTACTTGCTATGCCACAATTTGTGGTTTCCGTGAGCCAATGCTTGGTTACCTACAGAAAATACCGAAATCGGCATAAGCGTGCCTATCAAATCCGAGGAGTTCCCTCGATTCCTCCTAAATCCCATCATCAGACCTTCACCAAATATATATGGGACCAATGTCGGGGTACCTGGTTTGAAACAAAAAAAATATTATCAAAATCGGCCAACGTGGTCAAGAGTTATCGGGGAACACACATAAAAAAAAAGAACAAGCAAACATGCAGACGAACTGAGTACCTCGTTCCTTCTATTGAAGTCCGTAAAAAGGTCTATAGTTTCCCCCTTGTGTTGGAAGGTAAGACGGCAGTCGCTTCCGTAAAAGTGTGCGTTTCGAACTTTATCCAGTATACTCGTATGACCATCTCGCCCGGTGGAGGTATTATTTGACGTCTCCTCTGGAGTACTCTGAGCTTACTGAAAACATACCGTAGTCGTTCTCGTAGTTCTCGCACCTTAGTGCTGACAGCAGGTATAATCAGCCAAAAAACTCGCCTACCACTTTTGGACCGTGACAATCAAATATGTAATGTAGTCGAACAGTGGCAGTTCACTTTCTTTGGTGACTGTACCCAAGGTAATCACGAGTCACGACAGCTATGTCCCTTTTCTTGATCGTAACTTATGGGTGTATAAGGGGTCTTCAATTTCCTTTGTTCATACTCCTTGAAGTGTAACGGGACCACTCGGACCAATTCATTGGTGATGGGATCCATCGTGGATCCATCCTATTAAATCTATGTGCATTCTGATGTAATTGTTTACACGATTTTGTAGGTAGTAGTTACCGAACTTATTACCAGCAACACCAGTAACAATTGTATATTTTAGTAATTGCAGTGCTGTTTATTTTCGAATCACATGTTCAACACACAAATCTTCATCAGTAAAACTGTATAAAAAAAAATCGGCCAAGTGTGGGTCGGACTCGCGCACGAAGGGTTCCGTACTATTTATTATCTATACAACATTACACACTTTGTTATAAACATTTGAATTTAATTTAAATAATTATATTTTTTAATTTTTTTAACAGTAATAAATAGTAACGTTAAATTTATATCAAGTAGAATCTTGGTTTTGACCAAGCGAGTCAAAACCAAGATTCAATTTTTCAAGAGTGCGAGTCGTTTAGTTTTCCCATACATTTTGAGACCCAGCGCCTGATGAAGGTAACGAGCAACTTTTTAAAAGTTTTTTTTGTATGGAAGCTCCCTTTAAATATTTATTTTATTTTGTTTTTCGTATTTGTTGTTATAGCGGCAACAGAAATACATCACCTGTGATCAACTGTCTTACTATCACGGTTCATGAGATACAGCCTGGTGACAGACTTACAGACAGACGGACGGACGGACGGACAGCGGAGTCTTAATGATAGGGTCCCGTTTTACCCTTTGGGTACGGAACCCTAAAAAGTTATTTTATAAGACAGATCGGGCCACCATTGTGCAGTTTAGTTTTGGTAGTTAATTTAATGAAGTAGATACATGAAAAGATACTTTAAATTCGCTCGACAGAAAATGGAAACGAAATCCCACAAATCTAACTATTCATATGTACTCGTACGTACACGTGTTTGCTCTTGAAAAATCAATATCATTTGGTCATGTAGGTCTCGGTCGCAGCTTTCGCGGCGTAACCACGGTTTGTTAAATTGACGAGAAAAACACTCGAGCGATTCTCGAACGAGCGGAATGTCAACAAGCTCCGATGGTTGGTTAGTTAGTGGATCAATCCAATTTGGTACGTGACGGTGGTCGAACTAATAAAGGTCGCTTGTGGAGCGTGGGATGGAGATTGGCTAATGTTTGTGACTTTGTGTGTTGACATACAAATCGTCTTTAGTTAGTGATTGTTTAATTAGATTCTAATATCTTGTCTTGCTTGCAATCATTTGAATTTGGCGCCAAAAATCCGCTATTTTTTTTATATACCCACTGTCACTCTCACAGTAAATAAATACGAATCTAACGACACCGCTCAATGGAATTTCTAAATTCCATCGAGCCGTTCAGGCCGCCGAGCGTGCCAAACATTTATACATACATACTCTCGAAAAACATAACCCTCCTTCTGGCGTAGTCGGGTAAATGTAGAGAACACAACGATTAGTGGTAGATGTAATATCGTTTTTTTTTATTATTTGTAATGGGGTTGCTCTTGGCCAGCATCTAGCCAGGGGGCAAAGATGAGGCCGACGATGAAGCCAGCTCACCCAGAAGATTGATTTGTCTGAAGAACATAATTAAAGAAAACCTTTATTCATAAAAATAAGGTTCGCATTTGAAAATCAAGTAAAGTAGATAGGAGGTTATGTTATGATTATGATAATCAGTTGCTATATAGCTCAGGGCTGGTGGTAAGTGGCGAGAATTTGTCTCAATCTGATTTGAAAGTTATAAAAACGACGTAAATGTTTTATTGAATGCTGAGTGATGCTGATTAGCTTCTAAGATCTTTAAGGTTAGAGGCTTGGCATAGCTGTAGAACAACCACTCCTATCCATTGAAGATGACCTATGTAATTAATCTAACTAGTCTTGCCTTTTCGGTCCACAAGTCACCTTTATAATTTTCTGTTAATGATATCATTACTATTTATGACTCACTTTATGCTCAATCCGCCAAGTTTGGGCCAGACTAAAGTATTTATTGCTATCTAATCATGATGTCAAATGGCGAACCGACCTCGTCTTAATCATATTTTATGTTCAATGCCGACATTGCCGACTATATAACAACTCCCTGGTAAAATGCAGTATCTATAAGCTACAAACAAATGTAGATACATTTAAACAAACCTTGTGCCTTCGGAATAAGGCTTGAAAACGCTCATTAAATAATATTCTGGCACTTTGTTATTGCGTACGGCAGAAGTTTGCCTTCGTGTCATTATGCACTAAATTTTTCCGGTTTGATTCAGAACAGGAACATATTAGCACCAGGACCCAGTTAGTTGTCTGGTGAAAGCTATTTCCTCTTTTCCATTATTTGGTCTTGCTTGATTAATGGCATATTTAGTCGGGCACTTCAGTTTTTTCGAACTGTAGTTGTTGTAGTCGTTAGTCATAGACAATGCACTACTAACCGCTTGTTAACTTTCATAAATGCTTGTCCGATTTAGGTGTGTAATCTAAAGGATCGCGGACCTCACGGTTGGCAGAGGTCCAACATGAATAATTTGGGCTCTGTTTTATCAAGGTCTGTCTGTAAAAATTCCGGTAGTAAAATGTTCTCACGTACTTTTATACCTTGATGGACTAATAGGTGGTTTCTATTTATTTCTTCTGTTCTCTCGGGATGGGTTTAATTTTCTGATTTATATTCACTATAGATACATAATGCTTATGTAGCTACTGATACAAATATTATAATTATAGCACAAAGAAAATGAAAATAAGAGAAATAAATACAATTAAATATGTAGTTTGTCAATAAAATTGCAAGGATAAAATTCGGCAGCATACCTAGGCTAGCGCAGGCGGAGAGGTATGTCATTTATTATACGCTATGGACCCGTAAATCAGACACGCTGGGTTCGATTTCCGGCTCTGCTTTTGCTGCAATTGTGCTTTAATCTTTGTACCAGTTGGGTACAAGAAAATGATATTACGTTACGAAACATAACCATGTTTGAAAAATTATGGATAAATTCAGGAAATAGCGTGATAGCGGCACAAATGCGCTCGACGATTATGTGTATATTAATTATAAAGAGTTTACCTACATAATAAATTCATAATTCCGTAAATGGTGACACTTAAATTAAACGTTTACTTATGCAAATTGGGTATCGAAACGATATCTAAACTCTTATAACAAAAGAATTCCTCGCTAAGTATTGTAATTAGAGGTATAATGCGCGAATATCTTCTCACGACGCTGAGCCTTATATCGCCCAACCTTGACCGAAAAGAGTATGGTCTTTAGTGCAATAGTGCTCGTGCCCAGAGGAAGGAGGTCTCTTGCCACAGACTCCTCGTGTGTGGCAATGACTTGGCTAAGGGGTCAACGTTACCTGGAGATTACGTCCACGATGACTCGAGTTTTCATAGTGATATGCGTTTTAGTACATAATATGTTCCATTGAAATAAATTGAGCAGTTATCCAATACTTTGCGAGATTATTTTGACATTGAAAATAGCCTCGAATGTGAATTACATGAATGATTTAACAAATTGTAAAAATGATTTATACAAGCTGTTGAGCAGGTAGAACTGATCCGATAGATCAGACCAATTATCGTATAAATGACACCATCGATGTTTTTATCTGATCAGAAAGTTATACGTTTAACACATAGATTGTCGAAGACAATATGGCACATGAAATTGTCTCCAACAGAACACAATGTAGCAGCAAAAACTGTAAAGCGACTATGATCGCGGGAAACTGTATCAGATCTCTCGAAGGAAAAAGCCAATTCCAATAATCACTTAATGCAATCCGTGCACGACACTTTTCATATTAACAGATATATTTCCATTCTGAGGCAGTTAGGAGAAACCTGCCGTGGACTATGATTTGTCCGCCGATTACAAAACACAAGTTAAATACAGCTGAATTATAATTTATGACTTTCGCTAAGCAATTGAACGGTTGGCTAAGTATATAATGGTGAGAAGCATTTTGGAATCTGACAACAATGGTCCGATTACGTCGGCTCCGTGACTGGGCCCGCTGAGTCTGCCATCCATTCATATATGCCATATGATTAACCAGCAGACAGACAAAACGTATTTAACCACGCTTTTACGAGGAGATTGTCGCGGAATTCATATAACCTTCAATAAAACCGGCGTCAGAGTCAACATTTTATTCCAGCTGAATAGGATTAATTCGAAGGTAATCCGGGAGTGCACAAAATCTCAATGCAGTTGTGCAAGTAGTTGCACAACACACTCAAAATCGCCGATGAAGTCGAACGTGGGATCAATTATTTACCTGTTCCAGTTGAGGTGACTTGTAGGCGTTATGTCACTTTAGACACGAGAGCAATGCGCTAGATTTCTTATGCATTACAATTAGGCGTACCTGTTATGCGTTCAGACATTTAGCGAACTAAACGCTAACGTTATCTCCTAGCTATTCCGAAACACAATTATTTCAACAGCCTGTTTATTGGCTTATCTGCGTTTGCTACCTTTTTGGTGACTGTCAAGAATTTATCGACGTTTTACTGATCGCTTGCGTTTATCGTTCTGTCGGCACAGAAATTTATAACTTAATTTAATTGATATCGCTTCGCCCTAGATTCCCACCGGTCTAACTGGACCAGTCTGAAATGTTGCTTCAGTTGAATACTGGCTTTTCTATTGTCTTTAGTCTAGTTTTAGACCAAACATTCTCCGTTCCAACCGAATCGAAAGTCGTAATAATATACATAACAGGAGTACCTTTACAATCAACCAGATATCTAATCTAAAGACTTGATACAAATGTACTAAACAACTTTCTTATTATATTTGGTTTTGATTCATGAATGATATTAAACAAAACTTGTTTTTGTCGCAGAGTAATGATGTCGTTCTTTTACTCTGGCTTACGTCAACCAAGTGATGATGACATTCCTTTGTCTGGGTCCTGCTGCACGCATGGTCGCCGGGGTGTTACCTAAATGGTCATTCTGGTTCGCCAACGCTTTTGCTACAGTTGCCGCGTATGGGTCGCGTGGGAGAGGGAAGGCGCGCGGCGCGAGTCAGCCCTGCGCCTGCCCGCGGACGGACGCGCCGCCACCGCCAGTGAAAGTACCTCCAGTGATGATCCTACCTTCATTACATGTGCTTCCCAGTGTCATATCTCTTGTGAAATAGTGATTTGTCATTGCGTTGTGTTGCAAGTGCCGCGCCGGCCGGTTGCGTTGCTGTTGCTGTACAAAATAACACGGACTCGCGAATATACACGAGAACTTACCAAATATTAACGGGCAGTTAATGGTTGCATCGGAGCGCTTTGTAGTTTACTTTCTACGGTTACTGTACTAATTCGCATGTTATCTTTCGTCACGCCTCGTTTCGGTCCATCAATGTTTAGTCTTGTTCTTTATATTTTCGTTTAGGTAATCTTGTTTAGTTTGTTTCTCACTATTGTGCTCACGCGTTTGTTAATTCAATTATTTTTATAAAAACGTTTTATTGTCTGTTTCTTACCCAAATTAATGATACCTACACCATTTGGATTCCCCAACCTCGATATTGCGTTTCTCATAAACAACAATGGCATTTAGTAAATTTCGGTCATTACGTATAATGGTTTTATTGTTTATCATAGAGTGCTGGTAGGTCAATAGGGGACGAAGTAAATTCTGGTTCTACACAATGCAGCTTGTAGTTATAAAGAGTGGCATCCGCATTCAAGCGCCCATCTAACCGGAACCAGTACATGACCAAAACACACACTACACAAATTACCACTATAATGATGTTGATGAAATGTCCTACTAGGTATAATGAGAAAGTTGCTTAATGTACTTAATAAAAATCCAACATTTCCATCTTATCTAGTTTTGCGCCGAAGTCCAAATTCGCTCAAACCTAGTAAGACCTAAGGCTCAAGACTCGTTCGTGTTGTGGTAAAATTTTGAAACAGTTCAAATTGCGTCATCACTTGTCGTGCGTTTCTTGCAATCATTTTTCAATTCTCGTTTTATATTTATGGGCTGCGGAGACAAAACATACGCGTTGACGTTTTCTATCGGTGCGACTGTCTTAGAAAGTGTCGCGTGCTCGATATGGAGTGGAGATAAAAACCCACCGCATGTGTTAACTTAACTCGTCTTTATCCAAACATCGCTTGCAGACAATTTAACAATACGGTTTTCATTTCACTCTGAAAGCATCCGCAGCATTACCGATCACGACAAGCAATGTCTCGTGTTGATACTGTCTCGATAGGTTTACAAATTATCCGCACATAAACCACTTTAATACTTGGTAATTGATTGTACTGTTCTCCTTCCGCGGAACTGATTATGTTAGGCCTTCATTGTTTTGCAACGTGCAATGCTCTGATTGCAACGCCATACACACATATCTTCTTAGTTTTGCAACTGTACCATAACCGCTTCACTCTTTGCACTATCGCAATCAAATTCTGTCTACGCCGGTGATACGGAAAATCGTTTATATGCGTCTAAGTGCCGGCCAATGTCAATTCAATAAAAGTTACTTTTTTGGTTAGTTTGCAATAATACTGCAGCATTGAAACGAGCAAAAAACAGCTCTCGTTTCTAGAGGCGTTGGAAATAACCCGGTACCAGTTGACCCTGAAGCGCCGAGCAACGAGCACCGCAGCTGCCGCCGTACTTTGTTTTTTTATTGAAACTTGACCATTTATATCTATCGGAAACAGTAAACGCAACCTGCTCCCACGCAGATTATGATGGAAATCTCACTGTAGCATTTTCATTCAATTTATGACAGTTGAAAACACTATGTGAACTGAGTGCTTTGTTCGTGAAGGGCTTGTAAAATAGTGAAATGTGCGTGATAAAGTGAAAACGTGTAGTGAAAATGAAAAATGGTGGCCGAGAGGCCCCCGGTGTGCGGGCCGCCGGTGCGGCCGCGAACTTTTCGAAGGAACTGCGGCGATCAAGGTGGTTTAAGGAGCTAAACAGCTGGCTCCAAGCTCACACATTAGCAATCATACTCATAGCACGGCTATAGCGCAAGTTGTATTCTCTTGTTTGTTGCTCCGAACGTCCATTGCGTTATCTCGTCTTCCTGACAGGAAGATTGCCAAGCGACAAGCAAGAAATACAGCTTTGCGCTCGCCCTGCAAGAGATGAATGTTAATCATGAATTTGGAGCCAGTTCAGCTACTGTTGACATAGGCAGCTTGAGACACGTATGATACGATGACGCCAGGCAACATGACTCAATTGTGTAGCAACCGGCTCAAACTAAAATTGAGGTTTCATATTTGTTCTGAATTTGAATTGATTCGAGGTCTTAGAAATTTTGTTTTACCTTGACCACGCGACCTGTCAACACATAATTACATACATACATACATACATAATTATGACAGTCATTCTATATCAAGAAACGCAATATACTTTGGTCTAAAATTTTACACAGCTCAAACAAATTTACAGTATTCCGGTCTTATATAATTGTATATAATTTAGAATAAACTAATTCGCTAATTAAATACTAAACTGGGCCGAGGTATTGTTTTCTGAGAACTCAGAGCTAACAAGCGTTAAGAATTCAGAAGTATGTATTCTAGTTTAGCGTTATCTGGCATCGTGATCTCAGCTAATATTTGAAGATGGTTTAATCGCTATCACGTAGTATACAAGAGTGGTCAAAAATCTAAACACGGTTCAACGTTTCGACACCGTTTTGACGGATTGTATCGACTATTGCTTTTTTGAACTATCAAAACTGACCGGCAATTAAAGTCAGGTTGCAGAAACTTACGATTACGGACCGATCAAAGTTGAATATGTTGACGGCTGCTGTCATCCCATAAAAAACTTGTCAAACTACTTACCTTCCCTACCACACATGGTTTGGTGCAACCCGCACTGAATATGGCATCGGCAGTTGTCATTTCCGAACAGTCAAACTTCTCATACAAACAGATTTTTACCGCGTAACTTGGGTACGTTTACCGTCGAATGGAACAACCGAGCCTTAGATCGTGTTGAGATGTTTACGATCACCTTATTCGCTACGATGTGTGACATGTGACAACAGCCACCTTGATCGCCATTTTAGTGTTCATATCGTCGCCTACAACCGTGTACATCGATACGAGCGCCAAGTCGCCGTACTACAGTAAGAACGACGAGGTCGCTAATTCCGTCGACGATGTCGGCACTGCTGACACTGTCCGTGTCATCGACATGCTGGAGCAGAAGTGCTGGCTCAGCATTAGGACGGTGCTGCGGGACGGGGAGTTCGAGATACAGGATCTTATCGCCTTTATCGGTAAATTATTAATGCTCCTCTTTAATTATAATGGTAGAAAGAGATTTTGCATTTTTCTACACTATATTATACTATGTAATGAAATAGGAATTACAGTCCTGGTTTACTTTCTACTTCCTTTTACAAGCTGGTCGGGGAACTACAAACCCCACTCCACCAGTAACTATAGAGCACCAGAATCAAGGGAATTTAAACATGGTTACTTTTTTATGTAGTCACAATGATAACAAGGCACAAAGTGATCCACAATCTATTGGCCATACCAAAGAGGATAGATCCAATACGTTTGGAGGTTGGTATAGCATCTAATAATTTTTCGTAAAATGACTAGTTTTGAATACTTGGTACCTAAGTTTCCTACCATATGGAACTTGTATTACTACCAGATTCATTTCTTTCCGACCGACTTTGTCTTTAGATATGTAAGAGACAAGGATATATGGTCAAATGTTGTTACCATTACGTAAGTTTATAGCTGTCAAATAAGAACTATAATAAATGTAAAGTATTGACATTCAAAAAGTGTTCGGCAAGAATTTATTTTGAATAAATGATTATGATTATGATGATTATGACCATACTGTAGTTATTTCAGATTCTTTCGATAAGTATTGCATTATTTTCGAAATATGTGGAGAGATTCGTTCTCTCGCAAACATCTAAGTCTAACCTTTTTCTGCCTCTCAGCTCCTGGTCATGGTGAACTTTCCAAACGCGCTCCGAATTTATTGAATTTTTCTTGGCATTTTGACCAAATTGCTGTCGATTATTGATTGAATTGCCTCTGTGACCACAGTCCAGTCACTCATTTTGGATTTTAGACCCTCTATTTCTAGTTCAGGTTTAAGCATATTACTATTTCTCTGTATTATTTTTCTGTTGTGTTTTTGTACAACAAAGAGTTTTACTACTACTATTAACTATATTTTATGTCTTCTCACTGTAATTTGTTTTTAAAGTCGATGCTTTCTATATTGCATGCTGTGTTCACCTGTAATTGGTGGCGCAATTAAATTGAAAACATATATGTTATTTTGTTCCAATCTTAATGATTGAAATAAATAAATTTTAGCGCCTAGAGTGGCTGCCCCTAGCTGGCCGTGTCTGCCGCAGTTGGCTAAAGATGACTAACATTCCTGTTTTTACCCCAATCGGAAGCTGCCATCTAAGCGTCAATATCTCTCAGACCTGATAACCGTTATGGACTTGTCCATAAAAAAATGGCGTCTCGAGGCACTTTCTCGATTTATAGGCTGTTGTGACTTGTGAGTGTTTATTGCGGAGTCGTGTTTATTGAGTGTTTTGAGGCAATTTGGTTTTATGTAACATTTTAAAATTACATGCTCGAGCTTAGTAGCGCCGTGTTCACGACTGTGTGGTTAGTTGAAATTGCTTAACTTCGCCATGGCTTGATTCTTGTCCAGTCTTACAGTTGCATATCGCACAATTGTGTGTCGTCAATCATATCCTTAGGCAAGCCCGAGCTAATTTGGGCTATTTTTGCTCTAAGACCTAGGATATATGTGATATGGTGCTTCAATTAGGTTTTATTCAATCAATTTCTTTGCACGCCTCGCCACTGTCACATGGGTACTTTCTACGTATTATCACAGAATAAGTAATAGTACAAGTACAGAAGTTTCTCTGTTAACAAATCCCCCGTTTAGGTATGCCGAACGTGCCTAAACGTGGCCATCTCTTTCTATCGCACGCAACGCGCTCTTTCGAGGCCCCGCCCTCAGCGCTAGGGTTACCACCAGCGAGAACCTATTTTAATATATGTACTTTATTATTAGTAATGTTGTTTACAATACAATTACGAATAGTACTTTTAAGGTTCCGTAGCCAAAATGGTGAAAACGGAACCCGTCCGTCTGTCTTTTCATCTGTATGTGACAGCCGAAGTAACTCGGAGACTATAATCACTACAAATACGATAAAACATTTAGCAGGAAGGTGTGTTCTACCACAGAATAAGTAATAATACACTTACAGAAGTTTATCTGTTTACAAATCCCCCGTTTAAGTATGCCAAACGTGCCTAAACGTGGCCATCTCTTTCTATCGCACGCAACGCGCTATTTTGAGGCCCCGCCCTCAGCGCTTGGGTTACAACCAGCAAGAACCTATTTTAATATATGTACTTTATTATTAGTAGTGTTGTTTACAATGCGTACAATTACGAATAGTACTTTTAAGGTTCCGTATTCAAAATGGTTAAAACGGAACCCGTCCGTCCGTCTTTTCGTCTGTATGTGACAGCCGATGTACTTACTCGGAGACTATAAGCACGTTTTCATTTTCGTTTTCTTTTATCTCAACCGTTGGTGAATACCAAGATCAATGACTGTCAGTTTTCTCAACATTTTAAGATAAAGACTCGTCAGTTTTTTCACCATTTTAAATAAAGTAAGACATAGAATTTGGGTAACAATATAAAGATATTTTTTATACAATAATGCTGTGGTTTTGACATTGTTATTTAACACGAAACGGATTATTTTAATATCGTACAGCGGCACAGCAGCGCGTGCGCGTGCGATCCGTAAAGCTGCGCTGCAACCATTGAATAGTCACACGACGTGTGAGCCGGCGACCGCATGTACTTTGCGCGGCGCGATGACGTCACGGTAGTAAACCACCCCTGGTTCTACTCGTATGAACCGCTATGTAAAAGTGATGTGAAATCACGAAAAAATATTAAATTAGGGAGGGGGAGAGGGGCACTCCATACATATAACTAAATTTTTATATAATTTTTAAAGGCATCACTTTAAATAATAAACAGAGGATTCTTAAAACCAACGTTTTCATTTTCGTTTTCTTTTATGTCAACCGTTGGTGAATACCAAAATCAATGACTGTCAGTTTTTTGAGTGATAACTGTCAGTTTTTTCAACATTTTAAGTTAAAGACACAGACTTTGGGTAACTATATAAAGATATTTTTTACAACCTGCTGCAATACAATAATGCTGTGGTTTTGACTTTATTATTTAACACGAAACGGATTATTTTATGATCGTACAGCGGTACTGCAGCGTGCGCGCGTGCGATCCGTAACGCTGCGCCGCAACCATTGAATAGTCACACGACGTGTGAGCCGGCGACCGCATGTACTTTGCGCGGCGCGATGACGTCACGGTAGTAAACCACCCCTGGTTCTACTCGTATGAACCGCTATGTAAAAGTGATTGAAATGACGAAAAAATATTATAGTAGGGGAAAGGGGCACTCCATACATATAACTAAATTTTTATATAATTTTAAAAGGCATCACTTTAAAAAATAAACAGTGGATTCTTAAAACCAACGTTTTCATTTTCGTTTTCTTTCATGTCAACCGTTGGTGAATACCAAAATCAATGACTGTCAGTTTTTTGAGTGATAACTGTCAGTTTTTTCAACATTTTAAGTTAAAGACACAGAATTTGGGTAACTATATAAAGATATTTCTTACAACCTGCTGCAATACAATAATGCTGTGGTTTTGACTTTATTATTTAACACGAAACGGATTATTTTATGATCGTACAGCGGTACAGCAGCGCGTGCGCGTGCGATCCTTAACGCTGCGCCGTAACCATTGAATAGTCACACGACGTGTGAGCCAGCGGCCGCATGTACTTTGCGCGGCGCGATGACGTCACGGTAGTAAACCACCCCTGGGCTGCTATTATCCAACTCTATAATGGCATTACTCTCACAATAACAAGTATAAATATTAAACGACAAGTTCTCTCCATTAACTATGAAATGGTACCCCATCTATCTAGTTTTCGCAGGTAATTTTTAGACGGGACATTCATTAAATAGTTCCTCGTAATAATATCGAGTTTACCGCTAAGATTAAACAACCGATATGTGTTCCCAGCAATGGATAAGTAACAAGTAATCTTATATCATAGACAGCAAGAGATTGGAATCGCATTTTTTTCTGAATGACTATTATATATTTCTCACCACCCATAGACTAATGAAGAGTGTATAAGGCTTATTAAATGACCAGGTGTACAGAAATAGCTTTCAAACCACTTAAGTTAATCAATAACACATTGATTCGTCCATTAAAATTGACAGACTGCCGATTAAAGTCATTGATGGTCGACGCCGCTCATGATTACTTCGTCATCATGAGTTATTTTACCCCGAGAGGTGTTTGTAATATAATTTACAACTTGCAAATAATGTCTATGAGCAAGGTATTCGTGTGTAGCTTCGTAGCCCGTCGCATATGTAAAAGAGGGACGGTATGTCTGTATAAATGTTTAAGACGCTGACACGAGCAAAATTTTTGTCTTGTTCGCTCACTAGCGTTAGCTTAGCTAGTACAGTCAATAGCAAATGTAGATGATCACTTTAGTACTTTGTCGCACTAACGTAAAAATAGTGCGACAGTTGGGATACGTCAAAGTAGTGAAAGTGACAAGGTACTAAAATGATCATCTATTAATGCTGTTGACTATACCTAAAGGTGAAAAAGTCGTTCTTGAGAAATTATATTCAATTCTACAGTAAAAATCCTAAGCCCATTCATTGCTGGCCTTACCGTTTCTAACTTCAAATCTAAGTAGTATATCAAAAAAAACATTAACATAATCAAACAAAAACATTTATTCGTGGCATAATAGTATAAGTACATTACGATACAAGTGCAGAGAACAGGAAATTCGCAACGAGTGGTGATAAATTGAAACACGACCGAAGGGAGTGTTTTAAATCGACACGAGTTGCGAATTACCTATTCGCACGTGTATCGTACAACGTTGTACAGTACATATGGCTCTTTAAAGTTTCGACTTATGCACGTAATCTGCTGATTACCGCACTCGTGCGTTAACGTAGCACCATATGTACTGTAAAATAACAAAAGAGCAATAAAACAAAAACTTTTTCAAAAGCGTAATAGGGTACTTAACGATTATATCATGGATAGAGATGTTTGGCAGTGATAGCGTCCTACACGGGTAGGTAATCTATCGCAAAATGGGTTTTCTACTATAGCATTGTAATTTTGTAGTTTTGTGGTACTATACATTTATATACACTCGTACAATGTATATTGTTTGGAGAAAAATATACTTCACCAAGCTATTTTACGCCGGTTCCTATCGTGGCAGAGGTTTATTTTTCCGAACCGGTGGTAGTTTATTTTATTGACGTTCATTGTGCATATAATATGCCTAAATTGAAGAATAAATAACTTTGACTTTGGCGACAACATGGTGCTTTTTCCATACTGACATAAATTAGAAATATTTCACATTGAAAATGACAAAAAATAACCTTTTGTTTAATAACAAATACTTATTCCGTCCATTCACACGATAGTCGTAGGTCTAGACTGGAATACCTACATACTTCATGATATTTAACTATGCCATGTTATGATTGTCATATCGATTGGATACATTTACTAGTTATTTAACCAGTATTTGTGACAGCCAAGGTCACTGTTAAATTTTACGAAGTATTCCCCAGTCCCAGACCCATAGACGTACACGATAGGTCTTCTTAAAATGAAACCTAAATGGTCGCGTACGGTACGGCTTCAGAGGAATTTCCTCCCCTGGTGTGTGTGGAATGAACTTTCTGCTGAGGTTTTTCTGAGGAACTACAATACGTATGGGGTTTCTTAAGGAAGGACCGTATAATTTAAAGGGTCGGCAACGCACATGTGACACTGCTGGAGTTGCAGTCTATTCTATATTAGGCTGCAGTGACCGCTTACCATTAGGCAGGACCGGGTATGCGTTTTTGTCACCGACGAGGTATAGAAAAAAAATAACAACAATTTTGTAACTGAATAATTGAAATAGAATAGGTGCCTACATAGGCTACATATTTATTCATCATCATCATCATAACAATATCAGCCGAAGGACGTCCACTGCTGAACATAGGAATCCCCTAAATAGTGCCACAACGACCGCTCCGAGTCCTGCGCCACCCGCATCCAGCGGAAATACGAGTACATAGTCGTATGTATTAATGTAATCAAATTGATACTCAAATACATACCTAATAATCGGTTGCCCTATTAGAAAACAAACAATTACTTACAATAGGATTCAAACTAAAGACTTGACACTTACTCTGCAATAGACACATTATCCTGCTATTAATTATGTAGTGTTTTAATAGTTATTTAAACTACTTTTAATTATAACACGAGTAGGGAACCTGTTATCTCACGTTTTCTTCTAGTAGGTATAATTGCTCGTATAATCCATATGAAACTCTAAATAGCGGCCTGGATTAAATGCTCACTTTATGACGGATGATTACGAGTATATGCTAGTTAGACTTGTAGTGAAAACGAAATAGTTATGCAGATTTTATAATTAATTATTTCTTTAATTAATGGACAATGGCATATGCGATTTCACGTGCATCTATTCAGTATAATATTATGATCAGTAATAATCAGAATTTACATGTCATATGTACCTATACGATGAGGACCGGTCATCGTGGAAGTCTTTAGGGGAGGCCTATGTCCAGCAGTGGACGTGTTTCGGCTGACATGATGATGATGATGATGAACATCCACCAGATAAGCGCCGAACGCACGTGTAATATGCCCAGCTAGTTTGAGAGGTTTTTAAGGTTATATTTTTATCTGACGTTTTCGGTCTTTTGGGCTGTAAAACATGACTATAAAACTTATTATGCTTGGTGCTGGGCTGTGCGGCATCGAAATAGGGACTTAATGATCTTGGATGTAAAAATGACATATATCAAGTCACTGAAAAAAGGCCAAGTCAGAAGTACCCGCAACCAACGAGCATGTAAGAGGAGATGTATGGATGTGTTTGAAGCGAAAGAAGTATGTAAGGACCGTAGTTTTTGGCATTCTCTGCTCTCTGCCTACCCCAATGGGATACGGTATGGGGTTATTCAAGAAAGGAGTGTATCAATTCTTAAAGGGTCGGTAACGCGCATGTGACACCCCTAGGAGTTGCAGGCGTCCATAGGCTGCGGTGACCGGTTACCATAAGGCGGGCCATACGATGTGGTATTAAAAAAATACGGGCGATGTATGTATGTGTATGTGTATCAAGTAACTGTTACAGAACAGCATAGGAATTACATGTTATAAGATCACTATAATATACTAAAATGTGACCGTAACGATCGTATAGCTCAGCGGTAAGAAGACCGCAGTAACTGCACAACGCTACGGTACGGGTACCCGGCAGAACGCAACATAAGTAGCTGTAATGTATATGTAATCTTGTCCATGGAGCTGTTGAACAGAACATCTATTCATTCTGCTTTAAGAATGTCTGCGTCAGTGCAGTCCCTTATAATCCTTTCTTTTCAGATCAATTTGTCGCGTTCTGGGTCACCCTCTTTATTTTTAGTAATTTGGTCAAATACCTTCAACGATCCTCACCATCTTCGCCTTCTTCCTATGGATTTTAATTTTTTTCATAAACTGTTGAATGGTTATATGTTGTACCTACATACTAATGTAGATATTAGCAAAATACCCAGTGCTTTAAAACTAATTATAAAATAAAATAGAAAAAACAAAGTTTATTTAGTCTACAGAGAAAGCCACGGTTGTTGTATACTCTAGGTAGTTCAGGTATACAGAAAAGGAAAAGAGACTAGTTTGGCGTGTTCTGATCTCCCTAATTGCCTATAATGATATCACAAACTACTTATTCATCCGTTTTCTCATACAAAAAGGGAAGTTCCTCAGACATTTACCTCGAGAAACCACTGGTGTGTCCAGTATGTATAAAATTGACATGGTATCATTTTTCCAACAATTCCAAGCCCATTCCTGAACTAACCTTTCATCATACTAGACCTGTTCAGCTGGTGAGACGGTTTTACTTTCATATTCACCCTCAATCAATCAAAAGCCAACCTTATTCAACACGTTCCACGGTTGCGTTTTGAATGTACGCATACCATAATACAGTAGTACTAAGTGAAATTGAAAATGGTGATTCTTAATACTGCAACAATAGGGTTGATTTTTGTCGGTCATTGTTGTGGATTGCGTTACCACATCAACCACATGTTACCGGCAGGTGATTATGTAAGTGATGGGTCATGCCGGTCATGTGAGGCCTTGACATTTTATTTGTATGGCATTTTGAAGTTAGAAAAAAGTAACATTTGAGGTAACCTTTGTGTTAAAGTTTAACGTCATCGGTTGAATTGAATTTCTAGTTTTGAAGGACTAAGGTCTTTGTTCCATTACCATAATCGTACAGCAATGCTGACAAATGTACCCATACTTTTTCACGTGGCATTAAACAGGTATCCATGCACTCCTATACTCCCGAGGCCCGGAGTCTCTATATGTCCGTGTAATAAATATAATGTAATTGATAAAATCCAGGAATGCGTCTTTCATATAAAGACGTTACGTCTTCAATAGATTTATAGTAGGCAAGTATAAGTTGATTTTCATCGATTGGAAATGAACTTATACTTACTTTAAAGATTATTATATGTTGTTGCAGTGTAGTTTCTAATTTGGAATATCACATTGTCTACAGAATGCGACAGCGGCGAGTCGGGACACCTGTACGAGTCGCTAGAGACGCCGGCGCCGCCACTCGCGCCGGTCGACGCGCGCGTGCCTTTGGACGACGACTTCGACTCGTTCGACAGCGACACGGACGACGAGCACGAGGTGACTACATTACCCACTAGTCTCACTACACAGGGGCACCTGTACCAGTCGCTAGGAACACCGGTGCCCGCCGCTGCTCGCGCCGGACGACGACTTCGACTCCTTCGACAGCAACACAGAAACGAGCACGAGGTGACTAAACTACCCATTAGTCTCACAACACAAGGACACTTGTACGAGTTGCTATTTAGAAGCACCACGCCGCATAATCACAACAAATGAAAATATTTCTGTCATCTGTCTATTTCATAACATTGGTATGATCCATAGAGTATATCGATACCGCTTCTATTATATTATTGAACATAATAATCCAGTAATTAATGCCAAGATTTTGCCGGATTGACACCACTAATTGTGAAATTACTCTTAGTCAAATTCGCGTGCGGTATGCAAGGTTAAGCAATGTCGGGATTTGTCGGGTGGGGTCACTCCTTGGATCGGTGACCGCTTAGATTGGTTCTGGTTACTAACTGAGCGCTCCCTTGCTTTGGAAGGCACGTTAAGCCATTGATCCCAGCTGCTGGCTATGATAGCAGTCGTTAAGCCAAGTTAGAACTCTTTGGGCGGCTCGAGAACTGTTAGCAGTCAAGTTGCCCAATCACTTGAAAAGCCTAATCCCAATAAGGCCTAGTTTTCCCCTTGGGTTGGAAGGTCAGATGGCAGTCGCTTTCGTAAAAACTAGTGCGTACGCCAATTCTTGGGTTTAGGTAGCGGACCTCAGGCATTCTTTAGGATGCAACTGTACTGGGATAAGGCTAGGATGATGATGATGATGACTCTTAGTGAAATTCGAATGCTCATAAAGTACGAGTATATTATATCCAGAACATCTAAACTAAAGTAAGAAGTAAAAAATAATAATAGTAATTTAAATTATTTTTGTCACATTTTACTTGTTTACTAACATAGTGTTCATAAGAATTATTGTTACTGACATCATTATGTCATTTATATGGAACCATGTTCTGAAATAAATTATTTGAATTTGAAAAAAACTAATAAATGATGTGTTTTATTATTCCAGTCTGGCGCCCACCAAGCGCCGGCGTTGCCCGCCTCGCGGCTACCGTCTCCGCCGACGGCGGGTTCCTACACGCTCACCAAGATAGCGAGCGTGGCGCACAAGAAGATGCGTCAGCTCAAGCGGAACTTCACCAAGCGGTGCTCCGGTGGGTGCTACAGAATAAACTTAGATATCTACTAAAATTCAAATTAAAGGAAAAAAAAATGAAAAAAAAAAATGCTCCGAGCAGGATTCGAACCTGCGACATCTGGCATACGCGGCCAACCAAGCTCGTGCACGAAATCCTTCACTAAAATCGGTGATAGATTTAGAGATCAAAAATGTAAACAAGTGAGTTGCCACCATAAAAAAATTAACGTATGCAGTGGGTACTTGAAAATCATTGAATACTTTAAAAAAATTACTACTAAATAGAAAAGAGAACCACTCTGAATTAAATAGCGTTTTTAATAACGTATTGGTGTTGTTTTAATAAAATATGTGGAGATATGATTTATGCTACAAGTCATGTCAGATTGACAGTATTTTGTTTACATTTGTGATCTCTAATTCCATCTCAGACGTTCCCTCTTACAACGCCTTTTTTATCGCAGAGGAAATGCGTTTATGCACCCGGACTGTGGGGACGGCCCATTGGGGGGTATGTGGGACTCACCCTATCCGAGGAAGGGAATACCCACTAAAACCTCTGCGGTGTTATCACGCTCTGCCGTGTAGGGGGCACCATGGGATCGCTAGCATTCTACCACGATGCCCCCCCGACCCTCTTACAACGCCTTAGGGAGACGTTTAGATACCTACTTACGTACAGAAGACCCACTGTTTTATAAAATCTCTAGCATATTTTTTTCGAAACATAAACGCAACCGAACGCCTTTATGTTTAGTCTCAATTTGTATGGCAATGCTAACAGCGCCTCTGGCGGCCTTTGGCGGGAACTATTTGTTGCCATATATGTAAATTGAGATTAGAGTGCGGTATGCGAGGTTAAGCAATGACGGGCGAAGTCGGTCCTTGGATGGGTGACCGCTTTGAGTGGTTACTAACTGAGCGCTCCCGTGCTTTGGATGGCACGTTAAGTCGTTGATCCCGGTTAATGTCTATGATAGCAGTCGTTAAGCCAAGTTAGAGGCCTCCGGCGGGCGGCTTGAGAACCTCTAACAGTCAAGTTGCCCACTCACTTGACAAGCCTAATCCCAATAAGGTCTGGTTTCCCCCTCGGGTTGGAAGGTCAGATGGCAGTCACTTCCGTTAAAACTAGTGCCTACGCCAATTCTTGGGATTAGGTAGCGGACCCCAGGCATCCTTCAGGATGCAACTGTACTGGGAATAATGCTAGGAGGATGATGATGTAAATTGAGACTAAACGCAAGCGCGCTCGTTTGCGTTTATGTTTCGAAAAAATATGTACTATAGGTACAAAACAGATAGCTGTATAACTACTCACTTTAAGACTTATTTGAAACACCGTGCGTTTCTCTTCAAATATAACATGTTCACTTAATTTTACACGGGGCGTAAGCAGCCTTTCCCGGTTTAAAATAAGTATGTATTATAGCGTACGTGTGACATATTTTCTGATCAAAGGGTAACTTTTGATCTGTTTGTCAGTCGCTATTCAGCGCATGGTGCTGTCGTTACCCTTTATAACACTGTTAAATTGCTGCTATACAGCTCTTAAGTAGCTACGAGTATGTGAAATTAGGGCTGTATAATTTGTGCCCATTTAAGGGTCGCCAGTACCCTCGGCTGAACTCGATTCTCCATACAAACGTAGTTACGCTCTCATTTTAAAACGCCTTGCTAGAATAACATGAAACTTTTTATACCCAATGGGAGCCACTATTGCTATGTCGGAAATTAGTTTCTGAGGTTATCAATGTTATCATACAAGACCTCGAAATTCAAAAACACGCTGCACTAATTTTGCGGCTTAGATATGGCGGATTCCACTATGTATACAAAGTTTCATGTTATTCTAGCAAGGCGTTTTAAAATGAGAACGAAACTACGTTTTCTTCGTTCCGTCTTGCCTCGCATGTGATAAACTCCATTATTGCCGGGTCGGATACAAAACGTCGCTCATGAAGGGGAATAAAAATAAGGTCACCTTTTTTTCTGAATGTAATCTATAACATCATAATTTACGACAAACAAAAAAAAATTCTAATAAACAAAAAGATATTCCGATACCGGGAATCGAACCCGAGCCTCCTGGGTGAGAGCCATGTATCCTAGCCACTAGACCATATCGGATGATGGACAGTGACTCTAAATTGAGTGTCTGGCCGAGATAATCGCTATTCTAAGCCGAGTTACATTACTTCGCTCTAATTCGAGATTTTAATTAGCTGTACTGTACCTTTTTATTCTTATAATTAAACTCAAGACTTCATAAAACTGTAGAGAATTATAATCATTCATAGAATGTCAAAGGCAGAGAAAAAAACGTGTCGTTAAACAAGTACATAGTTTCAATAGTTCAAAAATCTCGTTGACACTACACAATAATAACAAATCTAGTAAATAACCATGTTTGAACTAGGACTTTGACTTCTTAAACTTAGAACTAGGTTATATTATACTATAAAAAATACTTTCTTAATCATTTGGTTCAAAAGCAAAAAGGTATTCCGATACCGGGAATCGAACCCGAGCCTCCTGGGTGAGAGCCAGGTATCCTAGCCACTAGACCATATCGGATGTTGACATTCACTTCGAAATAGCGTATCAAATCTAAAACAACAAGTGAATTAACTCTAATCTTATCTTTTCAGTGGCAATGGACGGCACCTTTACAAAGCTATCGACGCCGAAAACCAGTTCATACGACAACGAACCGAAGAAGTCTCCCATATACGCGAACTGCGAACCTCCCGATCACAGCTACAGCAATATGAACTTCCAAGACTCGCGGCCCGCACTCAATAAGACTGATAATCCCGTGAAGGGGTTTAAGGATGAACTGAAGACGGTTATTAGTGAGAAGAGGATCAGTTATGGGGATGTGCCTCCGCCGTTGCCTGAGAAGCAGGAGAAGCCATCGACCCCTACAAGCGAGACTAAGAAAGACAGTGGAACGTTATCGAGGAAGACGTATTTTTCGTTCAAATCGCGGTTCAGACGAGCAACGTCAATGGCAGTGGATATTAATTCTGACGTGCCTAGTGCCTTGAAGATCACTAATTCGACGTTTTATTTGACTGACTCGATGGATGGAGATTCCGGATTTAGTAACTGGTGAGGAAAATTTTGTAGTTACCTATGTTAGCAGCCTATGGGCAGTAAAAATAAATACCTTTAGGTGTTTTGTAGGTACCCGTAGTTGTAGATATAGTATCCGTAACATTATTCTTAAGGCTATCTGACCTTTTATTAGTTAGATTTTGCTTGAATGAAAATTCGCTTTTTTAAGTAGTTGACAGTAATTTTTATCGTAACCACATGTGACACTAACTGTTAGACATTTCAGTATCTCCATTCCTGTTCAATGATTCACCTTTATCTCGTGCATTTCGTATACGAGTAAATTATCAATATTCTAGTGACTATTCGAACTATCACTGTTACCACCAATTTGTTACCGCTTAAAGTAGTATTATTTCACCAAAACTTTTTGCGTTAAAGTAGTTACTTAAGTACCACTGGTAACGGACGGGGAAAAGATCCCAGTTGTTGATATTTTAGAAACTATTTCCTACTTCAACCAGCGAGATATATCAATGAGTTCTTTGACAAAAAACCGACATACCTATGCGTAGTTTCAATACTCTCAATCGTGTTTATTTCAAAATACCGAATATTCGAATATTCGGACCGAGAATGCCGACCCGAAAATCACTCTGATGACTGGAGATCGCTGTATAGTGATAAGACCGCCTATTGCTACCTTTTAGTATAAAGGATTATTTATAATGGTTTTGTTTGGGTGCAGTAAAGGATACATTATTATTTATTTGAGCGAAGCTTCACAACCCGTGATTCGCGTATTTGGTTGAAGTTGTGCACCTCCTGAACCACACAACATAGAATTACCTTTACCACCGAGATAGACACTAACGCCGTGGAGGTGCTCAATAAAAAAAACCAATACAAAAATTAATTCAATATTATTTTTGCGGTGCATACCGTGGCAGTCTAGACTGAAGGTGCAGACAACAGTTTCGCTTAATGACGTCAAGCGCACCCTGCTTGCGACTACTATATTTTTACTAGATTACTATTAACGGGTCTAAATGCTAAATATACCTGTATTTGTTAAAATATGACGTTAGATCCGTTAATAATAAGATAATAACCTTGTAAAATTGGCCTGAATTTTTCAATTTTGATAAATTTAATGACACGCTTGGCTTATCTCGTCTTGGCGATAGTACAACGTCACATGTGGACAAAATGTTCATAATGTTACTTAACACCATTCCTCCAGCAGCGACAACGGGCAAGGCAGCGTCGAGACCCTCTCACCCACGGCACCGGCGCGCCACCACCGCGACGGTACGCGCGCCCTCATCTCCGCTTCCTCGCCTTGCCTGGCTCAGGCCACTCAGGCCACACAGGCTCAGGCCACTCAGGCCGCACTCGAGCGGCCGAGCGTGCCGCCGCCGCCGCCGCCCGGCCGACCCACTGACATTAGCGCTGTCAATGAAGGTAGGACGTCAACTGTTTTTGCTTACGCTAACTAAAAGCCGAGTTGAGATTGCTAGATAGGTACTTACTTAGATTTGATGACATGTTTAGTTAGCGAACTAACGGTAAATGAACAAATGCTACGGAAGCTTTTTGTATTTTACAGTATTTAATTTAAAAATTATAACCTACATTAAAATGTTGTATGGAATTTTATTATAAAATAAATATTTTCTACTACTTTACAAATGCGTAGACTCTGTTGTTCCCCAGACCAGTCATGTAATGATAAGTATATTAACAATTGCCAAATATGACATACACACAAACAAAAGACTTCCAAATAAATATACAGAGGTCGCTAGTAGCGCAAACTGCAAATACCTATGTAGTGTGGTCCGAATGATAATCTAGAGCCAATGTTGCGTCAGATCAAGTCAGATTGACCAAAAGGAGGTGACATACGAACCACATTTGGAAATACCCACAAAAGTTGTTACCTAAGAATATGACGGCGACGTTACTCTTTTAATCTGCAGGACACGGGTACATAAATAAAATAAAATAGTTTACAAAAACAAATATTAACCTAAATACGACGATCGAGTTCTCAGAAAGTAATTCCAGTTGACGTCGATCCGTTGATATCGGACATGCCTAGACACGAAGACAGCGCTAAACAGAGGTCAGTGCCTACCCTCGCTGGAAACCACAGTTCCAATTAATTTAAGTATTGAGGTCATTTCCGAATATAATGTATAGTATTTAGCGAAACCTTAATTTAGGATGGTAGGGTTATTACGCGCCATATTAAAAATCGTCATTTGGCAATGTTAGATTACAGTACTACCGGCACGGAATAAATCTTATTGACGTCAGCTCAAGCACTTTTTGAATTGAATTAAGCTATCGATGTATCAATGAAAATCGGTCTATAGATTAATGTGTGAAAACCTTGAACAATCGGATGAATTATCCATCTATATTACTATTAGAAGTATGGAATGAACTGTAGTATTTTCCAGCGAGTGCAGGATGGTTGAGGTTTAGTCTATGTTCACGAGAATGCTCAATGTTTGCACTGTCTTTGTTCTTACACACTCACTTGTCTCATGTCTCATACACTCACATCTATATCTATACTTAACACTTAGAATACCAATGCATTGTTTAATTTGTTATAGACTGTGTACCAATTTGTACAGTTAATGCACGTTATAATTCACCTTGTGACTTAAAATCATGTATATAAAGGTTCTACCGAACTGTTCTTGCGGTTAGGATTTGGCTAAGATGTCATCATAGCAAAAAATGCTGTAGGAGTGATATTAAGTCATATTACTCATTTTTACATATCATCCTACTCGCGTCACACCTACCAGCAACATACAAAAGCGCTTAATTTTGGTTCTGCGGATCTTATACACGTATGTAAGGGCCGTGCAAGCAAAAATATCCGGTTCCTTCTTTAAAACGCCGTTCTGACCAAACGTGGTAACAAAAAGGATTGATTTTAAAATATATGATTCTTGACTATATGATCGATTCTTCGACTAGGGTCAAAACACGATTGATTAAAATTTTCTTATTACAAAAAATTCAAACTTGGTCTTATTTTTACTCAGCCTACTATAATCCATACTCCGGATTGTCACACAAGCCTGCGTCACTGTCGAGTTGCCACTTTTTAATATCGAAACTACTCGTGAAGGATTTTTTTCTGCCGTAATCATGCAAAATATATTGTCGAAGCAAACAAAACAGGTCAAGTTCAACAAAACTCTCACAGGAGTCGGGGGGGGGGGGTCTCATGGGAGTCGGGGAGTATCACAATACAACACTGGCAATACATCTGTGGTGTATTAGGCATCATATGCCCTAATAATAAACACCCTTTTTTAATCACTATCACTTTATTAAAATAATAGAAAAATACGTGAGCAGTACAGCACAATCTGACTCATCCAAATTCTACATTTTTCCATCCGGCCGCCCGTGTACGTTCGGAAACTTGTGCCCCTTTCGTTCGGGAACACCTCAATACTCTCCCCTATAAGTTTAATCGTTGGGGCGGTTTTATTATTCTAGATGATCTACGAACTAAAGTATCCTCACGTACAATTGGGGATACAGGTACCGAAACTACAGGAGCAATCTCCGTTTGAGCATGGTCAGTTTCAATATCTGCCTCCGGGCTATTAGTAATCATGGTATTATCATTATCAGTAACTTTTTCGTTTATCTGGAATTCTACATTTTTAGGATAACAATTGTCCTTATTAAAATCTTGTTTATGTCCATTATTATCCACCCCCTGCTCTACTTCCGTTGAAGAATGATCAGAATCTTGAGAAAAACAAGTTATTATTTGATCTACATGTCGTTTCCAAATTAAATCCTCATCAATTATTTTACAAAGGTACGTTCTTTTTCCCAGTACTTCTTCAATCATAGCTTTGACAAATTGTTTCTTATTAGGATGTCTATAATCTCTGCAGTAAACTTTATCACCTTCTTTAAATACAATATTTCTCCCCCTGCCCTTCTCAGTTTCCTCTTTTGTACACACCTTATCTTTTGTACTCAATAAATCAAATCTAGTCCTTAACTTCCTTTGAAACATTAATGTTGCCGGTGAACTGCCTGTGGTACAATGAATAGAGTTTCTATAATGGAATAAGTATCTATTCATTAATGTTTCAAAAGTAACATTATTTTTTTCTTTTAATGATTTTAACATTCCTGATTTAAAACTTCTTACAGCATTTTCAGCAAGTCCGTTTGTAGCAGGGTGAAATGGTGGAGAAGTTTGATGCTTAATTCCATTCTTTTGTAAAAATTCTGAGAAGTCTGTAGCAGGGATGCTACAAAAAGTTGCTGCATTATCAGTTACTACAATTTTCGGCAGGCCATACCTGCTGAAACATTCTCTAAATTTTTCTACAGTTAATTTAGCTTCGATGTTTTTCATTACAAATGCTTCTGGCCATTTTGAATATGAATCTATTATCAGTAAAATCATTTTACCATCCACTGGGCCTAGAAAATCAGCATGAACTCTTTCATATGGAGTATTACATTTTGGCCATGAAATAATGTTCGCTTTAGGTGGTTCAGGTCGGGCTGACATACAGATATTACAATTTTTTAACACATTTTCAATACTCTTGTCTAATCCTGGCCACCAAAAATATGATCTGGCATTTGTTTTCATTTTTACAATTCCTTCATGAGTTGAATGAAGTTCTTTTAGCAATTTTGATTTTAATTTATCTGGCACCACAACTCTATAACCCCACATAATTACATTTTGATCAATGTACAATTGGTCTTTCCTTTGAAAAAATGGTTTTAAGGCCTCATCATTAACAATTTTAGGAAACCCATATCTAATTAAATTGTATACAGTGCTCAAAATTGGGTCTTTTCTTGTTTCTGACCTAACCATATTTAGATCAATAACATTTTGCCCTTCAACAAAATTTATGTAATCACATTCCTTTGTAATAATATCTGAGTCAATTTTGGATAATGGTAATCGTGACATACAATCAGCTTTAACATTTTCTGTTCCCTTGATATGCTTAAAGGTATAATCAAAACCTGCCAAATATAATGACCATCTTTGTAGCCTGCCTGCAGCCATTTGAGGTAAACTTTTATTTTCTCCGAACAAAGCCTGTAAAGGCTTATGATCAGATTGTAACTCAAATTTATTACCAACCAAATATTGATAAAATGTTTGCACCGCCCAGTAGATTGCTAAAGCTTCTTTATGAATCATTGAATAATTTTTTTCAGCTGGTTTATACACTCTTGATATAAAACTTATAGGTCTGTCTGAGCCATCTGGCATAACATGGCTGAGCACTGCTCCAACACCATTTTGAGAAGCATCACAGGCTAATCTCAAAGGTAAATCTCTGTTAAAATGCATTAAGATGTTTTCAGACACTATTTCCTTTTTAATCAATTCTAAGCTGTCATTACATTTTTGTGACCAAATAAACTTTGAGTCCTTTCGCAAAAGCTCATACAATGGTTTCAATTTTACTGACATCTGTGGAATAAATTTAGAGTAATAATTTACCATGCCAATCCAAGATCTAACCTCTGTAACATTGCTTGGTGGTGGTGCGTTTAAAATTGCATCTAATTTTGACCTATCCTTTTTTAATCCGTTTTTTGAAATAATATGGCCTAAATATTTGACCTCTTCCTGAAAAAATAAACACTTTGCCTTATTTAAGCGAATTCCCACTTTTTCAAATCGTCTCAAAACCTCTTCTAAATTTTTTAAATGTTCTGTATCATTTGATCCCGTAACTAGTACATCATCAATAAAATTTACCACACCGTTTGCTCCTAATAAAACTTTTTCAAGCTTTGCTTGGAAAATGGCGCTTGCCGGTTTGGTACCATATGGTAATCTATTTAATTTATATATTCCTTTAGGAGTTGACCAAGCCAACATATTACCAGTGTCATCATCAATTATTAAATGGTTAAAAGCATTTCGCAAATCTAATTTAGTAAATTTTTTACCCCCTTGTAAAGCGGCAAAAATGTCTTCAATTCGAGGCAATGGATGATTTACATCTTTTAAATATTTATTTACGGTAATTTTATAATTGGCACAAAGCCTTATTTTTCCATTTTCTTTTATGACAGGTACTAACGGGGTTCCCCATTCTGAATTTTCAATTTTTGTTATAGCACCTTCATTTTCTAATTTCAATAATTCCAAATCAACTTTTTCTCTGTACGCATGAGGAATAGATTTTGGTTTATGAAAAATAGGTTTTACATTTTCATCTTTTAACTCTAATCTTACTTTTTCCCCTTCAATTTTACCTAATTCAGGCATGAAAACATTTTTAAATTTATACAACACAGAATCTAATGTTTTCTCAGCTTCACTTTGAACCACATGTAATGAGACAAGATTTTGAATATCTAACTTAAATTTGTCAATTAAGTCCCTTCCAAACAAGCATCTGCTACCATTTGTTACAATTAATAATGTACAATTTAATGTTTTACCAAAACATATCAAAGGAACAGTTATCTTACCTATTGGCTTCACTATTTGCCCATTGTAGGTTTTTAACTGACAATTCGCTGGTTGCAACTGAAAATTAGAAAGATAACGGTTATAAAAGTCCTCCGGAACACATGAAACAGCTGCACCGGTGTCCAATTCCATAGAAAAATTATGAGCACAAATTGAACACTCAACACTATATGGAGAGATGTAATTAACATGTGGCACTAAATGTTCAACTGTAAAAATTTCAACAAACCCATTATCCTCCTCCGGGTCCTGTTGGTCTAGTTCCACCACATTGGTAGGTTTGCTGCTCCTACATACTGCGGCCAAATGTCCAATTCTGCCACATGTTTTGCACTGATATGTTTTGAATTTGCATCTTGCAAACGAATGGTTTGATTTGCCACAGTGAATACATTTCAAAATGTTACTTTCTCTGTCACTTTTGGTGGTTTTCTTGCCTATATCCATTCTCTGTTGTGTAACTTTATTAACAAATGTTTCCCGTTGTTCCACCATAACGGATTCCTTGTTCAATGCAATGTCCAGTAATGCTGTTACTTTGCGTGTGATTGGCTCTTCACAGAGCCTCTCAAAAATCGGCCCTGTTCGTAAACCCGTCACAAATTTGTCTTTAACACGGTCCTCAAAATAGGCTCCGAAGTCACAGTCCGCAGCTGTTTCCCTGACTCTGGTATACCATGTAGATATGCTCTCATTTTCTTCTTTAGAAATTTTGTCAAATAAGGCTCTTTTTCTAAAATAAGACACTCTAACCCGATACCGCAATTTGAGAGCATCCTCCAACTCTTTGTACGACTTTTCCTTTGGCAGAGATGGATGAAAAATGCTTTTCAGTGTTTTATATGTTTTCTCATCTATTAACATTAAAAGCATGGAAACTTTCTTCGGTTCTTCCACTGAATTTGCAATAATATATTGCTCCACGCGCTCCAAAAAACAGTCAATGTCATCTTTTTCTTCAAAAGTTTTAATTATAAAATTTGCGCTCGTCGCCATTTTGTGGTGTATTAGGCATCATATGCCCTAATAATAAACACCCTTTTTTAATCACTATCACTTTATTAAAATAATAGAAAAATACGTGAGCAGTACAGCACAATCTGACTCATCCAAATTCTACATTTTTCCATCCGGCCGCCCGTGTACGTTCGGAAACTTGTGCCCCTTTCGTTCGGGAACACCTCAACATCAACTCACACTTACGCCCGCAGAACCACCGATACAAGTGAGGACGTAGGCTTGTGTCACCCACACTACTAGATTCCCCAGGACTCCCCGGAGTAGCATACCTTGTATTATGTCCGGGGGACGCCGTACCAAAATATCCGCTCAGTATTCGGCAGCGCGGTAAAGCGGAGGCGGTGTGTATAACATATGAAGCAGTAATGACAGTCGACAGTTTCGGAAAGATCAAAAATGCAAAACCGCCTCCACGCCGCACCGCGCCGCGCCTGCTCTGTGCGTGTAACTAAAATCTATACAGCACTCCGTGGTTATGCCTGCCTGGTGAGCGGATACCATAAATGGGATCTGAAATTGTATACACAATTCTACTGATTTATTGATGACACGCTAAGATACTTGAATATTTGAAGGGCTTGTTTAGGAGTATTTATAATTTAATAATATTCTAAGTTTTTGAGTTTAAGAATAAATTCACAATTTATCGTAAGATAGATGATTCCGTTTTGATTTCAGTATTAAGTGAGATGAATTATTCGCATCAGTGTAGAGTAGATGCTGAGGCAATTCCTACAAGTAGGCGATCCGACAATTTACCACGTTTTTCCTGTCACTTGACAATGAATTCATAATCCGACCTTAGGAGCCGCAATTAAAACCTATTGATACACAGAGCCAGCATGACTCATGTATTGATACAGTAATTATTATAACAGAACAATGACGTGCACTCGTAATCAGCTTATTGTATTTGAAACCTGGCTTTTTATTTTTTTTGTCGTCCCCAACGCGCACTTATATGTACTTTTATTTCTACTTGTTGGAAATGTGAAAGAAAAGAGTAGCAAATGACTACTAAAAAAATTCTAACGTCCTAATATTAAGGATTTTTATGATTTCACTTGTCAACCGTCAAATTACGTAGTGAGGATTATATTCTTTGTTGTTGTGTAATTTGTCATCATATGAATTCATAGTCACGTACTTTCTTAAGCTTTGTTTAGAATGCTCGTCACATCCTTATGGTTATTACTGATGACTCAGAAGTACTTTATGTAATATATGTTTAAAAGGATAACGACGACTAAATGTAAGGAAAATAGGGCTTGGTTCTGTACTTGTTTATTAGGAAATGGTATTTGTATCAAATAATAAGCTCTAGTTTCCCATTTGGGTTTAAGTATAAGCTCAGTGGTTAACTTCCAATTCTTGAGACTAGATAGCTAACGGACCCCGCAGGGCTCCTTCACCAGGATGCAAACGCGGTAATACTGAAGTATGGAGTGAGGATACTCCAAACAACACGAAATTTTCCTGTCCACTTTTATTTAACATGGAGAAAGTTCCTAGGTTATAATATTCTGCTGATATGAATAGACGGTTTTTTTTCTCACTGCCCACCTTCGCAAGTTTCTGTTTGGCCCTAGGGCTGACTGGATGAGAATGCCTCGTGGCATTAAGTCAGCCCTTTTTTAATTGTTCTTCCAGAATCCATTTTGTTTGAAAATATTGTATCTGATAATAGTATTCTTTCGCAAATTTACTTGAAAAAAAACGACTAAGTATTATATTCCCCGCTTTACACAAACCTTATTGTTGGCAATGTTGGTATACTACGTAATAAGTACACATTTTAAACCGATGTACTTATTACGAATTATCATGTCACGATTCTCTGTGACATCACCGACCTTCTCCGCAGCATGCCAATTATATATCATTATATACAACACATACAGCAGGACCGTCTGTGATTATTTACCGTTTAGTAATGATTTGCCGCTCCCACTCTGAGCACGTATGTTTGTTAACCGTCTTCCGTGTTGTGTCGTTTCTGTGTTTTTGTGTTCTGTGTTATGGGTAGTGAGTTGATTTTTTAAGCACACAACATCGCATTTCCACCCATACTGTCATTGTTCCATCGTGATCGTCAATGTTAGTCAATAAAGTGTAGAAATGCGTTAATTTGTGCTTTTAATCGTGTAATGTAATGCACAATGCAATACCGAAGGTTAACTGGTTTCGCGAACCTCTGTGGTGGACTAATGTTGTGAACTGTAAATAGCATGAGTAATAGTTTTTGTCTATTTTACTCCCACGTTCGTTGCATGCAGTCATTCACAATATTGTCATTTTTGTACGAAAACATACATATTTGTTGCACCTGCAAAGTGGTACTCGTAACGCGAATGCATGCGAAAATTTTATTTAAACAAATATTTGCTTTTAATTTTATACGTTTACAACAAGAGTTATAAAAATTATGCTATACTCAATACTCTTAAGTTTTTAACTTCATATTGCATTTAAGTTATCTTTTTGGTTTGTCTTTTTTGTAAGTATTTAATTGGCGAGATTCCTATTGAAAAGGATTTAACTAATATTTATTATTTTATTAACTTATCTAACCTCTATTATTTTTGTATGCCATAGTGACAAGAATTTCATAAAAGCCAAGTTATTAATCCTTATATCCATGAAGAAGCGCCTCACTCCCCATTGTGTACAAGTCTGTGTTTACCTAATTCAAGACTAATGACCACACGGGTCATGCTCACGGGCTACAGCGTAGCAATATATATATGACTTTGAATGGGCTATTCCCATTTGTTACCACCAATGTGTTCCCACTGGTAACAGCTGCGATTTTTCCCCTACCTGTTCTTAGTGGTAACGACTGGGGAAAAAACCCAGCATGTTACCTTCAAAGTAAGTGAAGTTAGAGTTACTTTGAATTCACTTTAGTGGTAACAGCTAGGAATTTTTCCCAGTAGTTACCACTGTGAACAGGTGTGGAAAAATCGCAGATGTTACCTTGGTAACAAATTGGTGGTAACAGTTGGGAATAATCCGCCTCGAATGGGAAGGGATAGCGTGAGAAGGGTGAGAAGAAATGTGGCGCTTGTTCGTGGATTTAATTTATGACTTGTTTTTACTTACTGAAAAATGCCATGTAAAACAGTGGTTTGCTATGGAATAAATTAATAAACGGACGATCTATAACGCTTAATAGTTCGCTTTGACGTTACCGCATTCTCGTATTCACATTTGCATAGAAACTATAAATCCTTCAATAGAAGATCGCGTGCACCGATCGAGTGTGGAAACATCCGTGTCGCAAGTACTTGGAATTGATTGAGGTAGATTTATAACTAAATCATCCATGCAAACAGCTACTTTATTGCATAAACTATACAATTGCAATTATAAATATAGTCAAGATGCTGGACGCCTCAAATGTTTCAGCTACTGCTGATTGCATTTCACAGTACCTAGAATTGAAATAGCAACTGCTGTGAATTAGCTTTACTGCCATGTGAAAGCAAAAAGTCGTATCTCTAAAAAAAGTCAAAAAGTGTTAGACTACTTTCTTGGCGGTACAGCCCCCCCACCATGCGTAAAATTACCTACAACAATATCTTACACTTCAAAGTGACCAAAAAATCGGTCACACCGATAGAAATAAGCAGGATTGTAATATTTGTGGCAGATATTTTTCCGCCTAATTATATTTTTTACAAGTAACTTTAACTAGATACGACTTTCAGCTTAGGAAGGTTATGCAGTCAGCAACAAAAGTAGGTAAGGTCTCATGAATTCCCTTACAACAATTGTATCAAATCTTAATTAGATTGAATTACTATTTTTCAATCAAATGCCTGCACCACAAGCCTTTCTGTTTGGCCTTACGGTTGACTGGTACAGAATGCAATAAGGCATTAAGTCCGCCGTTTGTACTTTTAATTGTGCAATAAAGTATAAAATTAAATAAATAAATATATAAAGACTTTTGACCTGTTCATATGCATACTACTTTTGATGTTGACTGTACACTTGTAAAGTGTACAGTCAAATATAATATATACTTGATTTGTCGTAAACCGCAGTATTTATCAATTATTTTGAATAGTAACCTGTGAGTAACCTCAACACTGAGGAATAGTATAGTTTGATGTATAGCCGCAATTTTAAGATCAAAGTGATTGAACCTACACGGAAAATAACAAGCGCAAATTTTGTTTAGCACATTTAACGATTTTTAATTAGCAATAGCATATACGAGTAGGAAGCAGTTTGATCATTGCAAACGGTGACCTTATAGTAAGTTTTTAACATTTTTTAACTGATTCAAAAAAATAAGGTGGCGGTTTTGTTTTATGTTTGTTACAAAACTCCGTCATTTTATAAACCGAATTGGAAAACTATTTATTCGTATGAGAGCAAATACCTCCATTATTCATGAGGAATCAAAGTAGTTCTTTTTGTCAAATTATTTTATTTATTTTTTTAAGATGCTCAACAGCGTTTACAGAATATATATACGATGTTTATATATGTACTATTAGTATAGCCAATGATAGAACTCCCACACAAAATTAATTCTGAGTTGGAATTGAAACTTGTTTTAAAAGGTAACTTACAGGAAGACAGAGAAGAATATTTTAAGAAATACATATTTACAACAACAAATAATTGTAAAAATACAGACCATGAGTGTTAAAAACAAGAAGAACAATGAGAAGAACAATATTGTGATTAAAAGCCACAATGGTGTTAAAATTCGTATGTCTTTAGTTGTCACTTTAACATATTTCTTTGTGAGAAAGAAACAAAACACACTACTTGATCTGTCAAAGTTTATTAAGTTCAATGTATAAAGAGGATAGAAGTACGGTTTACACTGAACCTCGTATGGAATACCTAACCTCGTTGATGTTTTGCGATATTGAATTTGGAACCTTATGTTTGTTAATTCTTGTACGTAGAGTTTGAACTAGTTTTAAACTTGATTTGAATTTGTTCTAATGTAATTACGCGGATATTTTCGAGGGTATGTGTAGCTGTGCCTGAAGGCCGAGGATTTAAATAATAACAGCTGTACTAGCTAATTGGTTCGTATACTGCAGGAAATGACAAGTTATACTTATTTTGGTAGGAATATTATAATAAATATTGTTATAGCCGTATTTTTATTCTTTTTTTAATTAAAACGTATAAAAAGTACTTATTTTGCATACTGCCGTTTTATATTTGACGCCCCAGAACTGTTATTCTTTATTGCATCCACATCCACAGCTTTATTACTTATAACTTTTTATTGAAATACCTGTATAGAGGAGTAAACGAGAACTAACTGATTGTTATTTGAATTTAGAACTAAAGCGGCTGCTGCCGACGCTGGCGCGGAAGGACAAGGCGCCGCGCGCGCGCACCTCGTGGTACGCCGAGTGTGGATCCGACACCTCCACGCACACCTCCAACACCTCTTGGTGAGTCATCTTATACCGAATGTAGAACTAAAGCGGCTGCGAATGCTAGCGCGGAAGGACTTGGCGCCGCGCGCGTGCCTCTTGGTACGCCGAGTGTGGATCTGACGCCTCCTGGTTAGTCACCTTATCGTACTATCCGGGAATGCGACGCCCGTACATGCCCGTGCACACCGTACCCCAAGGCGCCGATGTGACGTCACGCTGTACATACTTATCCATACTAATCCAAAAAATGTTAAAGTAACTCTGTCAGTCTGTCTGTCTGTTACCTCTTCACGCTAAAGTGATTTAGATGAAATTTGGGAGGTATAGAGATATTTTGAGTCTCGGGAAAGGACATAGGATAATTTTTATTCCGGAAATCATTCCTTAGGGAGTGAAACGGAGGGTAGAAGTTTGTATGGGCGAGCGATATTTAAGCCTTCGCCTACTACTACAATAATTTAATAGCAATTATTTCTATAATAAATACAAAATAGTTATTTGTAAACATAGCTTTATATTTGTAAATATAATGAGTTGCACGCGGACGGATTCGCGGGCAAAAGGTAGTACTTAATATTATATTTTTTATAACATACATGAATGATCCCTTAAAGGGATAAGCTCGCCTTTGTACTTCTACTTTTTGTTTGTTTTTCATTTTGCCGTGTTTTATGTATACTTATTAGGTACATGAAATTTTGAAATTTGAAAAGTCGTAATGTCTACAGGTCACTGCTACAGTTCACAGAGAGTTAGGGCAGTCAGGTAGTGACTAGGTACGAGAGAAGTCAAATATGGCATTAGTGATAAATCTTAGGGGCCATCCACATATTACGTAACGCAAAATTTTGAACCCCCCAGTCACAACTTTTTCCTATCCCTTTAACATGTACTGTCACGTTCAGTAGTTTTCCGTTATAATATCGTAAAAAAAACGGTGATTCCAGTGATGAAAATCATGCCTGTGGAACTGTGCTTTTTGCAGGTTGCACTTTCCTCGCTATAGTGAGGAGAAAAGTTTTGTGTTACACACGGGTGCAAAGTTGTATTTTACTTCTCGTCTGTTGAAACACTCGCTACGCTCAGCTTTCGCTGGCTCGTGCTTCAATTCCACACTCGCGGGTAAAATACAACTTTGCACCCTTGTATAATAAATAACTATTACACTGATATATAGCGCCTGCTATCACATACCTACACCTGTTGTACCCACAGTTTTCACTAGACATTGTACCTATATGTAGTAATTTCCCTGCGCTGTCGTTATCGCCTTTGGCGCAATTACACGCGAACATTGCGGTTTCCGTAAACTTCACTACCGCTCTGCAGGGCTAGTATGATCGCTTATATGTCGGACATATAGCATTCGTCCCGTACTGTCAAGTATGTAAGTGCGAGAGGGACGAATGCTATATGTCCGACATATAAGCGATCATACTAGCCCCACTGGTGACAATACATTTCCTTGTCAAGAGGCCCAATTCAGGAGCGCGTTTTTACCCGACTGCGCCAGAAGGAGAGTTATGTTTTTCGAGAGTATGTATGTATGTATAATTGTTTGGCACGCTCTGCAGCCTGAACGGCTCCATGGATTTTAGCTTGAGAGGTGTCGTTAGATTCGTATTTATCGTGAGAGTGACACTGGGTATATCAAATAAAATTAAATAACAAAATGGCGGATTTTTGGCGCCAAATTCCAAATTACACAGAAACGCAGTCGGGTTTTTTAGTTTTTTTTATTAATCAGTCTTGTTGACGTATGTATTTCAATTATATGCGAATCATCTTGGTTATGCTCTCTCTTGCTATAACGCGTAGCCATTAACCAAGTACTAACAGTGATAATCATGTACATGATACATACGATTTATGTACGAATATCGGATAACAAGATAAGGGACTTAATTCGTTTGAATCATAGTTTTCCCTCGAAACGGCCCTATCTATACTGACACGTTACATACTTAATAAGGGGGTACCCCGAAGTAGAACTTGCTCTTCGACAGTAAAGCACCGGCTTCACAGTAGTGCTGGCCGATAGGTACTGATTAAAGAAAAAGTTAGTAGTTTCCTTCCAAGAAACTAGCTTCGTATAAGCATTTCATTGGTTTGTCAGTAAGGATGCCCCTTTGTAACTTTCTCTCCGGAATTAACTTAAGCCGCGCCCGAGAGCACATGTTGACCGTTATTCAAAACCCGTTCGCAAATCCGAACCCCGTCTCCAACTGCCGGACACAATGTGTTTTATAGACAGAAATGATATTTTAACAATCACAGTACCTATACATATTTACTAACAGCAATAACACATGATTTGTGACTTGTTACTATGCCCATTTATTTATTCTGCTCGAAAAATCCTAAATCATTAAAAAATCAGGAAACAATAGTGAAGCTCTTCATCGGGGTGTCGCGTAGCCAAGCATGTTGGCAAGCGACAGCACAAGCGAGAGCGCACGAAATATACTTCATAATACTTTGTTCTAAGTCATAAAACCTTACTGAAAGGGTTAGGTACGCAGTGCTGCGCCGGTCCCGAAAATATCTTCACTTTGTATGAGGAATATTCCCTACGCGGGAATATTTCCTATACCAATCCGTTAGGGATCTCTATACATACGTCAACGCATATTGGAGTTCCCAGCGGCAGCGCCGGTGTGACTGGATCTGCGCGTGAGTCGGCGTTAGTTAGTCAGGAACGAAGCGCCCGCGCCGGCGCGGTGACTCACCACGCAGCCAGTTCCCGCACCGTTAACCGGTGGCCCGAGCCACAAGCGAAGAGTTTTAGACCGCGTTCAATTTGATTTGATCGAGTTCAATAGGTATGTGGGATCGCGGTAGTGTAAATAAGTAGACCGTAACTCCAGTAGAACTATTATATATTCAAGAAAACATGAGACTGCAAAAACCAACGACATCCGCCATTGTAAAAAAGTGTCCGTCCGCCCGGAAGTTGGCTGCACTTCGCCTACTTCACGCCATGCCTTTCTCGCTCACACATATCACACTGTCTCTTTCACTACGTTCCTCTCCAGACCATCCCACAGGTATATGAACATGACCTCATCAACCCACTGCCCGCTGGTTTCCAGAACACTGAAATGTTACCATACAAATTGGCTAGGCTGGTAGAAACGAACCTTAGCTTAGCTCAGGTGGAAAAACAGTTGTGGTTTTTGGATGGCTTTGAATGTATTGTTACTACTTTTTATCTGATTGATTTCTTGCTAACAATGTCTATCCAATTTCTTAATATCAGAGCTACTGAAGCCTACACAATTAGGTACTATTGTTGGGGATGTACTTAAGTGAATGTTTCTTTTCTGTTTATTTTATGTTTATACCATCTTATTTTTAAAATATATCGTGGAGATATTTACCTATTCATTGATAAAACAGTTTATTACATGAAATAGTTTTACTTTGAAAATAATTTAATTGCAAATGACCGATAAGCATTCTTCATCTAAGTGTTCTAAGTACCATTCGCTCATAGTTGGAATAATTTGATTATCAGATTATGTTAATATCTCAGTGTTGTTCTTTATCGATTGCATTCCTGTAATAGTCTACTTTCTACTGAAATCGAATGCAGAATCGTACGATAATGTCGATTAAACACTCCACAATGGTGTATTTACTCGCCCAATTCCTTTTGCTTACACCTCCGCCTAAGAACATCGCGGTATTCGATCGACGATTCCTTACCGCCACTGCCTTCGGAGCAGACGTTACGTTCGGTTACGATTTCAAAACAACCGACTATCGAATACTTTTTTGTTTCGGCTGAACTTTCAATTGTTTTCTGTTAGTATTGCGAAGTGGTTGTGGAGTGATGCTAGTTTGCGGATCGTGTTGGCTGATTAGAAATTGTAGCGACGCTCTTTTTCCCACGTGAGTACGTAGCGTAAGAAAACAAAAGAATTGTGGAATGTTTATGGTAATCGAGGCTGTTTAGATTGTAGTTATCGTGTGTCGTGCGGGGTGTGAATGTTTTATGGAGTGCTTAGCACTTCGCGTTTTTACTTTTATTGGGTAGATGAGGTACAGTCGGCAGAAAATACATTTTCCGGGAGAGATAAGAGTTGTATTTTTATTGTTTATTTCAAACAGGTTAAGGCATCTATTAAGTAAGTACGTTTTTGTATTAAAATTTGATCATATATAGGTCATATTCTGTCGAAATTAAGTAGGTATCAAAAAGAAAACTGCCGTAAGATATTTTCTTTTGACAGTGGTTTAGTTCAACATTAAGTTCATCAATTTTGATTTTTATTTTTGATTATGAATAAGCGATATATAATAATTAATATTACCTAATATAGTAAATTGTCAATAGTCGATACGAGAATTAAATTATCACAACCAGATCACAGTTTAACAACATTGTAATACTGTGACCAGGTGTAGATGTAATGTGTAACATATTATATCTACCTAAATCATTAACCCTTAAATGCATTTTTTTCCCCTGAAATTGATTTGTAATACTTTATCATTATTGTTACCGTGAAAATAATTAAAAAAATAAATATCTGATTTTCACTGAAATATCGGTGTTAAAAGTTACATAGTTCCAAAGCCATTTATGTAAATATATAATTGTACACTACATATGTATGAAAGATTTTATTACAATCAGTAAGGTATAATTGTGATATACCTATAATAAATCATTTAAATATAAAATATTAAATAAACTCCTAAAAAACTCGTTTAAATCACACACCGAAAATCGACAATTAACTACATTTTGCAAAATTGCCACCCTTATGCTTAAAAACAAGTGTAATCATTTTTTATACAAAACCGTACAAATCTGAATGATAAATATAAAAATCAATTAGTTTTCCTGACGAAATAATATCTAAGAACAGTTCATTATGTTTTCACATTGAATAAAATTTGATGTTTTTGTAATGTAGGCTGCATCCTACACTATGCATTTAAGGGTTAAGGCTAGGTCGTCAAGCGAGTTAGCGTTTTCGAGTTTTCTAAAAACAATCCGAAACGTAGAATTAGGGTTTTAAAAATTTGAAAAAATTATATGTTTTACTTAAGGATCTAGTCTAGTCAAAGTTGCACTCAGTTACACGATCTAATGAACTTCGCTCGATAGAAAGAGACCCCGAAGTTACTCCTTTTTGTAAAGCATTTACAATCTGACGACTAAACTATTGATGTTTTAAATAAAGTTTTTGAACTAAACTAAAGCCATTCAGTATTTCTAGACATCTTTGCAGAATTTAAAAAGATAAAATGATTGTATTAATTAATATGTTTAAATACCTACAAAATGCCGAGCGCGGAGGCTTGGCAGGCCCGATCAGTCGCGCGCTGGCGCTTACGGACAACGGACCTGTGTCAGTTTTATCCGCGACAGTTTCGTGCACCAAACAAGCAGTTTTTGACGAATTTATATAATTGTTGCAAGTTATTTAAGAAGGGCAATAAAAACCCAAACGAAAAACGTCGTATTTATTAACAAATAAATTATGGTCATAGTGCCACAGTATAGAAATGATAGTATAACAACTAAACTGAACCCCTGCAGAAATGGAACCAAAGATGGTAAAATTATAAATGAAATTTTTATTACCAGAAATTATAGATATAGTAAGAGATCTACTGCTTTGCACATGAATATTTTTATTAAGCTATGAGCTTCACCACATTAATTCCGAGCGCCTTTTTTTTTTAATACCATGTCAGTGGCAAACTAACGGCCCGCCTGATGGTGAGCGGTCAGCGCAGCCTATGGACGCCTGCAACTCCAGAGGTGTCAAATTCGCGTTGCCTATCCTTTTAAAATGTATACACTATCTATTTTTCAGCTAATCTTCTTTTAATAAATCTACCCATTTCCAGGTAGCTACCGTGGCAAGTTTGGTATCATTTCATATACCATATTGATTCTTTTATCATCTTTATGTAAAAAACATTTCTGGTATTTATTTTAAAAGAATACAGTAATCTTTCGCGTAAATAGTAAAACATTAAAAACTTCGCAATGTTTTTTATGCTTTGAGAGCTAATAACTTTAGACGAATAAATTAAACCACCAAAACAATCTGTAATTTATTAAATTAAATTAACGTTTTTTCCAAGCTTGTGGCTCCTAAAGTGTTAGATGTTACAATAAAGCTTAAAACTAGTGGCTCTGTGAGCTGTAGACCAGGCTAAAAAATTTTTTTTTAATTTCAAAATTTACAAAAGCCGTCTCGACAAAAATATAATTAAACCTATATAATTATCGAACCTGCTTACAAAATGTCACGAGAATCTGTTGAGAAATGCGTCCTGTAGAGGACAACATTCGAACAGACAGACATACGAAAGAATTTTTGTCGAGAGCTGAAACGGAGACGCTTCGCTCTCTCGGTCAAAAAACTATGTTAGTATAATTTTATGACAGTCGTGGTTCACTACTACTGGGCCTGTGTATATGAAGAGTCGAACATTATCAACTTATATCCATACGCTTCGTCCGGTTTTACAGTAGACTGAGGAGTATACCCTGTTGTGGACTACGAGAAGGCCTTCGATTCGGTTGAAACCTGGGCTGTACTACAATCTCTCCAGCGGTGCCAAGTAGACTACCGCTATTATAGAAGTACTGAAGTGTTTGTACGACAAACGCCACTATGTGAGTCCGACTCCAGGACCAGAACTCGATACCTATTCCGTTGTAGCCGCGAGTCAGGCAGGGAGATGCTGTTTCTCCCAAACTGTTCTCCGCTGCACTGGAGGATGTGTTCAAGACTTTGGACTGGAGAAGCCTAGGCAATAGGCATCAACATAAACGGCGAGTACATCACTCACCTTTGGTTTGCTGACGATACAGTAGTCTTGGCTGACACCATACAGGATTTAAGTACCATGCATGAACTTGGTAAAACCTCCGTGAGAGTTGGTCTTAAGCTGAATATGTACAAGATGAAGGTCATATCAAATGCCCATGTAGCACCAACTTTCGTTACTATCGGACACTTTATACTCGAACTTGAAGTTGATTATGGTATACTAGCGACCCGCTCCGGCTTCGTACGGGTGCAATGCTGATACTAATTATAATTATATACTACAGGATGTATTTATATACAACCCGGCCGATTCCGCCGCAACCGCTATGTTCCTGCATTTTAAATCAGTAATATCTTCAAAAATATTCATTTAAATTACATGCTGTCAAGTGCCATATTGATCTATATAAAATGCAAAATGTATTTAAGGTATTTTATTGGAGAAGGATTAATGCTGTATTGCTTAAAATCGCTTCGTAAATAAGCCATTATTTTTCGTAAAAAGTAAAGGATAAAAAATGGTTATTGTGGGTTATCCCTAAGAGATCGACATATACCATAATCGACTTTTTTGTAGACCTTTTTAAGTTGTACAATACTGTAGTACATTATTTTGATTTATCTCGTGGGGTTCAGCCAGCGTTTGCAATGTAAGCGCAATAAAATATGTTTATTTAGGACATCACAATAGAAACCTATTAAATTATCTGTGTTTCTCTACTATACACCTGTAACCAAGAGGAAGAGCAATGGAGAAGGCTACGCTGGAAGTATATCTGCGCGATCGTATCAGAAATGAGGCCATCCGCAGAAAAACCAAAGTAACCGATATAGCCCTCCGAATCGCTTAAATGGCAGTGGGCGGGGCACATTGCACGTAAAACCGATGGCCATTGGGGCGCAGACGAAGGTTCTCGAGTGGTGACCACGTACAGGAAGGTGCAGCGTAGATAGGCCCCCACAAAGTGAACTGATGACCGGGTAAAGGTCGCGAGAGTCCGCTGGATGCGGGTGGCGCAGGACCGGTCATTGTGGCACTCTTTAGGGGAGGCTTATGTCCAGCAGTGGACGTCCATCAGCTGATATGATGATGATGATGATATATTTACATGAATAGTTGTTATAGTGTATACAAGCTTATTAGTTTTACGTGTATTCATAATCTGTCATTGCTTTCTTAAATATCCGTGTTTGTGCAAAAATAGTTTGTTGCCTTCTGTGCTATATTTATTTTTCTCATTTTCTCGAAGGTTAGCTGGAAGAGATCCCTTATAGGGATAAATTCGCCTTTGTACTTTTACATTTTGTTATTTTGTTTCGATTGTTATTATTTTTTGTGCAATAAAGTGTTATACATACATACATATTCATGATGATGATAACACGCACACGACAAATAAATATAACACCCTGTATAATATAACACAATTAGATAAAAAATTGCATGACCTATTAAAGAAATCGAGTAGAAGGGAATAAGACATATTTCTTAGGTTCTTAGGTTTCATAGAATAAAATAACGAATTTCAGGGTTGTAGGTATGTACTACGAATTCTGTTTTTTTTTTTCATTATAATGGATCTTACCGTAAGTTCGACTTTCAATTATTTATTTACTACCTTATTAAAAAAATATATCAATTACATACTAAAGTTTAATCATAATTAATGCATTTCTTAAGTCAAAATACAGTTATATTTCTATACTGTTACCAGTATGAAGCTAGCGGGGTCATCCGAGTTCACAGTCGCTTCGTCCGCGCGGGCTTGTTCACGCACCGCCAGGACAGCGCTAAATACCTACTCTCGCAGGACTAGAGGGCCTTAAAGGATACCTCTAATCAGACCGCACACCATAATTAACCCCCTCTCTTATTCCGTATAAAAACGGGTGAGGTGAGACGTGAGGACGAATCGGTTTGGGAATAGCATCCCCTATCAATTTAAATAATGAACCATGTAATACCTCGTAGCATTGACACAGTTTACTATTCAAGATTAATAATTAAGTGAAACTTTCCTTTAGCGATAAATCGATGCTGCCGCATTCGATTGTAGTTATAAATAACTTAATTACTTTGTTTTAATGTAGGCCAATAGGTCATCCTTAACAGAAATTTAGTCTATTTAGACTATCCGTGTCTTTAGTAGCGCTTACACATTAGTTACTAAATGAATAAGGAAGGACCAAAATTTTGGACCACATTTAAGGGTTATTCGTCTGCAATTTAATTGATTCCGTTGTGATACGGAAAAATTTCATTTCATCCATACAATGTATATTGGATAAAAAAATTCAGTTCGTAATAACTTTCGTGTCACAACGATGGACCAAAAATTTGCCCTTACCCAAATAACAGCAACATCTTGAATCTTATATGAAAATCGAAATCTCTAGTAGGATAATCCTTTTACCGCCTTCGTCAACGATAATTGTAAAAAAGTCCGTTCTATGGATATGCTAATTCATATGATTATGTTGTCGTATTGTAACGTCATCACTCGAGAACCTTTCCGCCCCAACGGCCATCGGTTCTACGTGCTATGTGCCCCGCCAACTGCCACTTAAGTTTAGCGATTCGGGTCGCGGGTGTCCGCTGGATGCGGGTGGCGCAGGTCATTGTGGAAGTCTTTGGCCTATGTCCAGCGGTGGACGTCCTTCGGCTGATATGATGATGAAGATTGTAACGTATAATGTGCAATGTCTAATATGACGTGTTTTCCTTGGCGCAGGTACGCCGAGGCGGGTCTCTACCAAGCGGGCAACATCTCGTCGTCCTCGGGAGCCTCCTCGGGCTCGCACCCCGCCTCGCCCCTGCCACACTCGCTGTTCACACACGAGCCGCTCTACCAGTTCTACAACGCGGCTAAAGTAGAGGTCAGTACTGTTGGTAGGACAGGTCTCTACCGAGCGGGCAACATCTCGTCGTCCTTAGGAGCCTCGTTCGTGTGTAAACACGTGCCGCTCTACCAGTTCTACAACGCGGCTAAAGTAGAGGTCAGTACTGTTGGTAGGACAGGTCTCTACCGAGCGGGCAACATCTCGTCGTCCTTAGGAGCCTCGTTCGTGTGTAAACACGTGCCGCTCTACCAGTTCTACAACGCGGCTAAAGTAGAGGTCAGTACTGTTAGTAGGACAGGTCTCTACCGAGCGGGCAACATTTCGTCGTCCTTAGGCGCCGTCCTACAACGTGGCTAAAGTAGAGGTCGGTCTGTATAATAAATAACACATAAAAAATTGAGGAAATGTGAAAAAGCTTTATAGGAAAATGGGAAATATATAACAAATAATTGTGAAACTGCGGGCCAGAGTATCCTACATGAATGTTTACGCAATTATACAAACATCTGGGAATTAACTAATCGCGTAGTAAATGCTATCGTTTATAAAACGAACCGCGCTTGCTCCGTTACACATATAGTCCGCGTATATTTGGTCGATTCGGTTTTTATTATGACGGCATAAATCCTACCTTATACAAAACCGTTTCTTTTGACACAGCTACTATACCACTTCAACACATGTAGAACATGTCCTAATTTGTCGTTCAGTGATTCGGACAACTTTTTCTAACTCCTAATCATGTTTCATGAAGTATTATTGCGCTGTAACGAATATGCATAACAAATCTTCAGATACCCGCCTAACGAAATATTCAGAGCCCCAAATACCATGTTTTGTTTGTTACGTTTGCTCAACGAAGTGTCGACAGCCCACAATACCTCAATAGGCGTAGTCGACACATTCTCTCGTTTAATATATGCGGGTTTGCGTCAGTCTTGAGGTTAAAACTTGTTTAGGACAAAAGGGCACATCCTTTACGTACACCACTTACGTAATGCTAAACACATTGTTATCTCTAGGCCTCTTCAAATTAACATCAAAATTGAGAAAATCACAATGAAACTTTAGGAGAATAAACCTCATCAGGTAAAATTCTATTGTCCACTAGGTATTTTAATTTGAGTAATCTTCTGTAATTTTCCTGTATAGCAAAGGAGTTGTTTACGTATTAAATTCCGCGAAGGACATATGCTTGCTATCACTTCGTCTGCATGATAGAATACTGAAACGTCATGAAATGCGTATGTGCGTAAATTCAGTGGAGTAAATAAAATAGGTATAGTTTTAATTTAGTCAGCTGGACTAGCATAATCGAACATCTCTGGAATCAGGGAGTAAAGTATTAGGTACGAACGTACCTACATGACGGTTAAAGCGAAAAATTTCGCGCAAACAATCTGAGGCAATCAAAATAGTTATGATGTTTCTCAATAGACGCAGATACCGCGTATCTATTAGTTACGTTACTTTTTAATTTAATCGTTTGGCATTTATTTACGAACCGTGAGATCTTCGAGAAGACAAGTAAGGTTGCCAGTTTTTGTTGCACTTTTAGCACCACCCAGGGGTCACGTGTGGGGTAACGGTGGGGACTCCCTACGGACGTGGTGCAACTTCGACCCCCCCTTTGTCAAGTGAGTGGGCAACTTGACTGTTAGAAGTTCTCAAGCCGCCCGAAGGCCTGTAACTTGGCTTAACGACTGCTGTCGTAGACAGCAGCCGGGATCAACGGCTTAACGTGCCTTCCAAAGCACGAGAGCGCTCAGTTAGTAACCACTCAAAGCGGTCACCCATCCAAGAACTGACCTGCGCCCACATTGCTTAACCTCGCATACCGCACGCGGTAGGCGGGTGCCGCTGGGCCACGAGCGCTCTGTTTACGTTACTGCGCTAAATTTTCTCACAGTTTATTGGCTCACTAATGAACTGCAACGATCACTTTTAATTGGCGCTATAATTGCAGTGACCTCCGGCGGGGCCAGCGAATTATCCGACCGTTTGACCTCCGTCACTTCATTTAAACTAAATGAGAGGATTAATTGGACATTATGTAGACATGTTTACGTGCGATATGTCGGTGATACCCGTGAACATAGAGCTGATACATTTTCAAAATGATTGGGTTCAAAAATAAAGCGTTATCGCGGAAGAATAGTGTGAAAAGCGTGAATCGTCCTTTGAGTGTGTTGTGCGCTCAGTCTTTCAAGATATTGGAGAGCTCGGTGCCTAATAACAGAGAAACGGTAGGTCGGCAGTGAAAGTGACTAACAAAGAGTTAATGTTTTATTTTCTTGAAAGAGTTTAATAGATTGGGAGATTATCGTCATGGCTTTTATATTGCCTTTTGTTTGATATTATCTTTTAAGATCTACGTTTGCAGTTTGTGGCCTGATTTATTGAGGTTTTTACTAAGTAGGTCCATGTGTTATTTGACAAACGTCAGACATTACTTAACATTGTAATATTGAACGATAGTTTCTTGTGAAAAGACGTTTGTTCGGTACGCGTACAAAGACAACGCTTATCGTAGGATTCTCCTTAAAGCAGCGCAGATTGTTGCATCAACATGTTTAAAACGCCCATGTCGAATAGATTTTTTATATATTTATACTAAGCACTCTGCAGGCTTGTCTGACATCAAACGGTCTATAAAAAAAATCTGCTTGTCGCAAGGTTATGACGCGTCGTACTACGATAGATTTCAAATGCCACGAGCCTATAAGTTCACTAAATGCTTAGGCGAAAGCTACGTTGAATATTTCAACTTGAAACTTGAAATAAAACGTCATGCGTCTGCGATGTGCGAAGAAAACGATGAAACGTGACGACAGTGTGATGTGCGACTCAATGCTTTCGCTGACACTTTCCCGCTCGTTTCGTATTATTGTTTTTTTTTCTCATCGGAAAGTAATGACGTGCGCCATTATGACGTGTCGTACTAACGTGGACTTCAAATGTCTCGAGCCTACAAGGCAACACCAAACGCTAAGGCGAAAGCTACGTTGAAATAAAACGTCATGCGTCTGCGATGTGCGAAAAAACCAATGAAATGAGACGAGAGTGTGCTGTGCGACTGGATGCGTTCTTGAAATAATATGGTCATTTTGGTGTTTCGCGGTTTTAGTAAATAACGCTATTGTTTCTTTAAGTGGTTTGTACAAAACTAAAACCCAACGACCATACTGACAGTATTATCCTGTCCACAGTCAGTGTGCCGCGACACCGGCGACTCAGACTCGGACGCATACGACGCGGGTGCGGCGGCGCCTGCGCCCGCGCGGCCGTCCGCCATGGCGCTCGTGGCGCCGCGCGGCCCGGCGCGCACGCTCTGGTGCGAGGTGCCTGAGGTCCTGCAGTCCACTGTACTTAGTAAGTATTCACCTACTTCACCCACTCCTCCTTTCACCCTACACCTCACCCTTCACCTTACCCTTTTTACACACTGTTATGTATCGGTACCTTTATCAGCACGCCATATTACTAGATCCTGGGCTCTTTGAAGCCGATTATTTCCACCACGTGGGTGATATCACTGGCCCATCTAAGTCAAAAAAATTTACGCCAGTGTCTCCTCTCTCCAATCATTCTTACCCTAGACCTGCTGAAGATTTAGATGCTTCAACCAGTGGCGGCTGCTGACTACGAGAACCGGTGGTGCGCTAATTTATGGATTTATGAAATACTATAATATATAACTTAAAAATTGCAATACAACTTCATTTTCCTACTAACCATCAAATTTTATATGTATTAAGTACCTCAATCCGTCGATTTTGATTCCTGGAAAATGGTTTTAAATTAAGGCATGATTTTATTTCTAATTTATCAATCACTAAAAGTTTTAATATTGTTTTTATTATTCAGTTCACACTTATTTTTTCCATTAAACACATAGTCACACTCATTTTACAAAACAAACAATAAACACGAATTACGAATAATGGCGCGATACGAGAAAAGTGAAGTGCAGGCCATGTTATTAACCAACTAAGCCAACTTGACAAATGAAGCGCAAGAAAAGCTTTATATTTTGAGCGTTAACTTCACTTGGTCGGGTAATATCGCCGCCGGTCCCTCGTGTGGGCTCCGTGCGCCGCACGAGATTTACCTTTTTCTTCATTCAGTTTGTACGGAGTATCTTCCGTCTCACGCGCCCGGCGCTCTAACACGATCCTCATAGAAATTGTACTGGCTAGTGCGTGCGCTCCACGAAGCGCACGGAGAGGTTTTTTGAGACTGAGCGCAAAAATAATTTTATAGACTACGACATAGCGTAGTGGTTTCTTTGCATTTTTTTAATGTAATTTATGTATGTATATTACAGATTATTGAGATTGTTTTATTGATGACGATGGTATTGATGGTGTTAAATTTTTGGTAGTGCAACGCACGAGTGCACTCAAGGTACGGCCGCCACTGGCTTCAACACCTATCCACTTAATAATAGGTACTGTTAGGTATACGATTAAATAAGTCACTAATAAAGAGATATTCTACTTTGAACCGGGTTGAAGTGTATTGTGGGCGATAGGCTAGCAACCTGTTACTGCAATATCTCATTTACTTCATCTAATAAACCAGCAATAGCTAAAAGTGGCACTGAAAAATATTTTTCAATGTGCTCTGCCTACCCCTTTCGGGAATATAGGCATGAGTTTATGTATGTATGTACATTCTACTTTGTACAAAAGGTCTTGTCAATAACAGCGGTAGTATCAAATGTAAAGTGACCCAGTTAGGTACATCCTCGCACTGGGCAGAATAACTTTAGCTGGCTTACTTAAATATCCCTTAACATAAACAAATCTACTTATTACATTTCTTTTTTTCTCAGGTTCCCTAGCGCCAGCTCAGAAGCGTCTCCAAGAGGCCAAATTCGAGCTGCTAACCTCAGAGGCGTCGTACCTCAACTCGCTGAACGTTCTCGAGTCGCACTTCATCGCGCACCCCGCCTTCCGCGACCCGCAGGTGTTGCCGCGCGAGGACTGGGAGACGCTGTTCTCCACCATACTTCCCGGTGAGTCATACTGCCTGATATATCCCATTTATACTGCCCAATATATAGCACGTAGAACCGATGGCCGTTGGGGCGGAAAGGTTCTCGAGTGGCGGCCACGTACCGGAAGGCGTAGCGTGAGCAGGCCCCCCACATGGACTGATGACCTGGTGAAGGTCGCGGGTGTCCGCTGGATGCGGGTGGCGCAGGACCGGTCATTGTGGAAGTCTTTGGGGGAGGCCTATGTCCAGCAGTGGACGTCTTTCGGCTGACATGATGATACTGCCCAATGGGTCCCTGCTCCCAGAGGCCGAGATACTGTTCTGAACTTCAAGCCCTCGTACAGTCACCGGCATAAATAGCTGATCATTTCCTAACGGCTCTAGACTAAAGACATGACAGATATATATGTCTGTCGTTGTTGTGGCAGATGCTGATGCTGGTGGACTGTACCAGAACAAGCTATAAATTTCTCTATAATCATATGCCGAATTAGGTACGTAAGTCGTTCATTCTACGAGCGTTTCAACCGACCTCATTTCCATTGTCGGTGTTTCTGTCGATTACAGTGACATGTTTGACTATATTTGTAGGGTTCCCGGAGTATTACGAAATAACATACAACATCAACAAAAAAGCGACAACCATGGGGCCACGGTAATCAGGGCTGTTGGAACGCTCTTAGAATGACCGAAGTACGTTTGTTGCACCAGCACCATCCTAACGTTCTGCATTCCTTCCAGTCCGCAAGTGCTCCCAGCTCCTAATGGTGGAGCTGGAACGCTGCTGGCAGGAGAACATCCTCCTCACCGGCATCTGCGACCTCGTGCAGCGGCACGCCGAGCAACACTTCCACAGCTACGTCAAGTACTGCTCCGCGCAGGCGCTCATGGTGCGGGCTCTGCAGAGACTGAGGGAGAGACCTGCATTTGCTGCCGCGTTGAGAAGGTTTGTAGTGGGAGGTAGAATACTTCCACAGCTACGTCAAATAAAAATTTGGCATACTTATTTTTTAACTTCTATGACAATGCAATGTTATGATACCAGCGAGCTGATCTGATAATGGAGATAGAAGGCGGTCATAGCAACTCCTAAACTACACAAGATAAATCCGTCGTGTTTGGGCTCATCGGAACCGTCTCAACAACTAGATGACTGTGGAAAAAAACTTTTTCCATAAATGAAAATTTTGACAGAAACTTGTTAACCGACTTCAATAGAAGGAAGGAGGTTCTCAGTTTATCTGCATGTTTGCTTTCTTATTTTTATTTTTTTTTGTGATTTGGTTAGTGTCCTATATTTCCAGACTGGAAAGTCACCCGGCCTGCCAGTCGCTGTCGCTGCACTCGTTCCTGATGCTGCCGATGCAGCGCGTGACGCGGCTGCCGCTGCTGCTGGACGCCGTGCTGAAGCACCTCGCCGACGGCGACGCCGAGCGCGAGGGCTGCATGCTGGCGCTGGCCACGCTCAACCACGTGAGTGCAAATTTCAAGTTAGGAAAAATCTAAAAATTTAATGCTCCGAGCAGGATTCGAACCTGCGCTGCGACAACTGGCATACGAGACCAATCGCTGTAGCCTCTGAGCTATCGGAACAACCAAGCTCGCGCACGAAATCCTTCACTAGTTCCCTCTTACAACGCCTTAGGGAGGCGTACAGCGACATCTACTCTACCGTAGAACACTTATGTAGGGTTGCACCAAACCGTCTGTAATCGTAAGCTGTGTTCGTTAAAATTTGAATGTATGGAGAGTTTGACAAGTTTCTATGGGATGACAGCTGCCGGCGCCATATTTAACGTTGATCGGTCTGTGATCGTAAGTCGGTGCAACCCAGCCTTAGTCTTCTATTAACATTCAGTATGCATAAGATGCAGTATATTAACATGCAGTATGTATTAACATGCAGTTTTAGCATCCAGTAAGTCCACATGTGTCAATCACTGTCCACTCGTTCCTGATGCTGCCGGTGCAGCGCGTGACGTGGCTGCCGCTGATGACTTATTGATGAATACGTACTTATAGTAGGGGAGCGTAAGAGGGGATTTCAGGATTTATTGGAGCGCGACAGAATAACATATGGACAGATACCTTGGGCTCTGTTGAGTACCTCAACTATTTATAAAGCCTCTATACATACTCGCAAGTCTAGAGCATTTGAATAAAATCTCTCGCGTTGCTCTCTAGCTCGCGTCACGGCCTATTCGTGAGATTATTGAACGGGAGCGGGAGCTGCTTTCGGGTCGACTATAAGTCTGCTGCAAATGTGTGCCACGTTCGATTGTTTTCCTCCCCAGCACCAATAGTTTGTGCCCTTTTGTACGGCCACCCCCACCATTCAAACCAGCAGATTTACCATCCATTCCATTATCCATTATCAGAGACACATGGGGCTTAACCTTTAACTGACGGGGTATACGTCTCACAGACCTCATGTCTATATTTTGAACTTTGTCACCGTGACATAAAGTGTTACTTTGACAGTGCTCTAAACACATCGTCAGTTAAAGGTTAACACTATCAATATCTGACGCGCTCGAGTAACTGTTTTTTTTTTCTTACGTGTAGACGCTGGCTGATCATATAGCCCTTTCTTTCTACTACTCAATCATCAAAATCCAATAGGTCCCAACGACGCCCGAGTGAATCCACATTTAGCACCATGGGCTCCCCAACCAGTATCTTAACGTGGTCCGGTCAATGTGTCTCCCTGTGGGATCTTGAGTAGCCCCGTGTGCGTTTAAGCTGTGGTCCTGTTCAGCTTGTTTATGAGGTTTCTTTCTCATCACAGTTCGTGTCACAATGCAACGAGGGCGCGCGCAACACGGAGAGGATAGAAGAGATGTTCAGGATATCGCAGAGCATCGAGTTCCCGCCGACCATGCGCGACCCGCCCAACTTGGGGCCGGCCTGCTCGCGACGGGATAAGAAGTAAGCATTTTTTTTCTACGCATCGACTTTAATGTTTGAATTAAGACCAACGACCGAACTATAATCAGTATGATCACTGTTTATCTATGGAACTCATTAAGATAACACTTTAGAGAACTATAAATGGGGATGCCGGAATTATTACAAGAGGGATTAGAGATTAAGAAAGGAATACCTGTCAGTCTGATGATTTTCCTATAAGGTTTACTTGTTCTGATTCCCACGTTGCAAGCCGGCTCGATGTTTTTCTTTTCTTGGATTTTCGTCACGCCTGTCACTTTTGGTCGCACAATCATGGGGAGGGAACCAACTATGTATGCGGAACGGTATAAAAAAGGGTCAAACTGACTTGAATTCGCGAAATTTAGAAAAATTGTCGCGGAGCTATAAGTTTTCGGCCATTAGACAAATGTTCAAGTGAAGTAGAAAAGTGACCGAACATATTTCCGAATAAGAGAATATCCGGTAGATGAAGTTTAACATTTAATGTTGCCAGCTACATTATAATAATTCCCAAACAATAAAGAAATTGGCTAATCGCGTGTCGCCGTGGAAGGCGCCCGGCGCGGCCCTTTTATAGGTATTAACTTAAGAGTTCGTTGTGTTGATAGCTGGAGACATCTGCAGGTCCCTCGCTCTCAACACAACGCACCGGGAGCGGGGGGGGGGGCGACATACCAGGGCAAGTAGTGGTGTTATCATGGCTGCGGTCTTCTGTAAGGTGGAGCTACTTCCCCAGTAGGGCTGTTCAGTACTCGTCCTCAGTTGGACAACCGTTGGGTGGCGGAAAATAATTGTGCCGATATATATTTAGAAATTGAGAAATTTTAAAAATTTTCGCGAGGTCTACAGCTGATTAGAGACACAATAGTGTGCAATATATAAAATGTCTGCAAATCAGGCCTGTGCGGTGGCTGGTGCGATCGGGCGAGGCCACACAACTCGTGTGGAAGGCAGACGAGTCCAAGTTAACCTTCGGCCGCAAGTTCCACAAGACGCCGCTCCATCTGTTCCTGTTCAACGACCTGCTCGTTATCACCAAGAAGAAAGGGTTAGTATGAGTAAATAAATGTAATCTTAAATGATTCAAATTTGTAATTTTAGTAGGTATCTACTCGCTGTAACAAATTTACCTTGGTTTCATTACGACTGATTTCATTATGTTCAACACTCTTTTTTTTTCTTAAACACTGGATTTCTTTGTTAATTTTGAGTTGAAGTTTATGTTACGTATTAAAAGACTGTTTTAGTCATTTGAACAGAATGTTTACTAGAATAGTAAGATTGTCCTAGAAACGTATCATGGGATGCCGTAAAGTAACGCCCGAATGTCATTAATTACCTTAAAATTAGGTAAACAGTAATAAAACCTAATCCTATTTGGTCGTCGTTTGTCGGGGCGGAAAAGTTCTCGAGCGGCGACCACGTACCGAGAGACACCCGCAAGTGAAGAGTGACCTGGTGTCGGTCGCGGGACTGCGCTGGATGCGAGTGGCACAGGACACCGGACAAGGCGGACAATGACCGCATTGTGGCACTTTTTGGGGTAGGCCTGTGTCCAGCAGTGGACGTCCTTCGGCTGATATAATGATAAAAAAACCGGCCAAGTGCGAGTCGGACTCGCGCACGAAGGGTTCCGTGCCATTAACTATAAAAATGGCAAAAAATCACGTTTGTTGTGTGGGAGCCCGCTTAAATAATAATTTTATTATGTTTTTTAGTATTTGTTGTTATAGCGGCAACAGAAATACGTCATCTGTGAAAATTTCAACTGTCTTACGGTTCATGAGATACAGTCTGGCGACAGACGGACAGACAGATGAACAGCGGAGTTTTAGTCCCGTTAGGGTCCCGTTTTACCATTTGGGTACGGAACCCTAAAAACATATTAGAGGACAATTTTTTTTACACAAATCGAACTAGACCCATAGTATGGTAATTTCGCACGTTGTAACTAACAACGGTATTGTTTTCAGCGAAAACAGCCACGTGGCGGTGGATTTCTGCGCGCGCTCGCTGCTGGAGGTGTGCGCGGGGGACGCGGGCGCGGGCGCCGCCCCCCCCCTCGCCGCCAAGCACGCGCTGCTGCTCACGCTGCTCGAGAACCACGAGGGCCGCACGCTCGAGATGGTGAGTCGCCCCATCCTGCGCTCGTGCCGTGATTATCGTAAGCGGCAATTACACTGCGTCGTTCACCTAATGCAGTCGCCGAATTCATTTTAAACTACTTAGGCCAACTAACGTCATCTTCACATTAGTCTGTCCGCCTACTTATAAGGGTTGGCAGCTGTCGATCGCCGAATGCGGCCGACTAACGTGTTCTTTACACTTTTGCAACGTAGTGTAATTGCCGCTCGGAGACAGTCATATGCTATGCTCCGGTCAGGGGCCTTTCAGCTCGAAGTACGTTTTTTCTAAGATGTTATTATAGTTTAACTTGTTTGTACCAGATGTCACTGTGCACTCGCATATTGGAGTGACAGAGATGCGGCGCTCGTGCGGTTAGTTCTAATAAATACCACAGCGGCGCTACGATCTATGTGGAGTATTTCACTGATATCTCTGTCTCAGTATATATATTGCACTTTGTGGCTCCGATTCGAAACCTAGACCACAATACACTAAACACCATACATACATATACATATACACTAAACACCTTGATTGATACATATACACTAAACACCGCTCCGAGATGGGAAGATTGAAATACTAACCATTACGCTCGAAATGGTGAAACTTGCAGTCTAAGCATTTATAATATCATTACCTCTAGTATATTTATTTGAGAAATATAAACACAAACGAACGCGTTTCATACAAATTAAGACCAAAAGCAAAGCGTTCATTTGTGTTTCGAAAAAAATATCTATCGCACACTCGAAACGGGATTGAAACATTACGAATAGAAAACGTCCCATGTAAGATTGAAATCTATAATTAAAGTACTATTAATTTAACATTATTCAATAAGAATATCTAAAACATGTGTGTAATTACCTTACTTTTTGCATTGCTTTGATGATTTCTTACAAATAAAATATATTTTCAGATGACTTAGATTGAACGTACGGACAAACTGACTGGACAAACTTCAAACTTGTACGTAATTAATAGTAAACATTTTACTTTGAGCGCATGTCTTATTACCTAAACACTGCACAGTCTAATACATTCTAATTATTATAAATTAAATGTATATAACACACATTTTTGTGAATTTGATGCATTTAAAAATATGATTACGTTTAACTAATTATGCATTTAGCCGCACTCATGAACACTATTGTAAAAAAAATCATCTTAAAATGATTTTTTCTTATATAATATTTAAAATATGTTGTCCAATAACTCTTCTAAATATGTAGCACAAACTAAAACGAATAATTAATCACTCATTTAGTTTATATAAGCTTGTGGTAAATATTTGTAATTATGTGTATGCGAAAATGTAAAACTTTGACGTGTAATGTATGCCCATTGCAAATAAATGAGTATGAGTATGAGTAATTAGTATAGTCTACTCTCTATCGACGCCTACTTAGGAATGACGTATTAGCATTGGGTTGGAAATCGTGTAATGGTATAGTTGAAATTATTTTAAATGTTTTGAACTTTTCTTTGAACGCTTTTTGAACCGACTAATTTGATTCAATTCGGTAAATTTAAATGATTTTAAGTAAGTACTATTTACTCAGGAAGGTTGTCATTCTACTATACTAGCATAAGCGCATTTCAGAGGAGTTACGTAACTTTTTCAGCGTGCGTAAGGGTGGTATTCCACTCGTGCAATATCTTTGTCCAATTTCTTTGTCAAATCTTTGATCAAAGTTCTTTGACGTAGGCCCATTCTCACTCATCCAATATCTTTGTCCAAGTTTTATTTTTTTCATGCGTAGCCAAATTGATTTAACTGTCATCGGAATCTTTGATCAAATGTCGGGGTCCCATCCAAGTTTGATGAAATCATCCAATTTCTTTGATCAAAGATATTATTGGACAAAGATATTGGATGAGTTTAATACGGGGTGGTATTCTACTCATCCAATATCTATGTCCAATTTCTTTGTCAAATCTTTGATCAAAGTTCTTTGATGGAGGCCCATTCTCACTCATCCAATATCTTTGTCCAAAATTATATTACGCAAACGGTTAGAACTCACGTATAAACGCATGATTCGAGAGGCGATTGAAATTGGGCGCCGCCCTAACTTTAATCGTGACGGGGGCTGGGTGTTACCGCCAGCATGGAAACCTGTTATTCCGCTTATAGAGCGGAAAGTGTGTTATGACAATCGCGTGGACACAGTGAGTTCAGTGTGCTTGCCCTTGATCGGGCAGGATGATCTCCTACCACGACCTCAAACAACGCCTGCAGCACAGAACGGCCCCCCTACCCCCACCCTGACGGCGCGTGCGGCGCGAGCTTTGCGGCGGGCGGCGGGGAGACTGTCAGTGTGCGAGGCGCGCTCGTCGCAGGTGCACTCGTCCTGAGGAAGAACTCCCGAAGAGTTCGAAACATGTCGCCCGGAGTGACAATTTATACGTGAGTTCTAACCGTTTGCGTAATATAATGTTGAAATGACTCACGAAAGTTTAAATTCAAATTTTTGTCCAAGTTTTATTCTTTTTCATGCGTAGCCATATTGATTTAACTGTCATCAGAATCTTTGATCAAATGTCGGGGTCCCATCCAAGTTGGATGAAATCATCCAATTTCTTTGATCAAATGTATATTGGACAAAGATATTGGATGAGTGGAATACCTCCCTAATGTAGCTCTATATGTTATATTCCACACTAAAAATAAGAGATCTAAATAAATAATAAATAAATAATGGTTACATTAGGTCCATTGTGTAATCCGCTTAAGTGACACAACAGAGCGACCGCAAACATTTTATTGTCCCGAGTGCCAGCCAAGATTACGGCAGGTATAGCGTAAGTTTGAAACGTGGCGTATTCAACGATGTAGTGAATAATGCTTTTTCATCGGCCAAACTCGGAATACGACTAGACCCGAAGTGGCTATCAATTATCGTGTTAAATTATTGACAAATTAATGTCTGTTAATGTGAAATTTTATTAGTCAATCTCAAATGACAGTAGTATTTTGCCATTTGACATGACACATGTTAAATGATGCGGTAATTGGTTCACACTTTGCGGGTCTAGTCCACAGACCACTAAACCTGAAGACGTCGTATAGTCAGGCGACCCCCTCTGCCACTCATAAAGTGAGGCCAGTTTTTATTTGATACACGGCCCCGTTGCTAACTTCAGTCTGCGGACGGCGTTCTCGCAAGTAATATCGTTGGTGCAATAAAGTTGTAACGTGGTTTTTGTTATACAAAATGCATGAATGTTGCGTGAAATTATGTGGCAAGATCACTAAAACGAAAGATTTAGTGGTCTGTGGTCTAGTCCTATTTCGAGTTCAGCCGATGGGAAAGCATTATTCACTACAAAAAATAATAATAATCGTATGGCATTTATTTTCGAGAAGACTGTACCTACATAATGCACATCATTGGCTACATCGTTAGCAGAGGGCCAATTCTCGGTCCGAGCGAGATGCATATCTATCGTGAGTTTGTATGGAATGGTAGAGTCACTTTTCTAGTATCTCGAATAGAGATCATCTCGATCGAACCCGAGAATTGGCCCCCAGGACTCACACCTATCTATCAAATTTCTTCCATAAATCCTAATTTTCACCTCAGCGGCTCGAAAATGGTGGTTTTGCTGCTTGATACCAGTGAGCAAAATGCAATTTTGCTGCGAGCGTGAAAAAACTTATTTTATAATTTTTCATTTCGTAGGTTAGTTTAAGTAACTTCATTCTCTCTATTACTATTCCTTTGCGTTATATGTTCTCGCCGCTAAGGTGAAAAGTTGTATGTATCTCACGAGAGCAAAGATATTTGCATCTCGGGACTCAACATCAACACTCGCAGCAAAAGTGTACTTTGCTCTCTTGTTGAACAAATAACAATTGTTCTGCAGCTGCTGTCGTGCCCGACGGAGACGGACGCGTCGCGCTGGGCGGAGGCGCTGTCGCCGCCCGAGGCGGGCGCGGGGGAGGCGGTGTACGCGGGCTGGGACTGCCCGCAGGCGGTGGCGCTGTACGCGTACGCGCCGGCGCAGCCCGACGAGCTGCCGCTCGCCGAGGGCGACGTGCTCAACGTCACGCGCAAGACCAGCGAGGGTGAGTGCTGATCGCATCTGCACCTCTAGTATATTTTTCTTCAAAACGTTCACACAAATGAACACGTTTGAGTTTAATCTCAATTCCTGGGTCTTGGATGTTTCCTATACATTTAAGTATGTACCTATATTTATCCATATATAAATATGTATATCGTCGGCTAGTAACCATAGTACATACAAGCTTTGCTTAGTTTGGGACCAGGTCTATTTATGTAAGATTTATTTATTTATTTAATCTTTATTGCACGATAAGAAATCTTAACGTACAAAAGGCGGACTTAATGCCATGAGGCATTCTCTACCAGTCAACCTTTAGGCAGAACAGAAAGACGACTGTAGGCGGTGCAACTATAAAATACCAGAGAACAAATTTGGTAAGCTTGTATACAAAATATTGATTCAAATACATACATACATCTGTCATATAGTTACATAAATAATTATTTAAACTATTACATAGACATACACAAATACATAATTATAGATAAATAGATATAGGTACTTATATAATAACGAATACCTACTAAACAGATACCCTAAGAATTCCGTAGACTACCAGCAACAAAAACGCGTACAGCTTTTTTGAAGGCAAATTTGCTGGGAATATTTTTAATTTTAGGTGGAAGACCGTTCCATAGACGAGCCGCCTGGACGGAAAAAGAATTTCCCCCAATATTTATTTATTATTTATATTTTTATGGTAACAAATAGTTACCACCAAAGGCCGCTAGAGGCGCTGTTTGCGTTGCGATATAGATAGAGACGCACGCGTTCGCTTGTGTTCAATGTTCATGTTTAGAAAAAAAATATACCAGAGGTATCGAGGTCTATCTTACCACCTGTTACTGTCGTTGTAGTTCCACCAAAATATTTCGTTAGGCACACATAGCATCGACTCAACACCGTTCGAACTATATAATGGTTAAAGTGGTACACGGTACTGATCTGTATTGATTTATATGTTATAACCATTTATTTATTCTCTTCGATCGCTGTTCGGTAACACGCCAAAACAGCCCAAATGCGACAATTGTGACAGGCCCTCGTGACAAAACGCAAATAACTTATGACGACATCCATTTCTAAAAAAACATAGTTGAAAAAATAATAAAGCACTTCTCACGTTCCGTAGCCCGTTCACGTTCCGGTCCTTTGTGTCTCCTATACAAATAAGTCAAAATGTCAATATCAATAAGCGTAAAAATGTGTTCCAGGCTGGTACTACGGCGAGCGCACGCGCGACGGCGAGGCGGGCTGGTTCCCCGGCGCCTACACCGCCGAGGTCGCCTCCGCGCACGCGCGCGCGCGCAACCTGCGCCAGCGCTACCGCCTGCTCGCCTTGTCCGGCACCTACCTCGGCCAGCGGAAGCGCCAGCCCTGACGTGACAACCCTAGTTAAACGGCAACTTGTACCGCCTGCTCGCCTTGTCGGGGACCTACCTCGGCCAGCGGAAGCGCCAGCCCTGACGTGACAACCCTAGTTAAACGGCAACTTGTACCGCCTGCTCGCCTTGTCGGGGACCTACCTCGGCCAGCGGAAGCGCCAGCCCTGACGTGACAACCCTAGTTAAAAGGCAACTTGTACCGCCTGCTCGCCTTGTCGGGGACCTACCTCGGCCAGAGGAAGCGCAAGCCCTGATGTGACAACCCTAATTCAACGGTCACTTTTACCGCCTGCTCGCCTTGTCCGGCACCTACCTCGGCCAGCGGAAGCGCCAGCCCTGACGTGACAACCCTAACCAAACAGCAACTTGTACCGACTGCACGTGCTCCCGAAGAAATTCCTCGGGTAGAAGAACTGGAAGTCCTTACCTGACTGCATTGGCAACCCTAAAGAACTGTCGGGCACATCGGCAGGACCAGTTGTCAAAAACCGGCCGAAGAGCCATTTCGCTAACCAACGACTCTTCGGCCGCTGAGAGTTGGCAAACTGAGATCTTATAGCGATGAAGCAATCTACGGATAGGATCGATCCGACAGATATTGGTAGCCTATCCACGATTTACGAATCCAGGTAAAAGAAATCTAGCAACATATTGCCCTGGCTGATCAAAAATCTTGTTTTTTTTCTGCGTCACGTCAGTTTGTGAAACTTTACTAGTTAATGTTCAGTCTGTTTAGTCCTACCATCAAAAGATCCAACTGATTATTCAATCAGAAAGCTCTTGAATAACTCGGCCAAGGTGCTTTGACTGTTATAGTTATTATTAAATTGTTACTCTACCGCGGAGATGAATTGTTTTGCATAATGATCTGAAGCGATGATCGTCGCACGGTGTTGATGAGAGACTAGGAACGTCCGTCCAGACACTGCCTTATTTTAGTAGATCTTTAGACCTTAGTATTTTGGAGCATTTTAACCAACACGATATCACTGCACCAACATTTTGAGGATGTCTCATGCTACACCCTGCCGTGTACATGTCAATACGAATGCTTGGCTTTCGGGCAAGTCAAATTTACATATATTCAGTATGGAAAAGAATAATTACATAATGTAATTAGTATTTTGAAATGTTACTTACTTTTAAACTGAAGTTCCAAATAATGTAATTTCAGTTCATAAGTAACATTTAATTTAGTCGAGTGGATCCACGTGAGCTTAGGGTACCTAGCATGACTCATTCCTAAGACAAAATAAAATGCATTATATTGATGATGTAGTTGTAATGCATTTCCTCTTTAGAGGTAAAGGCTAATTTACATTAGTCCTCCAGCAGGCTTCAGGCGCACGCACACACACAGCCGCGCGCTTAGATGAGTTCTATCTGCAACACTGGGTTAATGTAAACTGAAAACGTGTTTAGTCGTCCAGTGTTGTAATACTTCAGCTACTAGACTAATGTAAACCCGCCTTTAATAGCGATAGATAATAGCGGTGCTTGTTTATACGATGTATTCTTGTTACGCGACTCAAAGAGCGCTCTTAATGTAATGTAGTGGAGTGTACAGTTACGCATGAGATTCACGAGTTTATTGTACAGATGTTTATGAAACTGCTGATTAGTTGTAAGATGTAAGAACGTTAAAAAAGGCCCGTAGAACCTTGTCACAATGACAAGAATATAGAGGTCCTTGTAGCTTTCATATTACAGTTATTACGGAAAGGTTCTACAGTGGCCCATAGGTTTTATCACACGAACAGCTCGTTTTCTTGCCCGCTGTTTCGTTAACTAGTCATATAAGCGGCCGAGAGCGACTTTCACGATTTCAAATTGAAATTATCACAATTAATTTAAAATTCTAGAACATTCCGATGTTTACCGTGTATTATTTTTACTGTTTTACTTCTAACATGATTTGAATGTATGTACTTAAGTAAATTATTGTTATACATATGTATATGACGTAGGGTCCACGTACTTCTTAAGGATTATTTATAGTGTTGTCAAATATAACTCCGTACATATCAAATGAAGTTTTCATTTTTTTCCCTAAAAAAACCTTTGATAGTGCGGCCTATATAAGAGACTCCAGCCAGCGTGTCAGTAGCTAAATAGCTGAAGGCAGACACTAGTCTCTTTCTCACGCTTATAGTAGGTAAGAAAACCGGCTAAGCACTCGACCGGATCAGGCTAGCTATAATATTTTATTTGACGTTTTATTAGCGGATGATATTAATATCTGATAAAATTGATATGAGTAAATTAAAGACCCGTAAATAATTAAATTTTTAATTAATTTCTTTCTGTAAGTACATCATTACATCACATATAAAACCTCGAATCAATCGTAGAAAAATCTTCAGCAATATATTATTATCTCATAAAATAATCTTGTCAGAAGAATTTGTCAACGTCATTGCGAAAGAAAAATTGAAATTTATATAAAATATTACTCTTTTATTCAGATCAAAAACAATAAATTCATAAATTATATCTTAGAACATATTTAATGTGATGTAAATAAAACAGATCATAAAAGCAAAAACAAACTACAACTGCAGAAACAGAATTGTGCACCTTCGAATTGTACTGCAAAAACACTGTATTATCCTTATTCATATTATAAAAGTAAAAAAGATCTAAAAATAATTCATTTTGGTAAAAATATTAGAGTAGCAGAAATAATCAAATGGGACACAAAAGTGCCCCTCAGAATTCGTAATTGAGTAAGAGTGCTCAAACACAAACGATATAGGTGATAAACTTAAGAAAATGTCCTGCCCGGCTAGTATGATAGCTTATATGGCCAAAATGTACTGAAACGTCACATAAAACGTGACGGTATAAGCTATCATAGTAGCCGGGCTGTTGTATGGAGTTGTGACGTGTTCGAATAGGCGTTTGTTTTGTTTGTGTTGCACATTTTAAATATGTAATGTCTATTCGGACACGCTACAACTACATCCAACAGGATGGATATCTTCTTAAGTTTTTTACCTATACTCGTTTGTAGATATCATCCAATAATACTAGTGAATTCGTTACATGTTGACAGCCCTGACATAAATTCAAAACGGTGATATCACGACATCACATGTAACTTGTTTGCGTAAGTTCTGGAATACTCATATACTGATACTACTGATAGGCCTAAAAAATATTATTAGTCCATCAGTTAAATGATCAAAAAAATTACACACATTTTTTTCTTTTTTCAAATTAGCAGAAAAGGATAAAATTATAGCCCGCTAATGTTCCGCATGACATCACAACATGCTACACTGTTTAGCGCGGCGTGACGTCACGAGCCCCCAGTCCCGAACTTTGACGTATCTGTGTCAATTTTTGTTTGATTGACAAAAGAAAAAAACACGTGTGCTTTTTTAATAATTGAACCGATGGACTAACTATTTTATTTTTCTAGCCAGGACACTGCAATTCGGCCGGCGAATCGGGTGACACGATCACTTCCAAGCTTACGCATACAACTTGTTCAACTCCTTTTGGCGAATAAAACATTTGCTAGTATCAAATATATCCAGACAATTAGTAGCATGTTGAGAGTAGTGTTCTCAATTTATAGGCCTCATTTAAGAGTCCGCAGAAATTTCGGTTCTCCATAAAAATGTAATTTCTCTCTCATTTTAAAACGGCATGCTGGAATAACATGAAACGTTGTATACACAATGGGATCCGGCATATCTAGGCCCGAAATTAGTTTCTCTGTCTCTCTAGTTACAATAGACAAAAAAATAAAGTGATTAATATGGTTATGAAAGACCTAAAAAACTGTTTTTTTTTTTTCTATTACAATTTGTCGCGACTAAAACGAATTTCCGGCGTAGGAACAATCGGATCTCATCCCATTGTGCCATACAAAGTTTCATGTTATTTCAGCACGGCGTTTTAAAATGAGAACGTAACTACGTTTGTATGGAGAATCGAGTTCAGTCGAGTGCGGGGGACCCTTAAGACTGCAAGGCCTGTAATTGTACTATTTAACTTTAAGAGTGCGCAGTACGTTCGGTTCTCCATACAAACGTATTTACGCTCTCATTTCAAAACGCCGTGCTAGAATAACATGAAACTTTGTATACACAATGGGATCCGGCATATGTAGGTCGGAAATTAGTTTTTGTTGCTTGAAATTATAATGGAGAAAAAATACAACGATTATTAAGGTTTTCATACAAGCCGTAAAAAACTGGAAAAACCGCTGTATTTTTTTCTTTTACATTTTCTAGCAACAGAAAGTAATTTTCGACCTAGATATGCCGGATCTCATTGTGTACACAAAGTTTCATGTTATTCTAGCATGGCGTTTTAAAATGAGAGCATAAATACGTTTGTATGGAGAACCGAGCGTACTGCCACGTACTGCGCCCTCTTAAGTAGGACTTCATTTATTTACATTCAGAACTGTCACGTGGATGACAGGCTATACAAGAAACAAGTTAAAACATGCAATACAAAAAAAATTAAATAACATGTCATATTTTAAAATCATAGAGATCAGAGTAAGTAGAGTAAGAAGGAATGTTAGAGTCAGTCGGCGAGTGGAAAGTCTGATAACAAATGCATTTTTACAAAATATAGGCCCAGAGAGAACAGGCTACCCGTTATGCAACGAAATTAAAAGTACCCTGTACAGGTTGAAATTATTTGAAATGCACAGATACTGTAAAGATGTCATTACAATTTGAACATTTTTACAACATACTAGCATATTTTTGTCACATTTCATCTCAAATAATTTCAGTTATTGATACACTAATAAAATACGTGATTGATTTACTTAACTAGTGAATGGTTACGCCAGTGACTAGGCTGTTCTATCCGAGCCGTGATTCTCTTACAAACTAATCATATTCTCGTTTTTGAAGAGTTGTCCTTCACTTCAAATAGTTTCCTTAAAAAGTATACTTGTAACGTCCCTGTCGCTGTGATGGCCAGGATCTGGATGAATGACCACCTGAAAAGAAAACGTGTCTCTTAAAAATCCTCTTATAATAATCCTTTTCCTACCTTTGATGCTGTATAGACATTGGAGGCAAATAATTTTCCTTGAAATATAGTGAGGTCAATAACCCGATGATTGACATTTATAGCAAATACAGACACACGGTCTGGTGTGAACTGCTTTGCCACACAATCTCACAAGAGTCACAAGCAGGCAAGAATGGACTTTAATATTTGATTCTTGGGTTTTAGTGGACGACTTTGTAAACAGCCTGGCTTCCCTCACGGCTCCGCCCACGGATTACAAAGAACGCAACTTATGTGACAGTCCGACATAACTTGTTTCGATATGGGTGCCACTATTAGTCTAGCAATACCTCTATTTTTGAGGGAAAATATTTCTTTGGGATCATCAGCAGTTTCTATAATATACCTGAGCACATAAGTGTTGTTGTCTTGCAGCAGATTGTAGTCGCGGCTTTCTCTCGCGCGCGAGTGGTACTGGTACTGGAGGATGTCGTTAATGTTGCGCTCCACCAGCTGAATGGATGACTGGAAATATGGTATTGTTTTCAATTTATTTGCAACCATGTACATACACGACCGAGACCACCAGGGGATGGGCAGCAGCATCCCTGGAGTGCAATGGACATACTGCGAACGCCAATCTGCATGCCAAGCGTGGCGATTATGGCATTTACCCCCCATGAAGTTGGGGAAAGCCTAAGATCAGTAGTGGACGTCCTTCGACTGATATGGTGGTTGTGGATGTACATACAATACAGACATGCAACTTAATAACTAACTTAACTAGGTACGAATAGTACAGGGACCCTGTTAGGGCGCAGCATTTGATATTGTTATGAGATTAGGAGAAAATGTATGTTATACTTTAAAGTTAAGTGGTGATCAGGGTCATGAATTAATTAGATTAGACTAACAGTGACTCAGGGTCAAGGCCGTTTTAAAAGTGATTTATTAAAACGAAATGGCGGAGCTCGCAGATTACGGAATGACGCGAGCGTTTGGTTCGGCCGGAGCAGAAAAACTCGAGTCGCTCGCTAACCTGGTGCTTACGAGTTTTTAGTATTCGTATTTTCTATAACGTTTATTTATTGCTTGTTGTTTTGTTACGGCCAGTGTTTAGAAACCAATTACGCAACGGTCCAGTATGAAATTCACCGACATGGCCTGGAAAATGTACCAACATCAACTGCAAGAACACGAGGCAACGCATCAGCAGAACGTGTACCACGTTTACTTTAATAGAATAATGTTACCGGACCTGATATTAGCGACATTATGCTGAAGAATGTGCCAGCAACACCCTAATTGGGCAAGGTATTAGCAACAAGAACTGTTTGATTATTGTGTTCATTATATTTTTGAGTTCTTTTTGCGTAATTGTATTTTACAGTGTTAGATTAATTGGTTCATGTTTAATTGGTTTAAATGCTTTCGGCACTGCGGAAAGGCATGTGTAACGGTAGTGCCACAGCCAAAGTGCTTATTTTTAACAAATTTTCACAAACTAGTACATGCGTACTGGGATATGAGCCGACGGGGCACAATGTGGCCCCTGCTCTCGCTGGAGCAAGATCCGCATATACAGTCGCGCACTGCACCCCGCGTGAAACAAGTATATAATGAGCAACACAAACAAAATAAATGTCTATTCAGACCCGTCACAACTACATACAACAGTTCCTTTTCTTAAGTTTGTTACAGTATAGGTAATGTTGAGTTACAATGGTGTTTACTATACACAATATGACTACTATGTTTTGTGTTTGACTCACTATGTTTGACAGCCTGTTTAGCCTAGTTAGTAGTGACTCTCCCACTGAAGCTAGAGGTCCCGGGTTCGAATCCCAGCCAGGGCATTTATTTGTGCATTTCTCATGAATATTTGGACGTAGTTATGGGAAAAGGATCCAACCCACGCGATGTAAAATTTGAAATTTGAACCTTCTGCTTAAAACAAAAGTCATTCATTTCATTGGTGGTCTCTTGTGGATTCGATCCTTTTCCCATAACTAAGTCCATTTGTTCTTGGATCTTAGATGTTTTCAATGTATTTATCTACGTAAGTATTGTATATTGTCGTCTAGTATCCATAGTACAAGCTTTGCTTAGTTTGGGACTAGGTTGCTTTGTGTAAGATTGTTCCCCATAATTTTTTTTTTATTTAATATATACATTAAAAAGACGTTTAATACCACAGTACTTTTTCCCTAGAAAATCTTAGCCCATAAATGGGTAAGTATTGGTGTAAAATAAAACAATTCTAAAGCCTTAAACAACCTAACACGCACCACACAGACCAATATACTAATACAATTGAAACTCACTATTTGTGACATGTCTCACTTATTATAAATTTATGCAGACCAATATACACAATAAAAAACACACACACAAAAATATACCAGAAAAAATCCAATTCTTAGACCTAAAATAATTCAGCCTCTGGTGGGTTAAAGAAATAGTGATTGATGAAAATTATATGAATGAAAGCCTCCCAGACATAATTAATAGGTGCTAATTTTAGGAAAACTTACTTTGCATATTTTCGATAAAATATCTTGATTACAAAGTTTCAATCAAATGCAGAGTGCATTTTACCTTAGATGTCTTATCAATTATAGTGATTGTGTAATAGCTGATTTAATCATCTAAATAGTTGGCTAGCCCAATCAGAAGTTAATACATACATACATAAAATCACACGTTTATTCCCAAAAGGGGTAGGCAGAGGACACAAAAATGAATTTCAGTGCCATATTTCGCAATTGTAGGTTTATAGATAGAGAACATGTGATATTGCAGTGACAGGTTGCTAGCCTATCGCCCACAACACACTTTATCCTGGTTGCCATAGCATAGCTGGTTGCTCTAACAACACCAAAGGGAAGGGGGTGGTGCCCTCCGTTGGCCCGGCATCCACCGGTCAGCCGGTGCCAGTGACCCGAGGGTGGTCTAACCCGGCAAAGCAAAACAAAACAAACCAAGCTAAATAAGTTTTATCAATGAAACTCACAGTAAAGTTCTTAATGTTCATATCCAGCTCCTCCACCTCCTTGGCGTACTTCTCCCACATGTCGTACCGGATCACCGACAAGTACAGGTTCACCAGCTTACTCGCGAACCGGGAGAACTGGTTGTCGATGCACACCCCGTAGTACCCGCCCGTCGACGACTGGTCCGCGTACTCGGCGCTCTGCCGCCACTCGTACGGGTGCACGATCTGCCCGTTCGGGTGTCGCACCGCGAACCCGCACATCCCGTCTCCCCCTTTCAACACCTACATTAGAAAGTGCATTATTGACACGGTTTCAATCTGAAACTTAGTAACGAGATTACACACGCTTGTCAATTAAACCGGAAAGTTATGCGATAACCCAAGCATATGCCTGAAGGCGACAATAATTGCTAATTACCTGATAGCTGGCGTAAAATGTGGCGCCCGGCTGCACGTATTGAAAGTAACAGTCCTCTTTGCCCGCGTCGATGTGGACCTTGTAGTCCATGGTGACCGCGGGCAGGTTCTCGTACCATGGTGCCGGGGATGAAGTACTCACATCACCAACGAGTGATAAAATCGTAAATATTACTGTTATCACAGTTAACATATGCCACGTCCATCGAGCCATTTTTCCACTGAGTACTGAGCAGTGTTGCCAGGGCACTTGAGTCGTAAGTTACGTTTCGTTTCCTGAAATGTTACATTTTTGCTGCAAAAGTTACATTATGGTGTTTTGTTTTAATTTACGTGTTTTTGGGATCGGAGGTCGGAGGCAAATTAGGGCCCTTTACTCGATTAATATTAAATATAATGAAACGGGTCACTCACGTCTTTAAGGTCGAATATCGCTCGACATGTTTCAGACCGGTTCGCGGTCCTTAATCATAAGCACCTATCGCGGCGGCGGTTTTCTTAGCACTGCGCACAAACTACTAAGAAGATACTACGTATTGCGTGCCCGTGCCCTGTCCGCTCGGTTGCTCGGCTCGATTAATATTATCGCAATACTGGTTTGCCATTACTATCGCAATTTTCAAAATTGTATGGATTTTGCTTCAATATTCATCAATATCCGCGTGATACGGATCGTGATATGAGTGTATGTATCGCATGATAATTATCACTATGTAAAAGGCCCCATGAAGCTGGTGAAGGTCGCGGGTGTCCGCAGCATGCGGGTGGCGCAGGACCGGTCATTGTGGAAGTCTTTGGGGGAGGCCTATGTCCAGCAGTGGACGTCTTTCGGCTGACATGATGATGATGGACCCGGGTATGTCCTAAAACTACGACCAAGACCACCGGGGAATGGGCAGCAGCATTCCTTAAATGCGGTGGAGATACTGCGATCGCCAACCCGCATGCCAAGCGTGGTGATTATGGCATTTACCCCTCATGAAATTGGGGGAGTCCTATGTCCAGCAGTGGACGTCCTAGGGCTGATATGGTGGTGGTGGTGGATGATGATGATGATGATGATGATGATGAAAAGGCCCGATTGATGTCAGAGCAATGGCGGAATATAAAGGAATCTATGAAATAATGTTATGATAAAACGGACTCTAGTTTGATTTGTACACAGCGCCATCTTCACTGTTGTTACTATTTAGTCTAATACCTAACTTCCCCTAATAAAAATACAAAAAAGTAAAACTTTAGTAGGTAATTTTTCACTTCTGATGCTCGAAAAGTGTATTATGAACTCATGACTCATATTAGTCTTATCAAGCGGGGCTAAAGTAGTGCATTGAACCCTGGAGAAAATCATTGTCATGATTTACAAAATATTTTAATTTGACCAATCAAAACACTTCACCAGAACAAATCCACCAATCACAAATACACCAACTTTTAACTTATTAAAAAAAACTTGGTTTTTTATATCAATAAACTTTCCCAACCCTTACATTAATAATTCCGACAGGTCCGTAGCGTTAAGCAAGATAATTTTTCATACAGTTGTCTCGTGCATTCGTATGGTTAACCAAGTAGAGTTAGAACGGGACAGATAGTACGATAAATTTCGGCTGTTAACGGATTTGTTTCCATTTAAAAGCATACCAAAATGTCAAATCCCATTTGATTCAAAACCTCACAAACGTATAATTTGCAGTTATGAAAGCAAAGACACTGACGGGGTCTGGTCTAAAAGCCATATTACTCCTCGAACAAAATAACCATTTCGAGGTTATTTTAGACCCTAGTCGTAAAATGTACTATTATTAAACCACTTTTTAATTATTATGAAATAGGGACAAAGACACCTTAACATTTTGAGAAAAGAGTTCTGTTACGATTGCTTGATAGTAATTAGTATAGCTGTACTCTGGTTAATTGATATCAATATAGATTGTGTTTTATAAGAGGTAAACTAGTATATTGTGATAGGTGAATTTAATATAGTAAACTGTTTTGATTAGTCAAATTACAATGTTTTGTAAATCATACATATGTACTATACATATTTTCCCTATGGGTTAAATGTACCTACTTTAGTTAATAAATCTAATATGTCACACTATTCGAGCATGAGAAGTGAAAATAAAAAGATAAAGACTTACACAATCGCCGATAATTTGTCATCTCTCTTTATTGTGTATTAAATTAGGTACTGGTGAATCTCCCTCTTACAAGTCTTCATCAATTTTTGTTTACAATCACACAATATTGAAAGTTTGACAGGTTTTCATATTGCGACAAAAAACTAAAAATATTATTAAATTTAGCAAATCATACAAAAAAAAACATCGGACCACCAACCTGGCATTGTTTTTTTTTATATTGTCATGTCATTTAATACTCATAGAGCACTGTTTTCACAGTTGTACAACAACAAACAATAACACAACGAAACAAAATTAATCACAATGAGCCATGTTTATTTTCTGTTTTTTTGTAGCTAAGAAGATAAGAAACCGCGAACTCGCGAAGTAGGAAACGAGCGCGCATACGGTCAAGCAAAATCGAGTTTTAATACATCCAAGAGAAGTTTCATTTTGTCATTGCGTTCCATTGAGAGTCATCTTTAAGTGTGATATGGAATGAAAGACGTGCCAGTTTTAAGTATGCGTTTGGATGCGTAGCGTTCGTAAACATGTTTGCAATAAAAATCTAGTATAACAAATCTCGTTGTTCTGAAATGTTACGAAAATTGCCTTAATATAAAAATTACTTGCATGTTACGCGAAGGGGTCAAAAGTTACGAAAAATGTAAGAAATGTAACCTTCTGGCAACACTGGTACTGAGTGACTGAAAGTGAAACTAAACGTAAACTGTCAACCACGACTAGTAAACGTCAGCCCGGCTAGTATGATAGCTTATACCGTCACGTTTTATGTGACGTTTCAGTACATTTTGGCCATATAACGTGACGGTATAAGCTATCATACTAGCCGGGCAGTGAAAGGGAATAAAAGCAAAAAATTCGTCGATCCTGTGCCAAACCAGCGCTATTGAAATTGACTCAAATAGCTTGCTAGACTGACAGCTATAAAGTGTTTTTCAAATATAATTTAAAAAGATATCAGAAAAATATCAGAAATAACCATAGAGATAAGAACTTCGTACTTCGTATAGGTAGAGAACCATTTGTCATCATTCCGAAAACGCGAGCCGAAGGAGACTCACTTCGTCTTAATGTGACCCACGTGTGTCCCTTTCTAATATGAGTAATAAGAGTAATAACTTTATTTATATATATATATATATATATATATATATATATATATATATATATATGTGCATATACTGCATATGTATCAGTACCCGAGTAGACTTCAAATAATAATATCGCTAAGAGCGAGAAGATCATATACTAATTGTATAAGAACGACAGAGAAAGATATATCATTTGTCGTCGTTGTCATAGTTCCGCTTTTCTTTATTTGCCTCAATGTCATCTAGTTTGAGGCCAAGAAACGATTACCCGGCCAAATTAAAGAGGTTGTTTATTGTAAGCCGCCAGACGCTTAAGACTAGTTCTCAATTTAGCTGCATATGAGCATTTCTATCCCCCTTGGTGAAACTCGTATAGGATCTCTATAGAAATCCTTACTCTGAGATATGTATGTAATTTTTATATAGCAATGAGTGCCGGAGGGAAACGCTAAGACAAAGTGTGTGTCTTTCGGGCTCGTTTTTCAGCTTATCTGTTGTTAATTTAAAAACAGTCTTGTGGCGTACGTTATTAAGTTCGTTTTTATTTGTCAAGTGACGCTGACGGTCTGGCTATAGTGCATACTTTATAAGGCTTTCATAACAACATAGAAGAGACAAAACACTTTGTAATTAAAAGTGAAAAACATCCTATAAATGTCAAAATTGTCAAATGTACAATCAGCTGGGAAACGGCTGGGATGTAAGCTAATTAGTAATCTGTGGCTGGGATTCTAACCTACAAAAGCGAAATTAGCGAATGCTTATTTATGAATTAAGAAATATACAATAAAGTACGTGCTATTGAAATGAAAGCTAGATATCTAACATTCTTTTCATATATTGGGTCAACTTTCAGGTTCGTAAATTAGTTTAAATCTGCTAAGCAACTTGCGGGAGATTGTTGTTGTCCATTCTCATCTCCATGTGAAACTTCCTAAATGCAGGTCCTCGGAGAAACTTTGGTTCAAAGACAGGAAAAATTATGCAGACCCAGAGAGCATACAAGGCAGACTCGAACTAGCGCTGGGGGGCCTGCGGTCTTTAAACTACCCTAAGATTGTACTGTCTAGCCGGTAAGTTATAACACTTTCTTGTAACATTGATGGCAACATCGAGTATTGAAAGACTATTGATTTATTGGACGACGAAATATTGATTTAATTCGTCAAAAGCTACAACTTTATGGCATAATAAATTTTATAAAACTAGAAAGATCTGTTTATAAAATCCAGCAATGTACTAGCGAACACATCAAGCAGACTATGCTTTTATAAACGAATAGTAATTGGAAATGATATTATAGAATTCTTAAATCCGTCATTCAAAGTTCTATAGGGACAAGCAATGCCGTATGCTTAATAAGAGACTCATCCCCATGGTTCTGTTATTCTCATTCCCACGGTTATTGAAATAATTATGATCACATGTTGTTTCCACTTGACATTCCTTTGTATATGCACAGTTCTCCCAGCGTTTGAACCACTTTGATGGTGGTGGCCGTACTATTGACAATGCATTTAGGTTTCTGTGGTCCATTTTGAAAATAATGATAGCAGTCCCCACCTGCTATACTATGGCTTGAACTCATCTCAAACTTTGTACAGATATCTTCAATAATGCAATCACTGAAATCACAGCATTTGAAACATTTAAAAACCGTCAAGATTTAGTAAACAAAAGAATGTTCAAACTAACTCGTTCAACATTGCAGCACAGATGGCGGAGTGCATGCACTAAGTTCTAGTGCCCACATTGACCTGGAGCGGTATGGCAGCAAGATCTATGAACCTCACCAATTGACCTACACCCTCAACAAGCACTTCCTTAAAACGGAGACACCAATCTACATCAAGGACTGTCTGAGGGTGTCGGACAACTTCCATGCTAGATTCAAAGCTCTGTCTAGGACATATTTGTACAGGTAATTGGCATGCTTGTAATAGGAATAAGAAAATCATAGTTTTTACCCCCATGTCAACTCCCCCCCACAATTCCCCCCTTTGTGCGATATGAAAGAATCCTGTTTATCCTAGGCCAAATATAAGCAAATGAATGTAGTAAGTATGAAGTTCGTGTGAGTTAGATTTAAAAATGCAGCTGCCACTTTGGAAAAGGTCCGCCATCTTGATTTCCAGTAGAAGTCATTTTCTTTGTCGAGCTCACGCATCTGTGAGCGAGTCTTAGCCACCTCACTCACAACGAAACCACATACTCGGCGGTCATCCTCACGTGTTCTTAACAGGGGTCACCAATGTACGGTCTCTAATGCACTAGTCGACCGTAACTTTCTCGGCCAAGGTATTTGACGCGGGAACATAACAATTGCGAGTCGGACTCGCGCACGAAGGGGTCCGTATCTATAAAAACGGCAAAAAGATCACATTTTTTGTATGAAGAGACCCGATAAATATTTATTTTATTCTGTTTTGTAGTATTTGTTGTTATAGCGCCAATAGAAATAAATCATCTGTGAAAATTTCAACTGTCTAATTATCACGGTTCATGAGATACAGCCTGGTGACAGACGAACAGACAGACAGACTTACGGACAGCGGAGTCTTAGTAATAGGGTCCCGTTTTACCCTTTAGGTATGGAACCCTAATTGAACCAGTTGAGCATAATAACTTTATTCTGAGCTGTGCGTTTTAAGCAGAAAGCACTTTATACACTGGTACTGGGAACCAATAAGAATGATTTCATTTCATCCGAGGCAAAGAAAAAGTTATGAGAATAAAAGTTATACATAATTCCATGTTGAACATATTTCCAATGTAAGTTTTTGTGTTTTTAGTTCGTTTTCGAATTATTTTTAAGGAGATTTTACCGTCACCTAAATATTAGTTAAAAATTGCCTCAGAAATTTTCATCATGCGGCCTAACTTTATCATGGCTTCTAACTCCTGACCTGATCTATTTATATGGGGATTTACACCTACTAATATAGTAATGAATCAAGTTTCCTGTCTGTTGTATTGTTTATCTCTATAGTTTCAATGGTTATTTCTGAGATTTTGTTCCAGATTTGCCGTGTTAAAGAAGGATGTAGTATTACCAGAATACTCTAGCATAGCACAACACATACCAATTGAGGAGTGGAAGAGGTGCCATTATATGAGGTGATTCACTTCAACGCAAGTAGTCATAATTGTTTCTTTCATAGTGTAAAATAGTGCCTATTAACCCTTTCGTCGCTGAGAACACCTAAAGGTCGCTAAAAGTAGTTATTCAATAACGACTAGATGCTATGATTTATGGCACATGTAGTCAAAGTTACCTTTGTGTGAAAATGCGTTGGGAGTATTGGCTATGTGCACGTCTGAAACGTCAAACGTCAAAGGTCCCGAGACAATGTCAAAACTTAGAGATGTCAAATAATGACCCATGAATATTTTATTTACTTTAGTAAACGAGAAAGACCCCGTATTGAACATTTTACTGAAATAAATAAGAGAATAAATGAATACATACAAACGAAACGAATCGTAGGAAACCGTTAAGAAACCAATAGAAAACGTGAAAGTAAATTTGACAGTTGTCTCCGGTAAGTGCACATTTCTGCCATGGTGTGCGCTACGATCACCTAGCTTACCCCCACCACCTACTTCGCACATAGCCAATATACTGCTGTATATGAAGAATAGCGTCCGAAGGGTAAAATACTTTTGTATTAAAAAAAACTGTTTCTCTTCCCTGTAATCATATTGTCCATTGGCGACATCATGTCTTTGGCATTTTAATAATCTCTCTGTTCTATTATTCAAACATGGAGGTACATGGAGAACAATTTCATTTCAGAGCACCAGGATTCGACATAGAGCGCTTCAAAGAGGGCTGCAAATACTTCGTCGGGCTCCACGATTTCACTACGTTCAAGCGGTTCGACCGCCTCAAGCAGCACAAACACAACCGGCGGGAGATCAAACACATCCTCGTGCGGCCCGGGGTGCCGCTCACTACCAGCTACCCGCGGGTTAGCGTGTGGGACTACTGGGACGTGGAGTTCCGCGCCAGGGCGTATGTGCACAACCAGGTAAACACGGGATCAAACAAACGTGAGGCTCGCTACGCCTCAGTATCACGGTTTGTAACCGGTTACAATTTTACCGGTGGTTATTTGGGTTAATAAACACAAACATCTGGTCTGTGCTGTCCACACTGATAGCGCGGTACAGAAGAATGTTACATACTGTAATTTTGGGAGACTTTCATATAGTTGTCTGAAAAGACAGTATTACAGGTTTTACTTTTGTCCAATCCACTTAATAGCTTTATTAAGAGGGCGCAGTACGCTCGGTTCTCCATACAAACGTATTTATGCTCTCATTTTAAAACGCCATGCTAGAATAACATGAAACTTTGTATACACAATGGGATCCGACATATCTAGGTAGCAAATTAGTTTCTGTTGCTAGAAATTGTAAAAGAAAAAAAAATACAGCGGTTTTTTGAGTTTTTTACGGCTTGTATGAAAACCTTAATAATCGTTGTATTTTTTCTCCATTATAATTTCAATCAACAGAAACCAGTTTCCGACCTAGATATGCCGGATCCCATTGTGTATACAAAGTGTCATGTTATTCTAGCATGGTGTTTTAAAATGAGAGCATAAATACGTTTGTATGGAGAACCGAACGTACTGCGCACTCTTAACTAAAACCGTAAAACACAAAAATGACCATATTGTAAAAAGTAGTTTCAGCCATCTAGAAACTTCGATTGATTATCGACACTATCTCCGTAAAGGTCGCGGCGCAGCGTCGTTGCGGGTGGGGGCGGTTTTTTGGTAAAGCGAACGCAGTCTGGGGGACGTCGCACCAAAAAATCGCGCGTGATAGCGGAGCGGAGACAGTGTGTGTGACATATGAAGCAGTAATTGACACGATCGATAGTCGACAATTTCAGAAAGATCAAAAATGCAAAACAGCCTCCGCACTGCACCGCGCCGCGCCCGTTTCAAGCTTCAGTAATAGATTAGGCTGGGTTGCACCAACTTACGATCACAGACCAATCAACGTTAAATATGGCGCCGGCAGCTGTCATCCCATAGAAACTTGTCAAACTTTCCATACATTGAAATATTAACCAACACAGCTTACGATTACAGACAGTTTGGTGCAACCCAGCCTAACGAGTAATAGAAAAATGGCGGTCCAGATATCTTTGTACTTGTACCATTCTCAGGTGTTCACTCGTTCAGGTAAATGGCGGCCATAAAATGCAGAATGCGTCTTAAGTCACATTTCTATTAATAGTACTAATGTTCTATTAATAGTACTAATGTACTATTAATAGAAATGTGACTTAAGACGCATTCTGCATTTTATCGTAATCGATACAAGTGCAGAGAACAGGAAATTCGCAACGAGTGGTGATAAATTAAAACACGACCGAAGGGAGTGTTTTAAATCGACACGAGTTGCGAATTGCCTGTTCGCACGTGTATCGTACAACGTTTTACAGTACAGTCACCGGCAATAATATCTTCCTACACGAAGGCCGCTTAAATATGTGACACGCTCTTATAACCCTACAAATAAGAGCGTGTCACATATTTTTGCGGCCTTCGTATAGGAATATACTATTGCCGGTGACTGTACATATGGCTATTTAAAGTTTCGACATATGCACGTAATCTGCTGATTACCGCACTCGTGCGGTAAAGTAGCACCATATGTAGTGTAAAACAATTTATACTTTTGACAAAGGCCCCAGAGTTTATAATCCGCGGTAAAATGTGAATGCATGCAGTCTTTATCTATGAAGTATTATTATCTTTTATGTCAGACGATAATAAGGTAGCAAAACCGAAACCTAACAACTGTACTTAGTTATATTTCTGGTTTAATCCATTTACATAAGTTTGAAAATCTCCTACTTGCAGATTCGCCGGATGATGGGAACGCTGGTCAGCGTGGCCACGGGCAAACTTCCAGCAGAAGAAATAAAGTTGATGCTACAAATCCCGTCCAAGCACTCCTGGCACAGCTTCATCCAGAACTGCCCCCCGCATGGACTCTACCTCTGCAACGTCGAATACAACCCCGAAGACTTGATCTACAAGGAACATACCGACGAAGTTCGAGGTTCCGAAGTTCAAGAGAGTGATAGTGAGGAAGAATGAGTTTCCTAAACGAATTACAGAAGCGGAAGAATAAACTTAAGGTTGTAGAAACTGTAGTGACGAAAGCAGATGGACAGAGATACGTAGAACGCGGAGGTGACAAGACTGAGCTATCCTCAGGCTATGGGTTCGTTGTGGACACCAAACCTGATAACATACCTGTATTAGTGATTGAACACTTGTATATAGGTTCTCAGGACTGTGCTGTTGCTGATGTCCTAAAGACGTATAACATAACAAATGTGCTTAGTGTGGGAGTAGATGCTGAAGTGAATGTTCAACATAAGTTCGTACAGTGTTTAGATTTACCCGAGACTGATATAAAACAGATGCTGGCAGAGTGTCTACCGTTTGTCCAAGAGGCCGTGTGTCGTGGTGAGAATGTTTTAGTACATTGCAACGCTGGAGTATCACGGACTTCCGCTGTGGCTATAGCTTATCTCATGCAGTATAAGCAAATAGAGTTTGAAGATGCATATCGCTTGGTAAAAGAGAAGCGACCCGCCATACAGCCTAATGCTGGGTTCAAGAGGCAACTAAGCGCTATGGAACCTGGACAAATCATTTAACACCCCAGCACGGCTAGCACAAGACGGCGCGCGAGCTACATCGCGCGCGAGATAGACTATCCGTCTCTATCTAATGAGTACACACGGAAAGAGACGGATAGTCTAGCTCGCGCGCGATATAGTTCGCGTGCCGTCTTGTGCTAGCCGTGCAGTATGCTCCGCGGACCGTGGGTGTGTGGACCTTTTTACCAAAGACTCCGGTACACATTACAAAAAAATATGATATTTGTTAACAGGTTAGTTTAGAATGACGTTACGCATTTATTTCTATTTCGAAAGGGATTAATCGCAATGGAAGCATCAGGAGAACATTTTATAAAAAAGCTACTCGTCATTGGTCAAACTGACTCAGTGCTACCAGTTTAGTAAAGTTGATGCTTTATTATAGAATGGGTCCCTAAATAGCTTTCTCAGTTTCACCAAAAGTTTATTTTTGTTACATGTAAAATAAAAATCCAATTTATAAACAGAACTGTTTAATTTATTGACTAAAAAATTAAGTACAAGGGCCTTTCGCCAATATTTTAAAGCAACTGCTGCTAGAGAACAATTCTCCGTTCATTGATTGGACATATTAAATACGAGGAATAAGATAAATCGTATTATTTCAAGTTCATAAGACAAATAGCACCGAGTTTCCTGAAGCTAAACTTAAACTTAATCAACATGTATAAAATTGTATAAATATCTTTCTGTACAGGCGAAAACAATTAGATCCTTACTTGTAACTAAACATAACTTTTGTACCGTTGGTCGCAAGCTAACTCTGCACAATATATTATTTGAGTATGTTGTGAGTGAGGCCTCCTCTCGATGAGAGGGATCGGGCAGTATTCCCCACGCCGGCGTATGTTGTATAACTTACTAAAAAAGTTATTCATAGACAAGTTTACAGTCGAACTTATGTTCGGATGAAAAATAATGTACAGTACAAAAGTATTACGATTAAATTGTACAAACAAACAGGTGAGCAAATCATAGTTAATTGTAATAACCAAGCTTGCACTTAAACTAAATCAATCACATCAACAACCGAAAAACTGTTATCAAATATAATTGTAAATGGACGTCACAGTTACTAAGCTACGCTATACTACAACGCTAACACAACTGCCGCTGCGACGCGAGAAAAATCTACCCCCTCTTTCTAATTCGCACAGTGCGGGTGAGACAGGAATTACTAAGTCGCGCGTGACGCGACAGGTTGTGTTAGCTCACTAGCTACTCTAATGGCTCGTTTACACTGGGCCGATAATCGAATTCGACGGTCAACAACGCCATTGTTCTCGATGATTTCTGTCGCCGTAAAATTATGAACATCGTGTTACGCGTAAGACCAAAACGCAAACTAACGGCTCTTATAATTTTACGATGATATTATATAACAGAAGATGGATAAAACAAATGAGCACCACTACTTTGTAACACCCAATTCTCCTGCCACCGTTGAGGAAGACAACGCCGCTCCCCGTATAAGCTCACATAGTCACGTACAGGTACATTACATACAGGTGCATTTGTAGTTGTGACCTCTGTGCCAGCCTGACACACACTTGACGTGTGTCTGTAAACGTCAACGTGTGTCTCTGTAAATATACAAATACTACTACTACTGCAAAAACGTCTCGAAAGTAATTTACCTGTAAGAAAGTGTTCCTTTACTATCTCCAGTCACTGTCTAATAAAGGCTGAAAGACCAAATGATGATACATTGGGTCATGAATACTACGGTCAGCAACGCCATGTTAATCATGACATGTTTATTGTAGAATTCATCACACGGCCTGTTATAAGTAAGCCCTTATAGCGCTTTCGGCTGTCGAATTCGACCCTCAACCCAGTGTAAACAGACCCTAACAGTGAAACCACCTTATCGTAAGTAGGATAACAAGCAAATAAACAATTTGGTTACGATGAACACTAGTTATTTGGTGATGATTTGACGCGTCCTCGCCGACGCTATAGAGTTCCATATTCCACATTACTAGAATTATTTATTACATTTGTACAGAAACCATTTACAAACTATGTCAACCACAACAACTGTGCTTTTAAATGCGAAGCGGCAAGTAAAAAAACTGGGAAATACAGGACTAACCAACTAAATAATAATGTCATTTCATACAACCATTAAAAATAATAATTTGAGACCACAATAATTATTAAATAATTATCAAGACTACTGTCAAACAGGACGGGAATGTCAATTTTGAATCACAAACATTTGGTCTCTAAACGATAGACGAAGTAGACATGACCAGCATTCAGTCTTAGAGCTTTTTACAAAATCTCATTGTCAATCATTAAGATTACATTAATTTATATTAAGACAATAGGATATACCAAGGCAGTAGAAATAGCTACGCAGGCAAGGTCAGAACCATATGCAATGTTTTTCACAGATAAAATAAGATTTTTTTTCTTCGTCGTAATGTTTGTTATAATTATAAACCCTCATTTACATATAAGCAAGAATCGCATGCGAATTTAACAATGTATAATGAGTTCATTCGACCATCCCGAAATGTATTTAGGCTGGTTTTAGTGTCATATGTCTGTACCGCACCGACGCGTGCGCTCAGTTCGATACTAGAACGATCACTGAAGTGAAGGCAGGCGCGCGAGCAGCGACCGGCGCTGACCGCGTACGCGTCCGCGCTCAGCTGTCAGCGTTAGGCTCCGGCCACACCAGTACTCAAAATACGGTGACGGCACGGAATCGCAGTGAACGAGAGCGAGAAACTTATGAATTAAAAACGTCACGTATGAAGCACGTCACTGCGTTTACAGTGTGTCAGTTTTAAGCAGCGGTGTGGCCGGACCTTTATTCTAAAACGCTTCTTGAACATCATACATATTGGTCTATCGGTGCGGATGGTCAGCATGACACTAAAACCAGCCTTAAATTTGCATGCGATTCTTGACCGTGTGTAAATTGGGCTTTCGATTGAATTTCACTTGACCTGTGGACAAAGCTTTTTGACTTTACCTGTACACTTGACATAAGAGTCAAATGCAAATCATTTAGAGGACATTGTCCGCGTAGCGACTTCCGCTGCTGACTGTCAGCATTAAACAATACGACGCGAACCGCTCTATACATAAAAAAATCGTGTAAGTAGGTATATAAATTCATTGTACTTTAAGCTCGAACGGCAACTACTCTAAAGTATATACATAAGGCACTTGCTACAAAATCATTAACACTACACGAGTAAGTACATCAAAAAGACCTAATCTATTAATTCATAAGGATCATTATTGTGGAGCAACTTATAGTAAGGGAATGCGAACGATGCGCTGTCACATTTTACATAATGTAGTTATAGATATGTAGTGAGCATTTATAGTTTCCGCCTTAAGTACGCAATATTATAAGTTTATAAAGCCGTTTATAGACGGACAATATTATTGTGCAATATTTTAATATTTTCATTAATTTACCATAACGTACATTGCTTAAAAATCTTGGGGACCTATATCTAATTGGCAGCAGATATATCAATATTTCATAAATTATTAACTCTGATATGACACCTAAAAGCCTATACAATATGCATCGTCTTTCCCGCTGTCATAATATACAATTATACATATGTAGATTAATCATAGATGTTCCGGGCATACAGCACAGAAGTATTACTCCTTATAAAACCTCCAAATAATTGCATATAGGTACAGTCAAGGACTTCAATTTGTGACCTACTTAAGGTTGACAGTCCTGACACACTGTAACAAATTCAAAAATGTTTTGCGATATGGGCCCCAAATTAAAGAGCGCGACTGTACCATGGTACCGTCAATATTTTTCCTTCTAGAAATATAATATAAGTAGATTAGCAGACTGAATTTTAACACTCAAGTTTTCATTCTTACGGCCCGAGTACTCGGTACGATTTCTTTTTAGAGATTTAGGTACTTGTAACTACAGTTTGACTCGATACCCTTATGCTACGACACGATGACTTGAAATGCAAATAATTTCCACCCTTATTAAACCACAAGCTGTTAACTCCGCGTGCTCTGACCGCATACCTTTTATACTAGATTGTTAAGAGTATAATATTACATCTAGTATGAGATCTATTTCAATAATGCAATCAAAATTTGGCAGTCACTGTGACCCTATAAAATACGTTCAACCGAAAAAGAAAACATCTACTAATACGTCACGTAGTGTCGGTAAGGAAGACTGTAAAAACAATACTTTTTTAATAATATTACGACAATATTGTTACAAAGTTATTAGTTTTCGTCTTACTCGAATACTCACGTTATACTTAAATGTTTTACAAGTCTTTAGTGCAGACAGTGTAGAGTTCCCAGGCCAGGCAAGCCAGAATTATGATCTGAAAAAAAAAACATTATTACACATATTTTCAACATCTCGCATAATATCTAACATACAAGCCAAAAATCATGAAATGAGGAACAGTAGTTCATTAGGAAATCAAAGTGACCTATTCCGCACGAGATATTTCGCATGTTAGAGAATGAAAGTCACTAGAAGTACGCGTAGAACTCCTAGTGAGTTTTACTAGGAGTCCACTGGAAGAAGTATAAGTGGTGGTATAGATCTTCAACAGGGCGCACCCCACTAGTTTGTGTTGTCTCATAAGATAGGAAGCGCTTCTTTGCGAATTGAACAGTTTATGCCAGGAGCATATACCTCGTCTCCTGCTGGTGGCACATCGGACACAGTACCAAGAGCACATACCGGGTCAGAAGCTCTTGAGCGTGAGTCCGCGCGCGGGCAGGCTGTTGGCCTTGGCGGGCGCGTGGCGCGCCTGCGACGTGGCCACGGCGATGCTGAGGCACTGCGCCCACTCTTCGGCATCACCCGCTGCCGGCTTGAGGATCAGGGTCTGGTCGCCCGTGAAGATCTCGAACGCTTTGGGGATGTTGCGAGCGCCGCGGGAAACTTTCACTGAGCGTATTTGGTTGATGTCTATGCTCTCGCCACCGCTCTGTAACCGTATAAAGAAATAGTTCAAAATGACATAAACATAAATATTGAGGACATGGCACAAATCGTATTAAGAAAGATCATGAACGGTAACGTATGGTAACTGTAAGCGCACGTTCTTTAATCATAAGTCGATGCAACCCGCTGATAGTGCAATTCCACTCGGAGTCTCGGACGGCTCGACAATTCGTCAAAAGCGTCGCTAACCGTAATGGACGATACGTACCAAACGGTCGGAGTCAGCACGCACGCCACCAGAGTCAAAGGAATTCGAACCTTCCGTACAGAAGCTAGACTTCGTAAGCAAACAGCAGCGGCAGAGCCGGCGGTAGCAGACCGGAGCCGACGGGCTGCCCGCAACCCATTCAAATATGAAATGTAACTCCTGGATAGAGGGTTCCAATTCCTTTGACTCTAGCGGGGTGCGCGCCGACTCCAACCATTCGGTGAGAATCGTCCATAATGCAAAGGCATGTTTAAAATAGAAGCAAGTTACCGAGCCCTTGCAGCTGAGGTGCGCGCCGGAGAGCGTGAAGTAGCGCGTGCGCCAGCGGCGGAAGAGCCGCCAGCGGCCCTTCTTCTCCTTCAGCGTGCCCTCGATGACGGGCGCGCCGGGCTGCAGGAAGCCGGGCGCGCGCTCGGGGTGCGTGCACAGGAAGCAGCCCCACGTGGCCGCCGTGGGCGGCGCGTCCGCCTGTTGCGGGCTGGTCAGCGAGAACACGTCGAAGAACCCCGCGGACCGGAGTTCGTTCAGCAGCATCTCTTGCTCCTGGGAACGACGGTATTGGCTCATTTTGGATTTGCTAAAATTGTTCGATAGTTTGTCTCTAAAAAACTTATACTGTTCGACGTCCGATGTCGAATGGAAAGCATCCTAGCTAAATAGACTGCCATTTTGAACTTTTAACTTACTGGACCGATTGCTTGAAAAACAAACCCATTATTGTGCTTGCCAGTAATATGGGATGCGTCCGACAAGCGCGGTACACGCTCCCGTATCGTGAACAGGTAGAGAAGTTGATTTTAATAGACTGTTATGGATTTGACAAAAAAAAACATTTTTTATATGTATTTAGTTATATTATAGGACCCTTACTTTGAACCCAGGGAAGGTGCTAGTAACCAACGTAAAAAAACGACTTGTTTTTGCACTTAAGAATGTCCTAGCAGGATTTCAAACTGCACACGTAAGCGTCTCTTGACAACAAGGCCGCGGCATGGCGCGCTTGTAGTGCGAGGAACATGAGGTGGATCCACACCCGAGAGGCGCGTGTTCGCAGGGTCATTAAACCAGTAAATAAAAAATAAAAAATAGAACCTTTGGATGAAGTTGTATTGATTTTGTAGGACCCTTACCGTAATCCCACTTAGTGACCATCGTGAGAAGTCTTGTTTTCGTACTGAAAAATGTCCCAGCAGTGTTTCAAACTAGACACGGAAGCATCTTTCGGAAGTCAATGCAGCTGCATGTCGCGCTTGTAGAGCAAGGAACACGAGGTGGATCCACAAACCAGGAGCACGTTCGCATCGTCATCAAACCAGTAGATTTAAACAAAAAGATCAAGTTTTGGGTGAAATTGTACTGATATTGTAGGACCCCCTACCTTGATCCCGGGAAATGCGCTGGTAACTAGTGTGAGAAATGTCTTGTTTTCGCACTTAAGAATGTCCCAGCAGTGTTTCAAGCTGGAGACGGACGCGTCTCTCGACGACAGGGCCGCGGCATGGCGCGCCTGCAGCGCGAGGAACATGAGGTGGATCCACACGCGCGGGGCGCGCGTGCGCATGGTGAACAGCGTGCGCGAGTACAGGCAGTGCGGCCCGCGGGTGCCGCACGCGAACTGCAGGCGGGCTTGCTTCTTGGAGCGCCGCTCTGGAATAAGGAGGGAACTATTGTACTAACTTAGCATGCCTATGGTGGAAAGTAACTATTTGAACAGGCGCGTCCAATCGCGGTGTAACAAATAACGACTTGTTACATCGACAGGCGTTATCGCAATTACATTGATGATCGAGCACGGAACGGATCAATGTTGTTGTTCGAAATACATTTATTTTTATTAAATTTATTCTTTGCTAAGAAAAAATTGATCATATATATTTTTTCTCTTTATTTAAAGAGCTTGTCACATAAGTGATCATTTCGCTCCATAAGATCAACATATATGTTATTAAATCTAACTTATTCTACAAACAATAGCCTTCCGAACTACCTGCAACAATAATTTAAAATCTTTATAAAGGTAAATACATAAAGCGATTATGATTAGATTATACTCTTTGAATTGTACATTTATTTACCTTCGATAGTACATTTCGCCGGCGGAGGTAACCTCAACGACACCATATCCATATACGCCTTGATCTTATCCAAGTGCTTCTCACAAAAATGCTGCACCGTATCCCTCATCGGATACGGCTCGAACACACTGATGCGATGGTTCTGGCTGGTGTTGATCATGGTGACGCTGGTGTTGTTCCGGCGCGCGGTGACGGTGACGGCGGGGGTCACGACGGACACGTGTCCGAGCGCCGACCCGGCGGAGAGGGGGAGCGTGTCCGCGGACTTGCCCGTGAGCGGGTTCACAGAGATAGACTGGGTTTGGGGCGGGTTGGTGATGATTGTTGGTCCGGTGCTCTGGAATAGACGAGATTTTGATAGTTTATTTTTTGTACTGCATGTAATCTAGCGTTTACAAAATGTTTAGCTAGTACTTCGTTTTTATTGGCAGGTTTACAAGTCGTCTGTAATCATCGCCCGTTTGTTTCCGTGCGTTTCGTAAATGGCAAATTGTTGGTTTTATTTTATGCGGTTCAGAGAAAAAAAGAGAAGTGTATAGCATTAAGTAATAGTAGATAACTATTTCCCCAAATAATTACACCCTAGCTCAGCCACGCATGTGCGTAGGCGTAATATGCTGTTTTTAAAATTTCAGCTTAGGCAAGATGCTTTCGTATCTCCGGATGTCCAGCTGTTCTTCTCTACAGGTAGAATTTCTTAACCGACCCTCGTGAAGTTTTGTTAGCAGATTGGATAATTATATGGTTGTTTTTATTTCGTCAATTTAGTTTTTGGAATATTTACAAACTGGAACTACGGAGGTTGAAAACGCATATGGACGTTATACATCTTGCCCCCCTGCACGGCCATCTGGAGCGGACATTCAGACCGTACGCCACGACGAGTTAGTTTTTGTGTGTGGACTCACGTTGTGGTTGGTGATGAGTATGTTGTGCGTGTGTGGCGCGGGGGCGGGGGCGGGCGCGGGAGCGGAGGCGGGGGCGGAGGCGGGCGCGGCGGCCGGGGCGGGGGCGGGGGCGGGCTTGGGCGCGCGCCCCACGCTGGTCACCGTCACGCCCGCTGACCGCGCCTTGTGCCCAGGGACTGCGAGGAACATAATGAAACACTTTAACACATCCACCACATGATAATGGTATGCAAATATGCATCGTGACACTATATGATAATAGGCATAATATATATGCATACCTGCGTTAGCCGTGGTGTTCTGCTGCGAATTGATCTGCTGGGACGACGATAACCGTGTCATGCTCTTGTGCAAACCACCGACCGAGCCTCCTGTTGACAAGCAAACCGATTAAAATGACTACTTCTACGATTCAATAGTATATACATACATATGGCCCAGGCCGGCAAGCAAGGGATTGCCTGGGGAGTGTGTTATAGGCGGCCGAGCGTTCACGAGGCAGACAATCTTTGTTTCAGCCGAGGTATGTGTAGTGTTTTTCTCAAAAAATACAATGAATAATTATAAGAAAAATCCAAAATCGTAAATTGCCGACACCGCTGGGTTTCGCAGTATATTATCCGAACATTAATTCTACTTTTCCGAGCATATTTGAGTAATATTATTTTATGCAACTGTTGTATACGGTATACGAAGGGTCCTAAAACGCGAGTGGCGGTAGGTTGCGATGCCGCTCCATGCCGCTGTAGTACTGTCGCCTGTCTGCTGTCTAGTAACTCACCGGCGACGTTCAGTCGGGTCATGCTGCGCGGTTGCGGACCGGGATGCAGCCGGCCCGTACTGCGCGAGTCGCCCAGCTTCGCGCGCCTCGTGTAACCGCCGCTCCAAGCTGCTGTAATTATAATTTCAATTAAAAAAACCGGCTAATTGGGAGTCGGACTCGCGTTGCAAGGGTTCCGTACGTCAGTCCGACTCACACGTGACTTTACATTTCTTTCTAATAGATTTTCCTGTCATCTGGAGGTAAAGAACTATTTTGTGTATATTTTTTTATTTTTGACCCAGTAGTTTCGGAGAAGAAGGGGGTATGTTAATTTTGTGGCTATTATCTTAAATAATTTCTAAACTAATTATTTTAAAATTGCAAAACAAAATATTTCAGATGCACACAATGAGCTCTTTCATTTGATATTGTAACACGATAGTTTGAAATACTTTATTTTTGTAATTTTCTCACATGCCCCCAAAAGTGGGCCCCATGTTTAAAATTCATTTATGTGCGCTATATGTCCATCTTTAGGTCATAAACTTACATATGTGTGCCTATTTTCAACGTAATTGGTTCAGTAGTTTTGAAGAAAATAGGCTGTGACGGACGGGCAGACAGACGCAAGAGTGATCCTAAAGGGTTCAGTTTTTTTCCTTTTGAGGTGCGGACCCCTAAAAACGGTCCACAACGAATCAATTTAAAACGAAACAATTGATAACGCCCTTCAGTTTGAACACACATATAATTCGTGTACAATTATGAATTAGCAGATTTTTTAGCGCGGACATGGTTGGACCGTTAGTAACACTGAGTTCTTATAATCATCTTATAATACATAAGAGTCACAGATCTGAATTTAATCCGTCAAAATAGCTCATCATAATCGATTAAAAGCGAAGTCACACAATTTTATAACTACATCATACATAAAAATAAAAATTAAAGCATGCGAAAACCTACTTTATATTAACCAACATAAGAGTCAAATTAGTAACTTGTTTTAAATTATCTTTTCACTTCTCATGCTCTAAAAGTTCGTCTTTACGCTCTGCAGAGGCGACGTAAAGTAGCATTTTATGCTCTAGAAGCCTAGAGCATCAAGTAAAACCCGGCTGCACGCGCGCCGCCCGCGGTCGACCAGCACACAAATATCAATTTGATAACATAATAGTACATTACTGCAGAGGCCGTGAAGTAAGGGATTGCCGGACGAGTTTGGGATAAACGGCCGAGTCGTAGACGAGGCCGGATAAAACGAGTCCTGCAATCCCTGTTCCGGCCGAGGTATGTATAGTACTTTTCTCAAACATGTCAGAAAAAAAAAACAATAAAAAAATGTACAAAAAACTGAAATTAAATAAAAACACGAAAAATGCTACAAAAAAAAACTCCAAAACAAACACGAAAAAAAAACAAAATATAAAAAATAATTAAACATAAAAAGCATTAGTACACGAATAAAGCTACAAAAAATACCAAAAAACATGAAAAAACAAAAAAACTGATGAAAGTACATAAAAACACGAAAAAAATTAAAAAAAAAACCAGAAACATCAAAAAACAAAAAAAGCTACAAAATAACACGAAACAACTAAAAAAAAATACCAAAAGTCACGAAAAATTCGGAAGAAACAACAAAAAACACGAAAAATGCTACAAAAATACAAGCACCACTTAAAAAACACGAAAGAACTAAAAACCCGTAAAACTTACAAAAAAAGCCAAAAAAACAAAACAGTCGAAAAGTACAAAAAATTACAAAAAAAACTTTTAAACAGTTCAAAAACATCAAAAAACGCTACAAAATAACAAGTAAAAACTTAAAAAAATACCAAAATTCGCAAAATATTCGAAAAAAACCAACTAAAAACACAAAAAATGCTACAAAATACAAGCACCATTTAAAAAAACACGAAAGAACTAAAAAAAACACCAACAAAACATGGAAAAACCAAAAAAATTTCGAAAAATACAAAAAAGTACGAAAATACTTTTAAAAAGTCCAAAAATATAAAAAACACAAAAAACGCTACAAAATAACACGAAAAGAATACATAAATACTCGAAAAATTCGAAAAAAAAAACAACAAAATACAAAAATACAAGAACGATAAAAAAACCGGAAAAGCCTAAAAAAATACCAATTTACATAACAGATTAAATATATATATGCAAAATCGTGGCGGTTGGCTCTATGTAATATTTCCTTTATCAGTTCATTTTAGTAAGCAAATTTAAAAAGTTAGAGCAGCGGACAATAATGTTATTTTCATACATTCTCCATAAATTACTTCTTGGCCGCCGGCCAACTCAACGGCATGACTCGTTTTATGCACTTCTTGTACAATCTATTTACTATTGTTACCTACAACTTTACCGCATGTCTTCTGTAAATTGACAAGCAAATACCAATGAAAAGTTATCAAGTACCCATGATATTCACAAGTTTCACAAATGTCTGAACTCGCCTCACCATACGTCCTTATTATATCTTGACCTCGAGATTCGTAACAACTATGCATAATCGGAGGTCAGGCTTATTCTTATTATACTAGCTCATTTAAAACATCAGTAGGAATTGTGAATATCAGCCATTAAGTCGGAAGTATTCGTCGTTTATCAGCCACGAACAGGACCTAGTCACTCGATTTACAGAACATACTGTATGCTATTGTTCTAAATATACATTATGGTATTTCTAAATATGTATACATTATCGTATAAGTAGTTCAAAACGAAGAAGAGAATGTCATGTTTATTTTGTATCAGGATTTATCTGTCACCTGGTACAGATTTGTCAGGCTTACCCGTAGTCTGCGAGGTAGCATTGGCGGAGGACACGGGAGGCGCCGTCCCGTTAGCGCCGCCCAGCTTCACGATCGTCACGCCACCGGACGTTCGGTTCACCTCGCTACTGAAATATTCAATGGTCAGTAATTTCGTCAGCACACCATGACAAGCCATTTAGAGCTTACTGTATACTGGACACTTCATAGCTTAACATAAGATAGCAAAAGTAGTTTCACACCTAAATAGCTGGATAATTTAAGTCCGTGAGTTTTAACTTTAATTTTATGAAATACTTGCTGTGTCCTAACAGGGTTCATGTGTGATCCAACCCTAATGTAACACCTATTTTGTACCACATGATTAAGATGCAATAAATGAATTATGCATTACTACACGTTCACAATATTTGTGCACCTCGAAATGCAATGCCCCGTACAAGTCATACAATCGTACGTAGACCGCCGATATGACGTCACGCGCCTCGCTCGTACGGACCTTTTGATCGGGTAATAGAAGAAAATGCCAAAGATCTACTAATATAGGTATTCATCGGCTCAAATCAACGCGTTGCTCAGAAAAAATGCATTAGAGCCGCATGTCATCTCCTACCGCCAGTATCATGTAGGATGTATTTTGTAGAATTAAAAATATTAACTTTGCTCTTTGTTGAAACCCTGGGGCCAAGGGGTCCAAATGCACGTCCTCTCTTAGGAGATTTCAACGCGCCTTATAGAGGCTTCAGGTTTCCTATCCTACGGGGCAATGCGGCCAGCCTTCTGGGTACACTTTTATAATTTATATGTTTTTATATTAATTTTTTATTATGTTCTATCTTTGTTTTTTATTGTGTTATGAAACTGTAGTTTTTGCTAAAAGCTACAGTCATTTATTTCGTAGCTTCAATAGTGAGCGCTTGTAACATTAGATACGTGCCCATCTGTAAAATACGCGCCGCCGAAGCTCATGGACTCCAGGATGAAGTTAGGCTCACCTGTGGTTGCGCAGCGCGGCCAGCACGCGGTCGGTGAAGAGCGCGGGGTAGGCGCTGCACAGCGCCGTGCACTCGCGCAGCAGCGCCGCCCCGGACGCGCCGCCGAAGCTCATGGCCTCCAGGATGAAGTTAGGCTCACCTGTGGTTGCGCAGCGCGGCCAGCACGCGGTCGGTGAAGAGCGCGGGGTAGGCGCTGCACAGCGCCGTGCACTCGCGCAGCAGCGCCGCCCCGGACGCGCCGCCGAAGCTCATGGCCTCCAGGATGAAGTTAGGCTCACCTGTGGTTGCGCAGCGCGGCCAGCACGCGGTCGGTGAAGAGCGCGGGGTAGGCGCTGCACAGCGCCGTGCACTCGCGCAGCAGCGCCGCCCCGGACGCGCCGCCGAAGCTCATGGCCTCCAGGATGAAGTTAGGCTCACCTGTGGTTGCGCAGCGCGGCCAGCACGCGGTCGGTGAAGAGCGCGGGGTAGGCGCTGCACAGCGCCGTGCACTCGCGCAGCAGCGCCGCCCCGGACGCGCCGCCGAAGCTCATGGACTCCAGGATGAAGTTAAGGGCCTCCTGGGCGCGCTCCTGTCGGAACAACCATTTATTAGCATTAATAAATAAATAAATATTAGTGGACAATCTTACACAAATCGAGCTAGTCTCAAACTAAGCTAAGCTTTTACTATGGGTACTAGGCGACGATATACATACTTATATAGGTAAATACATACTTAAATGCACAAATAATGCCCTGACCGGGAACCGAACCCGGGACCTCCAGCTTCGTAGGCAGGGTCACTACCAACTAGGTTAAAGAGGTCGTCATTGCCCGTCGTTGTGATCTGCTGATCGCAACGATCTGCTGTTGTGGTTGTGATCTGTTGTGTTGATGTGCGGGCGTATTTGAAGCAGCCTCAGGTTGAGGCACGCGGCTCGCCTGGTTGCTCAAATTAGTACGCGCCGTGCACGAACAGCTCGAACCGCCCGGAGTCGGTCTCGTGACCGTGCTCAAAATGTGCCTCGCGTAATTAGGACGCGTATCCGACCGTTTTAGAATACTAATCCTTCAAGCCGGATATAAACTAGACGCCTGAGGAGCACTTTTAAATGGTTAACTGACCTTGGAGGTGTACCCCAGCTGGGCCAAGGCCGCCGCCACCAGCGCCACGTGCTGCGGGCCGGCGTGCGGCGCGCGCGCCGCCCGCCGCAGCGCCGCGCCGTGCTCCAGCACCAGCGACACGCGCGCTCGCGACACGCACACTATTAGCTGAAACATCAAGGGATACTATGTCAGTTTCGTATCGCTGTCACCAGATGTCACTGTTAAGACAATGATGAGGAGGAGAGGGGCTACAGAACCAGTCAGTACTTCCAGTCCTTTAGCCACCTCCAACGGGCCCCCAGCATTTCTACGACGACGCGACAGACGACAGCGCTCGGTGCGGGGTGCGGAAGCCCTTCCACCACTCACTAGCTCAGACGGCGGCGACAGCAACGCTCGCATCAATTTTATGCATTTGTTTACACAGTTATACCTACATAAACGTATAAGTTGAATTACTAGTTTTCTTTTGCCCTTTGTCGCCTGCACTGGCATATATGTGTCACTTGGAGAATAAATCCACTAAAAACTAAGATATTGCCACACAGAAGCGGACCTGTACAATTTAATAGGAATGGCGTTTGTGACGGGAAAGACGCAAGAGTAAAGACGGTAAAGAGTAACGGACGGGTAGTAGCGGGTGGTCCCTGACGCACCCGTGACGTCTCAAGCACACTTTTTTTAATCATCATCATTGTCCATTGCCGGACAAAAGGCCTTCCCCAAATCGCGCCACCACACCCAGTCATCAGTGCTTCGCATCCAACCGCTTCCCGCCACTCTCTTCCCGCGGTCTCCACTCCACAACTCTGCCCATCGGCCATCGGCTCTTCGACAAATATGGCCGAATAAAAGGCAATTATTATTAGTCACCTGCAGTATATCGACGCACATGCACCCGGGGTCCCCCTGCGCGGTGGTGTGCGGGCACAGGTAGGACAGCAGCTGCGGCACGCTCGTCTTCAGCGCCGCGGGCCGCCGCGCCGCGATTTGCTCGAACAGCGCGAACAGAGAGTTCTTCTCCACTTGCTCGGCGTGGGGCAGGAGCGAGACCAGCGCCATCACGTGCCCTTCGAGGGGCTCCGGGCATACCTCGTATAGGTTGGTCAAGATGCGGCTTAGAGGGTAGTTCCCTGGGATAAAAACGATAAATCTGTAAAATTCCCAGTTTATTTTCTTACCGATTTCAGCCCACAGGCTTTTGGCTTTCGCTGAATGTCCTGTCAAAGCAAGGATATTAAGATTTTATTTTCATTAGATAACGAAATCGCGTCGCGAGTATCATAGGGTAGGTAATAGTGTCACCAGAGGGACTATCTCGTCTCGCTTCGCTGCCACATGCTCGTTGTGTGGAATGGGAAGTAGCGAGGAAAGAAAGCAGAAGCGTAGTGTGGTAACATTACTCATGGTGCGCGTCATGCTCTCTGTTTTACGGAGCATCGCGACTAATGGCGCAAGTAGAGCAGTGTGTGGGCAGAGAGGACAACACCGCGGCAGTGCGCCGACCATAGTGTGGCAGAGCCATAAGTAGTTGTAATAGTCCCGCAGAGAGATAGGGTGCCGTTAGAGAGTTACAACACTTACATTACAACCTGCTAGACTCAACACGGCTAGCACAAGACGGCGCGCGAGCTATATCGTACAATCCGTCTCTTGCCGCTGTCTCACTAGTCAAGATAAAGTCATTGATGCCCTGCATATGCGGCCAGAAACAAATAGCGTATACCTTATAGCGTTCTGGTATATCGACCACTACCAATTTGCCAGACAACAAAAAACCCTCACCAGTCATGATAGAGTCCATTATCCCTTGCACGTGCGGCTTGAGCAGCACGGCGTGGTGCACGGCGGCTAGAGAGAGATAGCGCGCCATGTGCCGCGAGATCTCGCGGTTGCCCTTGTGCAGGAACTGGACGGCAACGGGCAGGAACAACTCCATAACGTTCTTATTGCCGCTGATCTCTTTGTCGGACTGGATTGGGAATGACACCTGGTAACAGATTATCAAAGCTTTTTAAACCCCAACGCAACGCAAAAGAGGGGTGTTATAAGTTTAACATGTGTAATGTTTCTTAATAAGTTGAGTTGTGAGTACACAGTTCGCTTAGGCTGTATTCATTGCGTTGTGTCGCTGTAAGTGGCACTGTATTCAAAAGTAATGGTGTTTTTTCATTGTGTAATAATTTTCCCAATATTTGAAATAATGCTGTTGGATGTGTAATTGTGTTCCGGGTACGCATTTTGTTCTAGTACTTTGTTTAAGTATATTACTCAAACGCTATATGTGAGATCCTGTAATTGGCTCTGTTGTAACTAATAATGTTCTTACTTAGTCTTATTGCTGTTGGTTCTCATAAGAATAAATAAATAAATAAATATGTAACTGTTTCTCTGTATGTCTGTGGCACCGTAGCTCTTTAACAGATAAACCGATTTGAGTGCGTTTTTTATTTTAAAGCAGGTTTTCTAGCAATGGTTCTTAGACATGTCTTATCAAAATCGGTTCACCGTTTTTGAGATATTTATAGTCGGGAGTTTTTCGAGTTTACTATAGTTTTTTTTTTTACTTTATTTAGAAACAAACGGTCTTAAGAAATAGTTCTAGTATCTAAGTTGGTTATTTTACCCAAGGACAGGGCTGGCCCTAGGATAGAACGGAGAGACACAGATACTCTAGGCACCTGGTGCAGGCGCTCAAACCCGATTAACACAAAAAAAAAAACAAGAAAAGATAGGAAGGCGACCTTTGAGGGGCGACAAATGAATCGCGGGGCGGACTGGCGCTGCCTAAGGATGAGATATCTTAATAAATAGGAAAAAATATGACAGAGTATGCACAAGGCTACTATCGCTCACGCATGAGGTTACTCTAATGCTTTGTGCACGAATTTAATTCAACTTTATTATTTTCATATAGTTTTTATTATTTAGTTTTAGTTAGTAGGCTCCGCTACGTCAACTCCAGTAACACCATGAATGCACCACAATACTTCTCCAAAGTGCCAGTCTCCTCGACAAACCAGGTGATACTTATCAGGATATATCAGCTTAGCTTAAGGAAACTCACCAAAACGATGCAAGCAATAACATCAGACGCAATCTTGGCATGAGGAGGGTCGTCATCCCGCAGATGCCCCACAGGCATCAGGTTGTGGTGCAGACAGGACTCCAGTAACGCCACGAGCGCTCCACAGTACTTCTCCAATGTGCCTGTCTCCTTGATGCATGACGTCACGCGGGTCACGCATATCTCGATCAGAGCCTGGTCGTGGTCGTTGCGAATGTAGTCGGGACGGGATGAGATCTCTGTTATTTGTTTTAGCTGGAACAAAAGAGAAATATGCTTAAAGCTGCGTACGCATTTGAGCGGTTTGGCCCGAGGCGTGCTTGTCCTGAGCAAGATGTTAGTGAATAAACATGCTCGTTTGAGGCAGCGCGCTGGCAGCAACAAAATGGCTTCGGACTCGATAACAGCTATTGCTGAACTTATTGCAATTGACCGATAAAATTGGTGGTGGATGAAACTAATGTAAAAGCTCAAGCATAAACAAGTTAGAACGTTCTGCCCGCGGCACGCTTGTATACACTTACACGTCCAAATTACGCGTGGTAGGCACACCGAGCGCCTTTGAGCACGATCAAAAAGCCGACTCCGGGCGGCTCGCCGCGGAGCTGCTCGCGATGGCGCATTTGAGCAAACAGGCGAGCCGTGCGTACCTCAACCTGAGGCTGCCTCAAATGAGTATGCACCTTTAAACATTTAACCTGTGCGCGCCCTCACAGTATCTGTTGCCTGTTGGCCGCGTCATAAGAGCGCGCACCCTAAATCAAGTTGCCATTGTTGATGAATAAATTCACTTGAGTTACTTTGTAAGTATTTATGTGTTATTTTATTAGGACCTACACTTGTTGCGTAATAATTTGCTGCACTATCACATTTAAAAACTATGATAGAGGTATTATAAATAAATAATATATTTTAATGCTGGGATGATGCTCATTCATGTATTTATTTTCTGCGGAACCCTGTCATTAGGGGCATGTTCCTTTAATAAATAAATAAATAAATAAATATAAGGGGACACTTTTTTACACAAATCAAACTAGTGCCTTGCGTTATGGGGTAGGTACTAGATGATGATATATTTAATTGATATATACTTAAATATGCAGCGTAGCGTGGGCAGACTGATGACCCGGTAAGGGTCGTAGGTGTCTGCTGGATGCGGGTGGCACATGACCGGTCATTGTGGAAGTCCTATGTCCAGCAGTGGACATAGGACATTTCTTTTGGCTGACATGATGATGATACTTTAATACACAGAAAACATCCAAGTCTCAGAAACAAAATGTCAATGATTTTCAGAAATAAATAAATATTTGTGGACAATCTTACACAAATGAACCTAGTCCGAAACTAATAAAAACTAATCAAAGCTTGTACTATGGGTACTAGGTGACAATATTCATACTTTTTAATTTTCATACTTAAATAGATAGATAAATTTTTAAAAGCATATAAAACATCGAAGACTCAGGCACAATTATTCATGCTCTCACACAAATAAATGCCCTGACCGGGATTAGAACCGGGACCTCCAGTTTCGTAGGTAGGGTACCAACTAGACTAATGTGGACAACTATTGAACCATAGTTGTGTGAATTTGGGTCATAACAATATGAATTTACAGTCTTAGAAATTTATCTAAACATTTTTTTTAAATGGTAGGGTTGATAGGTTGGTTAACAACCAGGTAATTTGATGTGCCAGTTTGTGATCACTTAAATTAGGTGAGTTGATGAATTAAAAGAATAATTTCTCGTTTTTTTAATAGATACCCATTCAGTACCCATCAAATAAATTACATATGACTCACTATTTCTTTAGGGCCTGTAAAAATGTAACCATATGTAATTAAAAAAACTTCGTATTCAGGGGGTCGCAAACTGACGCCGGTCGCATAACCTGCCTAACAACTCTATGTCCGTGGGACATAGAATAAGTAAACTTACTATCATAATTAATTCACATTGAACTCAGTGCTGTGATCATATCATCAAGCATTACACCAATAAAATTAAAACTACTTTCATCTACAGACTGAATTTATAAACAAGTCTTCATGTAATATGTTATTGATATCACACACAGTCAAAGTCAAGTCAAAGTCAAAGTCAAAGTCAAAATATTCTTTATTCAAATAGGCCTAGCAACAAGCACTTTCGAATCGTCAGTTATAACATGTATTAACATATATATTAATTAATTATTTAGAGCAATTTATTGATGCTATTATTATTCTTTAAAATTATTTTGTAGTAAAATTCACAATAGGATCGTCAAAACATAAATAATAATAATAATAAAAAAATATATAAAAAATAGAAATCTAGACAGTTTCTAGAATAAAATCAAAATAAAAAAAAGATCATATTAATATTTAATGCCATAATGATTAATTCATTAATATTTCAGTCACAATTAATCCCACGGTGTTTTATCATTCATGTAGTCATGTGTGCTATAATATGCTTTCGATATGAGTTGACGCTTTACATAATTTTTAAATTTATTAATAGATAATTCAGTTACGTTTCTTGGAAGCTTATTATAAAACTTCACACCATTACCCATGAATGATTTTCTAATTTTCTGGAGGCGAGTGGTGGGCACCGCGAGTTTGTGTTTATTTCGAGTATTAATATTATGTATGTCACAGTTCTTCCTGAAATTTACAATGTTTTTATGTACATACACAATATTATCATAGATGTATTGACAATGCCATGTCATTACATTAATGTTCTTGAACTTATCTCTAAGTGAGTCTCTATGGTTCATTTTATATATTGCTCGAATAGCCCTCTTCTGCAGAACAAAAATGGTATTAATATCTGAAGCACTGCCCCACAGTAAAATACCATACGACATAATACTGTGGAAGTAACTAAAATATACTAATCGAGCTGTCTTCACGTCTGTCAGTTGGCGGATCTTGCTCACGGCAAAAGCTGCAGAACTCAGTCTATTCGAGAGATTAGCAATATGGGGACCCCATTGGAGTTTGGAATCTAATGTTAATCCAAGAAAAACTGTACTATCCACTAGTTCCAATTCCTCATCTTTCACAATGACACTTGTTTGATTGTGCTTAACGTTAGTCGTGACAAACTTGATACATTTGGTCTTTTTCTCATTTAACAATAAATTGTTGACATTGAACCAATTAACTACTTTAGCAATAGCATTGTTTATATCATTATTAGCTTGTTGCTGTCGTTTGACTTTGACAAAACAAAGAAATATGAATTATTATGACTGACAATTTATCATGCCTGAGAACTTCCAAACAGTGATATACTATCTCTCTCACCACTTCGTTCAAGTCATCGACAATCTCAGCGTCAGCGATGGAGAAGAGGTCGCCGGCGCGGGTGAGGTCCCGCTCGGTGAGGACGTGCTTCAGCAGCTCGTGCATCGTGATCCCTCCGGGTCCCTGCAAGGAGCCACTCCAATTCTAAAGTCGCATAGTGCTCAATCACCACGAACTACTTCGACCCACATCACATTTGCTTCACCAGGTATTGCTCACTATTCATGGCTTCTTTTTTCTTTATTATAGTTTAAGCATTAAAAACATGGAAATACGGCAGCCAAACATTTTTAGCGGTGTTTTAGTAATATTAAAGTAATTAGAACCGAGACGAGATCGTACTTTCGATAGGAAAAGTAGAAATTACGTTTCGTTCTTCACTTCGAGATAATTTTATGAGTTTGATCAACCACAAATAATTTTCCTTATAACAGAATGAAACAGTGTTATAATGTAAATAGCCGTTAACAGACAAATTAAATAAGATTTCCAATTATTACTTCCAGTGTGTACTATTTTTCCCAAGAAAACTATTATAATTATTTGTGAATACAAAGTTTCATTCAATGAATATTAGAACGGAACGTATTGTAGAAACGTCACCAACATTCCGGAGGGTCTTTTATAGTCCCATATTCTCAGCTAGTCTATTTGATTTAGTATTTTATTACTTTTACATGCTAAAAAGGGGGCATTTTAATTTTTAAATATGCATACAGTATTTAAATATAAATGTTTAGTTTTAAAATTGCTCTAAAGGTTTCTATATCTTTGTTCTAACATATGACCATTTTATGATTGTTTCCCGCATTCACCGAATGAATGAGAGTACGCAAGTATAAAATACTTGGCTGTCATAGTATTTACCATGTATTTACATCAGTCTTCCACACGGAATAAACATTACGAAAATTTGCTAAATTAATTAAGTCCACTCCAAATCATTAATTTTAAGTAAAGTAAATAATCACGATGCCCGTGGCGTGCCGAGCTGGTTGCGGCAAAAACGCTGTGCTAAAGGTAACTTACTGATATTTTTAGGTTATATGGTAATCTGAACATATTGGTTTACTTACTGAGATCATCGCTTTTGTTTTCAGCGTCCGAAGACCGGCGATGCGTTATGTAAGGAATGTTTCTATTGCGCTTTCGAGACAGAGATACACTATACAATTACAAAAGGTCAGCTTTTTAATAGAGGAGATGCTGTCGCAATCGCTGCTTCTGGTGGCAAGGACTCGACAGTGCTCGCGCACGTGATGAAGACACTCAACCAGCGGTACGATTACGGCTTAAACTTGATGCTGCTTTCAATAGACGAGGGAATCACAGGATACAGAGACGACAGTCTAGAAACTGTTAAACAGAATCGTGATGACTATGAAATGTCTTTAAAAATACTATCATATAAAGACCTATATGGCTGGACTATGGACGAGATAGTAGGACAGATTGGTAGGAAGAACAACTGTACTTTTTGTGGAGTGTTCCGAAGGCAGGCGTTGGACCGTGGGGCAGCCATGTTAGGGGTGAAGTGTATTGCTACAGGGCACAATGCTGATGATATTGCGGAAACTGTGCTCATGAATGTGTTGCGAGGAGATATCGCCAGGTTGAAGAGGTGCACAGCTATATCTACTGTAAGTACTTAAATCAAAATTAAAGCACATTTTAAAAAGTTACATTTAAAGGCATTGTTAATTACAATGCAGAGGTAAATATAATATTGGCTGGTGGTTGATTCAGTTGATTGTGTATTTTTTGTTATTAAATTGTACTTTTTATGCATAAGTGTAACAAATTTGATATGTTTACCTTTGATATGTATACTATATTTTATAATAAATAACTTTTGTTAATTTAGCAATTTAATTTGGATTGGTATGTGTGCTGTGAATATATCTGCCTATAATTATTACTTATCTATACATTAATATGTCTATTTTCAGGGTAGTGAAGGCACAATCCCAAGAGTAAAACCCCTCAAATACACATATGAGAAAGAGATAGTGATGTATGCACATTACAAGAAGCTAGTCTACTTCTCCACAGAGTGTGTGTTTGCACCAAATGCATACAGAGGGCACGCCAGGGCATTGCTCAAGGACATGGAGAAGATTAGGCCCACTTGTATTATGGATATCATTTATTCAGGTATATTTTTAATTTAAATGAGCATCTATCATATGAAAATCAACACCCAGTTATCATACTCATGCAGATAGCAAAAAGGGCTCTTTTCTAAGCAATGAAATTTGAATCATGTACTGCAGGTAATAGAGTTAAATTTCCTTTGTTTCAAAAAACGAACTCAAATTCGTTTACTCCAATTGAAAACAAGAGCACAACAAGAAAACAGGCTCGAAGAAAATGAATACTTTGAACTGATAAGAGATATTTTTTTCATTATTATATTATATTATTTTAGACAGGCAGCTCGCGCTGGTAAGTCTAAATCATAGCATTAGCAGGTTTTTGTCAAAACCATTTATTTGGACAAAGAAACATGCCAAATACCTATCTGATAAATGGATAATTATGTGGTTTAATTTGAGCATCTAGTGGTCATAACTGAAGGAAAAGTCTACCTCATACGCAATACCCGACCACATTGTAAACCTCGCATGGTGATCAGGTTGTGCGTTACATTCTTTGCAGTAGTTGAAACATCTATCGACATTATGGTGTACAATTTGTTATTCCACCACCTTAAATTTAATTCTACCATAGAAATTATCTTGTCAGTGAACTACTTTTTCGTTTCATGCCAGCACCTATGAGTGACCATCGCATTTAAAGGCTTGAAACTAGAGCATAGAAGGAAATTCATCCATAGTAATATTATAAATGCGAAACTAACTCGATCTGTTTGTTACCTCTTCACGCTTAAACCGCTAAACCGATTAATATGAAATTTGGTATAGAGATAGTTTGAGTCTCGGGAAAGGACATAGGATAGTATTTATTCCAGAAATCATTCCTTAGGGGGTGATAAGGGGGGTTAGAAGCTTGTATGGGCGAGCGATATTTAAGCCTGCGCCTACAACACTTTAATAGCAATTATTTCTATAATATAACGAGTTGCATAGAGTCGCGGGCAAAAGCTAGTTTTAAATAAACTCCATTTTTGTTAACTACAGAATAGAGGTTAGTTAAAAATAAAAAGTTTGATATCAATAATTGATTTATTTAGAACAATAATAATAATAATAATAAGCCTTTTATTTCAGACATTTTACAGCATGAATCAGTATTCTATAATCTCACACTTCTTTCTATTTTGTAAGTCTGTTTGCCAGTTGGCAAAGGCCTCCTCCAACCTTCTCCATTCTTTTCTATCTTGAGCTACTCTGCTCCAGGTTTTTCCAGCCACTTGACGTATGTCATCGTCCCACCTTTTTGAGGGTTTGCCTCTTTTCCGTTTGCCTTCCCTGGGGTACCACTGAGTGACATGTTTGCTCCATTTCTCCTCTCCCCTGATCATGTGACCGGACCATTTCCACTTCAGCCTTCTTATTTTTGTGGTGATATCGTGTGCCTTGGTCTTTTTTCTTATGGTAGTATTTAGTATTAGTATTATGGTAGTATTTTCTTATAGTTAGAACAATACTCGTCTCAAATCTTATGACATGACCATACAAGGTAAATTTACACTTGTCATAATTTTTAGTAATTTCACCGATGCGATAGTCAAATCAGCAACTTTTTACGAAACGTCAAAAACGCTCAGTTAGCCTGAGTTGCACCAAACCATCTGTAATCGTAAGCTGTGTTCGTAAAATTCTAAATGCATGGAAAGTTTGACAAGTTTCTATGGGATGACAGCTGTCGGCGCCATATTTAAGAGGGCGCAGTACGTGGCAGTACGCTCGGTTCTCCATACAAACGTATTTATGTTCTCATTTTAAAACGCCAATGCTAGAATAACATGAAACTTTGTAGACACATTGGGATCCGGCATTTCTAGGGCGGAAATTAGTTTCTGTTGCAAAAAATTGTAAAAGAAAAAAAATACAGTGTTTTTTTGAGTTTTTTACGGCTTGTATGAAAACCTTAATAATCGTTGTATTTTTTCTCCATTATAATTTCAAGCAAGAGAAACTAATTTTCGACCTAGATATCCCATTGTCTATACAAAGTTTCATGTTATTCTAGCATGGCGTTTTAAAATGAGAGCGTAAATGCGTTTGTATGGAGAACCGAACGGTTTTTAGGTGTACCCGGGGAGAGTACCCTTAAATTTTTTATTTTTTTTTACACGTAAAGATAGGTTTTTTTTTTTACACGTAATGTGAGTATGATTTTTTTTGCTTCAACCCTATGGTATGGGGTATAGTTGGATACTCGTAAGTCTTTCAAAATAAATAGAGGTCTTCATCGAATATTTTTTGATAAAGTGAATTTTTTCGGAAATATTCACTCCGAAATAAAAATAAAATTGTGCCCCCCCCTTCTAACTTTTGAACTATGGGTCCCAAAAATATGGAAAAATCATGAAAGTAAAGCTTAATAAAGACTTACAACGAAAACTATAGCGGACATGATCAGTTATAGGATGATGATTCACAGTAGACCGTTCCGTGTCCGGGCCGGCCCGTTTTCTATAACAGCAAACGCAACGGCCGACGTTTTTCTCTAGAAGAAAACGGGCCGGCCCGGACACGGAACGGCCTACTGTGAATCATCCTTAAGCCGTTTTTGAGTTATCGTAAAAAGTCTTCCCTTCTTAGTAAAAGACGTAAAAGCGAAAGTATACCCTTTTGGTTCTTATTGATTTTTAGGGAGTGAGTTCATTGGGCAACTACGGAACCCTGCACTGAGCATAGCCCGACATGCTCTTGGCCGATTTTTTTTCATGTTGATGTATTTAAGAATCTTTAAATTTGCATAAATAAGATGATTTCCGAGTATTTTCGTATGATTTGTTTATTGGTACCGCAAAAAATAGGTTTTAGTGTTGTGAAAAAAAAAATGTTTTAGTGCTGTGAAATATCATATTATGTACATTAACACTTTTGTTATGTACAACTTTTCTAGCTAGTTATCGAAATTATCAAAATGGTCATGTTGGGTGTATGCTGTATAGATTTCTATAATAATTAGCCCTTTTCTAGGCATAGTTTGATTTATGAACCACATATGTGTCAATAGAATTTCTCAATCTTAGTTCTCAGATTTAAGGTTCCAATTATGCATTTACGTAAAAAGTCATCATCTTGAAATAAATCTGAAAAGGTACCTGTTTAGAATATATATTTTGTTCGGCCTGGAAAAGGGTTCAATAATTAAATTACGATTTCAGGTGAGACAATGGCAGTGAAAGAAGAAGTATCTCTCCCATCACAGAGGATATGCGTGCGTTGCAAGTTCGTCTCCTCGCAGGAAGTGTGCAAGGCCTGTGTGCTGCTGGAAGGCCTGAACAAGGGCCTGCCTCGCCTGGGCATAGGCAAGAGCTCAAAGGCTAAGAAAATGTTAGAAGAGTACAATGCCAGCCAACCACCTGGGATAGAGCTAGACAAAGCTATCAAAGATCTAAATGATGAATCAAATGTAAAATCTAGTTCTAAAACCAAAGGCAGGTGTAAGAACAAAATTAATAAGAACAAGGATAATTGTGGTAACTGTTCTGGCAATTGTGGGAAGGAAACAAATGAAACTAGTTCTAAGATAAACAGTCTACTTGAAGAATATGGTCTAGAGACAAGTAACACAGAACATATAGCATCAGTGAATGGTAGACATGAGGACAATTCTGATGATGAAGTCACTCCAAATGATGATGACGGTTGTTCAGCATCATGTGGCAAATTAGGATCAATGCAAATAGGTTTTTGATCTATTAATATATACAAATTTATATATAAAATGTTTATTCATCAATATACACAATTACACACCCTATAAACTTAGCATAAAATATCACTGCAATAAAAATATGATGATTTGTTGAACCTAAAATTGTACAATCCGTGGCGTGACTATACCACAGGTTTCAGATACCATGTTGAAGATATGTCATAAATAATACAAATGAAATATGACAAGATATGTCATAAAAAATGCATGGGTGCTATAAAACAAAACTAAATAAGATGGCTGATTGTAAAAAATTCCCAGTCCCTAGCCTACATGAGAGTAAATAAATGACGCATTACCAATTTTCTACTTCGACTAATTACAATAGGATAAAAATACGCAATTTATGAAGACCTAGCTCCTTCGACTTCACAGGAAATTCTTCGTGTAAAATTGATAGCTACAATTCCCGTAATCCTGCTTTGTGTCTCGTATGTCCGTGGGAGTCGCGTCACATCCCTGTCCCTCGCTATGTTATGAAGGCAAGCGCGCGCGACTGTATCCGTTCCCGGCAGATGGGGCAGTACTCAGTGATTCTGTCGGAACAGTCTCTGCAGAGGCACACGTGTCCGCACGGCAGAAGTATTGTCTGGAAAATATGAATTTGAGACTGGTTTCAAGTGTGATAGAAACTCGAATATCATGCCATACACCATGTATTTTATATATCATATCATAGCATACACTAGGTATTCCAGTCAGTATTATATATACTCCATATCATATGCGAAGGCTTTTCGCACTTCAAATATTCACCAGCAATTAAAACTTTTTTACATATAAGTGACTTGCCAAACGGTTAAGAGGGCGCAGTACGTGGCAGTACGCTCGGTTCTCCATGCAAACGTATTTATGCTCTCATTTTAAAACCCCATGCTAGAATAACATGAAACTTTGTAGAAACATTGGGATCCGGCATTTCTAGGTCGGAAATAAGTTTCTGTTGCTACAAATTGTAAAAGAAAACAAATACAGCGTCTTTTTGAGTTTTTTACGGCTTGTATGAAAACCTTAATAATCGTTGTATTTTTTCTCCATTATAATTTCAAGCAACAGAAACTAATTTTCGACCTAGATATCCCATTGTCTATATATACAAAGTTTCATGTTATTCTAGCATGGCGTTTTAAAATGAGAGCGTAAATGCGTTTGTATGGAGATCCGAACGTACTGCGCACTCTTAAACGTGGCGTCCATGTTAAATCGCCATTTGCCTAAAGTGTCATTCCACAGTCTGCTATCATCTTTTTTTGCTGAGTAGCACACATATGACACAATCTTCAAATGTCACCTGTAGCACCTTAAGTGGTTGGATATTGTTGGCAACACAACGTCAGCAATGATCAACAATTAAAATTGCAGTGACCAGATTGCCTGCTCATCTCACTAGCTAGCAAATGAGCTCAGATTACATGGAGGCTCTGGAATGCTTGTATTTACGTATTCCAAGCTTTACTTGTTACTAGCTTTACTAACACACACTCACGCCTTTGGGGTTATCCACGCACACAACGCACAGCTGTGCCTCGCAGAGGTCGCGCTCGCGAGCCTTGGCGCGGCGGCCGGCCGCCAGCTGCCGCTTCACGCCGACCTCGCGCGCGCGCCACCGTCCCTGCGATATGTACTTGTACGCGATGCGGGAGCCCGCCAGCACCGCTACGGTACCGAAAATCACCACGAGCACTCTAGAAAAGTCAAATTATCACCATGTTGAGAACCATTCCGAAAAACAAGCTTTTTTTTTTATTTTACTACCCCATACATATAAATTTAAACTGGTTATTTCAATTAGGTACATTTCCATAATAGAGACCTTAATCTTATATTAATGATTTTGCATGGCCTGAGGCTAGAAAAAGATTAGAGTTGTTCACATGTGTAATGCAGTGGCAGTGGTAAGTATACAATGGCAAGTAGCCAAGTATTCTATGTATACTTATAACTAATAATTTACAATTTTGGACCCGGGTATGTCCTTAAACTACAACCAAGACCACCGGGGAATGGGCAGCAGCATTCCTAGAGTGCGGTGGAGATACTGCGATCGCCAACCCGCATGCCAAGCATGGTGATTGTGGCATTTACCCCCCATGAAATTGGGGGAGGCCTATGTCCAGCAGTGGACGTCCTAGGGCTGATGTGGTGGTTACAATTTTAATTGCATTTTTATTATATATAACCTAAGTCAGCTAGTAAATGTTTCCATATTATAGATTTCCCTAAAGAAATGTGATAGGGGGCAAATGGGAGTAGTCCTGAGAAACTCATCAGGATTATAACAGAATAGGCAGACCACCAATAAACACAGTTAGACACAGGCTTTCTACTTATGCCATGAACAAATTCCATACACCATGCCATACACTAGGTTTAGGGGAATATGTAAAACGCATACAGATTTTCACGCCCAATTTTTATCTGATGATTTCTATTGTCTTGGTGTGGAGGACTCGCTCATCACGTCCCAGATATACCAATGATTGGTCATCCGGTCCACTAGGCTAAAAGGATTCTAAAAATACTGTACAGATTTATTAATATATACACTTTTACGTACCTCTTCGTGTCTATAGAAGGAGAAGGAACATCGGGTGTTGAAGACATTCTGTGCCATTCCGCAACAAAGAGATGAGTATACATGTCGGCGTGTAGCTAGTGATTCAAGATTCAATGGTGAAGATATGGCAATATTGCACTAATTAAAAATACAAAGTACGAAGATCACGAAGATGTTATGTTTGTTCACATCACTGCATAGTTAAACACTTTCGTTTGGGCCATTTCGTCTTTAGATATAGCTATTGAGTTGAATACACAGAAACTTGGGCAAGTGTATTCACCAAAAAACTTTACATCAAAGGTTTTCAAGAAATTTCATTACGACAGCGAATCTAAAGAGAATATGTGGGATCGAATGACAACACGCTGGGTTTGGAGTGATAATGATAATTGATAAGATAATGCTCGACCACAGAATAAGTAATAGTACAAGTCGACATCGACCAACAATGCTTTCTTTTTAATATTTACAATTTTATTCATAGTGAGTTATAATCCAAGTTTTCTTTAGGCCAATAAGACTAGACTAGCTAATAGTCATCTCTTGCAAGTGCAAGATGAAAAACCTGTATCCATTTCGATGGACGCGAATTAGTAGGCCGTATTCTCCATGGCTGTACATTACGGGGACTTTTCGGCCAGAAAAATTTAGTGTTGCCAGTGGGAAAAATAAAAATAATGTCCCAAGAGTTCTACATGCTTTTCAGTCTTAATACACAACAACCGCCGATCTATACCTAAATTTTAGGTATAGATCCGTGGTTACTAGCAAGTTACTAGTGACAAATTGATTAGTGTAGAACGGTACCGAAAACCTGGTATTTTATTTTTATCACAGACATCGATATCTGTGATTTCCCATAGCATATACCCATAGAACAAGCTTAGTTTGGGACGGACGATTTGTGTAAGATTGTCTCCCAATATTTATTTATATTTATTTAGGAAATCTGTCTTAATAACAGTGCTTCTGTTTGATTTGTTACACTGTGACGCTTACTCTATTTTAGAACGAGGAACTTTTGAAATTGATTTTTAATATGAATTTTTCTAGACAAAAAATGTGGTTTTACTTAATCTTTTATCTTCTATTTGATTTCATCTAAAAAAAGCGTGCTTAAAAATGAAATGTTGCAATTCTGATAATGAAGTGACTCCAAATGATGATAAGATAATGGTTGTTCAGAATCGTGTGACAAGGATCAATGGGGGCATTTACACGGTTATTATTATCACGCCATAGACGAATATCACGACACGTATCACGTGAATATTGTTGCAAATCCATACAATTTTCAAAGTCGTGATAATATTGACACCTGAGTATTGTGATAATATACCGGGTGATCAATCCAAATGGGTCAGAAACTATAAGAATTCAGAAACTATAAGAGATAGAGAAATCTTTTCTTAGCAACCATGCTATCGATTTAAGTGATTTAAAATAATTTTTAAGAAAAAAAACAGACTTCTATTGGGGAGGACGGTGAAAGATGAAAGATGAAAAGTGAAAGATACTTAGATGGTGCACTCTTAGATTCCATACAATAAAATAAAAATGGCTATAAGTATGTTTATAATGGTAGAAGACTAAGTACCCTCAATTCCTCATGGAATCATGGAAAAACCTTGCTTGCTTGACAAACAAAACGAAGAGAACAAATCGCCAAACGTGAACTACGCGTCGTTGAAGAGTTCCGTTCTGATCATCATCAGCAGTTTCACTTCATCAAATGTCACTTTTATGAATGAAAATGCTTGATTAGTTCATGAATATATAGCACACAAATAGTGATTTTAGTATTTAATCACTATTTGTGTGCCTTTCACATTTGAGGAGTTCCCTCGATTCGTAATGGATCCCATCAATGGAATGGATCAGAACTCGAGCATGACAAAAAACAATCGTTAAAAATACAACTTGCTTAACAAATACAGCTAGGAGGACAAATCACCAAACGTGAACTTTTCGTCGTTGAAGAGTTCTGTTCTGATCATCATCAGCAGTTCCACTTCATCCAATGTCACATTTTTGGATGCAAATGCTCGACTTGTTGATAAACACACAAGAATCACTATAACTAACTCTGTTTGCCTTAAAGATTTGAGAAGTTCCCTCCATTCCTCATGTATCCCATCATCAGAACTGCGTTTTGACAAAAACGGGACCAACTTGGATATATATACTTACAATAAATAAATAAAAATCTTAATCGGTTAAGAAATGAATCATACAACAGAATTGATAACCTCCTCTTTTGAAATCTTGAAGTCGGTTAAAAATAACTTGTACTCAGTTTGGGAATCGAACCCGGTTGCCCAGTAGTATTGAAGAAAAAAAATGCAATATATATATTTCGATATCGATTGTGTAGATCATACGCAGTAAATGTTACTAGGAAACAGGATACTTAAAATGCACAATCGAAATACTATGTTTTATTTCTTCAATCAAGAACTGAGTAGTACAAGTTTTTTTTTAAATCTATGAATGCAGTTTTTCTTGTCACTAAAATTGACGTCATGGTTCCTAAGAACAGATTTCGTTAACTCTCATAGTTTCTGATTTCTCCATACTGACCCATAGATTGGTCACCCTGTAAATCAATCTTGTAAAGGGCCCTAGTGCAGATAGGTTGATAATGATCAATTAAATTATGCACATTTTCATATATAACGTTTATTAATTAACATACACACCCTATAACTTAGCACAAAATACAGTCAGCTCTAATACAAATATGATTAACCTAAAATTACCTAGTTAACTTTTTATTTTGTACAAATCATGGGCGTGTCTATAAGTACACACGGGTTCCGGAGACTATGTTGGAGATATTTCATAAATAATACAAATAAAATGCATGAGCACATTAATCACGAGAATACCTAGATAACCAAGAACAGGAATTGCCAAGAAAAATTACTAAGTATTCTGTATGTGTTAGGAACCCGGGTATGGCCTAAAACTACGACTAAGACCACCGGGGGATGGGCAGCACCGTCCCTAGAGTGCGGTGGAGATACTGCGATCGCCAACTCGAATGCCAAGCGTGGCGATTATGGCATCTACCCCTCATTAAATTGGGAGAGGCCTATGTCCATCAGTGGACGTCCTTGGGCTGATATGGTGGTGGTGGGATTCTGTATGTCCTAGAAAATAAAACCGACGGCTAAGGATTCGTATGTACCCAAATCTGTTTTTCAATTGTTTTTAGCTGTAGTTGCCATTTTATCACTTATTGCCGTGGATAAGAGGATAAGATATCGGGCGGGCGTATGATGATTGCCATTGTATAACTTATCGTCCTGGAACAGACGACCGTCACTCTCGCACTTGCATCTTTTTCAGAACGTGACGAATCTCTTATCCAAGACGATAAGTGATAACTGATAAAATAGCAACCATTATAGATATAGCTAGTGACTATCCCACGCATCAATTTGACTTGGAGTGGCTAATAACCGGAGTGCTGACTGCTGTAATAGCGTATTTACTATCCTGTTATTTTTTTTATACATAAAAGGCCGATTTATCATCACATTGACCTGTCCGCAGTACTTTTTTATACGGTAGATGCATTTTTTTTCTAGTAAAAATATCCATGAAGGGCAAAATTGGCCGGTTTCACGGTATTTTATCAGTCTCGTATTAATGTCCAACGCAACGCAGGCGTATGCACCGTAACCTACTGTGCTTTCGAGCTACACGCGTAATGTTGTGATATCACTTCGGCGATATCGTGACAAAAAATACCATTTTGTTTTTAGGGTTTCGTACCCGTACGGTCCAAACGGAGCCCTATCGCTGTCACACATTTTGTCCATCGTCTGTCACACATTTTGTACCGAAGAATTGTTTAACTTCCCGTTGACCTATGAACTTGAAATTGGGTGATTGTTATTTCGTATATTTTACTAACATATACCAATATATTGATAAATTACATTTGTTTTTAGTTGTAGGGAGCCCTCGGTGCGCGAGGCCTTCCGAACTTGGCCGGTTTTTGTTTAATCTCGCTAATATCGCATACGTTTTGTTTATTAATCGGATTGTATGATGTAAGTTAACACTTTATTTCATTTATTTATTTATTTTTTCATTGTAATGTCATGCATACATAATAAGATGTTACATTTTAATTGTAAGTACACCCTGTTAGGGCACACAACAAGTTATTACCATTCAAGTCGAAATAGGTCACTTCACTATGTTATAATTATGAAATCTAAGGCTACCTACATTGCTAAACTATCGTCATCGAGGAATTCGTCCACCGAGTAATAGCAATTCTCTATTAATAGGTTTTTAAATTTAGTTTTAAATATCTCATCATTAGGTTGAAATTTGATCTCATTTAGGACATGATTAAAGATTAATAGAATGCATTTATACTGCGGACTTTTTTTGTACATGGCTAAATTGGATTTTGGCAATGCTAATTTATTTCTATATTGCTTTCTAGTTTTGAAAGTGTCAGGTTTTACTGGAAATAGTTCTGGGTGTTTGCGAACAAAGAGTGCAGCTTCCAGTATATACTTAGTATATAGATGGTAGTGTCAGGAGTTTATGTTTTATGAACTGGGGCGGCAGCTGTTAGGAATGCGTATATTCGCTAAAATTCGAATGCATTTTTTTTGCATGATGAAGAGTTGGCGGGCGTCTGCGCTGGCTCCCCATAGGACCACGCAATATCGAAGGCTTGAATATATGTAAGCGAAGTATCTAATATGTTTCATATAAATGTATATGATATGAGGGTTTCCCCTTAATTTTAATGAAACCCACTTTTTTTCATTCCACTGATCTCAGTTCGGTGAATTCGGTGAACATTTGGCACCTAACCGAAATGAAAAATTTCACTGAGTATACTTCCAACATTTTTTTTTCTTTTTTTATTAAAAATGGGATTGCTCTTGGCCAGCATCTAGCCAGCGGGCAAAGATGAAAATTGTTTGAAGGGTTCTGTAAATAAAAGAAACGTCTTAGTTTTAGGGTAGCTACCCAGGTACTAACTACCTTACGAAGATATTAAGAAGAAAAACTTACTTAGCTGAAAGGTGTTATCTTCCCCTTGCAATTCCTCTCGCTGCGCAGAACTATAGGCAAAATAGTTTTTTGATACGAGCTGGTAAAAGCCAAATAAAGTAACGAAGGAGCATGACATTGATATTTTCAATAGTAGCATCCAAACTGTGCGGCGTCACCTGATGGAGGATTTCTTTAAATAAGCGTGCCTTGGACAGATTATAATGTAATTTAATATAATGGTTTATTTAAGTTTATTATATTACCACTGCATTATTTGCCTTGTGTGATGAAGTGTTTTAGTGCTAATCACCATCTGTTTTAATGTCAAAATGTTGTTACTGGTGAGAACCTGTAATTGCCTTTTTGTATCATATGTTTGGAACTAATGTAGTTTAAGCAGCTGTTGGATCTCCGAATAAATAAATAAAATCTAGTAAAAAAAAAAAAAAGAAAGTCAAAATAATTGACCACTTGAAAATATAAGGTTTTTAAAGCTGGACGAAGTGAACAAGCAATCTTTTAATTTTTTGGGGTTCCGTAAATACTTTATAAACTATTTTTTATTTTGATTTATACATATGTGTGATTGCGAAACTATAAGTCGTTTGTTAAAAGAGCGTATATATTGTTTTTTTCATTGCGGTACGAGTACCTGTTATATCACATCGCTGAATCTGTTTGTTATTTCGGTTATCATCAGTGATTACCTATCACACCGGTGGCCAGTTTTGAACATTTTGGCGACTCTAATTTCGGTGAGTAAAAAAAGTATAACGCAATTTTCGAGTGCGAGTGACGGCTGTCTTATACACGAGAACGTGATTAAATTGCAACCATCATACGCCCGCTGGTCTACAATGTTCTGTTGATTTAACTTCATACTATAGGTCGACAGGTTAACTGAAAGCACTCTCCAGGGGTATTATTATTCGGGTAGTGGATATTTCTGGCTACCAAGCCCTCGTACCACTGCGACCATTGCTGATCTATTGTGATCGTTACCTACCACGGTTCTCGGTCAAGTCCTGCTATTTCTAAGAACCCTTCGATGTCACTCCTCTTGCCCCTTTCCCGTCTTAGGCACCGTCTCAGTAAAATGGCAGGTTTATCGTTCACTGTTATACAGATTATAGAAAAAAAATCAGTCCAATAGCCTATATGAGACCTGTAATTGTAATCTCCAATTTTCCACTTCTGTTAATTACAAAAAGGATTAAAGGACACACTACATTTCTTTAAAAAATACAGAATTTAAGAGGGCCTAAATAACTTCTTGGACTTCACAGTCAATTCATCGCGTAAAATTAATAGCAATAATTCCCGTAATCCTGCCATGTCTCATGTCTCTCGGTGTGTCCTTGGGAGTCGCGTCACATCCCTGCCCCTCGCTACGTGATGAAGGCGGGCGCGCGCGACTCTATCCGCTCCCGGCAGATGGGGCAGTGCTCAGTGATGTTGTCGGAACAGTCCTCGCAGAGGCATACGTGTCCGCACGGTAGGAGGATTATCTGCGAAATTTGATACAGTGGCATTAAGTTATGTAGATGGAAATAAAAACATCGAGTGTAAAATAAGATGATTACTACCTATAACGCTCGAATGTACGAGTAATACACCATAATCGGGCTTAGTGTACGTGTAGGGCAATTGAAGCAGAACAAAAAAAAGATCTGCATATAAGTTAGTCGACAGGCGGTTACAACTGGCGCCCGTATTACATGTCTAAGAAGCGTAATCTCACAGTCGGCAACGGAAATCAAATGAGACATCACATCCCTGAGGTTTTAATCTGTAGAAAAAGACCTAAAATGGTGACATCCGTTAGCCTCACAGAGTCCTGCTCCGCTAGATTAGATTCAGGGCTTGGAATGTCTGATGGATGTCTATTTGTGTGTGCCTATATGAGTCTTAGCACAGAATAAGTAATAGTACTGCGTACAGAAGGCCCACCGTTAACAAATCCACCGTTTAGGTATGCCAAACGTGCCTAAGCGTGGCCATCTCTTTCTATCGCACTCAAGAAAAGAGCGTACTCCCACCTTAAAGGCCGGCAACGCACTTACGACCCCCTGGTGTTGCGAGTGTCCACGGGCGGCGCTAATCGCTTACCATCAGGCGATAAGTCTGCTCGTTTGCCTTTTGTGTCTAAAAAAAACGACTAAATAAGCCCTCTTGGGCGGCCGGCCGCCACGGCGCGATGACGTCACGGAGTGAGCCGCGCCTGGTTGCCTCGGTACTGCACGCACACTCACCTCCTTAGGGTTCTCCGCGCACACGACGCACAGCTGCGCCTCGCTGAGGTCGCGCTCCCGGGCGCGCGCGCGGCGCTCGCGGCGGCCGGCCGCCAGCTGCCGCTTCACGCCGTCCTCGCGCGCACGCCGCCGCCGCCGCGCCATGTACTTGTACGCGATGCGGGAGCCCGCCAGCACCGCTACGGTACCGAAGATCACCACGAGCACTCTGGAGCACGCAAATTATCACCATGTTTACAAATAAACACTTATTTAATCACTGCATGCCCCGTGTGTTACCGGGTTAGAATAGCACCACCCCCTTTCTTCCCTTTGGTGTCGTAAGAGGCCACTATGGCAACCAGGTTGAACTGTGTTGTGGGCGATGAACTAACAACCTGTCACTGCAACATCACATTTTCTCAATCTTTAAACCTACAATTGCTAAAAGTGGCACTGAAATTAATGTTCGCGTGCTCTGCCTACCCGTTTTGGGAATATAGGCGTGCGTTTATGCATCACTAGCTTTTGCCCGCGACTCCGTCCGCGTGCAAAGCATCATCGGCTAATGGTGTAAACCTGATAACGTAATATTATGAAGGTTTACAGGAAACTCAAAAAAAATTGAAATTAAAATATTAAAACCCGAAAGACGGGAAAAATATGAGAAGGTTATTTTTTCCCCCAATAATATATAAATATATATTGGGTGTTATGCGAAAATATTCATCATCATCAATTCAGCCGAAGGACCTCCAGTGCTGGACGTAGACCCAGCTCACCCGCATCCAGCGGACTACAGCGACTTTCACCAGGTCATCAGTCCATCTTGTGTGGGGCCTACCCACGCTGCGCCTTCCGGTAAGTGGTCGCCACTCGAGGACCTTTCCGCCCTAACGGCCATCGGTTCTACGTGGAATGTGCCCCGCCCACTGCCACTTAAGTTAAGCGATTCGGAGGGCTATGTCAGATAATTGGGTTCTACTGCGGATGGCCTCATTTCTGACGCGATCACGCTGAGATACTCCGAGCATAGCCCTCTCCATTGCTCTTTTGGTGACTTTAATGAGGCCCATATTAAGCGACCACGTTTCAGTGCCCATATGTCATTACTAGCAACACGTGGTCAAAGACTCGTTTTGAGACATTATAACAAAATTCTTTTGAGAATATGAAGAATACCAGCTAAGTACGTATATCGCAATAGTAAGAATAAAAACTCCTTAACCTAACCGTAACCTCCTTAACCCCCAAACCGTGATTGTATTGGATTTACAGCTCTAAAGCCACGAAATATAAAAAATAAAAGTAGGTTACTTCTTCCGTTTACACCAAAAACACTAAACAAAGTTATCTTTTGCGAGAACACACATCTAGGCGATCAAAATTCTTACGAAAATGGCGGGCGTGTTGGATTTAGCCCATAAGTTTTAAACTCGTGGAGTTGACTGTTAATTTACTCATCATGTGATTTAAGCAATTTTGGCGGTAGCTGTTTTTCTCAGGCGATGCATCTTTTTTGCGACATTAAATGGTGGGTAAAACGAAAAAATGTTAAGGAACGATTTACGGAATAAAAACTATCCTATGTCCTTTCCCGAGCCTCAAAATATCTCTATACCAAATTTCATCTAAATCGGTTTAGCGGTTTAAGCGTGAAGAGGTAACTAACAGACAGACAGACGGGTGACTTTCGCATTTATAATATTAGTATGGATGTACAGATGTAGTGTAGTGCAAAATGATGTTCTTTCGGGAAAACTCAGATCTCAATCGGAATACGATGCCACCCGAACTGTCAATCAAAAAATGTTTCATTTTGACATTTGACACTAAACAATAAAGTTCCATAATAATGAATATGAAAACGTCACTCATTTAATACAATCATTGATTGACAGTTCGGGTGCCATCGTATTCCGCTATGCAGTAGTTGGAACATCTGTCGAGATTTTGGTGTACAATTTGTCGTTCCACTGCCTTAACTTTCTTTCTACCATAGACATTAACTTGTCAGTGAAAGAGGCGTTTTTCGTTTCGTGCCTGCACCTAAGAGATACCACCGCATTTACGGCCTAAACCAAAAAAATTTAAAGCCAATTTAAATAAACTCTATTTACTTTTATCAGCTACAGTACAGTGATTCAATGAAAAAAATAACATTGACAGAAATATTTTCTGTAATTGATTAATTCAAAACAAAATTCGTCTCGAAACTTATGAACATACGAGGTACGCTTCGCTGATGACTTGGTCATAGTTTCAAAAACACAGTTGAAGATCTACTAAATATGCTACAACTCTATAAGAACTGGTTAAAGAAAGTGAAGTTATGGGTTAGCGCATGGATATAGAAAAGACGAAAACAATGACTAACTCCATGACTTCCATGAGCCAATAATGTACGACTGTAATACCAATAACTAGAAGTCAACCAGGGAATTGTTGAGTACGTAGATGAGTATATCCAGTGCAAGTCATTAAATTAATCAAATAAGCAAAGTCCACTTACACTTATTTCAAATTAACAATTAAATTTAAATTTACAATAAATAATTTATATAATATGATGAACGCAGCACGCTACAGAACCCATCTGCGGTGACAACAGTGACATTTTATGAAAGTACATAAAGGCTTGGTAACAAAGTGTGGTCGACGCAAGCGGACGCAGCGCGACCGCTGCGCGCCGTAAAGCACGGTGACAGATTGTTAGCGACACCACACAGATTGCGGCTTAGTAGTTTTCCGCAGCCTGGGCTCATCGCTATCCCATTTCAGTATGTTTCACGCGCTCGGTCTGACACGATAGTGTGACACGCGTGGACTCAAGATAAACTTAATTTCAAATTAAAGGGAAAAAATTGTGATCGTTTCTGGCGATCTCTCAATGTAATTTGAGACGTTGGTGCCGTTAACAGAAGCCCAAGTCTTTTAAGGTATGTGTCGCTGTACGCCTCCCTAAAGCGTTGTAAGAGGGCATTTATGTTTTCAATATAATTGATGATAAATAAATAAATATTAGGGGACAATTTTTACACAAATCGAACTAGTCCCATAGTAAGCTCAATAAGGCTTGTGTTATGGGTACTAGACGACGATAAATTCTGTAGATATACTATACTAAAATAGATAGAAAACATCCAAGTCTCAGGAACAAATGTCTCTGCTCACCACAGAAACAAATTCCCTTACAAGGATTCGAACCCGGGACAGAGGGCAGGGGAGCTAAAGAGCTTCGGAGGCAATGACACGACCAACTAGGCTAAACAAGCCGACAAAATGATTGAAAATTATATAATAACAGTTGACAGATCACTTACATGACACCGTTGAACATTGCGGTTGTAAACAGCGACGAACAGAATACCAATACTTCCAATACATTAATTATTATAACACGACTCAACTCGATCTAGTTCATTGATGAGACATTGTACAATTAATTGTTCTGGTGTGGAATTATTGGCAATATTTTGGCAATCCTAGTTGCCAGCTTTTATTACAAGGGAATAGAGTTCAACTCAAAATTCAAAGCAAGTGAATGGCTAACTACGTTGTAGGCGTCATAATAACTTCAACAAGTTGTGTTAATTAATTTTACCTACTTCATTAATTATTTATAAATACGACCTTACTGAGAAAACAACTACTTAACCAAATGTGTACGAGTATTGAAGTAAACTTGATGAAGTATTATTTCCGTAATAACTAATTACACGGCTTCCGTAAAAACTGATCAACGATGGCTTCACCTTTACGTACGGAGTTTAAGTTTTAGGGGCGTCCAAAGGGGACACCCCAGGGGAAGCTTGAAGTATTCATGCCGGTCGCGGTCACGCACTAAAGCACTATCGTTAATTTCAACCAAAATAATCAGATTTTTCTTAGATGAAACTCACTGGGTAGTAATGTACATATCGACCGAGAATTAGCACTCAATGAAAGCAATTAAGGACAGATGGTTGAGTCCCGATCCCGATTCGAACGTAGTAAAGTCACGTGCAGTAAGCATGTGCGTCTCTTTCGTGAGTTGGTGACCTACTGAAGAATATGACAAGGACAATTCTGTGTCGGTATCGTATCGGTATCCCTTCCTGGATTTATGCACAACAGGAATTGTGCATAAATCCAGGAATTGTGTTGTGTTATTTCCATACTTAGGTATTTCCATACCTAAGTATGGAAATAACAATTCCCGATTCTGAAATCCTGGATTTATACAATAATACCTTTTTTTACTATAACTGAATACGTCACGGTTACTTATTCTTGTACTTGCATTCGTATATAACTCTAATTTAATCCTAGACGTTCAGCGGTGCCCACTTACCTAACTTACAAGTAATTGTTATAATCTTACATATAAAAAACAAATCAAAACATTAAAACTTATTAATACTGAAATCATATTTCCAGTCTTTTAATCAGTCCTAAATGGGTGTTTATCATTGAGATCATTCGTTACGAATTCCTAATCAGTTACAGATAGCCCTACTACTCCCTAGCTATGCATGACTCAAGTCAAGAAACAAATTGAATTAGTTAAATTTAAATTATGTGACTATGATCTAGGATACAATAACAATAATCATCAAAAAACACAATGTAACATTTTATACTGATCGAGATATTATTTTTGATCCAAATGAATCAGAAACAGAAGCAAGACTTTTCATGTCTTGACAAAATGGGCATCTATGAATATTAAAGCATTAATGACATAAAAAAGTAAATAAATATTCAAGCTCTAGATGGATAATCTAATTTGAATGAATTGAAAAAATGAATTGAAATGATCTTTCATATTATACAATAAAATCTTTAGGAAAACGAATATTGAATGAGATATGACCTTAAAAACTTGAGCGAATTCAGCAAACGGCTATATACGGACTCTTAAGTCTTTTAATCATGCGCAATGTAATATATATGAATATCGATTGAGATATTTTTTATGATCGAATTTAACTGATTAAATAGTATCAGAATCAGAACTAAGACTTTTCAAAAGGTCAGACAGATCGCCTTGTCTCGCTCCAATCTATGCCGCTTCTATGGCCGCTGCTCGTCGCTGCCACCGCCGCGCGATATCGTGGCCGGGCCATAGGTGAAAATGCGCGATTGACTTCAGTGCGCACTTTACGTTCGGAACTCGAGAATTCTCGAGTTCCGGACATTTTTTTCTCGTCTCGAATGAAGCCGAAATTCTCGAGTTGTCAACCCTACAACAGATGTCACTAAAGTCTTACCTCAGGAAATCCCTCGAGCTAGCCAATCTCTTCAGCAAACTGGATTTCGTAGCCGTAGTGAGGTACAGCGGCAGTCAGTCTCTCGGTGGCTGTATCTTCAAGGCGCCCATAGGATTTCCTCCATGGCCTTAAGCCTGAGTTTGAGTAGAAACCTACAACTATCATTAAAGAGTCTTACTTCAGGAAATCTCTTGAGCTAGCCAGCCTCTTGAGCAAACTGGATTTGGTAGCCGTAGTGAGGTACAGCGGCAGCCCGTCTCTCGGCGGCTGTATCTTCAAGGCGCCTGGTGGCCCACTTAATTCTCCCACAGCGGTGATGAAGGAGCCGTCCCGCAGCATCTCTTCCATGGACTGGAGCCCTCGCTGCCGCACGCCGGAGAAGAAGCCCCACACGTGGTCGATGACGCCGGGAGACATAGGCTCGAACTTGTCCGAGATCACGTCCATATCTGGGGAAGATAAGTATATTACACATTATCATCAGCCCATTGTAGTAGATTGTTCAACATAGGCCTCTCCCAAGATGCGCCACAAAGTGCAGTCCTCTGCTTTACGCATCCAATCGCTTCCCGCCCTCCAACATACGTCGTCTCGCCACCTGGCCGTCGGGCGACCCCCACTACGCTTGCCGAGGCGCAGTCTGGAGACTGAACACGCTTACGCCAGCGATTGGCAGTTCTACGACAGATGTGTTACACATACTAGTACGTTATGTACTACTGCGGGATTAGCACTAGTCATCATCGACGCTAGCAAAACTTATACCGCGACGCAAGTCGCAAGAGAAACCAGAACATACTGTCTGCGACATCTCACCAAGTAACTCTGCCGCGAGAGCGTCCACGACTTCGATGCTGTGCTGGCCACTGCTGAGCATGAAGGGGCAGGAGTTGCACACCTCGTGGATTGTGCGCGTCTGGTCCGACCAGAACCCGGCCGACGTGCGCGCAATCACATGCTCTTTTAATGTTAGCCTGCAAAACGAAAATGAAACTGCAAATAGGCCACAATTTCACATGTCTGATTTTTTTACTATTGCTGCTGCATTAGCATTGTTGAATTGTTGTTTATCCATTAGGACATGTATTTTTAAACACCAACTGAATATGTTTAGCAGAGCCACTGTCCTATTTATGCCTACATACTACTCCTCTGCGTAATATTCCAGCGTTCTTTCATTTCGTCTTCACATATTATGTCTTGAGAGAAAGTTCAGGGGCCATTGCAAAAAGCTACCAGTTATAATTTTACTTGTCTAATCTGACAACACATAGGGAACACAAATAACAATGGGCTATTTCACCAACATCGCCTGTTTAAACTTGTAAAATTGTAACTTCTTGCTACGTCAAAAGGGTATTCAAAAGTTTTGCTATTCTTTTATAGCTGCCTGTGGGATAAAATATATCCAATGTCCATCACGAAGGGCCATTGTATACATGTGATGTGAAGGATTTTTATAGGAATTGGGTTCCAGAGTAAGATATCACTTGAACTACCCATCAAATTAAAAAAAGTCCTTAGTTTAAGTACAGTTACTCCTTAGTCCTTTGTAGTAAGAAGGCTCAAAATCACCCAAAGAGCAATAGAGAGGGAGCATCTATTGCTGGGAGTATCTCTACGCCATCCCATCAGAAATGAGGGTATCCGCAGTAGAACCAAAGTAACCGGTATACTTAGCCCTCCGCATCGTAAGTGGCAGTGGTCGGGGCACATTGCACGTAGAATCGATGGCCGTTGGGGTGGAAAGGTTCTCGAGTGGCGACCACGACCACGTACGGGCAGGCGCAGCGTGGGTAGGCCCCCCACAAGGTGGAATGATGATCTGGTAACTCTTTAGGGGAGGCCTATGTCCAGCATTGGACGTCCATCTGCTGATATGATGATGATGATGATGACTCTTTTGTAATAAATATTTGTAAAGATCCCATCTTTTCTGTAGTTTTTTAACCGACTTCAAGATTTCAAAAGAGGAGGTTATCAATTCGGTTGTATGTTTTATTTTTTTTATGTTTGATACTCCATAACTCCGTCATTTCTTAACAGATTTGCAAAATTCTTTTTTTGATTGTAAGTATATATATCCAAGTTGGTCCCGTTTTTGTCAAAACGCAGTTCTGATGATGGGATCCATGAGAAATTGAGGGAACTCCTCAAATCTTAAAGGCAAACATATAGTGATTTTTGTGTTTTTATCAACAAATCGAGCATTTTCATCCAAAAATGTGACATTTGATGAAGTGGAACTGCTGATGATAATCAGAACAGAACTCTTCAACTACGAAAAGTTCACGTTTGGCGATTTGTCCTCCTAGCTGTGTTTGTTAAGCAAGTTCTATCTTCACGATTAATTTTTGTCATGCTCGATTTCTGATGATGGGATCCATGAGGAATTGAGGGAACTCCTCAAATCTTAAAGGCAAACTTATAGTGATTTTTGTGTTTTTATCAACAAATCGAGCATTATCATACAAAAATGTGACATTTGATGAAGTGGAACTGCTGATGATGATCAGAACAGAACGCTTCAACTACGAAAAGTTCACGTTTGGCGATTTGTCCTCCTAGCTGTGTTTGTTAAGCAAGTTCTATTTTCATAATTGATTTTTGTCATGCTCGAGTTCTGATGATGGGATCCATTAGGAATCGAGGGAACTCGTCTAGTGTGAAAGGCACACAAATAGTAATTTTAGTATTTTCATGAACTAATCAAGCATTTTCATTCATAAAAATGACATTTGATGAAGTGGAACTGCTGATGATGATCAGAACGGAACTCTTCAACGACGCGTAGTTCATGTTTGGCGATTTGTTCTCTTGGTTTTGTTTGTCAAGCAAGCAAGGTTTTTCCATGATTCAATGAGGAATTGAGCGTACTTAGTCGTCTACTATTATAAACATATTAATAGCCATTTTTATTTTATTGTATGGAATCTAAGAGTGGTCCATCTAAGTATAATAATCTTTTACCGGCCTCCCCCATTGAAGTCGGTTTTTTTTTCTTAAAAATTATGTCGTAGTAGTTTTGTGTGAGACTTTAACATTTAATGTTATAAAACAAAAAAAGAACAGCATTCACTAATGTTTAAAAAACATTAAAATAAGCTAGTGTAGCTAAAAGGTATGGTAATATAAACAATTGAACACTAGGTTTACCTCTGTACAACACCTGTGACAGAGTTGTTGTAGTTGCTGGTGATGGGGTTCCCGAGGGGCTTCACCAGGCCCCGGATCACCACATATGGGATGGTGTTGTTGGGGTACTTGCTGATCTCCTTGACGAGAGACGAGTCTATGTCCAGAACTGGTGCTGTCTGAAGAAATGTTAGACACACTTCATTGGCAAATTTATTTTTAAACCGGCCAATCAATTACAGTAATATTTTCTCAACATATTTATTTTTTCGACATTTGAAGAGAGAAGCTCGTAATGTATGGATCAGAATATTGGGCAACGAAAGAGACGGAGGAAAGAAGAGTGCACGCAGCTGAGATGAGAATGCTGAGATGGATGTGACGGAGTGACGAGGAAAGATCTGATTAATGAATCAAAAATCAAAAAATGAAATGAGTATATAAGGGGAAGTTTGAAAGTGGCACCGTGAAAGAGAAAATGAGGAGCAGTAGGTTAGCATGGTATGGGCATGTAATGAGGAGGGATGAATGTCATATTGATAAAAGAATGTTGAATATCGAAGGACAAAGAGCGATTGGAAGGCCCAGAAAGCGATGGATTGTGTAAGAGAGGATATGAGAAAGAAAGGAGTAAGCGCTGAAGTGACGAATGATAGAGAGGAATGGAAGAAGAAAACATGTTGCGCCGACCCTGCATAAGCGGGATAAGGTCAGGGAGATGATGATGATAATGAAGAGAGAAGCTATGTTAGCCCCACTGAGGTACCATAGCTTTTCTATTATTATTATTTTTCTTATGTTATGGGCCTTTATATGCCGCCACGACAAGCGCGTGATCTATTTTAGAGTTCACCGTTAAGGCCCGTTGATTCCAGAAACTTCTAGTTTCTTTGGGCAGTGATGTGTTGTACATCTTCTGGTTGCACGATGTCTCTAACTCAAGCATGCAGTTCAAGCATGTGGCTGTCAAGCAGCAGTCATGGGTTCCCTTCTCATGGATTGCCATTTTTCGAAAATTGATTGGAGTTTTTCGAAAATATGTATAAAATATCATTTAAATTTACTGTTAGCTTTTTGGTGAACAAAAACATTGGAAGAGGGCCTGCATACATTGGCGAAGAAATTCAAAGGTGTGTGTAGTCCCCAACCGGCACTGGGCTAGTGTGGGGACTACTCTGCCCTGCCCTTGCCTCTCATCCATGATAGGAGGCCTGTGCCTGTGTATGTATAAATGCTGATGATGATGATAATACATACATACATAAACACACACCTATATTCCAAAAGGAGTGGGCAGAGTACACGAAAATGATGATAATAGTAATAAGTCTGTATTTCCGAGTTCATATAACCTAGACCTTTTTAAGGCACAAGTGAATAGGCATCTTCTGGGTGAGCTCGCTTCATCATCAGCCTGATCTTTGCCCCCTGGCTAGATGCTGGCCAAGAGCAATCCCATTATTTTAATCATAAAAAAAAAGTTATAATTTGTTTCAAAATATACAGGAATTACAGGAACTATTTATAGGAGGCGATGGTGGTGGTATGGGTTGGGAGATGAAGGGTAATTTCAATCACTTATTTTGAAATGCAAATATTGATTTGCAACGATATAATTACTTGCACGTAACAAAACAATATTTTCCCTCTTAACTAATGTATTCATTTACTTCATATAAATAAAAGGCATATGATAGGGTGTCACATAAAATACTATTGGATAAATTATACGGGATCTAAAATTGGTTTTTGACATATTTACAAAATAGAGTACATTTGTGGATATTGAGTATCTAGATTCTACAAAAAATAGTGTTACTGCCTTTAGATCAGGAAAACAAGTTGTAAATAACTTAATCCCCCAAGGTAGCGTTATGGCATGCATTTTGTTTCTAGTGTATATAAATGACTTACCTAATGTTATAGGAAACCCCACTGTATTGTATGCTGACAACATAACAGTAGTATTCGAATGCAACGACAGTGAAGATCTTACACAACAAATAAACATTACTCTGACACAGATAACCAATTGGTTAGCAGATCACAATTTACAGTTGAACTTCACAAAAATGCCTATGCACATGCGTAGCTGAGCTATGGGGTAATTATCTGAGGAAATAGTCCACACGCTAAAAGCCTCTTCATTTTACAAAAGAAATGCCTTAGAAATTTGGTCAACATTAGAGAATGGGAAAGTTGTAGGCCACACTTTACAAAGTTGAAAATATTAACATTGGTGCCTATTTATATATATGTAATATGTAAATTCGTAAGAAATCATAAAGATGTTTCTGGACATGAAAGAGATGATTGTTGCCAACCAAACCTCAGGAAGAGGAACCAATTAGTTAGCTCTTTTACAAGACTAAAAATTGTAAGCACAGCCACTCACCATATGGCAGTAAAAATTTATAATGAATTACCGCTTACAATTAAAGGAGTAAAAATATATACTTTGTTTTGTAATTCATTAAAGTTTTCATTTAGCTCAATGTTTTTATAATTTACAAGAACTTTTTGATCATAAAAATAAAATAAATATGTAACTAATATTTAAAAGTTAAGTGGTTTAACTTATTTTGCAGTGCCCTTGCGGGGTTTGTTGTTGATGTTATGTAGTTTGAAGTCCTTATTGTACAACATAATGCAATAAATAAATATGAATACGAATATGAAAAACGATTTTTTTTTATTAATAGTTAGCAGCAGAAGTAGCTATGCGGGCCCAATGCTCAAAATGAGCTACACACAGGACTCTAATGTCAAGAGATGAAGAGACTAAGGCTCCGTGTAGATAATTACGTGTTATAATGCTTAGCTTCTTTGCGGCTGACTGTACAGCCAAAAACCTGACCATTCATCCGAAAGTTTTGTTATTATTATGCAATTGTTTACCTTCTCGAAAACGATTTTCTAACTACCGGCAAAGAAAATACGTGACAAAAGAAGTTGAATAATGGTCTAACTTACCTGTAAAGCGTTCAATATGTGCTTGCATTTGCTCAACTGCTTCACACAGAAGCCCAAAATGAGCGAATCAAGACCAAGAATCACAGTCTCGCCAATCACCTCTGTGAAGAAATCCATGACGAATTATCTATACTACACCGCTTATCATCAATTTTAATGATATCCGGATAATAAGATCTAAATTTCTCTTAAAAATAAACCCATCTTAACATTCTTAACACGGAACTGTATCAGAAAATCAGCTGTAATTTCTTTTGACAGCTACGCGTTTTGTTTTGCATGTCATATTTTTAGGTTAGGATTTCGGATACAGCTATTACGATTTTGGCAATAATAAAACGTGATGTGAAGAGATGTCAGGCAGCTGTGACCACAAACTACTAAGAAGATACAGTCAAAGAGAAGTATATTCTTTGATCAGAAGCAGATTTAGAAGTCCACAGTCAACATTGAATAAAAAATAAGAATCCGTCAAAAAAATCTGAGGGTACCAACTTTTATTGCCGACTGTACCTTTTTTTCCTCATGCATCAATTACTCGTGGAGAAGTTTCCTATGAGCCCAACAAACACGCCGGGTTATCTGTTATCTTTAGGAATTTGGTATGATATTGATCACCTTCTGTCTCCATCATCAGATCAGCTCGGTGGTACAGTACAGTTAGCGTCATATCATATACTACGTAGCAGCCAAATAAATCGGAACACCATACAAAATATAATATATGCTGTAGCGAACTATTTGGCCACTGTTGCTACGTACTATATGACGCTGACTGTACCATATTGTATGGTCACAAAACTTACACATGTACTTATGCCAAATTTCAGCTCAAGAATTTAAAAAAAAAAATCGAGGACAACTTACATACGAACAGTAGTCAGCGTTATATAGTACGTAGCAGCCAAATAGTACCGGTACACCATATATTTTGTATGGTGAACTATTTGGCCACTTTGGCTGCTATGTACCTTATGAAGCGGACTGTACAAGTAAAATAAAAGTTTGAAAAACATGGAGATGCCCCATGAAATATTTATTGTATTGATGCCCCTTTTCAATTCATTAATAGTAAGTATTCAAAGACTAGAAATAAACATGTTAAGTAGTTAGATCTCTCGTAGTGATGTGTAGTTAGTTTCATGTGAAACATAGTTTTCACTACATAGCTTAGTTTTCAATAAAACAGCGAATTCTATATTTACAACTTTATTTTGTACATTATTGGAAGGACCAAATAAACTGATGACATCATCATAAAATCTTCACGAATGACATGAATTGCAGTCAGCGTGCCGGTTAGCTGGTTCAATCCATATAAAGTTCAAATGCCATCCATCTGTGCTGACTATAAAATCCTTCCAATTCAATACACAATACTCTTCATCTTGAACTTATTGATATAAGCGATAAGATCCTCAATTTCTCCTACGCCGCACACGTGAAATTCGCCACGCATTTGGTTCTTCGTATTTGTTGTAGAGCGGTTCCAGTCTCTGGTTCTTCTTGAACTTGGATAGCTTGGTGGGGTCGGAAAACTTGAAGAAGGCGGGCGCGAATTCGACCAGCCATTTCGGATCGATGGTGGTTACTTCGCGCATGTATTCCTTCGTCGTTTGGACTAGCTCGTGGTAGATTACCCTGGAAAAATAGAATATTTAGTATGTGGAAAGGCATGTGTATAAATAGAACAGAATGGGCCAATGGACATTTTTAGTAAAGAACACTGGCATTCCTCAGGGAGGAGCGTTCGTGGCCCAGCGATGCCCGCGTATCGTGTGCAGTATGCGAGGTTAACCCTTTATTTGACAAAAAATATAAATGCCCCCCAATTCAAGCCTCGGTGGCACTAGATAATCCAAACAATTTGAGTCAGTACAAAAAAAAAACAAAAAGATGGTTAAATAGTTCGCATGTTCTGTCATACATTTGCCAAATAAAGGGTTAAGCAATGTAGGGCGGGGTGAGGCCTTGGATGGGTGACCGCTTTGAGTGGTTATTAAATGAGCGCTCCCGTATTTTGGAAGGCACGTTAAGCCGTTGATCCCGGCTGCTGTCTATGATAGCAATCGTTAAACTTGAGAACTTCTAACAGCCAAGTTGCCCACTCACTTGACAAGCCTAATCCCAATAAGGTCTAGTTTCCCCTTTGGGTTGGAAGGTCAGATGGCAGTCGCTTCCGTAAAAACTAGTGCATACGCCAATTCTTAGGATTAGGTAGCGGACCCGAGGCATCCTTCAGGATGCAACTGAAGGGTCCACAGAAAGAACATGTTTAGTCCTTTGAAATTTCAACCTTATGTATTTATCCGTTAGGTTGCTTTTTGTTATGAAATTTGAGTGGTCTGGACATGTTTCTTCCGTGGACCCTTCCTGTACTATGCAACTAGGTAGGGAGGTGGCCATTAGCTTCCAAAGATACGCTATGTTCTGAGTAATGGAGATGCATTGTATCGAGTTGTCAACACAACAAATATTCAAATCAACAAAGGTCGATATATTATTAACAGACTTCAAAAAAGGAGGAGGTTCTCAATTCGTCGGAATATATATATATTTTTTAATGTGTGTTCACCGATTACTCGGAGACTAGTGGACCGATTTCAAAAATTCTTTTTTTGTTTGAAAGGGTGTGTTTTCTAGTTGGTCCCATTGTCACCAAGTCTGGATCTGATGACGGGATCTTGGAAAAATCGAAGGATCTCCTCAAATTATGAACCAAGAGGATGGGGTAAGGCAAAAAATAAGGTACTCAAATTACCAAGAGGATGCAATGGGGTCTGGCAGTTTGGAGTCGGTGTTTTTTTGTTAAAAATATACTTGTTTATATCTATAGTCGTAGTACTTTAAAAAATAATAGGAAGTAGTCTTACCATTCGGGTTGTCGATTGAAGAGTGCACTGGAGGGATGGATGTAGACCACCTGGCTGTCGACGAGCGTGCGGTATCCCTCCTGCGGGTCCTTCTTGGCCGCGTTACGGAAAAAACCGGAGCAGATCGTCTTCTGGATGCGTACGGTATTCTTCGCCGCGGAGACCACGTCTAGCTTGTGCCTGTAAAACATATTATACGTTTGTAAACATAAACATTTATAAGTACATACACTTGCACAACAAACAGTACCAGGTGCATATTATCTGTTGTAAAAGAAAGCAAGTTTGGTTTGACGCTGTGTGCACAAGAACTCGCGAACATCTTTGGCATAGCTGATGTTCAAACTAAGGGCGGAAGTTCTTAACATTTTGTGTGACGTCACTAACTGAGTCTGGCTCATCTACCGAAACGTGATATTTTAAAAAGATTTGCCTGAGAGCGGCATTGGCTACTTACTCTTCGTACCGCAAAATGCACAGATTTCGACAACTTACACAAAAAATAATTCCTCATCATGATCATCATCAGCTCACTGCTGACCCATTGCTGGATACAGGCGCGTCTTGCTGATGAGAGGTATTGGGCATATCGATTTCTCACCTGTCCATAATCCCCAGCAGCTGTTTCCTCACATCCTGCGCACGCTTCAACGTGCGAATCTGCACGAAGTTCTCATAACACCACGCGTTAGAGAACTTATTGTTCCTCCAGCTGTTAAACACAGCCAGCAGCGTCAAGTGGTCTCCCTCGGGCTGGTTGAACTTGGCCTTCTTCTGGTCGGCCAGGGCCTGCTTGTCCTTCGGCCGGTAGAAGACATTCTGGACGCTGAGCATGGAGACTATCGTGAGGATCTCGTCCGAGCACTGGAGGGCCACGGACATGATCAGGATCTTGGAAAGGTTCGGCTCGAGAGGGAATTCGGCCATCTGGAAAGAAAAGAAGTAATAAATATCGTCGCAAGAAGGATTGTATTTCTATTAGATTTGATTTGCTCGTTCCCCCAAGAAGCTACCCCAAGAGACCCGGAAGATATTCGAACCTATGTCAAGTATATATTTATAATACTAGAAAGTACTGGTGAGGAACGCACCTCAATTACCCTAAATGGTTAAGGTTAAAAATGGCGCTTCAAGTTGTCATCTCAACGTTTCCCAAACCCTTTCGCTGCATTTCAGGTTTTATAGCGACATTGGACAAGCGCTGCTATAAAAATATGCAAAAGGTACTGCAGCTTATGTAATAGCGATGATAATAACTACACATCAGGTCATTATACTCACCCTGCGACCAAGCCGCGTTAAAAGCCCCTCCTGATCAAACGCAGATAGAGAGTGCAGTTGCTCCAACGCCATAATCAGCGACTCCACAGGCGGCGCATCCATGAAGTCGAAGTGTAACAGATCATTGATGCCCATAGTCTTGAGCTGGAGCACTGTAGTCACGAGGTTGGTGCGCAGGATCTCGGGTACGGATGTCGGCAGTATTGCATTTCTAAGGAACAGCTGTAAAGTCTCAAGCTACTCACCCTGCGCAGATAGCGAGAGGAACTGTTCCAACGCCGTCAGTGAATTGACAGGTGGGCGTACATTAAGTCAAAGTGTAACAAGTATTTGATGACTGTCTTGAGCTGGTGGCGAGGTTGATGCGTTGTATCTCGGGTACGGATGAAGGCAGCATCTATAAGGGACGGTTTTAAACTTTCGATGTACTCACCCTGCGTCCCAGTCGTGTCAGCAGTCCTTCCTGATCAAGCGCCGATAGAGAGTGCAGTTGCTCCAACGCCATAATCAGCGACTCCACAGGCGGCGCGTCCATGAAGTCGAAGTGTAACAGATCATTGATGCCCATAGTCTTGAGCTGCAGCACGGTGGTGGCGAGGTTGGTGCGCTGGATCTCGGGCACGGGCGTGGGCAGCATCTCGTCGCGGTAGGCGCGCTCCGTGTACAGCCGGTAGCACTTGCCCGGCCCCGTGCGCCCGGCGCGACCCGCGCGCTGCTTGGCAGCCGCCTGTGACCACAGACGAGTATGAGACCACAGTTTTAGACACATTACAAAATAGTCAAGTAAAAAAGTTACTTCACTAAACTTCGCGCCCATTAACTTAGGCAAACTGTCTTTCTATTTAAACCGCATCTATATCAGTCCATTCCTCTAGGAAATATAACTACAAACAAGTATCAAAAATATAAATAAAGAGAGCTGTAAAAGGATTGATTTCATGTGGACCGTATTAATTTAATAATTAAAACTAATGATTATTCTTACCTGCGAAATCGGCGTGACAACCAGCGAATCCATCCCCGTCTTCGAATTATACACCTTCTGCTTCACGAATCCTGGGTCTACCACATAGTATATCCCGTCTATAGTCAGCGAAGTCTCCGCTATATTTGTCGCTATGACCACCTTGCGGGACCCTGGCGGCGCCGGCTCGAAGATACGAGTCTGCATCTCCGAGGGCAGAGCAGAATATACTGGTAGGATGATCAGTTCTGGCACATCGGGACCTAAAGACTTCATTCTTTCGTAGAGTATCTCACAAGCTGTGTCGATTTCTTCTTGACCAGTCAAGAAGAGGAGTATATCCCCAGGCGGTTCTCTCAAATGTATCTGCATGACTGTTATTAGCGATGCATCTAAGTAATCAGTCTCTGGCTCTTTCGTATATAAAACTTCTACTGGGAAGGTTCTTCCGGGGATAGTAAATATAGGTGCTTCGAAGAAGTATTGCGAGAACTTGACGGCGTCTAATGTGGCTGAGGTGACAATGAGTTTGAGTTCTGGACGTTTTTGGACGGCTTGTTTCAACAGGCCGAAGAGTACGTCGGTGTGGATGGTGCGCTCGTGGGCCTCGTCCAACATGATGACGGAGTAGGATTTGAGGTCCAGGTCCATGAGGCACTCGCGGAGCAACATACCGTCTGTCATGTACCTGCACAGAAGAAACAAGGTTAGTTTTATACACTTTTGAGCAGGTGTGAAATGGGATGGGTCAATATTACGAACGATTCTAATTACGGAAATTGCGTTTGATTGGTTAACGCAGCAGAAGTTATGCCAAGCGCTAAACATTGCATTGGTGACGCAGGAGTGAAATGATTTAGCAACCATCAAAGTAGTAGAAACTAACGAGCGTCCATGGAAAATTTATTGAATAATCCGTCGAAGAGTTTTAATTAAGTAATACTTATTTGATGAGTCTCAGAGCTGGTAATAGTATAGCCCCAGCTAACAGCCGTCGAGGCTGTCATTACGCGATTTTCCATCGAATGGTATCAACGTCGCTCTTACATACCTACGCAGGGTTGTACGGCCTTAACGGCTATCAAAGAAGTAGGACCTCAAGAGCGCACATGTATAAAAAAATATACATTCTAGGACAATTTTTTACACAAATCGAACTAGTCCCATAGAAGCTCAATAAGGCTTGTGTCATGGATACTAGACGACGATTTATTTAATAGATACATATTTAAATACATAGAAACATCCAAGTCTCAGGAACAAATGTTTCTGCTCACCACACGAAACAAATACCCTTACGGGGATTCGTACCCGGGACCTCTAACTTCGGAGGCAGTGTCACTATCAACTAGGCTAAACAGGCCGATGGAATGAAGTACCTGTGGAGAATCGTTAAGGTGTAATACTTGCTTGGTAAATGATAAGTCTCAGGGCTGATACAATTCTCAAATTGAAATTATATATCCGACCTAAACCGAAGTAGAAACTCGCGAGTGTCCAGTGGGGCACCGATGAAAAATATTAGGGCGGGAAACTTACTTAATAGCAGTCTCAGGGCTGGTGCAATCCTCGAATCGGATAGTGCAGCCGACCTCCTGTCCCAGTCTACAGCCGTACTCCATCGTTTAGCCAAGAACATGGCGGCCAGAAACCAAAGATCACCCACGGACAACTTACTCAAAGGTTAGCTGGAAGAGATCCCTTAAAGGGATAAGTTCGCCTTTGCACAAACGTATAAAATTAAGTTTATTTTTCTTATATGTACTCGGTTTGTGCAATAAAGTGTTTACTACTACTCCTACTTATTGAGTAATCCCTCTACTCGGCCAGGTACTGGATGATCAGGGTAACACTTGATAACAGTCTCAGGACTATTATAATCCCCAAATTGAATAGAATATCCGACCTACTGCCCCAGTCTATAAACGAACTCTTCAGCGACACGTTTAGCCACTGATATGGGGCCCAATGACGAGGCTGCGTGCACGCGATGTTTCCGTGAATGACACACGCGACGGTCATGGCGGCTATCAAAGTAGTAGTAATTCACGGGGTTCCATCTATTAAGTTCGGTATCTATGGAAAGTCATTAGCAGGGCTCGAACTTTTCGTGCCGATGATGTTAAATTGCATATAGGTGATTCCAATTGGTGTTATAGTAATTTTCAATCTTTAATTATCAATCATTTAATCATGCATTTATAATGGTCTTTTTTCAAATACGGCCTATTGCATTCGAAGATTATAAAGGATTTATCTTTCTATTTAGAATTTTAATTTATAAGCAGGCGAGGAACACATATTCTTTCAAGTTTTATAACAGGTTATAGGAATATTGAATCTAAATATGAACTCTCTGCATTTACGATGGTATTTGTTCAAATAAGCCGTATTTGAACAAATACCATCATAAACGCAAGATTAAATGATTGATGATTTAAGATTGATAATTACTATAACACCAATTGGAATCATCCTATATGTAGTGTGACGTCAATTTTTCGTCATCGGCATGAAAAGTTCGAGCCCTGGTCATTAGGATGTACCACTTACTTGATGACAGTCTCAGGGCTGGTGCAGTCCTCGAAGCGGATAGTGTAGCCGACCTCCTGCCCCAGCCGGCAGCCGAACTCCTCGGCGACGCGCTTGGCGACGGACATGGCGGCCACGCGCCGCGGCTGCGTGCACGCGATCTTGCCGCGCGCCGTGAGCCCGCACTCCGCCAGGTACTGCGTGATCTGCGTGGTCTTGCCCGACCCCGTCTCGCCGATCACTATGAGGATCTGGTTGTCGGATACCGCCTGAAAAACAACGTTCAGTTTACAGTTCCTGCTTCTTTGCGGAACTCTCCCTACCCGCTTGTCCACGAGTTTTGAAAAGGACTCGAAACGTCCACAATATTATGTATGTATTGCTTTATTTTACACAAAACACGCCAAAATGACAAACAAACCAAAAGTAGAAGTTAAAAGGCGAGCTTATCCCTTTAAGGGATCTCTTCCAGCTAACCTTTATTAAATATTAGCTAGTAATATGTTTATCATTCTGATAGTTTACGGGCAGATGATGAAAAGGAACTTGGGTATTTTTTGTCAGAGCAAATTTAAATAACGCTTGCTACGCTAAGGAATTCGCGATTGGCATTTTCTTTGACGGAAGTATTTCTGACAGCCTACAGACGTGAGACGTTTGAAACTAATAGTCCCTTTGGGGTTTAATAATAATAAATTCCAAAAATAATAACTATAATAAGTCAATCGGTCGGAAATATGACTCGGAAGACTAAATTGTGGGACATACTTATGTACACTGAAGAAAATGCATTTCAGTTGACTTCATCGAAAAAAGATAGTGACATACCTTAGTCAACTCATCCCTGAGTTTATAAATCGGCAACGACTGCCGCTGCTCCAGCAGAGACAGATTCGTTTTCTTACCAAACGATGACTTCTTTCCACCTATCACATGCTTCTTCCACTCCGGCAGATCCTGTGGCGTGATGCCAGTCCCTCTCATATTAGCCGCCAGTGCCCTACCATCCGTTTCAGGCAGAGGGTCTATCCAGTTCTTATTCAGACCGGTTGGTAAACTCTCCATCTCTTGCTCTCTCTGTATCATCTTCTGCTCCCTTCTCTCCTTTGCTAAAGCGGATTGCATCATGGCGGCCTGTGCTAGAGAGCCGTCGGGGTTCTTCACTATCCTGACTGGGGACAGGTCGTGCAGCGCCCGGCCGTGGCCCTGGAGGAACGGGGGCTCGTCTTCCACCAGTTCGATCTCGATGTCCGCTTCGCCGTCCTCTTCTTTGGGTAATAGACCGGTTTCCTCGTCGAAGTCAGGCAGCTCGCTCTTGTCTATCACGCCTGATGATATCATCTGTGAAATGTACAATTTGTTTAAAATCACACAATGAAGACTAAGAATAAATAGAATACAAATAATTTAAGTGCTCTGCTAAATTTGAAATTTAAAATGGTTTCTGTATTAACAAATGCGAAATAATAAAAAATGTCTCGAATTAAAAAAAAAGTGGCCGCCGTTTTGAACTTTTCGGTCACAACACCAAAGAGTACATTATATCATGTCACTCATTACAAATTTTATTAAAAAAGCTAACCTGTTTGATCTCCCAGCGCTCCGGGCTCGAAACTCGAGTGACGCGCTTACGGCTGGAGTCTTCATCGGGGTCGAGGCCGCCCTGCAGCCCCGCCAGCACGGCCGCCGCCACCGGCGGCCGATCCGGGTTGCGGCCCTCGCGTTCCGCCTACAACACACACACAAACATGATATACCACCATATAGTACGAGTAGTAGTAATAGTAGTCAACACTTTATTGCACAAATCAAGTACATAGAAGAAAATAAACTTAATTATACTATGTACATTTGTACTAAGTTGAACTTGTAAGCATTATAAGCACTGAATTATTGAATTTAAGGTAATTTAAATTGTATTTTACTAACTTACGAGGGGCGTTCAATAAATTCTCGGTATTAGAATGAAAACAAAAGAATATTATAGGTGTTTTATTTTTATTTTTCAATATACTCCTCTCCTATGTTTATGCACTTATAAGACCGGTCAAATAGTTCTTTTAACCCCTCATAAAAATATTTTTTGTCTTTGGTGTCAAAATGCTCCTACACTACTGTCTTCAATGCATCATCGTTAGAAAAATAATTTCCACGTAGATTCTTTTTGACATTGGGAAACAAATATAAGTCACTCGGGGTCAAGTCTCGAATATACGGTGGGTATGTAATAGTTTCCAGTCCAGATTCAAGAGCAGCAGCCTTGGCAATATAAGCACTATGCACAGAGGCGTTGTCGTGAAGAAGCAGAACACCTTTGGCGGTAATTTTCCCCTTCTGTTGTTTGATTGCTTCCCTTATTTGGCATATTATATTAGCGTAGTGCTCTCCTTTAATACTTACACCCTTTTCTGTATAATAGATCAGCAATATTCCTTCACAATCCCAGAATTTTGTAATCATGACCTTGCTAGCTGAAGGCACGACCTTGAACTTCTTGGGATGAGGAGTTCCTTTAATGTGCCACTGCATGGACTCTTGTTTGCTCTCAGGTTCATAATGATGAACCCACGTTTCATCTCTACTAACAAAGTTTTACAGTATCTTATCAGGAATTTCATCGCACACCTCAAGAAATTCGGAACAACGAGCAACACGCGTATTCTTCTGAAGCAGTGTCAGGATTCGCGGTACCCATCTCGCACTGACTTTTGACATATTAAGATGGTCATGAACTATATCGTGTCTAGTACCAATAGAAAGGTTGGTTCTTTAAGCTATTGCTTTCACCTTTACTCAACCATCTTCAGATATAATTTTCTCCACTTTTTTAAATTTTCTTATGAAGAATCTTCAACGGGCCGACCAGCTCTATGGTCGTCTTCGATACTCTCTCCCCCATGATTAAATTGACTTGACCACTTCTGAATTGTTGATAAAGAAGGAGCAGACTCACGGTAAACATAATCCATTTCTTTTTTATAGCTTATTGATTTTTTACCTGTTTGTTCAAGAATTTTATTACCGCTCGGTGCTCTAATTTAACCACCATTGAAAAAACGCTCATAGTGATCACGTTTCTTCGGTACTTGCAAAAAAACAAAAGAACATCGCCGTTTGAATTTTACTTTTTTTTTAATATTAATGAATGACTTTTACCGGCCAGTATTAAAAAGTTTACACAAAGAGGTTTAAAAGATGTCAATACCGAGAATTTATTGAACACCCCTCGTATTTTAAATTTCATGTAATTTTTTTGTCTTTAACTTGTCTTGTCTACTAACATCTATGGAGTCTTGTGCTTCGAAATAAAAGATTTATTATTATTATTATATGTCTTTTCCGCTCACGGAACAATGGTGTCCCGGACCTATGCGCGGAGCCGAAGTACCAACCGAGTACCACATAGCCAACACGTAGAGGCCCGGCCTTTTGACAATTTAATGAAATGCAAGGGGTACACCGAGCGGATGCTGTCCCTGCCCGTGTCGTGTTATTATTATTATTACTAGATGAAGCCCGGCTTCGCTCGGGTGAAATAAATAAGAAAGAAATAAAGTAAACATTTATTCGTGACAGTTATGCAAACGACGAAAGAAATAGTGTACAAAAATGTATAAAATAAAAACTTTACAACAACGGATTATGATGAAACTTCGTATAGAAATAAAGTCTGTAGTCTGGATTAAAATATGGAATAGGGAGTAAAAGATTACGCTGACGACGTCACGGGCAAAGGATCAAAAGCATCTTTGCAAGTTAATCCTAAGCATTTTTATAAGGGTAGTATTTAAAGGCACATAAAAATTTTGACACTGTAATCAGTACTGATTTGTATAGCTAAAATACTAATCGTTCATTAAAATTCAGTTCAGATGTGCAATTGTTAAATATTTATGTGCCTGTTAGCTACGCACCTCACACACAGCACCACCGCACGGCTACGTCATCGGTATACCGTCAGCATACGTCACCGCGCAACGTCATCAGCACCACGTCGTGGCTCCGTATGCGCCTACGTCACTCCATTACGTTGTCCGCGCCGCAGCGCATCATCAATATTGGGCATCACTCTGATCGCCTTAATAAAACGGAAGCACACGTTCGCCGCGCGCCTTTTTAGATACCTAACATCGGTTCTTATAGGACACACGAAATCGTTCGTGTTAGACTAAGTTAATTATTGTAACTTTTATATTAATTAAAACTTCATTTATTCGCCATCTGAATATAATTTATCTCCTCCACTGCTGCCTCCCTATATAATTTGCCAGTCAGTATTTTTGGTGCGAAGTCAGAGCTGCTAACGCGAACGAAAACAAATGAAGTTCGTGTATCTCCCTCTCTGTCGAACTTGCAAAATCGAGCGACACAGAGGGAAATACACGATGTTCGTTCGTTTTCGTTTCGCGGTAGCAGCTCTCTATTCTCCGCCAAATTTTATTAAGTGGAGCCCTTTACACTCAATATTATTTGTCAATATTATCGCGATTTCTAAAATTGTTTGTGGTCTGTTACACGCTTAATATTATCACAATACTGGTATGTCAATATTATCGTGGTTTTCAAAATCGTATAGATTTTTCTTCAATATTCATTGCACGTGATACGGATCGTGATATGAGTATATCGCGTGATAATAATAACCATGTAACAGGCCCCTATGGATGTTGCTTCAATATTCAGTGTTTTGCGTGATAATAATAACAGTTGGTAATATTTTCTCCAATTAATAGAAGCAATTTAACAACTTGTTCCGTTTTGCCAAAGGTATTTCACATTCCGATACGGTATTTCCCTCTCCGCGCTCGAATATGCAAGTGCGACAGAGAGGCATATATATTTAGTTTTCGGTTGGTAGCACCTTAGTCCGAGCGCGGCGGACGGTCGAAGAAAGTCAAAGAACATTCCGTGTGTTGTCTGTCACACATATAATTTTTTAACTTCCCATCGACCTATGAACTTGAAATTAGGTGATAATGTTTATTATGAAGTATATTTTACCAAAAATATCAATATATTGATAAATCACATTTGTTTTTTAGTTGTACGGAACCCTCAGTGTGCGACTCCGACGCACTTGGCTGGTTTTTATTACATTTTGAATTTTATTTCTCTTATAGTAAAATACCCTATTCGTTTTAAAGTTGACGCCTGAGGGCCTACCGCGAACCAAAAACGAACTATCTTCCTCTCTGTCCTCACTGCACTGTGTACATGTGCGAGAGAGAGGCAGATACTTCGTTTTCGGTTCGCGGTAGCGCCTCTAACGTCCGAGCGCGGCGAATGGCATGAGCTGGGGGGTCTACTCCGAAATTCAAAATCCTAACTTCGTATGGTGCCGTCCCTTTCACTCTCCTGTCATAGACTATATGAGTGAAAGGGACGGCACCATACGAAGTTCGGATTTCGGAGTAGAGTAGTACCACTAAATTTTTCACGATCATTGGGCGTCCCCGAATATATCTAATAGTTATGTCCATCTCTCCATCACTGGTACGCCTCCTCTCAAGTTCTTCCCTTAGGTGCTGCAAGTATTCCTTCTGCTGAGGAGTCAGATCCGCCTTGACCGACGATGGTTTCGCTAACTTCTTCTTGTTGCGGAGAATTTCCAGAGCGTCACTTTTGCTTCGCAGTACTACTTTCAGAGGCCGCGGGGGGGCATCATCACCGCCATCACGCCTGGCTCCCAGGCGGAAGGTTTTAATTCCATTGCAGCTCACCTTATTCGAAACACGGGCAACAATTGATGTGGTTTCCTTCAGATCGTGCTCGCTGCGCTGGTCCACTTCGTCGCTGGTCGACTCGGGGATATCATACATAATTACATTGTGAGCTCTGTAGGCCCTTTCAGCAATCTCTTGAATAGTGGACTCGGCAGAGAGCATATTCTGTCGCATGCGCAGCTGCTTAACTTCTTCAGAGAGCTCGTTGAGCTTTTGCATGATTTTAGGTAGTTGCTTCATCGCCGATTTGCAGTCACCGCATAGGAAACTCATCACGCGAGGCACAGTTTTCAACTCGAACACTCGGACTTCTGTAGCAGATAAGCCATTGCAGTCTCCACACAATAAACTTCTACAGGAGTCGCAGGCCACCGAAAGTTTCTTGTCTGTCGGTGGTTTCTTGCATTTCACACACTTTTCTTTCTTGGTACTCATTTTTCTTGTTTATTTGTAGAATATTTTATAATAAGCACTGGCAACACTCAAATGACAGGTTTAGGTAAACAAACAAAAATCTCACAAATTAGAGGGTAAGAAAACAATTTGTTGGTGCAGTCTATGCCCAAATTCGTTTGATTTGTACTGTTTTTACCGTAGTAGGGCCGCGCCGCATAAAGATAACACTAGCACTGCGACTTCAAATTATTGGCAGCAAATCAGTAAGGTTTCTGCGACTATACATGCTACATTACACCAGATTTATGTTCAAACTCGCGAGCGCAATATCACAGTTGTAAGTCAGTTTGACAGATCCTTGGATATATAAACTTACAATCAAAAAAAGAATTTTCCAAATCGGTTAAGAAATGACGGAGTTATGGACTAACAAACATTAAAAAAAAAAAAAACATACAACCGAATTGATAACCTCCTCTTTTGAAATTTTGAAGTCGGTTAAAAATAGAGACGCAGCTTTAAGATGGCGGACAGACTCAGCAAACATTCAAGTGGTGTCCTTTACACGATTAATATTATCACAATACTGGGGTGTTCATATTATCGCAGTTTTCAAATTTGTATGGATTCTGCTTCAATATTCACGTGATACTTATCGTGATATGAATGTATCACGTGATAATAATAACCATGTAACAGGCCCCATACATTCGCTTTGAAGGCGGTTGTTGTGACAATCAGCCTAGCTAGCACGATAGATTATACCGTTACGTTTTATGTGACGTTTTAATACATTTCGCCCATATAACGTGACGGTATAAGTTATCGTGCTAGCTAGGCTGATAGGTGTATAGAACGCTTGAAAACTACAAAAATAAAACGCTGCAGACGCGGCTAGCCGAATTCACACAATGGGCGATGATGGCCCATCACCCAGAACGCAGCCCAGCAACCTGGCAAACACACCGAACGCAAACATAGTTTACAATTTCCGAACGTACCCAACCCGACGCTGTCAACCAACGAATTTAATATGACCTTTTGTCATAAAATTAACACTTTTTAATGCAAAATATGCGACAATCCGAATTTTGCAGATACATGTGTTCAACTCGAAATCGTTATTTTTATACGTTCTTCAATTTGAGACAGGTCTCGTTCGGGTCTACCGTACCCCTGCACGAAATTATTAATATAGATAAGGGATATCTTCCAGCAGTTGACATGAATGAAATGAAATGAAAAATTAATAAATGAAGGATCTTCCCACACAAATCAACCTAGTCCCGCACATAGCACAGCTTGTAAAAGACGTAGATATATGCATACTTATGTAGGTAATTTAATATTTAAATACTAAATTATCTAATATTCTTGGTCATCACACAAATAAATGTCCCAACCGGATTCGAACCCTGGACCACCAGCTTCATAGACAGAGTCACTACTAACATTCAAAGTGGTTGTCAACTGCTGCTATGTTTCAGAACAACAGATATCAATTTTTCCCCTAAATACGACGATATGTATGGACAAGAGCGTCATGTCATTGCGTGGCGTGGGACAATGTCGAACTGCACATGGCAGCAGACGCGAACACAAACGAAACGAATGGCGTGCGCGTTTCACGAGTGACGTACCGCGCAACTCATGGCTCAATAAGAGAGGTCTAAAGCTTTCTCATACGATTTTTGACAACCAAATAATTATCAGAGATTGCAGTTTTATATTTTTAAGGTTAAAAAGTTTAGTAGCTTTTGCAAATAAGAATGGTGTTTACCAACCTCTAGATGCGCATGTGAGGTGGGATTGAGATCCTTGCCCGTGTCCTGGCAGACATCCTTCATTGTAAGAGACACCTTCTGTCCCGTAATAGACAGCACTTTGATCTGCAACAAACATTCATTGTTAAAATTACGATAAAAACTAAAGAATGTACAACTGAAACTGTTTTGTTGAAACCTCATAGTCAAAAACACTATTCAGTATTCTTAATGAATACTGTCATTTTGAAAATTTAAACTAGGTAGGTATATATACTGGCATTTTGAAAATTTAAACTAGATAGGTAGGTAGGTATTCCTGATGTGGATTTAAAGTTCCAAAAGCAGGCACCGCCCAGCTAGCACGATAGGTTAACCGTCATGTTTTATGTGAAGTTTTAGTACATTACGACCATAAAACTTGTCCGTAAAAATCTTGCTAGCTGGGCAGGTGTTAGTTTAATGACTATCTTAACTAAAAATTATCCTCTCTATTAGAAAATATTACCTAATTGAAGTAGAGATAAACTACGATAACATGGTCCGCCCCTCCAAAATTCAAAACGCTTCAATGTATTTGTGAAAGTATTTATTAAGCACCACCAAGACTCCGTTGGGAGGAGAGGGATTATAGGGCGACGTGCGGTCACCTCACCTATATACCACTAGTACTACCACCACCACCATATCAGCCCTAGGACGTCCACTGCTGGACATAGGCCTCCCCCATTTTCATGGGGGGTAAATGCCATAATCGCCACGCTTGGCATGCGGGTTGGCGATCGCAGTACCACTTGTACATGTAAGCAGAAACGCGTCGCGCTCTCAGTCAGACTCGTCGAGGTTCGCGATCTATACGTACGTCAAATAAACGAGTATTAATAATCGATTTCATCCATTAGAAATAGTTTTTTGTTGTGTAAAGTTGTGTAGGAAAAGCTCTCGAACAGCAAACTACAAGATTGACGGAATAACATTTCACAGGAAGTCAAATAAATTACAAAAGGCATATTTTATTCTTATAGGCGGAGTTCATTTTACACTAGCCATTAAGAAGTACTGAGGTATTCTCGTCCCTTTCCAACCAATTCAAATGTCAATATACTCTACTTTCTGACGAAAGTACATGCTCGGGCTAGTGATGTGCCATGCCAGTGACGCTTTCGACATTACCGAAAAACAGCAATATTCCCGATTTCAATTAATTATGTATTCGTCCGTGTTTTGTACCACCATTTTAATATTGATTTTCTATGGGAAAAGGTCATTTGTTATTTTACATTTTTGTCATTAAATTGTCAGTGTTACCAGTGTTCTTTTAATTAAAGTAGAAATGTAGTAAATTAGTGTCTCGTTCTATTTTATTTATACGCTATAGGTACGATACGGGTATAATTCAGTGTTGTTGAACGGAATATTTAGTTTAGAAATAGTTATTCTGTAGTTTTATTTTATTATAAAGTTTATTAAGCGGTTGTGTCGTATTTATTGCTATGTAAAATCGAGTATGTATATCTAATGAAATAACAAATTAGTAACAGTATTACCACTAGGACATGGATTTCCCCAGCAATTAGGATTAGTGTCACGAGGTGTCCCTATGTTGGACTTCGAAGAAGTATAAAGGATCTCGGAATCGGTTAGTGAAGGAGCCATTGCAATTGGGTTTTTCCGAATCGTCTTGGTGAGCAATTTGGACTGGTATCACGTGGTGGACCCTATGCTGGCATTCGAAGAAGTATAAACACTATTTCTTATTCGAAGAAGTACGTAAGTACTAACACTAGCGACAAACACCCGTGCGTCCGATCTGCTCTTGATTATTTATCCCAATACTTGCCGTCAGATAGGCCCACCCTTCGATTTAAACCCTTTACTCTCACTGACATAATAAATGGCGTAAAAAAAATCAAGAGAAAAGAATCTAAAGACATTCACGACATGTCAACCCACTTACTAGATTACTTACCACCTGTAGTGATATCAGTCCTCCTTATCCTGTTCAATCAGTGTATTTCAAACGGCGTATACCCCGATACCTTAAAATTAATTAAAGTACTACCGATTTACAAGGGTAAAGGAGAAATGAGCCTAGAAAAATGTTATCGTCCTATATCCCTAATACCCGTTATATCAAAGTTATTTGAAAATTTAATTAACTCAACACTAATCTTACGGCGTGTAACCTATTAAATAGCCAGCATTATGCATACCCGCCGGGCAGGTCGACAGCAGATGCCTGTCGTGACGTCGTGGCGCGCGTGTTGTCGCACCTCGAGGACGGGCGACATGTCGCAGCAATATTCTGCGACTTGTCGCGCGCTTTCGAAATGGTTGACCATACACTCCTTCTCAGAAAGTTGTCCGAATATGGAATTGAGGGGGGGTTTTTTCATACAGTAGAATCTTTTTTACAAAATAGAAAGCAGTGTACATATGTCCTAGACTATAAATCGGAACTCGAAAAAATAGGAAATCGGGCCGCCTCTATCGGGCGCTATTCGGGTAACCTCCACGAGTGTCTGGGCTCTTCCAGTTCCTGTGGACCCTCGCGCGTCTGAGGGAAGGGGAAGGGTTCTGGCCGGTGCGCCCTGGAGGCAACGGTAAGTGATTCATCTTCGGAGGGATCGCTTACCGGTGCTACCAATAACCCGGAGACGCGGTCGCTCTGGGTGTTTCTCTGTTTAGCGGAGGACACTCCAGATGCGACCAATGGGTGGGATGGGGGGTTCCGCATCAGGGAGTCTCAAGACTCCCCAGATGCGGCGAGACGGACAGGCCATGCCGTATGCCTGTAAAAATAACTACGGACCCGTAACCCTGACTTCGGCAGAGGGCCGCTATAGTCGGGAGCGGGGGCTGTCACCGTAAGGCCGGGGCCGGGTGGTGGCTGCGAGGGAGAAAACCTCTATAAAAAGTTACAAGGGGACCTGAGAGAGTGAATCCGGGGTTCTTCATTCTCTCCTGGCGTGGAGGTCCTTTGGTCGGAAAGTGTGTGGTGTCGCCCTGCACGCTTGCCGTCGGGTGGGGGGCGCTTGCCTCAACAGTGAGGGAACAGCTTCGGCTTACCCGGCATACCCTGGTGGTTTTAGACGGTAGTCCGGGCGGTTCCCGGGAGTCCGTCATACTCGTCCTAGTTCCCCGGCTAGGCGAGATGCGTAAATGCATTTCCCCAGGAAAAAAAAAAAAAAAAAGGGTTCGTCAATGGGAAACATCCTATTTTTGATTTTGGTTAACGATATCTCGATGGCTTGTCCTGATCTTGAATTTATAACATTCGCTGATGACACGTGTGTGTTGGTAGAAGCCAATAACTTTGAAACCTTAGAAGTAAAGATAACGAATGCAATGTATCGTTTATCACAGTGGTTTACTGTCAACGGCATGCAATTAAATATTTAAAAAAACCAACATAATGCACTTTCAGTTAAGATCTAGTATGAAATACCTAAATATATCACTCAACGGGGTCAGAGTTCCGCAAGTCGACCGGGTTCAATACTTAGGCTGCACCATAGACTCATGCCTCACTTGGTCACCCCACATCCAGCCACTCTGCGATAGGCTAGTATCAGCGTGCTTTGCACTTTCTAGACTTACTCCGAGCCTATCACATGATAACTTGAAAAAGGCCTATTATGAGTATTTTCACTCCTTGTTAACCCAAGCTGTCGATCTATGGGGAACAGCGGCTGATCGCGACAAAGCATTCAAAATGCAAAAGAGGGCCATAAGAATCATAACTCGCAAACCTTATGACTACCCCGCGAAAGACCTGTTCAGGGAGTCCAAAATACTTACACTGCCGGGAGTCTACATCTTGACTGCATGTAACTATGTGAGAGCTAACCTCCACAACTTTGACATGTCTCACGCCCACAAAGTGAACACTCGTAGGCGAAACCTTCTTGTAAATCCTAGACGTAGACTCGCCAAATCTCGGAAGTCTCTCAGTGTCATTGGGGTCTAATTATACAACTCACTCCCACTAGAAATAACTGAATCACAAAACAACAGGATGTTTGCAAACAAACTTAAAACACTATTAATTGACGGAGCGTATTATAGCATAGATGAGTTCGTCGGAAGGGGCTGCTGAAACCTAGATCAGGTACTGTAAACTGCATTCATACATGTAATAATACGAATAATGTAATTAATGATTATTTGTGTAATGAAATTTCTTAAACTAGTATAATATATACATAGATAAGTTGACTTGTAAAATATAATATTTTATTAATGAAAAAATGAATGAATGAATGAATAAAGGATCTCGGAATCGGTTAGTGAAGGAGCCATTACAATTGGGTTTTTTCGAATCGTCTTGGTGAGCAATTAGGACTGGTATCACGAGGTGGACCCTATGCTGGCATTCGAAGAACTATAAAGGATCTCGGAATTGCTTAGAGATGGAACCATTGCAATTGGGTTTTTTCGAATCGTCTTAGCAACTAGTGTCAACGAAGATTGCCAATGTAACTTATATTTGTGGTTTCACTGTACTTATTGATATAGATAAACAAATATTTAAATAGAAAACTCCCAAGACTCAGGAACAAATACGCGTGTTCGTTTATCATACAAATAAATGCTCTGGCCGGGATTCGAGCCCGGGACCTCCGCCTTCGTAGGCGGGGCCACTACCAACTAAGCCAAAGTGGTCGCCAAAATATTCCGCAATTTTTTAACATTCACCAGTGCTTTAGCCGTACTACATTACACTATGTATTATTTTATTAACAGTCATTTTTGTCCCACTGCTGGGCCAAGGCATCCCTCCTTTTCTTCCACATATCCCTGGCCTGGGCAGTCTCCCACCAGTCTTGCTCAAAGACGTCGATTTCATTTCGCCATTCGTGCATTCGCGTTGGGAGCGGTTTTTCGGACGCGAATCAAAGGGCACGAATAGCGAACACGAACTTACTGTTCACACATTCGCCATCGCCCGACCCAAAACGACGTGTAGTGGATTGAAGTGCGAATTTTAGACATAAATGTTCTTTTTATCAACAGAAAGAGCTCATTTGGATGATGTAGCGCGCATGCCGCTATTATTTTCACGTCCTCCATATTCGTGTGCGAATAAATCCACGAATGTGTGAACGTGCGACGGCACTCGTACACGAATGTTTCGTCGAATGACGACGCGAATAGCGAACACGATAGTGTAAAATATTATGCTAGATACCAAGTCAAATAGATGAGCATATACACTATGTAAAATTGTTAACCTAAAATAAATGGCATTACAGGTAAAAGCCGGTAATATACAACGCGTCCCATCCCTACGCCGCGAGCGCCATGTTGAACTAAAGCGCGCGCTCTATGAAACAGCCAATGGCAGCGACGTTACCGACCTCCCCGCGACCCGCACATACCGCTTACTTTGGTGACTTTTGATTCTAACTAAATCGTCCATAGGGGCTATCTAGAGGGGGTTATCTATGCTCCCAACGCATGTGTGCGTGCTGAGACAGCCGTCAAACAAACAAACACACTCTTTTGTAAGGATGTGACTAAACACATTGAAATGGTAATTTTGGAGAGGCCGGCCATGTTATCGTAGTTTATCTCTAACATGTTTGCCAGTTAAGCACTACTGGCATTCTACAAGCTTTTAACCACTCCAACCACCATGACGCCATTATTGTCGGAGTTCCTGTTGATTTAGTTGAAATTTTTGGCTATATTGTAGGGTTCCCACTATTACGAAATAAGTAAATAACTCAAAACTCCATCAAACTGAACAGAAAATTCGATGAACATGGGGACACTGTAATGGTTGAAACACTTGAAACGCTGTTCATTCAGCTCAAAATGCACCCTCACTTTAAAGTTTATAACACTGGGTTTGAGTGGTACAGTCAGCATCATAAATATGTATACAATTATGAACCTTATTCCCCAGACATTAGTTCCGAAATGTATACATATTTATGATGCTGACTGTACCATCGCCAACCCAGTTAACTGACCATTCATGCACTTTATTCTCATTGTAATAAGTAATAAGGGTCACGAATGAAATGTGTTGGCGTTTATACTGAAGCTGAATGTACCTTGACTTTGTCTCCTCGGTTGACGACATCAGAGACGTTGGTGACGCGCCCCTCGGAGCGCAGCTGCGAGATGTGCACCAGCCCCTCCCACCGCTTCCTCACACCCTCGATTTGGACGAAGCACCCAAAGGGGACAATGTTCGCCACTCGCCCATTGTAGATCTGGAGAAAATAATTCATGCGGAATTGCGGTAAAAGTGAAGCAAAACTTGTATTTATTAAATTTTTAACATCTTGGTTGGTCATATGAGAATTACATACAGTTCATAATAGAACTCAATACTACCTTACAATTTAGTTAAAAGATGATGTCAGGCCATGCTCAGTGTAGGATTCCGTAGTTGTCCAATGAACTTTAAAAAAAAACAATAACAAACAAAAGGGAATACCTTCGCAGCATTTCATACGTCTTTTACTAAGAAGGGAAGACTGTTAACAACAACTCAAAAACAGCTTAACTGACTATGTCCACTCTTGACTTTGTCTCTCTCTTTCTTTCTTTCTCTCTCTTGCTTTACTTTCATGATACTTTTCATATTTCTGGACCATAGTTTAAAAGTTAGAGGGGGGGGGGACACAATTTATTTTCTCTTGGAGTTATTATTTCCGAAAAGTTCACTTTATCAAAAAATGATAGATGAATAGATATTCATTTTGTAAAGACCTATCCAACAACACCCCAAACTATAAGGGAAAAATTGAAAAAAAGAAAATAAGAGAAGAATAAGGGAAGAGTTGTAAGAGGGAACTAGAGAAGGATTTCGTGTGTGAGCTTGATTGGTTCCGATAGCTCAGTGGCTAGTGATTGGCCATGTATACCAGATGTTGCAGGTTTGACTCCTGCTTCAAGCACTAAACATTTCCCTTTAATTTGAAATTTAAATTTTTCATTAGCAGCTTTACTGATTAATACAAAATTAATTTACTATAGGATGGGATGGCATATAGTTACTGATGATTTCTCAATGTAATTTGAGATGTCGGTGCCATTTAATGAAGCCTAAGTCTAAGGTAGATGTCGCTGTACACCTCCCAAAGGCTCCCTAAGGCTTCATAGAGGGAACTAGTGAACGATTTCGTGCTTGAGCTTGATTGGTTCCGATAGCTCAGTGGCTAGAGCAATTGGCTGTGTATGCCAGATGTCCCAGGTTCAAATCCGGCCTATAGAACAAAAATTTTAAATTTTTCTCTTTAATTTCTGACAAAGAATTTTCATTAGTAGCGTTACTGCTTAATACAAAATTAATTAAGTGAGTAGTAAGTATTTTAAAGATTTTTAAATATAAGCTGAAAATTTTCATGCTTACTCATCATCAAATATTGTGACATCATTTCTTTGTAATTAACAACAAACTCCATACTAACAGTGTTTTTCATGTTTTGTTAAAAGTTGCTGATTTCATTGTCAGTCATTCATTATAGAACTCTTTCATAAAATATAAACATAAGATTGACTATAACATTAATATCTTACCTTCCCTGGCTCAGGGTCATCACTCATTTCAACCTCAGGACTCTTTTTCCGTCCCTTTTTACCATAGTCACCAAATCTATCCTTCTGATCTCTATCTCGGGATGCAGACCTTCGATCCCGTGACTTGGAGCGTCTGCCCCTTGATCGGGATCGCCTGTGCCTGTCTCTGGACTTGGATCTGTGCCGCTGCCTACTCCTGGACCTCCGTCTCCTATCTCTACTCCTGCTTCGTCTATCTCTGCTTCTACTCCTTTTATCTCTGCTACGGCTTCTCCTATGTCTACTTCTACTTCTTTTCCTGTCTCTTGAACCATCTCTTCTCCTACTTCTATCTTTGCGATCCCTACTACTACTGCGTACTCTTTTGCGATCTTCTTCTTTCTTAGGTTCATCTCTGCTCACTTTTTTAGAACCAGATTTAGAAGGTGCCAAAGCTTCCAATTCTGCCATAGTTTGATCAACTATGTTGTCATTTGATGATTTGTTTTTTTCGTCTTTGAATATCTCTTTACTGGTGAGTCTTTTGCTTTTATCCTTTTCATCGTCACTTTCTTCATCTGATGAGAACTGAGGTTTCTCATTAGGTATAGCTAACCCTGGGAACTTATTGGCTAAAGGATTCTTGTTGACTCTTTCTTTTTCATTAGTTTCTGTCTTGTTGTTTGTGGGTTTCATGTGCTGGATGATCCGAAGCAAGTTGGTCATGAACGAGTCTGAGAATTCAGCCCCATTCTCGGTTAGCGCCGTTTTGAACGAGTCGAAGGTTGGATTCTTGTCAGCCAAATCAATTATGAACTCAGCTGTAACAAATAAAACAAATTAGTACGAATATAATTATAGGTAGTTCAAACAGAATCATGAAAAAAGCAAAAGTAACAGAACTTACCCAAATCTTTGTCATTCAATCCCAAGTGATTGTCCAGTTCTGTGCATATTTTTGACACCAAGGACAAGTGTTCTAGTTTAGCAACTTCGTCCATTGTTATGCTTTTATGTTTATCCTAGATTTTAACACAAGATCAAGTCATTGATCGTAAATTTCTTTTTGTCACTACTAGTACCAGTCTCCCAATGTTTACGCCATAACACGCAACTATGCGATGGATGTGTGTGACATTGTCACATTGACGTTTGGTTGGAAAGAATTTGTTATCTGTGCCAATCTGTCTGAGTGTCACTAAAAACTGCTGTGCTATGCTTTAATGTTTTTTTTTCGGTGTATTGACATTTGATTTGACATAGCTGTCTGTGCTGTGCAGTAATAAATTTTTTATATAATTTATTTTCAATTTTTCATTGTGAACGTGAAATACAATACAATACGTAGCGATTCACATTGTTGGGCAAGTGATTTTTGTTTGTTGTTTATAATTTCGAGTTTGTATGATGGAAAACAATACCGACAATCCCGAACAAAATAATTTCACCCCATTATCTGTGCAAGAAGTAGACGTAGATTTCTTACCAATTGTATACGAAATCATAAGAAGGTATTTACACGTAGTTTTTATTTTTAGCTTTACATGAGTTGTTAATGTGTTTTTTACTTATTGACCTTTCCCGTTGTTCAGTGTCGAGCGTGATTTTCACGAAAACTCCGCGAAGGTGCGAGAGTCCCAGGAGTGCAGTCTGAAAGTCCTAGAGCTACAGAAGAAACTTGAATACGCTCGCTCCCAGGTATGACTTATTACCGGTGACTTTTAAAATAAATTACAACAGCACTATATTAAATGTAATTATGGAAGGGCTTTACTTTGGCATGGCCAAAACATGCTCACAAACAACATGCTACAAATTTGTTTTAATCTTAGTAGTTAGAATTAGTATAAAATTAAATATGTTCCAGATAAGGCGTTTACCAGGCATTGAATACAACAAGCAAGACCAAATAAAGCAGTTTGAGGTACTCCGGACTCAACTGCAGCTCAAACGAGAACTTCTCCAAAAGTACCAGAATATGTGCTCAATTGAAACATCCTTCAAGTGATATCGAATACAATGCCGCTCCGAGCTCTGCTGAAGTATCTGGCAAATAGTGAGCATCTAGTCCAGAGGTTAGCCGAGTCTTATCCTGTCCGTCGTGCTGCACAGCTGGCAGTCTCCATGTTTTACAGAGGAAAAGAAAAGGTTTCTAAAATGGACCCTGAACAAGTGAATAGACTAACATCATTTTTAAGAAAATTCTCCCAAAACCTAAAAGAAGGTATTGAGGACGCGAAAAAACAAATAAAAAAGTAGGCTATGCATAATGTAAATATTATCCAGTTCAGATTTAGTCAAGGCTGCATATAATTTATATATAATTATAGAATAAAACGCTGAAATAGTTTCGAGCTATTTTAATTTCCCTCACTCAGAACAAATCAATAAAAAATCTCTCACTTAAACTAGAAAAATCACATTATAAATGGTACAGTAAACAATCAAATACTGAATATAATTATGATATGGAGTAGAGCAGCTAGCCTCACTAATACAACTAATATAAACATATGCCTGCACAGGCATAAAGTAAGTTCCTAGTAGCCGAGATGGGCTTGTCCTCACTATTGTCAAAATAGTCCACAATAACCCATCAATCATCACAACACAAACTTAATACTGTGATAATCACTTATCACAGCATAAAAGCTGCTCATTTCACATCACTTATTATACGATTATTGCTTCATGAATGTTAGTTAATAACACAAAAAATTCCAATCATAATTAACAGAATACAAATTAAGAGGGTATCAACAAGTCCACTAGCGCCACTCGTAAAAATTGTGATTATTTAAATTTAACGACATATATTTAACCTTTTCAGCACTCTGTCAAATACAACCACTGTCACTCACACGCCATACCATGAGAATGTCCAACGCGAAGCTGAACCTTATAACAATGCATGAAGTTTGATATCTATTGGAAACCATGACGGATATATGCGTCGTTGGCGTCGAAAAGGTTAAAAACAGGGACTGCTATGTACTGTATTTTGTATTTTACTACCTTTTGAATACATTGAAACAGTTATTACGTTAAATATAAATAATCTCATTTTTTAGGAGTTTTGATACTCTCTTAATGTACTTCTCTTCCTAAATCAAATCAAACAAGAAATAACAGTAATTGCGAATTACGCTGATGGCTGGAGCCAAAAAAGATGCGACTTACGCTCCGTAAGACCACGCAAGTGCAAAGAAAACCGCTATATATCACAAGTCGTCAGGACTGGTTTGTCGATTGATACTAAAGTTAAGAAATTAACCGTCACATATGTAGATGATAATTAATAATGAATATTATGTAGTTGAACGACTAATTCTCTCTAGACAATGAAGAAATTTATTTTTATATTAAAGTCTAAGACAGAAAAATGTAAACGCCCGTTTTTATAGCATTAAGAATAGTAGTTGTCAAAAATATGAAACAATCTGTTGAGAGCATGTTTGTCTGGAATCTGGATACATCTACACATTAATTAAAGGATATTATATTTAATCAAAGTAATACAAGCCATTTGGATAAAAAGTTCTTCAATATATATTGAAATAGAAAACCATTTACCTATTTGCAAAAGATTTTTGCACTCTCGTCATCATACATTGGTAATTGAGGAATTGTATTAAAGATTGTCTACACTTCCAAAAGGTCAAAATTATGAGCACTCAACTTTATTGTGAAGACAATAAAAGCTTGTTCAAATTGTTTTTAACACTTCTCCTGCGTAGCTTTGTTTACAGCAGTGTAAATTCCACAGTTGTAATACTTGTAAATGTTATTAACTGTTATTAGGGATCATACATAATTATGCTGTCATCATCATCAAACTTATAACTGCTAGTGTTTACATTTTATTGAACACTAGCTGTTGCCCGCGACTTCGTCCGCGTCTTCGCTCCTATTGGTCGCAGCGTGATGTTATATAAAGCCTTCCTCGATAAATGGACTATCCAACACAAAAATAATTTTTCAATTTGAACCAGTAGTTCCTGAGAATAGCGCGTTAAAACAAACAAACTCTTCAGCTTTATAATATTAGTATAGATGTGTAGATTATCCAGATCTTATGTTACTAGCTAACTTAGTGTATAGATTCTTAGTACCTTGTACTCTTGGTAGTGCCCGGATAGTGGGAGATAGAATCTAGTGGAGCTATAATATAGTTGTAAAACGTCGGCAAGTCAGGGAATACTCGTACTTGGGACCTATTTGTCTAATATTTCTAATGCTAGCAAGCAGAATTGATTATAATGTGCTTCTAGTTTTATATGGATTACAACTATTATAAAATTTAGGCGGATTTTAAATACATACTTTGGATTTTTTCATTTACATTGTATGACGAAATTCATTCCAAGTACGCTTTTGGAATGATTTTCTTACAAGATACATAATAAAATGTTACGTTTTAGTACAAGCATTCCCTGGAATTTTTTGAATCGAAATACCATCAGATTGTCATCAGATGTCAACCTATTAGAAAAATATGTTTTTTTTTCTATATAAATCTGAATATATAAGAAACATTACAGTTGTATGAAGTGACTTCAAAATCGGTGTCAATATCTGAAGCACTATACGAAATTGGAACAGACTCTCTAGCGAACCATTTACTGCAAATTTGTACTTCCCTTACAAACATATTAGATAGGTAGTTGTTGTACCAACCAAGACACGCTCAAGTGAACCTTATTACAGTGTGATAAGGTCCACAAGTTTAGTGAACAAACATTAGAGCAGCTATGCGTAATTATCATATTCACGCAATAAAATATCAAATGCTCTACGTAGAATTAATCAAGCTTACAAAATTAAACGAATTAGAAGAAAGGCGTATAGAACTTTGAAATTCGGTAATCTAAATACGCCTATTTGACATTTGTTTGTGAGAAAAGCCAAAAAATAAAATGTTATCTACAAAACGCAAGTTCAATCTTATTGAAAGCGAGAGCAATCACATGTATGTCTTTGTTTTAGATTTCTCGCGATGTGCTTAATTATGTTTGGTGTTACATTCCCACTTTGACCATGTCTTCGTTGGTACAATCAGCATCATAGTAGTATTACTCGTAGTAGCAGCAGCGAAGTTAGTGGAACATATCGTATTAATAAGGATGTGATACGATATATTTGACAACTTCCGCTATAATGATGCTGACTTTACATCCACCACTTTGACTTAAGCGTGTCCTCATTCGCACATAAAGTAACCTAGTGCACTAGAGAGTTGGGACCAAGCGTCCACATCGGATCCTCCCCAGGTCGGAGCTCCCTCGTCCCCGCCGCTCTCAGTTGGCGACGACGGCGGGCGGCTCGGGCTTGTCGTGCCGCTTGCGGCCGCGGCGGCCGCCGCCGGCGCCGCGCTTGTCCGGCTGCACTTCGAACGGGGAGTCCGGTGACGTCACGTCGGGCTCCTGGGGAAATATACCGAGCTAGTACTTCGGCTGGAAAATGCGAGAGTAGAATAGTTTAAGTGGCCTGTTGTAAGGCAAAATTGAAAGTGCATTCATAAATAATACGGTCGCAATTCTCGCTCGTACTTTCAAGAGATCATTTATGGCTCCGTCGTCGTCTCGTCTTAGGGCCTCCGCTAAAACATCGAGCGGGCGCACGCTTCCCATGCTAAACTGCCCGCCGCAGCGCCCGCGGCGTGTCGATGCCGTTTACTTAATATAGGAAGCGTGCCCCCGCTCCGCGCAACCGCGCGAGTTCGTAGAGGAAAATTAGTTATGGGCGAGCCTTGTCAGTGATATTGGAAGACACCTGGAGAAACGTCAGTACCGTGTGCGCGTGTGTGGCGGCGTCGGTGGCGGCGCGCTGCTTGTGGCGCGGCGGCGGCTTGTGGCGCGGCGCGGCGCCGGCCGGCTCCGGCCGCAGCACGTTGCCCACGGCCTTCGTGCGCCCCTCGCGGAACACCTGTCGACACGTGTTCATCAAACCATCGAGCTTTGATGCTGTCTGCGAACTACGGTTGCCACTTTATCACTTAGCGCTGTGAATAAGACGTCCGTCGCTCTCGCAAACTTATCAGAATGTGACGAATGTAACAACAACTCACACGATAAGTAATAAAATGGTATCCATCATGCGCCCGCAGGTAGTTTAAGGTTGACTTGCACCAACCATCCCCCACCATCCAACCAACCAACCTCCTAGCGTCGGACGACCAGGGACACGGCAAGGCGACATCGTTTTACGGTAGCAGTTCCAAAAACTCGCACGAAGCGTTTCGCTTCCTCTTTTATTGTGAAAACAACGAAGCTGCGGAACTCCTTGCCGCAACCCTTTTTCCCTAAAAATTACAACCTTACGGTTTTCAAGACGAGAGTGAACCGGTTTTTACTAGGTAAGCGCGCTTCATCCTAGACCACAATTTCGCTTACCATAAGGTGATTTGTGGTCAAACGCAAATCTTTCCAGAGTAAAAAAAAACTTACTATTACAAAAACGTTAAATATAGGATCTTGGTAATTTGTAAGCACCACCTGTCCCGCCTCCAACGATAGCTCAGTCATCTTATTTCCACTTGTATGAAAAATATGTTATTTTAGAAGGGTTAGTAAATGAGTTAATTAATGTTTATGAAGACAAAACCCACCAAAAAAACTTTTACACACAAAAACTGGGCTACGTCGAGCCGGTGGTACAGTGTAAATTTTGTACCTACATGTTATAAAACAAGCGAGCTCATCGCCAACAAACTGCTCCGTAGTTTAGCAAAATTATGTATTTAAGGTACACGTATTTTGTATTGTCATAATACTAAAAAAAAGTCAAAATGTTTTTTTTTCAGCTGGAACTGCGACTTTTTTGTTAGTGTCTGAAACTGCTTGCGGCTTTCGGTGGAAAAATACACATGCTATGCAGTTTTAAAAAATAACGACGGAAAAGCTTTTTTTATTAGTATCAAACCTCAAATTCGATATCGTCTTTTTCCGCATTTTTGAGAAAATCACTATTCATCATCATTATCGCTAAAGTCGTCCGTTTAAAACCATATTGCCTCCTTCCATGCCTCGACAATGTACTATAATGATGCGGACTGTAATATTAGTAACGTTAATCGGATAAATCGGCGATACGTCCGTGTTCGACGAGGCCATGGATTCATTCAATCCTTCACACTATATTTAAAATCATTCGAATTGGCCGAGTTGTATCAAATTAAATCGTTCAAAAACGACTTTAAGTACTATCCTAGCAAGAAGACTCAAACTCTTTAAAATTTTTATAAAAACTCGGGACATTTTGATGGTAACTCACCATCCTCTGCCCCCGCTTCAGGTACTCCGGATGCTTGATGAACCGGAACCGGACGAGCGCCTTGTCGCCGGTGCGCAGACAGTCGCGCGACATAGACAAGATGGAGGCGGTCTGCCGGATGGAGCCGCAGTGCACCATGGCCTGGTAACGCGAACTGATGGTCGTGGGGTGGTGCAGGACTAGAATCTCGCCTTCAAACTGCCAGCAGGCCTGCGGTTCTAGTGCTGGCGATACCATCACCATTCCCTGAGAAATTCATTGTTACTATTGTAGTCGTATGGAAGCTGGACAGAAAGAAAAAAAAGAAGGAAGAGATTTTGGATATCATAGGAGAGAAGGGACTGCTGTTGAAGACGGTTGAGAAAATAATAGGAAATATGTTGGGGCATCTGATACGACATTACATTTACATAAAGAAATTGATATGTCTGGCGTATAGCGGTCTAAAGACCAACCTCTACAGTAACTCACCTTGCGTATCTGCGACCGCTTGATCTTCTTGAGCGCGAACGAGGCAGTTTGTCCGCCGCGCACTTCAGACACCTGCATTCATAAGGTGATTTAAAATGTAACCATTAGTTGTCTGCTCAAACAGTTACTATTCTCTTTCGAAAGTTAGACAGTAAATCTTATCTTTTCTGTGTATTTAGCAAGCTTAGGTTAGGTTAGGTTAGGTTGGACAAACATATTGGATGAGTGGAATGGGCCTCCGTCAAAGAACTTTGATCAAAGATTTGCTAAAGAAATTGGACAAAGATATTGGATGAGTAGAATGTCACCCCGTATTAAACTCATCCAATATCTTTGTCCAATATGTTTGATCAAAGAAATTAGATGATTTCATCAAACTTGGATGGGACCCCGACATTTGGTCAAAGATTCCGATGACAGTTAAATCAATATGGCTACGCATGAAAAAAAAAACTTGGACAAAGATATTGGATGAGTGGAATGGGCCTACGTCAAAGAACTTTGATCAAAGATTTGACAAAGATATTGGACGAGTGGAATACCACCCTAACTTAATTTTAACGGACATCGCTTACGGTTACAAAAGGTTTGGTCGGATTTAGAAGCATTGGAAAATTGACTATTGAACAAATCGAAAATAAGGCGTAATGTAAACTAAGCTTTAGAAATCTGTGTAAGAGAATTATAACCTGCTACAGCTATTTTCATACCAACTAGGACTACTAGAAGGTCCCAGACACAAAGTTTTTAAAGTAAGCACCAGTTGAAAACGAAAACTTACACTGTAAATTTATAATAACAAAATAAAGCGTGTATGTATAGACATCACCACTTATTGGAAAGATCAAATGGTGGCGGAGACGTATCCCGGTAATCCAGACACACTGGGTTCAATTCTAGGTCAGGTCCGCTGGTGTGTAATTATTTTTCTTTCTACTTTAATTATTTTGAGTAGGTATAATAAAATGGTGATATATTTTCCACATTAAACGACGAAAGTAAAAAGTGTATACATAGTTAGAGAATCACCTGCATGCGCTTGCGATGGATGGACTTGACCGTGATGGGCGTGAACCGGCCGAGCGGGTCCGGGCCCAGCAGCAACGTGTCGTTCAGTCTGATCACGCCGGCCAGGGTCGTGCCGGACACTACCGTGCCCACGCCCTGCAATAAATACAACAATATACAAACACCACGAAAGCCAGGTACAAGGATTGTTGGAAGGTGCTGCCTCTCCCTAGTGAACTCCAGGGCAGCACTCGCGTCGATGCGGGCATATGCCGAGACATCAGCGGTGCCATGACTGCCATGCGCAAGAGAATCCCGCGGTGTCTTACTAGGCGATGATGGCAAGCCGCTGGTTTTTAGTGGGTAACCTGATGTACCTACAGGAATCCTACATCACCGTGCCTACCCCCCAGGAAGGCCGGTACGCATAAAGCATTTTCCAGCGATATAAAAGGCAGAAAGGGATTGCCTGTCGAGTGTGTCCCAACTCGTCGGCAAATTCCTATACTAATCCCGTTACCGACTTGTAAATTCGCGGAGCCCAGCCATGAGTGGTTTCGCAATTTATTTTAGTTTATCATAGTCGAACGTAATCTCTATTTATCAGTTTAAATCAGGGTTTCTCAAAGCAGGTTATGCGAATGCGAACACCCAAGGAGTCATAGAGATAGATGGTATGGTTCGTGATAAGATTTACCAGAAGAGTGACAAGCTAACTCGCGCGTAGACCTTTTATATAAGAGGTTCGCAGAAGTCTTGGAAATTTAAAAACGGAATGTATATGGAATGATGTTTAAGAAACCCTGGTTTAAATTATCTGGCGGTTAATGGTTGATGATTCGGAAAGGGCTTCGAAAAGAGTGAACGTAAACTTAGTGAACTTTAGGTCGCGGAAAGCAACTGTATACACAAGCTGCAGCTTTCTTTGTTGTTCGGAGCTTTAGCAAGACTAGACCATTATTACATTAACTTTTGACTGTAATGATGACTAAACAGGCTCAGATCGCAAGCTGGCCGCTGCAAGGAGAACATGGTCAAATGGGGACTGCTCCGGAGCCGCCCTACTCAATGCGTCTGTGATACAGCGCCGCAAACATGGCACATCTGCTGGCGTGCCCCGCATGCCCACACTCCTGCTCTGAACACGACCTGAGAGACGCGACGGCCAAAGCTGTCTACATCGCTGGCCATTGGGCATCTCTTATTTGAGGAACCTCGACACGAAAGAAGAAGACTGTAATGATGATAATCAGTAACGACATAGCCTTACGTTTTAGCAGTTGCATAAAACAGCCATAGGCACTCAAGTGGCAGAATGATGAGGCCGTTAAGCCGGGGTTAACGCCGCGTAATGTAACTTGCGACACGCGGCGTGGCTCTAACCCCGGCTTTAAGTTGAAGCTGTCTACTGCAAACATGGCTTTTTACTGTGACAACAGCTCACCGGCACGGAGTAGGTGTCGTCGATCTGGAACTCTGCGGGCTGGTCGTCGCTCGAGGGCATGCGCGTCTTCAGCAGGTTGAGGAACATCGTCAGCAGCTCCAGGTTCTCGCCGCTCACGTTCGACACCAGGAAGATTGGACATAGCCTGGCCAAGGCCAAAAGACAAGTGTTATCCATGTATAGAAGGCGCGAGGAGTCCTTAATACCTCTCCTCTCTCTCTCTCTCTGTTCTTTTGTTCGGGTTCGAATCCCAGTAAAAGCATTTGTTTCTGTGGTGAGCAGAATCATTTGTTCCTGAGACTTGGCTGTTTTCTATGTATTTAAGTATTTATCTATTAAATATATCGTCGTCTAGTACCCATAACACAAGCCTTATTGAGCTTACTATGGGACTAGTTCGATTTGTGTAAAAAATTGACAAAAAAGAAAACAGTAGCCACGCGTTCAGCAGGTAAAATGAGAATAGGTTTTCCTGTCAAAGGTTTTCCCTTTCAGGCATTGACATAAGATTTAATTTCATGTGGCCTTAGTACGCCTGGTATTTTTTCACCATAACTGTACATTTATGTCGCTCGGGGGAAATCGAGGAAAAATTCAACATTTGTATAATTAAATTGGTAAAAAAAAATATTGGTTTAGCATCCGAAAATAACTACCTAAAAGATAAGATTATTCAATAATAGTACATTACTACAGAGGCCGGGACGAAAGGGGTTGCCGGCCGAAGACATATAGGTCTAAGGCGGGCAACCCCATATTTCCCGCCGAGGTATGTATAGTGCTTTTCTCAAACATGCAATGAAATAAACAACAAAAAAAAACAAATTTTTATTTTTAGTACGCATAGTGGCAGAATGTCATGATGCCTGTGCCACAAATTTATGTGGAATGGAAATTAAAAAAGAGGACTTTGCCGGCCTAGGCCTGCATGATTTGTAAGAAATCCCATTAACGACCTCTTGTCCTAGCCGCACCTGAAACGTCATACTTTGCAGCCTATTATAAGGAACATAACATCAAAATTTCATTGCATGTTTGAGAAAAATACTCTGTGAAGTGGAGAAAGGCAAGTAGGAAAGCGGACCCTGGCAAAAACTATGATAACATTAGGTAAAAGAATAAAATAGCTCGTAACATTGAAATATTGTCACTAGCACGCATACCTCTGCGAGACGAAATTGGTTGCGCTAACGATGACGTCATCCTTGGTCTTCACCATCACGGGCACCTTGCGGCAACCCGACGACTTCAATATCCTGATCAGCAGCTTCAGATTATCCTGAGAGACAAAATAATATTGGGTCAAGCCGCCTCGTGGGAAGCCAGTCTAATTTGCCGTTCAGATTTACTGTTGTAAGGATAAACATGTCATGCAAGCGAATAGCAAGCCTCAAGTGGCAGTGGGCGGGGCCGCTGGGGCAGAGAGGTTCTTGAGAGGACGCAGCGTGCGAAAGCCCGCAACAAGGTGGACCGATGATCTGATCAAGATCGCGGAAGCCGTTGGATGAGGGTGGCGCAAGACCGGTCATTGAGGAGATCCTTGGGGGAGGCCTTTGTCCAGCAGATATGATGATGATGATTATCTATCTGTATTCCACGGATTTAGGGAACAATGGGTCAGTGGCAAACACATAAAATTTAAGATCATGCCACTCCTTTTCATGGCGTACTAATTTGCGTTACGAGTCTGTCCAATCTTAGGGATACCTCCCTAAGATTGGACAAACATATTGGATGAGTGGAATGGGCCTCCGTCAAAGAACTTTGATCAAAGATTTGCTAAAGAAATTGGACAAAGATATTGGATGAGTAGAATGTCACCCCGTATTAAACTCATCCAATATCTTTGTCCAATATACATTTGATCAAAGAAATTGGATGATTTCATCCAACTTGGATGGGACCCCGACATTTGATCAAAGATTCTGATGACAGTTAAATCAATATGGCTACGCATGAAAAAAAAAACTTCGACAAAGATATTGGATGAGTGGAATACCACCCTTAGGTAGGCATGGAGAGCTTCTTGAAACATTAATGACGGTTTGTTAACCCCCGATTTAAACGAGGTGTAATAATATTTAACATGTGTATCTGTGTGTTTGTTTGTGACATCGTAGCTCCCATTCAGATGAACAGATGTAAGTGCGTGTTTTTAAATCGAAAGTCTTGTCTGTCGAGATCGTTGTTAGGAGGTATGTTTATTGTACGAGGGCTGCCTTTTAAGTTGTGTCGTTTGGAAAAACTAAAGACAATTTAAGTCTTAAATTGTATTTATTGTTTTTCAAAGTAATCACCGTGATACACTTTTTCATTCGATCGAACCAATTTTCGAAACACTCATTCCAGTCCGAAGTCGGGGTCTCCAAAACTAAAAACTATGGGACTACCCCTGAACTATACCGTTTCAAAAAAAAAAAAAAATTTCTTAAATGGCCGTTTTGTATGCCTCAACCGCTTCTTCAGGCGTCTGGTACCATTGACCACGAAGTCGTTGCTTGATTTTTGGAAAACTAAAAAAGTCGTTAGGGCTTAAGTCTGGACTGTACGGCGGGTGTTCCAGAATTTCGACGTTTTTCTCTTTTAAAAACGCAATTGTTTGCCGGGCGGTGTGCGAGCTCGCATTATCGTGGTGCAGTCTTATACGACGTCTTGGGTTATTTTTTCGAAACTCGCCGATGACTTCTGGTAAACAGACAGTGGTATACCAGTCAGCATTAACCGTTTTACGATCCTCGAGCACGATGGTGGCAACGTGGCCACTTTTCGCCACAAACGTGGCGACCATTTTTTTCGAAGTGCTCCGTGAGCGTATTACTTTGGTCGGTTTTGGCTCATCTTGGAACACCCAAACAGTCGACTGCTGTTTAAAATCGGGATCGTAGGCATATATCCAAGATTCGTCACTACTGATAATGTCGTAAACATGTTTCGAGTTTCCTCGGTTGAATTGCCGCAAAGTTTTGCGACACCATCACTGAGTAAATGTGGTATCCAGCGTGAGATCAACTTTTTTACGCCTAAGTGATCATGCAAAATACTGTGAACACTGGTCCCTGAAATACTTAAGGAAGCTTCTATCTCACGGTATGTCGCATGGCGATCTTCGACGATCAGTTGCCGTACAGCATCAATGTTCTCCTGGGTTACGGCTGTTTTTGGTCGACCTTCACGATGTATATCACCAAGACTAGAGCAACCACGTTGAAATTCTAAATACCAGCGTTCCACAGTCCGGAGGCATGGTGCTTTATCATTGAAAACCGTAGTCAACTCTTCGAAGCACTGAAGCCGCGTTAAGCTCCTTTTGAAGTTGTAAAAAAATATCGCACGTAAAAACCACGTTGAAATTCTAAATACCAGCTTTCCACAGTCCGGAGGCATGGTGCTTTATCATTGAAAACCGTAGTCAACTCTTCGAAGCACTGAAGCCGCGATAAGCCCTTTTGAAGTTGTAAAAAAATATCGCACGTAAATTTTCCTTCGAAATTTCCATTTTCACAACTGACTTGTCAACTTTGAACGAACGCTGTACTAAAACGGTTGGGCCGATTTCGAGTCATTCTTTTGTTTTCGAATTCTAAATTCAAATATTTTAAGATGACACTAGTTCTTTTTTATGCAATCACGGGAGGATTGCAAACGACAGAACTTAAAAGGCAGCCCTCGTATCGGAGGGCTTTATTTTTTTATATTTAAGGTTGTAGTCATGTTCTTCTTCTTCTTCATGTATTTAAGAGTTGACTATTCTTGTTGGTGGCGCAATCGCCTGCCGTTTTTGACCTCTATTATTTACTTCTCTTTCTTATAAGACATGACCTTAAACTACCTTTTTTATTTGTTCAAAGCAGTTTCTTAAATCTTCCCTTCTAGATCCTGAGATGGGGCATCTGCATGATTATTTCCTTAAGATCTAATGATCTATCTCATCAGCATGCATCTATCATAATTATTCCTCATGTTGTTTGTCATGTTACCGCCTGCTTTTAACCAAACACGCTGTTACGTTTCTAGGCACGATCCCGTCGAAGATACCGTAGTGTTACCCGTACCAAGACCACCGTGGGATGGGCAGCAGTGTCCCTGGAGTGCGGTGGAGATACTTCGATCGCCAACGCGCATGCCAAGTGTGGCGATTATGTCATTTACCCCCCCATTAAATTGGGGGAGGCCTATGTCCAGCAGTGGACGTCTTTGAGCTGATATGGTGGTGGTAGTGGTTACCTGTAGAACGTTGGGCGGGCACATGTCGATCTTGGTGACCACCACGAACACCGGCACCGACAGCGCCAGCGCCAGGCCCAGGTGCTCCTTTGTCATGCCCACTATGCCTGCGTTCGCCCCTATCTGTAACAACACCACATCCATTGTGATATTTGCAGATATACTTACAGCTAAAATATCGGCAAGTGTTCAAAAGATGCTGGACAACAGCTTATTTATTTTATTTATTTATTTAAACTTTATTGCACAGTAACAAGTTACGGATACAAAAGGCGAACTTAATGCCATAAGGCATTCTCTACCAGTCAACCTTCAGGGCAAACAGAGAATTAATATAGTAGGTGCGAGACAAAACTAGAACAAAGAAACGAACAAAGCCGACAAATTATTGGTAGTTATATATATATAGGTACGTAAAACAGTTATATAGGATACAGCACATACTACATACTTAATATAATATAATACAAGATAAGTACAATATACCATACATACAATACATAAAATACCTGCTACTAAAACTATGAGGAGCCTTAGTCTCGAGAAGTTTCAAATAAATGCTTGCGCAACTTGCGTTTGAATGAAAACTTACTCTGAGCCTGTCGAATGGTGAGGGGGAGAGCATTCCACAGTCGAATAGCCTGCACGGTGAAAGAACTGGACATGGAATTGGAGCGGTGATAAGGGACAGATAGAATAAGACTACGGGTGGAGCGGAGTTCACAGCCCGGGCGGGGAGTTACAAATTTAAATTTAGAATTGAGGTATTCGGGAGCAGCGGGGTCATATAAAATCGAAAAAAGGGTAGTTAGAATCTTAAGTGATCTTCGCTCACGAATACGAAGCCACTGAAGTTGCCTGCGGTATGCAGACACGTGGTCGTATTTGCGAAGTCCAAAGATAAATCTAATACAATTATTTAAGAGCCGGTCCAACCTGTCCAGTAGTTTTTGAGTTACATTGGTGTAGCACACATCACTATAATCGATAATTGGCAACACGAGGGACTGGATGAGGAGAATTCGCTTACCATGGTTATGTGCTGTCAGTTCTTGCTTACAGCTTAATATTGTGGGGTAACTTAATGAGGTTTAATTGAGTTTTAAAATACAGAAAAATGCATAAAGGTTATAAAAGATGGTAAGATGGATGACACAGGTGTTTTTGTCCACTTTCAACCAATATATGTACCTCAACGAAGTATAAGTACATCCCTAAATCCACGAGGAGTACTAGGACGCGCCTTACCTCATAATTCCGTACTGTATTGCAACGTAGTGAGGAAGGTCTTTACACATTTAATGATGTAGTAGACAGACAAGGCCACAGATGTTCAGTCGCCATAAAGTATTTGATGATATCACCTGAAAATGCACCCTATAGCCTTAACAATAGAGTCGTATTCAGATATTTGTGAGCACTCGTTTACTCACCATAAGCATGCCGAAGTCCGGCGCGTGGCCCGTCATCCCGAACACGGTGGTCTTGAGGTAGCGCTCGTGCCCCGCCAGGTCGATGAACGTGATCACCTTGGACGACTTCTCGCAGATCTTCACCCAGTCCAGTGTGCCGTGGTCGGGCTTATTCACAACGTTACCTAAGAACAAAGTGTCAAAATGGAGATGCCAATACAGTCGAATGCATCGGAAGCAAGAAGTGGAAGCATTCAAAAACAGGCTGTAGAATTACGATGGAAGGAAAGGCAACTAACTGTGATTATAATTACTTACTATTTCAATGATATGATGTGTTTTATTGCCTAGTATTTATTTGATTCACATTGCCTAGGTTTTATCCCCAGCCAATGCGGTCGAAAGGTGACGCACATTTCTCGCCGCTTCACCTAATCGCCTCCAGTACCCGGTGTCAACCCAAGGGAAGCACGTCACAGCACGCCCCAGCAGCGCCGAGTTGGCCGCAAGCTTGCTGATTGACAGCTTTTTTACGTTTGAAGTAGGCCATTTGGCCTGCACCGCCAGCGCTGCGTCATCGCACGCTGTTCTCGCGGCGGCGAGCTGCAAGCGCGGCATTCACCGGGCGACGGCGATCTAACGTTAGCTGGTCTCGAGCTAGGAAGATGACCTTACGGAATGGATAAGTGTGCGTTGCAGTATGAAGTTTCATACAAAGAATACAGACCGGCGTCACAGGAAATCCGGTGAAGAGCCAAGGATGGCATCATAACATTAAATATGTTGAGAGCAAGTGAGTGGAACAACAATTGACCTAGCAGTAGCCACAGGACACAGATACAGTAGTACACAGGACAGGACACAGATTCGCTTTGTGGTCCTAAAAAACTACAAAATATTAGTCCTTCATCTTTGAAGATTGCTGTGGAAGCCGATGTCGCAGGCGAAGGAGCAAAAATCAAAAATAAATATTCACAGAGCTACGAGTTCTAATGTAAATGGACAATTGGACATGTTAGCTTAAAATCTTCTGTCACTCACCCATACTGTCGAAGCCCAGGATGTCGTTGCCGACGGAGCTGGTGCGTCCGCTCTCCATCTCGTGCTTGTGCCGGAACAGCCGCTGTCGCGCGTATCCGCGCCCATTGTCCAGTTCCCCGTGTGTCAGTACGCCGAGTAGTGTAGACTTGCCTGCGTCCACGTTGCCTACCACCGCCACTCTGCGATGAAAAGATATTGTAAGGTGGTTGAACAATACGGTAAATCGTTAACTCCACTACTCCAGTAAGAACAAGAGATTATAAGCACTGGCGAACATGGCGATGGGTCGAAAGCTTATAGATCTTGTAGCGTTCGGCACAGAGTGCTCATCGCAAGAGTCCAAAACCGAAGGTCCGCGTGGGAGCCTAGCAAACACACAACTCTTCCTCTCTTCTAATGCATGTGTGAGGCGAACGCAAACCACTCACCCAATCACGCTCTCACTTTCGTCTAGAAGACTTTGTATACAAAATTTCAATCCCTCTCTCCAAGGCAATAGTCCATCCTCCGCTGCACCTTTTCGGAACAACGGAAGCACAAAACTGCCCCATTATAGATCAACCAACTTACAGATTGATCAATGTAAAACTTCCCACACAAACAGGTTTCAACGAACACCGCTTACAATTACAGACGGTTTAGTGCAACTCAGCCTTAGTAGCCTGCACTATACATAGCCTGCACTATACATAGCCTGACCTGATCTCCATGAAGTCGGTGTGGTCGCGCTCCGCGCGCAGCAGGTACTGGCCGGTGATCAGCCCGCGCCCGCCGCCGCACTCCCAGCGCCGGAGCTCCACGCACGACACGCGGGACCCGCTCACTAGGGATTGCAGTGTGGCGACTGACGCGCTGTATTCATCCTCTGTTAGACCTCGGCCGTCTGTGTGAATGTGTTTTGAATTAATAAGAGCCTGTAGGTAAGACTAAATTTGCCGCCTATATCTAAAATAGTCGGCAATTTTTAAGTTCATGTATGAAAGCAAAGTATGGATACATGGATGTACGATAGTCAACATCAAATATTCCTATAGATAGCAGTGGTCAAAGTAAGCAAATATATTGGAACAATTCTTTATTACCACAAAAGTTATGATGTTACATTATAAATGAACAATTTGGTTTCTAAAATCAAACTGTTCAAGCCACAGCCCGAGTGGCCTACACTGCAAACAATTTTCCCATGATCACTTTTGTGGGAGTCTCCTAAACGATGCTTCGTCATGGATGTTGATCAACCGATTACAGTAGTAAGTAGAACAAAAATCTATAGCAACAACTTCAACAATATATATATATATAACAGTTGAGAAATAAAAGTCACTTATCTTATCAATGCCTTTAATTGACCATAACAGTACATCATTATAACGTCAAAGTAATGTGATAGTGGTACAGCATAGAGATAAGATTACAGCATAGAGATTAGGATTGCATTACATTACGACTGAATAACTACATAATATATCTAACAGTGTGTCTGATAAACACTGTTTTGACTAATTGTGGCCTTATCTCAGTTTTTAGGGTTCCGTAGCCAAATGGCAAAAAACGGAAACCTTATGGATTCGTCATGTCTGTCTGTTTGTCCATCCGTATGTCACAGCCGATTTATTCGGAGAATATGACCACTACAATTATGGAATTTGGTGTGAAGGTGTATGTTATGAACCGCTATAGAAATATGATATGAAATTACGAAATTACATGTAACAGGGGGGTGAAATCATTTTTTTTCTATGTACGTAGGCGTGTGGGGTATTTATGGATAGGCCTTCAAAAATGGCTCCTTCTTTGGGACATTCAGCAGTATATTGGTTGGTGCTAAGTTGGCGTGCTCGGCATGCGACCTGTGCCGCATCCTACTCATTCAGACAGTGTATCTGGATATGTCTCGAAGGCCGGACTAAGTCCTGGGGTATTTTCCGCTTAAGTCTTCGCACTCCTTTGTGGTCGTCCATTAACGGCTGACCCAGAGTGTTTGGGTGGTGTGCTATGCGTTCCTTATAGTAATTAGTGTGCCTTGCAATTTCTTGCTTCACTGTGGGAATCCTTAGGTCGTGGTGTAGTAGTTCGTTCGGTACGAACCAGGGAGCGAGGGTCAGTATGCGTAGTGTTTTATTTTGGAATCTCTGGATTATTTCAATGTTTGAATGGGATGCGGTACCCCATAGTTGGATCCCATACGTCCAGATGGGCTTCAGAATAGCCTTGTACAAGAGTATTTTATTCTCGAGTGATAGCTGAGACTTACGGCCGATGAGCCAATAGACCTTCCTTGTTTTGAGACTAAGTTGTTTTCTTTTAGTAAATATATGTTTTTGCCAAGTGAGTCTCTTATCGGCCGATGAGCCAATAGACCTTCCTTGTTTTGAGACTAAGTTGTTTTCTTTTAGTAAATATATGTTTTTGCCAAGTGAGTCTCTTATCCAGGTGTAATCCAAGGTACTTCACATGTTCAGCTTGTGGAATTTCTATATTATTAAGAGTGACAGGAGGACAGGAGCCCCTTCTTAGTGTGAATGTAACATAGACTGATTTGGTTTCAATTGCTTTTAACCGCCACTAGTTAAGCCAATGTGATATGTCGTTCAGTCCTGTTTGCTCTAGGGTGTGTTTGAGCTATCGATTGATATGGTTGAGCTGTTTTTTGATAGCAGGGTCTCTGGTTTGTTGCCACTGATTCCTTACTCTCCTTTTTAGGGTTACTTGGTCCAGTATTGTTTCGTTACGAAATGATTTGTGTTTGAGTGTTGTAGTGGAGGAGTTGAAGGCCAAGCTGCTTCCTGTACGCTACTGTTGAAGTATATAACTGCTTCTGATATGTCGTCTATCGATTTTAGGCTAACGGGTTCCTTAAACGCTTTATCGGTGAGCTCTCGGAATATGGACCAGTTGGTTCTTTTGTTGTGCAATGTACATTTTGTAGTGCGTTCTTGGACAGCAGTATTCAGAAGGTCTACCAATATTGGGGAGTGGTCAGAAGAGAGATCCTGGCAGTTGCGGCAGGATATATTGGCCCGTGCGCATTTTACCCGTTTTCTCAAAGGTACTAGAAGCGGTCCTAAAGACCAAAATAGTAGATTTCTTCGAACGGAATGACCTTTTCTCACACAACCAATACGGGTTTCGAAAAGGGAAATCGACTGCCATGGTCATGAGAAGGGTTGTGGATTTTGTCCTGGAGTCTATGGACGGGTCGCAGAAATGCGCAAGCATGTTTTGCGACTTGTCCAAGGCCTTTGATTGCATACGCCATGACCTTCTCATACCTAAACTGCGCCACTACGGATTTGACGGTGCAACCCTGCAAATGATGATCAGCTACATGCAGAATCGGATGCAGGTAGTTGAAGTCAACAATTCTGTATCGTCACCACGAGAAACAAATATAGGTGTACCACAGGGATCAATCTTGGGTCCAGTATTGTTTCTCATTTATGTTAATGACTTACCATCTAGTATACCTGAATGGGCGCAGGTAACTCTATTTGCAGATGACACACATATATGAGTTAAACATAAAGACTTGTCCACTTTGGAGGAAAAATTAAAACAGACGGTTGACATATTACAAAAATGGTTCGGAAGTAATGGCATTGTTTTAAATGAGGACAAAAGTCCATTTGTAAATTACACAACCGCCTCACGAAAATCCGACTAACAATGAAGACTAATTACACAAACAACACATGTTTCTTAGGTTATGAACTCGACAACAAACTTACACACGGCGGGCATATACAGAAGTTATGTGCGAAATTAGCAACAGCAAATTACGCCTTACTGAAATTAAAGCCCTTAGTAAACTTCAAAACCTTAAAAACGGTATACTATGCCTATGTCCAAAGTTTACTAACCTATACAATTACGATCTGGGGAAATGCCGCCGGAATAAACCGAATACTAATTCTTCAAAAACGGTCTATTAGAATCATTAGCGGTATCAACCGACGTACATCTGCCAGGCCTTACTTTGAAAAACTAGAAGTTATGACTGTTATATCACTTTTATATACTACTCTGTCCTAGAAATTCATGAAAAGGCAAATACTCTACTAAAACGCTCATATTGCCACAGCTACAACACCAGGAACAAGAGCAAACTTATCCTTCCAGCACTTAGGTTAAGAAGATGTCAAAAGCAGGGTATTTAAAAAAAAAAAAAAATTTAATAAGTTGCTGATCACAATTATGAACTTGCCATTCAAATGTTTTAAACACACTTGTAAGATGTTTTTTTCAAAAGCATGCCTTCTATTCCATTAATGAATATTTGTCACTAAAAAATATGAAAATATAAGTTATAACTGTAGCTATCTAAGTAAATAAGAATTATGACATGTTTTATGACTAAGATTTTGTTTTATATAATATGGGTTACCTCTAAATTATTATTGTATTTACTGACATACCATGTAACGATCATGTTACAATATGGTTAATAAATGAAATTGAAATTGAAAATATTATTTGTTGCTATTCCTTTGGTGACACAAAAATCTATGACATCGGGTATTTTTCTTTTATCGGTTGGCCAGTAAGTCGGCAGACCTAAAGATATCGCAGCCATATTTTTTGATTGGATGCATTTGAAAAGTTCTCGCCCTCTAGGCAGGATAAGGCTGGAGCCCCAAAAGGAGTGTTTTGCATTGGAGTCGCCTCCCGCGATAAATCTGCCTCCAAGAGTTTTAAAGTAAGCATTGAACTCAGATTCTTAGAAATAGGTTTTAAATTTTTTTTTTGTTTGAACAAGATAGGTTTAAAGGTTTTTGAGTTATTGCTGAAAAACTGTCTTGCCAAAACAAAAGGGCGTAAGTGTCGTAAGTTTCCTATGATGATACGACCTTTTGTGATTAAATGTATTGTATAGTGGTTTTAAATGTAGATTAGGAGGTGCCGGTAAGGAACCCTTATTGTGCGAGGTCCGACACGCACTTGGCCGGTTTTTATTATTAATAAACATTATTACACTGTACACATCCTTTGCTATTAGGCTGGATAGTTAGAATATGTTTTTAGCAATTGTTTAAACAACATCAAATCATCTCCTTAAGTTACGAAATTACTTATAAACATACATAGAAGAAGCCCAAAAATATATATTTTTTTATTTTTATAGCTATTAGTTTTCAAGATATTCATGAAAATGTGAAGAAAGCCTACCTTCGTCTATATGATGTCACAAGGCTGAATTGTGACAGTCACAACACACAAAAAGAACTGCAGTACACTTTCTTCAGTAATTCTGCCTTATTAATATGTAGTACTACTGTATTAATTTTTACACTGTGACACTTTTCTTCTCACTTACTCTTTTTTAGAATGCGGAACTTTAGAAATTGACTTTTTTAATATGAAAAAGGGATATTTTCCAGGATTTTTTAAAATGTGGGTAAACTTCATCCTGTACTTGATTTCCACAGAAAAAAGCCGTTAAAAAAATTAAATGTTGTTAACTGTGTCACAGAATAAGGAATAGTACAAGTACAGAAATTTCACTCCCTAACAAAAACGGCGTTTAGGCATAAGAAACGTGCCTACTCTCTGCATCTCTGTCTATCGCATAACTTGTATTCATTGACGCGCGGCACGTGTAGCCCTAGGGTTGTCACGCCAACCACTAGAATGATACGGGGATATCGCACAATATCTTTTGAGGCGGCATGCGTGCTGGCTGGGTCGCTTCCCTGGGACCTGGACGCGAGGGCCCTTGCGGCGGCTTATCGTTGGCGCAAGGAGGCGCACGTTCGTGGCGACTCACCAGCACCGAGTGAGGTGGAGGGACGCAAGGAGGCTGCACGCGTCGGGATGGTGGCAATATGGAGGGAGAGGCTGGCACAACCCAGTGCGGGCCTCAAGACTATCCAGGCAGTTCGACCAATGTTCGAGCAGTGGCTGGCACGGCGCCATGGCGCAATGACCTTCCGGCTGACGCAGATACTCTCGGAACACGGGTGTTTCGGAAAGTATCTGCGTCGCATAGGGCGAGAGCCGACGGCAAAGTGCCACCACTGTGACAACTGCCCGGAAGAGACGGCCCAGCACACGCTGGAGGTGTGCCCAGCCTGAGAGGAAGAGCGCCGGACATTGTGCGCCGCAATAGGCCATGACCTCTCGCTGCCCACCGTTGTCCGCAGAATGGTGGAAGGCAAGAGGGCATGGAAAGCGGTCCTTGCCTTCTGCGAGACAGTGGTAGAGAAGAAAGAGGCGGCCGAGAGACAGAGGGAGGAAACTTCCGTTGATCCCGGTCGCCGACGGCGAAACGGGCGGAGGCGGCGAGCCTACGATCGCCACCTGCCCCCTTAACAGTGGCCAGGGCCGGCAGATTTGGGGAAGTGTGTCGGCCGTAACAAACTGACCCGTGATGGTGTTGCGCGTGCTCAGCGCGCAACTCAGTCATTGTCGGTGGAAGGGGTGAACACCTCACCCTCCTGTCACAGAGCTTGTGGCCTCCCACCAGGCCAATCACCGCCGGGTCGCGGAAGAGTGTTTCGGCGTGCCCGTAACACGGCAATATGGTGACGAGTGGGAACACCGTGGGGTTTTAGACGGTAGTCCGGGCGGTTCCCGGGAGCCCGTCATACCCGCCCAGGCTTCCCCGGCCGGGCGGGATGCGTAAAGGCATTTCCCCACGTAAAAAAAAAAGGGTTGTCACGCCAAAAATACTTCAATGATGCAAAAAATGTTGTACCTCACCAGATGTCGCTTAAGTACAGTGAACCGATATTAATTAAGTACATGTTACTTCACAAGAATAATAAATCTCATATTTTTTTAACGAACCATCTAACGATACCCTACACGGTGAATTTTGCAAGAAGAAAAAATGCATCCCCATTTTACGTGTAGGGGAAGTACCTTCAAACTACATATATAGTACTACATATATATATTTTTTGTAATTTTAAAATAATTATTTTAGAAATTATTTAAGAAAATAGCCAAAAAATTACCATCCATACCCCCTTCATCTCCGAAACTACTGGGTCTAAAATAAATAAAAAATACATTTCAAATCATCAACCAACAGGTTTTGTCGGGCATACAAATCAACAACAAACACGTCACAACTGCATACAACAGCCCGGCTAGTATGATAGCTTATACCGTCACGTTATATGGCCAAAATGTACTGAAACGTCACATAAAACGTGACGGTATAAGCTATCATACTAGCCGGGCAGGACAGGTCATCTTCTTATGTTTTTCAGCTACTTATACCTACCTTTGTCCGTGTTTCAAATGCTATGGCCACAATAAAGGACAACTACCTAAATAGGACAACTATTATGTAGCTAATCAAGTAAAATAAATTTAATAACACGTGTTTCATTTTGAATAAAATTACAGTTAGTTACTTAATAAGTAAAACGTCGGAAATGGTGAGTTTAAGCTATAAGTACCTAACAAGTAGCCAGGTGGTTCGTATCGTATTTATTTGTATTGTAAATTGTAACTTACAAGTTGATAATTTTAAACACCAACCAATAATTTTAAACACCAACCAACACTAAATAAGTACTTATTATTACATATATGTAACCAAACTAAAATAAAAACTTCCGTTCAAAATTTGTAGGCAACTGAAAAAAAGATACACTAACGTTCCTTCGGGTATTCAAACAACCATATATACTTATACAGAACATGTGTGGCCGGTTATCGGTTTCATCGTGGGTTTTTTAAATCACACAAAAAATTACGTAGTAACGCGCGGTTCGTCGCGATCAAGTCGGCGGCGCGCGGCAGCGGATCACAAAACGACGCGCACGTACATGCTCGGACGGCGACGGCCCGCGACTGACAGCTAGTTTCGGGGTTTTCGAGCGTTAGTAAGTAAGTAAGTAAGTCATTTATTTGCATAAAATAGTGTACAAAAAGATGGTCAACATATACAATTTAGATCAACTATTTTGTCTCACAGTCATGCAAATGTCAATGGATAATATTGTTATTAGATATTATGTCACATTAAAACATTACAATTCAAAATATCTTTTTAAAAAAAAATCACTATCAGAAACATTATTATTAAAAAAAAAACCACACAATTATTATCACAGATACATAAGGAACCATATACAAAATAAAAATAATTCATAGTAAATATGCAAAACACGTCAAGGCTCAATAATCCGGTATGTCAAGAATTCTTTAATGCTATAAAATTTTCTTTGAAGTAGCCAGTTTTGCAGGGCAGGTATACAAGCTTTATAAGGCAAGCATGTTATGTTGTTTGGGACACAATTAAATATTTTAACTGCCATGCAATAACAATTATTGATGCAGAGCTTAAAGTGTGTTTTGGGTTTCACCAATCTTGAAGGGTACCTCGTGTTAAATTTACATGTTTCTATTAATTTTTGGAACAAAGCGGGATTTGTCTTAACAAATTTGGTAACTTCCATTATGTATAATGATGGCAAAGTAAGTAACTTCAGCTCATCGAAGAGTTCCCTAAATGATGTTCGTGGCGGCTTATTAACGCGGCACGCTCCACCCATTGCAAGCCTCTTGACTGTGTTGAGTAGAGTAAGCTAATATCAAAATGTTCCTTGTAGGTTTGGGGATTCCTTTTGACTGTGTTACCAGTATAAATTATATAAAATGACTTAATTCACATTCATTCATTTCAAGGCTGCATGATACCAAAAATGTTGAGAAAGTATTGAAATTTTACATAGTCGTATTTAGATATTTGTGAGCAACTTGTTTGTTCCAATATATCTGATAGCAACTGTATAAATAAATATTTGAGGACAATCTTACACAAATCAATGTAGTCCCAAACTAAGCAGAGCATGTACTAGGAGTACCGGGTGACAATATACATCCAATGTATATAGATAAATAAATGCATAGAAAAGATCCAAGACTCAGGAACACATATTTCCATCACACAAATAAATGCCTTGAACAAAATACCCAAGACCACCAGCTTCATAGGCAGAGTTTCTACCCCCTAAGGTAAAGTGGTCTTCATATAAGTTGTATGTACATAATACTGCTAATATACTCACCCTCTCCTTGTCCTATGTCATATATGATTTCCCCATTGCCGGCCTCCAGCCTCTCCATCAGTTGCTTCCGTAGCAGGTCATACTCATCTGCAGATGGACTCACCAGCACCATCTATAATAATTTATCTTTATTGCAACTATAGCATATACATACAGTGTTAAGTACAAGCCCCGACTCTCAAACTAGGTTTCCCTGTGTCTCAAGAGCCAGTTCCTTCCCAAATACAGGCATTGTAATAGTTACAACATTAGACTTTCTTATATTGTGTGTATGTATGTGTGTGTGTGCATGGGTGTATGTGTGTATGTGCATGTATGTGTATTGATTATATTATAACCGAGTCTTTATAATAGAATATGTAATAGCTCTTCTGTCTCGGTATACTTTAATTTTTTAGTCAAGACTTTATTTGAATTTTGAATTGGTAGTTGCTCAATTTGTTACTTCTGAGTGATTTCATACATTTATTGTATAGGTGGGGAGCCAAGAAAAAATATGAACTCAATTTAGCTTGTACTCAAATATAGCAAGGAATTGAGATAAGTCAAAGATGTCATTAATGTTTCAGAATGAGAACTAAATACACTTAAATGTATCCCTAATATAAAAATAATATTTTAATCTTTCTGCTTTTCCGAAAGTTGACTGGTAGAGCATTCCTTGTGCCATATTAAGTCCGACTTTTGTATGTTAAGATTTCTTTGTGTGCAACAAAGTTTAAATAAATAAACAAATATTTCTATACTTACTTCAATTGATTGTTTAATGTGATCAACTCAATTTTATTATCTTGCAGGAAATCTTAATAACACCACATAAACAAATATTATCTGATCATACCTCCAATTATTGGATCTAATTTGAGTAACATAACAATGTTATTTTTAGAGTTTCATAGTTAAGACATAGTATCAGCTGAGTTGCAACAGTATAACAATTCATGACTCATATTACATCACTATTTTGGGGGTGCCCCTGTATTGGGTTACTATTAAAAAAAAGATAAGACTTATTTATGACAAATGTTCACATCAATTAATTTTTATGACAAGAAAACTAATATAAGATAGGAAATAGTTAATTAATTGCGTTAATATTTGTGTTATAAGATAATGATGCAATTGGAGTTAATGTATTTAGTAATTAAATGATGCAATTGAAGTTAAACTAATAACTACTTACATACTTATCCTATTAATTGGGTAAAAAAATAAACTTAATGATTGCAAATAAGGAACCCAACACGAAATATTACAAGTCAAGGTCATGCTCATGCTATAACAAATGATGGTCATTCAACTCCAATAGCCAGTTTATATGGAAAATTCTGGCTGACATGACAAATTTACATAGAAAATGAGACAAGCAAGGTTGGATTGATTACTGAACTACTGGTGGACATTTTTGATTCATTATAAGCGCTAAATTAGCAGGATATTGACGATGAACGGCACGTTTTAGCGGGAAACATATGTTTGTAAACAAAGACGACTACCCACCTTTCCCCTGATGCTAGAGTAGTCGGTCTCACTCTCGTGGTAGCCCTCCATCTCCGGCAGCGGCGCCGCCGCTGCGGAGGACTCCGCTTCGCTGTCCATGGCCAGTCAAGATCGCGCGAATAACAGCACTTCTTATTACACAATTATGTCATCACATAACTAGACGCAACTCATACACCCACGTTTGTATTCGCTACAAATAAACAAAACAAGATTTTAAAAAGTCAAACAAAGTCAATTGGATACTAAATAATGATCAAATTTTACTGGGAATAGCGACGACAAATACTACGACTATTTCAGATCACAGCGCTAAGTTACGAAAATAGATTTGTAAACGTATGAAACTTTTTGGCAAGGTGATAATTTCGCATTTATTGTAATTCAATAAAACTCACTAGTCATCAATTTACCGATGTTAACTAATGAAAATAGCTCGCTGTACCAATAACAGATGGATAAAATGCCAACTTTTTGACAACTCAACTCGACATTTTCCTTTCTAGTTCGACGTATTTCATCGCTTTACAAAACAGCGCAATTGGACTATCAGGACTATGATACGAATGTCGCGATTTAAAAATGACTTACACAGATCTATAATTCTATATTGAAAAAAGAGGAATCATGAGCGAAACCAGTTGCACCAACAAAACAAATATTCTTAAGTTTTACTTAACTATATCAGGACAAAACGTAGTGATTATATTCTCTTTGATCAGGACTATATCTTGTGCTTTCTTGCATCTGTGGTAGCCAATCCATGAAAAAGAAAAAAAGAAAAGTCGAAAAAGTAAACAAGTGGAGGATGTGATCATTATAATTTATTGAATTTTATGCAACGAAGTACTGTAATTCGGGATATCGTTTCGATAATATGATTCTGTGGATTTTGCTGTCCTTGAACAATCAATATGGGTGAAGATTACAGCGCATCCGATTGTTCCTGGAAGAAAATGGTAATAGCGAAAGCGAACGACGAATGGATCTCTACAATAAAATCGGAACAGATAGATGCCCATAGAGCCATGAACACTTCGGATTTCAGTATTGACGCTATTCAGATGCCTTTCGGCGGCGTGAAGACCGAAAGGGAGGACAGTGGGGAACGCTCGTACCAGGAATACGGCGACGATGGGTCATCGACGGGACCCGAAGACCCGCTGATGATAGAGGAGGGTACGGCTGGGCGGCGCCGGCGGAAGGGTTCGGGGCCGCGCAGTGAGACGGAGGACGAGCGGGCCGTGCGGCTTGCCAAGATGTCCGCGTACGCGGCACAGCGGCTCGCCAGCGAGACGCCCGAGCAGCGCGCGCTGCGGCTCAAGCGCATGTCGGAGTACGCGGCGCGACGGCTGGCGCACGAGAGCGCGGAGCAGCGCGCGCGGCGGCTGGCGCGCATGTCGGCGTACGCGGCGCGCCGCCTCGCCAGCGAGACGCCCGAGCAGCGCCGCGCGCGCCTGGCGCGCATGTCCGCATACGCCGCGCGCCGCCAGGCCCGCAAGAAGGTCTCCAACCACACCAACACACAAGCCCCTACAGAACCTGTCTCCACTCCACAGTTGAATAATGATGTGAACGAACAAAGTAAACCTTTTAGTGTTTACCTTTAATTAGTATTTAATCATAACATCACTAAATGTTATCATTGGCTGAATTTTGTAATTGTTTGTGATTTGACAAGTATTTTGTAGACTAACAAAGTTGTGAAAAAGCACACTGGATCCATGTTGATCACTTGAGAGTTGAGTACCCAAAATATGTTGCGATTCCTCTTGATGCTGGCTGGCTTTGTGTGGCATTTTGTCTGTGTGACTAGGAATTGAATAGGATTGTTTATGAAACTTACTTTTATTTTAACTTTTTAGAATGTGTAATATGCAATAACTAACTGAATTTAATATTATATTAGTGTTGTAAATAATTCGCTTTTCATATGTAACAGCATATTCTATGTTTTTATAGAGTATTTATTTATGTATACTGCGAGGTTCGCAAGGTAGAGCAGCAATAGTACCGGTGAGGTATTGAGTGTTTAATCTCAGCACATATTTTTACAAAATAATAGAGATTTTTAAATTGTCTTGTGTACCTTTCAGAAGATCACAATAAATGCATTTTGTATGTTTTAGTGACACCTAGTGCTATTTTATTTCTCCAACATGGGGATATGTTGTCCTTGTAGGCCTGTATGGGGAGATAGCATTGAAATTACTATAAACCAACCAAGTGTTGTTTGGTATCTTTTGGTTGATTCAAGAATTATCATAAGTAATCAGTTTATGTTTCTGTCAAATAATATAGAAAGTAAGCCATTTTATAATGCTATATCTACACTGTCTATGAGACATAGTATTTTTTTTTTTTGATAAAATTATACTGGTTCTCATGTTCGAAATATCATTTGATGTTAAAGTGGTTCTTTGGTAAGAGAACATCATGAGAAAGCTGGTCTAATCCCAACAAGGTCTAGTTTACCCGCTGGGTTGACAGGTCAGTTGCCAATCACTTTCGTAAAACTAGTGCCTACGCCAAATCTTGGGAATAGGATTAAGTGTCAAAGCAGACCTGGGCTCCTTTGGTTACAATTAGGAAGACGCTAATAGCTATTCCGAATTCGATTCTCCAAACAACAGCGAATGCGTATGCAATCTCATTAGTAGTATTATATTCTTGGTACTGATTGAGAAAGTAAACTCCTGAATTGTAAAGTTCATCGAAATCGCTAGAAGTCTGATACAATTCAAAGGCGCCCTTCACAAGATTAATACTATGGCAATATTATCGCGGTTTCCAGAAATGTTTTGATTTCGCCTCTATATTCACGCGATACGTATCGTGATCGAGTGTATTGCGTGATAATAATCACAGTGTAAAAGGTCCCAAATGATTTTAATTAGTAGAGGGGAGCTCTTAAATGCCATCTGTCTATTAGTTCCGTAATAAATCAGCAAGCGAACACAGGGTCTTCTGTTTTCCTGACCCATCCCCCTATTCCCGGCTTTCCAGAAATCTGGACATACTAGTGGCCTGACAGGGTGTAGAAAATGAAACCAATAGAATTTAACATTCTTAGTTTATTCAAATCATTTGCTATAAAATTACGCATAATTGTGAATGAGAATAAATGAGTAAACTTACTCTACATACCATAGAACCACATGTATGTTACTTAGCTACGGTTAGCTACCATTTTACATCAGAGATTCAGTGCCTAAGGTCAAGGAATGTTTACGTCAGTCTATTTATGCTTAAACATATTAGGCGTTATTCATTAATTACGTAAGGATGATTTTGACATCCTTGACCCCCTGTACCGCCATGTGCGGATAAGATTTCTCGGACCCCTCTCCCACTCTTCTTACGTAAGATTTAATATTATAGTTTCGTAAAATAATAATAAATAAATGTTGTAGTTGACTGGATAACGCGCATTCCGCTTTATAAAATATTATGTAAGGCTTCCCGTCCGCCTCCTGTCTCTACGTAAGACTATAGATTTTTCCTTGGGACACTTACGCAATTAATGAACAGCCCCTTATATTACATCTACTTATATAATATACATTCTTCAAAACTAACACAATTCATCTTGAAACAGGTAGAGCTGCCATCAGCCTAGCTAACATTATCACGTTTAATGTCCGATATATAGCATTCATCTCTCTCGCATTTACATAAATAATAAATGTTAGGGGACATTTTTTTAAACAAATCGACTACGTCCCATAGTAAGTTCAATAAGGCTTGTGTTATGGGGGTTAAGGCGACTATTGTCGGTAAGGAAAAATGACGAGGTAGGTATAAAAATGTCTAAATACGCTTTATAAAAATGACGTAATGGAAAAAAAAGGATCGACGAATAAAAATGTGGAAATAGAATTCAGTGGAAATATTGAAATGACTAAATTCAATCTGCCTTAAAATTGACGGAGCCCCGAGCGCTTATTTCTGCGCAGTTTACCGTTCGCGCACCTGAAGATACCTAACGAACCTAACCTACCTAGATGAAGTCTGTACGGAAATACAAAAAAGCAGCGGGTTGTACAAAGTGCAACCGCATTTTATACAAAGTGAGTACTTCTTACGCGGCCTACCTATTTATTATCGTCACTAAATAGTAACCATCGATGTAGAATAAACCCAATTTGGTTGATAATCACCAGGGATCGGATATTCGGATAGATATTTACCTAAACTTTGACGGCGTTATTGGTATGGAGACGGACTCGTTTTTATTTTCGTAATAAAATTCCCCAGATTTCTGAACTTAGTAATAAGGCAGCCTAAACTCATATTTGAGTGTTTAAACACGCTTATTTATTATGTATTTACTTTGCCGATTCACGCTGCGGTTACACTTCATACACTGTTATTGTTACATCTATATAAGAACTTAGTTGCTTACAAAAATAGTCAAAAATATCCATAAGCTAAAACATGTTTGTAATTTTTTACCTTCTTATGTCGTTTTGTACAACCCCGGAGTATATTGATTAAACTTATTACAATTAAGAAGCCGCTTCCATATTTGCCCAACATTTTCCGGAATTTTGCCAAGTTTAGGTAAATATTTATCCGAATATCCGATCCCTGATAATCACCGATACCATAACTTTTATTTTAACGCCATCTAGCGTTAACGGAATTAAATTGGAAACGTTAAGTGCAGCCGCTTGTATGAACAAGCTGCCAACAAAAAAGTATCTACTTTAAACGCGATAATGCTAGCTAGGCTGGTAAATTTGTAAACTTCAGGCTGTTCAAAATTATCTCATCTAAAAATTCACTCTAATACCTTGACAATAAAGTCGTGTTCAGATGTATATGATGGCGACTGTACTTAGCACCACATCCAGATTAAGAAATTACATGCTTGTATTTGTCAATTCGTTAGAATTATTTACCCTCTTAACCACCCATCATTTACTTCAAGACATTTAATTTTATTTTCGTTCCTAATATACCTACATATTGTATGAAACAGACGAAATACAACTTTAAATCTAAATAGGTAAGTGTTTATGTTTCCTTTACTGTACATTCTGTTACTCATAGGGCCGTACGAGGCTATCGAAGACTAGGTAACCCTAGTATTACTTATTATAGTATAGTATAACCATATTAAGACTTTGAGAACATAAACTTTAATAATACTTATGTAGCACAATTACATAATACCGAAGTCAAATGAAAATATATGTAACAAAATATAAAGAAATATCAGTGACTCGTACGTAAATTACGTAAATTGATCTTTCTATGACAAATGCTATTGGCTTATTGGCGCGGTCAAAAAACGGCTAGCAGGCGGTGTCGGCGCGGTCAACAGACGGCGAGCAGGCGGTATCGGAGCGACCAACAGACAGCTAGCAGGCGGTGTTGTTGTCGCGGGTCGCGGTCAACAGATGGCGAGCAGGCGGTGTTGTTGTCGCGGGTCGCGGTCAACAGATGGCGAGCAGGCGGTGTTGTTGTCGCGGGTCGCGGTCAACAGATGGCGAGCAGGCGGTGTTGTTGTCGCGGGTCGCGGTCAACAGATGGCGAGCAGGCGGTGTTGTTGTCGCGGGTCGCGGTCAACAGATGGCGAGCAGGCGGTGTTATTGTCGCGGGTCGCGGTCAACAGATGGCGAGCAGGCGGTGTTGTTGTCGCGGGTCGCGGTCAACAGATGGCGAGCAGGCGGTGTTGTTGTCGCGGGTCGCGGTCAACAGATGGCGAGCAGGCGGTGTTGTTGTCGCGGGTCGCGGTCAACAGATGGCGAGCAGGCGGTGTTGTTGTCGCGGGTCGCGGTCAACAGACGGCTAGCAGACGGTGTTGTTGTCGCGGGTCGCGGTCAACAGATGGCGAGCAGGCGGTGTTGTTGTCGCGGGTCGCGGTCAACAGACGGCTAGCAGACGGTGTTGTTGTCGCGGGTCGCGGTCAACAGATGGCGAGCAGACGGTGTTGTTGTCGCGGGTCGCGGTCAACAGACGGCTAGCAGGCGGTATTGTTGTCGCGGGTCGCGGTCAACAGATGGCGAGCAGGCGGTGTTGTTGTCGCGGGTCGCGGTCAACAGATGGCGAGCAGGCGGTGTTGTTGTCGCGGGTCGCGGTCAACAGATGGCGAGCAGGCGGTGTTGTTGTCGCGGGTCGCGGTCAACAGATGGCGAGCAGGCGGTGTTGTTGTCGCGGGTCGCGGTCAACAGATGGCGAGCAAGCGGTGTTGTTGTCGCGGGTCGCGGTCAACCGATGGCGAGCAGGCGGTGTTGTTGTCGCGGGTCGCGGTCAACAGATGGCGAGCAGGCGGTGTTGTTGTCGCGGGTCGCGGTCAACAGATGGCGAGCAGGCGGTGTTGTTGTCGCGGGTCGCGGTCAACCGATGGCGAGCAGGCGGTGTTGTTGTCGCGGGTCGCGGTCAACCGATGGCGAGCAGGCGGTGTTGTTGTCGCGGGTCGCGGTCAACAGATGGCGAGCAGGCGGTGTTGTTGTCGCGGGTCGCGGTCAACAGATGGCGAGCAGGCGGTGTTGTTGTCGCGGGTCGCGGTCAACAGATGGCGAGCAGGCGGTGTTGTTGTCGCGGGTCGCGGTCAACAGATGGCGAGCAGGCGGTGTTGTTGTCGCGGGTCGCGGTCAACAGATGGCGAGCAAGCGGTGTTGTTGTCGCGGGTCGCGGTCAACAGATGGCGAGCAGGCGGTGTTGTTGTCGCGGGTCGCGGTCAACAGATGGCGAGCAGGCGGTGTTGTTGTCGCGGGTCGCGGTCAACAGATGGCGAGCAGGCGGTGTTGTTGTCGCGGGTCGCGGTCAACAGATGGCGAGCAGGCGGTGTTGTTGTCGCGGGTCGCGGTCAACAGATGGCGAGCAGGCGGTGTTGTTGTCGCGGGTCGCGGTCAACAGATGGCGAGCAGGCGGTGTTGTTGTCGCGGGTCGCGGTCAACAGATGGCGAGCAGGCGGTGTTGTTGTCGCGGGTCGCGGTCAACAGATGGCGAGCAAGCGGTGTTGTTGTCGCGGGTCGCAGTCAACAGACGGCTAGCAGGCGGTGTCGGCGGGCAGCGGTGCGGCGGCCAGTAGCTGTCGCGTGGAAGACGTGGAGCTGTAGGAGTCACCCGACGACCGTACCGACGACTGCGACAGCGGTGTACCTATAATATAACTATGAAAATCTCAAAATAAAAAAGACAATCTTCAAGCACCATATGAAAAAAAAACTGTAATGCTAAATATCTAACGGCATGTGTCCAATTAGGGACCTTGCTGGTCAGTCCTTGGGTTGCTCTAAGCTAATACTTAATAAATATATATTTAACATATTGTTGCGACGTGGGGGTTATAGCAGTTTCGTTGCTATAGAGATACGTCCGCAAGATATTCAAAATTTCGCCGTGTCCTTACAACTCACTCGTGGCCCAGTGGTCTAGACTATAGCCGCGTATCCACCCGACCCGAGGCTGCGCAAATTGAGACGCTGCCTCAACCGGAGGCACGCCGCGCCATGAGGCAATTGGTCGCCGCGGGCCGATGCATATTTTGTCGGTTGGTTGGCGCGCTCAAAGAAGCCTCAATCCGAGCTGTGCACTTAGTGAAGACGGGTGTGTCGCCTCAGGTCGCAATGGATGGTCTCTTTTTTTCAATAGTGTAAATGACTTTTAAAGCAGCAGCTACTCAACGCGCGTATGGTGCCATTCCCTTTTTGTGTTCAAGAGCGTTGGCCCAGAGGGGGGCAGAAGTTGCGGGGCCGAGGAAATTATGAATTGTGTGCACAGTCTCAGTACAGCCTCCTTCCCTGCTCCCCCTTGGCGACGCCCTTCATCATGTTACCCGTATATACACGTTACCTGGCAAGGAGGTGACGCGGTGCGGTAACGCCCAGCGCTGCGGGGTGCCGTCGCCGGGACCGTTGCTCATCAGTTCCTGTGATCAGGCCATGCTTTCAATATGAATGTGGCTACTGGGGCCCAACAAAAGCATGTAAATTGTTACACAAGTGAAAGTCTCTAATATTTTTAAAATATAACTATAACTTAGGTAAGTTGAAAAACCCGCGAAATTTTCATTTCAATATCTCAAAAACGGCTGAACAGATTTCCATGAAACGTGGCTAAGAACACTCGGGATAAAATAATCTGACACAAAAATAAACGAAAATCGGTTCATCCGTTTGGGAGCTACGATACCACAGACAGACACGTTAAAATTATAACACCCCTCTCTTTTTGCGTCGGGGGTTAAAAATAAAACGACTCTCCTCTAAACTCCCAGTATAAATAAAAAACCGGCCAAGTGCATGCCGGGCCACGCTCAATGAAGGGCCCCGTACCGCTACGACTACTTCACATAGTACACATTTTAAACCACTATCCTGTATTTTGAATTAAAGAAGGTCGTGTCTGCATTAGAAACTTACGGCACTTACGTCCTTTTGTTGGGACAAGGCCGTTTTTCAGCGATAATTCAAAAACCATTGGACTGACTACTTCTTACAGGTATAATCTATATTTGTGTATTTTTTTATAATATTTTAGATCCAGTAGTTTCGGATATAATTTTCGTCTTTTTTTTTAAATAACTTCAAAACGATTTATCACATAATTTAAAAAAATATTAATTTGTGATGCTCACAACAAGACCTTTTTTGTACATTTTCTAATTCCGTTCTCTGATTCTGGATCCCATCATCAGACCTTCACAAAATCTATATGGGACCAACTTTATCAAAATCTGCCAATGTGGTCACGAGTTATCGCGGAACATATGAACAAACAAAGTAAATAAATAAACATGCAGACTAACGAAGAACCTCCTTTCTACTATTGAAGTCGGTTAAAAAAGACTTCCATTTGTATTATATGTCAAAAACTTAAGTAAAGGCCCTCTTGCATGTAATTGTGGACTTTTCGAATAGGTACTTGTTTTGTTTGTGTTACAAATTTTAAATATGTAATGTTAATTCGTAAACGCCATAACTACATTACAAGACGGGCTTTACTTAAGTATTTTTCTAACTATAAAGTACTATGCCATACAAGTTCTATCAGTTCTATGTAAAGGAACTAATGAGCGTGCCGTTTATTTTACTATGGTCAGTAATTTATAGTTAAAAAGAAAGTAGAGTATATATGCTTTGGTTTGCTTCCGGCGGTAACAAGCCTACTTGATAGGTACAGTTGGCCATGTAAATGGACAATCACTTTTTTGTGGGTATAGGCCCAAATGAGGTAGAACACTTTCGTGGCTGACTATACTACACGATAGGCTTTATGAGTTAATGCGACAGATACACACTAAACTGTGGAATGAACTGTCGCCTGCGGTATTTCCGGACCGATTCGACCTTCAAGAAAAGAGCGTACTCCCATCTTAAAGGCCGGCAACGCACTTACAACCCCTCTGGTGTTGCGAGTGTCCATGGGCGGCGCTAATCGCTTACCATCAGGCGATTCGTCTGCTCGTTTGCCACCTGTCATAAAAAAAAAAAAAAAACGATACACTTTAGTGTGCACTGTGTAATGTAGTGAAAAGAGATAGACAGCCTGTGCACGTATTTATAACAACAAATAAAAGAAACTTGAAATATGTATGAATTATACGGAAATATGAAAAGTGTAGGTATAGAGGTAGTGGGGTAGGGTGTGGGGGTAGTGTACGTACGGGAATGTCCTTGTGCACATTAATTGTGTGTATATTGGGGACTTAATAAAACAAGAACAATCATTAGTATCATTTACCATATACGAGGGGAGGTACAAATATTCGCGGAATGAAGTAGAAGGAGGTAAAATTATACAATACCTCTTTCTTAATTCAAAACCGTCTTTTGTTATAACACGTTCCCTGTCCGAAGGCCCCCAATGTGGGGACATGAAGCTTTTTTTCAGGAGTCCGTGTCCACACTGTGGGTCCACGGGTTGTTCACGGCTACGAACTACAACTGTCACTTGGACTTGTGGCATTGAACAATGATATTTTAAGTATAGATACGTTACCCGCGTACCTAAAGCGTGCCGCTATAAAGATGCTAAACATCGCCTATTGGCTTCAGTCGCTCCCGGGCAAGCGAGAGAGGCGAATGTTGACACGGGTTCCCGCCAACGACGTAAGTGACCTTAAAAATGCCGTCATGCGTGTTGCGAAAGTGCACTAATTATACATCCAAACGTACTAAGGCAACAGGCATCACATACCACAAGTAAGTAAGCTGAAATTATGTTATTTTATCCTTCAATTTACCAAATATCACGCCATGAAGACGCTGTCTCAGAGAAAGAGACTACCTAGTGTCGTTTGCAATGAGAGTGATAAAGACAAACAGACTGCGAACATAGATTAATGTAACAGATGCGTCATACTAAATCACAATCAATTCTAGATTATATGGGTTACATAGTCAACTTCAACTTACTGCCCTATTTATTTCTTCGGGTTTATTTAGAAGAAAATAATGCTGTAACTATTAAATGTTAATTTTTAAAGTATATCTCTGAGTACCAGTGACGAAAAGTGAAGAAGTGTCCTTTCTTGTATCCTACACGAGGTCGGTCTGTAAGAAGTTTTTGTTGCTTGATACAAATATAATCGATTGACATCAACAGGCATGAAACATTTTTTGACAAGATTAGTTTTGCTGTCTGTACATTTATTCAAAAATCCGTGTCCGAGACAATTATTTTGTAATTCTTTGACGTGCCTGCTACGCAAACGACAACCCGATAGCGGTATTACCATTACTTACACTCGTTATCATCCGTCGATTAATAGGTAGAAACAGTTTGCACCTTCTGCCTAGTGTTAGTTTCTTTAATCTGTGTCAAACGTGCGGTGATTGGTGTTCCGGGTGAAGCCTGTCTCTTTCTTATGTATTATTTTGATAAAGCTATCTCTTTTACGCTTTCGATGAAGTGTGCGTGTTGTAAACAATAAAACAAAATGCGAATGTGTGATGCCGCGATGTTGGAAGCACTTTTTGCGCTTGTAATGTTCGAGCATAACCTATCTATACTTAAAATATCATTGGCATTGAAGGATAATTTTGTATGGGGACAGGGAACGTGTTAAAAATATAGCCCTTCAAACAAAATATTTCGGAATAAACGTGCGACTATGGAGCAAATTGAATATCGTGCCGTGATAAAATTTCTATCGAAGCAAGGAAAACCTCCGCAACTTATAATTAATGAAATGAAAGCCGTCTACGGGGACCAGTGCCCTGCTAAAACCATGATTTATAAGTGGCATGGCTTCTTCAAACATGGCAGAGAGTCAATTGAAGACGATCCTCGCCCAGGACGGCCGATTGAAGTCACATCGTCGGATATCGTTAAAAAAGTTGAAAAACTCGTACTAGAAGATGCTCGACTTAAAAAGAAACAATTAGCTGCATTAGTTGGTGTATCAGATACAACAATTTTGAGGACCCTACATGACCATCTTGGCATGACAAAAGTGAGTGCTAGGTGGGTACCGAGAATGCTCAAACCGCAGCAGATGATACAACGCGTTGAAGCATCGAAGCAATTTTTGAATCTGAGCGGTGACAATCCTACCCACATATTGGAACGAATTGTGACTGGAGACGAGACTTGGGTTCATCATTCTGAACCTGCTATTGCACGACAATGCACCGGTTCACAAGAGCCATGTTGCGACTGCTGCTCTTAACAGGTGCGGCTTCGAACCCCTGGTTCACCCACCCTACAGCCCGGACCTAGCCCCCAACGATTTTCCCAAATTTAAAAAAAAAAGAACTACGAGGGAAAAAAATATGACGATGAACAAGTGAAGCAGGCTATTTCGGCTCATTTTGAGAGCAAAGATAAAAAAATATTTTTTTGATGGTTTACATAAATTAATAACACAACACAAATTTGAATGTTTTAGGTATAAGTTTTTATGTTTAGTATAAGGGATTTTGTATTATTTTTTGGCAATAAATTAATTTGAATTTGAATTTGAATTTTAATTAGTCGATCTGAAAAATGCAGTTAACTCGAGGGTCGAATATATTGAAAAAGAAAAATACTTCGATTGTTTTATTTAATTTGCAAATACTTCATTCCGCGAATATTTGTACCTCCCCTCGTAAATAGGTACACCAGTGTATTATTCCTTTAAAATAGGTAGATAAATCAATTAACGAGTACTGTAACTAAAAAGTACCATACTCCTATCCGAATAAAAATGAAATACGTATTCTGCACTACAACAAAGTTAAATTTCTATAATTACAATTACGCTTATTTATAAATAGTGTACTTACCGTTAGATAAAAAGTGACTTGTTACCTGTGTGTGTTGATACCTGTTACGAGGCTTGCACTGAAAGTGGCGGGAATCGAATACTTATTAATTTATTTTTAACATGTATTATACCTTTTTATAATCTCTGAAGTTTCCTTATCTCAACACACTGGCCACTTAGAAAAAAAAAAGTATGGTTCGGTTTCAATTGTTTATTGAAGTCGTCGAGTCACTGCTTAAAATGGAATTGTGCCGTGAAAATTTCAGAGCTATGATTTATTATGACTTTAAAAGTGGACTAACACAAAAACAATGTGAAGAGCGGATGGTTGCTGCTTTTAATATTGAAGCTCCTTCAAAGACTACAATATACAGGTGGTATTCAGAATTTCAACGTGGCCGTGTATCCCTCACCGACGAAGTGCGTGAAGGTCGACCAAAATCGGCAGTCACGCAAGAAAACGTCGATGTTGTGCGTCGTCTGATAAATGAAGACCGACATGTGACATATCGGGAAATTCAAGAGCACCTGGGTATTGGAATGAGTCAAATACAAATTATTTTAAAAGAAGAATTAGGCGTGAAAAAGTTATTTTCCCGTTGGATACCTCACCTATTGTCTGACGAGCAGAAAATAGTCCGTGTCAATTGGTGCCGCAAAACTTTGAAAAGATTTAACAAGGGACGCTCAAATGCTGTTTTTAGCATAGTATCAGGTGACGAGTCGTGGATATACGCTTATGAGCCTGAAACTAAAAACCAATCCCGAGTATGGGTCTTCGAAGACGAGCTCAAACCCACAAAAGTTGTTCGTTCTCGCAGTACGGCTAAGAAGATGGTGGCTACGTTTATCTCTAAATCTGGTCACGTAGCTACTGTGGCTCTTGAGGATCGTAGAACAGTCAATGCTGATTGGTACACCACTATTTGTTTGCCGAACGTCTTTGCTGAACTCCGAAAAACAAACCCTAGTCGTCGCATCATCCTTCACCACGATAACGCCAGCCCACACACCGCTCGGACAACAACTGAGTACCTGGACGGTGAAAAAGTCGAAATATTGGACCACCCTCCATATAGCCCTGACTTAAGTCCCAACGACTTTTTTACATTCCCCAGAATCAAGGACAAACTGCGTGGTCAGCGGTTTCAGACGCCAGAAGAAGCAGTGGAGGCCTATAAAATAGCCATTTTGTCGACCCCTACTTCAGAGTTCAAAAAGTGCTTTATGGACTGGTTTGAACGCATGCATAAGTGCATGAAATACAAAGGAGAATATTTTGAAAAACAATAAAAATAAATAAACTCACTTATACTGCATATTTTCTTCTATTCCCGAAACTTTCAGTTTTACCCTCGTAGTCACCAAAACGTAATTATTCTGTACATACATTCTATTCGCCTGTACTGCGTATATTCGTTTGATGTCGTGTTGTATTGCAAGTTATCGCGGTGGTGGTGCTTATAGGCAAAGATAAGCATCATAGGCGAAGTTACGAGTTTCAACGGTACGTACTTAACCCTTAAGAAGGCACCAACACTCCAGAAGACTTTACAAAATACGAGTATATGTACAGAATAGTTACCTTTTGGTGATTCATTTTAAGACAGGTCTGTTTTTATTAAAATGCAATCTAATTTGAACCTTAATTCGCAGTACTATATGAGATCAAAATTCTATTGACACGTATGTGGTCGCTAAATCGCCTCTGCCTTCATAAGAACCGACTTTATTACGTAATAACGACAGTAATCACATCGTCGTTATCTTTCTACATAAAAACCAGAACTTATTACAACTAAATAAATAGCCGAGTGAATGCAAAAGAAAAACGACAAAACACCAAAATAATGGCCACAAATGCAAAACAAAAATAACGTATTACGTGAAGAATGAATGCGCAAATTATAGCACAACAACGAAAAGGGCACAGCAAGATGGCGCGCGATATGGCGGATGACGTGACGTCACGAACCATGGGGCGTGCCTACCGGTGGCTCTTACGACAATATATACTACCCCGTGGGTAAATTGCAAAGTATGAATATAGCCGGGTCATACGTGGCGTCTGCCGCGCGAAACATCCTCAACAAGGCGGCTCGGTCAGCATGGCCGTGCGTCGACCCAGGCGTACGCATACGCACCGAGGCAAAACTACACTGAGCAGGCAGGCTCGCCGAGGCTGCCTTGGGCGGGTAAATGCTCGCCTATGTATACTATATTGTGAAACACAATATTTATTTATCAATCAGTTTTGGTCTGTTATTCGCTTTTCAAGCACTTAACACGTAATATGTTGTCGCCGTTGTATAGTCTGCAAATTGTAAAAACAATTAAGGAGAGTGGGAGAGATTGATCTTAAATGGATCCATATTAATATTGCACGCTGCTGTTGTCCGGCTTTATTTTCGAACTAAGTACGACACACATTAGTGTTAATCAAAAATAGGTACAGACGAAATTAGAAATTATTTTAAATGTTCAAGATTTTATAAAACGATCATTGTATTTTGAATTTTCTAGCTTGGACAGTTAAGTTGCTTTTTGAACGGATCACTTGGATACAACTCGACCAACTCAAATAATTTGAAGTATATGGTGTCGTAAGAGCCCCCGTCAGTTGTCGGCGCGGACTTACAGCATGTCTGTGCTTGGGCACGGTGAGTATGGTGGTGGCGGTGTCCTCGGGCGTGAAATAGTCCGAGTCGTCCGCCGGCGGTGACCCCGCCGAGCCCGCGGAGCTCGCTGCGCCACAACCAACATTTACCACTAAACAACAAGCGCCCACAGTAGCCTGCTTATCAGGCAGGCCGTAAGCTTGTTTGTCACCGTCGTTGTGTAAAATAAATCACCGCAAGCCCTACCATAGCTAAAGTCCTGCATCTCATCATCATACTTTCTATTTCGTTAACTTAATCTAACCTCAAATATCATCTTCTTTTCCTTGCTTAAACTTTTGGCCTATAGATTGCGGTGGGATTAAGATGAAACGTGGTGTTTAGATTGGGATAAGATGAGAAGTATCCCTTATTAATCTTTTATCGCAGCTTGGGTACAGCAACACCTGTCATTAAATCTGTCGTCCAGTATAAAATATAACCTTAAAACGTGAAACATGACATAATTTACCCCCAGCTATATTAACGCAAAGGACGGATATATCCATCACCTACGGCGTGCTGTGCGTTATAAACCGTCTTTTATTTCTGTTTCTACATACAGGGTTCATGGCGTGTAGTTGACAGCTTTTTTAATTGAAAGAGCATTAAAAATATTAAATATCTGACACGTTCCCAATGCCCTTGAAATAAAAGCGTGTCAGATATGCGTGCGCGTCAGATATTGATACTGGTTACTAGATACACTGAAACGCTCACCCGGTGACAAATGTTTTAATAAGGGTGGGTTGCGCCAACTTACGATTACAGTTTGTTTGTAGTCCCAATTTATATGGCAACACTTATTTGACAATGACGATAGATCTAGATTGTCACCGTTGCTTTTTTTTCTGAAAAAAGTATTGTACATTAAACATTTAACCGTTTCGCCAAAGGAATATATTTACGTGTCTCTCAAAGATGCCATTGTTGATGTATTTGTAAAATCTGACAGGTCATCTAAGCTAAGAGTCCCTGAGTCCTACTTGCATAATAAATCAATATTAAAATTTGAGATCTAAAATGGTAGTCAAATTCAAAGTAGGTCTTGTATGAATAATTTTTAGCGACTTATAGACGCGTGCGGGGCAGTACCAACGGCCTTCTGAACACCATTGTTGACAAGCTGGAATGTCCGATGGTAAGAAAATGGAACGCCATGCATATGGATCCCAGTAATGCCATCGTTGTATTCTAAATTTAATGATATTTTTTTTTAATTTTACTCATATTTTTAATTATTAAGGACTTTTTAATTTGTATTTTTAAAGTTTTGTGATATGGGCTAAATGCTCAAAATAAATGATTATTATTATTGACCTATTCCATGGCTCAAAATGTTATCGTTTCGCGTGTGAATCTTACTCTTTCTAATTAGAGGGAGCCAGTCAATTGAACAGTAACACAACCACAGATGGATGGTTCCTGTTGAATGGATCCTCACTTTCCAGGCCACAAAGTATTCTTCGCCTTGTACAACAATAGTTACCACCAGAGGCGCTGTTCGTGTTGCCATACAAATTGAGACTAACCGCATACGCGTTCGATTGTGTTAATGTTTCGAAAAAAAAATACTAGAGGTACAGACCGATCAACGACAAAGTTTCTATGGGGTGACCACAATACATATATCAGAGTAAAGCAGATCCGCTCATTAAAGTTGAACGATTTCTGTACATCTGATCTATTCTCACTAATGCACAAATCAGAAAGTTTGAGAGACACAGGCGAGTGACATCTGCCAGGAGGCCAATTCTCGGGTTCTATCGAGATGATCTCTATTCGAGATTCAATACAAGTGACTCTACCATTCCATATAATGTCACGATCGATAAGCATCTCGCTCGGACCGAGAATTGGCCCCCATGTCTTCACTTGTCAGTGTCTACTGAACTGACGTTGTGGTGCGTTAAGTTTATATGGGACTAGCTGTTGCCCGCGACTTCGTCCGCGACTTCGTCCGCGTCTTCGCTCCTATTGGTCGCAGCGTGATGTTATATAGCCTAAAGTCTTCCTTGATAAATGGACTATACAACAAAAAATAAATTTTTCAATTCGGACCAGTAGTTCCTGACATTAGCGCGTTCAAACAAACTCTTCCGCTTTATAATATTATAGTATATAGATTTAACATCCTGGTATGCTTTCAAATGTAGACATTCATTAACAGCCGAAAATTATCGCATTATCTGTCGCAATCTAACTGATTTTGGTGCACCATAAGGATTTAACGAGACAGCTATATAAAAAATCATCTTTCTTAATACTGCGAGTCTGCTTTTCTGTGATGTCTGTGGGGGACACTACAAGCCGGCAGCTGTCACCCCAAAGAAGCTTGTCACACTTTCCATACAATCAGATGTTTACGAACATCACTTACGATTATAGACGGTTTGGTGCAACCCACTCTAAGGAACGATGGACTCTGTAAAAGCGATGTTTCAATATTCGCCTCGAGTGAATAATGATGCTGATTACAAATTATGTGGTAATTGAACTTAAAACTTGTATGGAATCTGATGTTCATAATTATTTGCTTCAGATGTTCGTAACGTAATGGATGCAATGGATATTCGCTTTGATAAGCGGATGACGAAAATATAATCATCAATAACAACAGCTCGATATAAATATGATACAGCAAAATCTTCAAGCATGCTTGGAATTTTTAAATGTCTTTTTTCACGTACTCATAAATAAATAATCATTAAAATTTTCGTTATACTTATTCACATTTTAAACTTCTGAATTTTTCACTATCAAAATGAAACATTTGATTAAGTGGGGTAGGGTTGTTAGGCCGGGTTCACCACCAGTGTCAGTTTGCGACTACCTAAAGAGAGAAGTTTTGTCAACTAAAGACATTAACAATTTTATGGAATCTAAAGAAACAGTGGGTCGTATGCATTTTATCTGGTAGTGATTGAATTCTATTAAAAAGAAATAGTAAATATTCTTTCACTACATCAAAATATTAAGTAGTCGCTTCAAATGAGCTGGTCGTTAACCCTATCGACCCTAAGATATGAATGGTGGAAGGGGGGGTACTCACAGGCGCGGGGGGAGGCGGGCGCGTCGGGCTCGGCGTCGGCGGGCGGCGGCGGCGAGCGCGCGGGACCCACCTGCACACCACATGCGGTGATAACCTGCGTGCTCTGGCCATGCTTCGGTATCAATATCGTCATTATTGTATTGCTACTATATACTATTATATGCAACAGTAACATATTAACCTTTTGAACGCCACGGTCGGCCATAGACGTCAACGTAAAATCGTCACCCGACGCCAACGACGCCACTGGCCGACAATTTTTTTTTAATGAAAAACTACTGAGAAGCTGCCCAATTTTATATTGGCATTATTTCTTTACACATCATTTTTTTACCGTTGTGGCGTCAGGGGCACGGCGAATTACTTTGACGTCTGGCGGCGAAAAGGTTAAGAATTCTTAAAATTCGAGAAACTCGAGAATTTTAAGTCCTAATTATGTAATGTTAATGTTGCATACAATATTTTTTATACGACAGCTAATAAATTTGATTTAAATAAAAAATAGTTGTGGTGGCAGAATACTGGCACGAACGTGTGCCTCTTTTAATAATAAAAAAAACAAGTTGTATAATAATGTATGGAAATCTGCTGCTGCTATAATGGAGTAGAAAATAGAAATAGCATAATGTATAAAACCAGTGACATCGTAAAACTAGCTCTGTAAAACAAGGTACTTAGCCCCCCTTTAAGGCGAGGAACGCCGAGCGGGTACTCACCCCGTTAGCCGCGCGCGACGGCTGCGACGGGGTCAGCAGCGGGGACAGGCGCTCGGCGTCGCTGTCGGGCTCGGCGGGCTCCGGCGACGGCTGCGAGGCGAGCTCCACCGAGCCCTCGTCCTCCGAGCTCGGCTCGTGCACGGAGGCGGCCTCCGCCGGGTATTCGAGGCTTAGTGACGACTGCAAATACAATCAAAAACTCTCACTCACTGATCTCTCGTGTAATCTTATTATGAAACTCGCCTCAAGCTCGTTCCATAAAATCAGACTCGTGTTTTAACGCCTCTCATTATGTAAAGGTTTCATAAACCACAACTGCTTTGTCAACTCCGTTTTCTAGTATTGAAATGATGTACCTTAGTGACGACCTCGGGACTAACTCTTGCGGGTTCGCGTAGCAGCGGGCTGGCGGCGCGCTCGCGGCGCCCGTCCTGCTCTCGCGCCAGCAACACCGACATGCGGAACTGAGACAAAAACATGTTTCACTCCTTCATCCCTGTCAGTAGGTAACTGGAGTTTTCTATTAGTATTAATTGAAATTGAAATCATTTATTGCATATCACATAGCAGGTACAGGTGTTCTTAAATATAAGCTGTTCATGTGACGCCCTGTTAGGGCACGGCAATATATAGTTCCACATAGGGCAACATACTTATCTTATCTAACCTTGTACAAATTATTTACATATATGCCTAATAATTAATTAATTAATTAATTTTATTATTTTACATTTTAATAAAGTTCTTCATGCACAATACTAATTAAATAGTACTTAAATATTTACAATCACAAGTATCACAAAATATACATTATGTATTATCTTCAAAAAATTCTCTGATATTATAGTAGCAATTATCCAACAGAAAAGATTTTAGTTTCTTGCTAAACAGGCTCAGTTTATTCTCGTTTTTTATGCTATTTGGGAGGTGATTATATATTTTTATTGACATATAGTGCGGGCTAGATGTGACCAGTTTCAGTGTAGAAAAGGGAAGTTTCAGTTTATTTAAATTTCGGTCATTTCTTTTGGGTAGTATATAGGTGAGTATAGTTCACTATGTTTTCTTACAAATTTGCTGGTCTCTAGAATATATATAGAGGTAAGGGTGAGTATTTTATACTTTACAAAAAATGGCTTACAGGATTCCATTTCGTCAATGTTGGCCAGGATTCTGATGCATCTTTTTTGAAGAATAAATATTTTATCTATGTTGGTACTTTTACCCCATAAAACGATTCCGTAGGATAATTTGGAGTGAGCATATGCATAGTAGGCTGCAAGAGCTGTCTTTAAGTCCGTTACGCGTTTGAGGTGATTTAGAGCATAAATGAATGACGATATCCTTTTCGACAGGTTTTGTATATGCTGCTTCCAATTGGTACTAGTATCTATAGCAATCCCTAATAAAGTTGTAGATTTTATGCATTCTAATTTATTATTATTATAAGTAAGGTTGATTGGCAAGTCTTGTTTTTGATGAGGTTTGAATTGTATAACTTTTGTTTTATTTAGGTTAAGTTCAAGATTGTTGGCTTGTAGCCAGTCCTCTGTTTTTTGTAGTGTTTGGGTTATTATTGTCGCGGCTTCCTCATGTTGAGTGCAGGAAAATAATATTGAGATATCATCTGCAAATAACGTGCAGTGAACGTCTAATATTTTTGGAAGATCATTGATATAGATAAGGAATAACAAACAACCCAACACACTACTACCCTGCGGGATAGAGCCAGTTACAGGTACTCTGTCTGATTTGACGTGTTAGTATTAGAATACGTAAAATTACTAATCCATTAAAATATTTAGTGGGAATTCCTTATTTTTGCAATTTTTCTATTATTTGATCTGTTGTAATGTTACGGAAATGAATAAGGTGGGCATTTCGACGAAAAAGAATAATTAAATTAGCCCTGAATAGATGTTAAAGATCAGAAAATAGCTGAACAATCAGTCACTGTGGAATTGTCCTAATTTTACTATTAAAATATTATTTAACACATTTTTTGTAACATAGCCTTTAGCGGCATCACATAGATACCCTATGTGCTTGTAGGTACTTGTGTATTGTTTGGTTACCTCGGGCGTGAGCGCGTGTGTGTTGTTGAGGGCGCTGCCGAGACTGGTGGACGAGCTGCGCTCCAGGTTGCAGCGGTTCAGGATTTCCGCCGCCTAGAAACACATTTACATTAGACCGATATAATCTTAAGAATACTTGAGATAACCATCAGAAATGCACAGTATGCACTGCAATGTATCTAGATCGTACGGTCACGCTGTATAATTTGTGATCCGTTTCGTAAAAAGGAATCACAACCTTAATATTCCTCGGACCCACTCGTAGAGAGGACGGCACTTGGAGACTTCGTAGAAATCAAGAGGTCGAAGATCTAGTGTCCTAGCCGAACATCATAGGATAAACGAAATCCGCGAGACTCAGATGGCTCGGGCGTGTAACCCCAATAGGTGACGATCGTGCAGACCGGAGAGCGTACTCGGGCCGTCCAGCTGGTCGAAGACCCGTTGGGAGTCCTAGGTGCCGAGGGGGCGACGAAGTGCAGAGGACCTGACTGAGCTCCAAGCCGTCGTCGAATGGAAGGAAGCAGCCACGGACAGGGAAGCCTGGCGGTCTCTGGTGACGGAGGCCAAGATCCACTTCGGGTCGTTGCGCCACAGCAGGAAGTAAGTGAGTAACCTTAATATAATCAATTAAGAAGTGGTAGATTGAATACCTGTCTGACAATGGGGTTACCTGCGAGGCGGTGTCGGTGTCGGGGCTGGCGATGGCGGGCGCGGCGGGCGCGGGCGCGCGCGCGGGCGGCGGCCCGTTCAGCGCCTCGATCAGCGACACCGGCTCGTAGCCCGCCGGGATGTTCTCCATGCTCCCCTGCACACAACACGACGGTTACAAAACCTGACGATAAACTTAACTATCTTATCGTCCTTCTTGACGTATCCGTCAATGGCGAACCTGGCTCCAGGACCTTCATGAGCGGTCATATGCACGAATGTGGCTTGCAAAAACCGAATTTGGTTTTGAAGGTTCTGTTGCAGGGTGCACAATGCAACTTACCTTTGTCGTTAGGAAGGCTTAGGATGGGTCTTTCTGTTAAGGCATTTCGCATCGAGGTCTTGCAAGCGACACTCCTCAAAAACAGTGACATCGTAACTACAATATATTCGAATGACATTGCCTTGCAGCGGAAACATACAATCAGGAGTACCAACAGCTGCAAAAACATGATACAGTCTTGAATAGTACATACATAGCCAATTAAAGGAACTCACAGATAGAAATTAAATAAAAGTTAAAGGTATTTAACAAAAGTAGCGCACACTTTCGCACTGTGTGTACAGTGTTTAGCTACCGTAATGTAAACAAGTCTCAAGGACTGATTATGCGGAAAGAAGACACTAAATGCAGGACTGGCAGTTATAGAAATCTTTGATAAAGTTCCAAGTCCAACTGTAATCATATTGGTACACAGATACAGCTGGCAACTGACACTTGCTGGCCGGAGAGATCCGACAGTTGCCTGCTGCGAGCGAGGCGGCACACGACGCACGCAGACACAGCTGGCTCCTGACACTCACCAGCGGGGGACTGGCGGGCGCGGCGGGCGCGGTGGCGCGCTGCAGCGCCCGGATCTGCAGCAGCGCGCGGAACGGCGCGCGGCAGATCGGACAGTTGTTGGCTTGATAGCGGAGTGAGTCAGCACAAGAATTGCACAGACAAAGGTGCCGGCACGGCAGGATCAGGGTGTCACGTACGTCGCACATGCAAATGACGCATTCTGAACCGCCCTCTTCTGTTTCTTCGTCGGAGCTCGGCTGGACAAAAGTAGACTTTATGAAGTAATTATTTTGATCTGAAAATTATCAATACGTAGGTAACAAAGAGTATGATTTAGACATCCAAATCAAGGATTATTTCTTCATTGGAGTTTAGCTGGGCCCAATTACAGATTCGTACAAAGTTTGTTTTACGCTCACTCGGTTCACGTTAAATATGGCATCATCCCTTGCCAATAAACAAAACCCTAAATGTAACTTACAATAACCAATGGTTTGAAACGTTAGTTATGAAATAGATAAAGCAAGGATTTCATTAACCACACACAACCTTTTCTTTTTTTTATAACTAAAGAAATCGTTAGTAAATATCTTAAATCCATAAACATTAATAAGGGTGCTGGCCATGACTGCATTAATCCTATTATTATTAATAATAATAAATGTTGTTCCAAATTAACAGTCCCCATTACTTTGCTTTATGAAAAGTCTACTAGAGAGGGATGTGTGCCTTCCTTGTGGAAACGTGCATTAGTAACCCCAATACCTAAACGCGCGGTTAGCAATGACATAGAAAAATACCGGCCAATCTCTAAACTTTGCCAATTTGGTAAGATCTTGGAAAAAATCGTAACCGACCAGATCATATAATCCCAAGTCAGCATGGTTTTCTCAAGGGTCGTTGTGTCGATTCCAATCTTTTATCCTACACCGAAGTTATAACAGAAGCCTTGGATAATAATTATCAGGTGGACGCAGTGTATACCGATTTTGCCAAGGCATTTGATAAAGTCTGTCATGAACGTTTACTCTTGAAGCTTTGGGGAATCGGTATACATGGTGATTTGTTCAGGTGGATAAAATCCTACATTGAAATCGCTCACAAGCGGTAGCGACGGAAGGATATACATCTCAGTACAGGACTATTACTTCAGGTGTTCCACAAGGGTCTCATCTGGGACCATTGCTTTTTATCCTGTACAATAATGACGTTACGGAATGTATAAATGATTCAAACTTACTCCTGTATGCCGATGATGCGAAGATTTTTAGAGTAATTCGCAATACTGATGACTGTTCTATATTACAAAATGACCTAGAGAGATTTGAGACCTATTGTATTGCAAATAAATTATCTTTAAACCCCGAAAAATGTTCTGTTATTCGTTTTAGTAGGAAAAGAACCACTACTCAATTTAAATATAAGCTTTGTAATAAAGAACTTACTCGTCTCAATCAGATTCGCGATCTTGGCGTAATCATGGACTCTAAACTCACTTTCATACCTCACTTTGATGATATTTTGATTAAGTCGTTTCAGCTGTTGGGATTTATATTGCGTGTAGGGAAGCCTTTCAAAAGACTTTTTAACCGACTTCAAAATTTCAAAAGAGGATGTTATCAATTCGGTTGTATGTTTTTTTTTTTTTTTTAATGTTTGTTAGTCCATAACTCCGTCATTTCTTAATCGATTTGGAAAATTCTTTTTTTGATTGTAAGTATATATATATCCAAGTTGGTCCCGTTTTTGTCAAAACGTAGTTCTGATGATGGGATCCATGAGAAATTGAGGGAACTCCTCAAATCTTCAAAGCAAACATATAGTATTTTTTGTGTTTTTATCAACAAGTCAAGCATTTTCATCCAAAAATGTGACATTGGATGAAGTGGAACTGCTGATGATGATCAGAACAGAACTCTTCAACGACAAAAAGTTCACGTTTGGCGATTTGTCCTCCTAGCTGTGTTTGTTAAGCAAGTTCTATTTTCTTGATTAATTTTTGTCATGCTTGATTTCTGATGATGGGATCCATGAGGAATTGAGGGAAATCCTCAAATCTTAAAGGCAAACATATAGTGATTTTTGTGTTTTTATCAAAAAATCGAGCATTTTCATACAAAAATGTGACATTTGATGAAGTGGAACTGCTGATGATGTTCAGAACAGAACTCTTCAACGACGAAAAGTTCACGTTTGGCGATTTGTTCTCTTCGTTTTGTTTGGCAAGCAAGCAAGGTTTTTTCATGATTCCATGAGAATTTGAGGGTACTTAGTCTTCTACCATTATAAACATACATTATAGCCATTTTTATTTTATTGTATATCTATCTAAGAGTGCACCATCTAAGTATAATAATCTTTTACCGGCCTCCCGATTGAAGTCGGTTTTTTTTTCTTAAAAATTATAACATATAAAGTACTATTTAACAGTTATGTTCGCATTCGGCTAGAATTTGCAAGCGCCGTTTGGAACCCCCACTTTAAAGTTCATAGTGATAGAATCGAAAAAAAAATTAAAGCAATTCAGTATCGTATTGATGGGAATAGACCTTTAGATTACGTCACCGCAATGCAAAGGCAACATAACATCTTTAAGTGATCGCCGTGACCGTACAGAAGTTTTGTTTCTGTATAAAATTATTAATAATGTTATAGATGCCCCTACACTGTTACACTCTATTTCCTTTCGAGTACCTCGACGTCGATAGCGGGCTTGCCGGAAAAAACCTCTTTTTTATATCCCTCGTAGCTCGTAGGCGCACGTTATACGCAAACAATAGTTTCATAAATAGGGAGTGCAGGTTATACAACAACAAATTTCTAAATTTAGATATTCTTTGCGAAAAGTTAAGTAGTTTAAAAAAGCTTACTTTGCAATGTATTACAGATTGAGAGTAACTAATATAATTAAGTACTCACATATTTTAATAAAAAATATTTTATTAGCATTGGTACATAACGTTCACAAATACGTTTTTATGTAAGTTTTTACCTATAACTTGTAAGCACATAATTTAATCTGTTGTGGCGCTATATGTTTTTTCTTGTTTACCTTTTTTTTAAACCATACAACTCTGTGGATGTATTTTCCTTACTTGTACGTTAGAATAATGTGATATACTCTAATTAAGGAAACTGTAAGTCTAGAATTTAAGCAAGACTTTTGTTACTTACAACTATAAAAGACTGTTTGTTTCTGAATAAAATAAATAAAAAAATAATTAAAATAAAACATTCGGTGCCAAACCCAATGACATGTGGTACCTTAGTATCGAGGTTCTTGTTCTCGATGCCGTAGATCTCCTGCAGCAGGTAGCACAGTCCGTCCACGAACAGCTTCTGTTTGAGCGCCTTCAGCACGTAAGTGCCGTCAGAATGCTTCTCCACTATACCAATCGTTGTGTGCGACTGTCTGATTTCTACAAGAAAACCACAACAAACATTAAAATTTAGAAATAATCTATTTCACAATCTAGACATTACGAAACCTATCACAAAAATGACCAATAATCAATTGTACTCCTGATTTCAAGCAGGATCTACACAAGGAGATAACGACATCGTCGGTGCTGTAGCTACTCCAGTATCTTCCTTACAGTGGGGAGTACTCTGACCATCACGACCACCCTCCCTCCTCCCCCTCCTTTTCCTCATTCACCCCACAATAGATGGCAACTATGATTATGATCGTCTTGTACTTCTTTAAGCGGTACCTAGTATAGAACCTTACTGTTGTAGCACTCACCCTCCTGCCCTTCGTCTACGACGCAGTAAATGGCGACGGGTATGATCTCCGTATCAGCATTGTATAGAAGTTCGTCGTCTGCGTGTCGCGAGGGGTCAAATACGTGCGCTAGCTGGCAGAATTGTTGATTTGCGCCCTTCTTATAGTGGAACGTCTGGGAGGTCATAGCTGGGTCGCGGGGGTAGTACCTGCGACACAAATAATGACTATAAAATCTGTGTGCAAATTCAAACAAATTAAAATCTTACAAGATTTGAGCAAAACAAAGAGTACGAGCTTTATATTGGCATTGGCAATTCTACTGATGTGGGTAATTAATAATTATAATTAATCCTTAAACAATACAATTATTATTTATGGAAAGCATGCGGCAATAAGATTAATAGATATATTATTATGCTGAGCCTTAAATTGGTGACCTAAAGCATCTCTAACAAAAAGAGGTTATTTTTTCTTGCTACTTACACAACACCAGTTGGAGTAACTTCTTCTGTGCAGAAGTAGAATATAGTGATGGCAATCCTAGCATCACAGTCAAATGTGAACTCTATGTTATAATATGTCCCCTTTCCATTGTTCTCAACGGGCTTGATTATGCCATCTCCTATCTTGTTGTTTTCAACCAGTTTCCCGACTGGCTCTGGACAGCGGACAAATCGGAGGGACTCTTTGCGGATGTTCACAAGGCTTTTTAGAGTTTTTGTTGGTTCATTAGACTGTGGTGGTGGGTATGGGAACTGAAAATACATTCAAGGTTAGTATAATATACACTTATATATATATTAGTATAATATAATAATAATAATAATAATAATAATAATATTGGGGGACAATCTTACACAAATCGACCAAGTCCCAAACTAAGCAAAGCTTGTACTATGGGTACTAGACGACGATATACATACTTATATAGATAAATACATACTTAAATACATAGAAAACATCCAAGACCCAAGAACAAATATCCGTGAAAAATGCACAAATAAATGCCCTGGCCGGGATTCGAACCCGGGACCTCTAGCTTCGGAGGCAGAGTCACTACCAACTAGGCTAAACTGGTCGTCCACATACACACACACACAAACACACACACACACACACACACACACATATATATATATATATATATTATAAGGTTTTGATCCAGGGCCAACTCTTTACAAAGCCTGGATCCAGGACCAGTTGAGTCACAAAATAGGTGCTATATATTTTGTGACAACTGCTTTTATATCGTCAATAGATGAATACTAGACCAAGCTGAATACTATTGAAGATCTGAAATATTAATACTTGAGGTAGATCAAATGAAATACATTCGAGGGCATAAATATGTATACATTTTTAGACCTTATTTCAATGCCATCAAACTTCACAGTTTGGCGAGTTTTATTGTATGTAAAATTTAATGTATTTTTCTTGAATAAAATATTTAAAATAAAAAAAATATATATATATAAGGTGAAAAAATGTATACATATTGGTGCCCTTGACTGTACTTACAATGGCGATCAACAGTATTTTGACATATACAATTTAAATAAATACTGATAGTATTAAATCATTATTTTGTTATATGTTTCCTAAGTTACTTACGTTTCTATTCGAATTACTGAAGCTTTGCAACAACTAATTGAAATGGGAATAAATAAGCAATTTCCGTCGCTCAATCTATTTTGACATTTATGTACAGCTCAATGAAATAACTTTTTTATTATATAGGAAAGCCTATAGCCGCAGTGGAAGTGACAAGGTTTTGTTGTCCTACCCCCATAGTCATGTATGCAAATGCATGAGGTTGGGATAGGATAAAAAAGGGTAGTTTGCGTTGATAGTTATGGGATGAATCAGCATTTACCAATGTGCTTGGATTTTTGTTTAGGGTCGTTATCTTGCTGAAATTGCCAACGGGCGGCATATTCTCTCTAAGGCATAAGGTAGGTAGCATTTTCAGGATATTTTCACACACAAATCTATGGTCTGTTCGTCGAGAGCGCCATGTTTTACAGTCGGTATCCTGGTACCCCACATCGTGACCTGTTGTGTAAACAACGCAACCAATTTTTTTTCGGGGCCACTTTGTACCTTGGCACAGTGAAAATCAATATGAAAGCTGCTAGCGTCCTCATATTATTGTCACTGACAAGGTACGAAGTGGCCCAGAATTCTAATTGGTTGACTGTAAATATTTTATTCCATTTTATTTATTTATCTTAATCAGAAAAAATAAAATAATTACAATATAATGCTTAAAACTACAGTAACCGATGTAAGTATTATAATTCTGTGTGCCTTCTGGCAAAGACCTCCCCCTTTTATTTCATTAGATGACATCAAATTAAATTTGCTCATGTTACACCATAAAGTTTTTTCGTAGGTACTCATTATTTCTGGTGAAGGCTAATCGCAACGTTAAATTGCTGAAATATGCGGTTTTTAGAATGAACGTTGGCCATGCAATCCTTGCACAATTAACTGTCGTTTAACCATAGAAACATGGAGTTTGATGCTGTAGTCTTCTTGGAAATCATCTTGAATGGCCACCTCAGATTGCTGTGGATCTTCTGCGAATTCGTCGTGGCTGTCCACTTCTGGGATTATTAGTAGTATTGTTTATAACCTTGAACCGCTTGTTACAAACACTAACACAACAAGTTGTCTTGATGTGCCATGAGTGTGGAAAATCTCGGCTTGCAAGCGACCCTTTTTCAGAGCGGCTGCAAGGGCTTGTGATATATCTTTGAAAATTCTTTATATTAACACAAGCCTGCCTCCAAATTTAAAATTAATAAATTGCTTGCATATTAATTTTGTATTTTGCAGCATTACTGCTTATTGCTTAATACTAAATTAAAAAGCTATCTACTATTCGATAAACATTACAATTCCGCAGGGCTGTCATCAACAAACAAATCAATTACTTTTGTATCCGTTAATTTTATAGTTCCACAGACAGTACTGAACACAGTAATTAACAATTTAATCAAATAATCAACACTTATTGAATTTCAGAGAGGTTTTAATTTCCTTATTATCCCAGTCACTATAAATTTAAGATACTAACATAACTTAGGTATGTTGTATGGGTTTAACAAGATTAAAGTTTTTGCTGTTGTCAAAATACTTTTGATCCCTACTGTAGCTGTTAAGCTTGAGAGGGATCAAAGTATATGAAAACAAAGCCCCTGTTGTAACCCAAGCCCATTTTTAGTTAGGGGGGGGAATGACAAATTATTATATAACACATAATGGAACTAAGTTACAAGTATAAAGAATTACTTATTTCATTATATCCTAACTGATGTCACATGTAGTTTTAATGGAGTCTAGAATTTTCTAGGTCCTGGTACGGTCAACTGCAAAAATACATATTGATTAAATCCTCTAATAAATATGTACCGCAACCTTAATTTGCCAACATAAGAAAGAGCTATAAGACATATTTTTGAGCAAGTTGTATGCACCTATATTTTGCAGTTGACAGTACAGTTTATTTATTTATTGTATGGCATTTTATTTTCAAACCATGAGATCTTTGAGAAGACAGTGTGGTTACCAGTTTGTTGTACTTTTAGCACCACCTAGTGGTCAATGAAACTGTAGATGAAAAAATTGATGAAGTAAAATCTTTTCTATTACTTACAGGAGTAGGACGGCTGCCCAGAAAGTTTAAGTCAGCGTTTTCCCCAAACAAGTAAGCCTCTGGCTGAGGTGTGTCAAATCTTTCGCCACCCATGATAAAATGGCTGCCGAAGTAATTACCTAAAAATCATTATTGCATGGTATTATTTTATTTTGTGTATTTGGCGAAATGTAATAAATAAATGCTTACAATAGTGCATTTAGATTATGATTTTGACTCACAAAATGTACCTCTAATAACTCTTATTTGTTGTTTAAACATTAACTGAAACTAATAATGATGATAAATGACAAAGATAAACATTTTGTGAACAATTAAAGATGGTCCTTGTCCTTGATACAAAAATATTTATTTATTTACTACGCAACAATTGAATTGTCTAAAATTGATTTTATTTACTTAATTATGAGTATGTCACAAAGCAATTTTAAAAGAAAAGAGAGTTATTCACACACACTAACTGTACTTACAAATTCTATAGATGCACAATAACCGCCAAACTAGAGTCTAGACATTATCAAGTGAACAATACAACAGGATAAAATAAATATAAGGTCAACAAGTTTACCTGAGCGAGGTGGATATTTGTATGCATGATTCGAAACCACGTCAGCCTCCTCTACGCCAGCGTTCTGCCTGCTGGCCAGGGCACCCATTGTTAATTAATGTTTTAGAAGGACGGTACACTCGCGAATGTACGTGATAATAATTATTTTGCTTGAGACTTGAAACCCACCCTACTGGCAAAATAGTAAAAGTACCACGGCCTCAGGATACCCAGAGTAGACGTCAAATAATAATACCGCTAAGAGCGAGAAGCTCATATACTAAATTAAATGAGAGCGACAGAGAGAGATATATCATTTGTTGTCCTTGTCATAGTTCCGCTTTTCTTTATTTGCCTATGTCATCTAAACGTCAAGTCAAATAGTTTGAGGCAAATAAACGATTACCCGGCCAAATTAAAGAGGTTGTTTATTGTAAGCCGCCAGATGTGTAAGACTAGTTCTCAATTTAGCTGCATAAGAGCTTTTCTGTCCCCCTTGGTGAAACTCGTATAGGATCTGTGTGTATAGAAATCGTTACTCCGAGACCATGGCTGAGTGAGTTGAGTTGACAGTTGACACTGACTGACGGAACAGAGGTGTTTATGGTTATATCACGGTTATATTGAGTCCAAAATTCGAAGAGGTTTTGATTAAATTATTGATTTCGATTATTTTATTAGAGAAGAGAAATATTGAAAATATTTGTAGTATCATGTAGTATTTTAATAATATTTCAAATACTGGGGTCTGGTACACGCTTAATATTATCACAATAGTGGTGTATCAATATTATCACGGTTTCCAAAATAGTATGATTTTTTTTTTCAAAATTTATTAAACAGCACGTGATACGGATCGTGATATGAGTGTATCGCGTGATAATAATAACCGTGTAACAGGCCCCATTGGCTTGTTTCGGATTATGCTTAAAATTAAAAGACAAATACGCCTCTAAAAATGTTTTTTTTTTCAGCTGTTTGAGCACAACTTATAACCGTTGCAAAAGCATGGGTTAACTTTTATGGCAACATTTTAACTCAAACGTCAATTTAACCTTTTCTTTCTGTCTTTCGAGGTTAAGGTGTCACTTTGTGAAGGTGCATAATTTTGTCGTGCTCTAAAAATCGCTGAAAATCTCACCAAGCGCTTCATAATTTTGTGTCTTGTTAAACAGCGGTTGTGTGTGACAATTACTAAGTTGGATTCTTGTTTTATTTCAGATCACAATGGGGCGCCGACCCGCGAGATGGTAAATAGTTTACGTTTACGAGTTCGTGCTATTCCTTGTTACCCACGACATTAATTAACATTACACCTTGTTATTTCCAGTTATCGCTACTGCAAAAACAAACCGTACCCAAAATCGCGGTTCTGCCGTGGTGTGCCTGACCCCAAGATCCGTATCTTCGACTTGGGCAAGAAGAAAGCGCCGGTGGACGACTTCCCGCTATGCGTGCACTTGGTGTCGGACGAGTACGAGCAGCTGAGCTCGGAGGCGCTGGAGGCGGGCCGTATCTGCTGCAACAAGTACCTCGTGAAGAACTGCGGCAAGGATCAGTTCCACATCCGCATCCGGCTGCACCCCTTCCATGTAATCCGCATCAACAAAATGTTATCGTGCGCTGGGGCTGATAGGTATGTTATACTTATTTTTCAACTTTGACAAGTTTCCAGTACTTAATTCCAACTGGATGAGTAGGATAGACCTTATTTTTCGAGTTTTACCAGTATAGGACCAGATATCAATTATTCAACAAGATTGATATTGTTATAGATTATTTCATATTTTAATAGATTAGAAGTAAATTTTCTGTAGTATGTGGAATTTAATTGAAACATGTTAGTTATAAGTTATAACCTCTAATTGTTTTTTTAGATCTTCTGATCTAGGACTTGTTTTATTTTGATTCTCAAAGTGCCATTGCAGCCCATTTGCAGAATAAAGGTCATTTATTTATTTCAGTATTTAATGATTTTGAAGTCTACATGGTTTCAATTCTTGGGTAGTAGTTAAAAAATTAAATCCTTATATTCTGTTAAGCCATCATCTACAATGCTATTTTTTATGAATAGATATGTAGTCGGAATCTCCAACTTGGGTGATGAGAGCTTAAAAACCTTGAGTCATATTTTTACTTGTTTTGCTCTTAAAATGACTTAGCACTTTTCAAAAATATTTACTAAATATTGTGCAATTTGATTAGTTCCTAGCTGAGGCCTATACCTTACAAAGGTTCTTAATTTAGTATAAAACAAAACTTATAAAGCTAAAAATAGAACTGTTAAAGAAAAACAAAGGCTTAATAAAATTGAGTAGTTCATCTGTCTTATGGTTATGGTACTTGTCATCATGACCTTACTATTTGTCTCTGCTTTACAATTTCACTTTCTAAGTTTTACCCACCAATTTAGCTATTGGCTATGTGCGAAGTAGGTGGTGGGGGTAAGCTAGGCGATCATAGCGCACACCATGGCAGAAATGTGTACTTACCGGGGACCACTGTCAAATTTACTTTCACATTTTCTATTGGTTTCTTAACGGTTTCCTACGATTCGTTTTGTTTGTATGTATTCATTAATTCTCTTATTTATTTCAGTAAAATTTCCAATACGGGGTCTTTCTTTCTCTTTACTAAAGTAAATAAAATATTCATGTGTCATTATTTGACATCTCTGAGTTTTGACATTGTCTCGGGACCTTTAATGTTTGATGTTTCAGACGTGCACATAGCCTATACCTTACATAAAGCTACTAAAGGAAATTCATTCTCTGGCATATGCCTAGACTAGTGTATGTAAATCTCTTATGTGAACAGTGTTATATTGATAATTGGCCACCAGCATATAATTTTTATTGAAATTATAATAAAATGTTTTGATATTTTAATAGAGGATAAACGCAAATAGTATTATCAAGACGTAACAGAGGTAATTTGTCATAATAACAAATTATCTCATTTACTTGGCTTAGAGGATGGCTTAGAGGAAATTGGATAATTTGTCAAATTAACACATTCAGTACCGCAGCCGAGCAGGGGCCTGCTCTCATAATTGGGGAGCAGGGAGGGAAAGTTAAATTATTGGTATAAAACTAGATTTTGCTTCTCCTGCCTATGGTCGAGTGCAGTGGTAACAAATGTGATCATCATCATTTTACTGAAATTACACCAATACCAAAGACCATCCAATTTGATGTTTGCAAATCTATGCTATGTGCATTAAGACAAATACTGATATTTAAAAATTCCTAGTCCTTTTTCTATTAATTCAGGAAGATATTTAACAAGAAATTTAGTTGTATTACAATATTTGAAAAATCAAACATTAATAGAGAACTAATTGAAGGTTAGTAGTAAATTGAGGTGAATAATTTTTTTTTTTTTTTATTAAAAATGGGATTGCTCTTGGCCAGCATCTAGCCAGGGGGCAAAGATGAGGCCGACGATTTATTTTAAATACTTATGTATAAAATTAGGCTGGGTCATGTGTTGTGGAGGTTAATCAATTCGCGCGCGCGTGCACTCCGCGTACGGTCGTGTTAACTGCAACTGCATAAAGTTTTTCCAATTACTAACGAGTGTAAATCAATCAGTATAATGGTACAGTGTAAAAAGTGTAAGCTGTTCATATTGACAACTAAGGGAGATGTAGTCAGGTGTAAGGGCCCTTGTGAAGGTATTTTTCACAAGCAATGTGTGCACATGAAGCAGTTTAAGGAACGAAATGAATTGTGTGATGGTTGTAATAAAGTTGAAAGCCCTAAAGTACAGTCACCGAGATTAAACATACCCGATGTGTTCAAAACCAGTGGTGAAACCGTTTTGTCTCAGGTCAATGACAAATTAAGCATATTATATGATTTGAAAAAACAAATCCAGGATCTCACAGAGGCCGTTGACTTCTATGCGGAAAAATACCAAGTTATGTTGGACTTTAAGGTAACCGCCGAAAATAAGATAGCAGCCTTGAAATAGTTAGTCGTATATTTTTTACACAGTATTTATACAGGGTGGCCCATTCAAATCGGTGAGTATGGGAAAGTCTAAAACTATAAGACATACGAAGATTTGTTCTAAGGAACCATGTCACCGATTTTACAAGTAGAGAGGTACAAACAACCATAGAGACAATTTTACATGCCTGAACTTGTTGAATATTGTAACGGTGGTCACTTTGAACACCTACTATGATAAATTAAAGCATGTGAAAAAAATGCATTTTATTCATTTTAGACATTATGTTTCTTAGAGACATTTACTGCTTAAGACCTACACAAACGATATCTGAATAGAAATAGTGTAAGTTTATTTTTTCAAAACAACGGTTCGATTCCCTAGCTGGGTACAGTGAATTTTTTTTCAAATGTATGAATGCAGTTTTTCTGTTTATCAAAATCGGTGACATGGTTCCTAAGAACAAATCTTCGTATGTCTTATAGTTTCAGACTTTCCCATACTGACCGATTTGAATGGGCCACCTTATGGAAGTGTTTTGAGTGTTACAATTCGCCAACAAACTGTCATGCTGTTTGGCGAAAAAAATGTGTTTTTGTATACATATTTCATAAAAAAAAAATGTATATATATTTGATGTTTAATACATTTATTATGGCAGTCGCTTCCGTAAAAACTAGTGCCTACGCCAATTCTTGGGATTAGGTAGCGGACCCCAGGCATCCTTCAGGAACTGTACTGGGAATAACGCTAGGAGGATGATGATGAATCCATTTATTACACAAAAAACTACAGTGCAGGTTTTCTCCAATAACAAAATAAATATCCGCCTCAAGTTTTGTCAAAAGAACAGCAATACAACATATATTAATACAGCAAATTAAAAAGTAGATACACACATGAACTCACGCCTATATTCCCAAAAGGGGTAGGCAGAGCCCACAAACATTAATATCAGGGACACTTTTAGCAATTGTAGGTTTATAGAGGGAGTAAAGGTGATATTGCAGTGACTGACTGCTAGGCCATCACCCACAACACACTTCACCACTTATATAAAAAGTAGACATACAAAAAAATTACATACCATGTAGTAACATCTTGGGACTGTGTTTCTGTGTTATCTGAAAACTGTACCAATACTCTATTAATTTATTGAGTTTCGCATTGCAGGCTCCAGACCGGGATGCGCGGTGCGTTCGGCAAGCCGCAGGGCACTGTGGCGCGCGTGCGCATCGGCCAGCCCATCATGTCCGTGCGCTCCAGCGACCGCTGGAAGGCGCAGGTCATCGAGGCTCTCCGCCGTGCCAAGTTCAAGTTCCCTGGGCGTCAGAAGGTACAACCATTGAAAAGAAATAAATGTTTATTGGGGTAATCAAAACATTACGAGGTTGGGGGTCTCCTTTTAAGTAAACAATGATACATGTGTCAGGAGATCCCACTCGAGGAGTTGTTTTACCAATTTTTACAAAGATTATTAACCCTTGCGAAGCATGTCAAAAATTTTCTGAACAAGGCATACAAAGGGTTTTAAATCCTTTGAACGCCAAGAGCCTATAAAGTGGTAGTGTGTTGTCGTGCCTACCACGCCAACAACCACTAAAAAGATCGGAGTGAAGGTGTATTTTGTTCATGAAAAAAAAAATCTATTATGAATTGCTTTTATTGGTTTAAACGTCTGAGTGATCACTTCATTCAAATATGAAAGCGTTCAAGGGGTAATAGACCTGACAGGTCTGTTCACGTTTAAAAACATTCTTGAACAATTAACTTAGTGTGTGCATGTGAATTCAAGAGGCATTCATACTTGTATTATTGTCACTTTTCTAGGTCAAGTTTATTTCAAAAAAGAGGCTGCATATCACATTGCAATAGATTTTGGGCGAAAACATAGAGTACTCCGTAAAATTCCACATTCAATAAAGAACGAAATTGAATCATGTTACTGATCAAGAAGCTTTGATAAACGAAAGCTATCTATCTCTGGTATGAGCATTGTTTCAAAAATTTGTCCATTTTATTGAGGCCAAATCCTACGTCTTCTATGACCTCTACAATCTGTAAAAACTTCCAATCATATCTAAGCTATCAGAGCTGGAAGTGAGGTAATGTAAATGAATTGGAGTATTGAGCATAATAAATTTGGAATGAAACCTAAGCAGTTGGTGACTCTGGAAACAAATCAAAATAAATATTTGGGGACAATCTTACACCAATTGATTTAGCCCTAAAATAAGCCAAGCTTGTATTATGAAACATCTGTGATTCAAGAACAAATATTCAACACAAATAAATGCCCTTACCAGGATTCCGAGCACGAGGCTGTCCTGGCGGGCCATAAGTTTCGTAGGCAGTCAGTACCAACTATGTTAGTGGTCGTCAAGCTAATAATTACAACTCTATTTCTAGATCTACGTCTCCAAGAAGTGGGGCTTCACCAAGTACGAGCGGGAAGAGTTTGAGAAGCTGCGCGCGGACGACCGGCTGGCCAACGACGGCTGCAACGTCAAGTACCGCCCCGAGCACGGCCCGCTCGACGCCTGGCGCAAGGTGCAGGTCGAGCTACACAACGTTTAAGCTCCAATTTAATATACTGTAAAAAGTATGCTAGTCTTTTATTTATGAGATTGTCAAAAGTGCTATTGCTAATACCACCTGACGTTCAGTATGGCTGACCACGCGAGCGTATTTTGTACTATTTGGTACCTAACATAAAGTAATAATGCTAGGATGATGATGACGGTACCTCACATAAAATAATTTAGTTCAGTGACCACCAAACGTCACTATAAAATCAATCATTAATGGTAATTTACCAGAGGTCGGCAGGGGTGAGCTTATTTCAGTTTTTGCATAACATGGACATACCTTGTCATTCAATGGTAAATGGACTATGTGTAATTATAAACTAGTGAAATGGTTTTATTCGGGCTGCCTTTCTGTTACGCCATTTGTGCTAATTAACGTCACCATCAAAACATATGATGTCTCGTTACTCTTGGAAACCTCTTACCCCATTCAGCAGGGAAGCGATGGTGAGCTTTAGTTTTAGTAGTTACATTAGAATCCGCTTATTACGACTCGCAAGTCGTTCATACATAACTGACAACTTAAAAAAGTTGAAAAAAACACCCGACATTTTCATTTAAAATTTCAATATCTCAAACGGCTGAACCGATTTTGATAAAATATGTCTAAGAACTAAGAACCACTCAGATCATAGAAAGAAAGAGATATGCCCTAACCGCGAAATTACTTCGGTACTGCTGTCGCCACTTTTAAAGATGTGTGCGTTTCCACTAGTAGCACAATATTGTAAATATTGGGTTTCCGCACACATCCGTCCAGTTGTCTACTAGCATTCTAATCCTCTAATTGGTACTCTCACTACGAAAAGCAACTGTAGGAATACACTCGTACACGTAAACAACAGCGTCGGTGAACTCGTTAGGGATGGGCACATGCATCCATTTTTGCATTTATCGATAAAATCATGAGATGAGAAGTTTACCTTTAAAACGATAAACTTCGTTTAAGGGTGAATCAAAATACTGTTTATTACAGAAATACAAATTATTAATTTTAATAAAAATTACGCGTCCAACGAACCTATGGTTCGTATTTATTGTATTGGGGGTTCGTCTATTTTGATATTATACAAACCTATGATGTGTAATGTACATATCTGTAACAAAGAAACATCCGAAATAATAGTTCAGTGACCGTTAATCAATTTATTTTAAATATTTCATGGCAACATCATTCATAGTCGATCTGTACACTTTTTTATATTTTAATGTGATATTCAGTTATGCAAATAACTATATTTAAAAAGAAAATGTGATGAAAACCATTCGTAATAACGTCGATCAATTATCGATAATATTGCATGCATACAAATACTGCCACTGCCTTATCCCGCGCACTCGAAGCTGCGTAAGGTGTTTGCGCTGGCAGGTCGAAGCTTTTAGGGTGAATTTTACTAAGTGAATTAAGGAACTTTAAAAATACATTAATAATAGAAATACTAATCTAAAATAGCACTTAGGAGTGGTATGTTATTCCACGTATTTTGTATTTTTGTTTAGTTTACCGATTTTTATAAATAAACACGCTACAAACCGTTATTTCCAAAAAAATCTGGAGCCATAGCCTGAACAACGATCGCCGCTCAAATGAGTCAGCGCTAAGAGCGGTGCGCGCCGATATGGTTTACTGACCTTATCGAGGCGACACGCACCACGCCCCCGTGCCATACCTCTTTCTTTCTATGATCTGAGAAGAACCATCTCCGCCATCAAGACTTTCGATTAAAAAAAACCGCACTTAAATCGGTTCATTTGTTTGGGAGCTACGATTGCGCAGACAGACAAGATACACAATTTTTTTTATAAACTCATTAAATATGTACACCAAACATTCACTATTTTTAATTACTGCTAAATTATAATTTGAACAAGCGTTTAAAGACACAGTGTGCAGTAACTGCCCAAAAAGACCGGGGCCTGTGCTAGGGCTAGTTACAAATATCTGACACAATTATACATGTTCAACATCCCTCGCGCTCCGCGTCGGGGGTTAAAATCGCTTTCTTAGTGAATTTGTTCGTTTAGTGCGACAACGCTTTCTTAGTGAATTTAGTACGACGTAAAAAATCACCGTTCCTTTGACTGTCGCTGTATCCGTTTTGGTCGTCAACCGACGATAACTCGCTAAAATTTGAGAATGATAAAAACAAAGTGTTCTCTATGAATTACCAATTTATCATATTCAGTAATTGAAATAGATATAAGGTTTCGATTTGTTAAATTACACAAGTGATCAATTTCTTGGTTAGTATTTATAGAAAACACACATATGAAAGTTAATGATGTATTTAACATTCGATGATTGAATCGTCGGTCATTCCTTTGGTGTTTGTCTATCTAACTAGCAGCGGGTGAATGGGACAAACATGTCTAGGGGATTGGCAAGTGTTCCATATGTTGATTATATCCTTAAGTTACCTATGTAAAAATAATAATAATGTATATTTTTGTTGTACTTCGAGAACTAAGCACATATCAGAATGGCCGTGTTAGTACAAGTGTTGTATATAGTCGTGTTAGTTACACTTACGTTAATATTAGATTCTATTTTTACATTTTTTATTTAAATTGAATCTACCCACAACTGCAAATATAAATTTATAAATACTTTTCCGGATTTAACTTTCAATAGCCACACTATTTTTAGTTTATGATTATATAGCGTCAGTGAAGTCCATGATTAAATAAATAATTACTTTCTATATTTCCACACGTAATTGTTATACAAATTGCATTTCATTTAATTGCTACTATTAATTACAATAGTAGGTGCAGTGATTCTTATTTTTAACGCAACTTGTATTAATTAAACAGCCAGTGACGTCAGGATGGCTTCTGGTTCTACCAGGTATTGTATTTAGCGGACCTTTTCGTCAAACATCTCATCTATTGTGCAATTAATTTCCTACCAATAGGTAATAATCCGAATAGCTCATTGACAACAACATAATGCTGTTAATACGCACTACCAAGGTAATTTTTGGACGGGTATTGACATCATTTTGGTTTGCAGACATTTTCATGGATCCAAATCTGCATCATAAATGCATACCTAACCTTTTCAACGATCTGTCAAATGTAAAAGCTGGCACTCGAAATGTCAAACACGGAAGTTGAGCCCTATAGAAATACATGTAGGTTGATATCACACTGCACGCCGTGATCGATATATCCGTCGATGGCGTTGAACCGATGGTGCGGATATATGCGTCGTTGGCGTCAAAAAGGTTAAAATTATGCACTTACTGTCAGTAGTGTAACCTTTCAAAACCAACTAACGACTGTTTAGCCTGTTCAGGAAAAATCTAGGTCAAACTCATGATTTCAATGTCGATTATAGATTTTATTCTTTGTACTTAATACTCATAACATTAAATTACATTTTGTACAACTATATTACATTGATCTAATGCAATAATGTCACCTATTTGAGCCAAAGAACGACTGTATACTCTTGCACGGCATTTTGGGCTTCTTCACCGGCGACCCAGAACTCCTCTTCCGTTTCACGCTCGTCGGCACTGCAGGACTAGGCTTCTTATTTAACTGTCTGCTCAATCTCCGAGCCTCATGAAAATCTAAATGCTCAGTCAACTTTTCAACTGCAACCCTCTTTCCACACTCGCCACATTTCTCTGTAGGCACGTTATTATCTACTTTGACGAGGAAACTAGCTATTGAAGATGCTTCATTCTTCGGCTCTGACGCTTTCTTTTTCGAAGATTCAATGTTAACAGATTTCTGGATCGTCTTTTGTTTATCATTTCGTACTTGCTGTCTTTCTTCTTCACGTAGCTTTAAAGCGAGATGGTAGTCCGCGTGCGTGTCAAACATATCAATAGGTATCTGTTTCCTGCATTCAGAACATTCAAACGTTTCTAATTCGGGGGAAGCTCTTATATTAGTTGAAGGAGGTCTTGGTACTGGATGTAATAGTTCAGGTGAATCTGCAACTTCTGGAGCTATACCAGTGTTGTTAAGAAGTTCTCGCATATTGCTTACACGGGTAGTTTTATCAGGGTCATCGTCGAATAATGCAATGCTTTTATTGATTTCTAGTTCAATAGTGGAGGCGGAGCATTCTGTGTCGTTACTGTCTTCACCACAAGCGACCACATTACAAACAGGGGTCGTAGGCCGAACCGTTTCCGACTTCAAAAACCTTTCAAAGAACGATTCTTGTTTGTCTGAAGTGGATTCTAGTTCAGAAACATTTTGCTCTGTTGTGGTAATTTTTTCTTGAACATCGGTTTGTTTATGGCCGCTATTTATTTCTGCTGATTTTGCTGTATTTGTTCTTTCCTGGGTGTCTCTTTGTTTACTGTCCGATGCGTCATGATTATTGAAAAACCTTTGCATGATGAATTCTTTATCAGATTTCAATCTATCTTTAGGGATTTGTTTTGCATCATCTGATTTTGCTGCAAGCCGATTTCTGTCTATGGGCGATTCAGATCTAGATACATTTTCTTTTGAAGCAAGGTTTGAAGTGTTGTCTTCTTCAGTTTTCTTCTCATCACTATCTTTAATTTTAAAGAATTTACGAATCATATTCTCTTTATCATTTTTCCTTTTATCGTTTCCTTTTGTATCATCAAGTCGAGATTCTTTAGGTTTGTTAGTATCGGTAGCTTCTTTAGAGGAACCGGCAGTGAAGAAGTCCATTATGTTCTTATTTTTCTTTTCTGAATGGTCTTCAAACTTACAAACACTTATGCCTAGAAACGTGATCGCCGCTTTTAGTTTTCTGTTCGCTTCTCCTTCTGAAAAAGTACAAAAAACTTACTTAGCTTCAAAAGAAAAATGCTGTAACAGACAGAAAATTATGAACCTTATCTCAATGGAATAAGGATCACAATAGTGACTTAGGCTCCCCTTTATCGGTACACAAAAATACCCAGTTTTTCTCTAACGATTAAAGAATCAAGTTTATACACTAACTTCATTCATAAATTCACGCCTGTTTTCCCAAGGCATAGCACATGGAAACAAGAGCAATAAATACTCGTAGGATTTAAGGTTTTAAGACGGCGAATTTACCTTTAACTTTCACTCCTTCAATGCTTTCCATAACCAATTCCAAAGCCTTATTCGAAAAGAATTCTGCACACAGCTCTTCCTCAGTAACAAAATTATACGATCTGGAACTACTAGTTCCTCTCCCGTCCGGCAGTAGCGTAGAAAAACTCGCCACCATCTGCCTCGGCGCACGATTATTATCCACTGCATCCTTCTCTAATCTATCTTCTATCTCATCCCCGAGATCTCTTAGCCACTTCTTTAGACTCTCCAAGTCGAGTATGGCAGATTTGCCTTTGAAGTTTTTGCAGCAACCTATGCTTTTAGGGTTGAATTTGGCTTGTACTGGTTCTAAGTCGATTCCGCGCGCTATGTTGTACAACCATGTTCTGCAATTTATAAGACAAAGAAATACGTAAGGATTCGCAGCATTACCACTTTCCTAATATAAGTAATATACTATGTATGTACGTATACTACTATGTATACTATGTGGTTTCGAACATGTCGGTAGCAAAAGTGAAAATGGATAAAATCAAGCAGCGTGTGGTGATTAAGTTTCTGTGTTTCTACTAAAGAAGGGAATACGCCTTCGGAGATCAGACAGCGTGTGTTACGTGTGTTTGGCAGTTCGTGATCTTCCGAATTTGTTATAAAGTTTTGGTCAAGGCAGTTTAAATTAGGTCGTGAGAGCCTGGATGATGATCCTCGTAGCGGAAGACCAGTTTCGGCCGTCACCGATGAAAATGTAGCCAGGGTGAAAAAAAATATCTTAGAGGACCGACTGAAGCAGTGGGAGATAGCTAGAGATGTGGGAGTCAGTAAGAACGAGTCAATGAAATAATTCATGAGCATTTGAACATGTCCAAGCTTAGTGCACGTTGGGTCCCCAGAATGTTGACTGCATTTGACATGAAGAGGCGTGTCAAATGTTGCGAAGAGTTTTTGGACATGAGTCGAGAGAAAGAGGAAGAAATAATTTCTAGTATTGTAACATGTGATGAGACATGGATTCGACAATGGGACCCGGAGAGTAAGCAAGAGTCGTTACAGTGGAAATTTAAGGATGAGAAGCCGCCTCGGAAATTCAAGGTCTGTCCATCGGCACGTAAACTTATGGCTACAATCTTTTGGGACACGGAAGGGATTTTGCTCATAGATTATTTACCGAAGAAAACTACAATAAATGCTGATTATTACTCGAACTTACTATATTAACTAAGAGAGACAATAAAAGAAAAACGGCGAGATAAAATAAGCAAATGAATTCTGATTTTGCACGATAACACACCAGTGCATACCGCGCGCACAACGAAGCTAGCAATTAAAGACAATGGCTTCGAAACCATTGACCACCCCCCTTATAGTCCAAATCTATCTCCCTGTGACTATTTTCTGTTTAGACTTCTCAAGAAAAACCTCAGGGGACGAAGGTTTATGACCGATGACGGCTGCGGAAGGCTGCGGTTACTGACTTTTTTCACGACAAACCGAAAGATTTTTTTTAATGGCTTAAATTCAATATATGAAAAATGTAATAAGTGTATTTTATTAGCAGGGGACTATATAGAAAAATAAATAAAAATTAGCCACGACAGTCTTTTGTTTCATTGTTAGGTAGATTACTTATCAGCCGCCCTTAGTACAGTTGACTACAAAAAGATGATCAATTTTTCACCTTATTTTATACGTACAGGCGTGTTGTGCTGCATGTACATTTTTTGTAGTCTGTACGTATTGTAATTTTTATTAGCATGAGCTCGAAAGTTTTTCGACTGTTGCAAATTGTACCGTGCTAATATTTACTACAGCTCTCATTCATGAGAGGAGGCCTGGCCTGTGCCTACCGCTACCACGTATGCAGACTTTACCGGGGTGTTTCAAACAGGACCGGGCCTAGGGCAGAGAGGATTGAACGGCCGTTCCAGGCGTCAGGTGCTTAGGGGCACCTAAATGTCAGATAAGAAAAAAAAACAAAGGAAAGTTAAAATTCTAGGGCCATCACGATCAAATGCTAGGGCCGGCACTAAATTCAAATGGATAACCATACAGAATTAGGGACTGCTCACCCGTTTTTTTCATCAAACTTCGCCTGCAGCTCCTTTTCCGTGAACTTTTGTAGTTCATACATATTGTTAATTTTAAGTGCCTCACAGACTGATAATCCAAATTTACCACCTAGATGCTTCACCTTTTTCACGGGTAATGTCCTGAAAAACATTAGGAATTTTATGTTCAAACAGCCCAAATCTGCCGTCACGTAATTAAACTTAACTACCTTAACTAACTACTTAACTTTTACCACTTTTTTTTTGTTAACTTTATGATTGTACTGAGTAAACAATTGGAAACTTACTGGTATAGTATGTCCACTGTGTGCTTGGGTAGTACCGACTGCTTGTTGGGTTTGTTCATGCCACAGACCAGCTTGGCTAAAATCTTGTTGTGTGCTATGCCAGCTGAGCAAGTGTACCCTGAGGAATATAGTTTAGGATGATTTAGTTGGTGTAGTTATTTCTACCGGTTAACTAACCGCTTGTACCGCGAACGGAAACCGAAATATCTGCCTCTATCGCACTTGCATAATTGAGCAACAGAGAGGGAAAAAGTTTGTTTTCGGTTTGTGGTCGGCCCTGTGAGTATTGCATTTTACTGATAGCATGATAGTTTGACGTGACAACTTTGATGTGACGATGTCAAAGATAAACTTTTTAGGCAAATATGACCACTCTATTTTAATTTATTTATGACGTCACAATTTTCTGTGGTCGAACACTCATTTTTGTCATATATAAGTGTTAAAAAATCCTCAAAATAGCATAAATAAGTTTGACTTTGTTGTTTCCCGAGTATTTTTTTTTCATTTTCATTTATCGGTATTCTTCAGGGTGCTCAAAAATATCTGAACCTGCCTCAGATCATAGAAAGAAAGAGATATGCCCTAACCGCGAAATTAGTCCGGTACTGCTGTCGTCACTTTTAAAGATGTGTGCGTTTCCACTAGTTGCACAATATTGTAAATATTGGGTACCCGCACACATCCGTCCAGTTGTCTACTAGCATTCTAATCCTCTAATTGGTACTCTCACTACGAAAAGCAACAGTAGGAATACACTCGTACACGTAAACAACAGCGTCGGTGAACTCGTTAGGGATGGGCACATGCATCCATTTTTGCATTTATCGATAAAATCATGAGATGAGAAGTTTACCTTTAAAACGATAAACTTCGTTTAAGGGTGAATCAAAATACTGTTTATTACAGAAATACAAATTATTAATTTTAATAAAAATTATGAGTCCAATAAATTATGAGTATTATGAGTGAGTATGGTTCGTATTTATTGTATTGGGGGTTCGTCTATTTTGATATTATACAAACCTATGATGTGTAATGTACCTATGTGTAACAAAAAAACATCCAAAATAATAGTTTAGTGACCGTTAATCAATTTATTTTAAATATTTCATGGCAACATCATTCATAGTCGATCTCTAGACTTTTTTATAATTTAATGTGATATATAACTATAACTATATTTAAAAAGAAAATGTAATGAAAACCATTCGTAATAACGTCGATCAATTATCGATAATATTGCATGCAATCAGATAATAAAATAATAATAATAATAATAAACCGTTTATTCGTGACCACAATAATATCATAACATTATAGTACAACTGAAATGTGTTGTCACGAAACACAGATACTGCCACTGCCTTATCCCGCGCATTCAAAGCTGCGTAAGGTGTTTGCGCTGGCAGGTCGAAGCTTTTAGGGTGAGTTTTACAAAGTGAATTAAGGAACTTTAAAAATACATGAATAATAGAAATACTAATCTAAAATAGCACTTAGGAGCGGTATGTTATTCCACGTATTTTGTATTTTTGTTTAGTTTACCGATTTTTACAAATAAACACGCTACAGACCGTTATTTCGAAAAAAAACTGGAGCCATAGCGTGAACAACGATCGCCGCTCAAATGAGTCAGCGCTAAGAGCGGTGCGCGCCGATATGGTTTACTGACCTTATCGAGGCGACACGTGCCACGCCCCCGTGCCATATCTCCTTCTTTCTATGATCTGAGGAACCTGCACTCGCCTTGACGTTATACCCCGGCATTGGAAGTAGCGAGGAAAGGAGGCAGAGACGTAGTGTGGCCACGTTACTCGTCATGCTCTTCGTCATACCACTCCGTTTTGTCGGTTTTTTGGCGCGAGTCAATGGGCCTTGTGCAGAGCAAAATTGCGCGAGTAGAGCAGTGTGTGGGCAGCGACGGCAGCGCAAGTGGCAGGGGTAATAGAGTCGGGTTCACATATTCGTGAGCACCATGTTCACTCCGATATATCAGATGATGGCCATGCCTTATCATCGTGTATATGTCCCACTGGGCACATGCCTCCTCTCTTTGATGAGAGGGATGAATGCCTTCGGAACCACTGATATATAAGATGCAATGGCTTGATTGATAGAGTAAAAAGCTATATATTTCACCAGTTATAATTACCAGTTTCCCTGAACACAGCAGCCCTGATCTCGCTCACGACCACAGCTCCAACAAGTAGCAGTTTGGCGTGGTCGTGGTCAAAGTTGATGGAATCACTGCCGTAGTTGTGCACGTCACCAATGAACTGATCAATGTTGCCGTAGCCGAGAGCAAACGTGGTAAAGTTGCGTGTATTTATACTTACCAGTTTCCCTGAACACAGCAGCCCTGATCTCGCTCACGATCACAGCTCCAACAAGCAGCAGTTTGGCGTGGTCGTGGTCAAAGTCGATGGAATCACTCCCGTAGTTGTGCACGTCACTAATGAACTGCTCGATGTTGTCGTAGCCGAGAGCAAATGTGTTGGGCATTATTGTGGAGTTAATTGTGTTTATGTTCATAGTTAGCAATCTTTTTTTAACCTGGAAGTAAAATAATGCATTGTGTAGTATATTGGGCGGAGTGAAAAGGTTCGTCACTTTTCAACTCTATTTTAATTTATTTATAGGAGAACCTGATAACCTGGTAAAGGGTCGCGGGTGTCCGCCGGATGCGGGTGGCGCAGGACCGGTCACTGTAGAACTCTTTGGGGGAGGCCTATGTCCAGCAGTGGACGTCCTTCGGCTGATGATGATGATAGGAAAACCAACAGCCATAAAACTAAGTAACAACATGAATAGTTACAGCAGAGCCAATTACAGGATCTCACAGATTGCGCTAGAATAATATACTTAAACAAAGTACTAAAACAATCTGCATACTCGGATGACAATTACACATGCCATTAAGGTCGTAAAGTGACAAAACTTTTCATTCAGCGACTACACCATGTCTTCCAATACAAAAAAAAACATATTGGATACAAATAACTTAGGTTATTCCAATCCATACATCAATACATCAAATTAGAGCTGAATTTATACGCCATATTAATCAATAATTCAGTTTCTATCCTCCTGGCGACCGGCGTCCTACTCATAGTACATAAGCTCCAATTAAGTTTTGACTCTTTGTCAATTTGACAGAGTATAATTTATTTTAGCAAATATTGATACCCAGTCGTCAGGAGGCTATAAATAGCAGTTTTCCAGAAATATCAGATACTAGCTGTTGCCCGCGACTTCGTCCGCGTCTTCGCTCCTATTGGTCGCAGCGTGATGTTATAAATAAAGCCTTCCTCGATAAATGGACTATCCAACACAAAAATAATTTTTCAATTCGAACCAGTAGTTCCTGAGATTAGCGCGTTCAAACAAACAATCTCTTCAGCTTTGTAATATTATATAGTATAGATATCTAAGTGTAATTTTTTATCATTTTAAGAGTCAATCAATAAATAAATAGAGGTATTTAATAAATAAGAGTGATTTGTGGTATATGATTGCAGCTGTGAGAACTGTTAGAGCACATCGGTGGCAAACAAGCGTACGGCCCGCCTGATGGTAAATCGTAACATAAACACAGAGGAAGTTGAAAAACAATAACTATACTTACAGGGGCAGTGATGTCCAAATAGGCTTCATCAATGGAGGCCCGTTCCAGCAGTGGAGTGAAAGTTTGAAGCACTTTGGCCACCTCTATTCCTGCATCTCTGTATCTAAAATACCACAAAAGAAATTTCAAATAAAAAAAGTATTTTTCTTTTAAATTAAAGGTGCTGATGGAAGATCAGTACTGCAAGTTCTGCAGATTTCATGTTGAGTGTAAGCCAGAACATGTGACTTTACGAGCATATTAAATCACTTGTTCTAAAAGATAAGCTCTAAGTTAGAAAATGTTTTCTACATTTATGTACTTTACTGTATGTATTTTACTTTTATTTATATAAGGTGTGAATGTGGAGGGATGTAAGAGGAGGGGTAGGGCAAGAAAAGGGTGGGTATATTGTGTGAGAGACCATATGAAGAGGAAGGATGTGAATGACGAGATGACGGGTGATAGAGGTATGGGAGAAAAATCCATGCTACACCAACCTCAACTAAATGTGAAAAGGGCACACAAATGATGACTTTAAATGTAGTTAGTTGTGGATGCATAAAGTTCTACCTATCTGCTAGCATAAGTTTTCTGTAGGACAGTCATACATGTGCTAACTCAGTGCATATATACCAAGAATTTTATATTGATAAATAAGATGTCTATATCTATATAAATCAATACATACTCGTAGTATGAGACAAAGTCACTTCTGCATCAATCTGTCTGTTAGGGTGGTCCTTATTTCGTCGAAGTTATATTTTTCTACGGGGCACCCGCTTAATATAATATCTACCGCTAAAAACCAATGACATTTTTATTTACATTTTAGGGATTGCCACCGCACTGAAAATTTAACCCTCCCATACAAGATGATTCTACTATGAAAATATTTTTTTCGATTTTTCGTTGTGGAACAACAATACAAAGTGTATGAACTGTCCAATTTAACTTATTTGTATTTATTTATAATGACATTGCTAATATTTTAAATATTTTTTACTTGTGTTTATAGGAACGGAAAGTATGGACACACCTCTATATCAATACTTACTAGACTTAGAATCCCTAATATATTAATAAATTCATTTTAAAAACTCAGCGGCAGCATTAACTCTGCTAAACCATGCAATGGATTTCGATGCGGTTTTTACCATCAGTTAGATAAGTCTTCACATAAGGTTTATACCCCAGCAAAAAGGTGAGAAGGTTAAGTTTTCACTTTACAAGTTAACATATTTCGCAGCAGCATTTGTTTACATAGGCTTAAGTACAATTGGATCGCAAGGGTATGGCTTTTTTTAACAGCTTTATTTTATTTTATTTATTTATTTTACTCTGTATAGGTTTGCGCTTGACCACAAGTTACCTGATGGTAAGCGATATTGCGGTCTAGGATGGAGCGCGCTTACCTAGTAAAAACCGGTTCACTCTCGTCTTGAAGACCGTAAGGTTGTAGTTTTCACGGAACAAGGACTCCGGCAAGGAGTTCCACAGCTTGTTTTCAGCTTGTTTGGCTGTTCTCACAATAAAAGAGGAAGCGAAACGCTTCGTGCGAGTTTTTGGAACTGCCACCGTAAAACGATGTCGCCTTGCCGTATCCCTAGTCGTCCGATGGTAGAAGGGGGAGGGGGTATTATACTGTGCAGTTCCTCAGCACACTCCCCGAAATGCAACCGATAGAAAACCGAAAGACTAGCAACTTTGCGGCGATGTTCTAAACTGTGCAGTCTCGCATTGCAAAGAAGCTTTTCCTATGAGCTTCTTGGCGCATTTCTCGATTGCTTCCAACGCCTCAAGCTGGTATTTAGCCGATCCATCCCATAGATGCGAACAGTACTATATAAACAGAGATCGTCCATTTTTTCATGTTGCATTATGTTTTGCCGATTGGCATACAAAAAAATTGGCTTAAGTACATATTTCTTGTGCTCTTATTTATACATTACAATATATGATTATGAATGATGTGCCGCAGGAAAGTGATGTAGATAGAAATAGATAATCTAGCATTGAACAGTAAGAACTACATACAAATTATAAAAGTAAAAGTTTATGAAACTAAATGCAGTAGAATTTGACAGAGTTTGTAATAAGTTAAAAGCAGCAACTGTCCTTACTTCGAAATATTTGCCTTTCCCCTATTGCAAGGTACTGAGGGCAACTGAATTTCCGGACACTTCTCCTTCGCCTCATCTCCGCGCATGTGGCGCGTGACTCCGCGGGCTCTCGCCACATAATTTACGGCAATTATACTGCAATCAACAATAATAAAACAGTATAAAATTATGTGAAACTTAGTCTGCAAGTATTGTGCAATTGCATGCAATACTTAAAGAATGCTAATACTTAAAGATAAGATTAGAAATCATTTATTCAAATAGGATTACAGATTCATTGGATTTATAAGGGTCTAGAAAACTAATAAAAACAAACAAAACTTACAAAGTTACATTACTCAATGAATTACAACTCGACATGTCTTGCTGTATTGTACATATAAACCATAGCATTCTAAAATAAGTTTTCTGATTAATATTTACCCTCCACCTTTCCAAGGGTTGTACTGCACAACGGCAATAGGCTGTCCTTTTAGTTCGGGGTTCAATTTCTCCTCAACTTGGCAATAAAAACAGTCCATATCAATTAATACCACAACACGATTTGCTTGTTCCATTTTCGGAAATTTATTGACGCACGTTGCCGCTTAATTTATATTTAATGCATGCATACAAGAATTGCGGTCGATATTAACAATAAAAGCAAACCATTTTGCATACGGGCGCGCCAAAACATGCATGATTTTCTTGACGAATTGTCAGTGTCAAAATCAGCTGTCAAACAAACAACAATAATGTACTGCCATGGAATGTACGGCCGTACGATGGCGGTAGACTTTTTAAACTAACACGGATGCAAATAGCTCGAACCAGAAACGAAGTTCGAATATCTCCCTCCCAGTCGCCCGAATATGCGAGTGCGAAGATATTCTAACTTCGTTCATTACCGTTTCGCGGTAGCAGCTCAGAAGACGCGTTCCAGAACCAAAATGTTTGCTCATTTGTTCTATTCGATGTAATGAGACAGAAGTTTTCATGGTGGGACACTTAGAAAGAGAAGTAAACACGGGCTGCGTGTTTGCTTCTCTTTCTTTTTCGATATTAAAGAAAGAGATGCAACACGATTTTTGCACAAATACTCGAAGTGTGGTGTCACTATCGTCTGCTAAAAAACCTGATGTCGCACTGGTTGGTTTAAATCACATATGGGCGAGAAATGCTCCTAGATTTCAACACTATTCTTATTCTAAACGTTTGATCAAATAGCTAAACCGTAAGACACAAGGTCAGGAGTACCCTAAATCGGCGCGCATGCATGAAGAATGTTATGAAAGTTCATGAAGCGAAAGTTGTATGTCAGGATCGTAGCAAGTGGAAATCCGTGATCTCTGCCTACCCCTCTGGGAAACAGGCGTGATTATATGTATGTATGTAAGACACATTTGAACAAACGTTCAGAATATGGATTGTGTTGAAATTTAAATAACTTTCCTCGTCCATAACCGACCTCGATTAGTAACCCGTTTGATATTAGACGAGTCTCTGCTACGTATCTTTGCGATAGAGAGAATGTGCTGGGAATAGTAATGTAAGTTCCCAGGAATATCCCCAGGAACTACACATTGGTAAATTAAACAAGTAGTTAAACAAATAGTATATATTGACTCAAAACATTTAAAATCCTTGTCCATAGGTGTTGTTCCACTTGACGTACTGGCCGAGGTCGTCCTGTGACACACTGGGCCGCACGCGTTTCAGCGCGTCCTTGAAGTCTTGCACGGTCACTGGTCGCACCTATACAATAATTTATTTTGATTAATACTACACTGTTGATTAGACTGTCATGTCACACCTTTGTAGTTGAATTAGAAAAAGAAGTTGCAAATAGACAGATAATATGATCGAGTCATCTATTTTTCACTAACATACTTGGTAGTACCGGAGGAAAGGAAACTATATCTCCGACTCAGGCAAACGCGATCATGCTAACTAGGCTAATCGCTAGACGCCGTCCAACAGAATATGTCGGGCCGGCTACGCTCTTAGCCGTACATTGTGCAGATATGTATCCATCTCTTTTGCTGCCCCGTACGAAAGAGAAAGATGCACTACACTATACAAGTACATAGACAGAATGGTTACAGGAGTTCCCACTAAAGAGTACATTATATACTACATTATACTTATAGTATACTGTTTCCCACCTCACCCTCAGCAAAGAGAATATTGAATACCCTTGCGGTATTGCGGACCGGGACCCTGTTAGGTGCGCCACTGGCCATTGACATGGATGAAATTGGTCGTTAAACTTCAAAATTACTGAGTAAGGATTTCTATATAACTTCTATACGAGTTCCACCAAGGGGGACAGAAAAGCTCTTACGTAGCTAATTTCCCTCAGTAGCGGTATTATTATTTGGCGTCTCCTCTGGGGTCATCATCAGCATCATCATCATTTCAGCCGAATGACGTCCACTGCTGGACAGGCCTATGTCCCGCAGACTTCCACAATGACCGGTCCTACGCCACCCGCATCCAGCGGACACCCGCGACCCTTACCAGGTCATCAGTCCACCGTGTGGCTGCCCACGCTATGCCTTCCGGTACGTGGTTGCCACTCGAGAACTTTTCCGCCCCAACGGCCATCGGTTCTGCGTGTTCCTCTGGGGTACTCTGAGCAAAATTATAAACCAAATATAGACACAAGCGAGGCTACCGCAAACCAAAAATGAAGTATGTCTCTCTCTGTCACTGGAATAAGCATGTGCGACAGAGGTAGATATTTCGTTTTCGGTTCGCGGTAGCACCTGTGAGATCACCATACCTTGTCGCGGTCGATGGTGCATATCTGCGACAACGGGACAGCCCTTACGGGCCCCATTGCGGCCTCGGAGCACAGTGACTTCATGTCGGCGCCTGAATAGCCTTCAGTCAGTCGTGCGACATCGTTCATGTCGCTTGTAGATAGTGCGCTGTTCTCCGACTTTAGCAGGTTGCTGATTATTTGTTCACGGGCCTGGTAAGGAGAGAAAATTAATGTTATTAAAGTTACATTTACACTGGTCTCATTGCTGCTTTTGGCTACGCCAACATACGACGTCGACAAGGGTCTACAGACGTGTCGATCTGACCGTCAACTCATCGTTCCAATTTCTTGTATTGTCTTTCATACTACATTTTAAGCCTATCACAGACAGGCGCGGCCTGGCCGCGGCGGTCAGTAATAAACTTAATTGTCATTAGCTGTCAAATTTACTATTGACCGCCACCGCAGGCCGCGCCAGTGTGATTCAGGCCTTAAGGCGTGTTGCAAACCCGGAGGCGGCAATTTTGATGACGTCATTGACGTCGTCGTCAACGGCCATCGTTTCTAGGTGCAATGTGCCCCACCCACTGCCAGTTAAGTTTAGTGATTCGGAGGGCTATATCGGTTACTTTGGTTCTACTGCGGATGGCCTCATATTTCTTACACTAAGTAAAATAAAGAAAAAAACTTAAAGAGCGCACTCCTATCTTGAAGGCCGGCAACGCACTTACAACCCCTCTGGTGTTGCGGATGTCCATGGGCGGCGCTAATCGCTTACCATCAGGCGATTCGTCTGCTCGTTTGCCTCCTATGTCATAAAAAAAAGTAATGATAGTAACAGCTCACATCGGCATCCGGCAATGGAACGTAGAGCCGCTTGACTAGCCGCCGCCGCGCGGCTTCGTCCAACTCGTGCGGCCTGTTGGTGGCGCCCACTATCAGCAGGCGGTCCTCCTCGCCTGCAACACCATCATCATCGTCTAATCATGTCAGCTAAAACATGTCCAATGCTGGACGCAGCCCACTTCAAGTTATTGTTGGTAAACGGGACTTAATCGTTTACAACTGAATATTATTCACGGACGTTTCGAATGTATCACAACATCCGTGGTCACGAGCTAAGTGGCTTGAGCAGGTATCAACATCTTCTAGCCGCACGGGTTTTCCGAACTACCCGCACTTGGTCTTCATTATTTACATTTACAACAAGGGTTGCCACTAGTATGTTGTTGGTTGGGGGTAGTATCGGAACAATGATCGGTCTCTAAGCTGCCAGTTTTCAGAAAAATCTTTCAACCTTCGCCCAGTCATCGTCATCATATCAGCCGAAGGACGTCCATTGCTGGACATAGGCCTTCCCTGCGTCCAGCGGACTACCGCAACCCAGTAATCCTTCCCCCAGCACCATATTGAGGATTCTAGCTCTATATTGGAACGAATAGGAAATCGCGGTCCAGCTAGCATGATTGGTTTTGACCATAAAATGTTTGGATGACATAGTCGAGGACTGAAAATGGTTTGCTACTCTTCGATTTCAATGCTGTGAAGGTTAAAAAGTAACGACCCTTATCAGTCTTATCACCCTGCTACTGCACTCTATATGGCCATTTAAAATATTCTATATGAACCTGTAAATTATGGCGGGAATAGAATGTTTTAAGGTAACAGGAATGTTTAACATGAAAATCTGTTCTGAATTTTTTTATTTTGCTAATGATGACTATTCCTTAGGTTGGGTTGCACCAAACCGTCTGTAATCGTAAGCGGAGTTCGTTAAAATTTCTATGTATGGAAAGTTGGACAAGTTTCTATGGGGTGACAGCTGCCGGCGCCATATTTAACGTTGATCAGTCTGTGATCGTAAGTCGGTGCAATCAGCCTTAATGTTTTAACCGCCTAATGTCACAAAATCATACACTTTTCGATACTGTCACAAATCAAAAATGGTTGACTTGGTTGAAATGGTTGACTGGTAGAGAATGCCTTATGGCATTAAGTACGTCATTATTATATATTTCTTGTATTGTGCAATAAAGTTTAAATTAATAAAATAAAAGATGTCCTTTACATTGTAAATTTGTCTGATATATCAGGCGATGGCGGCTAGAGGGTTAAATAATTTTTCTCAAACATGCAATGAAATATTGATGTTATGTTCCTTATAATAGGCTGCGAAGTATTACGTTTCAGGTGCGGCAAGGACAAGAGGTCGTTAATGGAATTTCATACAAATCTTGCAGGCCTAGGCCGGCAAAGTCCTCTTTTTTAATTTACATTTCACATAAATTTGTGGCACAGGCATCATGACATTCTGCCACTGCGCGTATTAAAAAAAAAAACTTTTTATTTTTTGTTGTTTGTTTCATTGCATGTTTGAGAAAAGCACAATACATACCTCGGCGGGAAATATGGGATTGCCCGCCTTAGACCTATCCGTCTATATGTCTTCGGCCGGCTACCCCTTTCGTCCCGGCCTCTGTAGTAATGTACTATTATTGAAAGTGTAATAAAATGATGTGCAAACCTGTAGCAGCTCCGTCAAACTGGACAAGGAACTCAGTTTTAATTCTCCTGGTGGCTTCGTGTTCCGTATCGCTTCTCTGGGTCAGTAGCGAGTCGATCTCATCGATGAATATCACCTGTAACAACAACTTACAAAAATACGGTTACGGATTTTAGTACACGTTAAATTAAAAAAAATATTACAAGTGTATATGTGACAGGGACTTTGTGTAGTGGACTTAGTGGAAGGTGTACGCAAAAAAAAACCGCAAATCGATGTACAGTTTAGCCGTTTGGCGCACGCATACTAGACGTCAAATAATAGATTGTACAACAAGTGCATAAAACAAGCCATTTTATCCGAGACAAAAAGTAGAGGATAAAATGGGTTTTATACACGAGTTATATACTCTGCTTTTCACTTCGATTGCGAGAAAACTGAACATATAATTAATATAATTAAAATGTGTTATGAAATTTATACTTCTGTGGTCGTCGGCCGCGGGCGGGTTTTACTTTATGTTCTAGAGCATAAAAAGCAACTTTATGTCGCCTTTGCAAAGCATAAAGACGAACTTTTAGAGCATGAAAAGTAATATCAGTGTTTGCCCCGCAGGTCTTAATAAAATTTCCCTTATGAGGGGGAGTGCCGAGTCATTATTAAACTCGGACCAAAAAAACAAAGTGAGTACCTTATGCCGAAAAGTGGCCCATTGCACATCTCAAATAGCTGTTGAATATCAGGCATTGAAACAGAAAGCGATCCAGAACTACAACTCATACCAATTTCTCCAGGAGAAACTCGACCTTTCACTGCGTTTCCAAGAATTGAAAAAATGTGTAGAAGAGTCTACCAAGCCTAGCCCGGAATCAGTTACTTTTGCCGACATGCTTAAGAAGAACAATACTAGATATGTCCAGCCCTCTAACATTAGTTCGGTAGCAATTTACCCTACAGACAAACGAAAATCGAGCGAGGAGATAAAATCCCTTGTCCAAAAGATAATCCGGCCTGATGAAATGAAGCTGCACGTGAGAGGGTTGCGCAAGATTAAGAACGGGGGAGTAGTCATAAGCACGGACTCTAAGGATGACGTACTGAAATTGAAACAGTCGACGCAGTTATCATCATCTGGACTCACAGTGGACGAGCCGCCAAAACGTAAGCCCAGAATTGTAGTCATCGGTGTGCCTGCGGCTATGCAGGAAGTAGAAGTCTTCAAGTGCATTTACCATCAAAACTTGGCTGAAAAATTGCGTGATATGACACTGGACACCTTCTTGACCTCGATTAAATTGAGCCATAAATCAGGAAAGAAGAATGCCGATACATGCAATTACATAATCGAAGTCCCTGCTCTCATACGGAAGGCACTAATTTCAAACGACAGAGTTTTTGTGAACTGGTCGTCGTGCCCCATCAGGGACTTTACTCTAGTAACGAGGTGTTTCAAGTGCCAGCAGTACGGTCATGCAGCAAAATCGTGCAAGATGGAGGTCAACATCTGCGGGCATTGTGGCGTTACAGGTCACTCAATAAAGGAATGCACAAAGAATTCAGAGTCGTCAAAATGTGCAACATGTATGCAATTCAAAAAGCCATGTGACCACAAGACTGGTGATGCCGAATGTCCAGCTAGAAAACTAGCCGAAAAAAGGTATCTTAATTCTGTAGATTATGACGGCGCCTGAGAGCGCCAACTTATAAATTTTTCTTCACTGTACTTTTTGTATTAGGTATTAACCTAGATCTAATTTCTTAATCTAAACTTGAACGTGATTAATTTAACATTGAATTTGGCCCAGTTTACAATTATGCTGATGCAGGTACTAGTAGCATGTCATATCTGTTTAAAAATGCACAGCAAGCAATATTGAGTAATTACATTATCAAACATACGCGTTAGTCTTAAATACTTGTACTGATTTTTAAGAATAAAATTTTATTATATTTATTTTTTTAGTATATAAATAAGATATTTAACAGTTAAGTCCTTTTTGCCTGGAACACAGGGTTTCCTAGTTCTGGCACGTATTATTTAATGTCCTCTAATTGTGAACTCCAAGCCTATAGGTTATTATTGATGTACAACTGTTTTACCATTTTAGTATAATTTAGATAACTTAATATTTATCAGGTGCCTTTCATGTACACAAATTGCATTAATTAGTATATCTTCTCTTTGCCTGAGATACAGGATCAACCTAGTTCAGGCAATTGTAATAATTTGTGAACTATGTATTAATACGCAAGCACAATGTTAACGCTAGCAATAAGGTTTGAAAATGAATAAATTTATTATTAAATTTATTATTATTATTATTTTTCGTATGCTAAAAAAAAATCAGAAACCTATTGTGTGTGGCATTATATGAAAGGGTTTTTTGAGGCAATCCGAAAAACATGCCACATCATGCAGCATTTTTTAATAATTAAAACTGACGACCTGTTTAGCCTAGTTGGTAGTGACTCTGCCTCCGAAGCTAGAGGTCCCGGGTTCGAATCCCGGCCAGGGTATTTATTTGTGCATTTATCACGGATATTTGTTCTTGGGTCTTGGATGTTTTCTATGTATTTAAGTATGTATTTATATATATAAGTATGTATATCGTCGTCTAGTACCCATAGTACAAACTTTGCTTAGTTTGGGACTAGGTCGATTTGTGTAAGATTGTCCCCCAGTATTTATTTATTTAATTATCAAAACATACCAAGTTCACTAACTTATGTTATGTGATTGAGGGTAGAACTTACAGCAGGTTGGTGCACTCTCGCGACAGCGAACAATGCTCTCACCATCTTCTCTCCGTCGCCGATCCACTTGGATGTGAGCGACGACGCCGAGATGCTGAAGAATGTCGCGCGACATTGCGCTGCGACGCACTTACCTGTGTCAAAAGATTTTGAATCTTATTTATCAGACATAAGGGTGGTATTCCACTTATCCAACAGCTTTGTTCAATTTCTATGTCCAATGTTTGATGAAACGTGTTTTCTATGAAAATTTGAATACAGAGGCCCCATTCCATTTATGCAAATTCTTTGATGAAATCACATTAAATAGAGTTCATTTCATTGGACAAAGATACTGTATAAGTGTATTATTATTCATCGGATAGTCGCTATCCCTGGCTGCCAACCCCTCGTATCACTGGGACCATCTCTGGTCTATTATGATAGCCACCAACTACAAATTTCGGACCATGCAGTCCTGCTATTTGTATAAGTCAAGTGTAATACCAGCCTTAGTTCTAAAGTTTGTTTGTACTTACAGCTGTAACAACCACTGGCAACATCTCGTGTGAGGAATGACTCATGTTCACTTACATTATAAAGTCTGTATTAGATTATGATAGAATAAATAATAAGGATTAGGACGCACAAGCCGAAAGCGAGGATAATAAAAATATATTCTTCCTTTGTCACCCGCAAACACATGAACACAATTTGGATGATTTCTCCGCTATTGCCTATCAGCAGTGTTAATTGTTATATACAAGTATGTTACCAATGAGAGTCTTCCCGGTGCCCGGGGGCCCGAAGAGCAGGATGCCCTTGGGCGGGCGGCGAAGACCCGTGAAGATGTCGGGCCGCAGTAGCGGCCACACCACCGCCTCCTGGATCACCGACTTCACCAGCTGCAGCCCCGCTATGTCGTCCCAACCTGGGAATAACAATGTTCGCAATCCAAACATATTTAGTAAAATTTAAAAATCTTATCTACTAGTTATCTACTTGATTCAACAACAAAACGGAGTAATCAAAAGAGGTATCAAGTTCAGTCTTATAGCACTTTTAGAAGTTTGTGTTTGTGTTTTCTGATTGACAGCTCTCACAACTCATAAGAATCAGCCTTAGCGTCATTATTATCATATCAGCCGAGAGACGTGTACTGCTAGACCTATGCCTCCCCCAAAGAGTGCCACAATGACCGGTCTTGCACCACCAGCATGCAGCGAACTCCCGCGACCTTTGCCAGGTCATCAGTCCACCTTGTGGGGGGCCTACCCACGCTGCGCCTTCCCGTACAATACAATACAAAAACTCTTTATTGCGCACCTCAATAAATTACATTGCTTATTATAACAGCGTATAAAACTTAAAAATAGAGGTAAACAACAGGCGGTCTTATTGCTAAAGAACAATCTCTTCCAGACAACCTAGCGGAAAAATAGCAACAAACGTATTATAAGTGGGTGGCAAACAAAAGAATTACATAATTCAAACTTATATACAATCACGTAAATATTAAAGCACACATACATAAATCATACTAATTAACATAAATAAATACATTCCTACATATATAAATAAATATGAATATATATGAATATATATATATATATATATATACATAGTAACTACAATATCAGCCATAGAGTCGAAAGAAGCAGATAGTAGGATGAAAGAATCATGGAAGGGACAGATAGTGTTCTTTTAGCTGTGATTTAAATGCAGCAATAGATTTAGCACGCCTCAATTCCACGGGGAGAGAGTACGTGGTCGCCACTCGAGAACCTTTCCGCTCCAACGGTCATTCTACGTGCAAAGTCAATGTCGTGCACAATCAACCTACTGGGGAGCTAAGTCATCAACCCACTCACAAAAATGGTTATTCTCCTCATATCAGCGTCCCTGAATAACAAAGACTGATTCAAGCAGTTATTGCTGTCATAGACAACGATGTCTTGCATACAATGCCATATATAATTTATGACCTTATTGACATTGTGTCAAGGTTCAAATTTAAATAAATAATTTTATTCGTTATGCAGTATACATGCCTTCAATAAAATTTTAGTCTTACCAATGGGTGTGCCCTTATCAATGATCTCACTCTCAATGAGTTCTATCATTTTGGGGTCCAAGTGCTTCAATCTTTCATCTGCTATTGCTTGCTCCACTGCCTCCACAGTTTCCTGCTTATCCCTGAAATAGAAAGGAAGTAAGTGAGCAACCCACTGATGAAATGATCAGTGAATGGCTCATTTCCATAGTAACATAGAAAGATCAGGCTTTATTCATATTCATATATTTATTTTCAGACAACTGGGGTCCACTTCTTGTTAGTAAAGGCTTACTTTATGTTAGAAATTTCACAATATTATACTTAAAATGGAGTATTAAAAAACAAAAACTATCAATAATTACATAAATAAAATCAAATTAATTAAAAATTGTCAAACTTATTTAAATTATTAATACATTATTTATAATTATTTAGATTCCCCATTACGTATATGCGGCACTGGTGCATGAAGCGACAACCAGTGCCTCACAAAAGGACCATCAATCCTGTTCCCGATCACTGCCAGGAGGCTGTTGCCGCTGTCCCGCGCTCTGCACGCCATGGACGCGGTGCGCTTACGCATGATGGCGTGAAAACCGTCCATTTATGCTTTTAAAGAAGGAAATAAATACATTGTGAATGTATATGACCCAGAATACCGTCTGTATTAAATTTGTTCAACAAGTTGCCGGTGGAATTTAAAACTATTGCTAGTGTGAGTGTCAATGCTTTTAAATCAAAACTGGAACAGTTTCTTTTAGTAAAATGTTACTACTCTGTATCAGAGCTGGAAGAGAGCAACGCAGGATAAATGTAATATTTTTAATTTTTCTTTTTGTATATAATTGTAATGTGAAAAAATGAAAAATTGTAAAATTTTAGGACATTCTGATAAAAATTTTGAAGTTTCTGTAATTGGCCCTGTATCTCTAAATCAATATGGGTTTTATGCCCGAAATAAATAATCAAATTGAATAAAGTGCAATTTATGTAAAAATTGCTGTTGATTCTCCTTATATCAGTGGTTCCCAAAGTTTTCTTGGCTACGAACCATCTAATACAAGTTTACAAACTTACCATATCAGCCGAAGGATGTCTACTGCTGGACATAGGCCCACTTGGGAATAGGAATTTAATCCTTACCAATATGAAAAACAAACAAAATTTGTTTTTTTTTTTATCAATTCGTACGTCAGTCGCGGTCGGTTGGTGTCTCATTCAGTGGCGGCTGCTGACTACGAGAACCGGTGGTGCGCTAATTCATGGATTTATGAAATACTATAATATATAACTCAAAAATTGCAATTCAACTACATTTTCCTACTAACAATCAAATTTTTTATGTATAAAGTACCTCAATCCGTCGATTTTGATTCCTGGAAAATGGTTTTAAATTAAGACATGACCTTGGCGGCCCAGCCGATTTTATTTATAATTTATCAATCACTAAAAGTTTTATTATTGTTTTTAATATTCTCGATATTCAAGTTCACACACTTATTTTTTCCATTAAACACACAGTTCGTCACTTCATAAAAGATAGTCACACTCACTTTACAAAACAAACAATAAACACGAATTACGAATAATGGCGCGATACGAGAAAAGTGCAGGCCATGTTATTAACCAACTAAGCCAACTTGACAATTGAAGCGCAAGAAAAGGTTTATATTTTGAGCGTTAACTTCACTTGGTCGGGTAATACCGCCGCCGGCCGCCTCGTGTGGGCTCCGTGCGCCGCACGAGATTTACCTTTTTCTTCATTCAGTTTATACGGAGTATCCTCCGTCTCACGCGCCCGGCGTTCTAACGCGATTCTCATAGAAATTGTACTGGCTAGTGCGTGCGCTCCACGAAGCGCAGGAGAGGTTTTTAGACTGAGTGAAAAATAATTTTATAGACTACGACATAGCATAGTGGCTTCTTTGCATATTTTAAATTGTTTTATTGATGACGATGGTATTGATTGTGCAAAATTTTTGGTAGTGCAACGCATGAGCACACTCAAGGTAGAGCCGCCACTGGTGTCGTTCTACAGGCAGGGCCCACTCAATATTCGCTCACAACCCATAGTTTGGGATACTCTGCCTTATATCCACCACCACCACCACCATATCAGCCCTAGGACGTCCACTGCTGGACATAGGCCTCCCCCAATTTCATGGGGGGTAAATGCAATAATCGCCACGCTTGGCATGCGGGTTGGCGATCACAGTATCTCCACCGCACTCTAGGAATGCTGCTGCCCATTCCCCGGTGGTTTTGGTCGTAGTTTTAGGACATACCCAGGTCCTGCCTTATATGAATAAATAAAAATAAATAATTATCTAAAAATTAACTCTAATACTTTGACAATAAAGTTGTGTTCAGTTTTTTGTGAACACTTTGCATACTCCGATATATCTGATGGCAACTGTACAAGTGGCCATTTAAATACTCACAGTGCTCCTATCATGGGTGAAACAAACTTAGCCTGAGCCTTTCGAGATGTCCCTAAAGTCCTCTTGGCTGCCGGATTTGAAGCCAAAAAGCAGTCCTTGGCAGTTTTAAATGTAATCTTAGCAACATTTGCCTTGTGTGTTTTGGCATCTTCCTCGTCTTTTGTAAGGTCCACATCCATTTCTTGGGACAAGTTTGCTTTTGGTAAAACAGCCTGGTTTTTTATTATAGGCTTTGGCCGCAAAAACTTAGGTTTAAAAACTGTTCTTTGTTCATGACTTGTGTTCTCCTCAAAACTTGTGCTGTTTGAATGCAAAGTTTTGACAAACAATGATTTCTTGTTATCATAATTTGTTTCAACAACAGGGATGCTACATTTGCAATCTGTACTCATTAGTTTCTGTAAAGACATGCTTTTAGAGGTATTAGAGCTGCAGCTCTTGCATGGTGGTATGGAGCTGTCAAATAATGTTTCTGGATCTGTGAATGTACTGCAAAATGGAAAGAAAATAATAATTTCAAAACAAATAATTGGGGCATAAAAGCACACTTCAAAATCTTCGAATTTGTCTAATATTATAGATTGAAACAAATAGAAATTCCATGAATAAATCAGTGTGTAAGATCTACCTAAGAGAGCTCTTCCATGTTTTCATGTTACTTGTAAAGCTATTTTGCGACAATGAGTTGGTGGCGTTGGTTATTTGGTCCCATGCCTTCTCATTGCATAGATCCATGTGAGAGTTCCATACTTCTTTCAGCAGAATGTTGGAAGATGCATTAGATGAACTGAAACAACAGTGATTATAGTTTTTAGTACAAGTTCTAGAGTTAAAAAATTGAAAAAAAAACATTTTTTTACAATATAAACCTTTCGAGGGATCCTTTATAATGTTGTATATTTGTTTTGCTCACAGTGAATAGATGGTTTCCATAAATATCTTCCGGGGCTGTTCCATAGTATGTTTTGGAATTATTCATAATGCTGAAGCAAAGGAGCCGAAGGAAAATAGAAATCTACCAAACCACCCAAACCAATAAATACGCGACAATAACACGAACATAGACATAGACGACTACAACTCAAAGACTACAATTATATATACATCCAGCATCCAGCTGTCATTTGTCAAAGTTCCCGCCATTTTGCTTACTACCAGAGACTACAAAGTCTAGAAACTCCGTGAAGAACCCGTAATGTCTATGGTTTTTCTGTTCAAGACATATTTTAAAACGCTGTTATAATCGTTAAAGTTCAGTACGTTTCCCAAAAATTTACTTAATTTAATCATTAGGAAAAAAAAAATACTACAACTTTAGAAATTTCTGTTCCTTACATAAGGGCTATTTTCAAATATCGTATTGGTAGTCAAATCGTTGGTACTATGAAAATTCATGAAATTATCCCAAATGTTTTTGTAAAACTGTCAAACACACTTGTCATCACAAAATACTCGGGTTTTTTTTTTGTAAAATTGTAATAATTGCTGTGATTAAATTTATTAGTAAGGAATTCAGTTAACAACGCAATATTTATTATCAGCATTCAAACAAGATGAAAATAATGTGCGTTTTTTGTTAGAAAACTATGTAAAATTAAATGTTATCGAGATGTCTGGAAAACCGACGATATATCATGAAAAACAAGTTAAAGAGCTGTGCGCGTTGCACGCGCTTAACAATTTATTCCAGGTACGCATTATCCTCATCGCTGTAGGTAGCATTAGTGCGTAATTTATCTGCAAATTATATTTTAAGTTAGTGATGTAAACATGATACTTGTTGCTAGGTGCGCGGGACGTTTTCGAAGACGGAGCTGGACGGGATCTGCAGCCGGCTGTCGCCAAACGTGTGGATCAACCCGCACCGCTCACTGCTGGGGCTGGGAAACTACGACATCAATGTGATCATGGCGGCTTTACAGAACAAGGGCTGTGAGGCGGTCTGGTTCGACAAGAGGAAGTGAGTTTCAAGGTCGCACGCGCGCTTATTAGCATGATTTACTTTGAATTATGCAAAACCTTGTAAATATTGTGGTCTTGAATTTGAATACAAATGAATCTCATATATTATTTTGCTAAAGATCACTGTTGGCTTTCTAATTACTTTTTTTGTAATGAAATTGCATTTATGAAGCATTTAGCGGTTTCGAACTAGACATTGTCAACAGTGTAATAATTTATAAGTACACAAAAACTTGTTTATTAACAGTTTCACTTATGTGTACTTAGCCTTATACATATAGGTAAATAAACTAAAGAACCTCTTGCATGTAGTTTTGGACTGTTTGAATAAGCATTTATATATTAAGTGTTACAAATTTTAAATATGTACAGTACTCAAAAGTTTAAGTTCACTCTGTTATTTTAGTTCATTTACGCCCTTTACTCAGTACAAGATCACCAATTTTAGCACCTGTAAAGCATTCCCTGGTTATAGGTAACAGATCCTCCATCCTTCAGTGTAGGCATCATGCATAGTTTTATCATTTATCTAAAAAAACAGATGTCGGTGCACTTTCAAAACTGCTATTCGCTGATCTTTGCGTTGATCTCTTCATAAATTTCTGGAGCAGTTTGAAACGCAAAAAACATGTCCTCACTTTTTATTGCAAAGCTTAGCCTACCTGAACAAAATTGACTGGAATAAATTCAAATTCAAATAATTTATTTCAGAAACATGATTCCATATAAATGACATAAAGATGTTTAGGAACAATAATTCTTACGAACACTATGTTAGTAACCAAGTAAAATTTGACAGAAATAATTTAAATTGATTGTTTGTCAACATTAATGCACCACTGTGGTGTGGAGCTGTATCCATCACCGCAGTATCGGTGAGTCCCATCTCTCGGCTAGCGTTTGTAGGATGGTGTTCGTGGAGCCGCGCACTCGTCTCATCATCAAGGCGGCCCGCTTTCTGATGACGCAATTTGCCTTTTGTTTAGCAATAAGGCTTTTTCCTTGTTTTTCATAGCGTTTTCGACTGCAGTTTGAGAAACCCCATTCTTTCTGTAATTGGTAACCTTCGTTGGTTAGAACCCAAGGGTTTAGCACGAGTTTCTATGCTAATTTGTTGGCTTTCCGACACATTTTTAATGGTTTATACTTAAACGGGTCTTTACCCAGGAACAAGGTTTACACAAGAAATGCAAGTACAGTTTCGTGTGTATCTGATAAAATTCGCGTACAACAATTTTAAATTTCCACCAAGAGATATTTATTTAACTATTTTCTAGTAATTTAAACAGCTAAACGTCTAAAAAACAAAATATAGGTATATTTGAAAATAATTTAATAGAAAATCAAAGTCGCATAAGGTGAACTTAAACTTTTGATCGGTACTGTAATGCTAATGTCCACGACGACGACGATTGATAGTTTCAAATCCCTACTTAAAAAACATTATCTGTCTCTTCCTTAATATCGACTACTAATTTTTTTTGGCTGACCATATATTTGTTTTACTATTTCTTATTTGTTTTGTGATATTGGTATATATGTACGGTTTTGTATGTATGTTTATATATAACAGTATATAAGTAGGTATATTATAAATATGTTTAACTTATTTCATATTATCTCTGCACCACCTACTGCATATATTATTTTCTTTTTTTCCGCTACCCAAAGGTTGTCTGGAAGAAATCGCTCTTTAGCGATAAGACCGCCTGTTGTCTACCTCTACCTACATATTACTGTGTTTTCTTTTTTTCTGTTTGTAACGTTTCATTTGTGTGAGGTGTGCAATAAAGAGTATTCGTATCGTATCGTAATGTCCATTGAATATGCCACAACTACAAACAAGAAGGGCCTTACGTCTTTTACCTATAAATATTGTGTCATGTTAAATTTCAATAGACATTAGTAACAAGATTGTCTGTATTATTTTCATTCAGATGTTAAAAAAATCACTTGTTGCTAGTCTATTTGTCTAAGAACTAATTTAAAGCATTCAGCCAGGATGGTGTTTATAGACATCAAATATATGGCTTATACTATATATACTTGACACTCTATGCTGATGCCCCCCTGATGACCTGATCACCCTGAGCGACGAAGTGGACGAAGCTATTTTATGGCTGACAAAACTCAGGCTTAATCTTTAAAAATAGGTTTTCTGTTATTGTGCCATACAATTAAAGAAATAAATTTACTGGTAAACCAAAGAGACCTCCTGAAGAAAAAAAATTACAAATTACAGTAAGTTGGTTTCTAAACATTCAAATTAATATTCAACAAGTGTTTGTAAACAATGCACAGGTCATGGAGGTTACATAGATTCCATAGTCAAGTTGTAGTACTTTAAAATGTAAATTAAAAGTAATCTGTGTACAAAATATTAATTATTTGAAACTTAGAAAAGCTGAAAAATAGGAGGTGGTGAAAACTTGTCCATATAGGGAAAGAGCACCATAAAAGAAGTTAATATATGCTGCTTTTCAAATGCCAAACAAAGACGTCTATTGCTGGACACAGGCCTCCCCCAATTTCACGTAGAGTATATGCCATTTATCGCTACGGCAAGCCTCATGTACTCATGTGTCATGTATGATGAGTTCCTCATTAGGTACATGAAGCTTGCATTCCTCTTGCAGATTAAACATGACTGATGTTATTATGATTTATATTTATTTTATTTTGAGAAGATTTTTTTAAACATATTATGATTCGTTATATATAATTTTTTTATTGTTTTTATTATTTTGTTTGTGGATTATTAGATGTAATTAGATTATTCAATATTGAGTTTTCTTATGCTGATTATTTGATATTATTATTGATTATTATTATATAAATAAATAAATAAATAAATATTGGGGGACAATCTTATACAGAACAACCTAGTCCCAAACTAAGCAAAGTTTGTACTATGGGTACTAGACGACGATATGCATACTTATATTAGATAAATATATACTTAAATAAATAGAGAACATCCAAGACCCAAGAACAAAATCCATGCTAAATGCACAAATAATGCCCTGGCCGGGATTCGAACCCGGGACCTCTAGCTTCGGAGGCAGTGTCACTGCCAACTAGGCTAAACAGGCCGTCAAATTAATAATGTATTATAATTGTATTGTATTCAAACACAATGGTGACTGATGACTTTAATAAACTGAAACTGAAACTTCCCAGCCGAGGCCAGTTGAGCCAACCTCTTTCATCCTCACCGTCTTGCTTTAAGCCTTGAAATAATATAAAATTTTTAGAGATCCGGGCTGCCTAGACCTATCAAACATCTGCGGGTTCATCCTCAATGTGCCGTCAGACTACAAGTTTGGGTTTGTGATGCTGCCGCTGCGCCGCCGGCACTGGATCACCATTCGCCAGATACAAGGCAACTTCTACAACCTGGACTCCAAGTTGGATGCGCCGCAGCTCATTGGACGAGTAAGTGTCACTTTATGACCTCTCAATACTATTGTGGGGTCTATACTTTTTTCGGATTTCCTCCTATTTTGAAATTATTTATAACTGACTACTTAGAAAAGTTCATAAGTCCCCCGACATTTTAATCTAAAGTTCAATATCACAAAAACGGCTTAGCCGATTTTGATAAAACATATCGACCCCTTGCTAGAAAACCTGCTTTCAAATAAATAAACGCAATCAAATCGATTCACCCGTTTAAGAGCTAATATGCCACAGATAGACGCACATAATAATTAACAAAATAATTAATTCATATATATATTAATCCATGTTATAACTGACGATTCGAAAGTTCTTGTTGCTAGGCCTATTTGAATAAATAATATTTTGACTTTGACATATTCACATATACAAAGATTCAAATAAGTCTTATAAAGTTATAACACCTCTCTTTTGCGTTGCGCGTCAAGAGTTAAAAATGTTTAGAATTGTCAGTTACTGTCTATTATTCCAAGTTTTTTTTTGTTTTTTGCAAATCACTTTGCCAGTCAGCAAAGGCTTCTAACTGGCAAAGGCCTCAGCAGAAATTGAAATTGATTGTTAATATACTACTTATTTTAATGATATTTAGTTTTCCTTATCTTCCAATGCGAAATTTAAACTAATATTGTAGTTATCCTTAATTAGTAAATGGTTTGATTAATCACTTTGATTACCAATGAATTTGATTAATTAAATGTCAACATCAACATATTATTCATTTATTTATATATAAAATTAACACAATTCTAATGAATATAACTTATTATTATTGTATTATTTCAAATCTTTAGTCTCCTATGCAAAGGAATTAAATATGCGACATTATTCCTTTCCAGAGCAGCGACCTTATAGCTTACTTAAAAGAGCAGATAGAGTGCAAAGAGAAAGAACTATTTGTGGTCGTCAGCAAAGAGGTAGAAGAAAAACAGCTTTGGATGAACCAGTTCACATCTAATCCCCCGAACCACTGCGACAGTCCAGACTCAATCTCCGAGTCAAGCAACCCGTACGAGTCGAAGAACCAACATGTGGAGTGTCTTAAGGTGAACGAAGTGAGAAACTGTTCTTTGGCGGTAAACGACTTTTAAAAGTGTACTTCTTGTTCCATTAGACTGATAGCGGTTATGGGTGCTGGAAATTGACCCTGGTTCTTGTAACTGTAGCTATTCGAATATATAGTTTCTCATTATCTGAAAACCATTAATTTATTAGTATTTTACAGCCTTGACTCAGTACAACTTACCCTTATTCTGATATGATATTCCCCAAAAAAATTTTTCTGACTCATTACAATTTTTCCTTATTATATTGTGGTATTCCCGAAAGGATTTTTCCTTTTCATTTGAATTTAAATGATTTTCAAATAGAACTGAGTTGCATTTGTTTCATTTTATTCCATTTTAAGCAGTGACATTAGTTTTCAACATATGCAAGTTTGCTTTTGAACAATTTCAGGCTCAATTTCCAGTATCCAGTATTTATCTAAATCTCGTATTAAATATTAGGGAAGGTACAATTAAATTTAAGCCTTGATAAATTTAACAAGGCGTGTCTTAATACTTTGTATACTGGACCCCATTACTCTGTCTACATATCAGTAAATTTACACTTAAACCTTTCAGTGCGCATGATTCCATTACGAGTCATGGAACTACGGTAGATTTTCAGCTACTGATGACATCACGCTCCGCGGTACGGAATACTAAGGTTTAGCACTGCCGAGAACTGAATGAGTTAAAGAAATCATTCTACAGTTTTTCTCACTTTTGACAATGACGTGACTTTGATATATAGATGCTTAGTTACGCTTACGAGTTGGAATTTTCCTACCAAACCTATTAAAAGTTGGTCACGTCGCAGTTGGCGGAATGCGGGTTCGCGTCTAAAGTCGTTTTTTTACTGGTAGGTTACAATCAGCAGCGAAATTAGCTAACAGTCTTTTATTGCCTTATAATAAAGACATTTTACATGTGTATGTTTGTAGCTACTTCTGCCGCTGACTGTTCAATTACATAACTACACAGATTTACTACCTTCGCCTTCGGCTCGTGCAATACTTCGTCTGAATTTGTTGCATTTTGCACTTTTGAGTGTGTGTAATGTTTAATTGAAATCTCAGTATTTTTCATGTATGGAGCAACCAACTAGAAATGCCTACCCTCTGTGACCTAAACTGGACTTTATTACCTTATAATTAGGTTTAAAACTATTGTAGTCAGTATGGATTTGTATACATAATTCATTACACAAAAGTAATAAATGGGAACTGTTGCAGTTTGAACCTTCTAGCTCAGAACGTAAAACCTCTTTTTGATCAGATTATAAGTGTACAAATAATTACAAGAATAATATATTCATATTCTTCATCGGTAAACTAGAGGTCGGGTATATTTTTTATCAACAAGTTTACTGCCAACCTTTTCGTTACGTTAAGCGCCGATGTCTTGTGTTTTCCTATGTGTAGCGCAAACAGGACAAAATAAATAAACAAATAAACCCGTCAAAGATCAGTGAACCCGTCTCGCGGTTTGCTGGCAGTGAAAGTGTTAATGACAATTTATACAATTTGTTACCGACGGTTGAAATTTGAAACCGGATTCCTGTGCCTCCATATATGTACAGAATACTGTAGGTATGAACATTTTAAATATATCAATCAGAATTTTACAATTGTACAATACAACGAAATACATCCTGCATCATACATTTTTGCCTAAGTGTGCCTATCCACCAGAGATGTCCCATGCAGCTATGCTGCGAGAATGTGAAAACTACGCTCCGAAAACCCGTTTCAACCAGTGCTATGCTATGTGGACCAATGAATATGATTGGTGGATTCAAACTCGTCCATAGCAACGTAGCATAGCACATCTCTGGTGGATAGGCACCCTAAAACAAGGAACTTTACGAACATAGTAAAGTTAAACCCCCTTATTCATAAACGTTCACCAAGCCTCTATTAGTTAACAAGCCGCTAAAGATGGTTTGTCCTTATCTGTCACTTTGACATTTATGTTTGTGAGAAAGGGACAAAACAACTTTTAGTTAACAGAGGTTTGTTAAGTTTTATGAAGAAGGGGGAAAGTGTTTAAAAACTGAACAAAACTAAAGAAAGACATAGATTTGAGTCGAGGCGCCTATATAGGTATATTTGGTGGGTATATAGTAGTTCTAATAGTATAAATATATTTTTGATGTGTTACATGTTTAATTTATTTGTTTTGTGCAATTTTGTTGGGTTAGTTGTAATATTGGAATTAGTAATTTGTCGATATTTTCTAAGGGTCGGCAACGCGCACATTTTGTTAGCTATGGTTCCATCGACATGGTATTTAAAAAATCTAAGAGATTTTATGCCTTTGAGATTCATATTTTCCCAAAATATTTGTTATTTTCGCGCATAGTCATTTGACCGTCATCGCGTTAGCTACATAATGGACTGGGCGATAAGTTGTTCTAGAGTTCAAGCGCCCATAGGCTACGGTGTTTACCATCAGGTAGATCGTTTGCTGGTTTGCCACTGTCGTGGCATATAAAAACAGTTATCCTACCCGTATATCGACAAATGGCAAGTTTCGAGTAATGTTAGCATATGATACATGATATGTAAATTAGTTGATTGATTTCAACGTTAAATGTGTCATTGTTATGGACTATGGTCCACGGCCTAATGTAACGGTTTAAGACTTCTGTAAACATTCACTATCTTGTATAAGGAACGTACACCCAGCATTATGTATAGGAGTACTTTTGTTGTCTTAACATTGAGCGTAGCGAGGGACTCAATAGACACTAGATACAAATATCTTTGCTCTCGTGTGATACATACAACTTTTCACCTCAGCGGCGAAAACATATAACGCAAAGGAATGGCGATAGATAGAATTAAGTTACTTAAACTAACCGATGATAAAAACGATTAAGAAAAAAAAAAACGAAAAAGTAAAAATTTGAAAGTAAGCTTTTTTCACGCTCGCAGCAAGATTGCATTTTTCTCACTGGTTTCAAGCAGGAAAAGTCGTTTTCATGCTCGCAGCAAAATTGCAATGTGCTTACTGGTTTCAAGCAGCAAAACAGTCATTTTCGAGCCGCTGAGGTGAAAAAGTTTATTCACTATATCTGTAACCAATCCAATAACAATATCCTGGTCATACACAGAGTCGGGATTGCGTCTTTCTTGTCCACAATGCCAAAGTTAAGGGCTTTGAAATTAAGCCTTATTATTGGTTGGACTCATCCACATAAATGCCATCTCCTCTTATATAATTTTATGCGATAAAAACAATTGATACATTCATGGAAGCCCTTAGTAACACTGCAGGGAAGTAGACTTGATTTTTGGTCTGTATTACACTCCCATCCTTTACACACCAGTATTACGCTTACCGATTGCAACGTTTCCTGTTTGCTCCTATATATGGTGCTGATTGTAAATGCGGCTAATTTTTTAACACTTTCATTGACCAGAACCCAAAACGTCCGAACATCATAGCAGTTGTATTGTATATCTTACGGCAGTGAGAGTGTTAACAGTGCTGCGACAATAATGACTTATTCATGTCTTAAATTAGAGATATTATGAATGATATTCATTCGTCTTACCTTGCTATCTATCAGTATGATATAAGCTAATTTTAGAGTTAGGAGCATAGGGTCCGTTGAAGGGGAATCCCATTTGTTCTATGAATCTGTAAACCCCAATATATAGGTCAAACTCGTAGGTAAAGAGCATGTTCTGTACCATCGCCAACACAGGTAACTGATCATTCGTGCACTTTATGTGCATTGTAATAAGGGTCACGAATGGTTAGTTAACTGTGTTGGCGTTTGTACGACGAGCTCTAGGTATATATTCGTTGTTTTAGGGTTCCGTGCCCAAAGGGTAAAAACGGGACCCTATTACTAAGACTTCGCTGTCCGTCCGTCTGTCACCAGGCTGTATCTCAAGAACCGTAATAGTTGCCGCTATAACAAAAAATACTACAAACAAAATAATAATAAAGGGGGGCACCCATACAAAAGACGTGATATTTTAGCCCTTTTTCATGGCTACCACTCGCCGAGCTAGATCTCAAGAACCGTAATAGTGATATTAATTTTTATTGTGGCTACAACAACAAATACTAAAATCAAAATAATAATTAAGGGGGGCTCCCATACAACAGAGTAGTTGCAGGCGTTTTTTTTCTGGTACGGAACCCTTCGTGCGCGAGTCCGACTCGCACTTGGCCGGTTTTTATGGCTACATCTATCGACAAGATCTATTGGACGATTCACACTAAACGGTCAGAGTCGGCTCGCACGCCACCAGAGTCAAAGGAATTCGAACCCTCCATACAGAAGCTAGACATCGTGTCCAAACGGCAGCCACAGAGCCGGCGGCAGCCGACCGGCTGCCCGCAACCCATTCAAATATGAAATCTAACTTCTGTATGGAGGGTTCGAATGCCTTTGACTCTAGTGGGGTGCGCGCCGACTCCAGCCTTTCGGTGAGAATCGTCCATAATTCGTTGTAGTAGTCCGTTATTTTTCACCTTGTTCAAATCTCTTTACACTTTTATAGAACAATTGGGTTCATTGTAAAATGAGCCTTATGCAGTACTGTCCAAGGCACAACACCAAATGCAGCCTCTAGACAAAGTGTTCAGGTACAAGCAATAAAACCAAATAAATAGGATAATTCATTTGTGTAACACATGTTTATAAACACTCGTTGTAATAGCTGTAATCTTTTTGAGTTTTCACCACTTTTGATGGTTAATGTAATTGGTGTTTTTTGCTCGAAATCAAATGAACGTTTTAATCTTAACTTGTCTGTACTATGCATTGTAAATATAAAATATTTTTCCATAAAAAAATAGACGGTGTGATGACAAGGTCGGTTTTATTTCTTAAAACCCCTCCTCATAACGAGGCAGTATGTAATCAAAATGCCTTTAAAAATACCCTGTGTGACAGTTGAAGTTTAAATGATAATAGTAGCAGTACAATGTCATATACACAATAGTACATTACTACAGAGGACGGGACGAAAGGGGTTGTCGGCCGAAGACATATAGACTGAGGCTGGATAGGTCTGAGGCGGGCGACCCCATATTTCCCGCCGAGTAATGTATTGTGCTTTTCTCAAACATGCAATGAAATAAACGACAAAAAGATCAAAGTTTTATTTTGAATACGCATAGTGGCAGAATGTCATGATGCCTGTGCCTCAAATTTATGTGGAATGAAAATTAAAAAAGAGAACTTTGCCGGCCTAGGCCTGCATGTTTTGTATTAAATTCCATTAACGACCTCTTGTCCTAGCCGCACCTAAAACGTCATACTTCGCAGCCTATTATAAGGAACATAACATCAATATTTCATTGCATGTTTGAGAAAAGTACAATATATAGACTCATATATACGCTCGGAGATGTCGTGTAGTGCACGCACATTCTTCTATATCCAGGCCAATTTGAAGACCATCGAGAGATTTCGTCATATTTCGATAGGAAGCTAAGCTGGAGCCGAGGATTCCCGAGTCGTGCCGTTAGTGGGTTCGGGGCTCTAACGTGCCCAAGCGGCCACCACTACGGGTGGTGGTGGCAGCGATTTATGGCTACCCTTTCGAAACCGGTAATGGGCCAATACAATCGTGCGGGTTGATCACAACTTATTGTCAAATCATAAACATATGTCAATACTTCATTTTACGTCAGTACAGTGCAGGATTTCCGGCCAGGAAGGGGTGCGCTTCCGGTCTCACTCTCCCACGTGAATTACGTCTGTCAAACCTCATGGGAGTAAGGGAGTTCACACTTAAACCAGTGAAGGGATTCAAATGAGGCATACCGATAGTTTAAGATCTCGGGAATGACATAGGATAATTTTATCGCGGAAATCAACCCTTAAGGGTGTGAAATCGGAGGCGGAAATTTAGGCGAAGTCGCGGGCAAAACCTAGTATAAATAAATATAAATGAAAAACGCCTCGTCAGAGTCTAGTTTATTATTTGATCGGGCGAGTCGACGCAGTTGCTGTTCTTGGACAGCAGCAGCCGGTCCGGGTCCAGCCGTAACTCCTGAAGGAGCGCGTAGATGTTCGCGCGGAGCTCCGCGCTCAGTTCGCGCCGTCGGCCGAGGATCCAGAAACGATCTGTAACAAATATTCAGGGGTTATCTAACTTGCTGAAGCCACGGTGGTCCAGTGGTTCAAGTTGCGAAGCTTCGAATCCCGCCTGGTACCAATGAGCTTTTCGGTACTTACGTACGGATACGTTCGATACCGTTAGCTTTTCGGTGAAGGACAATATCGTGACAAAACCTGCACACATCTGCGAAGAATTTAAAAGGTGTACCTATGTGGAGCTGCCGCGACTAAAATTAGGCTTTGCAGTTGCACACCTTCGTACGCCAGGAAAGCATGATTTGCACACAGGGACACTTATATTTGGGATAACTTAACATTGACTGGGTGATTTTATTACATGGTGGGTCACTCGTAGTTGTTCGATTTGGAGGAAGGATAATGACGATGTAGCTGTTGTGGTCCGGGTTCGGTGAATTTTTTGAATGCAGTGGCCACCATTCAACAAATTCACCGAACCGTTGTGCATGATGGACACGGACGTGCAGGACCACACGACGGCGAAGTGCTGGTAGTCGGTGAACAGCACGCTGTACTGGCCCGCGTCGGGCGGCATGCGCCCGATGTACGGCATGCGTCAGCTTGTACACTAGTGGCACTAACCGTTGTGCATGATGGACACGGACGTGCAGGACCACAAGACGGGGAAGTGCTCGTAGTCGGTGAACAGCACGCTGTACTGGCCCGCGCCGGGCGGCATGCGTCAGCTTGTACACTAGTGGCACTGACCGTTGTGCATGATGGACACGGACGTGCAGGACCACACGACGGCGAAGTGCTCGTATTCGGTGAACAGCACGCTGTACTGGCCCGGTCCGGGCGGCATGCGCCCGATGTACGGCATGCGTCAGCTTGTACTCTAGTGGCACTAACCGTTGTGCATGATGGACACGGACGTGCAGGACCACACGACGGCGAAGTGCTCGTAGTCGGTGAACAGCACGCTGTACTGGCCCGGTCCGGGCGGCATGCGCCCGATGTACGGCATGCGTCAGCTTGTACTCTAGTGGCACTAACCGTTGTGCATGATGGACACGGACGTGCAGGACCACACGACGGCGAAGTGCTGGTAGTCGGTGAACAGCACGCTGTACTGGCCCGGTCCGGGCGGCATGCGCCCGATGTACGGCATGCGTCAGCTTGTACTCTAGTGGCACTAACCGTTGTGCATGATGGACACGGACGTGCAGGACCACACGACGGCGAAGTGCTCGTAGTCGGTGAACAGCACGCTGTACTGGCCCGCGCCGGGCAGCATGCGCCCGATGATGTACGGCATGCGGTTGTTCAGCTTGTAGCGGAAGGACGACGAGCCGTTGTGGCTCGGGATGCCTACACCATATGTTGTGGATGGTGACCCTGTCCTGGAATAAGAGAAGTTCGTTACTTTCACGCTGACCCTTCAAGAAAGGCTAAATCAGTAGCGTAACTATACCATTCAAGGCCTGCCAACCAAATCAATATATGGGTCCCTTTAGATTTGACGGCTTGTTTAGCCTAGTTGGTAGTGAAGTGACTCTGCCTCCGAAGCGAGAGGTCCCGGGTTCCCGGCGAGGGGCCAGGGCATTTATTTGTGCATTTATCACGGATATTTGTTCTTGGGTCTTGGATGTTTTCTATGTATTTAAGTATGTATTTATCTATATAAGTGTGTATATTGTCGTCTAGTACCCATATAGTACAAGCTTTGCTTAGTTTGGGACTAGGTCGATTTGTGTAAGATTGTCCCCCAATATTTATTATTATATTATTATTATTCCTAAGGTGCCCACAGCTTCTTCGGCACTCGGCCCGGCTCGGCCACTCTAATCTCAATAGCCAACTTTTGATACAATAATACAAGGTATGACACTCTGGGGAAAAATCGTTGAGCGAGTAACACAAGCCTACGTCATCACTGCTATCAAGCCTATCGGTGGTTGGCAATCATAGTGTGAGTTTGTGTGTACTGGCTGTACAATAACGTAGGCTTGTATCACGATCCGGAGTAGCAGACCTTGTTTCCTTAGACCATGGGCTACGGTATATCGGGCATTGTAATGCATAATGCACTGGCTTTATCCGACCAACCTAACTTCTAGTAGATGTTACTATCTAATCTAGTTAATGCTCGAAATGCACAGAGCGGGCGCGGCGCGGTGCGGGGCGGAGGCTGTTTTGAATTTTTGATCTTTCTGGAACTGTCGACGTCGATAGTGTCGATTACGGCTTCATATGTCACACAAGCCGGCTCTTTTTTTTTATTATTAAAAATGGGATTGCTCTTGGCCAGCATCTAGCCAGGGGGCAAAGATGAGGCCGACGATGAAGCGAGCTCACCCAGAAGATGCCTATTCACTCGTGCCTTAAAAAGGTCCAGGTTATATGAACTCGGAAATACAGACGCCGGCAGAGAATTCCAAACCTTAGAAGTGCGCTTTATAAAAGAAGATGCAAAGCGCTTGGTTCGAATTAGAGGAATTTCGACCAGGTAAGGACGGTAGCCCGCCGTACGTCTGGATGTCCGATGGAAGAAGGGGGAAGGCGGTATGAGCTCATGGAGCTCCTGAGCACACTCACCGTAGTACAGTTTGTAGAAGACGCACAGACATGCTACTTTGCGTCGATGTGCTAAGCTCTGCAGCTTATTTCCCACTACCGTACTGCCGCCAATGAGCCTCCTGGCTCTGCGGTCCACCGAGTCGAGTGCGGCTCTGCTCCGCGTAGCGTGCAGTTTTTTGGTGCGGCCATGTTCGCCTTATCGAAAAACCGCCTCCGCCACGCAACGACGTCGCGTCGCGCTCTGTGCTTTTTAAGCTTAAGTAGGTACACTCGTATTATGGTAGCTGTACTCACCACCTGTTGACGGTAGTGACGGCGATGAGGAGGTAGCCGCGCTCGTTCAGCGTCACGTGCAGCTCGGTGCAGCTCGCCGTGATCTCCATCAGGTAGAACGAGCGCTCCACCTCGTACCATGTGCCCGCCATCTGCAACACAAACACAAAGGATTCGATTCAATCATTTATTCATAAAATATATTTTTTACTTGCTATTTTCAACCTATTAATTAGGTACTTTGTATTAGGTACCTATATACACATTTTTGGTTATCATGGTTAGCTATATCAGTATAGTTATAAATTATAATATAATGTAGGTATTAATTATGTTAACGACGTTGAAAGCAACGTGTCTTGGCACTGCTCCATTTTCATTTTTTGTAAGGGTGATATGTAACTATTAGGAGCTTGCTTAATAGATCGGTCAGATGCTCAAAACTCCTACTCTGACTGCTCCGACAAATAAAGCCTCCAAGTTGTTACTCGTCATTCACAGATCATTTATCTTCATGGTACAAAACAAAAATAATGTAACCATTAACTATGATCATGATGATGAATTGATCAGCAAGCCGCTACACATGCCGTTGGTGATGAACGAGTGGCTAGAGAGAGTCACTAAAGGATTTAGGTTCTACAACTAGGTCAGTGGTCTTTTTGTGTGATCGGAAAAAGCCTCTGCGTATCTCTCTGTTCTGTGTCTGTGTTATGTGTGGCTGGGTCTTAAGTAAGAGCGAGGACACCCTGCTGCGTTGCGTTTATGAATAGAATACTACGATGTCGTCATCCTGATTCTGTTCATAAATGCAACGCAGCAGTGTGGCCTAGGTGAGTACGAGAGGCCGCAGGTGCAGACTTCCACCGATCTGTATCGCAACGTACCTATACGCATTCATAATAAGTGGGCACGGTTTGTTATGGAATTAAAAGGATAGATTACAGCCTCAGCCATATCGTGATTAGGTGATACTTAAGTCATTCACAAGCCGATGAGTATAATAATAATAAATAATAAATATTAGGGGACATTTTTACACAAATCGAACTAGTCCCACAGTAAGCTCAACAAGGCTTGTGTTATGGGTACTAGACGACGATATATTTAATAGATATATACTTAAATACATAGAAAACATCCAAGTCTCAGGAACAAATGTCTCTGTTCACCACAGAAACAAATGCCCTTACCGGGAATCGAACCCGGGACCTCTAGCTTCGGAGGCAATGGCACTACCAACTAGGCTAAACAGGCCGACCGAGTATGATAGGTCGCAGGTGGCGACAATGCAAGTGCGTACGCATCGTCTGCGCTCGTGACCCCCACCGATCTGTATTGCAACGCAGGCGTTCATAATAAAATAATAAGTGGGCACGGCTTGTATGAATTAAGAGGATAGTAACATCGTCTCCCATATCAAGCCGCTCCTTAAGTAATTCAGAAGCCGATGAGTTAATGAGCACGAGAGGTCGCAGGTGCCGGCGACGTTGCGGCTACGCAAGTACGTAGCGTACGTCGTGTACAACGCTTGCGCTCGTGAGCTTGTGACCCCCACCCATCTGTATCGCAACGCACGCATTCATAATAAGTGGGCACGGCTTGTTGTGGCGGCTCCGCTGAATTAACAAGCCCTTGCAGATTTGTAGGGCGGTCGGCATTGTCATGACGCTTCATTTAATTTTATGACAATGGGTTGCACAGTTTAATATTATTTTATTATGGAACGATTATCGGGCGGGTGCAACATGTAGCTCTTATTTATAAATATCCATTATATCTTACAATCTATTTTACAATAAACATTCAACGAACCTAACTTTAATGATTGTGTTAAATTAGATTACATATTTGGACGTTTTCTATGTATTTAAGTATATATCTATTAAATATATCGTCGTCTAGTACCCATAACACAAGCCTTATTGAGCTTACTGTGGGACTAGTTCGATTTGTGTAAAAAATGTCCCCTAATATTTATTTATTTATTTATTTATTTATTATTTATATTTATTAAGTCATGATTAAATTACGATGAGTTTTTAGCGCCGCAACTCTAAATAAACACAAAGCACCTAACATGTAAAAAAGTGGAATCAGAAAAAAAGTTAACTCTCAAACTCCGGCCGGCTCAAAACAATATTCATTTAAGTATATTACTATCCTTGCGTAGTAATTAATTAGATTTAAAATGTACAGCATCCGGCTTAAAGGACCATTGAATAATATCTTGTACTTATTAGTGTATTTAGCGTAGCAGTTGCAGTTACCACGCAACATTGTCGATATTAAATACTAGGGTACACTGATATTACCAAGTTCATGCTGTTATTTAGTGTCATGTGGCATAACAATTAACGCATCAGAAAAACACATTGGACACATTTTAATTGCATTTAAATTTTAGGTAACTGTTTTTAAAAACGTACAACCACGTGTCAATAACCTACAACTATAGGCAGTTCCAATGTTGTAATTAATTACCGATCGATAATTAATGACAGACACGAAAACAGTTAAATGTTACGGCCTATACCTAATATAAGCCTTCAGAAGTGCATGATTTGGAGCTTGGCGAAGTAGCCTCCCTCTTAAAAACCAAAATTCGTAAAATTAAACATGTCGAGTAGTTTGATATTAATGCCGATATCACAGTACTCGTACCCTGATAAAACACGAAACGGTGTAGGTATTAAATTTGGACAAAAACATGCTTTTGAAATAATTTGAATTATTCTTCACTTATTTGCATCTAGAATCATGAGAGGTCGAAAAATAACCAACTACGAGTATTTGAATGTCGGTCATGCATGACGTATTTAGTGTGTAAAATAATTAATTAAATCACTACAGCTAGGTAGATACTCTATTGTTAGGTATTTTATAACGACACACGTTGTGTATTTATCTAGATTCTAGAGCAATTAATTTTATCAAGTTCTAGCCTGGTTCAGGTAAGTACAGATTCCGTCAACTACATTTCAAAAATATCCGGCCATGCATTAAAGTATCACCTTAAACAGGCTTTACAAATTTTCAAATATTTTGAACTCATATTATAACTAAAGTATTGATAATACCAATGAACTAATTAAAGAATACGATTTTTTATTAAACTTTCAGACAGTAAAAGAGCCGTTTTTAGTTCTATAGTAGAATTAAAGCAGAATAAAAACAGTATTTCGTTTGTTATTGGTCGATTTGGAGTAATGCTTGACCAAATTTTTTGATGAATTATCCAGGAAATATGTGCAGAAACTACGATATCAGGCAGCAAGAGTTCTATACTAGATAGTTACGAAGAGAAAATGTCAAGATACGTGAAAATCCTCATAGTTTTAACTCAAAAGGACCCTTACCAATAGTCGTGTTCATTATAGCGACTATAGGTCTGTATAAATTGGGAAAGGAGTAAACATTTTCGGCTCGTACAGTCAACAGCAAAAGTAGATGATCATTTTAGTAGGTACTTATCCACTTTCACTACTTTGACGCATCCCAACTGAAACCAGATAGATGGAACGATTGGTAGAAGTCATACGACACGAGATTTTCTACTACTTAAATACGATGCTGATGTGGAGAATAATTATAAGGAAGTTATGTAATTTGTGGTAGTTATCTTACATAGTAGCAAATCTTACGGCGTTTGAGGAAAAAAAGGTGTTTTGGTAACTTCACGGATTTTGACTCTATTCTGCCTTCTCTGGAAAACGAGAATGGCTGCTAAAATGTATAACCTACATGGCCTTAACAGTTGGCGCTAACCAATTGCGCACTTACCTTGTGTATCTGAAAGTTTGGCTGCTGTGGGTAGACCGGGCAGATGCCAAGCTTCGTTCCCGCCGCGCTCACCACCAGGTTCGCCACCATCAGGTTAAACAACCCGCGCACTCTGAAGTCGCCCATCACTTGCACTGGTAACTAATATCTAAGACTTTAATCGAACATAAAAGGCGGACGATAATAATCAACAGGATATGTCCTGACTCAAAACGTTGGATTCAAACGCGACGCGATCGCACTAGTCACAACAATGTCTTTAAAAATCAGGTATCAACTGAATTGGCACTGAAAACCCGCTTTATAATAACTGCTTCTAGCGTACGATTGTAATTACAGAAGCTTGGCTAGTCGGATGTTTGTGGAAAACGAGCGGTGTTTGTACAACACGCGGGCGACTGAGGGTGACGTGCGCCGCTCGACGTTATGCAAATCGTAATTAAAACATACGATGTGACGCGGTAAGTATAGGGAATTGGTTGGGAGAGTTTGTCTGTTTACTAATATGGAAGGGTTGAAATGTGGTTGGAATAGATTTACTTGTAAGCTATGAAAAGACCGTTGGGTCCAGTTGTACCAGTGGAACTTATGGAGATGAAATCACAAAGCTTTTGTTGTTGCTTTGGATTCGTTTCCTTATTTCATGGTTAAAAGTTTTCGACTTCCGTTAATGGGGCTGTCTGATAGACCGTCTTGATGTCATTTTGTAAATAGATCTTTATGGGCCAAGACCCCGGTTCCCGATTGTAGGCTGTCGAGCTGGATTTTTACCGGGTGTCGGTGCCACATACAAATTGGTCCCCGGCTAGTTTAAATTTAGCTTTATAAGCTTCATATAAAATGTTCTGTCACTGGAACCTCTGATTAAAATCCGGGTCCGCAGCTGACAAGTAGGAACGGGGGATAACCGTTTGCAGTAGTGGCGCCACTGTTGCACAACTAAATTACACTTTAGCGATAGTACCCAATAGTACCTACTCGTATTAAATCGTTTTATTCGTCGATCTAGGAGTTCAAAAATAAAACGGCCGTTTTTACTTTGGACGCATAGATCGACGAATTCAGCATTGTAAAAACTAGTTTGATGTATTCGAAAGGTACTTAAATACAATAGTACATTACTACAGAGGCCGGGACGAAAGGGGTTGCCGGCCGAAGACATATAGACATAGACGGCCGAGCGAAGCGAGGTCGGATAGGTCTCAGGCTGGCAACCCCATATTTCCCGCCGAGGTATGCTGTGGAGGTGTGGTGCTTTTCTCAAACATGCAATGAAATAAACAACAAAAAAACATTTTTTTTTATTTTTAATACGCATAGTGGCAGAATGTCATGATGCCTGTGCCACAAATTTATGTGGAATGGAAATTAAAAAAGAGGACTTTGCCGGCCTAGGCCTGCTACATTTGTATGAAATTGCATTAACGACCTCTTGTCCTAGCCGCACCTGAAACGTCATATTACTTCGCAGCCTATTATAAGGAACAAAACATCAATATTTCATTGCATGTTTGAGAAAAATACTTTACATAGTGGCCTCCTTTTTTCAATATCTACCGTTAAATTTAAATAATCACAGTCATTTACGAGTGGCGCTAGTGTTATAAGCGTGCATAACCAGCGACCGCCCAAGCAGCCACCCAGATGGCGTCGACTCAGCATATCGCAACATTGCTGCCCCATTTCCCAAAAACACTGAATGATCCGTCACTCTTGGTTCTCACATCGACCATTAGGCACCACTTACATTTAATTAATTTTAATTGATTTATTTTAATTTTTGTAATTCCATCATTAAAAGGAATTAAGTTTGCAATTCTTGGTTTCTCTGGAATCCTCCGACTCCCAGCCTACATATTTAGTGGACACGTTAAAGCACCCTTAAGCATATAGCAATAAGTATATGTAAACATTGGATTTCTCATTGTTCGTTTGTTGCAATCCTGTTAAAGCTTGCATACAGGGTATTATATAAGTACAATTATAATTATTATCCCCCGCCTTCGTCTTTATACCGGTATAACCGAATTTGTCTGTTTTTTTAACCGACTTCAAGGTTTCAAAAGAGGAGGTTATCAATTCGGTTGTATGTTTTTTTTTTATGTTTGTTACTCCATAACTCCGTCATTTCTTAACCGATTTGAAAAATTCTTTTTTTGATTGTATGTATATATATACAAGTTGGTCCCGTTTTTGTCAAAAGGCAGTTCTGATGATGGGATCCATGAGGAATTGAAGGAACTCCTCAAATCTTTAAGGCAAACATATAGTGATTTTTGTGTTTTTATCAACAAGTCAAGCATTTGCATCCAAAAATGTGACATTGGATGAAGTGGAACTGCTGATGATGATCAGAACAGAACTCTTCAACGACGAAAAGTTCACGTTTGGCGATTTGTCCTCCTAGCTGTGTTTGTTAAGCAAGTTCTATTTTCACGATAAATTATTGTCATGCTCGAGTTCTGATGATGGGATCCATGAGGAATTGGGGGAACTCCTCAAATCTTAAAGGCAAACATATAGTGATTTTTGTGTTTTTATCAACAAATCGAGCATTATCATACAAAAATGTGACATGAAGTGGAACTGCTGATGATGATCAGAACAGAACTCTTCAACGACGAAAAGTTCACGTTTGGCGATTTATCCTTCTAGCTGTGTTTGTTAAGCAAGTTCTATTTTCAAGTTCCGACTTCAAGGTTTCAAAAGAGGAGGTTATCAATTCGGTTGTATGTTTTTTTTTTATGTTTGTTACTCCATAACTCCGTCATTTCTTAACCGATTTGAAAAATTCTTTTTTTGATTGTATGTATATATATACAAGTTGGTCCCGTTTTTGTCAAAAGGCAGTTCTGATGATGGGATCCATTAGGAATCGAGAAAACTCCTCAAATGTGAAAGGCACACAAATAGTGATTTTAGTATTTTCATGTACTAATCAAGCATTTTCATTCATAAAAGTGACATTTGATGAAGTGGAACTGCTGATGATGATCAGAACGGAACTCTTCAACGACGCGTAGTTCACGTTTGGCGATTTGTTCTCTTCGTTTTGTTTGTCAAGCAAGCAAGGTTTTTCCATGATTTCATGAGGAATTGAGGGTACTTAGTCTTCTACCATTATTAACATACTTATAGCCATTTTTGTATTTTATTGTATGGAATCTAAGAGTGCACCATCTAAGATTAATAATCTTTCACCGGACTCCCCCATTGAAGTCGGTTTTTTTTCTTAAAAATTATTTTAACTATGTTTTGTCCAATCAAATACATAAAGTACAGTCAGTATCATAAACATACTAGAATGTGTACATGTTTATGAAGGTGACCTTCTAAATATATAAAAGAAGAAACTGACTGACTGACTGACTGACTGACTGACATATCAACGCACAGCCCAAACCGCTGGTTCTAGAGATTCCAAATTTGGCACGTAGGTTCCTTATAAGGTCTAGGGGTGCACTAAGAAAGGATTTTTCGAAATTCAACCCCTAAGGGGGTGAAATGGGGGTCCAAAGTTTGTATGGGGAAACAAGATTAGCTGGACTATTTTATTCGAAACTTCACAGGAATATTTCTAACGATAAATGAGTAAACACGTGTTTCAGGTTTTTTGAAAATGCAACCCCTAAAAGGGGGAAATGTGGTGACAAATTCTGAAAATCGACATGGGTATTGTTTTTTTGGTTTATTAGGTCGCTGATAACGAAAAAAACAATGATTTTAAAATCCCACGTGAAAGACGTGAAATACCATCCCCCCTGTTGCGGTGCGAGAGGGATGAAATGTCTAAATATTAATATGGGTGTCGTTTTTATTGTTTTTTGGGACGTTAATTACGAAAATGGCATCGATTTTGAAATGTAATATTGTGGACGTGAAAACTTTAGAAAGTTTGTGCCAAATTGCAAGAAATAACCGACTGTCTGAGTGAGTGACATATCAACGCATAGCACAAACTACTGGTTCTAGAGATTCCAAATTTAGTACGTAGGTTCCATATTAGGTCTAGAGGTGCATTAATAAGGATTTTCCATAATTCAACCCCTAAGGGGGTGAAATGGGGGTCCGAAGTATGTATGGGGAAATAAGATTAGTAGGACTATTTTACCCAAAACTTCACAGGAGTATTTCTAACGATAAATGAGTGAACATGTGCTTCAGGTTTTTTCAAAATTCAACCCCTTAGGGGGAGAAATGGGGGTCCGAAGTTTATATGGGGAAACAAGATTATTTGGACTATTTTATTCGAAACTTTGCAGGAGTATTTCTAACGATAAATGAATAAATATGTGTTCCAGGTTTTTTGTGAAATCAACCCCTAAAAGGGGGAAAGGTGGTGACCTATTCTAAAAATCGACATGGGTATTGTTTTTATGATATAAACGCGGGTCGCTGATAACGAAAACAACAATGATTTTAAAATATCACGTGGAGGACGTGAAATACCATCCCCCCTGTTAGGGTGCGAGAGGGATGAAATGTCTAAATATTAATATGGGTGTCGTTTTTATGGTTTTTTGGGACGTTAATTACGAAAATGGCATCGATTTTGAAATGTAATATTGTGGACATGAAAACTTTAGAAAGTTTGTGCCAAATTGCAAAAAATAACCGACTGTCTGAGTGAGTGACATATCAACGCATAGCCCAAACTGCTGGTTCTAGAGATTCCAAATTTAGTACGTAGGTTCCATATTAGGTCTAGAGGTGCATTAATAAGGATTTTCCATAATTAAACCCCTAAGGGGGTGAAATGGGGGTCCAGAGTTTGTATGGGGAAAGAAGATTAGTAGGACTATTTTAGCCAAAACTACACAGGAGTATTTCTAACGATAAATGAGTGAACATGTGCTACAGGTTTTTTCAAAATTCAACCCCTTAGGGGGAGAAATGGGGATCCGAAGTTTGTATGGGGAAACAAGATTAGTTGGACTCTTTTATTCGAAACTTTGCAGGAGTATTTCTAACGATAAATGAATAAATACGTGTTTCAGGTTTTTTGTCAAATCAACCCCTAAAAGGGGGAAAGGTGGTGACATATTCTAAAAATCGACATGGGTATTGTTTTTATGATATAAACGCGGGTCGCTGATAACGAAAACAACAATGATTTTAAAATATCACGCGGAGGACGTGAAATACCATCCCCCCTTTTGGGGTGCGAGAGGGATGAAATGTCTAAATATTAATATGGGTGTCGTTTTTATGGTTTTATGGGACGTTAATTACGAAAATGGAATCGATTTTGAAATTTAAAATTGTGGACATGAAAACTTTTGAAAGTTTGTGCCAAATTTCAAGAAATAACTGACTGACTGAGTGAGTGACATATCAACGCACACCTAAACTGCTGGTTCGAGAGATACCAAATTTGGCATGTAGGTTCCTTATAAGGTGTAAAGGTGCATGAAGTGCCGTGAGTTCTCTATGAAGATACGACCTTTTTTAATTCAATGTATTGTAAATGGTTTTATTAATGAGTGCCGTCCGATACGATTTCGACATAAATCGATATTTGAGCGTCTGAGAGGCCTCTTAATAGGAATCCGAGGTACCTAAACTTTGAATAAAGTAACGGCCATATTGATTTTCTTCATTTCCGTCCCGATTTATTTCAAAATCGATATCTGAGCGTCCGAGAGGTCCCCTAATACGACTCCGAGGTAAAATTTGGAAAAAGTGGCAGCCATATTGATTTTCTTCTTTTCTTTCCCGATTTCGTTAAAAATCGATTTCTGATCATCCGAAAGGTTTCGTAATACGACTCCGAGGTAAAATTTGAAAAAAGTGGCAGCCATATTGATTTTCTTCATTCCAAACCTGATTTCGTTTAAAATCGATATCTGAGCGTCCGAGAGGTCTCTTAATAAGATTCTGAGGTAAAATTTCGAAAAAGTGGCAGCCACATTGATTTTCTTCATTTCCAACCCAATTTCGTTTAAAATTGGTATCTGAGCGTCCGAGAGGTCCCCTAATACGAATTCGAGGTAAAATTTGGAAAAAGTGACGGCCATATTGATTTTCTTTGTTTCCGTCTCGATGTCGTTTTAAATCGATATCTGAGTGTCCGAAACTTCTCTTAATACGAATCCGAGGTAAAATTTGTGAAAGTGGCGGCCATATTGATTTTCTTTGTTTTCGTCCCGATTTCGTTTAAAATCGATATCTGAGCGTCCGAGAGGTCTCGTAATACGAATCCAAGGTAAAATTTAAAAAAAGTGGCGGCCATATTCATTTTTATCATTTCCGTCCTGATTTCGTTTAAAATCGATATCTGAGGGTCTGGTCCCCTACTACGAATTTGAGGTAAAATTTGGAAAAAGTGGCGGCCATATTGATCTTTTTCATATCCGTCCCGATTTTGTTTAAAATCGATATCTGAGCGTCCGAGAAGTCCCCTAATACGAATCCGAGGTAAAATTTAGAAAAAGTGGCAGCCATATTGATTTTCTTCATTTTCAACCCGATTTCGTTTAAAATCGATATCTGAGCGTCCGAGAGGTACCCTAATACGAATTCGAGGTAAAATGTAGAAAAAGTGGCGGTTATATTGATTTTCTTTATTTCCGTCTCGATTTCGTTTAAAATCAATATCTGAGTGTCCGAAACTTCTCTTAATACGAATCCGAGGTAAAATTTGTGAAAGTGGCGGCCATATTGATTTTCTTTGTTTTCATCCCGATTTCGTTCAAAATCGATATCTGAGCGTCCGAGAGGTCTCTTAATAAGAATCTGAGGTTAAATTTGGCACTCCATACATACCAGGGATTGTAAAAAAAAGTTTCTTGTTACTATATAGGCGTGTGGGGTATCTATGGATTGGCTTTTAAAAACGACATAGAGTGAGATCTTAGAGAAGACAAATACGGTTGCCAGTTTTTGTTGCACTTTTAGCACCACCCAGGGGTACGTGTAGGGTAACGGTGGGTACTCCATACGGACGTGGTGCAACTTCGACCCCCCTTTGTCAAGTGAGTGGGCAACATGACTGTTAGAATTTCTCAAGCCGCCCGAAGGCCACTAACTTGGCTTAACGACTGCTGTCGTAGACATCAACCGGGATCAACGGCTTAACATGCTTTCCAAAGCACGAGAGCGCTCAGTTAGTAACCACTAAAAGCGGTCACCCATCCAAGAACTGACCTGCGCCCACATTGCTTAAACTCGCATACCGGACGCGGTAGGCGGGTGCCGCTGGGCCACGAGCGCTCTAAATTCTTTATAGTTTGTGCCAAATTGCAATTCAATCGGTCCAGTATAAGCAACTCGGTTGTTACAGACGGACTGACAGTAAGGAGTGCGAATGGAAGTAAGGCCAAATTTTATTTTTTGATGCGCCAATGGGAACTGGTAAAACCTACCTAATAAATTTTATTTTAGGAAAAATAAGGGTTACACGTGATATTGAATTATCCGTATTTCTTTACTTCAAACGACCAGAGATTAAGACCGCTGCTTGGTCGTTTACAGACTTTCTATTGGTGTTACTGTAGTACACAGGTACTTTTACTAAGGGCCATTTAAGATATGCTTTTATTTCATCGGCCCTTTCCCCTTCGGCCTCTCGGAAATGTATGATAATACATTTCGATCCTTATTTTTGCCAAAATCAAATGAAATTCAACAGTTTGCCGGTTCTCAGAATGTATACTGACTGTCATCTGTTATTATCTGTTAATGAATCACAATCACCAAACTTCGTATACCGAAACCCCCAGAATGTAACAAATACTTTTCTGGAAACCGCATCTAAATCGGTTCAGACAAACGCGAGATAATCGTGGACAATAATACATACACACCTACATACGTACATACATACATACGGGTCAAACGGAGAACCTTTTTTTGTAGACGGTTAAAAATTCCGATTAGTACGCGGGCGAAGCCGCGGGCAAATGCTAGTACACCTATATTTCCCAAGAATGAGTCTCAAGCAAAGCCACAAATGAAACTAACGTGTCGCGTGCGCAACAACCCCGTGAGTGACAATGCACATCATAAATAATCGATTCCAAGAAAGTTTTATATACCTACCGACCATTGCATATGCATGGGGCCCTCGTGTCAACAGAGTTTCTTCAAGGTCCTGGGAATAAAAGAAACGTTGCACAACAACTCGTATATTTCATTTTGTTCTTAACAATCTGTTTTAAATATGGTGTTTCGACATAGCTATTTACGATACAACCCGTGTTTTGTACACAATATTACGTCACCATTTGGCCAAAAAGTGGTTTTTCCGGACGCGCAGCGTGCGGGAAAACGCGCTTTTTGGCAAGGTGTGGTGGAAAATAATAAACGGTCTTCACAGAGCGCTTTAGCTCGAAACGCACAGAGCGGGTACGTCCTTAAACTACGACCAAGACCACCGGGGAATGGGCAGCAGCATTCCTAGAGTGCGGTGGAGATACTGCGATCGCCAACCCGCATGCCAAGCGTGGCGATTATGGCATTTACCCCCCATGAAATTGGGGGAGGCCTATGTCCAGCAGTGGACGTCCTAGGGCTGATATGGTGGTGGTGGTGGCACAGAGCGGGCGCGGGGCGGAGTCGGTTTTGAATTTTAGATTTTTCCGAAAGTGACGACTGGATTACTGCTTTATATGTCACACACGCCGTCTCCGCTCTACCGCGCTACCGAAATCCGCGTGGTTTTTTGATGCGTCGTGCCCCGGAGCGCGTAAGCTTTCCCGCAACGACGCTGCGCCGCGCTCCGTGCGTTTCAAGCTTTTGTGTTTGTGACTAAACTTTTCACAATTAAATGTTTGTAATAGTACATTACGATAAAAGGGTTGTAAAACAAAGAAAGGCCGATGTCGCAGATGTTTGAGGCCCGAGCCGCAGGCGAGGGTCATAAATATGCGAGAGAGGGCTTTCTGTTTTACGACCCATGTTTTGTACACAATTTTACGTCACCACTTGGCCAAAAAGTGGGTTTTTGGCAAGGTGTGGTGTAAATTATATTATGTCATGTGTCATGTATAATTTATACATAAATTCACACTAACTGAGAAATATTAACACTTGAAAAAGGAATAACGGTTGAAACCCACTCGGAAAGTCACTATTTGCGACATGTTTCGGACTAGAATTGAGCGTACCTCCTATCTTAAAAGGCCGGCAACGCACTTACAATCCCTCTGGTGTTTTGAGTGTCCATGGGCGTCGCTAATTGTTTACCATCAGGCTATTCGTCTGCTCATTTGCTTTCTATGTCATATAAAAAATCCAGCAAAGAGTGGAGTCGTTCATCAGGTTGAGTGTTGTCGCAATATAATATTTTGAGTATAGAGTAGTCCGAAACATGTCGCAAATACTGACTTTCCGAATGAGTTTCAACCGTAATATATTCCTTCTTTAAATGTAAACATATCTAATATATAAATATGTATATTTTTTCTTAAAATAGCTTAAGGCTGGTACAGGACGACATGGTAAAAAATAAAGACACTCCTTTTTATACATTTTTTTTTCTTACTTATTCTTTAGATTTTCACGATACGATTTCACTGGGTCATAATAATTACTTTGAAATTTAATTTCCCTTGCACGACCAGTGGCCCGTTTCACGAAGCTACAAATTACAGTCAAAATTGGCAACACTGATCAAATGGCCAGTCGTTAGTGGTCAAGCGCATGCCATTTTTTTAAATAAATGCTTGACCATGGATACAAATTCATTTTGTCGGAATAATAGAAATTGCATAAAATCCATTAAATTCCGCATGGCAAACACCTCAGTATTGCAAATGAGCTTAGCAATGCTTTGCAGTTTGCGAAGAATAAATGAAGTCTGTGACGTTTGATAGAGTCATAAAAGTAGTGTAAAAGTGAATGACAGATTTTGAGATCTTTAATCGACTTCACAAAAGAGGAGGAGGTTTTCAATTCGGTTGTATGTTCTTTATATGACATTGACCAATGTTTACATTCAAACATTGAAATAATTCTATTTTCTCAAACATGCAATGAAATATTGATGTTATGTTCCTTATAATAGGCCGCGAAGTATGACGTTTCAGGTGCGGCTAGGACAAGAGGTCGTTAATAGAATTTCATACAAATCTTGCCGGCCTAGGCCGGCAAAGTCCTCTTTTTTAATTTCTATTCCACATAAATTTGTGGCACGGGCATCATGACATTCTGCCACTATGCGTATTAAAAATAAAACTTTAATTTTTTGGTTGTTTATTTCATTTCATGTTTGAGAAAAGGACTATACATACCTCGGCGGGAAATATGGGGTTGCCCGCCTCAGACCTATCCCGCCTCGCATGTCTTCGGTCGGCAACCCCTTTCGTCCCGGCCTCTGTAGTAATGTACTATTTTGATCTCTAATTCTATTTTCGACCTTAGTATGCCAACAGAGCACTACCACAAAGCCATTTTCTGCTCTAGCCTTTGATACCTGTACTCTCTTTTGCTTGACAATTTATATACCGTTTCTTACGCATCTGGCAGAATTTCACAATTGACAAGTGATCTCAATACCTGCCCGGTATTGAGATCACTTGTCGGCACGGTATAAAATTCCAATAAGTGTTTTTTTTTTAAATAGCAAAAACTTATAGAAACTTATACTTGTTTAATAGACATTGTATAAGTACAACCATTGTTATATATATACATAAACTGTTAAAATCATAACCCTTTCTTTTGGTTTTGCCGTAGCCGGTTAAAACACGCGCTGCCCTTTAATCTTGCCATTCGTAACCTAATTTAGGTTAACTTATGTAACAGTAGCAAACAAGCGACGCGATCCAGGGGCCCTACATAGCTGTTTCGATTCTCAACCTTCAACTACTTTAGGTAAGGTCGAATTTTAATTAGCAAAATAATACAAATTAAACAGGTTCGTGGAATGCACATTAAGTCACTATTTACAAAAAGGAATGTTATAATTATAAGTAATTATAACATTACTAGCTGTCCGCGCGGCTCTGCCTGCGTATTACACATAATGTAAAATAAATATCTGTTCCGAAGTTACCAGACCTAAAGTAAAATTTAATGTTTTTAAATTTAGAACTGTTCGTTGTTCTGGAAAAGTTCAAACTTAATTTTTGAAATTCTTCCAAATTTTGTACGCGAGGTCGAGGGTCAAGTTAAAATTCACAATTTGGCCTATAGGTATGTGGTGTTGTGTTCCTGGTGGCGAGGAAGGTCGCTAGGGCTCCCGGGGATGCACTGTAACGAAAGTGCAGACCATGCATTTTCCTCTAGCTGTCAAGTGACAACACAACGAATCCTTAATTCATTAAAGGATCGGTTGCGCCCTTGTGATACAAGTGACAGAGCGAGTGAGTGATACTGGTCTTCTAAAGTCGCAGGTGTCCATAGGCAACGGTGTCTGCTTGTTTACCACCACAGTAACATAAAACAATAAATAGAAAATAATTTTAGAAATCAAGAGATTATATTTATTTTATTGGTCTTTCCTGTTTCCTATTCTAGAAATAGCTCCCACGGTAACGTTTCGTTTATTGTAATTAGACCTTCGCAAACCGATAGGTATCCACATTTTTAAACAAGCAAAATTCTGTTTACTAATTTATTTTACACACACTTCGCTTACAAAGCAAACTCGACTCTATCACTGTAAACTTAAGACCTAAATCACCATTTGATAACATCTTATTTAACATTGCTTACAAAGCAAACTCAACTTCAGTACTCTTACCTTAAGGTCTAAATTTTAATAATCATCGCAAAAAACATTGTCAACACACTGGTTACAACGTAAAATGAACTCTAGCACTGTACGCTTAAGGTCTAATTCACCACTTGATGTTAAGAGCAACGTCGGATTTTTCTACGGCGTGGTAGCTTGTATGTAGCATTGCACGCGCCTTGTCGGAGTCACGCCCGTCTAGCCACTCGGCATATAACCTGGTAAAATGGTTTTTTATTACTCAAAAATACTTGACAAGCTAAACTGAACTTTAAATTTGAGGCATAAGGTCAGATTCACTATATTGCATCAAGTGAGAAAATTCCTGTTGGTGGAATTCTACCAGTCGACTTTAAAGATAATTATGTTTATATTTTCCGCCTTACTACCATGGAATAAGGTTAGGTGCAAAAGCAGGTATAGGTAAAAAACTTAAGAAGATGACCTGTTGTATGTACCTTATACTTGTGTACCTGTTAGTTGTAGCGTGTTCGAATAGACATTCAGGGGTCGGAATTCTCGTAGCACTTTTGAGCTGTCAGAGGGACTTCTCATTTATCGACTTCCGATATACAAATATATGTCGATAAATACAGAATATTAAAGGTGTAAATAAACAACAGGTAGTCTTATCGCGAATGAGCGATCTCTTCGAGACAACCTTTGAATGCCAACTTTGGTAATTTTAAATTATTATAAATACATTTTATTGTTCCTTATAAATAATTTGTAGATTTCTTATTACGATGCATTAATTTTAGTCATTTTTTCAAAACAAGAATTGCCATCGTATGTACCTAATGATATTATGTTATGTAGGTACTGGCCAACAATCTGATGACCTTTGATTAGTAGTTTTATAGACATATGCAAACAAACAAACACAGACACTGAACTGAACTAATTAAATGTGAAATTGTTAACTATTAACTTTTCATTGTTTTCATTGCATATCTCTATTTCACATTTTCAACTACTCAAGTTATCTGAAAGAGATCGCTCTTTAGCTATAAGACCGCCTGTTGTTTACCTCTACTGTTAATCTTCATCAACATGTTGTGTTCTATAATGTATCGATATAATGTAGATCTTAAGTCGATAAATGAGAAGTCCCTATGACAGCTCAAAAGTGCTACGAGAATTCCGACCCCTGGACATTACATATTTAAAATGTGCAAAACGAACGCCTATTCGTACACGTCACAACTACATACAATAGGTCATCTTCTTAAGATTTTCACCTATACTATAGTGTCGTCAAAAGAAACGGTTACTATCGGGGAAATAAAACATCCGAAACATGCATAGTACGACCCCGCAAGTGGGAAAAGACCCAGACAGCATTATCGCTTTCATTGGGTATCTATTTGCCACATGTTATAATTTATAACATAGTGTCACTCTATGGATAGTATACCATCAAATTATCACAATAAATTGTAAAATTATAAAATATTCCAAAAAGCTAAAATTATATGTATCTTTAAAAATTCTTAAGAAAGTAAAATATAAGATATAATAGAATCCTAACGTCAAAATGAAGAATAAATTGTATGATGCAACTGTTAATTTGCAGGAGCCTTTTGTTTAATTTTTCTTAGGGACGTATTCCACTCTTCCAATATCTTTGTCTTGCCTTTTTTTGTATATACATTTGATCAAAGAAATTGGATGATTTCATCCAACTTGGATGGGACCCTGACATTTGATCAAAGATTCTGATGACATTTAAATCAATTTGGCTACGCACGAAAAAATATTACTTGGACAAAGATATTGGATGAGTGGAATGGGCCTACGTCAAAGAACTTTCATCAAAGATTTGACAAAGATATTGGATGAGTAGAATACCAACCCGTATTAAACTCATCCAATATCTTTATTCAAAGATTCCGATGACAGTTAAATCAATATGGCTACGCATGAAAAAGAATAAAACTTGGAAAAAGATACTGGATGAGTGGAATGGGCCTCTGTCAATGAACTTTGATCAAAGATTAGACAAAGATATTGGACGAGTGGAATACCACCCTTAGCTAAGGTTATTTTTTGTTTTTATTTATAAATTGTTTCTTCCTAATAAACTTTAAATACCGTATTGGCAGTTTGTTTAGAGGTCAGCATACATACCTGCGGAGCAGTTTGTTGTCTGCAGGATTGGAGACCGGCAACTGTTGGTACAGCTTCTCGAGGTTGGCGACGAGATCGCGTCCGCTCTCGCCGGCCACAGGTCGGGCTTGTGCGCCGCCATTCAGGCAACCTGTACACATTTTCCCCCTTATTCATAAACGTCCACCAAGCCTCTATTAGTTAACAAGCCGCTAAAGTTGGTTTGGCCTTATCTGATACTTTGACAATTATGTTTGTGATAAAGGGACAAAACAACTTTTAGTTAACAGAGGTTTGTTAAGTTTTATGAATAAGGGGGTGTGTCTTTAGTCACCTTGTTCAGAGCGCTTCACTAAAAAGTAGCACGTCCACTAGCGCCACTCGTAAATAATTGTGATTAAATTTAACGAGGCCACTATGTAAAGTATTCCGTATTTAAGTACCTTTTGAATACATCAAACTAGTTTTTGCGTTGCCGGTTTTTTTGATCTATGCGACTAAAGTAAAAACTTATTTTTGAACTCACTCTGTCGCTCTGGGTTTTAGCGGAGGACACTCCAGATGCGAGCGACCAACGGGGGGGAATGGGGTGTTCCGCATCAGGGAGTCGCAAGACCTGTTTAAAGAACTACGGACCCGTAACCTTGACTTCGGCAGAGGGCCGCTATAGTCGGGAGCTGGGGCTGACATCGTCAGGCCGGATCGGGTGGTAGCTGCGAGGGAGATAACCTCTATAAAAAGTTACAAGGGGACCTGAGGGAGTAAATCCGGGGTCTTTCACTCTCTCCTGCGGTGGAGTTCCTCCCCGGCTAGGCGGGATGCGAAATGCATTTCCCCATGTAAAAAAAAACAGGTGTGCATGATTAGTTTAGGTACCTGAAGGGCACGCCATGACCTCGACATAGTGGTAGGGCGACTTGGCCCGCTTCAGCTTCTGCACGAGGTTCTGTATGTTGCGGAACCCGTTGGCGATCGCGAACCGAAGCACCTCCACTCCGTCTTTTTCAAGGGTTACTTCTCGGAAGTCTGGGTTTCTGGAACAAATTGTTTTCTATACGGTTTTGCCTTCAAAAATATCTTCATGTAGACAATTTTATACAACTAAAAAAACCGGCCAAGTGCGAGTCGGACTCGCGCACCGAGGGTTCCGTAAAAATATTTCTATTATATGATGTAACTAAAAAAAATCGGTTTTCGCAATTTTTCCTTTATCTGTGTTATAAGACGTCGCTTCGTAACAAATTTCAAGATTGTGAGTTCACGGAAAAAAAGGGTCTTGACAGACAGACAGACAGACGGATGGACGGACGGACGGACAACAAAGTGATCCTATAAGGGTTCCGATTTTTCCTTTCGAGGTACGGAACCCTAAAAATGGAGATTGTACACGTAAATGAGATTAGGATAAGAGAACAAATCCTCGGCCACTGACTTTGTTATCGAACAGCACTGCACTTTGGGAACTCGATCTGACGACTACTAGTAATAATACTACCATACCATAAGGTCTTACAAAAAGGAACCACTCCTTTTCAAGTGTATTTTTCTTATTAAACTACACCGAGCGAGATGTTCGTATACAGATTTGAATTAGAGTGCCAGAGATCTCTCAAACATATTTTTGGATATCTATCCAAAAATATATTTATTCTCTTTGTTACAGTTTCACTTTTTTTTGTTTGCCTCAAACTATTTGATGTAACTTTAAGGCAATCAAACGATTACCCGCCCAAGTTAAGGAGGTTGTTTATGGTAAGCCGTCCTCATTTTAAAAAGTTTTTGTCTGTCCCTCTTGGGTGCACGCGCATAGCGGCTCTATGTAATTCTTCCTTTAAGGTATTTTTTTATTGGGGGACTATCTTACACAAATTGACCTAGACCCAAACTAAGCAAAGCTTGTACTATGGGTACTAGACGACGATATGCATACTTATATAAGTATAGATAAATACATAGAAAACATCCAAGACCCAGAAACAAATAAATAAAATAAATAAAAAGCCTTTTTATTTCTCACACATTACAAGAAAGAGTATAGAATAAAAAAATAACAATTACATTATTTTTTAACCTATTACATCTTATTATTTCTATTTAAATATTTTTCATACAATGATAATTTGATTTACATAAAATACATTACTTAATATCTTATATTTTCTAATAATTAGTAACATTCAATGCAATAATAATTTGATTATTCGTACTGTAAAATTATTCTTAGTTATTTAAATACATTGTCATTGAAAACTTCTTGTTTTGAATAACTAGATTTTTAATTTTTGTCAAGTTTCTGTGAGAACCCCTCCTGTGAAGGTAAAGGCCTCCTCCAGTGATGACCATTTCTCTCTATCTTTTGCAGTTTCTATCCAGTGTTTTCCTCCTATTTGGGTGATGTCGTCAGCCCACCTTGTTACAGGTCTGCCTCGCTTTCTAGTCCCTGCAGGTCCCGGCCATGAAGTTATCCGTGCTGTCCAGCGATCATCGGTCAATCGAGCTACGTGGCCTGCCCATCGCCATTTCAACTTTTGAGCATAAGATAATGCATCGGTGACATTTGTTTTCTTGCGTATGGTGGTGTGTCGTATTTTATGAATTCTTCTTATTTTCAAAATGCTTCTCTCCATACTTCTTTGGCAAGCTGTTATTTTTGTTTCTCAGCCGTTTAGTAAATTTCCAGGTTTGGCAGGCGTATGTTAGAGATGGTAAGAGGCATGAATCCATAACTTTTTTCTTTAGGTGTAATGGTAGTTTGCCTTTCATAACTTCTTTTTGAGCCCAGTACTTTTTCCATACACCAGCTATTCTTCTGTCTATTTCGAGGTCATTACTTTGTTTTTGGAAAGAGATTTGCTTCCCTAAGTAAATGTAGCTTTCGACGTATTCCATAGGCATGTTATTTAGGGTGATTACATTTTGTATACTGTTTGTCATTAGCTTTGATTTACTTAGGTTTATTTCTAAGCCGACCTTTGAGCTTTCTTTTTGCAGGGACTCTATCATGGTACCTAGTTGAGTACTATTTTCTGATAGTAGTACTATATCGTCAGCAAATCTCAAATGGCTGATGCGTTTGTTATTTATGTTTAATCCGACATTTTCCCAGTTTAATTTACTTATAATATATTCCAATATAGCAATAAATATTCGCGGAGATAGTGGATCACCCTGTCTGACTCCACGTTTAATCGGTATAGGCGGTCCTGTTACCTCTAGCTTCACTCTACTGATGATGTTCTGATATAGGTGCTTTAGAATATCTATGTATTTTATGTCTACATTTTGCGACTTTAAAGCTTCCCACATCGAGGAATGGGTAATAGTGTCGAAAGCTTTCTGATAGTCGATGAACACCATATATAGAGGGCGCTGAAACTCTTGATATTTCTCTATGAGAAGTTCTAGCGAGTGGATATGGTCGACTGTGCTGAAACCTCTTCTGAAACCCGCTTGCTCTACAGGTTGATGTTTTTCTAGAGTTTTGCCAATTCTCTGTTCTAAAATAGATGCAAATAATTTGTATAAAGAGGGCAAGAGGCTAATCGGTCGGTAATTATTTATATCTTTCGAATCTCCTTTTTTAAATAGTAAAATTATTTCGGATTCAGACCATTCTTTTGGTGTGTATGAGCTTTCTAGTATCATGTTGAATAAATGCGCAATGGGAGCTACAAGCTGCGGGCAACCTATTTTTATATGTTCATTTGTAATTCCATCCGGCCCCGGGCTTTTTTCTAGTTTGAGCTTTTTTATCGCATTTATTATTTCTAGTTCTTCAATGGGGGGTATATTTTCATCTGAGCTTGGTCGATCCGCTTCAAATTGAATATACGTTGGTTCATGATCAGGTGCACTATATAGATTTTTGTAGAAGGACGTAGCTATGTGTAGTATTTCTTTTCTTGCATTTGATGTTGAACTAGATGTTTGAAGTCCTTCTATCCACGTTTTGTGTATTCTCAACTCTTTATGAGCTTTTTTCAGGCTTCCTGTGGCATGCAAATGCCTTTCAAATGTCCTTGTGCGATGGTTTGTATAGTCGTGGCGTATGCATTTGTTTACAAATTTGTAGAGGGCGCATAGCTCGCTCTTCATTGTGCGAGTTTTGGGTTTCAATTTTTGCAGCTGGCTTCTTCGTTGAATTAAGCTTCTTGTATGAGCAGATATAATGTCGTTTTTCTCAGTTTGTGCTTTAGGAGTGGATGCTGCCTTGAGGCTTGATTCTATTGCGTTAATTATTTTATTGTGATATCCTTGAACGCTTTCTTTTTCGCGCCAGGTCATAAGGTCTTTTTCAAGCAGTTTCAGGGATGCTACGTATTTGGATATTTCTTCCTCGTTTTTCAGTGAGCTTTTAGAATTAGTTGTGTAGTTTGTTCGGCTATTCTTGACGCTTTGGAGGCTGAAGGTTGCACGTACTAGCCTATGGTCTGAAGGGAAGTTCGCGTTGATAGTTTGTACATTATTAACTCTACTTTGAAGATTTGACAAAATGTAGTCAGAAACAAATATGCGTGCTAAATGCACAAATAATGCCCTGGCTGGGATTCGAACCCGGGACCTCTAGCTTCGGAGGCAGCATCTCTACCAACAAGGCTAAACAGTCCGTAGAAATGATTTAAAATTCCGTCCTGTTGTGACAACCTTGTGCAGGGACAATCCCTTTATTTAACTTTATTTTTCCTTGACAATTCTGCTTGTTACTTAATATGTTTTATTTTATATAATACTAAATTAAGGACCCCTGACGGGTATATGCCTCCTCTATGTCTTTCCATTTACATATCCCGGTCTTTTGCGTTATTAGTACTTATTAGTCCAATTTGCTCCTGCCACTGCTATAATGTCATCAGACCATCTTGCTTTAGGCCTTCCCACTCGCCTTTTCCTTTGTGGTCCTGGCCATTTAGTTACTTCTTTGGTCCATCGGTTGTCGGTAGTTCTTGTAAAGTGCGTCTGTAAGTTTTGTCTGTTACGTTATAATATTTGCTGTTGATCTTGTCCTCTTTTTAACTTTAATATACTCTTCACCAATTGACCTTTGGCATGTACGGATTTTTGATTTTATTTTATTGGTATGGACCCAAGTTTAGCAGGTATATTGTAAGGCTTGGTAAGATGCATGTGTCCATCACTGTTTTTTTGAGGTGTCGGTTAATAAACGTAGATAGAAAACAAAAACAAATCGCCGAGAAGCTATGTATAACAATCCAAATCTCAGTACTTGTGGATGTAAATATGTGTCGCGATGGCTTGCTTGCGTCAGCGCGGGGTCACGTTTCGCAACACAACGCTCGCAGCGCCCATTGTTCGACCGAACCGTCTGGAACGCGTCCGCGCAACAGAGTCCGGGGAAATAGGGATCTAATAGAAAAATATATGCATTACAAAAATACAAAGTCATCATCATCATCATGTCAGCCGAAAGACGTCCACTGCTGGACATAGGCCTCCCCCAAAGACTTCCACAATGACCGGTCCTGCGCCACCCGCATCCAGCGGACACCCGCGACCTTCACCAGGTCATCAGTCCACCGTGTGAGGGGCCTGCCCACGCTACGCCTTCCGGTACGTGGTCGCCACTCGAAAATACAAAGTGATGCCATCTAAATAAGAAATCCTACTAATATTATAAACGCAAAAGTTTGTAAGCACGGATGGATGTTTGTTACTCTTTCACGTAAAAACTACTGAATGGATTTTAATGAAACTTTACAATAATATAGTTTATACATCAGAATAGGCTACAATTTATAAAGATATTGTGTGAATTGTCCAAATACTAATCCTGCGCAGACGAAGTCGCGGGCACCAGCTAGTATTAAAAAGAAATAGTACCTTTCGTTATATCCCGGACAATACGAGTTTTACAGAAGAATTAGATAGATCGTTGTTTCGCCCCTGTAAACTTCCACATAGGAAATTTCATTGAAATCGTTAGGGCCGTTTCCGAGATCACCGAAATAAATAAACATACAGTACCTGGGCAACCGAGCTTTGCTCGTGTTTTCCCGAAGATGAGACCGAGTAGTCGATTTTTCTTCCTTGTAAACCCCTATATTGTAAATTTTATTAAAATTGTTAGACCGATCTCCGAGATATCAATTAGGTACAAACAAACAAAACAAATGTTTTAGTTTAATAGTATAGGATACAAGAATCGCTCGTTTATAGATATTAGATATATAATACTTGTCCTATCAGCATCACTGTTAATTAACCATTCGTGAACCATATTGCAACTAAATAAGGTAACCAAAGAAGTAACCTGTGATACTGTAACTGGGATAGTACCAATTTACAAGCGTAGTAGTCATTCCGCGCGTGTACAACCTACAAATTCAAAATCGCATAAATAAAACATTTATTGTAAAATAAATATTGATTGATTGATACGGGGTTCGAAATTATAAAGAAAATTATATTCCTGGATGATAATTTCTGGTGTATGAAATGCTTTATCTATTTTTCATGACAAACACATCAGAGCAATAATATGCGTTCGATCGTCTATTGCACTGTAATTATCAAACTATAGTACATTGCTGAACGAGGGCCATAAGCGGAATCTTTTGATGACTCGAGTTTGCAATATTCGGGTTAGAATCCCGGCCAGGCCATTTATTTATGCATTTTTCACGGATATTTATTCTTGGGTCTTGGATGTTTTTTATGTATTTATCTATATAAGTATTTATATCGTCGTCTAGTACCCATAGTACAAGCTTTGCTTAGTTTGGGACTAGGTCGATTTGTGTAAGATTGTCCCCCAATACTTACTTATTTATTTACCAAAATTCTTGCGCTCGAGTTAATCACAATGTTTTTCATCACATTTGCCGGTGCCCGCGGCCAGTCCAGCGCCGAGCCGGGCTCCGCGCCCAGCGACCAGGCGCCCAGCATCTGTTCACACTCGACTGTTTAGTGAACACTCACCTCAAGTTCCTATAGACCAGCTGCGCATTAGTCTCCCCGAATAGGTGTTCAGCGGCGTAGAGGAAGATGTGGTCGGCGTAGCCCCCCGAGCCCGAGCCGGCGTGCGCGCGCAGGGCGGGCGCGCCGGCGCCGGCGCCCCACGGCCAGTCCAGCGCCGCGCCCGCCTCCGCGCCCAGCGACCCGGCGCCCAGCATCTGTTCCAACTCGACTGTTGAATGTTTAGTGGTTTAGTTGTGGAACTGGCAACTCTTGTCATTTTGACATACATACATGCAAAGGAAGGAAGACCTCGACGAACGTCCCCCGACCAAATCTGAGACATTATGCAGAAAGGCCAGGTCAAGACTACCCTAAATAGGGTCGCATGCATGAAGAGTGTTATGAGTGAACGATAGGCCACATTAGTCTGAACATTTCATAACAAGACACCAACACTCCCATGTCCATACTTTAGGTGCTACTTGTATTAGCGAATAATTGTCAGAAATCTCCGTTTGTTTGCTTTCCCTGTTTTTAATAAATTTTAAAAGTTCTTAGCACATTGTAGAAATTCTTTAAATGGCCTGGACGCGTCCGCAAATGATTTGCCAGAGATTGCGAGAGACAGAGATGTGTGAAAATCCCGGCTCGGGGGGTTTGCTTTGAAGTACTGATGGAAAAGACAAAACTGATTTACCCTTTAAGCTTCAGTCCAACATGGACATGTATGTTTACATTGCTTTGTACATTACATAGTTGCACTTTTTTATACTACGACAGTGGTAAACAAGCATGCGGCCTGTCTGATAGTAAGCAGACACCGTAGCCTATGGACGCCTACCACTGCAGACCAATAACAAGCGCTAGTTGTCGTACTTATATTAAAATTCAATAGAGTCCAAAACAAGCTGGAGCTATTGAATGGTTCGGTTTACATGATTAGTAATTATTAACCCGACTTCAAAAAAGGAAATTCGGTTGTATTTCATTTTAAATTTTGCTAATCAGAATCCGTAATTTAAGAACTGATATAGAAAATTATTTTTTTTGTTTGTGAGGAGGTACCTCCAAGTTGGTTCAATATAATGTAGGCAAAAATCTGACGACGAGATCCTTGAGGAATCGAAGTCGGTTTGTTTTATTATTACCACATTTTATTTATTATTAATTTATATTAACTATATTAAGGCTTGCTTACACCATTACACCAAACCGTCTGTAATCGTAAGCTGTGTTCGTTAAAATTTGAATGTATGGAAAGTTTGACAAGTTTCTATGGCATGACAGCTGCCGGCGCCATATTTAACGTTGATCAGTGCAGTGTGATCGTAAGTCGGTGCAACCCAGCCTAAGTCACTAGAATTTACTTACTAGCAGTTATCACGCAATCCACATCATGACAGTTCATCACTTCGCTATAGAAGTCCTCTCTCGACGCCTCCAGCTTCTTGTCATAACACGGCATCACCGTCACATGGTACACCTCCCCGGGGTTCACTTCCCGGCGCTTCGAGAGGACCTGCTTGACCAGGGACCCCATGATCTGTTGGGGGGACTTGGTCGTCGAGATGTAGGGGAGGATGAAGGAGCCGTGAGTTTTTTCGGCGTAGCACACCCAACCTAAAGAAAAATATTTAATATTAGGGGGGACTCTTACACAAATCGCACTACCCCATAGTGAGCTTACTATAAGGCTTGTTTTATGGGTACTAGACGGCGATATGTGGCCGTCGAAATCAAAAGCGACCTTATGTCGGCAGGCGCTTACGACGCATATATTCGAATTTGTATTAAACCAATGTTAATAAAGGCGTAAGTACCGGCCGCTGTATTCGTTCAGAACAGCGTACAAATAGGTTGGTTGATAATTATATAAGATCTACATGTTTCGTCATACAGACATGAAAGTATGGGTTAGTCATGTTTCGTGAACTCTTGATTTGGACGGCCACACGAACGAACATACGAATAAACATACTTACACAGTTAAATAGATATTTAATGTAAGCGGTATTACTGAACGCGTCTTATGGTTGAGCGACCTTTGTTGTAATTAATTACACAGAAAACATTCAAATCCAGGACACTCTTGCTCCACTCACAAATATTAGCCCTTATCTGTATTCGAACCCAAGTGCATTAGCTTTGCAGGAACGGCCAGTACCAATATAGTTAGAGGGAAATGTTTTGGTACCTGGTACCAGATGAGTTGACTGTCAGACACACTCCCCACCACTCCACTGACACTGACTGACAGACTGGTACTGGTCTGGTGGGTACAGTTAAAGTCATAAGTGTATGGTCAATCAATTTGATTTCCGGGCCACTTCGTACCTTGTCACAGTGAAAATCAATACGAAAGCTGGTAGAGATCTCTTTATTGTCACAGTGACACGGTACGAAGTAGCCCAGAAAACAAATTGGTTGACTGTACATTCCCAAAGCGACAAGAATATGTGTACGATCTTACGCCCTTGTCATTAAACTCATGTTACATATTTTGTCTCTCAGTTGTGTATTTTAAATATAGTCTTTTTTTAATTAATAATCTATTTATTACAATGTTATTCACAAAACATCGTAAAACCACGTAATGGTTTGTCTCGATGTTCGAGCCAAAATACATACGAGAAATAACAATTAGGCATTACCATGACTGTATAACTAAAATCATTTAAAGACACCGAGTTGTATCAAATAAGTCCGATCAAATAGCGACTTTACTGTCAAAGAAAGAATATTCAAAATAGAATAGAAGTTTTTTTTAAAGTCGTACAGTTTAAATAATTTCAACTATAGGTACCTGGACAGGAGCTGGCCAGCATGGGCAGGTGCCCAGCCTTGGGCTCGTGCTGATGATTCTGGAAACGTTGCACGAACTCCTGCTGGGCCTCTAGTAGTGCCAGGTCTTCCGCCACAGTCATGTCAAGCACCAGGTCTGCGCCCAACTTCTTAAAGTAACCTGCAAGTTAAACCCTAATTAGCTTTCTTTGTCGACATCCTTCAGTTATCCCAATATGCGGGGTCTGCTACCTAATCCCAAGAATATAATAGGCACTAGTTTTATGGAAGCGACTGCCAACCTACTGGGAAAACTAAACCTTATTGGGATTAGACATGTCAAGTAAGTGGCCAACTTGACTGTTAGAAATTCTCAAACCGTCCAAAGGCCTCTAACTTGGCTTAACTATTGCTGCCATAGACAGCTTACCGTGCTTCCCAAAGCACGGGAGTGCTCAGTTAGTAATCACTCAAAGAAGTCACTCATCCAAGAGTTGACCACGGCCGGCTTGGCTAACCTCGCACACCGCACGCGGTACGCTTTCTTTGTCGATATTATGTACTTTTAAAATGCTGGATCATTTCCAACATAAAGCTTATTATAAGTTATTATTCTACTACTGATTGTGTGTCTACCCATGTATTCCTTACCTATGATAACAGTTATGATTATAATAAGAAAATATTAAACCAATGTGAGTTACTAAACATTCTTCTATATTGACGTTGTTTTGTTTATAAAATAGGATAAGGTCTTTTTAATAATATTTATTTTAAATTAGTCATTCATTTTATAATAATTTTATCCAAAAATCTGTAAACTTGTCTGAGTTACACAGTGAACGAAAAAAGCATAGAACGCGAGCTTCCTACAAAAGTACACTTTAAAACGGGGCATTTATTCTAAATACGCACGCGCGGGGTTGTACCAATAAGAATTGCCAAAAATATCAGCCGGTTTTCTATTACCCAAAACAAATAAACATGATTGGTAAATTTCAAAATGACTGGCTGTGTTTGGTATCCTAGCGCTGATGTTTTATGTGTCAAAATGGCGGCGATAACGACAACGCTTAGCGGGTAGATGGTTGCATGCAACAAAAAGTCATCTTCATACGCAAAACCGCCGTATTATTTAAATTTGATTTTAAGCTTTATTTTATTTTTAAAAATTATAGGATAACCTTACGAAAATCTAACTAGTCGTTAATTAAGCTGTACCAGACTTATACTAAGCATATTGGACGACCATGTACATAATTTATAGCTTGCTAAACACTGTTACACATAGAGAACAGTAACCTCTCGTAATCGAAACTTGTACAGTATATTCAGACAACGCAAACATTTAACATACGTACGTTAACTCTTTTTTTACAAGCTTTTATTTAACTTGGCGTGTACGTAACTTATGTCTTTTTTGTTTGTGTGGGCTTGCTGAAAGAACATGAAACTTGGTATACACTATGGGAGCCGCCATATCTAGATCGTAAATTAGTTATTGTTGCTAGAAATTGTAATAGAAAAAGTACAGCGAGTTTTTGAGTTTTTTACGTCTTATATGAAGAAAACCTTAATAATCGCTGTATTTTTTCTCTATTATAATTTCAAGCAACAGAAACCAATTTCCGACCTAGATATTCCGGATTCCATTGTGTATACAAAGTTTCATGTTATTCTAGAATGGCGTTTTAAAATGAGAGCGAAACTACGTTGGTATGGAGGACCGAGTTTACTGCGGACTCTTAACGACATATATGTAAATTCAGTGACAATGCAATATTATGATAATATTATTATCGAGCTGATCTGATGATGGAACCGGAAAGTGGTTATGGGAACTCTGTAATAAGTTAACACAATCGTACCGAGTTTAGGCTCTTTAAATCCACTCTTTGAGTAGTTGATAATAATTGCATATATTGTATGTATACTATTAAACTATATGAGAGAAGCAAGAAATAAATATATTGTAACTATAGTTACACACTTATTCTTTTATTTTTATTTCGGTTTTAGTTCTTGTTAAAAATATATTTATTTCTTGCTTCTCTCATATAGTTGTATAGTCTTATTAGAATCAATAGTCTAGTTGTAAATAAAGTAAATGTCCCCTAATATTTATTTATTATTAATATTTATTATGGAATTCGTCTACCTTTTTCGAACACTACACTAATTAGTTATGTGCATGAAAGCATGTATCAAATCAACAAATTCAAATGTTTTATAGGTATCTTAGGTACAGTCGAGGACTTTAATTTAGAACCCCCTTAAGGTTGACAGTCCTGTCATACGGTATAGACATTCAAAGCAAAATGTTACGCAATGGGTCACAAATTAAAAAACTCGACTGTACCTTTTCATTCACCTATTAACATTTTGATGATGTAAAGTTGCATAACACCATCCCTATACAAAATCAGTTCCGACTAAAAAAATTAAACAAATATGTTTACGGCTTTACTTACAAATGAAAAGTGATTCCATCTTTTTTTATGTTTTCTAGAGTGATTAACGCACCACTTCACTGCACAAAAAAGCATATTATTTATTTTTGAGATTTCAGTTAATACAACTGTTACGTTGCGCCGCCATCACTGACCACTTAACCCTCAGATCATACTTAACCCTATAGACACCGCTTCATAGAACTTTGTCTTGAATCTCAAACTGCCAAATTGGCGGGGCGCGGGGGGCGACAAGTGCACTGTGATTGGCTAGTACAAGGTCAACGAGCAATCACGTGTACGGTGCGTGACGCGCGCCATTTTGTATAGTGATGGGACACACTCGAAAAATATACTACAGAATATAAGTGTAAATTTAAGTTTTTAATTGGAATCAATAAAAATACGAAAAGCAATTTAAATTGTTTTTAATTCAAAGATACTAACTAAATATAAATGCATATTGTTTAATGTACAGTGGAGGAATTTGATTTCTGGGCCACTTCGTACCTTGTCACAGTGTCAAGTCATATGAGATTTCTAGCAGCTTTCACATTGATTTTCACTGTGACAAAGTACGAAGTGGTCCAGAAATCAAATTCCTCGCCTGTACAGTCGGTAGAGTATACAGTAAGGTGACTTGACACAGTTCATATGTTATTCCTATCTATCCTATGGTATGGTAATAGGAATAAAAGTATAAGAACAATAATCATAATCATTAACACATAAAAATGAATGCAAATACAAATAAATAAATAAATATTAGGGGATTTTTTTACACAAATCGAACCAGTCCCACAGTAAGCTGAATAAGGCTTGTGTTATGGGTACTGGACGACGATATATTTAATAGATATATACTTAAATATATAGAAAACGTCCAAGTCTCAGGAACAAATGTCTCTGCTCACCACAGAAACAAATGCCCTTACCGGGAATCGAACCTATAATAATATAATATAATGGTCCCGCCATTAGCTTCGGAGGCAAAAACACTACCAACTAGGCTAAACAGAAATACAAGGAAAATATAATATGCTATTGACTCTTAAAGTGTATTAGTTTCGTGTATTCGCTATGTGCACGTCTGAAACGTCAAACGTCAAAGGTCCCGAGACAATGTCAAAACTCAGAGATGTCAAATAATGACACATGAATATTTTATTTACTTTAGTAAACGAGAAAGACCCCGTATTGGAAATTTTACTGAAATAAATAAGAGAATAAATAAATACATACAAACGAAACGAATCGTAGGAAACCGTTAAGAAACCAATAGAAAACGTGAAAGTAAATTTGACAGTGGTCCCCGGTAAGTACACATTTCTGCCATGGTGTGCGCTACGATCGCCTAGATTACCCCCACCACCTACTTCGCACATAGCCAATATGCGTCTAATAGCAGAGATTATAGATATTAAAGAGTCATGTTTCTCATTATTATTAACTTATGTATCGTTTTTTTTTCAGGATTAATATCTTTAATAAGTAGCGATGATTTTTCTCTAAGATTACAACTATCTGTTCATCTGCGGTTTAGTAGTTTAGACGCGCAGAGACAGATATACAGACAGAGTGACTTTCATATTTGTAGTATTATAGTTAGGATATAAATTTGATTTGAACACACTTTTATGTATTTATAATTGTACATGTGCATGTAACATAAATTTCCATTATTTAATTCAAAAATATAAGTTTGTTCTGTATCCTACGTATATTCACCATAATTTAATATTGTTTCACGAGTATCAGTTAAGTACGTAAGTTTAAATAATCAATCAGTCACATCACTACTTGATACTGCAATGGTTAAACAAAGACAGAATTACAAAAATTTGTAAGCGAAAGAAAGAGACAGACATTGAAAGACATCAACGCGTTGCCAGGTTTACAACCTTTACTTGATAACCTTGACTTTTTAATTATTATTGTTTTATCGTGGTAAAAAAGTAAAAATTGCTTACCTGTGGAATGAAATCCCATCTTTTTGAAGACTGGATGTCTTGCTACACTTTCCACACAATTTAACCATACAAAAAGGCATATTTAGAGCACTTTATAAGCCAAGTAATGCGTCGAATATTGCACGTTACTTCGTCAACGATCGGCCGCATACTAAGAGCATATTTGGGGGCGTGTTGACCACTTGACGTGTTTTGAGCTTAGGCTTGGCTTACGCGGGCGCCCTTGTAAGCGGGGTCTATAGGTTAAGTGGTCTGTGGCCGCCATGTTCAAACTAGACATCCGTTGGACACAACCTTGACGCCCCGCCTTAGTGGACACAACTTTGATGGTGTCATTTTGCGACGCTAGTTGTGCTTCTATGTTTTTTTCATTCGCTGGAGTTACATACATTAGAGAATTCATTATAGAGATGAATGTTGCCAGCTTACCAGCTCACGTCCTGCTTCCGTGTGTTTGTGTTCCGAGAACACCCCGGAAGCACAGGCCCTTACGAGCTAGCCGGCTTGTTGCCTCGTCGGGCTCCAGTTTGTAGCGCGCGGCGAGCGACAGCACGCGCTGCGGCGACAACGAGATCACGAAAACGCTTACGTCCTGCGTCACACCTTTACTGTCTGTGTGTTTGTCCTCAGAGAACACCCTGGAAGCACAGGTCCTTACCAGCTAGTCGTCTTGTTGCCTCGTCGGGCTCCAGTTTGTAGCGCGCGGCGAGCGACAGCACGGGCTGCGGCGACAACGAGATCACGATCACGCTTACGTCCTGCGTCACACCTTTACTGTCAGTGTGTTTGTCCTCAGAGAACACCCTGGAAGCACAGGTCCTTACCAGCTAGTCGTCTTGTTGCCTCGTCGGGCTCCAGTTTGTAGCGCGCGGCGAGCGACAGCACGGGCTGCGGCGACAACGAGATCACGATCACGCTCACGTCCTGCGTCATACCTTTACTGTCAGTGTGTTTGTCCTCAGAGAACACCCTGGAAGCACAGGTCCTTACCAGCTAGTCGTCTTGTTGCCTCGTCGGGCTCCAGTTTGTAGCGCGCGGCGAGCGACAGCACGGGCTGCGGCGACAGCGAGATCACGATCACGCTCACGTCCTGCGTCACACCTTTAATGTCAGTGTGTTTGTCCTCAGAGAACACCCTGGAAGCACAGGTCCTTACCAGCTAGTCGTCTTGTTGCCTCGTCGGGCTCCAGTTTGTAGCGCGCGGCGAGCGACAGCACGGGCTGCGGCGACAGCGAGATCACGATCACGCTCACGTCCTGCGTCACACCTTTACTGTCAGTGTGTTTGTCCTCAGAGAACACCCTGGAAGCACAGGTCCTTACCAGCTAGTCGTCTTGTTGCCTCGTCGGGCTCCAGTTTGTAGCGCGCGGCGAGCGACAGCACGGGCTGCGGCGACAGCGAGATCACGATCACGCTCACGTCCTGCGTCACACCTTTACTGTCAGTGTGTTTGTCCTCAGAGAACACCCTGGAAGCACAGGTCCTTACCAGCTAGTCGTCTTGTTGCCTCGTCGGGCTCCAGTTTGTAGCGCGCGGCGAGCGACAGCACGGGCTGCGGCGACAGCGAGATCACGATCACGCTCACGTCCTGCGTCACACCTTTACTGTCAGTGTGTTTGTCCTCAGAGAACACCCTGGAAGCACAGGTCCTTACCAGCTAGTCGTCTTGTTGCCTCGTCGGGCTCCAGTTTGTAGCGCGCGGCGAGCGACAGCACGGGCTGCGGCGACAGCGAGATCACGATCACGTTCACGTCCTGCGTCACACCTTTACTGTCAGTGTGTTTGTCCTCAGAGAACACCCTGGAAGCACAGGTCCTTACCAGCTAGTCGTCTTGTTGCCTCGTCGGGCTCCAGTTTGTAGCGCGCGGCGAGCGACAGCACGGGCTGCGGCGACAACGAGATCACGATCACGCTCACGTCCTGCGTCACACCTTTACTGTCAGTGTGTTTGTCCTCAGAGAACACCCTGGAAGCACAGGTCCTTACCAGCTAGTCGTCTTGTTGCCTCGTCGGGCTCCAGTTTGTAGCGCGCGGCGAGCGACAGCACGGGCTGCGGCGACAGCGAGATCACGATCACGCTCACGTCCTGCGTCACACCTTTACTGTCAGTGTGTTTGTCCTCAGAGAACACCCTGGAAGCACAGGTCCTTACCAGCTAGTCGTCTTGTTGCCTCGTCGGGCTCCAGTTTGTAGCGCGCGGCGAGCGACAGCACGGGCTGCGGCGACAGCGAGATCACGATCACGTTCACGTCCTGCGTCACACCTTTACTGTCAGTGTGTTTGTCCTCAGAGAACACCCTGGAAGCACAGGTCCTTACCAGCTAGTCGTCTTGTTGCCTCGTCGGGCTCCAGTTTGTAGCGCGCGGCGAGCGACAGCACGGGCTGCGGCGACAGCGAGATCACGATCACGCTCACGTCCTGCGTCACACCTTTACTGTCAGTGTGTTTGTCCTCAGAGAACACCCTGGAAGCACAGGTCCTTACCAGCTAGTCGTCTTGTTGCCTCGTCGGGCTCCAGTTTGTAGCGCGCGGCGAGCGACAGCACGGGCTGCGGCGACAGCGAGATCACGATCACGCTCACGTCCTGCGTCACACCTTTACTGTCAGTGTGTTTGTCCTCAGAGAACACCCTGGAAGCACAGGTCCTTACCAGCTAGTCGTCTTGTTGCCTCGTCGGGCTCCAGTTTGTAGCGCGCGGCGAGCGACAGCACGGGCTGCGGCGACAACGAGATCACGATCACGCTCACGTCCTGCGTCATACCTTTACTGTCAGTGTGTTTGTCCTCAGAGAACACCCTGGAAGCACAGGTCCTTACCAGCTAGTCGTCTTGTTGCCTCGTCGGGCTCCAGTTTGTAGCGCGCGGCGAGCGACAGCACGGGCTGCGGCGACAGCGAGATCACGATCACGCTCACGTCCTGCGTCACACCTTTACTGTCAGTGTGTTTGCGCTCCGAGAACACCCTGCAATCAATGTTAATAGGTACAGTTGAGGAATGAAAAGGTTTGTCACTTTTCAACTCTATTTTAATGCTGTTAAGGTCGAAAAGTGACAATCCTTTTCATTCTTCTACTATACAGTCAGCTGCAGAGAAACGTGAACACCCTTGCCTGTACATTTTATGTCATGTTTCCAAAAATCCAGCTACTGGTTGTACAGGTTGGGCAAATAAGAGGTTAACAAATTTGAATTGATCCAGGTATTTTTTTTAAAGAGAATTAGTTTTTTGACTTAATCATCATCATCCCAGTGCTGGGCACAGGCCTCCTCTAATGAATAAGAGGCAAGAAGGAATAGTATCCATCTGTCCATGCTAGCCCAGGGCAGTTTGGGGACTTCCCATGTAGCTTTCAATTCCTTTACAGATATATGCAGGTTTCTAGCCAATATCTTCCTCGTTGCAGTCGGAAAAGGTAATGGTAAATATTATATTATATTCCGTACATAAGTTCCAAGAAACTCATTGGTACGAACCAGGATTCCAACACGCAACTGCTACTTAGCTATGCTAACATTCGGCTACAGTATGACTTAACCAAGTTAAAAATAGAAACTCGATCACCTGAGTAACTCCTCCTGACTCTGCCGAGTGACCAGCACACTCTCTGCAGATGTGATGCAGCCACTGCAGGCGAGACAGTCTGCCAGGGTGATCTCCACCTTCTGAAGCTTTTGCTCCTGTCCATTGCTGACATCAAAGTACCCATCAGCACCTATTTTTATTTTAGCCCCAGTTTTGGTTTTCTGTTTCTCAATTTTCACTGGCTTTATGCATTCCTGGTAAATAAGGTAAATTTTAATACAAATGTGAATGAAAAGTGTAACCTATGGCTATCATCATCATCATCATCATCATGTCAACCGAATGATGTCCACTGCTGGACATAGGCCTCCCCCAAAGACTTCCGCAATGACCAGTCCTATGGCTAAAACTCCAGTTATTTCACTGTATAACAAAAATGAAAAAAAAAAGAAAACATTACAGACTATAATGTGATAATTGACAGCTTTATTTCATAGTGTACAGAATTTATTCATTAAAAATATGTCACGCTATGTATGACTCTTTATTAAATTAACAAATAATTGATTAATATAATATTAGTACCTTAAAATTTAAAGCAATTAACAGGGAATTTTATATAAAGTCAGTCAGTACATTTAGGGGCCCGCACGCCATGCCTTCATAACAAGTTATGTAAAGGCAACCTACATGCTGTAATAATGCTAAGTTTCATTTTCAGTCTTTCATAACACATGCATGTGAGACACAACTTACGGGTCTCCTGTGGCAATGAAGAGGAGTTTTTAATTAAATTAAAATCATTTTTTATGAAGTAAACAAATACAAATGCAAGGCATAAGAAATCCAGTTTGTATTACTGAATTTATGTTGGTAAGCCCCAAAGAGTGTGGAGTCAGTTCATAATATAGCAAATAATCCCAGAGATTACATTCAAACATGGACATGGGTAGGCACAACATCAACAGCTCTAAGGTGAGCAAAAACTGAAGAAGGAAGTTAGGTTACCTGCGACGGAGTGATGAAATCGTCGAGGTCGGTGAGCTGGAGTGCTCCACTGAAGCGAGACGCCATTTCTTACTGGATTTATGGAGTTACAAATGTTTCCTTAAAGGCGTATTCGCTTTACATAGTAATTTATATTATTGTAAACTATTTATTTTGCATGAATTTCCCATACACGAACTCCGTACGCAACCACAACACAAATCAAACTGACAATACTGACAGTGACATTAGTAGATGACAGCTGAGGTGACAGTGACAGCGTTATGAGTTTTCTTTCAGCGGTTTTTATAAAGTCTCAAACAACTGGACTGAAAAATTTGATATAAATTAAATTGATTTCTCCGCCAAATTCAAATAATACCTACTATTCCTTGATTTCGTACATAGATATTTTAAAATCCTGTTCATATCTTTAAATAGTTTAACTACAATAGTTATCCTAACGTTGTATTAGAAACTCTAAAGTTCATTATAGATTATTTATACTTTATTACGATTCTAATAAGATTTATCCATGAAAGTATAATTTGATGCAGTTTTATCGAAAGATACAAGTTCACATAGTCAGAGTGAATCGCTCGAAGATCTCAAGATTCCGAGATACAAACTTCATACAGAATGTAGGTACTTAAGCTGATGACAGAGCAAGGCTGGCTGCATCCGTGTCGGTGAGAAAAATCAATCGGGCGATTCCCGCCTCCGTCGGTCGTCAAGGCAACGCATAAACAGTGGGGAGACGCGAGGCGCTTCGCTCGTCTGTGTTTATTCGTGCTGAATTGAGATTTTAGTTGTTCTTGGAGATGGCGGACGAAGGCGCCGCCCCAGGAGCTCCGGTAGAGAAGATTGTACACACGTACCCGTTGATTCGAGTGAGTTGTTTATTGTTTATGTTGATGTCTGTCACTCAGGCTTTGCACACAGTTTGAAGGTCTAAATTAACTACTTTATCACAAAGCATTAAGAGTGATTATAGTAAAATTTATCGTAGTGTCATTTATTATATTATGCTTACGTAAATAATAATAATACTAAACGCGTAATAGTTCTCTTCTACAACTACCTAGGTTCTTAATAATGGTTAATGTTGTAATAGTTACAGATAGATGAGATATCGCCAACCGTATATGTTCACATAGGTTAAAAACCCACGCACATATATGGTGATGATGATGTGTTCCTGTGGGGCTAGTATGATCGCTTATATGTCGGACATATAGCATTCGTCCCTCTCGCACTTACATACTTGACAGTACGGGACGAATGCTGTATGTCCGACATATAAGCGATCATACTAGCCCCTCTGTTATCCCTTATAGGGACATATAGGGCAGAAGAGTTCTCCATGATCATCTTCAGCCGAAAGACGTCCACTGCTGGGGTTAGGTCCGCCCCCCCCCCCCCCCCCCCAATGATTGCCACAACCACCTGGTTATATTGGATGGCGACTATACCAAACTACAGTCAGTAGAACAGACCTCTGCTTACGCTTCGTTGATAAATCTTGGGGTCATGTTAACGTCAAAGTCAGGACAAAACGTAAATACTTAGCTCCCTAGCACAGAATAAATATAGTACTTACCTTCCTTTTAGTTGGGTCTATTCACATCACACGAAGCGACGATATTTCACTTCTTAACTACGCATGAAACTATTTGAACTCATAATTTATCGCTCAATCCAGAATGTACCCATTGGAATTCATTCATCTCAGACATTTATAGAACGCGTGAATGGACGATATTTAAACGGCGCGGTTGGCCCATGCGGCCAAAACAAATAGTGTTGTTGATGTTATTAACAACGCTTACCAAACGCTGAAAACCAGGTTTGGCTTCTGATTACGTGTAGTTGTTATAATAGGAATCTAAGCGTCAATTTATACTAGTGACAAGATCAATCAAGTAAAGAATGTTTCGTGAATAGATAGGCATCTCAATAAGTACAAACTATTCCCTGCCGTTGGGAAAACAAATTGCACTATATTCAAAGAACTTCGTAACTTTAACATGAGTTAGATTTCTCTGAGATGAAAAAAACCGTGGAGTTATGATGGTAGAGCCTGGTAGCGTATTGTTTGATCATTGCCTAAGAGATTTGTTAAGAAATGTGCGTCTCAGCACAAATATTTGGATATGTGTGGCACCAATTATAACTCGGATGGTTTCCGCTTTTCGAACGTGTTCGTTTGTTTGCATTAACGGTCGGCATAAACTTTCAAGAAATTCGTATTAATTGTTGGGAAGGTGGACAGGTCATGTCATGTCATTATTAAGCGATAAAGATAACGAATTAAGCCTACGAACCCAAGCAAATATTTTTTGTGTGACGAGCACAAAGTCTTCCTGTTGCTGGTTAGCAACTGGATCAGTCAAAGTACCTTTAATCCTAGCCGGCAATTCTTATCATAATTTACCAGCGTTTTAGGGTTCCGTAGCCAAAATGACTAAAACGGAACCCTTATAGATAGATTCGTCGTGTCTGTCCGTCCGTCCGTCCGTATGTCACAGCCGATTTACTCGGAGACTATGAGCACTACAATTATGAAATTTGGTAGGAAGGTGTAGGTATGCTATGATCCTCTATAGAAATATGATGTGAAATTACGAAAAAAATATTAAACTGGGGGGGCACCCCATACATGTAACAGGGGGATAATATTATTAAAAAAAAATACCATCAATGATTTTTTGTTTGAACAAGATAGGTTTAACGGTTTTTGAGTTATTGCTGAAAAACTGTCTTGCCCAAACAAAAGGCCTTAAGTGCCATGACTTCCCTATGAAGATACGACCTTTTTTTTATTTACTGTATTGTAAAGTGGTTTTAAGTGTAGATTAGGAGGTGTCGGTACGGAACCCTTCTCTGTGCGTGACCCGACACGTACTTAGCCGGTTTTCATTATTTTCAATGAAGACGGCTGTTGAGACGTGGGAAGACATGTTACGCTGTCTCTAGCAAGTGTCTTCATACCTATGGGGCCTTTTAAACGATTAATATTATCACAATACTGAGATGTCTATATTATCGTGGTTTTCAAAATTTGGATTTTGCTTCAATAGTCATCAATATTCACGTGATACATATCGTGATATGAAGTGTATAGCGTGATAATAACAACCGTGTAAAAGGCCCCAATTGGATTCTCAATATCATCAATATAAAAGAGATTTAGTAGCCAATGATTGACAGCGACGCGGAACGAACCGTAACGCGACACGTCACGGTTCCGCGCCGGGTTTGTTTTCCTCGCTAGATTAATGATGGTCAGGTAGGCTCGGTAGCCACTGAGCAATCGGCGATTCATCGCAACTTTCTATATACGTTTTGCCACGTTGCAACGCGCGACGGAATCTTTCTAGGGTGGCGGTATCAAGTCTGTACTACCTAATTGCTTATTCTGTTCTGTACATAAGTAGGTAACGCATGTGCGAGAACGACCGTTGTTAAATTTATAACAAACTAGCTTTTGCTAACTTGTTATATTATAAAAATAATTGCTAATAAATGGTTGTAGGCGCAAGCTTAAATATCCCTCGCCAACACAAACTTTTACCCCCCTTTACAACCCCCAAGGATTTTTTTCGGAATAAAACCTATCCTAGATGTCCTTTTCCGGGACCCAAAATATTTCTTTACCAAATTTCATCTAAATCGGTTTAGCGGTTTAAGTGTGAATGAATCACGAAGGAATGGATGATAAATCTAACTTTCTAAAAGGACTATCTATAAAGTTCGCATTTGTGCATGCCTAATTTAAGTACTAACACAAAAACGAAAAAAAACTGGCCAAGTGCGAGTCGGACTTGCGCACGAACTGTTCCGTACCATTATCTATAAAAATGGCAAAGAGTCCGACTCGCACTTGGCCAGTTTTTAATATTTGTTGTTGTAGCGGTAACAGAAATACATCATCTGTGAAAATTTCAACTGTCTAACTATCGCGGCTCTTGAGATAAATACAGCCAGGTGACAGACAGACGGACGGACAGACAGCGAAGTCTTAGTAATAGGTAAAGTCTTTTTGTAAAATGTATTTAGATCAAATATACCTTTTTTTTCAATTTATTTATTTTATTAATAATACAATAAATGATAGTAAAACCTAACTTAAAAGTAAAAGAAAAAAATGTAGATATAATATATTATTTTTGTTTTTTTTTTCTATTTATTTATTTTATTAATACAACAATAAATGATAGAAAAACCTAACTTAACTGATTAAAAGTAAAAAAAAGTAGCATAAATAATAATAACTATTTTGTAAGTACAATAATGACTACTACTACCTTCTACTATATCGTGACTATGTATGTCTCTACCCCTTGCCGCATCTATCAGTATTCATTAATCTATTGACTCACGAGTTCCTCTTACATTATTCGAGGCCTCTCAAATCTCATCGACTGGACACCTCATTTGTTAGAAATTCAATATTCATCATATCGTATGGTGCCACAAAAAATTAATAACTCGCCGTACCAACTCGACAAAGCAAGATTCAATTTGATGTCATTATTCATCGCGAAATTCTTCGAATATCATAGCCAAAGTGTGTAAAGTGAGTATCTCACAAATTGAATAGATTTTTAATGCTAGATGCGTCCGGGGTTTCATCTGAGTAGAACTCGTCAGTAATTGCACTCAACTTTCATTATTTATATAACCTTTATAGAATAAGTACTAGCACAAGTACCTTTATGGTACACCTGGCTGCTCGCCTATCACTAAGCACACGTAGGCGGAATAAAATATTAATGTCCATTGATTGAGAAGGTCCATTCTAATATATAAAGATGAAATTGGATGACTATAGTTCCGAGAAATTAGAAAAGAAATCTTATCGTACCTTCAAGAGGCGGTCTTAATCCTACGTGGCATTCCGTTTTGCCCGATTTTTGAGGTAGATAATAATTTTTAACATTTACGATGGCTGCTTTACTTAATTTTTTTTTCTACAGCACTCCGACATGAATGAGGAGATGCGAACAGAAGCCCTCGAGCTCTCCGTGACGGCATGCGAAAAGTACGCCAACAATAACGAGCTGGCCGCGCGAATGGTGAAAGAAACTATGGATAAGAAGTTCGGCCCAGCGTTCCACGTGGTGGTCGGTGAGAGCTACGGGTTTGAGATCACGTATGAATGTACCACCATCTGCTATATCTACTTTGGAGGGAACCAGGCTGTGGTCATGTGGAAGTGCTCTTAAAAACTGTTTTTGTATCTCCACACGCTGCGGCGTGGTGTATATACTTATGGATGCAACTTCAGGACTGTATCTTTGCAGATCTTGTGTATAAAGATTAGCTATATCGAAATCAGCCATTAATATTAAAACCTCAGGAGGTCTAGCAATGTCATCGCCAGGGACACATACCTACGCAACCTGACGTATGTTGGAGTGACCTGCGCTGAGGATTACGGTTTTCTGTAAGAACTTGAATGCCATTCCGCCGAGTGGTACCTACTCTACCTCTACTGGTTATATATTTTTTGTTCAAAATGGGTCTAATAACTATTTATATTTACTTATTATATATTTAATTAATCAGATGCCGCCTTACGTAATTCAAAGTTTCAGTGGTGAGACGGTACGGGGTTATAGAGCATTTATAGCTTATTTTATTTTAGATGGCGAAAAGCATTTGAAGTGGGATTTTTCAACACCTTTTGATGCCTAAATATGAAAGGAAAAGATTAACAAAGAGACGTCATAAAACTCACCGAAGTGCGGCACATGTACTGTAATGTAAACATGTTTAAATTTAAAGGATACAAACTTGCGTAGATTTTTTACAGCCCCACTTCAGGATACGAGTAATAGTTTAAAAGTACTTTTTGTCATCTTAAATAAAACTAACTATACACGTTATTTATGTTGATAATTTCCTGGTAATTATTTTATAGGCTGTAATGTAACTCTAGAGGTTAGCACTGATATATGTACAAGAATCAGATACTTATTGGTAATATTAATATATCATTGTTAATACATAGCGAGTTACTGCAAAGCTAGAACATACAAAGATATTTTCCGTAATTATATGTTAGTTGCAATTTTCATTACCTCGAAGTAATTTTAAGACTATTATAGTAAATGCCTCGAGACGAAATGTCTGGAACGGCCGACGAGGCATTCGTATGGAAATCCGAGCCCAAACAAATATGCCGAGTAGCCTTTATTAGCATAAGTTAGGCACTATTCGACTCACTGCTCTGAATTGGAATCGGATTACTTTAGTATTATTTATCGTCCCTGTTTCTGAGTATGTTTAACAGCATGTAAAGCTATATATATAACTACCTTCATGGATAAGCGGAGCGTTTAGCGACGTAGCATACACTGGAGCACGTGAAAACACAAGCTCTATGGCATTTAAATAATTATTTATTTATTATTATTTTTACTGCAAGGCGTAAGCTATTCCATACTACAACAAGTGGCTCTGTGTGACCTAGCGAATTGTTTATTTTATTTCAATTCTCACAATTTCCAAAATCTGACTCAACAAACTCTATAAAATTATCGAACCTGCTCACAAAATTTCACGAGAATCGGTTAAGAAATGCGACCTGTAGAGAACAACCGGAAATCCGGACATCTGGACATCCGGACATACGAAATCATTTTTGCCGAAGCTGAAACGGAGACCTTCGTTTCACTCTGTCGACAAGGTCTAATAATAATCTTCATGTGTGTGGGAATGAGGGCGTGTGAGAAATATAAAGCGTATTCCAATTCAATATTTCAATACATTCACTTGAATAGAGCCCTTGGTCAAGCGACCTCTTTTAGTAATTTCAGAACACGCGCTCTTTTAGTTATTTAAGTATTTTAGTCCAAATCTTTTAGTTGGAAAAGGCAACTAACGCCCGCCCTAACGGAGCATTATGTTAATATGTAACAAAGTTTAGTTAAATTGGATTGCGAGAATTAACCCGCCATCGCCATTTTCGCTTGCCTCTGGTTAACACTTCATGGTAAAAGCTAATATGAGCCAATATTAAATCACTATAAAATATCAATTAGGTGGGTGTAAGTACAGTCAAGTGCAAAAATATAGGTGCATAAAACTTGCTCAAAACTATGTCCTTACAGCTCTTATGTAGGATTAAGGTTGCGATACTTATTTATTTTATTTATTTATTCAATAGGATACACAGCATTACAGCTTAAAACCAATACACTGTGAACTTACATAGGTAACAGACAAATTAACAGAATAATATAACAACATATTACATACATAACACACATATTGGTACATTATTGCTTACATTGTAACAGTAGACACCCTTTTAACCATCATCTCGCAAAACTTCAGACATTCCTGGTATACGACCGACCATCTCCACGCAAGCAGGTCACACTCAGGCGCTGACACCAGGAGCGTATTCAGTAGGGCCCGGGCACGGTCTAGCGGGCAGTTTCTGTGTGCTACAGTGCGCGCCGATGGCACTGCTAACAGTGGCCGAGCGCGCGGTCTGAGAGTGATTCTAGGGACGTCAGGGACAAACAGTCTAATTAGCCTCTCTCCCAACTCAAGGCAGTCTGAATCCCCACGCAAAACTCGACAAGCAAAAACAAGCAAACTACAGTTTCGCCTCACTTTTAACGAGTTAAAACCAAGAGTGCCAAGAAGGAATTTAGTGGGGTACATGAAGGGATAATATCCATGTATTTTTGTTATAAAGCATTCTTAAAAACGTTTTTTAATTTTTTTCTAAAGGCTGTATATATGAAGACTCAAAAGGGTTCCATACAAGAGCAGACGCTTCCAGCTTGCTTCTGACTAGAGAATTGTACAGAACTTTTATAGCACTGGGGTCATGGAAATCCCTTACATTGCGAGTGACAAATTAAGCCTAGTCTACGATAACTGCTAGTGGCGAGGTTTTTAATGTGATCATGGAATGTCAGTCGCACGTCAAAGAATACCCCAAGATCTTTTACTGAATAGACTCTTGTGATGAGCTCAGTTCCAAGGTGATATTGTGCGAGTATTGGAGCGCTCGCACGACTAAAACTGCAAACCTAGCACTTGGCTGTATTGAAACTGAGCTTGTTATCTAGACTCCACTGGAATACTGAAGCGATATCCTCTTGTAACGACGCAATCCGCCATATTCTCCACCCCGTACACCAATTTAAGGTCGTCAGCATAAAGGAGACATTTCGCATTACGGACTACAGATTCAAGATCATTGACCATCCCGAATAGGAGAGTATAGAGTAGAGGCATATGGTACGGATCAGAAACAAAATGACCATGTTGCACGTATTGCCGACGATCGCGTAGATAACTGGCATATAACTTAAGAATAGCAGGAGGGAACCCAATATTGCACAGTTTGTATAGTAAAATGTCGTTATCCACACGATCGAAGGCTTTCTGGATATTATTTATTATTATTAAAAATGGGATTGCTCTTGGCCAGCATCTAGCCAGGGGGCAAAGATGAGGCCGACGATGAAGCGAGCTCACCCAGAAGATGCCTATTCACAAATATTAATTAAAATTATATCAAAATAAAATCATAATTTATGAGAGGATGAAATCGATACGTATTTTTGCAGTTGACTGTAGGTACATATGCCTAAGTAGATACTTCAAATTGAAATTGCATTAACAGAATGTATAATTAAATACTTTGCATCAGCGGGTATGGTTCGTAATGTGTAGGTGGTGTAGGGGCGGTCCTTTATGTGTCCATCATCATCATCATGTCAGCCGAAGGACATCCACTGCTGGACATGGTTCCCCCGAAGACTTCCACAATGACCGGTCCTGCACCACCCGCATCCAGCGGACACTCGCGACCTTTACTCATGTGCCCTTACTAAGTCATCAGTCCACATTGTGAGGGGTCTGCCCACGTTACGCCTTCCGGTACGTGGTCAATCAAAGTTTATTGTTGACGTAGCTTGTTGCGAATTTCATCTCTTGACGTGTATCGTGTATGTGACAAAGCCTAGTGCTCGCTCATTTGTTTCGGTACGCACTTGACGAAGCCTACGTTGCGTATTAGAATTTGTAAACTAAGTATTTGTACTGTTTCGTTGTAATAAGTTTTCTTTCGGTCTTGACGAATACTTGTAAACAAACTTATCCATAATTATCGCTGGTCATTGTTATAATAGCTCCATAAGCGTCATTTTGAGCGACCTTGAACACTGACCAAGTGCCGTGGGCAGACACCATTGTCCATTGAGTCATATCCAGTCGCCACAAACAATTACCAAAACCATTTACATAGTCCTTGAGACGTTAGCATAAGATCTATTTTAGCCCGACACGTGTTTGGTAACACGGAATTTTTTACAATTATTTTGTCAATTATACGTTTTTGTAATCGTTATGATATTCTAGGACGAAATATGAACGTACAAATCGAGGCCATAACGAGAGCTATGCATTTTTGCATGTCATTATTAGGTAAATAGGAATATTGAATACTATTATTACTTTATATTTATGCGAGTGATGGTGTTGATATTATAATATAATTATTTTATAAATCTACAAATAAATCACTATATTTTCCAAGATGTTTTATTTATCTGTCCAACTGATGATCTGATGATGTTTGTTGGATGGTTAATTTTTGTGCAATTTTTTAAAGATATTACCGCAGTAACATTCGTTCATTTGTGACGGTGCCAACAAATGTTTCAGTCTCTTTAAGTTTCATTTTATTTATTTTTGTTACCCATAATGACCGAGATAAACAATAAATATGGTGTTAATATTATACTTAGCGGCGCGGAGGAGCGACACAGGTCCTACCTCGATTGCAGCCAAAGAATATAATACCCACTTGATCGCAGCTCGCTGAGCACTGACTGACTCATGACTGGCGGCCGCGCAAGAGCGCGGTCGGAGAAATCAGTATTATTTAATTATAATTTTTTGTGGTTCTCATTTAAAAAAAAGTAATCACAAAAATCCCTTAAATATACAATTGTGCATAATTACATATACTTTTCATGTTAATAGCCGATGTAAACAATTTGTTACGATTTTTTTAAGGTGCGGGTTGGACCCAAGTTTGCGATTTATTTCTATCGAACGAAAATTGCTGAATCAAGTTTTGAATCACAAAAATCCTTAGATAAAGGTCTCAAGATTGTTGTGCATAATTTTTGGAAGCCATATTATCTTCCACAAGCGCGTTATGAATTTTCGAAAAGTCTTGGCTAACCTCACAGCACCTTAATAAACTAGCGCGTGCTGGCCACTATTTTGATTTGACGTGACATAATGTGAAGAAATGATTTGATGAAAATGCGATTAAATATTAGAAATACAATTGAGGCATACTTATGTAATATTGTGTGGTTTATGTTTTATGAATTACTAGTTTCTCCCGCGACTTCGTCCGCGTGGAACTCGTTTAATCGCTATATCGCTCTCCCGTACAAACTTCCACCCTTCTTTTCACTTCCTTTAAGGATCATTTCCGGGATCACCTCAAACTATCTCCATAAATATTTCCTTTCCTCAATCGGTTTGGCGGTTTAGGCGTAAATTGTGGCTTTAGAAGTATTTTCGTCTGATAATACAAAATGTATTGAAGGTAATGCATAAATGTTAGTATAAATAAGAATACTTAATTTAATGTTGTATGTTGCGCTGCTCCGCCCGTGTAATACAGAGAACGTAAGCAAATATAACCAACGTAGAAAAGTTGATAAACTCCCGACATTTTCATTTCAAAGTTCAATATCTCAAAAACCGCTTAACCGATTTTGACGAAATATATTTAAGAACCGGTTTCGTTTTCGGTTTAAGCGGTAGGGAGCTACAATACACAGACACCCAATAACATACAAATACACAGACACCCAGGTTAAACTTATAACACTCCTCTTTTTCGTTGCGTTGGGGATTAAAAATATAGCCTATTTTAAGTAGTTTCGGAGATTACGTCCCCTACACACAAACACTATTAGTATACCTATATTACCCGCTAAATATCATTTGAGTGTCTACGGAGTAAAATACAAATCAATGTTTTACTAAAGATAATCTTATTCAAATTTACATAAAATGATTGGTGCAACCCTATCGCTCTAACAAAGCCCAGGCCCAAAAAGGTCTTAAGCGACTTATTCGAGTTACTGCCTTAAACTATTGGCTATGTGCACGTCAGAAACGTCAAACGTCACGGGTCCCGGGGCAATGTCAAACTCAGAGATGTCAAATAAAGACACATGAATATTTTATTTATTTTAGTAAGCGAGAAAGACCCATTACTGGAAATTTGACTGAAATAAATAAGAAAATAAATAAATAAATACAAACGAAACGAATCGTAGGGAACCAATAGGAAACGTCGAAGTAAATTTGACATATAAGTCCCCGGAAATTGCATATTTCTGCCATGGTGTGCGCTGCGATCGCTTAGTTTACCCCCACCACCTACTTCGCACATAGCCAATATATATACTGTGGTTCGTCTTTACGCTCTGCATAAGCGACATAAAGTCGCTTTTATGCTCTAGAGCATAAAGTCAAACCTGCCATTAGCGCGCCGGCGCGCATGCAGTCGCCGCATCCCGCGGTCAACGAGCACAGAAGTATAAGATAACATAACTTATTTGTTTAATTTTCTCCCAATCAAAGTGAAAAGCAGAGTGTTATAACTCTTGAACAAAGCCCATTTTATCCTCTACTTTATATTGACTCTCGCCTTTTTTGTTGGGGAAATGCGTTTATTCAGCCCGTCCTGTCGGGGAGCACGGGAATGACGTACTGGCTAGATAGCCTTGGACTACCGTCTAAAACAACCAACGAAGTCCAGCTCCGCCTTGTATTGGGGCGCCGCAGGATCGCTCTTGGCATTCAACCGCGTACAATCGACTCTCGCCTGTGGCTCGGACCGATAAATTGTCTGGGATAAAACAGCTTGTTTTATGCACTTGTACAATCTACTATTGTTTGGTTGAGGGTGGTAATAAAACAATTCATAATAATCAATAGAATTTTATATGTTAAACGATACAAATTCTAATAAATTTCGTATGGAGCTAAGAGAACCTGTTTCCTTTAATTAAAGGTGCAAAGTTAGAAAGATATAATGCTATTAATGCTTCAGAAGAGTGGTCCTGATCTAACATTGGAATAGCATCTAAATATGTAATTTTACAATACATGGATCTCTCCTCTGCTAGAATATAATTATAGGCGGGCTGTGTATTCAGTTCTAAAAACTCAATTTAAGGGAATAAAATGTCTGCTATGCATTTGAAATGGGTGTATCTAATCATTAAGCAACCATACTACGAGGCTTGCACTGAAAGTGGCGGGAATCGAATACTTATTAATTTATTTTTAACATGTATTATACCTTTTTATAATCTCTGAAGTTTCCTTATCTCAACACACTGGCCACTTAGAAAAAAAAAAGTATGGTTCGGTTTCAATTGTTTATTGAAGTCGTCGAGTCACTGCTTAAAATGGAATTGTGCCGTGAAAATTTCAGAGCTATGATTTATTATGACTTTAAAAGTGGACTAACACAAAAACAATGTGAAGAGCGGATGGTTGCTGCTTTTAATATTGAAGCTCCTTCAAAGACTACAATATACAGGTGGTATTCAGAATTTCAACGTGGCCGTGTATCCCTCACCGACGAAGTGCGTGAAGGTCGACCAAAATCGGCAGTCACGCAAGAAAACGTCGATGTTGTGCGTCGTCTGATAAATGAAGACCGACATGTGACATATCGGGAAATTCAAGAGCACCTGGGTATTGGAATGAGTCAAATACAAATTATTTTAAAAGAAGAATTAGGCGTGAAAAAGTTAATTTTCCCGTTGGATACCTCACCTATTGTCTGACGAGCAGAAAATAGTCCGTGTCAATTGGTGCCGCAAAACTTTGAAAAGATTTAACAAGGGACGCTCAAATGCTGTTTTTAGCATAGTATCAGGTGACGAGTCGTGGATATACGCTTATGAGCCTGAAACTAAAAACCAATCCCGAGTATGGGTCTTCGAAGACGAGCTCAACCCCACAAAAGTTGTTCGTTCTCGCAGTACGGCTAAGAAGATGGTGGCTACGTTTATCTCTAAATCTGGTCACGTAGCTACTGTGGCTCTTGAGGATCGTAGAACAGTCAATGCTGATTGGTACACCACTATTTGTTTGCCGAACGTCTTTGCTGAACTCCGAAAAACAAACCCTAGTCGTCGCATCATCCTTCACCACGACAACGCCAGCCCACACACCGCTCGGACAACAACTGAGTACCTGGACGGTGAAAAAGTCGAAATATTGGACCACCCTCCATATAGCCCTGACTTAAGTCCCAACGACTTTTTTACATTCCCCAGAATCAAGGACAAACTGCGTGGTCAGCGGTTTCAGACGCCAGAAGAAGCAGTGGAGGCCTATAAAATAGCCATTTTGTCGACCCCTACTTCAGAGTTCAAAAAGTGCTTTATGGACTGGTTTGAACGCATGCATAAGTGCATGAAATACAAAGGAGAATATTTTGAAAAACAATAAAAATAAATAAACTCACTTATACTGCATATTTTCTTCTATTCCCGAAACTTTCAGTTTTACCCTCGTACGACACAAGGATTGCATCCATCGACGGATACCATAAAAGAACAGGATTTTTTTTACTAGGTTCGGTTCCTGCGTGCGGCAAGAATACTTTCAAATCTTTGAATGCAGTTTTGTTTCTTTTCAAAAATAAAGGAATGTTTCATTTGAGTGAAATTTGCTATCTTGCTTACAGTACATCCTTTAGATCGCATTAAAAATCCATTCTGTATACCATATTCATCATTAAACCAGTACCATTCATGCCAACAAATCACTTTTGAGCGACAACTTGAGGTTCGCGACTTCGAATATTAGTTACGTTATAGAAAACGGTCTATGTGTAATAAGACTTTCGACTACTTAGGTCTTTAATAGATAAAAACAATGTAAATAAATGTATGGTTTATTGTCAAATACATCAGATTCAAATTGTTTATTTGTAAACATAGGTTGACAGGTTGTTTCAATAATTCCAGATTCCGCAATGTTTTGCCGCTATGTTTTATCATGTATGGTTTTATTGATTACGACATTATCGATTAACACATACAATTTAACGCGGATCTCTTAAACCGATGATATCTCATGACTTTTAGTAATTCAAAACAAATCACATTTGAGTACTTTAAAAACTTCAAGTTAATTAAAGGAAAAAATACAATTACCCTGTAACTGTCTTCCATTCATTTATTAACTTGAAGTTGCCCCTTAATAATCCAATGTCTAATGTGATTTCTTTACAAGAATTGTACTGATATAATTACGGTATAGCACATTTTAATCCCTTGCGTTTAGCTTTAAGAATTTGTTTTTTTTAGCTATATATAGGTCGACCGCATAATTAGACGTCGCGGAATGCCCCCCGCTATGCTTTGACACCTTTCCTCTTGTCCCAGCCCCGTCAGGGTGCCTTTCCACCAGAGACGTATTCATATTCATATTCATATATTTTATTCAGGAACAACGTACATTGTGTTTGAATTCATTAATACATGTCATTATAAATAGAAACAATAATAGTTATCAAATCATAAATACACTACCTAGTTACTCAAGCAAGTTAAATTTCGATATATATGTCTAATTTAACTAATAATTCATATGCACACAAACTTATATTACTGTGTTATGCAGCTATGCTGACAGGATGTGAAAGCTTATGATTGGTGGATTCAAACGCTGTTAGTTGAATCCGCCAATCAGTTATTCCAATAGTTACGTATCATAGCACATGTCTGGTGGAATGGCACCCTCTCAGGCGTCGTCTCAGCTTAGACGGACACCTATACTTTATTGTATGTTTAAAGCGTATAACTGGACTTCTATTGGATACAGGATTTCTCACATAGCGTATCTATCTACTTACTTACTATCCTAGGTCTTTTACATAAACATTGGCACATCACAAATACTCGTTATATGTATAAATAATTAATACTTATTACAATTCGTACGAAAGCTAATATATAAATTTCACATCGTATCTAGATACGTACATTCTATAACATAGGTAATATATGAAACGGTCATATAAAAAATCTACACAACTGATATAGTAAATATTAAGTTAGGTATCTAGGTTGTAACAAACGTATGAATATTGAACATTTTAGGCACGATCGTTTAATTCAAGTGTACTGGGTACAAGCACTGTAGTCGAAACGTCGTGCTCCGACGATTCGCAACATTCTACTTCTAATTTGCGCATACAACATGGGTTAATGGGAATTCAATACTAGTTGTCTCTTAAACGACCGCTATACGGTTGTTTGAATCGAAATCCACAATCACGATTTCTATAGAGTATAATTTATGGATCATGATCGATCTATGACACTCCCTAAATTATTTTCATTACTCCATTACACAAAGGTTGTCTGGAAGAGGTCGCTCTATAGCGATAAGACCAGTTGCAAGTGCTAAACGCGCCGGCACCGCGAGCGCTCATGATTAAGAACGTATCGGTTTAAAACAATCAACTTCAAGAATACAATATAGTACGTGTCAAGATATTTTCGGACCCGTTAGTAGTTTCTGAATGTGATATTGAGACTGTCCACGACAAATCGTTGTAAGAACACTACTTGAATTGACAGCACCTAGCATACTATTTACTCTAGAAACAACATGAATGCCTACACAAGTGTAGACCTCGTCAGGGGATAGTTTGAGTTACTAATTACCCGTATTATATAGCTGGTCTCGTGTCTCTTGATGAACATATGTTTAAGTAAGTTCGAGTATAACTGGCCAACCTTTTCATCAAGAACAAGGATAAGGTACTCAAGTGTCACAAACTGTCCAAGTTCTATAAATGCTACGCTAAATACCTATATGTATATTCTGTGCTCCAAGTAACGACTCACGGCAACGCAACTTGAATAAATATTGAATTCCCGTTAACCCCCAAAGATTACAATACCAAAGCATCACTAACCTCTTCTAATGGTGTTATCCAATAAGCGTAGTATATAGGTATACTCGAAAGCGACCCGAGCCCGCCAGTATGGGCATCATCGGGTGGGACCAGCAACAATGAACCTTAGTCAACGATAAATAGAGTCCCATTTACATTGGCTGATAAATGGGTATACAATAGGCCCTAGGAAGTCATTTCAAAAAATATTGTTACTTGTAATACAAGCGACTGTCTTTCTAATAGAAAGATTTAAAAAAAAAGCCTCTGCTGGTACTACAAGTAACCTTTGCGAAATGGACCCTAGGGGACTATGTCATAATAACTATTACAAGTAGAAGCCTCTTTTCAAGTACTTTTAGAAGAAAGTTACTTTCGCTTGTGATACGGGTTACAAGTGGTTATGAAATCGGAACTCAGTATTAGTATGGAATATAGGTATTTTTGTAAGTAGGGTGTAGGCACAAAATACAGTGAAGAGAATATTTTTTAGACTTAAGTTACATTAAGTATTAAGAAAAATAATAAAAAAATACTATTCAATATAAATGTTAATAAATGCGTTATTTATAGATGAAACTAAAATACAATCTCAAGAAAAAATATAGTAGAAAATAAACTCACCTAGTGTCTATGAGTATGCAAACTCATATTTATATACAAAATTAATCTCTGGTTCTGGTTAAACAGTACATGAATCACATGATTCAAAATATGGAATCTATATAAATCCAAAAGAACAAAAATGCAGCAGGTTCTTTCTTTCTCATTTAAATTTAATTTGAATCGTGTTAAGACGTTAAATTAAATATCAAATTTAATTAATGCATTTTAGTCTTACGGATGAAATAGAATCGAAGTCAATTTTACAGCCCATAATAACTATATACATTCGTTGAAAAATATACTTTATTGTAATACCAAAAGACCTATATTTGTTTAACCAGTTATGAAAAATTAAACTAATAAAGAACACATGAAATGGAATGACGCACACGCGTTATTTTAGATAAAGCGAGAAAAACACGTCTTAGCAACATAAACATAAGGTTTAGTTTCGCATGGAACGTTTTTTACATACAGGTTAATTTGTGACAATGACAAAGCGTTAGCTTTGGTTAGACCAATACAGCCGAATTCACCCGCGATGGGTATGGCACTTTAGTAGTTTTTACAACGAATCAATAACTATATGTCATTTTAATGGCGCGAAACTAAATAATTATTCAAGTTCACTAGCGTTCTTCGCAGCGTCGATATGGCGAACCAAGGAGTTGATTTTAATATACTCCATATAAATATTTTTCATCACACTTGCTCGTAAAGGGTCTTATTGTACGCAGGTGTATATAGTTATAGCCGATTTAGCTCCCGCGGGAGTTATGAGTTTCTCTGTGATCTGATTGGTTTAAAAAATCTAGTTGGCCGCGCTCCACAAGAATACTGCTCTCTGATTGGTCGCAATATTGAAGGTGCGCGCGCGCGTTGCGCGCTCCTCTCGGCATCCATGCATCGATGTCATAAGTGGTCGATTTCTTCAATTTTGATTAGTTTGGGAGTTATTTATTTCCTCGCAAATGTGATGAAAACATTGTGAATACCACGGGACGTAAGAAAATTGTAAATTCGAGTCATCAAAAGATTCTGATAGACTCTCATTCGCAATTTCTCACTTACGCCCCTCATTAAACAATGTACTATTTCATCACACTTGCTCGTACAGGGTCTTAATGTTCGCAGGCGTATAGAGCAGTCTTAGCGCATTTAACTCCCACTGGAGTTATGGATTTTCATTATTCGCTCCTCTCGCAAGGACGTCCCAGCGATCATACCAGCAGAATTTGGCGATTTCATAAATTTGTGATTAACTCGGGCGCAAGAATATAGCAAACTCGCGTCAAAAGACTCGTTCGCAATTTTCCGCTTACGCCCCTCGTTAAACAATGTACTATATGTTTAATCTCAGACGTTTTCTTTTCGACATCGGCTCTTAATTCTTGGTTTGGTAAAACAAGAACGGAAGTCTAATGTCGAATGCTGCCTTCGTATGATAGCAGATACATCATACAAGAAATAAATGTGATATCACTATATTTTACAAATATGTGTAAGAAGAATGCCTTTTGAACTTGAATAATTACTCAGCTCGAACATAACAACTATCTACGTGTACGTATAGTATACTAAATTAACCAAATAACTAATAAATTTATTTCGTCTACACCAACACGACTTTACATTTTGTCGTGCGCACACACGTCTTCAAGGAACATGAATATTTTATCAATCATTTATTCATATGGACCATGGTTCAATGATGGCCGCTGTAGAATGAGAGCAATTACCTCTTTCATCACCAACGTATTTCACTAAATGAGGTTAAAAACTAGAACCAAGTTGCAGATGGCGCTGCTGCGTTTAAGTACATAATAAACAGAATTTGAGTTTAAAAAACTTAGTTCGGAATTGAAAAACGTTACTCAATTTTCACATTAGTTGCAGGGTCTGTGTAACAATATGCACAATGATAGAAAAAGAATATTCTGCAATAAAATTTCATTATTCAAGGCTCCAACGCAGAAGCGACATCTAAAGTAGGAATTTAGAAAGTTTTTAACCCCCTTGAATACTGCAAATATAACCATGCACCATGCACAATAAAGATCATATTTCAAATCCCAGTATCGGGACGTCCATCACGCTACAATAACACAACATGTCACTGGGAGTTCCTAGCGTTATTTACATCAACAAGAATTCATAGCCTTTCATAAACTCTTATAAATGCTAATAATTATAATTTGTTAAGCGAAAATAAGGCTTAATCTCAACGCAATAATGTGTAATCACTAAGGCTACCGAATACATTTGAAATGCTTGTTTTTTATTGTGTTTATTAACAATACTAGCACTATAGTAACCGAACAATCCTTAAATCATTCATGTTGTTTCAATTCATGTAAAATACGTTTTAATATTTAATCACGAACACAGTTACGATTCATCGTAGAATGATTTCATATTCATAAGTAAAAAACAAAATAAGTTAAAAAATAATACTTTTACGGAAACAAGTCTTGTACACAACCAATATTAATCAACCATATTGGAGTCAAAATAACATAAAAAAGTTTTTCAAACAATGAATTGATTTAAACGTCTCGTGTCGTTAAAAATGTATCCACCAAAATACTTGTAACACAAGTCCCAATTTTTACAATTAAGCACTTAATCATCAAATCGCGTCCACAAACTTCACTCGTTTTATAATACATCCAACCTTAGGTGGAATCTATATCATTATTACACTATGTTGTATCCAGGACCCTTGAAAATATAAGAGGTTCCTTATTCAACCTTCCAAAATTAGAGAAAGGGTCCCCGAATATTGCGTAGTGTAATAACTAATAATAACTGTTTACGTATCTCGCAGGACCATCACCTAAATAGACAGCAGGAATTCAATTTGCAAGTTTCATATGCTTCATCACTTACACCATGCGCCAGTATATTACACTACACACTGCGGTGAGTGCAGGGCGCACATACCATAGCCTCGTAAGTCCCCGCGTACTTGTACAAGTACAAAATAATGATAGTACTTCAGACCTGACATTTTGACTGCCTAGTATAAATAACTGCCTAATGTACTTTACCAAGTACAAATTAAGGATGCGCTAAAAACCATACACATACTGAATAAAACAAAGGGCAAGAATTTAGACAAATTCGAAAAAGTCGCGTCTGGGACCGAAGCACTACACTTAGTTTGTACTTGTGGTAGTACACTGGGTAGTTACGACTACTACATTTGAAAAAACAAAGGACTTACGAGGTTAAGGCACCGCAGTATCCGCCCTCGATATTCACTATAAATTCAAATGGGAGTAAAGGTGCTGTTCCATTGAGGCAGAGCGGAGCGGGATGCAGAATTGACTAATCAAATTAGATCCTCCATCCGCTCCCTGCTTTGACGTAATGGATTGAATCGATTGGTCGATTCTGCATGTCTCCGCGTGGATTCTTAAGAGTAGCTTAGTAGCACACGCCAGCTGGTACATACTTCAAGCGCGCGCTGAATTAAACATCACATCCGAACACATTTAGCACATCACAGTTTCAAGTCACTTACTCGTACACACCACAGCTGCAGCTTACACCGTGGTGTATCTTGGTGTTCGCTAGGAGTCCACATGAAAGTGCGTGACGAGTAGCTTCGTGGCCCGCGCTAGTTCGTACGCCGCGTCGCGAACGTCGTCGATGGCGGCTGCTGCGTTGCAGGCTGAGGACAACGCCTCGCCGCTTGTGCGGAGTGAGCTAAGCACCAGGTTCAACTCGCGGTCGGAACATGTCTGGTAAAGAAGTATATGGTCAGGGCTAGATGATAAGTTTGAATCCGTTGCCTGATGTTGTTACATTTATGCGATAAACTTTCTTAGTTGCAATATTCACATGATGGTTCCATCGGAAGATCAGGGCTCGTAATCGCACCAGCACCACGCTGACATGAAACCATTTCATGCAATACCACTTATTACTGTTTTTACTGTTTTTCTTTTGTTGTGTTGTAGTGTCACTAATAAATGTTTTATTTATTAATCAATTAGGGCAAACAGTGGTCACAAGTCACAATAAGGGCTTAAAGATATATAATATAATAATGTTATGTACCTAAGTAATATTGTGCCACCAAAATTAACCACAGATTACTTTAAAGAAAAAAATACGTAGTGGTTGTGCAGCATACCATTGTAGGAATGTTAGCTTAACTCATTAAAGTTGAAATTGAGAAGCTAGGCAGTTCATCTAATTAAATGCAATACTTTCTACAATTGAGCTTACACGGCACGGTCACGTCGACAAACTTTTCCACACGTTTTCTATTTCTATTTAATATTATGAAAAGTAAGGTGGCGTTTAGGTGTCACTTTCGTACAAGAAGAATGGCGTCCGGAGAGTTAACGTTAGCTGTCTCACAGAAGTCACATAATTAGAACTCAAGTAAGACTGCGTTGAAATTTTTAAGCCTTTTTAGTACCCTACCCGCTTTTTTGATTCCTTTGACGCTTGCCACCTACAGTTTACATATACCAATGAGTCAACATCCATTTGTGAACCATCTATAGTCGCAATTATTTAAAACGTCCCCACATTTTATGAAACTGTCATTGGAGTTTAAGTCTTTGAGCGTGGCCGGTAAAGTCGCTATTTTTACGGACTAATTTGATGCAACTAGGCCAAGTCAAATAATTTTAAGGACACTCTGCACCTACACTTACCTGAGGGAACAGTGTCAGCAGCGCTCTAACCGCCTTCCTGATTCCCTCAGCCCGTTCACTCAATCTAGCGGGCCCAAGTTCTCTCGCTGCTGCCCATAGTTCTTGTATACCACGAGTCACTGCCTCCGCCCGTCGATGGACCATCTCAGCTGTCGGTAGTACTTCGCTGGATTCGAGCACGCTTTGAGTTAGAGAGCGGTCGAGGCTCGAGAGAGTGGTTAGCTGGAAACATCCCAAGTAATGGTTGGCTTTTGCAATACAGAACAATGGTAGAGGGCTAGTTCCGAGCCGAGTAAACAATCTATGTGATGTGTGTGTCGCTGATCGAATTTAAAAGGGGGTCTAAAGCAGCTTAGACCAACAGAGCTTATCAAGCCACCACAAATTTAAGTGTCAATTTATATTCGCAAACATAACAACAACTCGTAGAACGGCCCAGACAGGTGAGCAATGGAATGGATCCCTCTATCGAGTAATATCATTAACAATCACATTTTACAGCCTTTCCGAATATGTGCGGTGTCCACTCTTAAATCTAGATTGTCTTCACAGAAACATTATCTGATTAAATTTTCCTTGTTGTAAAATAAAATAATACGCATATCCTGGTCACGGCACCAAAATATAACTTCTATATCCCTTTTTTTTGTTATCAGCAATTATTCATATGTCGTTAAAATTAATTAAAACCAATTATCCTTAACATCGTTATATCAACCAATATTACGATTACTATTAATCTAGTGAAGTGTTAACTTGTGTCTAATCACCACACCTTATTGTTTTACAAATTTGCTAAATTTAAGTTAGTTCTAAAACAAACTACTTGTAAGATTCTAACTACAAGCGACTAAAATTAGTAAAATTAATGATTAGTAGTACCTGGTGTTTAGTAACGTGCCAGTTATTCTTTGGTCCCTCCCTAGCTTCATACATACTGACCGGTCGCTGGGAACTCTTGAGTGACTGCTTTAAGTCCGCCTCTTCGGCGCTTAGTGTGAGTTGGTCTGTATCTAGACTCCGGCCTCTTTCTGGAGGTTTGCAAGCGCTATCTAAGCCATTAGTCGAAATGTTGTCTGTTATATCGGTTTGTGAAGTTAAGCTGTTATTATCGTCTATGCTATTCGTCTTTAGAACGCTGTTTTCTTTAGTGAGTTGTTCTACTATTGTCTGTAGATTTTTGAGTTGGTTCTTCAGTTCAGTGATAGTAGAATCTCGACTGTCTAGTTCTTTTTTTAATGAGTCTACGTCCTCCTTTCCTTGGAGGGATGTGAAGCGGAGATCGGAGCTGGTGGAGTGTTCGATAGGGAGAGAAGGGTTGTATGTTGAAGCGACAGTTTCGCCGGCGCGCGGATCTAAGCTCATCTGTAGGAACACAAGTTAACTGTACCCTAAAAGGCTAGTACAATTTAAATAAATAAAAATTATGCGAAGATCAAACTGTACTGTCACAATCAAATGTGCTGAATCATACTTTATTTTCAATCCTATCTCTTCTTTTCAGGTGGTCAAAATTATCTGAACATCCGCTCCAACACCTTGACAGTAGTCGTGGGAGATCCAATATATCAGATGGCAACTGTAATAGCTGATTAAATTTAGTAGCTTTTGTAGTTGTACTTACGTCAAGATCAATAGGCGCTAACGCAGCGTAGTCATCATCAGACGCAACAGAATCGTACAACGGCTCGTCATCTGACATCTGTGAGACGTGTTTGAGGTGGCTCGCTGACAGGAGCGGGTTCAGAGGGCCCATTAGCGCTGCATGCAATTTGGTTTCGATAAGATTATTAAAGTAGAATAACAACATTGTCGTCGTCTAGTACCCATAGAACAAGCTTTGCTTAGTTTGGGACTAAGTCGACTTGTGTAAGATTGTGCCCCAATATCTTTATATTTATTTATTATGAAATGTCGGCCATAATTATTAGCATAGATATCACACGAATCCAATCACATAATCAAAAACTTTGTCTATTTTAAGTTTTTCCTGCAAGCTTTGACTATTTTTATAAAATTTGATATTTTTTTCCTTTAGAGCAAAATGTTTCATCCTGGTCACGGCACCAAGTGGTTCTGAAGTACTTTTCTTATTAATTATAATTTAAAAAGAATGATCATTTATGAATGAATGAATCTCCCCCGTGAATTTGGGGGAGGCCTATGTCCAGCAGTGGACGTCCTTTGGCTGATATGGTGGTGGTGGTGGATCATTTATAGACCTTACTATCACTTAAGGACTAGTCGAGTTGTACACTACCGTGAGGGTGCAGCGAAGCTATATGCTGTCTTCTCGTAGCGTCTAGTAGTACGTCGCGACATAACGCACCGAGCTCCACACAAGACAGCCGAGCGAGCTTTTGTCTGCCTTGGTTCCGTGGGGCCGATAGTGCCGGGTTTACTGGGAGGAATACTACGCCGCACCGCTCCAGCCCCGTGCCACTCGTCTGCCATACTGTGAAACAACATGAGAGGTTGAGTAGAATCTAGAAACCGCAACAGTTCAAGTAAAACGGATCAGGCTGCACCGTGGGTATCTTGTGATGAAATTCGGAACAAGATTGACAGACATACCAATGTAGTCTTTGGGTAGTGAGAATAAAATCAGTAATAAAACATTCTTCACAATCACAATACTACAAGTATTCAAAGCTTACTGGCTTCAGTTTCTCTCCGGTCGATCTCATCGTAGATATCCATCACAAGCTCTTCGAATAAGTGATTCGGTAGCTGCAACAAAAATAAACACAATCAAACATCACATTTTATCACCTACGCGGCCATGAAGTGTAACGGCCGTCAGAGAGCTTCTGTCGATTTCCGTAAAGGTGAAGTAACATTAGGGCGCAGCGTTGCTTTACGGTGCGTAGCATTGGAATATATTCCCCGACTCTAAACTAATGTACTCACAAGCTGCAGTTTTCCCCTCGGCACCTTAATCGCTAGCAACTGGCCTTCATCATCCGGGCCCCTAGCTGTGTGCCGCCTTCAGTGATCAGGATTGGTATACACTCACGACCTGTAGCTTTCCCCTCCCGCCTTCAGTAATCTCTCGGTTGGAATTGATCTCCACCATACGGGCCGCTAGCTCCGTGACATCCCCTTCAGTAACCAGGTTTGGTACTGAAGAGTTTTAGATGTCCCATTGCAGCCTTCGCGGCGTTGGTCGGAACTGGTCTCCACCACGTGGACCGCTATTTCCATGCTCTTTTTTTTGACATGACTTTTCGTGCTCTGGTGTATGTTTAGGATTGGTATATTCAATTGCTTTACAAAACAAGCTAAATATAGGTGACACCCTGATAGGGCATATACTCACGAGCTGCAGCTTGCCCCGCGCCGCCTTGGCGACGTCGGTCATCTCGTGCGCGTCGCTGGCGCGCGGCACGGCGAAGTGCCTCCCGCGCGTGTGCTCGGGCCGCGCGCCCGTCAGGAACTGGATCAGCCGGTCCGTCGCCTCGTACACCAGCTCCACCATGCGGCCCGCGAGCTCCGTGTGACCGCCTTGTCTGCAACACACACATTAAACGGTATTCATACTTAAGTAACTGACGGCTGTCTGCACAGATATCATTCTGTCACGTCACAACACGTTACGTCAGACATGAATCCAGCTTTAGGCTCTATCATTATTAAAAAGTTTATTTATTACACGGGACCCCAACAAGGTACATAAGGTAGGATTACATTTGTCTTTGGCTTTGGCATAAAAGTGTGTGGGGGCTTATGTACACTACTGCGTAAGGATAAATTCTTCTTAACTTTTCTAACTTATTTTGTAAAATGATGTGTTCACCTGTAATTGGGGTACACTACCGTCAGAAAGATCAAGACCAAACACAAAATATGAAAATAATCAACATTGATTGATCCACTTAATTTTGATTCATCTGTCCGTAGTACTCTCAACCAGTTTGCAAAAGTCCAATCCTTGTGAGAAATAGCCCATTGCAATATTTTTGCCTTGTTTGGTTTGCGTAATAATTTATGAAAATTAAACTAACAATTGTGTTTGGGGCTAAACTTTCTTTTACCCCAATTACAGGTGAACACATCATTTTACAAAATAAGTTATATTAAGTTAGAAAAGTTAAGAGGAATTTATCCTTACGCGCCACAATACGTATTCCCCGTGCCCCTTATAGCACGCAGATAACACGTGATGAGGCATCGGCATCGCGCCGCGGCCAGCGAACGAATCTATCTGCCCATCCAGATATGATGGGCAGATAGATTCGCGGGACTTTACCCTACTCTAAGATGGATGATGGTGTTGTTGTTGTGAGGGGATGCCCAGCTGGCAGTGGGCGAGCACTCGATAGCCGGGTTCATAGTGATCGCGCGCCTCGGGCGAACAGTTCGGCAAATGGTCCGCACGCTCGGCCGAAAACGCCTCGCTTTATGAGTACGCCCAGTGTGTAATAACTGGGTTCACAACATTCCACATTGATTTCACACCTCGACCACCTTTCATTACTTCCCAACAATTACTTTTCCGACGTGGTTTCAACACGTTATCCTTCCTTAAGTATTCCCTACTGCTGCTGAACATGGGAAGTTACCTAGCGGCGTCGATGGGCGAGAGTCCGTCGCGGTCCTTGGCGGTGGGGTCGGCGCCCCACGCCACCAGCAGCTCCGCCTGCGCCGGCTGCCCCGCGCGGCACGCCACGTGCAGGCACGTGTTGCCTTTCTCCTGAACATGTAAAATAGTACATTGTACAACAAGTGCATAAAACAAGACATTTTATCCGAGACAATTTAACGATCCGAGCCGCAGGCGAGGGTCAATATAAAGTAGAGAATAAAATGGATTTAATATACCCTTGCGAGAAAATTAAACAAATTATTAGTGTAATTAAAGTTATATTTTAAAATTTATTCTTGTTGCTCGTCGACCTCGGGTGGCGGCGCCGGGGACGGGTTTTTACTTCATGCTCTAAAGCATAAAAAGCGACTTTATGTCGCCTATACACAACGTAAAGACGAACTTTTAGAGCATGAGAAGTGAAAAGGTAATTTGAATTGGTTGTGTGTTTCTAAAGAAAAAATGATTTTTATACAAAAAAATATAACGTCGCGGCTGGAAAACGTGTGATGGTGGACATCCATCTAAAATCTGTAGTTACGAATACTCCTTCTAAACTTCCCTTCAAAAATTCTCCATACGCAAGCTTCCTTTCATTTCCGTCGGGGCTTGTCGCGTCACGCTCGCACACGACACACACCTGGTGGTAGTAGTTGGGGTCGGCGCCCTGCGCCAGCAGCCGCATGGCGGTGTCGAGCGAGGCGCTGCGCACGGCGCTGTGCAGCTGCCGCGCCAGTTCCGTCGGGGCCCGTCGTACTCACACACGACACACACCTGGTGGTAGTAGTTGGGGTCGGCGCCCTGCGCCAGCAGCCGCATGGCGGTGTCGAGCGAGGCGCTGCGCACGGCGCTGTGCAGCTGCCGCGCCAGTTCCGTCGGGGCCCGTCGTACTCACACACGACACACACCTGGTGGTAGTAGTTGGGGTCGGCGCCCTGCGCCAGCAGCCGCATGGCGGTGTCGAGCGAGGCGCTGCGCACGGCGCTGTGCAGCTGCCGCGCCAGTTCCGTCGGGGCCCGTCGTACTCACACACGACACACACCTGGTGGTAGTAGTTGGGGTCGGCGCCCTGCGCCAGCAGCCGCATGGCGGTGTCGAGCGAGGCGCTGCGCACGGCGCTGTGCAGCTGCCGCGCCAGTTCCGTCGGGGCCCGTCGTACTCACACACGACACACACCTGGTGGTAGTAGTTGGGGTCGGCGCCCTGCGCCAGCAGCCGCATGGCGGTGTCGAGCGAGGCGCTGCGCACGGCGCTGTGCAGCTGCCGCGCCAGTTCCGTCGGGGCCCGTCGTACTCACACACGACACACACCTGGTGGTAGTAGTTGGGGTCGGCGCCCTGCGCCAGCAGCCGCATGGCGGTGTCGAGCGAGGCGCTGCGCACGGCGCTGTGCAGCTGCCGCGCCAGTTCCGTCGGGGCCCGTCGTACTCACACACGACACACACCTGGTGGTAGTAGTTGGGGTCGGCGCCCTGCGCCAGCAGCCGCATGGCGGTGTCGAGCGAGGCGCTGCGCACGGCGCTGTGCAGCTGCCGCGCCAGTTCCGTCGGGGCCCGTCGTACTCACACACGACACACACCTGGTGGTAGTAGTTGGGGTCGGCGCCCTGCGCCAGCAGCCGCATGGCGGTGTCGAGCGAGGCGCTGCGCACGGCGCTGTGCAGCTGCCGCGCCAGTTCCGTCGGGGCCCGTCGTACTCACACACGACACACACCTGGTGGTAGTAGTTGGGGTCGGCGCCCTGCGCCAGCAGCCGCATGGCGGTGTCGAGCGAGGCGCTGCGCACGGCGCTGTGCAGCTGCCGCGCCAGTTCCGTCGGGGCCCGTCGTACTCACACACGACACACACCTGGTGGTAGTAGTTGGGGTCGGCGCCCTGCGCCAGCAGCCGCATGGCGGTGTCGAGCGAGGCGCTGCGCACGGCGCTGTGCAGCTGCCGCGCCAGTTCCGTCGGGGCCCGTCGTACTCACACACGACACACACCTGGTGGTAGTAGTTGGGGTCGGCGCCCTGCGCCAGCAGCCGCATGGCGGTGTCGAGCGAGGCGCTGCGCACGGCGCTGTGCAGCTGCCGCGCCAGTTCCGTCGGGGCCCGTCGTACTCACACACGACACACACCTGGTGGTAGTAGTTGGGGTCGGCGCCCTGCGCCAGCAGCCGCATGGCGGTGTCGAGCGAGGCGCTGCGCACGTGTAACGTAATAGTTACATATTACTAATTATTTAATGAAATGTAACTTTAAACCATATATTTACAACTATTTAAATCAATTATTGTCCTTATATACCATTTATTTTGTTTTTTTATTATTTACCTTATTAAAAATATAATTAATCTAATCGTTAATTGATTGATATAATTTAATTTATTTTATTTCATTTACTTTCTGTAATAAAATATATAAAATAGGGGTTTAAACAATTTATTCATAATTCACAAATCTATTAAACATATACTAACAAATAATATAACTAAATTAAACAATAAAAAGAAAGAATATTGTTTTCATACAAAATAATTAAATATTAAATCTATGTCGCGGTCAGCGTTCTACACCGCAGTCCTACCGGTATCTATTTACCGCCGGCCTTTTGTTCCACGTCCGTGTGGAACATAAGGCGGCGGTATCGATGTGTGCGTGCGCCGCGTCATTCACTGCTAGGAGACTTGGGAAGGCGGACGCTGCCAGTGCGCTCGCGTAGTTAAATCGCGTCTTTACACGCCTGGAGCATACGTTTACTGTCATAAACAGTTGTTAATATAAAGTCAAGTTCTCCCTTCGCGGCAGTGGAACCTCTAATAAAATATAATTAAAGACTGTGTTTATTACATGAAGTTCGAGCGCCCCGTTACGGGTAAGTAAAGTGTTGAACAAAATAACACCCAGTGTAGTTTTAAGCAATCTCTTTAGTTAAAACGATAAGTGTTATAATGAGTGAATAGAAGTGAATGAATCATAGGTATTTGTGTGTTAAAACAATTAGCTGTTTATTACATTACAACATTAGCTTAATGTACCTTTCTGCGCATATAAACAGCACTAGCTTTTTGCCGAATCATGTTCCTTCGCTCATGTTTTTTTATAAAACTGTACCTCCGTTCTGATCGCGAGCACTCACCAACTACTATCGGTTTCTTCCCTGCTTACGCTAAACCGGAGTGCTCGTCGTCAACGGAATAATGGCAGTAAATAGCACATTGTAATGCGAGCCGTTTATTCACAGGGTGCTACGTGTATACTACGTATATACTACGTTTTTTGTGATAAAAAACGAGGCACGACCCAGCGGCTGGAAGTAATTTTTAAATGGAAGACCCTCACGGCTCGCCGACAGTCCAGTAGTGGAAGCCAACCTCTTTGCCACCACCAGCCAGCCAGCCAGTTCATCATCAGCGCGAACCGTTAGCCAGGGGAGTACCGCACCTCGGAAGTGAAACGGACGGGCCATCCACGACCATACTTTTTTTAATAAATGTACTTGTGTTGACGAAGTCTTCTTCATTTATTCTCCACCGACTGAGCTAAACGTCACACTGGCGCCCTCTAACGTGGTATTCATGGTCGGTTTCACTTTCGTCAATTAGTTGTGTGTTGTGCATTTTTAATTATATTTTGTAAAAACGTTATTCTTATTTATTTTTGGTTGCCGGTAACTGGCGTGTACCAAAGCTTATATTTCGTTATTCTTTGTGTTATATTAGAATTATTTTCATGATTTATTTATTAATTTAATTTTGAAATTATTGTTAATACTTCTGACTGATATCCTTGTGCATATTGGCATTCAAGTAGACTGTGCTATGATTTTTACTTAATTTAAAATTGTTATCCTTAGCTTTAAAATTTCATTTAATAATTATTGGAAGCTCTTACTGTGATATAACATTATAATTAAATATTTTTACGCTTAATAGCTTGGTACGCGCTAGTTGCATTAACTGCTTGTTTTGTGTATTTTATTATTTTTAGGTGTTTATTGTGTGCTTTTCTGTTGCTAGTCAATCTTTACAAAAATTTTTCTCACATCATCAACCATAACGTTCAATTCATCGTTCCATTGTAACAGAACGGAGTAGCTTGTTGCGTTTGTTCAACACTTTCCTGCTATTTTAATTTTCTACAATGGCTTTTCAAGTAAAATTTTTGTCTTTGCAAAAAGCAGAGTTAGAGTATGAGGTTGAGATCAGAGGTTCCACTCCCGGTGCTACCGTGGCAGAGTTGCGTAAACAAATAGCAAAGCTCGCCCCCCTGTTTCCTTCAGAAGATATACTGGCTAGTCCTTTCTCAGTAGCCGACGACCTTGATGGCATAAGTGACGTTCTCACGAAAGTTAGGACTAACCTTGATACCAGCTTAGATGTTAACGTGTTACTACGAACTCAGAATTTGCTCAACCACCTTCATCACAGGTTTAATCGAATAACAGCTGATGAAGAAAGCATGCCTATGTTAGAATCGCGTATTTCTGAGTACTTAGCATTGCGCGAAAGGTACGATACTATGAAGGATAAGGGGGTAGATATTTTGGCATCCGGGCATAGTCAAGACATACCAACGGCAACGTCCCTTCCGGTGAACGTCACTGTGCAGTGCGATCGCGGCGGTGGTAGTGATCTTGTTCGTATGAGATTTGACGGAAAGTCTTGTGTCCGAGCGTTCGTACAACGCATTACTGAATTTAGCGAGGCAAGGGGTATTACCGGACCGAAGCTCTTATCTTATGCTACAGAGATTTTCGTAGGTGACGCACTGCATTGGTACAGAAGTATTAAGGATCAAGTGACTGATTGGGATGGACTGGTTTCCTTATTGAAAAAGGACTTTGACCAGTCAGACTATGACTACCGTTTGCTCTCGGAGATACGATCAAGGACTCAAGGGGAAGCGGAAAACATTACGATATATCTATCTATTATGTCAGGGTTGTTTTCACGCCTTTCGAGACCGTTGTCGGAGGAGGACAGGCTGGAAATACTCCTACATAATATTAGGCCATGTTATGCCAGTACCTTAGCTTCGGTAACAACAATTAACGATATAGATACCTTGAGAACCCTTTGTCGTAATTTTGAAAATATACAAGCACGTCTAGCTAAATTTAAAGAGCCTCCCAGACAGTCACAGGATACCTTGGCTCCAGAATTTGCCTATAACAACAACTCAAACAATAAATTTAATTTCAACAGAAACAATTACAATACGAATCACAATAACAACAGTCAATTATCCAGTTATAGAAATTATAATACTAACAATAATAATAAATCTTATGCTACTAATTATACGAATAAAAATAAATACCAATCAAATTCAAATCAACCACAACTGCATGCCATTCAAAGTAGTAGTGCCAAAAACTTTTACTGTCCCAGGTGTCGAGTAAATACACATAATTTGAGACAGTGTACTGCCAACAAAGATGAAATCCGTTGTTTCGTTTGTGGACTGCCCAATGTAAAAACACCAGATTGTCCTAAGTGTGGTAAAAATAAACCATCAACTTCAAAAAACTAGATGTGCAGAATTGTATCAGTCCTCAAGCTTCTAACTTTGACAAGGAGGATTGGGATAAATGGCTTCATTCTATTAAAATTTATTTCAGCACTTATAAACTTGATACAATTCTGCAAACAAAGCCAATTGATGACTGTAGGCCTTATGCCACGGTTACAATTAATGGTCTAGAAGTTATGGGGCTTTTAGATTCCGGATCGGCGGTGACAATTTTAGGTCGCAATGCATATCAGATGTTCATACAGGATGAATTAGCATTACATAAGGACCACTGCATCTCTCTTACAGCGGCAGGAGGTCAAACTCTTAAAAGTTTGGGGTACGTCCATTTACCCATCACATTTGAAAATCAATTTCACATAATTAGGGCACATGTAGTTCCAGACGTGAATACAGACCTTATTTTGGGTATCGATTTCTGGCGACAGTTTAAAATATTACCAAAATATTTAGATAGCATCACTCTTACTAGTGGCGCTTTTCTCATTGATAGCTTAAAAACTAATGCACCTTCCCATGTTCAGGGGTATGATAACCTCAGTTCCTCAGAGAAATCGTTGGCGGATGACGTTATTTCACAGTTCCAACAGATCTCTGCAGAGCAAAAGGGTTTGGGCAAAACGTCTCTTACAACACATCGGATTGACACTGGCGATGCTTTACCAATCAGGCAACGCTACTACCGTATGTCGCCTGAAAAACAACGCTTATTGGTTGACCAGGTTGATGAGATGCTGGCATTAGATGTTATAGAGCCTTGCGAGAGTGAATGGTCATCACCAGTGTTAATAGTAAACAAGAAAGATGGTTCACCTAGGTTTTGTCTTGACAGCCGGAAGTTAAATTCAGTTACAAAGAAAGACGCGTACAATTTACCGTACATTTCCGAAATTCTGGACAACCTGCGTGATGCCCGATTTCTATCTAGTATAGACTTATCAAAAGCATTCTGGCAGATACCTATAGCTGAAGAGGACCGGGATAAAACTGCGTTTTATGTACCTTCTCGCGGTACCTTTCGTTTCAAACGTACCGCTTTTGGTTTGACCAATGCGCCAGCAACACAACAGCGCCTTGTTGATATCCTGTTTAGAGAGTTCGACCTTAACGTATTCGCATATCTAGATGACATAATCATCGTTTCACAGGATTTCAATTCTCATGTATCCTTGTTGCTTAGGGTGTTGGACAAACTTAAGAAGGCGAACTTAACAATTAATTTAAAGAAGAGCGAGTTCTTCCGAGGTCAGCTGAAGTATCTGGGCTATGTTGTTGACAGTAGTGGCTTACGGACTGATCCGGGGAAGGTGGAAGCTATCCTTAAGTATCCAACTCCTTCTAGTCGTAAAGAGCTGAAACGTTTCCTCGGGACAGCTACTTGGTACCGTCGCTTTGTGCCTGATTTCAGCACCATAGCCGGACCTCTAAATAAGTTGACCTCCGGTAAGAAAGGTGCCCCTCCATTTGTGTGGACTCCAGAGGCTGACGCTGCTTTCCTTAAGCTCAAGGAGTGTCTTGTCACGGCGCCTGTTCTTTCCTGCCCTGATTATAGCAAGAGCTTCGAGGTGCATACAGATGCGAGCGATTACGGAGTCGGAGCAATGCTTACACAGTCCATTGATGGCAAGGAGCATCCGATTGCTTACATGAGTAAGACCTTAACAGCAGCAGAAAAGAACTATAGCATTACGGAGCGTGAGGCCCTTGCTGTGATAGTAGCCTTAGAGCATTGGAGGTGCTACCTGGAGAACGGTCAGGCTTTTACAGTTTACACAGACCACAGTGCTCTAAAGTGGTTTTTGTCCTTAAATAACCCCACAGGTAGATTGGCTCGTTGGGGAGTCCGTCTGTCTGCGTTCAATTTTGAATTAAAACATCGTCGAGGGGTCGATAACGTCATTCCCGATGCCCTCTCAAGAGCAGTTCCTGTCGACGCCATTAGTTCGTCCAATTGGTACCAGAAGTCTACCGATACATGGTATAGGTCTCTTTACAACTCGTGTTTGTCGCGGCCACAGAACTACCCGAACTATTTTATTAAGAACAATTCCTTGTATAGGTTAGGTAAAAATAAACACCAACTAACTAATGAGTTTTCATGGAAGGAAGTCATACCGAAGGAGTTACGTGAGAGCATTATTCGCGAAAACCATTCGGAGCCGGTTGCTGGTCATCTAGGCATTTATAAGACATATAGGAGATTAGCTTTACGTTACTATTGGCCCGGAATGCACCAAGACGTAGTCCGTTTTGTTGGCAGTTGTGAAAAATGTCTATCTTATAAACCACGGAACCATCTAACTCTAGGTGAAATGGGTCGACCTAAACACTGTTCTCGACCATTTCAAATGGTTTCCGTGGACCTCGTCGGACCGCTTCCCGTTACCCGTAAACAGAATACTTACATCTTGGTAATTACTTGCTGTTTCTCAAAATATTGCCTTATATTTCCAATTAGAAATGCAACTTCAACGATTGTAACGAGAATTTTAGAGGATTCACTTTTTCTGGAACATGGAGTCCCACAGACAATTTTTCTAGATAATGGTAGCCAGTTTATTAGCAATATAACTCAAGGGCTCTTTGAGAGATACAAGGTGCCTAATGTTTACTACACGCCTAAATATAGCCCCCAAATTAACCCCGTGGAGAGATACAATTCTACAATTATCACTTGTATCTCCACATTTGTTGAAGAAGACCACCGTACTTGGGATCTTTTCATCCCTAAAGTACGATTCGCCATTAACAATTCGGTTAATGAAGCAACAGGCTTTACCCCATCATTTTTAGTAAATGGCAGAGAACTCGTTACCTGTGGCTCGCATTATCTCGATAATGATCTGGGTGATGAGGTCACATTTCTTCCACGTGAAGACTATGCAGAAAATTTAGGTTGTCTTTCGGAGATATTCAATAAAGTACAGGCAAAACTTTGGCATGCTCATTCAAAGAACGCATCGCATTATAACTTACGTCGTAAGTCAAGCGAGTTTAATGTGGGCGATACTGTTATGAAACGTACTTACGTGCTAAGTGACAAGGACAAATACTTTAGCAAAAAGTTGGCACCTAAATTTATAAAATGTAAAATTGTCGACAAAAAATCACCTCTTGTCTATGTTCTTGAAAATATGGCAGGTAAAAATATAGGAACATGGCACATCAAAGATTTGAAATTGGTTGGATTAAATAAATAATGAAGCATGTGCATGAAATACCTAGAATAAACAATTAACTTAACAAAAAAAAAAAAAAGTTACATTACACCGTCACTGAATTACCATCTTTAACAACAAGTATTTTTATTGGTCATTAACACACTGTTGGTGACCTTCGTAGTAACAGGACGCGTCAGCATTTTAAAAAAAATACTGTGGCTATTTGTATGTAGGAATTGTATGAAAGGGAATTTTGAATGTAAGTATGAAAGAGAAGATTGAAATTGGAGTATAAATACGATACATTATGTTATACGGATTTTATTCTATTAGGAATAAAACCCTTGGTGACGCGCGGGGTAATGTAACGTAATAGTTACATATTACTAATTATTTAATGAAATGTAACTTTAAACCATATATTTACAACTATTTAAATCAATTATTGTCCTTATATACCATTTATTTTGTTTTTTTATTATTTACCTTATTAAAAATATAATTAATCTAATCGTTAATTGATTGATATAATTTAATTTATTTTATTTCATTTACTTTCTGTAATAAAATATATAAAATAGGGGTTTAAACAATTTATTCATAATTCACAAATCTATTAAATCTATTATCTGTGCAGCTGCCGCGCCAGTTCCGTCGGGGCCCGTCGTACTCACACACGACACACACCTGGTGGTAGTAGTTGGGGTCGGCGCCCTGCGCCAGCAGCCGCATGGCGGTGTCGAGCGAGGCGCTGCGCACGGCGCTGTGCAGCTGCCGCGCCAGTTCCGTCGGGGCCCGTCGTACTCACACACGACACACACCTGGTGGTAGTAGTTGGGGTCGGCGCCCTGCGCCAGCAGCCGCATGGCGGTGTCGAGCGAGGCGCTGCGCACGGCGCTGTGCAGCTGCCGCGCCAGTTCCGTCGGGGCCCGTCGTACTCACACACGACACACACCTGGTGGTAGTAGTTGGGGTCGGCGCCCTGCGCCAGCAGCCGCATGGCGGTGTCGAGCGAGGCGCTGCGCACGGCGCTGTGCAGCTGCCGCGCCAGTTCCGTCGGGGCCCGTCGTACTCACACACGACACACACCTGGTGGTAGTAGTTGGGGTCGGCGCCCTGCGCCAGCAGCCGCATGGCGGTGTCGAGCGAGGCGCTGCGCACGGCGCTGTGCAGCTGCCGCGCCAGTTCCGTCGGGGCCCGTCGTACTCACACACGACACACACCTGGTGGTAGTAGTTGGGGTCGGCGCCCTGCGCCAGCAGCCGCATGGCGGTGTCGAGCGAGGCGCTGCGCACGGCGCTGTGCAGCTGCCGCGCCAGTTCCGTCGGGGCCCGTCGTACTCACACACGACACACACCTGGTGGTAGTAGTTGGGGTCGGCGCCCTGCGCCAGCAGCCGCATGGCGGTGTCGAGCGAGGCGCTGCGCACGGCGCTGTGCAGCTGCCGCGCCAGTTCCGTCGGGGCCCGTCGTACTCACACACGACACACACCTGGTGGTAGTAGTTGGGGTCGGCGCCCTGCGCCAGCAGCCGCATGGCGGTGTCGAGCGAGGCGCTGCGCACGGCGCTGTGCAGCTGCCGCGCCAGTTCCGTCGGGGCCCGTCGTACTCACACACGACACACACCTGGTGGTAGTAGTTGGGGTCGGCGCCCTGCGCCAGCAGCCGCATGGCGGTGTCGAGCGAGGCGCTGCGCACGGCGCTGTGCAGCTGCCGCGCCAGTTCCGTCGGGGCCCGTCGTACTCACACACGACACACACCTGGTGGTAGTAGTTGGGGTCGGCGCCCTGCGCCAGCAGCCGCATGGCGGTGTCGAGCGAGGCGCTGCGCACGGCGCTGTGCAGCTGCCGCGCCAGTTCCGTCGGGGCCCGTCGTACTCACACACGACACACACCTGGTGGTAGTAGTTGGGGTCGGCGCCCTGCGCCAGCAGCCGCATGGCGGTGTCGAGCGAGGCGCTGCGCACGGCGCTGTGCAGCTGCCGCGCCAGTTCCGTCGGGGCCCGTCGTACTCACACACGACACACACCTGGTGGTAGTAGTTGGGGTCGGCGCCCTGCGCCAGCAGCCGCATGGCGGTGTCGAGCGAGGCGCTGCGCACGGCGCTGTGCAGCTGCCGCGCCAGTTCCGTCGGGGCCCGTCGTACTCACACACGACACACACCTGGTGGTAGTAGTTGGGGTCGGCGCCCTGCGCCAGCAGCCGCATGGCGGTGTCGAGCGAGGCGCTGCGCACGGCGCTGTGCAGCTGCCGCGCCAGTTCCGTCGGGGCCCGTCGTACTCACACACGACACACACCTGGTGGTAGTAGTTGGGGTCGGCGCCCTGCGCCAGCAGCCGCATGGCGGTGTCGAGCGAGGCGCTGCGCACGGCGCTGTGCAGCTGCCGCGCCAGTTCCGTCGGGGCCCGTCGTACTCACACACGACACACACCTGGTGGTAGTAGTTGGGGTCGGCGCCCTGCGCCAGCAGCCGCATGGCGGTGTCGAGCGAGGCGCTGCGCACGGCGCTGTGCAGCTGCCGCGCCAGTTCCGTCGGGGCCCGTCGTACTCACACACGACACACACCTGGTGGTAGTAGTTGGGGTCGGCGCCCTGCGCCAGCAGCCGCATGGCGGTGTCGAGCGAGGCGCTGCGCACGGCGCTGTGCAGCTGCCGCGCCAGTTCCGTCGGGGCCCGTCGTACTCACACACGACACACACCTGGTGGTAGTAGTTGGGGTCGGCGCCCTGCGCCAGCAGCCGCATGGCGGTGTCGAGCGAGGCGCTGCGCACGGCGCTGTGCAGCTGCCGCGCCAGTTCCGTCGGGGCCCGTCGTACTCACACACGACACACACCTGGTGGTAGTAGTTGGGGTCGGCGCCCTGCGCCAGCAGCCGCATGGCGGTGTCGAGCGAGGCGCTGCGCACGGCGCTGTGCAGCTGCCGCGCCAGTTCCGTCGGGGCCCGTCGTACTCACACACGACACACACCTGGTGGTAGTAGTTGGGGTCGGCGCCCTGCGCCAGCAGCCGCATGGCGGTGTCGAGCGAGGCGCTGCGCACGGCGCTGTGCAGCTGCCGCGCCAGTTCCGTCGGGGCCCGTCGTACTCACACACGACACACACCTGGTGGTAGTAGTTGGGGTCGGCGCCCTGCGCCAGCAGCCGCATGGCGGTGTCGAGCGAGGCGCTGCGCACGGCGCTGTGCAGCTGCCGCGCCAGTTCCGTCGGGGCCCGTCGTACTCACACACGACACACACCTGGTGGTAGTAGTTGGGGTCGGCGCCCTGCGCCAGCAGCCGCATGGCGGTGTCGAGCGAGGCGCTGCGCACGGCGCTGTGCAGCTGCCGCGCCAGTTCCGTCGGGGCCCGTCGTACTCACACACGACACACACCTGGTGGTAGTAGTTGGGGTCGGCGCCCTGCGCCAGCAGCCGCATGGCGGTGTCGAGCGAGGCGCTGCGCACGGCGCTGTGCAGCTGCCGCGCCAGTTCCGTCGGCGGCTCGTCGCGTCGCGCCCGCAGCACGTACGCCAGGCGGAGGTGCTTCGATAGGATGAACTCCGACTTTATAGGGCTGGAAGTGCGAAATAAATTATGACACTTACGTTCACGTCAGAAAACAAGTCTCCCATTTAAAAAAATGTCTCGCAACACAGGTCTGCCCAAAACGTTGTTAATTAGGAAACTTATGTTCAGTTCAAAGTTATAGAAAATAGGAAAGGGAAAATGACTGACCATATTATATTGCATAACACTATGCTTTTATAATTAACATCAATAAAGCCAAGCGAGGAAGGAGAAGACCAAGGATAAGTTACATTAAACGAAATAAAGGAAGTAACCCTAAATAAAGAGAGAACAGTACCGCCAAATAATATAAGAACAGCAGTCTATAACTAACTTATTTAAATAATTAATCAGAGATTTTGATATTAAAATATCAGGGGCGTATTGAATAATGACTTGTAACTAATATTACAATCGGAAGTTTCTTTTCAACCACTTTCATTGTAATTGCGAGTTTCGCTTATATTAATTATTACAAGTCATTATGCATGCGAAGAGACTGAAACCTTATAAGACCGACAAGATGATTTTGTTATATAACATATAACTGTTATTTCAGAAAATCTCAAGATTATTGAGGCCTAAAGGTGATATATTAATGGCCGTTGATATACATATTCGCAACACCGAGTCAAAAAAACTGCATGCATTATAAACATTATTTATACAGCAATATAGCATTATAATGACACCTAGTTTACTGTTCCGCTATTCTCTGACTTACTTTACGCCAAAAAGAATGCCATTATATAGTTATGTAATTATTTACATAACTAAATAATGGCATTCTTTTCAATAGCTTTATAGCTATTGAAACATTTCCTACATGGTGAAAAACAATAACACTAATATGGATTCAAAAACGTTGGCTAAGCAAAAGGTGACCAAGTGACTTGGCCTTGATGGGTTAAACTAAGTAAATACAATTCTACTGAGACATAATTTGTAGTATTCTCGGTGTGGGTAGCTCTCCCCATTAGACTCTCTAGGGCTGCCTCCTTGATTTCTTTATACGGTGGAACTACAAATTTCTCCCTTGTTACTTTCATGTAGCATAAGCTACAGGATAACCTTGGTTTTGCCCTTCCTCACTTGCCTTCAAAAATGTTATTTATAAAAGCATTATGTCATATAACCACCAATTTTCACTAATCAATTCTATTCCATTCTATTTCTTGTATCTATTCTATTTCAATTTTTACCAATCAATTTTCACTCTCCTATTACCCATAGTTTTATTATGCTAAATTTAGCATTGCAACTTACTGTAGAGGATCTTTAGCCTGTGGTTTCTTGCGGAGATGCTTCGGTGCTGAGGTGTCCAGCAGGGAGTGTTCCCAGATGCTGTTCACATTCTGTGCCGTGAGAGCTTGGACCATCTGTCAAACAAACAGGAACATAATTAGAAATCTAAAAAATAGTATTTTTTTTACAAATGATATGTGTAATATTCACTAAAATGGGTTGTTCTAGTAAGGCATATATACAACACAAATACAAATTCACTTAATTACGATTTTTTATACGACAACAGTGCCAACAAGCTGACAGCCCATCTGATGGTAAGTGGTCACCGTCGCCTATGGACGCTTGCAACACCAGAGGCGTCACTCGCGCGTTGCTGACCCGTAAGAAACCTTTTCACGCCTTAAACATAAACCCTTTCCTTGACAAAATAAAAAAAATGTACCTTGTAGAGGACAAAAGAAATGTCTAGAAAAATAATGCATGATGTCTAGAAAAAATACACTAACCCATTTTACCCGACTGTGCCAGAAGTAGGGTTATGTTTGTCGAGAGTATGTATGTATGTATAATTGTTTGGCACGCTCTGGCGCCTGAACGGCTCGGTGGATTTTAGCTTGAGAGGTGTCGTTAGATTCGGATTTACTGTGAGTGACACTAGGTATATCAAAATTTAAAAAAAATGGCGGATTGTTGGCGCAAAATGACACAAAAACGCAGTCCGGTTATTTAGTTTTTAATTAATTAGTCTTGTTCTACTAATTAGTGGAATGAATTCCCTTCGGCCGCGTACGCAACCAGAGGTTCGTAACCAGATGCGATCGAATACTTTTTCGGTCTTGTACGAAACCGGTTGCGATCAAAAACTATTTTGTTCTTTTTCGTAACCAGTTACGAACGAACACTTTTCATTGTTGTACGAAACCTTTCGACCGTTGATAAACTATAAACTTGATAAAGTCAGCTAAGATTATATTTTATACACCTTGTTATACAGTATAAGTACTGTACACGTTATATATCCAGTCAAAAATCAGAACACAAAATTTGTACAGTCGAGTTCTCTAATATCGACGCGTCCAATTGTACAAAAATATGTGAACACAACCTTATTTGTATGGGTATAGGGTCGTGTACACATATTTTTGTTCAATTGGTCGCGTCGATATTAACGAACTCGACTGTACCATCTGATAATATTCAAATACTTTGTTGGCAAATACTTTGTTGGCAAATACAATATTATAACCTTGTTCCTTAAAAGACACTGGCTTAAGAGACATGAAGCACTGACATTCCTTGACAGTAACTACTATGACTTAATTTGCTTGACATTTACAGTTGTTACTCGTCAATATAAACAAAGTATTAATTAGCCATGAGTCTGGTACGAGCATACGAGAACATAAATAGTTGCATATTTATTGGATGTCCAAATACTGATTTATTATTGATACCCGACATGGTAAGGGTACGGATGTTGTGTGACTTAAACTTTTTTATACCAGGTAACACTCGTGTATGTGCCGACCATTTATCAGCTGATAACTGGGAGGACTTGATGGAGGCACCTCTTTGCGATGAGTTTAGTCCAGCTCATACGCAAGAAATTGTGAATGTTATGCGACAAGCATTAATTGTAATTCATTCGACAGTATCTAATGTACTAGGTGCACCCTGTTATAATTAAATTACATATATATTTATTAAGCGTTTCTTTTGCTGTAGTTAATTTATGATCAACAATGGAACAATACAACGATATCGACAGCATCAAAATAGAAGGTTGCTAAAGAAAAACTATTTAAAGTTCAAAAAAATATTTATTTAAAAATAAAAAAGTTTGTAGTAATTTTGTTTGAAATAAACTAAACAGCTTTTCATCACACAGTAAAAATCAAAATCGCTTATATTTTCTTCTAATATGTAGGTACGGTCAGCACCAAAAATATGTACATTTACAATTTTGACTGTCAAATATGACAGACATAAGTTATGAAATGCATAAGTACATATTTTGATGCTGACTGTACATTGTTCCTTATTAAAACGTAAAAGCATACGGACATATAATTTCTAAACAGTGGCCCACACACATACATCCGGCCTTCAAATCTTTAACAGCGTTAGCAATTTCTTCATCAATTTCTAAATAAGTTTTTGCCTTTTTGTTGTTGCATTTGAATGTCCGTGTAGATTTGCTCTCTTTTAATAATACGTCCAATAAGTGAGCCATCGTCGGATATTTCTTGTCAATAAACCTGTTGATGCGGCTATGCCACCCTTCTATATTGTTGGTCGTTCTTATTTCCTCCTGTTCACAACAGCAAATTTTAGAAAAGGCTGTTTTTGTGAACCACTGTTTTTTAAAATAATTATTAAATTTCTTAATATCTTCGCCCTTAGGGCTCTTACGCATTACATACTGCATACCGGTTTGTATGAAGTGCTTTGGCAGCCGTGCCAGTCCAGCACATCTAGACACATGTCTTTTTTTAACTCGTGATGAGATATTCAACTTTTTGGCTTTTCGGAATAAGCATCTATTGAAATGGAAAAAGCATCCCTTGATCTCTATCTTTGGATAAACTTTTCTCAATGCATGCATAGCTGCTATCTCAAAATCCACTGTAACCTTTGTCGGCTTCCAGTCAGGAAAGCTTGATTTAATCAGATACAACATAGTTTCATATGTTTCTACCTTTTTGTCAGGAAGGAAACAAAAAATTAAAGGTTTTATAGAACGGGTTTCTTCGTCTAGACCATGTATGGTGTACAGTTGCTTAAACCCCACCGGGCACGACTTAAATGTTCCATCAGCTAAAATATGCTTAAAACCTCCTTCTTCGATCGATGTTCTAACTTTTGCCCCACAAAATAAAATAATTCTTTTATTCTCTTCCACATTATCATAATCTCTTAATAGAAAGTTTAGGAATTTTTTCGGTATTATCACTTCACTTCCTGCAGAAAATCTAGTTTTTTTGACACCCAGGACTTTGTTTCTTGCATTATTCAGTCCTGTTTTAACTCCCTCGTATGTTGGCATATTTTCTATCAAATCCAACCCTTCATTTTCAAGATTAAAAACCATAGCCTCGTACTGTTTCTGAATCGAATCAAAATTTGTGCTTGACCTTTCCTTAAGATTATCCAATTCCTTCCAAATTCTGTTTTGAACAAAATTAGGCTTACATTCACTATGATGTTCTCTCTCTTTTACTATTTCATTTCTATCGTTTAATGTTACACTTCCCTTGCATCCATTTTCATTGTTGTAGTAGCACAACCAGAACGAACCTTTACGATAAAATTTCTTGCGATGATATCTTCGTCCTGCTAACAACATCGAACGCCCTCCTCTTCTTGTCGTAATAAAATCAATTGCAGCGTTTATATCATTCATTTTTATTACGTACATACATTATTTGCAGATATGCGAATAATAACTAATGACAGCTAACAATATAATGACATTGTCTAGAGTAATCAGATTAGAACTCACCTGAAGTACTGTTTAAGTGGCCAGTGATTTGTTATATTACCTACTGTAAAGGTTTCATATAAAATCTAAATATGTTATATTGAGTTTTGAAAAAACCTATAGCTAGACTAGCTAGATGGCCCAGACATTGGTTTCGTATAAGAACGAGAAGTGTTCGATCGTAACTGGTTACGGGTAAGACGGAATTAGTTTTTGATCGCAACCGGTTTCGTACAAGACCGAAAAAGTATTCGATCGCATCTGGTTACGAACCTCTGGTTGCGTACGCGGCCGAAGGGAATGAATTAGCCAGGTACCTACTGGAGAAGCAAAGTCGTGCCGAGACTACCTCACATGGGAAATGTTTGATCATGAAATATTGAATAACTGAAGAGCTAGGCTCACAAGCTATTGTTGATCATTTTTCCTAAGGATTTAATAACATAATTTAAATGATAAAATTAAAATAGTTATAGAATATAGGAAACATAACTATTTTATTACGAATGAATATGAATAGTAAAGTAACTATATAAATCTTTTCCCTTCATAAATAAATAAACATTCTGTAGCACTGACAGGAAAATACAAATTCAAATTGGATTAATTGTTCATTCATCAAGCATCAGCTGAGTCATGTATTCATGACAAACATGGCACTACTGTAAATTAGTAGCATGCTCAGTAAATTAAGGTAAGCACTTCCCACTTATCCTGAATTTAAATTTTATGGCCCCATAATTAGACATGTGGCGAGGCGTCGGTCGCGCCAGTTGGGCGATATAAAAATGCAAGCAGTTTAAGAATGTTTTAGAGATATTTTAACTGTAGGGTGTTTAGGTTTTAGTTAGGTTAGGCTGTTGGACATCTATGTGTGGGCTATTTTTACACTTTGCAATATAGCAAATGAGCTGTAACTTAACTACCCTACTTAACTAATCAAACAAATATTTAACATGCTTAACACTAACCTCCTTTAAATTTGTAGGAGGATGAGTACAGAATAAGTTTATAAAGACAATTTCCGAAGCTCCACCTTTTATGAGTTTTTTTATGCCAGACTGACCAGTGGTCAACTCTGGTAGCACCTATTCTTCGTCATGTACGCAGAGAAACCTGTTTCAACTGGCTCACTAGTTGCTCAAGCAAAAGGTGTATGGCTTACGCTGACCTACGAGTCGCGCATCGCGGTCGATTTCGTCTTTACGTTTTGAGTGGTTATAGTGGAATAATAGTGTAAATATGGTTTACTGTACTGTGTGTATGAACAATAACAGAAAAAATAAGGACATCATTTTAAACCTATCCCAAAGACTCCATTACATAAGTAAAAACTTTATTAAGTAGCAACATACATACGAGGGTAAAACTGAAAGTTTCGGGAATAGAAGAAAATATGCAGTATAAGTGAGTTTATTTATTTTTATTGTTTTTCAAAATATTCTCCTTTGTATTTCATGCACTTATGCATGCGTTCAAACCAGTCCATAAAGCACTTTTTGAACTCTGAAGTAGGGGTTGACAAAATGGCTATTTTATAGGCCTCCACTGCTTCTTCTGGCGTCTGAAACCGCTGACCACGCAGTTTGTCCTTGATTCTGGGGAATGTAAAAAAGTCGTTGGGACTTAAGTCAGGGCTATATGGAGGGTGGTCCAATATTTCGACTTTTTCACCGTCCAGGTACTCAGTTGTTGTCCGAGCGGTGTGTGGGCTGGCGTTGTCGTGGTGAAGGATGATGCGACGACTAGGGTTTGTTTTTCGGAGTTCAGCAAAGACGTTCGGCAAACAAATAGTGGTGTACCAATCAGCATTGACTGTTCTACGATCCTCAAGAGCCACAGTAGCTACGTGACCAGATTTAGAGATAAACGTAGCCACCATCTTCTTAGCCGTACTGCGAGAACGAACAACTTTTGTGGGTTTGAGCTCGTCTTCGAAGACCCATACTCGGGATTGGTTTTTAGTTTCAGGCTCATAAGCGTATATCCACGACTCGTCACCTGATACTATGCTAAAAACAGCATTTGAGCGTCCCTTGTTAAATCTTTTCAAAGTTTTGCGGCACCAATTGACACGGACTATTTTCTGCTCGTCAGACAATAGGTGAGGTATCCAACGGGAAAATAACTTTTTCACGCCTAATTCTTCTTTTAAAATAATTTGTATTTGACTCATTCCAATACCCAGGTGCTCTTGAATTTCCCGATATGTCACATGTCGGTCTTCATTTATCAGACGACGCACAACATCGACGTTTTCTTGCGTGACTGCCGATTTTGGTCGACCTTCACGCACTTCGTCGGTGAGGGATACACGGCCACGTTGAAATTCTGAATACCACCTGTATATTGTAGTCTTTGAAGGAGCTTCAATATTAAAAGCAGCAACCATCCGCTCTTCACATTGTTTTTGTGTTAGTCCACTTTTAAAGTCATAATAAATCATAGCTCTGAAATTTTCACGGCACAATTCCATTTTAAGCAGTGACTCGACGACTTCAATAAACAATTGAAACCGAACCATACTTTTTTTTTCTAAGTGGCCAGTGTGTTGAGATAAGGAAACTTCAGAGATTATAAAAAGGTATAATACATGTTAAAAATAAATTAATAAGTATTCGATTCCCGCCACTTTCAGTGCAAGCCTCGTACCTTAATAATTTTATATATTGAATGTGTTAGATATTTTAATAAAAACCGGCCAAGTGCGAGTCGGAATCGCGCACAAAGGATTCCGTACCAGAAAAAAAACGCCAACAACTACTCTGTTGTATGGGAGCCCCCCTTAATTATTATTATTATTTTGATTTTAGTATTTGTTGTTGTAGCCACAATAAAAATACATAATCTGTGCAAATTTCAACTGTCTAGCTATTACGGTTCATGAGATCTAGCTCGGCGAGTGGTAGCCATGAAAAAGGGCTAAAATATCACGTTTTTTGTATGGGAGCCCCCTTAATTATTATTTTGTTTTTAGTATTTCTAGTTATAGCGGCAACAGAAATACACAATCTGTGAAAATTTCAACTGTCTAGCTATTACGGTTCTTGAGATACAGCCTGGTGACAGACGGACGGACAGCGAAGTTTTAGTAATAGGGGTCCCGTTTTTAACCTTTGGGTACGAAACCCTAAAAAACTAGGTGTATTGCTGTTTTAAGATTTGTAATCAATAAATATTAAAAAACTAATCATTATCATGTTTGTTTCGTTTTGTCCACCTGCGCTAACCCTACCAAATTAGGTATAAATTCTGCATGCTCTTTAGAACCTTAGTCTCTGTTCCGTTTCTTTACTCATGTGACTAGGGTTTGCAAATTTCCCGGGAATTCCCGGGATTACCCGGAAAATTTCATACAAATCGGGACTGGGACTGCAAACCCTACATGTGACCAAAGCTAAATGTCCAACATAAACATGATCATGGCTAGGCTGATCTGCCTAACAATTGGCACCAGTTACAAAGTATTTTTTTGAATTTTACTGAACAGCAGTTCAGTAAAATTCTGAAAGATAATTTTTACCTTCCTTTAAAATATTTGTGTGTTGATGAGGATAAGGGTTTGGCTTGATGGTGTATATTTCCCTTGGAATAAAAATGAGAAGGTAGCACTTACAGCCAGAAGTGATGGTGGCCAAGTACCCTGCCGCAGGGACTTGACATGTGATATGTGGCGTCCCATGCTACGGTGCACACTGCAGCATTCTGCACACAGCAGCAGCCCACGGTTGATCGACGCCCACGACGGATCTATGACCAACAGATGAGATTTTATTTAAACTTACTAAATCTTGGCAACACACTGGCTGATTACTGGATAGCTGATAATAATTATGACATAAAAATATAATTTCATTTATGTTTGTTACGGCATCATCCTTACTCATAAATCATGCTTGCTCGTACATGAGATCCTGGACACTAGTATTTTTGAAGATTATATTGCATTTCTGAGTATGGAGAGTATTAGTTTGTTAAGCACATTCTAGGATATCTAGAGTAGAATCATTGATCTAACTTCTTAAACAGCGAGACCTCATTTCTTAATTGGTATTGCCCTTACTGACCCGAGGCTCCGCAATCGGCACACACCTCCACCGACGAGCGGTGCTTCGACCGCGAAATCATCATTTTCACTTATATTATGGAAGACTGCAGCCTCGAAAGGACTGACGGTGTAGAAAACTATAATTATAAACTAGTTAAAGACCACAACTAATTTGATACAAAAATAAAACATTTTACGAAACGTCAAGTCAAATCAAATCAATGCTACCAACAAGAGAATAAAAATAGATAGTGATTGAACAATTTATTCTGGTCTCGGCGATACCAGTTTCACTTGTTTAAGGAAAAGTGGAACGCAAAACCATTTTTTAATATATTCATCCAGGTGATCCACCATAAACTTTATAAATTATTGAAGTATGCAAAGAATTAAAAGACACTTCAAATTATGATATGGTAGCGTGTAGACTAAGCTTAAATAATCTATAGACCAATAATGTGTTTTTTTAATCCCAAATCTAGACGAAGGAAATCAATATCGATAAAATAAACAGCCACATTTGATATGACACTTATAATAAAAGTCTATCTTGTTTATGGATTTTAAAGACACGTCACGATAGAATTTCATTTAGCGTAGGTTAAATTAGCCGATAAAATGAAGTTCTCTATTATTTTAGCAATTATAGCAACCTGTTCTCTGGCTGTAGCCGAACAGGAAACTCTAGTTTTAGTTGATAATCTCAACGTTCGAGAAACACACTCTCAATTCTTCAAATCCCTTCAGGGTAAGTGAATCGATCGCACTAGTGATAAGACGCCGGTAATAATACAATACACTTTTATCAGGTTCATAATCACTATCATCTTTATTCAGATCGTGGTTACACTTTAACCTTCAAGCTCGCCGACGATTCGAACCTCGTCCTCTCTAAATATGGCGAGTACCTCTACAAGAATCTGATCGTGTTTGCGCCGTCGGTGCTGGAGTTCGGCGGGCAGCTCGACACGGAGGCCATCACACGGTTCATCGACGATGGAGGCAACCTACTCATGGCCGGCAATGCTGTCGCTGGTGACATCTACCGGGAGATCGCCTCGGAATGTGGCTTTGAGGTAAAAGAAGGAAGGAGTGTATAAATTTTCAAAGTGTTGGCATCGCGTATGTGACACCCCTGGAGTTGCAGGCGTCCATAGGCTGTGATGACCGCTTACAATCAGGTGGGTGATATGCTCATTTGCCATGTTGTATAAATAAGTCTGGTAAATAACATGCGAGCTAGCAGAAAAGAATATATTATGGAAGATATTTTGAGAAACAGAAAATACACAACAGTTGGAAAAGCAGATGACAACGAACGTACATTTTAAAGCTTGACACATTAAGTCACCTAGCTAATAGACATGCTGCCAGTATTGAGCAAGGAGTATGTTTATACTATTCCAACAATAAGAATGAACTACTGTACTTTTTTGACTTTTGTACTTTTTTGTATATGAGCATAATTACAATATGCATGTCCTTTAGTTACGTTACTGTTTATTTATGAACTGTACACTCTGTACAGGGTTAAAATCTAGAAGATCCAACTCCTATAAAAAAAAATCTCTAAAGAATTGTTTCTCTTTCATCTAATGTGTGAATGTGGAAGAATCTATTCTACTATTACCATAACAAAAAAGCCTTTATTTCTGGGTTAGTAAATCTCTAAGAAACTGGTCCTAATTAAAAGAGTTTATTTAATAACAATTTGATACTTATGTTATGACTATACTAATGGGCACACCTGAATCCCCCATTAAGGACTCTTCCAGTGAATTCTATGTCTCTCTTGGGCTACACCCAGCTCAGCCCTGCCACCTATTTACTACGATCTTGTTTGACCAGTGTCAATAAGGAAACGAAATGGTGCATTATACAAACTCCCAGAGGATGTCATTTCGGCGCTCAATGTCAACCAGTTCAAAAACAAACTAGGCAAGCACATTTCAATTTTAACTCGACAATGATACCAAATTACAAATCACTGGATACAAGCATCATCAGCAGACCTAGGATTCCGTGGGGCAAATCGTCTTGACAGCTAGAGACTTCCCATATCGATAAACTCATTTATATTTATATTTTCCTTCTTGAATACTTGTATGTCTTTCGGTTTTCATGTGCCTAACAAGAGAATATTTTTGCGATGAAAGGTCGCTTGACATTTGCTACAGTGTAGCTTAGACCCGCGTTTAATTATTTCGGGATGCTTTTTAAGCAATTCCTCTTATTTTTTGAAGAGGCATTATTTATTTTTCGTTTACAAATATAAAATATGTATGAAATAGCACGTCTTTACAAATGATAGTGTCCGATGACATTGACAAGTATTGTTTCATAGTTAGTGTCTAAGTAGGTAAGTTACGTCTATTTAATTATCTGAAGAGGTTAAGATAATAGGTATCAACTATTTTATAGTGCAATCGGTATTACGCCTTATTTATATGTAACCTGACGATTATTTTAAAGATGCTACGTGTGAATTTCATACTTGTCTTCAGAACAAAATTTAAGTTACCAAAAACACACAATGTTGGGGGCGGTCACTAGTATTTAGAACTAGTATCGATAAATGAGTTTATCGATATAAGAAGTCCCTAGCTGTCAAGACGATTTGCCCCATGGAATCCTAGGTCTGATCATCAGTTATAACTGCCTGCCTTATTAATAAATTATTTTATTTTATTTGTTAATTTTATTATTTTATTTTAGACGGGCAGCTGTCGCTGTTACGTCTAAATCAGAGTTCACTTAGCACACGTTCACAGTACTTATTTTAATAATGATCATTATTGATGATACCAAAATTTACTATTCCCCTGTCACAAATCCAAGCATAGTAGTCTATCAAAATATTTTTTTATTGCTGGTTATATGTGAGTAATACAGGTGTTTAATGAATAATGTAGTTTAGTATAACCTGCCTCTGAGATGTACAATATCCAAAAAATATTTTGTATTTAAAGAGTTATTGCAAACCGAATAATTATTTAATTAATACTTAAAATTATAAATACATTGATATTCATAACAATTATATAGAATACATTAAAACACAAAAAAACATTAAAACAAAAAAAAAATCGGATGTCAGTATTATCATAAAAAAAATTTTCATGTCATAATAGGCTTTTCTGACTAGCAGTTTTTGTAATTGTCATTTAACTGATAATATTGGCAGTGACTTTATAGTATACATTGTGTGTTGCAAGTGTATAAAAATAATTTCAATTTTCTTATTCCACAGATGGATGAGGAATCTGCAGCAGTCATTGACCACTTCAACTATGATGTCTCTGATGAGGGAGAGCACACCAGGATTGTGGTGTCTCCTAAGAATCTGATCAATGCACCAACCATTGTTGGGACGCAGAACCTGCAGCCCCTGCTGTTTGAGGGCACTGGTCTCATCTTGGACAAGGACAACAGCCTGGTGCTGCCGATCCTGACTGCTGACAGCACAGCATACAGCTACAATCCTAAGAGCCAGGTAAGATGACTAACAGCTTATTTTGTTTAAGTTGATAACAGCAGGCACACACCAGTACTAAATGAGAGATGAGGAGCGTCTTTTCAAAAGGGCTTATTTTTATATGAAAACTTAAGGTCCACTTTATAAAATAGAATTACAGAAAAAATAAACCCTTTTGAAAAGACACTCCTATGGACCCGGGCGTATGTTGGTTTCATCACTAATCGTCGTGGATAAGACGCCCGTCACTCTCGCACTCGTATACTTGTCAGAACGTGATGGATGTCTTATCCACAACGATAAGTGATAACATGGCGTCTGTATTTACAAAATCATATAACCTAGATCTTTTTAAGGCACGAGTGAATAGGCATCTTCTGGGTGAACTTGCTTCATCATCAGCCTAATCTTTGCCCCCTGGCTAGCCCGTACATGTCCCCTGTTAAATAGACCCCCATGACAAAAAAAAATTTCATTGCACATAGGCGTGTGGGCTATCAATGGATAGGCCTTCAAAAAAGACATAGAGGTTTCTAAAAAAACTTTTCTATTTAAGACAACCGTTGGTGAGATATTAGCTGTCAAAGTCGTAAAAAGTGTCGTCGTCGTCGTCCCCTCTAATTTCCAAACTATGAAGTTTAAAATTCTGAAAAAAATCAAGATGATGTATATATACAATTAGTAACCTGAAGTGGGACATGCACATCCTTTAAATAACTAAAAGAGCCAATTCACTAACGTTTCTAATTCGAAAGATATTCCAGACAATTAATAGAGATTTATTTCTGAAGCTCTATCAAAGTTACATCAGACCTCTTCTTGAATATGCTTACCAAGTTTGGAGTCCATACTTTCAGAAGGATATTAATATGCTTGAAAAGGTGCAACGTAGGGCAACCAAGATGGTGTATGGATTGCGTAATATGCCATATGCAGAAAGGCTTACCAATCTTGGTTTGACTACCCTGGAGCGGAGAAGACAGCGTGGCGACCTCATAGAAACTTATAAGATCCTGCATGATTATTATGACCTATCTAACTTAAAGACTCTGTTTGCAATGAGTAAGAATCATCGTCTAAGAGGCCACAGCTTAAAGATTACTCGGGGATCCAGTACAAGCAATCCTAGGAAGCATTTTTTACCAAATCGAGTAGTACGTGAGTGGAATAAATTACCAGAGACAGTGATAAGTGCCCCTTCAGTAAATAGCTTCAAAAATAGGCTGGACAAATATTTAAAACAAAACAAAAAAACATTATTTTAAATAACAAGTGCAGTGATATACACGCATCAGCTTGTAGCTGCTAGTGTATAAATAATAATAATAATTATTATTATTATAAATACTTTCGTGACTTCCTTATGAAGATACGACCTTTTTTGATTTACTGTATTGTATAGTGGTTTTAAATGTAGAATGTAGTGTCGGTACGGAACCCTTCTTTTTGCGTGACCCAACACTTACTTGGCCGGTTTTTTATACTAAAACTAGAGATAAAATCTGTAAGAAGGATGGGAGAGGCCTCAGATAAATCTTGTGTGCTTACATGGAGGGGACGAAAATTGTCAAAATCGGCCCATGAATGTGGCCTTTTACACAGTTAGTATTATCTCAATACTGGGATGTCAATATTAACACGGTATTTAGAATTGTTTGGATTTTGCTTCAATATTCATCAATATTTACGTGATACGTATCGCGTGATAATAATAACCGTGTAAAAGGCTCCAATGTGAATGACGCCTCACAACAATGATATTACAGGTGAAGGAGTACCCTCACGCCGTCGGCCGCAAGACCGTCCTGATCGCAGCGCTGCAGGCTCGCAACAACGCCCGCATAGTCTTCAGCGGCTCACTCTACTTCTTCTCCGACGAGGCTTTCGGCTCGCCTGTCTCTAAGATTCATGTAAGTTGACCATACATCAACTCACAATGTTTCTTGAGTAGTTTGTCGGCCTGTTTAGCCTAGTTGGTAGTGTCACTGCCTCCAAAGCTAGAAGGTCCTGGGTTTGAGTCCCGGTAAGGGCTTTTGTTTCTGTGGTGACCAGAGACATTTGTTCCTGAGACTTTGATGTTTTCTATGTATTTAAATATTTATCTATTAAATATATCGTCTAGTACCCATAACACAAGCCTTATTGAACTTACTATGGGACTAGTTCGACTTGTGTAAAATAAAGAATGTCCCCCAATATTTAGTTATTATTATTTTATTTACTTTTGTTATTTTTTTATACAATGCCGGTTGCCTGGTGGTAAGCAGACACCGCCGCCTATGGACGCGTGCGACTCCAGAAGAAACACAAGCGCGTTGCCGACCCTTTGTTAACTTGAGAATTCGTTATGTTGGCTGCTAGAGACATGCAGTACAGATGTAGTGAATATCCGTTCCCATCCGTTCGGAATACGAGTAGAGCCGGAGTGGCTATCAACTATCGTATGAAATGGCTGATGAACATGTCATGTCTGTTTATGTGACACTTCATTAGTCAATGTCAAATCGTAGAATGAAAACGGGTAGTATTTTGCCATTTGACATTTTACATACATAAACTTAGGTCTATATTCCCAAAAGGGGTAAGCAGAGCACATGAAAATTACTTTTCAGTGCCACTTTTAGCAATGCCAGGTTTATAGATAGAGAAAATGTGATAATGCAGTGACAGGTTGCTAGCCCATCGCCCACAACTCACTTCAACCATTGAAAAATTATTATTATTATTTATTAATAGCCTTTTCAGTAGTAGTAAAACTCTTTATTGTACAAAAACACAACAGATACAAAGATACAAAGGAAAAGTGAAGTACAAAGGCGAACTTATCCCTTTAAGGGATCTCTTCCAGTTAACCTTTATTCGGAATTATGTGTTTTGACCTGTGTTGCCGGGTTAGAATAGCACCACCCCCTTTCTTCCCTTGGGGGTCGCAAGAGTCGCCCCTTTTGGGAATATAGGCGTGAGTTTATGTATGTTATGTATTTTAGTATTCTATTATTTGGGTCTTGCTCTTTTGTTGTATGCCTGTTTGCCCTTCGGCAAAGGGCTCCTCTAGCATTTTCCACTCTCGTCTATTCCTCACCACTCGTGCACTCTATCAAGACCCATGTAAATGTAACATACAAGCTTGCTTCAAATGAACTACTTTCGCAGGGCGACAAGATAAAGTCCGACGTGTCCGGCAACAAGGCCCTGGCGGCGTCTCTGAGCTCGTGGGCCTTCGGCGAGCGCGGCCGTCTGCGGGTCCGCAGCGTCTCGCACAAGCGGCAGGGCGACCAGCGCTCCTCCGACACATACACCATCACCGACACAGTCGTGAGTATACCAGCGACATTTGTGAACACCTACACTCTTAAACCTTATTTGCTCACGTACGAGATTCGTCTGCGAGTTTCACTACATTGCGCGGTTTGACAGATCGATGGAACTCATTATACCGCGGTGACCCGCAATGTAATGAAACTCGTATGCGAGTCTCCTATGTGTGCACCGAGGCCTTTATTGATAAAACTTAACAAACCGTTAACGTGTTTGGTCTCTTTCTCACAAATAGAAATGTCAAGGTGACAGATAGAAACAAACCATATTCGACGGCATTTTAGCTAGAATAGGCCTAACGAACGTTAGGAACGTTTATGAAACCTATAAAGTGGTCGTATGTCGTCGTGCCCACCACGCCAACAACCACTAAAAAAGTCGGAGTGAAAGTGTACTTTGATCATGAAAAAAATCTATTATGAATTGTTTTTATTGGTTTAAACGTTACATCAATTTTTGACACCTTGGCGAGTCACTCAGAAGTGATCACTTCATTCAAATATGAAAGTGTTCAAAGGGTTAATCATTAGATGCTGAATTCAACAACCAGAGTAAATAATAATAATAATAATAAGAGGACCGAGGACCGCAAGGCGGAATGGAAGAGTAAGGAGCTACACGGGCGGTTCTACAGGGCCCTTACGGGGCCCGACGTAGACCTGCTCGCGTCGGTGAACTGGCTACGTTTCGGGGATCTCTTCGGGGAAACCGAAGGTTTTGTCTGTGCAATTGCCGACGAAGTTATCATGACGAACAACTACCGGAAATATATCCTGAAGGACGGTACGGTCGACATTTGTCGGGCATGCCGCCGTCCCGGAGAGTCACTCAGGCATATCATTTCCGGTTGTAGTCATCTTGCTAACGGCGAGTACTTGCACAGGCATAACTTGGTAGCCAGAATTATTCACCAGCAACTTGCTCTTTCATACGGTCTTGTGGACTTCGAAGTGCCGTACTATAAATACTTACCTGCGCCAGTTCTCGAAAATGGTCGTGCTACGCTCTATTGGGATCGACAAGCAATAAGCCCGACATCGTGCTGATAGATCGATCGAAGCGCCAGGCAGTGCTCGTCGACATCACCATCCCCCATGACGAGAACCTCGTGAAGGCCGAGAAGGACAAAGTCAGCAAGTACCTAGACTTGGCACACGAGGTAACCGCCATGTGGGATGTTGATTCGACGATCATTGTCCCGATAGTCGTTTCTGCGAACGGTCTAATAGCGAAGAGTCTCGACCAACATCTCAAGAGACTCTCGCTAGATGGCTGGGTCAAGGGTCAAATACAGAAGGCGGTACTCCTGGACACGGCGCGGATAGTCCGGAGGTTCCTCTCTCTGTCGCCCTAACCACCGGTGGCTTAGGCCCTGCCTCGCTGCCGGCGGCACCCTAGGTTAGGTTTTTATAATGTTTTTATATTTTGTAAGTGTATTTTTATATTTTACCTTTTGTAAATCCATTGTACAAACCTAACCTAAGACGAAAAATAAATAAAGGAATAATAATAATAATATTGGGGGACAATCTTACACAAATCGACCTAGTCCCAAACTAAGCAAAGCTTGTACTATGGGTACTGGACGACGATATACATACTTATATAGATAAATACATACTTAAATACATAGAAAACATCCAAGACCCAAGAACAAATATCCGTGAAAAATGCACAAATAAATGCCCTGGCCGGGATTCGAACCCGGGACCTCTAGCTTCGGAGGCAGAGTCACTACCAACTAGGCTAAACAGGTCGTCAAATGATGCTCCTAATCAAACTTGGGCCAATCATCTATTTGTAGCCACGAGCCATAGCCATGCTTTTGTCCCCTGCGTCACTTAAATTGTGTCTCTTCGCTTACGAGAGAAAATAGCAACTACAAATTAACCAACCAACAAGATAAAGGAGTAATAAAAAACAAACAACATTTACTTTTCAGGTCTACAGAATCGAGATCGACGAGCTGAAGAACGGCAAATGGCAACCGTTTGACGCGAATGACGTGCAACTCGAGTTCGTGCGCATCGACCCCTTCATCCGCACGACACTGCAGAAACGTCCCGGTGGAGTGTATGAGGCCGTTTTCAAAGTGCCTGATGTGTGGGGCGTGTACCAATTTAAGGTTGACTATGACAGAATCGGGTATACTAGGCTGTACCACTCTACACAGGTAAGATATTCCGCGTTGTCAGTCTACCATTTATTCACACGAAGCGATTTGCTTCTTCTTTCCTAATGCGAATAGCTATGCTGCCGTCGTCTGTATTTCCTGATACATGCAATCTAGACCTCTTCAAGGCAAGAGTGAATAGGCTATTACTAAACCAGTGACCAACATCTTACGCTTTGTCATCGCTTTCCGCCATGTGAGATAAGGGCCCATAATAAAAAAAAGTCACATTGGTGTCTCCTGGGTCACAGGACAATAGATATATTCATATAAAAATTTATGTACACTGTCGAAACATTTTATACGAAAATACTATTTTTATTGTATAGTATTAACCCTTTAGCCACCATCGTCTGATACATCATACAAAGTGACAATATTAATAATAATAAGACATTTATTCAACCATTTGTAGGCAAATGTATCAGTTTAGCAAAACAATTTGACATATTAATTTATGACAGAAGAGTTAAACTTGAGGGATACTTTTTTGGCGGTTAAAGGGTTAATACTTAATTGATTTTGAGATGATTCATAAGCACAAATCGTCTTATACCATGATTAACATAATTCAGCAAATCACTCATGGATCATGAACTGATCCGCTACAAGTTTCGACTTTCTAATGCTTAAGACCTACCATTAATTAATTTGTGGTAATTTCCAGGTGTCTGTGCGGCCCCTGCAACACACCCAGTACGAGCGCTTCATTCCCAGCGCATACCCGTACTACGTGAGCGCCTTCTCCATGATGATTGGCGTCTTTCTTTTCTCCTTCGTCTTCTTGTACTACAAGGAAGACTCGCCCAAGACCAAGAGCGAGTAGCCAGTAACTAGGTGGGGGTCAGTCAACTGTTTTGTTAGGTCTCCTGAGTCGGAACCCTTTATGATGTTTATCTGTGTCGCTATTGTCTCCTCGTTCACGGGGCAAAAAATTACAAAAAGCTGATGGCCCAATTATGTTTAAGATCTTTAATGTGTCAGAAAGTCTCGTTTGTTAGTTAATATTCAGTGTGAATCAGAGGCACAAATGTATGCTGATAATAAAGATTAATTTTATAATGAACAATGTGTTTTTTTTACCACCCATCATTACAGGGGTGTTGTTCACAAACCGGCCCATCCTCACCTCTCACCTCACAAAATTTGACAGGTTCAATATAAAAACGGGTGGGGTGAGGTGACCGGTGAGGACGAGTCTGCTTGTTAATAAGAGTAGTAGTTGATGTTTCGCGACGAGTCTACGACGTCGTATCCTAACCGTACGAGTTGCGAGTGGATTATACGTACAAACTGCTTACCTAGCTAATGTCTGGTTAGCGATGATTCCGTAACAGGGAAGCTGAAAACACGCACTCTCCAGTGACATCAAGTATATAAATGGTACTGTTTAGAACTTTTCAACGCTAAATCGGGATTGGCTGGCTTGGTATATACATACCGAACAAATTTTAAAGAAGGACCACAGTCCAAGCTCTTATATTACTCCTATAACCGTGTATCACGCATTTAGCAGGAATTAACAGAAGGAAGGATTGTTTCGGGAAAAGCTTTATTTGGGGAGCCTAAGCTAAAATGGCTAAAATATAAAATGATAATGGAAACTGATCATAGGAGAAAAAATCTCCCATAAAACATGATTTGGGAGCAGGATAATTTCTAAACGATAACTGGAACCAAAGCGTCCCGAAAGGGAAACCTTTGGCAGAAATATAAATACAGAACGCATCCATAATTGACAATCCGATGATCCGATCCCTTCACACGAACGCGATGTTAAAAAAATGGCAATGGCATGTCATACATGGCTTTTAGAAATTTAATTTGGTTAAAAGGGTCATAGTTTACGTATTTTATATTAAATTCATTATTTTATTCACAATTAAGCTTTAATTTAGTGCCAAGTAAATGTTTCAAATAATTAGGACTAGTAAACATCGCGGGTAATTAATGTGATTCGTGTAGGCAGTGTATTGAATGCCCGTATTAGTTAAATATCGAAGGATTTTAGTGATCTGTAATGATAGCGTGTTAAACAACCGCGTAATGTGTATGTTTTGAGTCCCGGGACGCGCTGGACTCCGGAGGGCGCCTGCAGTGATGTGTTTACAACTCTAACCGTCGTGAGTATGATGTCATTGTAGTGGCTGCCATATAAAAACTGTGTTGGCTTGGTGCCCACCCGTTTTCCCCTGAACACTACAACTCTGATACTGATTCGCGAATCCACGCGGAAAAAGCGCAATCAGCCTCTAGGTTATACAGTTGTCCCAGTTACATATGTGATACAAATGAGGTGAATGATCAAGTGAGATTGGGTGCTATTATCCAACTAGTTTTGTTGTCAAATATTTTGAACTGTAGTGAGTAATGTAGCGCTTGTTGAAACAGTGTATGTTTATAAGTGGAGTCTTTGCTGTCTCATGTTTGAGCTTCCATTGTAGACCAAAGGTATTTATTATTTTGTTTTGATATATCACTTAGTCACTTAACCTTTGAGTAGACAGCTACTGGTGATGGTAAGGAGCATATGTATTATTGAGTTGAACTAATCTACACTTAGTGCTGCACTTGTTGCATGTTAGTTGTGACTTTGACCTATATTCTACTTGCTAGGTTGGTTTGTTATCTAAACAACTAGCAACATATCTAGTGAATTAAAAACAAATAGCTCTGTGTGAACATTCATCATCATATCAGCCGAAGGAAGTCCACTGTGAACATTAATTGATTAATTTATAAATACTATGAATATTCATCTATCTTTATACTTGTCTAATGAAATAAAGTAACATTCATGGATATTGTTTTGCGAGATTTTAATAATCACACTAAACAACAACTGTCTGTGTACAGCCAAGGAATTTGAAACATAGACCTTTTTCAATCTTGTCTTATGGTATATTCTACCACCCCACTGCTGGGCACTAACTGCTTATGAACATGGTAATGACAGAAATACAAACATGATATGTTTATTTGACAGAAAGTGCAACAGTGAGGAGATGGATCCGTCTCGGCGACAGCGCACCCATACCAAGGCCACCGCCGAAGAGCAGGCTCTAGACCAAATAGCTAAAGAGGTCAGTGATATTTACACTTTTGCTTGTCCTCAAAATACCACTTATTTCGATAAGTATATTGTTCCCTAATATTTGTTATTTATTTATTATTAATATGAATGCAATTTTTTTTATTGATTTTTCATCTCTAAAATATGTACCGAAACATTAGTTTGCCGACATAAGAGCTTCAGAACATATTTTTCAGTAACTTGTGTGCACCCATATGGTAATGAGCTAATTTTAAATGTCCACATATTTAATATTTCTTTTATGAAATGTGTTGTGTGAAAATGTCGCTTTTTTATGTTGATTTAGGACATATATATTTGTATTACTTAGAGTTCTCATTTACCTATGGGTGAATGAAATTCATATTAAAATGGTGGCACCCAAAAACTTATAACAAATCAAATATGCATAACAAGTAATTGAGAAATAATCAGACACGGATGCAAATAAATAACACATTAAAACAAATATTGCCATTTCCTCTGATGCTGTGATTCATAGCATTATAACAAAAACTGAAATTTGATCACATGGAACAGAAAACTATTGAACTTGATTTGAACAATACACATTTAAGGAAAACATTATTTTATTATTACCTGTAAATTATTTCCTTAACATTGTTTCTTAAAATAGCTTATTAGCAGACAGTCAATTTACTAATACTAAAGCTACAATACCTTATCAATTGCACTTAAATTAATATACTTGTCTTTTATCATGTTTGATAAGATTGTTAATTGTGTGTGGGCGGATTATAAGTCGCACCCAGAAAAGATGTGACTCACTCAGAAAGTAAGGAGCTCAAATATACCTGAGTCACTATTATCTGAGAGCTGGGACAACAGGGCTTCATTAAATAAAGCAGAATGCCAAAATTATTCCAATAGCTATTGAGTACTTACAATAAAATAAAATTATATCATACAATTTTATACACACCCAGAGTTAACTAGACTTGTATTATGGACACTAGATGACGACGTATTCTTGTAGATGAATATGTAATTACGAATTAAATACAATTGACAACACGATATATTCGAACACATTAGTGAACCTTGAAAGGGAGATGTCCTATTAAAGAGCAGTGTTTATCAAAGGAGACTCGTTCCAAACACCATCATCTAAATCTAAGTACACCAAACCTGCTTATAGTCAGAATGACTAATTGCAGATACAGAAAGAGACAAATAAATACAGAGAAAACATCTAAAACCCAAGAGCAAATTCATGTTTGTCTCACAAATATTAGCTTTTCCTGGTATTCGAACTCGGGGCTGTGAAGCGTAGTCCCAGGACGTACGTTTCTATTGAAACTAATTAAGTAATCAGTAGGTATGATAATAAAAAATATTTTGGATTAGAGTTAGAGTTATATGCTAAAAATAGCTGTTTGCCATTGAAACTGTAAATATGACAGCAATAGCAAACGTTTCCTATTGTTTTACCAAGTCCTGTTTTCATTGCCAAACAGCCATGTACGCTAGCAGTGCTAGCACGCTAGCGTAGCACCATTTTACTGTCTTGTAGCGAAACTCCTTACAAGTTACACATTTTATTCACGGGTCTTATATGGTTTAACTATATAAGTAGGTATGTAAGCTTTTAAGATAAAGTAATATTTCTATTCAATGTTTTTTTATACCTAAATAAATTATTCGCCACGAGCGGGAGCGAGACGTTAGCTCACTAAATACTACTCAATAAATTATTCTTATTCTTATTCTCAATGGGGGCTATCACGTATGAATTTGCCACTAGAGGCGCTAGTGTAGCGTGAGGTCTCCGAAATGTCAAATGTCACTGTTTGCGGGACTACGCGGGTTTATTACTAATTTAAAAAAATAGATATTGGGGGACAATCTTACACAAATCGACCTAGTCCCAAACTAAGCAAAGCTTGTATTATGGGTACTAGACGACGATATACATACTTATATAGATAAATAAATACTTAAATATATCGAAAACATCCAAGAACCAGGAACAAATATCCGTGTTAATACACAAATAATGCCCTGGCCGGGATTCAAACCCGGGACCTCTAGCTTCGGAGGCAGAGATTAATTACAATTAAATGTGGTGGATATTTTGCGATACCTGAGATTAATTATGGCAATTATGTTTTACGGGTCAATGCAATGAATATCCAGTACTTTGAGATAGTTTTATCGTTCGGAAACGTATATCCTCTTTTTTTTCGAACAAAACGGGACTGCGCAACACTGCACCATGCTCGATATCTTTACGGTACGATTTTATGATATTAAATATGATTAAATCTAAACTTTGTTTTCACATCCGTAATATCTAAAATAACAAATGTTGACAGCTGGAACTTACTCGACAGTGAGCACAAAAACGGTAGAGTTAAGACCCCCATTGGTTAAGAGCAGTAATAATTATAATATAATCGTATGGCATTTATTTTCGAACCGTGAGATCTTTGAGAAGGCAAGTACGGTTGCCAATTTTGTTGCACTTTTAGCACCACCCGGGGGTCACGTGTAGGATAACGGTGGATACTACCTACGGACGTGGTGCAACTTCGACCCCCAATAGATGTCAATTCATATGCAATTTTAGGTAAGTAAGTATATGGCAAAACGATCACCCCTAATTCCTTTCTAACCATGGATACATCCTAGATACGAGTGCAACAAAACAAAATAACATGTATTTTATCCTTTGATGCAACAATAAAAAAACTACTTCGAATCCATTGAACAGTGGTACCTACCTACCAACATATTCCTTCAATCACCCCTTCTTATATCACTAATCACTGACCCGTCACGCAACGCGCCGCTGCGCCGGAGTCGATTCGAGATCTATCTCGCGGCGCCGGTGCGACTTGAAAACAAATACCATTGCACTATTGCACTGTGGAGATTTTACCCATTAAAATATTTTTACAAAAGTTATAAATAATGTTATCTTCACCGTGAGCATGTATATAATAGTTTTGCAACAAAGAAAACCTTAACATTTCACTCCACTTCGCATTCATAAAATTGACGGTACTCGTTGCCACAAACACAACTATTAAATAATTTTCCTGTGGCCGGGCTTCCTCCAAAGGACGAGCAAAAAGCTGTAGTCCCCACGTTGCCTCAGTGCCGCTGAGTATCACTCCGAACCACCCGTTGTTGCTGTTTTATTAAAGCTTCTTCTTCATTAAAAACTTAATTAATTTCTTTCTTATTCACAAATCCAAATGTTGCTATTGTTTGTAACACCAATATGACTTCTCTATTTTCTGTTGTTGATCCATCTTTTGTTATGACGATTTTTGGTTCACTTGCCACTTTGTTTTGTCGTGTGGCGGGCACTCGGTGCACACTGTGCCACCTGCGTAGGTGCGACAAAATAAGACGCGATCGAAATAGTCTTCCGCATATCACCATCGCCTGGCGCGGCAGCCGTGCCCAGGAGCTCCAAAATCGCACATTTCCTTGAATGAAAATTATTGAAGGGAAGAAAAATCATAAAAATGTAAGTTGTTCGAAGCATAGACAAAAATATATACTTACGTACAGGTACAAATAAACAGTGGCAATGGAGTAAATGCTCATTTTATAGGGTCCAAAAGGAAAAGTAATAGACATTTCGGGTAATTAGAAATGATACTTCGGACTGAAACGTGTGTCAAGAGCGCGGAAAGTTCTAAATTCAGTAATTTGATTTAGCGCTACCTATCACAATTTTTAATTTGTCTAGCATCAAGGCAGTAGGGTCACATCTCACATCTCCCTGCCGCCCGTTCCCTGTAACCCTTTAACGTCTCCCCTCTTGCGCAGGCACCGTCTGATAACCGGTAGGCCTAGAGTGTTCAATATTATTTCTGAATAATTCGATGTAACTATCAAATATCCAATTTTATAGACTGTAATAGAACTAGAACGGTAATCCCGCATCTACCAATTTCGTACACGTATTAGGTATAGTAAAAAGCTCTTCCAAATGCTAAGGAAGTACTAAATACGCAAACTTTGCCATCCTGTTATTAGAACCCTCAAACCGGACCACAATTATCTCAATCCCATAACCCTCGTTTGCCAATGTGGATGCGGCACTGGCAAAGCCGTCGTGTAAATGTGGAAGAGGAAGCTATAAACGTGGTTTTGCCCAGTCGACGTCAAGATATGTTTACATTATTCGTCTTATTACAAAGGAATAAAGTCCAAAAGTAAACATATCTTTGACGTCGGTTGACCCACGGGGCGATGTGGCGTATCGCACGCTTCGCGGATCTGTAAATCCTGCCGTAATTATGGGATTATTTGATAGGGTTGTGTCTGTAATATTAATCGTATAGATGCTTTATTGAGTCTAGATTAACTTTTCGTTTCTTTGAAATTTACATGGTACTTTTAGTATTTTAAATGATACCAAATACCAAGAGCGTTTCAACCGCCGTGCCGTCATGCCCTTCTAAAAGTTCGTATTGACTTGGATGATACTATCAGTTATTTTATAGAAATCTGGGCTACTTTACAATAACCCATGACCCTTATATATTGAGTTGGTGCATAAGTTCTTGGACACTCAATCATATTTATTAAAAATAATTTTATTTATTACCTAAGAAATATTAATCCACAATATAATGACCGTCATGTTCAACGACATGTAATCATCTCTCTGGCAAAGACATTATACCCTGTTCCCAAAAAGCAGGAGGCTGGTGGTCAAAAAACTCGGCGATGTCGTCTCGGATTTGTTCATAATTTTCAAACTTCTTCTTTCTTAGATGTAACTTTAGAGCCCGAAACAGACAATAGTCCGACGGCGCAATACCACTGTCCAGTTCAGCTTTTCCAAAATGTGGCGGACAGACTTCGCAATATGTGGTCGAGCGTTGTCCTGAAGAAGTGATACAGACAGCCTTTTTGGACGCTTAGTCGCTATTTCTGAGGCTAACTTTTGCAGTTGCTCTCTATAAATAGTAGCGTTAATAGTCTGCTTCTCGTCCAACAGTTCCCAAAAGAGAATGCCCTGCCAATCCCAGAAAACTGATAGCATTATCTTTCGTCCATGACGATCTGGTTTTGGTTCTGTTGGCGCCTTTTCTCCGCGTGGGACCCAATAGGCCTGCCGCGTTTTGTTGTTATAGTGAACCCAGGATTCGTCGACAGTGACAATGGACCTGAGAAAGTCTTGTCTGTGTGGTTGCAGGAGGAGACTTTCGCATATGGTCACACGTGCTGCACGCTCGCTGTCCGTAGTCAGCCTCACACACACACCGCACACGTGTCTGTGTACGTCAACGTGTACGTGTGTCCCTGTAAATATACAAATACTACTACAAATGCAAAAACGTCTCGAAAGTGCGATCTCGCCAACTATTACATAAACCCATAAAGAGTTTTCAATAGTGGCATGCTTGTAAAAAAAAATTGTGTTTATATCTAAAGTGAATAAATAAAAATAAAAAAAAGTAATTTACCTGTAGTGCTGAGACACTGACGTCACGGACGGCCACGGAGAGATCATATACGGTTTTCATGTACTTATTATGATGAACTTATCCTTTTTGGCCATCTTGTTGCATCATTTAAAGTTAGTTATAGCGCTGTCTAACAATGCTATTTTTCTTGCCAATATCCATTCAATCGGCTAATGTACACGTAGTAGTGCTCACCGTCAATGGACTATCTGAAAAATGCATATAACATTCATCACCATCAGATTGCATTGTTTATCCAGACGAAACGCTTCGGGAAAAGGGAGGTAGTGCCTTTTGACGGGTGTTGGCGACGGCGACGGGGACATTAAATACCGTGCCCCCGGATATAATATAAATGTATCTGCTGGCTCTAGTACATATATTTTATTTCTCCTGAGTTCCAAAGTAGACTAGCAGAAATATTCCATGCATCACCGATACCGATATCGATCAATGCTATGCTCCTTGCCAATATCTCGCTCATTCCGCTAATAGTTAATAGCGACCCAATTATCGCAGTAGACAGCCCTGTGCGATGCGATCTATTTGTGCGCAATCGCATGCGCGACCGCGCTCAACAAAACTGCGCTGCAGAAATAGATCAGCTCCCATTGGTTCTGGGCCTAAAAGATCACTGGAACTGAACTGGATCACTGCACTGGTTCAGTTACGCACCGTAAGCGACTATTCGCCGTATATTTCTAGGTTGAGAAGGACCGCTGATGTCTAAACTGCATCGTCGTCGTTCTAGAAATGTACACTAAGCCAAGAAAGTACTCTCAGTCTTCTTGACTGCTTGTATGGGGAATAGTCAGTGTCGGGCTTATCTGTTCTGAGTTGTCAAGACGTCTACTTGATCTTTTCTAGGGACTATAGTAACGGGTGGACCGGCTTCCAACTAGAACCATAGTAGTTACTAATGTGAAGCCCAATTTATACTGGGGACTAGCTCATACTTTATCGAGTATACAAAACAATGTAAATGTTTAGAACTTGTCTTAATAGGTGTTCTTCGAACCGACCGAAACCTATCACGATTACCTTTGAGTTTTAATGACTTTGATATGATTCAAAATTCATTATGTATATAATTAATCTATGCTATGGTCTAATCGCTAAAATGGTACTAAGTGATGGGAATACATAACAAAGTAAGCCGTGAGAGAGTTACAAGTGAGTAAGTGTTGGAGTTTTCTTTGTAAACATAGAAACTGCGATGTGCAACTATTGTCTCAGCCATCTTTTTTATTACATCCTAGTTCGTACTTGAGTAAGTTTTAATTTGACCAAAGATAAGAATTGAGTAATAGTATGATTATGGTATGAGTAGTGTTATACAACATCATGAAGCATGTGCAAGAAGTGTCACACAGCACACAGAAATGGATCTACATATTTTACGTCCTCATAGATACTAGATAGTATGTTGTTTACGAACTTACATGTACTTAGCTTTCAAGGGCGTGGCGTGCATGTAATTCGATTCTTGCTTGCCTGTTTTAAAACCAATAGAAGATCTTGTCCTAAATTTGATGAAGAAAAATTAAGACAAAATATATAACTCTACCTTTCCTATCGGCAAGTTTGACGCCTCACTAACACCACTAGCTTACGGCTTCATAGTAAAATCTAAAATTCATGCCCAGAAATCGATACGGGCAGGAGCTACGATCCTTTTCGATTGTCCCATTCATCGCTCAACCATTCAATTCACCGATCACTCAATAATAGCGACTTATCTGTTTGTTTATGGTCGTGGCCCTTTCTGCCTTCGTTTACAACGTAAACTAGAGAATGAGATGTTTGAAGAGCCTTACAATAATCTCCATATATCTTCAGTTTTTTGATGCTTATAAATTTTGAGTTATCGTCGTCGTGCTTTGTTACTGTGACAAAAAAAAACAGACCGATCGAAACAGACTTTAAAGGTGTGAGGGTAAAATGGTGAGCAAATTTTGAGCTTGATTATAGAGTAAAGTCTAAACTAAATATTTAACTAAGCGTTCAAGCAAAAAATCTACGCCGTGAATGTGCTAGAAACATACAAACGATCAATCAATCTTCTTAAGCACGTATCCCCATAACCTAGATCTCTCCACATGCAACGTTACCAATACCATATACCACGAACCGCACTAATTGGGTATACTAACTTCGTATCGTATATATATAACTTACTTCGTTTTCCCATTGAGTGGAACGTGATTGGAACAGCTCGTCACTCCACAGCGCGATTGTTATTCCCGAAATTTCCGAAACGTCTGTACATTTTAGTACCATGTCGCTTTCATTTCGTTAAAGAGTGACCCAACGAAATCGTCAAAGGATTTAAAGCGATATAGTACTAAAATTTTAAGTTTACAACACCTAACTGCTTGAAAAGTCGTTTGTTTATAGCGAACTCTTGGTAGTTGTTACCTTCTGTCCACGGAGAGAATCACACATCTTAATTAGGGTTTCAGGAATAGATTAAGGGGTGGAAATATTTATGTGACAACGTTTGTGTGTACACGCGGTTATTGACTAGGGATTTGTCGCGTCTGTGACTAGCAGTAAATTATGTTCCAGTTAGATCTATTTGAGAAAGTATTTGCGTATCTGATCCCATGTGGTGAAAGTAACTTTTTCTTTTAAAAACATAACACTGTTCACTATGTCGTGGTGCATTTAGTTAGATCCGCAAATTGATTTACCTAGTTTAATGTTAATAGTAGAGACTAGAGTCTTTTCTTATGCTCACTTGATGCAGGTGATGGATGACTGATAAGATATATTGTTCGAAAGGCTTTCTTACTTGTGATCTATAATCTAAATTTTAAACTAAAAACTAAAGATATATATGGATCAGACCCAGAAATGCATGCTAAAATAAAACAAATTATTCGTTGTAAAATGACCAAATTTCGACCCCTACATTTGTGATGTGAATGTGACCAAATCAGAATATTGTTTAATCCAAGCTCAGTCCTGTTGATCTTGTAATTTAATCCTAGATTAAGTCCGTGTTTCATGGGTCGTTTTGCGCCTTAATCTGCCGTAATAATTGTGACGTCTCCATCGCACCTTTCACGTTATGTATGACAGGTCACTGTTGAGAGAGCTGCATCCTATTAGCTCTTCGCATCTATGTATGTCAACGAACACGCCTATTATACACGATCGACATTTCGTTTGAAATGATAACGATGTTATTGAATTGCTTAAAATAATCCTATCAATCAACCTAACATATTTTCTAGAGATTTCGTTAGCGATGCTTGTATACTAGTCATGACTTTGCTGCATTTTTCTCCAGTCGTCTATAGGCGTGGTCTATTTCTGGACAATAGGATGATGAGGTTCCCTAGGTACTCTATTCCGTTCAATATCATGAACGTGGATCTTCCTTACCTTTCTGCCCATTATACAGTCACCTGCGTTCATATCGCAAGAATATCTGACGGAACCCTAAGGATACCCTTTAGAGCGTGTCTAATATTTTTGCGAGCTTTGTCATGTTAGATGTCAAATGTCAATGCTGAATATAAATACCTACCAAAAGGTTAATAGATTATTATTGGTTGGTTCAGCTAAGTCTTAGTCTTCCTTATATCCTTGCGTCAGATCGTTTCTTATGCTACCTTTAGTTTTCTACAGCGTTTTTTAACGCAATCTGTTAAACGCGCTTTTGATTACACGTTTCCACCGCATTTTACAAACCTCATATAAATCAAATGTTTGTACAATACGAGCTAGTGTAAACAAACCGACCTATTTGCCAAACGGGATCAATTATAGTAACCTAGGGTAGGGGTCGTCGTCCGGAACGATCGATCCCGTGGCCCAGTTCCAGCATTCCCGGACCCCGCCACCCTGTAGACTACATTATAAAGCTACCGTGTATCCAAGCCTTCAACACTTACAAAACACCTTTAGAAATTGCTTTCATAATCTTGAATGTCTGCTCAGCAGGCGACAGAATTGTAAAGCGCTTTATGCTGTCGCGAGCTCGTCTGCTTGTGTTTCAGTCATCCCTATTTGAAATTCTTTACTAAACTAACTTTGATACTTACCTGTTTACAGGTTCGTATATGAAACAATGTACACAACTGACTTGAGTACTAGGACGGAGTAAATACATAATGTTCTGTGACGTTGGTGTAGATAATTTCTCCTAGATTTTATTAATTTCTCCCCTGAACGCTTGCTACATTTGGAATTCGTTTAAAGAACGTGTAATCGAAAATGGGATAGAAACTTAACTATTTTAATTTAAAACTTCCTGCCGATAAATGTCTGCCAATTAAGAATTTTATTCCGCCAATTATCCGGGCCAGGCGACACAAAGGTATCCCGACTCGCTTCAAAAAAGGTACAATTAGGTTAAAGAAATAATGTGATTGATGAATTCGTGTCGCTTACTTGTGAACTATAGAAACTAGTCTTTCTTTGTTGCTTATCGTGTGAGGCGTGAGCTTACAGCTGCTTATGCTACGGGACATTACCTAAATAGATGCCCAGCTAACCAGCTGTAGGACCAAAACTATGTGTAAATTGGGATTCATATAGCCGCAATTTCCCTAAGTGTGATCTTAGGGAAATTGAAAAAAACACACCTTCACACACTGTGCGTCAAACATTGTCTTTCGGCGTATGTCCCTAATATACGAGGGTCGGTATCGTAAATCGGGTATTTTATCGAATGTTTATTAGCTTGGATAGTCACGATCACGAGGCAGACACTCCTCGGCACGGGTGGGCAGGTTTGACGTCAGCGCAGCATCGATCTGTCTACCCCCGGCCCCGGCGGCTGATGCAACTCTCTCTTGCCTGGCGAAATAAAAACTTGTATTAGGTATGTGCGAATGTTGAACGTTTGAAGTTATTACTGTCAGAAGTGAGGGTACTTCGGATGTCCTATTAGTTCGAAGCAGAGCTTATTCCTTTAAAGGTTCTAATTGTGCTTTTGGTTTCCATGAGTCGAACATTGCTGCATATGCAAGGGTGCGTAGCATCTGAATATGCTTGCTGAAACGCCTTGATAAAGATCAGGTATTTGTGCGATATATTTGATTTGATAGCAGTACTACACTATTGTGGCTAATTATATAGGTAGAGTCGTTATCATCATCATCATTCTCGGCCTGTCGGCCCACTGCTGTGAGCATAGGCCTATTTTCGAGTACGCCACTAGGTAGAGTATATTAGTTATATTATATTGCACTAGCTAGGGTTTTAACTTACTACGTTGTACCGACTTCTAATCCTCTGCTTGTCGTTAGGTCAATGATAGCATTTATGTGCTCATGATTTATTTGGCACCATCTAACCCTGCTCTGTTTCATCTGTTTGTACAGTAAATAATAATAATAATTCTTTATTTCAGACAATGTCCATATACAATAATAATTACATTTAAAAATTCAATTTCATTACATATTAAGTGTTAGTAAGTATATATTCCATCTAATTAATTCTAAGTCTAGGCTAGGGTTAGGGTACACAGGACATTTTGAGGTAAATGCGTCATCATTTCTGCTTCCATGTTAGAAATAAAAGCCTGGGTCAAAAGTCGCGTGGATAATCGACCCGTCTTCCAACCAATCGGGAGGCAGTGCACGTTGCAGATGCATTTTGCTTCGCTTCAGTATGCAAATATTGCAAATGTTGTGTCTACCCTATCTCGCTCTATGCACTCCGTTGTAATTGCCAGTTCTTTACCGGCTGTTTTTCAAGTGTGTTGTAATGTAACTCGCGAAGTGAAGGGTTTTCAAGAAACATTGAATTCAGTTTGATGTTTAATTCGAAACAATGCAATGTACAATTTTGCAACTTAACAGGAAGTGTGCGGATGTGCGCGTTGCGTCATTTTGCTCTTCGTGTTACCACATTCCGTTATTTATGCCAGTTAAAAACACGTGCATTGCAATCTGTAATGCTCCCTGCTTAATAGCGCGTTGCGTTATCTTTTTACGCGTTTAACCTGATTTGTTTTTATAGCTAGAGTACAAATTTTGCCGTTATTGACACACGTCTGACCTACATTTGGATTGTCATTAGATTGCACAATCAGTGTTGTCACGAAGAAATCCCGTTAGATTAGATGCTGCATTCTAAAGTAGCTCAATGCAGTTTTGCGCGACATTCTTGTGCCCAGACGTAAGGGTAGTTCCTTTGGGCGGGCGGCTGGAGGGGCGTAGGGCGGGGGGCGCGGAGGGGAGGGCTCCAGCGTCAACGACCGGCACTCGGCAGTCTGCGGGCGCGAGAGAACGTCCCATGCAACTTAACCGGCAACTTTCCATTCAGAACTTCGCGGGTCTTCATATTTCATACGCATTGACTTAGCTCGTTAATTGAGTGATACAAGTGACTTTTTGACTTCTGCCCTAATTGAGTGATGTAGCTAATTGGGTTTGGCACGTGCTCGTTTCGCTCACGTTGACGGAACACCGGAAGCTTTAAAATAGACATTTAACAATGCATTATTAGACAGTTTTTGTAGTTCGACGAACAATGCAGTGAAGTTAAGAGATTTCTTTGTACAATGGTGAAGTTAGGGTTAGCGATGGTTGTGGGGGTGGCGCCGGCGCTGGTGTCGTGGTGGCGTGGGCAGGCGCCAGCCCTGCTGAGCCCAGGGTCTGACCTGACAAGTCCAGGGTCGGAGGTGGCCAGCCCCGAGTCGGAGAAGGCGCCGCGCTGGCCGCGCCGCTCGCCCTCGCTGTCCGACTGCCTCGAGAGCAGCAGCGACGAAGAGTCCGCTAGATCGATCGTCTGCCACGTTAGACCTAAATTAGTAAGTATATTTAGTGGCCAACTTCTTGGGATTAGCTCCCCCTCTCTCTGTATGTCTGTCTTCATTTGAGGTCGGCCTCTTAAATACGACGCAAACTGCAAACTACGCAGTTGGGCCATCCCAGAGGATTTGAATGCGGTCGGCAAGGAAAACAAAAGTTTATTTCAATAATGGTTTAACCATTTTTTTTAATGGTCGTGATATTTTAGAATTTATTTAATTTCAGGTTATTTATATTTTCTTTGTTACCTATCGTAATACAGAATAGAGATGGACAAAAACGCAATAGTCCTTCTTATTTATTGTAAATATTTAGCAATAATTTTGACGTGAAAACGTTTTAATTGATATCCGTTTATTGAGTTCTGGAAAATTTTACCACGTTTAGATTTACCAAAATGCCGGATTGGGTGATGTAAACTCTAGCCCACCCGTAATACTCTACTGATCTTTATTGTCAAATGCCAAATCGCAAGCCGTATTTATGATTTCTTTATCACTATCATTCGCAATTCTGTGCCCATTAAATCCCTATAATAATAATAAATAAATATTAGGGGACAATCTTACACAAATCGACCTAGTCCCAAATAAAGCAAAGCTTGTACTATGGGTACTATACGACGATATACGTACTTATATAGATAAATACATACTTAAATACATAGAAAACATCCAAGACCCAAGAACAAATATCCGTGATAAATGCACAAATAAATGCCTTGGCCGGGATTCGAACCCGGGACCTCTAGCTCTATTTACCAAATTTTACGGCATTATTGCCATAATTCCTAACAAATTACTATCATTTAAGCTTCATGAAATTCAAATCACGTGGACTAAAACAACTTGTCCCGCAATTAAGCAAATTAACTTGCCACTTAAAATGATCATTTTAAGCGTTTATATTATATAAGGGTAAAAACGGGACCCTATTACTAAGACTTCGCTGTCCGTCCGTCCGTCTGTCACCAGGCTGTATCTCAAGAACCGTAATAGCTAGACAGTTGAAATTTTCACAGATTGTGTATTTCTGTTGCCGCTATAACAACAAATACTAAATACAAAATAATAATAATTAAGGGGGGGCTCCCATACAACAGAGTAGTTGTTGGCGTTTTTTTTCTGGTACGGAACCCTTCGTGCGCGAGTCCGACTCGCACTTGGCCGGTTTTAGGACTTCACAAATCGTTGCAATCTTGCGAGTCTTAGGTAACCTGACTTTCACTCGATTTGCGTATTTTCGGCAAGCACTCACGCAAGGACCATTACTTAACGATCAGAAAGAACACAATCATTTTATCGCTTCCAACATCGAGTGATGAATCTGAATTCAAAAAGAGACTATAAACTTTCTAAATACAAAGCATATACGCCATTTGGAACCGGTACTGCCATAACTTGGCTCATGCTGAATCACAGGTAGCGACGACCATAATTAACCGTATATTTAAAGGACATATGCCATCTCACATCATTTACATACAAATGGATGAGTGATTTCATATATAACTTCTAGGTGCCTCAAGTTCCATTATCACTTAAGTTGTTATTGACATGTGACAATCGAGACGAGGCCGTCACATAACTTAGCGACAGCTCCGGCAATTCATATTCAAATGGACGAGCGTTTAGTTCCATCTATCAATCAAAATAGTGAAACTATTGTGAAACGGGACTAGTATGTATACGATGAATTAATCATAGAAGCATTTACAATCTACGTTTCTGCATATTCATTAGTACTTGTTTTTTTTTTCGCTTACAATTTTAAATTAGACCAGCTTAGTGGATATCGTTATTTATATCAATAATGTTTTCTCAATCAATTGCGGAAAGTATTTAATTACTCCTATTAAATAGCTGCCTTTCTCACAGTCGCGTTGCGAGATAGATGACGGATGTGCTACTTAGATGTGCTGCATCGATATAAACACAAAACCGACACACATACATATACAATAAAATAACTTGGAATTTGCACACACATTAATTTCATTAGTTTAGTGCAATATGAAAAGAAAGGATCGTGGTTAAAAAAAGAACGTTTAGAAAATGTCATCATCAAATGATAATAAATTTAAGAGTTATACTTTTGTCTTTGGAGTATTTTCCATTTCTCTCTCTCGTACTCGTACGCCACTCTTTAGACTTCCTGATACGACACGACGGCAACCGTTTTCATTTATTTGGTACACTCAACTGCGCCTTGGTCTTGCCCTGCTTCGCCTCCCCTCTATCTTTCCTTCCATAATGGTCTTGAACAAGTTGTTGTGCCTTGTGCCTCAAATGTCCAATCATTTCCCCGCTTCTATTCGTAATAGTATTTATGATAGTTATTTTCTCATTCACTCTACGTAATATCTCATCATTTGTTATTCTTTTAGTCCAACTGAACTGATGCCTTCCATTCGTCTCCAAAAACGTACTAAGCTAAAATATCTTCCTATCTTAGCAGTGGCGAATTTACCAATTAGGCTTAGTAGCCTAGGGCGGCAGATTGTAAGCCAAAATAGTACATTTCGATGCTAGTGCGGAAAGTATGTCATTTCTTCACGAGTACCGAGGGATGCCACGAGCCGCAGGCGAGTGGCAAGACTCGGGACGAGTGAAGAATGACATTTCCGCACGTGTATTGAACGACGTTTTTTAATACAGTTGCGAAAAAATAAGAAAAACAACAAGTAATATTTATAAAAACAATATCGAATGTTGCCTTTAGAAACTTAAAACATGCTTGCAGTAAGTAAAAACGCCTCTTCTTTGACAGGCGTTTCGGCAGCTATTCCGTTCCACTCAGACAACTTATTAAGAACGGTTTTTCAATATTCAATATTAAAAAATAAACGTGTTATAATGATGAAGAGGTAAGTAATAAAATATGAAATGTGTATATTTTTCGTATTCTGATGTTAACAGTAGGTTTTTATGTTGATTACGACGTTTAAAGGAAACCAATATTTAACACCCAGCAATAAGGAGTCATGCATTGGAACAAGCATAAATTTAAAAAAATTGGAAAAGTGAAAAGCACTAGTGCGCGAAAACCAACTTTCCGCACGCTAAACAGCTACGTAAAGTAGCACTTTTTGAGCAACTGTATTAAAAAATATTTTAGGTATGTATAAAATAAATTAATAGTATCGACTGGTTGAGGCATTAGAGGTCGGAAAGGAGCATGCATGTTAGTGTTATCTTTTGGTTGCCCTGTATACCAGGGGTCCATCGCTCGACATAGATAGACTGTGAAACTATGTAGTAAAGAAACAAACATCACACCATATTTAAATATGTTTTGAAAGTCAAATTGGATTATGGGGTCTATAACATTAATTTTACGGCGGCAATAACTATTATACATATCGAAACTGACAGTTTATTGTCGTCTCGATTTATTTTCGTTTAAAAATAATTCTCGCATCGATCATTCACCTTTGGTGTTACGAAACGGTGCGTCGGCGCTGGCAGCGTGCGCATGCACATGCGTCGCGAAACAACTTAGTTTTTTAAACCTCTTATGTTATACAGCTTAGTTATTGTAAAGTGAATCTAAGTACTGCGGAATAGAGTCGCTATTGGAACTGAAAGCAAAAGAAAATCAGGTGTTGGTGAGAGTACTGATTGAAAATGTCACGATATTTGCGGCGCGCGTGCGCATCTCGCTCGGCACTAGTGTATCAAAGTAACTGAAGTCCTGATGTCCCACGCCATTATGTTCTTTAATTGCAAAAAGATATGTCCTAGAATAGCATAGTGATGTTCATGTATGTGAGTCACTTTGCTACTTAAGATATCCTAGTCGATACCTCGCCGTTAATCGTCGGAACCTATTAGTTTTTCAATCGATACGGATCGATCGCGTGGCTTCGGAGGAATTAGGTAGCATTCCGCTTTGTTTCAGGCCCGGTTGCTCTTGCACGTTTAAAGTCGTATTAAGTTTCTTCCAACCGTTTTTTTAATGAAGAAACGCTATTCCGTTTTGTAATTATCGTAATTAAATGCTTTTTAAACGTGCTGTAAACTTAAACCGCGTGTTGTTAATATATTTAATGGAATTAGTTAACGGGCGGGTTGACCTAGTGGTTTCGGAAAGTGAGTGAAGTGGGCTCGATTCCCATAAAACTAAAACTCTGACCGACTTGTGTTTCTTGATTATGTTCTTTATTTAAAGAAACCACACCTAGGTTTCAGCACAGCTTCAGTGTGCCCATATTTAAAGAAAGTTGGGTTAATTATTGTTTTTTCATAATATTCATGCGTCTTGGCGGAAATTGTCTTTAAGGATAATTTCCGTGTTTTTCATTTTCATTGTCCACACGAATTTCCAGTACAATATTAATTCTATCTAGTTTAAAACATTAATAAACCTTATTGACCTTACTATGGGACTAGTTCAATTTTGTGTAAAAAAATTCGCTCCAAAAATTTATTATACTTTATTTTTATTCTCTTAGTTGCACCGCACCGCCCACAATTTTTCTGCTTTATCATAATTTTGACTGGTAGAGAATGCTTTATGACATTAAGTCCGCCTTCTGTACAATAAGTTTTTCTTTTGTGCAATAAAGGTTAAATAAATAAAATAAAACCTTACTAAAAAAGGAGCCGCAAACATTCAGCGGTCCGTAATCAAAATTGGCAAGCCCCAAAACCACGGTGCTTGTCACAGCCATTTTACCTTCCCAATTAATAAAAGTTATATACAATGCTGTCACCTCAGTTAACTGACGTATCCCGGCAGACATTCGCAATGCATCCGCGTTCCGTCCAACTATTGTCTAGCACCTGCAATTTGCAATTGCAACCGGGCCTCAGTACCGCGGCGCGTGCGCGTGCGATGCGAGCTCCGTGATCTAGTAATTTTATGTAAATCGGTGTCCGTCTTAGCAATCCTCTGGTAATCTGGTTCTTAGTACCTAATTGAGATCTAGTTAATTTTATTCGAGGCGCGTCCACCAGCAGTCATCTGTTACAGTTACGTCGGCGGGGTGTTAACCTGCTCACAGTGCGCACGTACCTTTACAAAGAAGATCGGATACGTTAGCGACTTAAGAGCGCACGAAAGATTGGAACAGCACCACCTGCACCCCCGTAATGCATAAACATATTGCTAATTGGTTGTACCCAATCTAATACCTATACACAGTCGCTGAGGCTGAAGTCGGTCAGTACATCATCATCATCAATTTTATTAGTCGTTACTTTGGAGAATTCCAAGAGAAGTTATTAGAAACATTTCTTTTAATTTCATATCTTGATCCTTCGTAGAGAGGGGGGACCACGTGGTTTATAATTAAATAGTGATTTGTTTGTGTGTTTCTCTTTGTAGAACAAAGGTTGTAATATAGTGTAAAACAAATTTTTAATATGAACCGCCTCCAAATTGTTTTCTCTCTCCTATTCACTAATTGATCAGCGCGTTAAATTCTCGGCGGAATAGCAAATTAATATTTTCTAGTTTTAGTGATCGGAGTGAAAGCGAGGATATATCTATGGTTTATTACATTTGAGTGACTGGTTACTCCCAATCGGCGGCTATAGAAATGATTTTGCTGTACCTTTTCTAGTTTCTAGTGCATTAAACCTCTTTTCCTGTTAGATAACTATGACATATACGTTCTACATATTTTTAAGCACTCATTTTTGACACGACATAATATACGTTTTATTGTTGTAATAGGCATTACAATTATATGCGTATTTACCAATGTAATTATGCCCTTATGAAAAAATAGACTATAAGGCAATATTTTACGGATATCAGTTTAATGCGGTTGCAATAATAGTCTTCCCTAGGCAGTAGTCGCTATTGTCAGGTATTGTGTGTACGCGGGCCCGTGACGTCCTTGTCCCTTTGTCGTCCATGATGCGTGCAAGGCGAGCTCTGTACGGCGGCGTACGCTCAAGAGAAAAGCTGCGCGCCTTGCCGCGCCCGCATGTCAGACGCATTGGATATCCATACATTCTGACAGACGCGCTACGTTTTTTTTCGCCTGTGCGTGAACGCGACCTTATTATCAAGGACCAGGAGAAACTAATCAAATTATTCATATCCGATAAACATTTTCGTTTCCTAATTGATGTGAGATAAGATCTACGAGTACTAATAAAATAACTGTTAATCATTCCATGAAAAAGGAACCAAACCATGGTAAAGGTAAGGTAGCTCGGTAGGTAGGTCGAATCCCGGTACCTAAGGGCAATTGTTTCTGTGGTGAGCAGAAAAAATGTTCTTGAGACTTAGATGTTTTCTATGTATTTAAAAATATATCACTTAAATATATCGTCGTCTAGTACCCATAACACAACTCACAAGCCTTATTGAGCTAGTGCCTTATAGGACTAGTACGATGTGTTAAAAATTGTCCCCTAATATTTATTTATTTATTCTTTACTAAACGGTCATGACAATAAACTGCATTGATCTAAATAAGTGTTGATCGTATTAGGCTATCCAGGAGTTCCAGGAATTTTGTATAGGATTGTAGATCTAGAGACAGATGTGTGCGTAGAAACAGAAAGAAATCTATATATTGACATATTTTTTTCATTACATCACCGTGTAGGGTCGGAACTGTCTAGTTCTAGATACAAAGTAAGATGGCTATGTATTGAATGGGCTATATTATTTATGAAAATGAAGATATTGGAGATGCCCTGGCCCCCCATTAATGCAATTAGCTCTGGGAAAAAATATGTGCCTTAAAAATAAAAAGGTTTTATTAATAACGTATTCCTGATATGTAGGTACTCGTGGAATAAATTTTACATGTGTTTCCTTTGATAATTTCAATGTCATCGCAATATCTACCACACTACTAACACATTTATTTTCGTTATCAATGTTATGTTAATGGTCATTGTTTGTCGCATTAAAAATAACATTGTTATATAATATATTTATTCTGAAGGTAATTTTATACCTTAATTTGACAAAAATTTAACACAAGAAAGCCATAGTTATAGTCTTTTATAGTTCGAGCCTGCCCGATACTGAATAGTCCAAATGATTCAGCCCTCTTATTCAGAAACCGATTCGTCCTTACCTCTCACCTCACCCGTCATCTCACACCTCACCCGTTTTATATGGAAACTGTCAAATGTTCTTTGTCAAAATTTGTCAGGTTCCATATAAAAACGGGTGAGGTGAGGACGAATTGATTTGTGAATAACACCCCAAGCCAAGAAAAAGCGATCAAGCCGGGTGGAATTCGAATTAAGGGATATAGTACACTACCGTCAGAAAGTTAAAGACCAAACACAAAATATGCAAATGATCAACATTGATTGATTATTCATTCAACCTTGATTCATCTGTCTGTAGTACTCTCGACCAGTTTTCAAAAGTCCAATCCTTGTGAGAAACCACCACCATATTAGCCAAAGGACGTCCACTGCTGGACATGGGCCTCCCCCAAATTCACGGGGGGTATATGCCATAATCGCCACGCTTGGCATGCGGGTTGGTGATCGCAGTATCTCCACCGCACTCCAGGGATGCTGCTGCCCATCCCCCGGTGGCCTTGGTCGTAGTTTTAGGACATACCCGGGTCTTGGTCTTATGAGAAACAGCCCATTGCAATCTTTTTCCCTTGTTTGGTTTGCGTAATAATTTATGATAATGAAACTAAAAATTGTGTTTGGTCCTAAACTTTTTGACGGCAGTGTACAGTCACAGAAATTGAAACGCGTACCTTTTTCGCTCTTGTCACAAAGACAGTAAGGCATAAAAGTGTACGTCTTTCCGTTTCCTTGACTGTACGTCATTCAAGCTCGTCGTCAAAATGTTCTTCCAGACTTTTTAAGAGTCGGTTGTTTACCTTAGTTCCCGTTTCCAAAATACGTGACCGGTAAAGTGGACGTTATAATAACATATATTGGTACATACATGCATAGCATAAGCCATCGTTCTTATGATATATTATTTAAGAGGTTTTTAACGTGTCCAATAACGCCACTCGTATACTATAATTGTGATTATTTGAATTTAACGATAGATACTGAAAAAAGGAGGGACGTAGTTAAAACGGCTGTGTTATTTTTGAACTCATAGATCAACGAATCTGGTAACATAAAAACTAGTTTGATGTATTCAAAGGGTACTTAAATACAAAATATAGGTCGATTCACAAGAGCTGGCGCGGAAAATGTATGAAACTGTCAATAATATCATAGACATTCCGCGCCAGCTCTTGTGAATCGACCTTTACATTACATAGTGGCCTCCTTTTTTCAATATCTATCGTTAAATTTAAAAAATCACAAACATACGAGTGGCGTCTTAACAGACACTACAAATATACCAGGATTGACATAATATATATATACCTTCAAAGGATATCGAAACAATAAATACATAGTTGAAAAATACAAAGTGTAGACGTTTTCATTGCACTTGACATAAATGCCCTCACCGCTACTGACACCTCCACAAACATACATCATTAACCCCCTTATTCATAAAACTTAACAAAGCTCTGTTAACTAAAAGTTGTTTTGTCCCTTTCTCACAAACATAAATATCAAAGTGACAGATAAGGACAAACCAACTTTAGCGGCTTGTTAACTAATAGAGGCGTTTATGAATAATGGGGTAATTCATAAGCTTATACCTTCGTGACAGATTTATCACAATAGTAGTCTATTCCTTACCTGTCACATGTAACTAAACACTTTTGAAGTCCCCATTATGGGCCTAGCAGCTTCGCGAGGTCTCTGCGGTGACCTAGTTCCGTTACACAATGAGATTGCCGAGAACCGTGGTAATACTAAGCCAGTTCTCTGTCACACGACGATTCAGGGTAAAAAGGCTTTAGGGTCTGTACAGTGCGCCACAAAAGAGTAGAAATGAAAAAGTGGCAAGACTGTAGTGTCGTCCCTATTTTCCTGGATTGATTTGAAAGGGATGACACTCATTGTGTTATTTGTGTTGCACTGTAGGTGAAAAGAAAGTTTTGACGACAATATTACGATTCAGGTCTATATAAGTATAATGGTTTCCGGTTTACTGAGGAACTTCGAAAGCCATGTGACTGTAAATGACGACAACTGACATAAGTATATTTTCAAGCTAATATTAACGTAAATCTAAAAAATTGTTTCTTTTTTGACGTGATAACGTCTTTAAAATCGTTTTAGTCGGGTGACATGTTCAGAAACTTGTGTCACACCAAAACCTCACGAGCGCGATCGCAGGTATAAGTGAAGCGCAAGTGAAGTAAGACGTTATCACGTAAACATCTCGATCGTAAACCTACTTTACAAACAACCAATTTTTCTTTTTACAAAGAGGATTTATGATATCCTTGGCGGTGTTAGAATGGTGTAAGAAAAAAAAGTAACAAAACACAACCAAAATATTTTTTTTTAATTTGACACTGTTGCTTTTCGTTTTTAAATATCAAACTAAAATGACTGATAGAACGTTAAATAAGGCTTTTTTTGACATGACATTTAGAGTGGTCACTCCTTCAGAAAAGTAAAAATTTTTTTTTTCAAATTTTCACTTACGTTTTTTTACAGAAAATGTTAAAGATAGATAGTCAATTTTCTTACAGGACATATACTTAGTCGGCTCATAAGTTCTGTCATATACATAGTATCAAATAAAAACAAAAGTTTAAGTTTATTCCGTATAATTTGTACAGCCTTTGAAAGCTTATAAACTAGAGAATCTAAATGTATAACATTTATTCAAAATGACCGCCATAATTATCTACACAGGCTTGAAGTCTGCGTGGCCAGTCGTCAATGGATTCACGCACCACTTTCATGTCGATATTGGCCACTGCCGTAGCAAGGGATTTTTTCAGCGAGTCTAGATTTGCATGAGGTTTTGAGCACACCTTTTCCTCTAAATACTGCCATATTTTATAGTCTAACGGATTAAGATCTGGGCTAGAGGAGGGCCAATCTTCATGCCGTATAAAGTCGATTTTATTGGAGGCGAGCCAGGCTTGTGTAGACTTTGCCTTATGGGCTGGAGCAGAGTCCTGCTGGAAAACCCAATGCTGGTTTAGAAACATCGTATGGGATAGTGGTTTCACAATATTAGTCAACACCGTGTCTTGGTACACTTTGGCATTAGTTTTTACTCCTTACTTACAAAAATGCATACTAGTGACGCCCGCATAAGGAACTCCCAGCCAAACCATCACAGATGAAGGGTGATGACCTCTTTGAATACGGAGAATGCTATTAGACGCTTCTTTACTATTGCGAGCGTACACTCTATCATTTTGTTTATTACAGTTTTCTTCTATGTCAAAAATTTTCTCGTCCGAAAACAGTATACAACGATGCTTATTTTTAGCGTACTTCTTCAATAAAGCTTTAGATCTTTTAAGCCTTAAAGCTTTAAGCCGACCATTGAGAAGATGGCCAGTTTTTCGTTTATAAGCACGAAGTCTCAGGTCTTGATTAAGCACTCTTTTCACCGTGTTTCTGCTCAAACCCATCTGGAGGGCCATAACTTTTTGTTTCCTAGCGGGATTTCTGGCAATGCGTGCCCTAATTGCTTGTACAACCGCTGGAGTCCTAGCTGTACGCGGACGACCGCTTCTTTTCTTGTCATTTAAACTAGAGACCTCACATATAAGTATCCGAACGCACTCGGAACTAGATGTCAAAAACGAGTAGCGTATTTAGAAATTGTAAAATTAATGTAAATTATCCAAAATTGGTCTTGTATTGTTCACTAAAGTGATCTAGAGTGAATAATTTAGTCGTGATAATGTTATCCGGGAATTAAATTACCGATAAAGGTCACAAATCGTCAAGATAATATTTGACAGATCGTCACCGTTGAAATTTTGAAATGAAAAAAGTATACTGAGTGTAAGGTGCATTACAACGGATTTTGAAAGGAGGGAAGTATTGTTTCTACATTATTATTACCTTAAGTTTGGTCAGTGAATAAATAAAAGTCACAATAATATAACCTATGTGTCACTTTTGTAGGTTCCAATTCTAGAAAATCTTGTATATTCCATAACTAGTCAAAAATACATGCTTTCACTGTTTAAACAAAGCAGAACTAGTCCAAATTAGTGCATAATACATATTTTAGAGAGTATAAGTGTATCTTACTGCGCTTAGTGTGCTTATAGTCCAGTTAAATTAAGAGTATAGTCTAATAATTTTAATCAACATTATTAGTTGTTACAATTATTACCATAAGGTACCTATCTTGCTTATAAGAGTATATAAGCCCTTGGTATAAAGTTTTGCCCAGGTATTTACATTTTCAATATGTTTTCAGCCCAAATCACTAAACCAGTTACGCGCAGAGATGCTTTGATTAGCAAACTACAACAAACTAAAAAAGAACTCAAAGCGGCCACAGAGCTTAATGAAAAGCTCCTGCAGGAACGGGATGACAGTGAGGAGGAGGTCATGCGGGTTGTCAGGATGAACACAACCCTCAAAACTCAGCTCGCTGAACAAGACCTGCAGTATGAAGACATGCTAAGCCAGCGGACAGAACTTCAACTCTCTGTGGACCGGTTCCAGCAGTGCCAGGAGATACATGAGCAAGCTTTGCGGCATATTCGAGATCTAGAGCAACAACTAGAAGAACTTCAGGCAAAGCAGACCACTATTTGCAAGTATTGCTCGGAGTTGGGTGAAAACAATTTAAGTATCTTTGCCGAATTTAGTACTTGTGAAGTAGACATGATGCATGATAGTTTAGTAAGCGCCCCCATAGTGGAAACAATAGATTTAACCAATTCTGTGTATGAAGAGAGTAATTCTGATCACAGAGTCATAGTAACAGGATCAAACAAAGTAAAAAAATATTTAAAATTGAATAGATTTATTAAAAAATCTAAAGTTTTATTGCAACGCCACAAGAAAATATTCAAAGCAGTTTTTTCTAAGTACAGCCATGTGTCCCTGAGCGACCAGCTTCTTAACTGTCAGCAACAATTAGACCGGGCAGTAATAGAGCTGAAAAATCGCTCCGATGAGGTCATGATGCTGCAGTCAAAATTAAAAGATATCACTAGCAAGCATGACCTTTCAAGCAAAACTTTGCACGAATACATAGCCTTTATGAATAATGTTCTAGAGCCGGGGAGCGGCGTCCCACTACACTTCGAGTCGCCCCGGGTGCCGGGGCGCTGCCCCGGGCCGAGCCGCGACCACTCGCCGGCCGCCCGCGTGCCCGCCTCCCTCGTGCTCCACCGCGCCGCCGCCGGCGCTGCCACACCGCGCCGGGGGGCGCCCGCCCCGCCGCCGCCGTTCCGAGCCGAGCCGGCGCCGCCGCTGCCGGTCAGTGTAGACCAGCCACCGAGCCGAGAAGAACCGCCGTTCCTGATGGTCGAGTCGCCGCCGCTGTCGCTGAGCCAAGCCGAGCCGGCAGCGCCGCCGGTGCCTGACCCCGCCCGCGCGTCCGCGCCGCCCCCGGCCGCCGCGCCCGCCGCGCCCGCCCGGCCGCGCCGCACCGTCAATACATGTCAATACATTCTTGAAAACATTATGTATGTTCGAAAAAATATTCAAGAATTCAAACTTAACAGTGATATCCACGACTACAACACTAGAAGTAAACACAAGATTGCAGTGAAGGCCAGTCGTCTCCGGAAGGTTAGCACGTCGTTTGTGGGGAACTGTATACGATTTTATAATAAAATACCCATCGATATAGTTAATTTTCCACTTAGTAAATTTAAGTCTCATATTAAACGTTATTTGTTAAGCCAGGCCTATTATACTGTCAACGATTTCTTAAATGACAAAAATGCTTTTAAGCCAGTGATAGTTAAATCCTGTTACTTTTAATATACCTATGCTTCACTTAGCATATTTCCTTGTATAAATACTTATCTCTGTCGTTGCATTTTATGAAACATGATGCTGTTTCTCGCCGAAGAGTAATTTTAATCTTTGATTTTATTAATGTCCGGCAGCCTGAATATGTCATGCTCGCTTAAAGGGCTTTGCTTACGGTGGCGTCGTTGATCGGGTCGCCACCTTCCCTAACAGATGGTCGAGGGAGGCGATGGCTGAGATACGCGTCATACTCGTGATCGGGTGCTGTTTGTGGAGTCCGGTCTGTTCATGCTTGCAAGGGCATAGTAAATACCTTAATACTAGTGTTATTTTATTGTATGTAGATTGACGAGAGACATGATCCTGTTCTGGATTAGTTTTATTATTATTGACGCTTAGAGACCTTATACAGCTCTAACAATATTAAGTTTACTTATTTTAATTTTAGCGCTTAGAGATCATTTACATCACTAAGCACTTTGAAATCATTGTTATTAATCATATTTGGACGCTCAGAGACCATATACATCTCTGAGATATTAAATTAATTTTATATTCCTTTTGTTTATTCGGACACAGATCGTATTCAATACGTCCTTAATATTTGTAAATTTATTTTCATTGAATTGTCAATCAGTATATTTTTTTTGTATCATTTTTATTAAGTAAGATTGTCAGTTTTTTAAATTGTATAAATTCATGCTTTGACATGTAAAAGTGCCCTTGTGGCCTATTTGCAGAATAAATATTTGATTTGATTTGATTTGATTTGATTTGACTGTATCTTTCTATGGTACGATACACAAATCTTAGAGAGAATTTTAAATTTTCAAGTAGCTTAAAAATTTTAGTCGGCGAGTGTCCACAACGATATAGTGCAATTATTGTGGTACGGCTATCTTTAAGCGTCCACTCCATGTTAAAGAAAACAGAAAATTGCAAAATTATACTACTCAAATATTTAAAAAAGATTCGAAATTCAAATGCACAACGGTTTTTGTTTTAGGAGTTCCAAATTTAAATTTTAAAGGCCAGTGACAGAACTTATGAGCCGACTAAGTATACTATTTAACTAACCAAAATGAAAAAAGATAGTATGATAAAATTTAATAGTTTTAGAGAAAAGTCATATTTCATGAATTCGGATTTTATTTTTTCCCGCTTGTACCACTGGGAATTTATCAACAAAACTTGGCACAATAGTACTACTAAATGTAAGTAACTGTAGAAAAAAAACAGCTCTTAATCACAAAAGGGCATTTTTTCTTCCTTTATCCTGCTACGGCCTTTATGGATTGTATCCAAATGATAATGTCCACATATAAAAAACTCATTTATTTTCTGTAGTTGACTAACAACAAGGTACCTACACTGTTAGTTTTATATACTTTTTATTTTTGTGTCCGCGAACTTTAAGACCTCTGCGAAATTGATGTAAAGTATGTTGCGAAAATCCAAATTGCGCACTAATCCATCATTAGAATCTATATATATGAACTGTGACCCTCGACTTTATACCTGTTGCAATGCATACATCTGTGATGACTAACCTACCCAATAACTTAGGACACGTACCGCCTACTAATCGTTAGCTTCCCTGTGATTAGACGTTGCCTAATAGCTTCGTGCTTTTGAATGTACATTTATCGTAAGGGTGTGTTTACACTGAATGAACAATTCTGAAGGCAATTTGGATTATAATACATATAGGCAGATGTTTTCGAGCTTAAATGTAAGTTACATAACATAAGGTAACCAACTAGTTTATAAAATGATAACGTAACGTGTTAAACTTATGCTACGATCACAGGCTACGATATAGATCTGACATTTTTAGCAAGAAAATGTCATTTTGGTTTACCTTAAACACTCGAGAACGTTACCTAACCTCCTCTGAATTGATTAAATGTGTCAAATGTCAGATTTCATATTCATTAGTTTCTATAACAAACAAAAGACATGAATCCTACAGAAAGAAATGTGTTATGTAATACTAATGTACTTTTCTGTGCTTGTGTGGTCTACAGATTGACAGCACTGTCAAGTATCAATCCGCATACCGAGAATCCCTCAAAGCGGAAACTAATAGAGAGTTGCTAGCGGGTCGTGACGGATCGTTTAATACTGTATTTTTACTTTTAACTAAGTTGTTAGAAGGCGACACCTGTTACCTGTAGTATTCACGACACTTAACCGACAACCCTCGGACGAAGTCTGACCTAAGATAACGCATAGTTGTTAGTAATCAAAGTTTGACGACCTGTTTAGCCTAGTTGGTAGTGACACTGCCTCCGAAGCTAGAGGTCCCGGGTTCGAATCCCGGCCAGGGCATTTATTTGTGCATTTTTCACGGATATTTGTTCTTGGGTCTTGGATGTTTTCTATGTATTTAAGTATGTATTTATCTATATAAGTATGTATATCGTCGTCTAGTACCCATAGTACAAGCTTTGCTTAGTTTGGGACTAGGTCGATTTGTGTAAGATTGTCCCCCAATATTTATTTATTTATTTAATCTCGGGGTCAATTTATACAAGCTGGTGACTTGGTGACTGTGGCTAGTTAACTACCGGTGTTACGCCTTACTGGGCGCTGAAGTGATTCATCTCTGACCAAAAACGATAGGAAACAAACGTCATATTCGTTTATGTGATAGGAATTGGCGTCTTAAGTTACTTATAGTGCGGAGTAATCCGCCTTTAACATTGCAGGAATAACAAAATATACAGCCATGGGTACCTCAAATGTCAAAATATCATGCACTAGCTGTTGCCCGCGACTTCGTCCGCGTCTTCGCTCCTATTGGTCGCAGCGTGATGTTATATAGCCTAAAGCCTTCCTCGATAAATGGACTATCCAACACAAAAATAATTATTCAATTCGAACCAGTAGTTCCCAAGATTAGCGCGTTCAAATAAACAAACAAACAAGCAAACAAACTCTTCAGCTTTATAATATTAGTATAGATAAGAACACCTGTTAGTTACTGAAAACCTTACCAAAATCATAGCGGTGGTTCTATAACTATATTATCGATAAATTCACTAGTCATTGCTCGAAGTCTTGACTTAAACAAGGTGAAATAAAATTTTCTATTTACATATTTTAACAAATTCATGGCGCTTAGTTACTTCGGGAAGATCCACTTTAAAAGCAGTCCCGTTTATACCGGTACTGGTAAATTGTGGGAGAAAGCATAGATATACAAAATAGCCTAGGAAGTAAAAAACTAGAAAGCTTAAATTACACATAATAAGACCTGTAATGATAAATGCTAATAGCAAGTCCCGCATCCGCTCCCGCTACCGCTTCCTCGTTTCCCGCGCAGCGTGTAACGGTGCGATACGATTACGACAGCGATATGCAGAGCGCAAGCACGAGTAGCACGACAGTCGGCCGCAGGCGCTGCCGCAAACGCTTGTGTCCAAACGACCTCTTGTTACTTTACTGTTGGTTTACACGAGCGATTTGCGCGCGTGATTACTAATTACCACCGACATTCGGTAAAAATCCAGTGTTTCATAAATAAGTGAAGTGCGCAGGAATGTATCAACAATAACAAATATGTATTATTATTTATTACTACAAATATCGTCAAGGAGTGATGTGATGATTAATGAAGTGTAGAAAATCACCGATAAGACTTTTGATAAGTGCTGAAGTTTTCTGTCGCTATACTTCAGTGCGAATAATTGACTCGGCGCATTCAAACACGGTTTACACCATTGTTTATTCAGAGTGCAGGGACATTCTTAAGAACATTTGTGAAAGCGTTTGTTGACTAACATACGCGGGAATGTGTAAACCTCTGCTAGGAATCGCAATTCTCCGGACATAACAGTACAGTAGTTGTTTGTTGTTTATACGATGACGCAAATCATGGGGCATCAGACCAAAAGCGCAACACCTGATAATAGCGACGAGGAGAGTGGGGAAGCGTTCACCGACGGAGACTTCGGTGACTCCGATGACGAAATACACATAGATATAGACGTAGAGCGTAGCGATGATTCCAAAACATCCCCTGTCCCTGTAGAAACGGTTAACACGGAGCTCGCAGGCATGGAGGTCGCACACGGCACGCGCAATGGTTTCGAACACGATCATGCTAAAGTTAACGGGCTCAAGACCGACGGCTCGGAATGTGTCGCGATGCCTGAGTTCCGGCGCGACTCGCACGGCGACCAGAACCCTTCCATCGTCGGCATTCTTGGCGGACAACAGGATCATGTATGTATCATTCCCAACTTATCCCTCTCTTGACCTTTTTGCGAAACCTTAAACCCGTGATTCAAACACAGTAGAATCATTGAGTGTATTTCAGCCATTAGCTTAAACCCTTTCCCTTTCCACCGCTTGTGTAAACTGTAGGTAGCAAAGCAAACAGTCTAGGTTTTTATGGTCAACAATACGTACAAGGTCGCTGCTATCTTATCACTTTAAAATTTCACTAACGTGCGTTCCGGAGGCCACGGCATCGGCACCAGTTTTCTCAGATGATCGTTGTTTGCCTAACGCACCGTCTTTTAACATTCCATAAATTGTCACGCGTGTATTGATTCGTGATCTTCCACTTAGCAACTATAGTTGAGTTAGTGCCGAGGATAATGTAATTGTAAGTTATGTGGCAGTGGTGCAGATGTATTTGCGGTGAGACAACCTTGTTCTCGGCCTAGCCGGATAAAACATGACGTTTCCGGAAACTTTACTTAACCTGGCCGCAAGGACTGCTATTCTTTACGTGAGTTACTATGTTCATTCGTAATTCTTTATGTCGGCTTGATTTTAAATTGTATGTTCGTCGTCAGTAAAACTAGGCCGTTTTGAAGCTAACGCCTTCGCTGTCTTCGCGTCAGTTACCACTATTAAAATGTAGATTATGTTCATTACCTATGATTGAAACAGCTATCCCTAAGTTGTTCCATTGCCTAACCATTGTTTCTCATATTATTGTAATAAAAAATATATCAAGATGAACAATTATAGTTAACTACTACAGTACAATGCAGTACAAGTGCGTCGTCTAAAAACACTTGTGATCACTCCACCACTCCAGTCTGCCAGCTAACTCACTTCAGCTTGCACGTGATTACAAGCTGTGTTTTTGTGTGAACAATCATTTCGAAGACAGTCATGTCTAATGAGCTGTGAGATGTCATCTCCGGAGCTTTTTCTGCGCGTCGCCGGGCGGTTCCTCTTGCTCTATGTGAGTTATCTATCGTCACCTATTCGCTTGACTGTCGAATCGCTTATCTCTGGGAACTAGGCATAATGTTATGTTATGTGTTAATTGCAAGTGATGTCATACAGTCGAAGGACTTCCTGTTAAATTGACGGGATATTACCGGAATGGTTATTGGAAATTCATTCGGACTTATGTCGTGATATTTGAAATTTATGCCAGATGACACAATTTATTGGATATTCGCAAATAGATTTGTGGTTTATTCGGTTACAGTTACACAGAGTCTCGAACATAAATAAATTGGACAAGATTCTTAGCCGGCAGTCGCTGGCGATACCTAAATTCATATGTTTAAGTATGTTGCGAACCGATAATGTCAAACATTGAGAAAATATTTGTTTCCGATGAGATCATGCATGGCATGAACAAGCGACATAATCGCCGAGCGCTGTACCGCACAAATCAATGACGCCCCAGTCGCCACGATAATGTGAAATATGTGTAAATATATTACTACCCAAGTTCCCATTACATTTTTAAATGCCCAATTGGGCTCATCTCTATCATCATTTGTTGATCCACCGTAGAGTATCCGCTAACTAATTGTTTCATACAGATACAGTGAAAAAACCTTTTTCACGAGCCAAGTGAAACTCAATCTTGTGTCAATGGCATAAAGACTGACGGAGAAAAACTATTGTCACTTTATCTGTAGTTGTTATGTAGAGTAGATGCCTCGTCGATGCATGTGTCCGCAGTGTAAACAAACATGACACAACCCCGACATCTTCGTGCCCGATGGAGCGAAGTGTCGACAACTCGTTCACTGTAGGATAATTATTATAATTTATGTGCATGCATAAACATTTCGCGTTTGTCGATGAGATGTGAACGCGACTCGCATAACTTAACTGTCAAAATTCTCTCTTCATTTGGAGCATGTTTTGGGTCAACTGTCTTTGCGTCTTTACATGTTCCATTGTGGAGGGAAAAATATAAAGATGGTGGAGCAGATAAAGGTTGTTGTAACTACAAGTCTATAGTTACTTGGACAATAAGAAAAGAACTGGTGTCGGTTCAAACTGGCGTATGAAATCAAAAGCCGATGAAAGAGACTCCACCGACAAATAACGAATGATGATGATCATGGCATAAGCTAGTAAAGCACAAGCCTTTTTCTGTATCTAGTTTAGTGTTAAAATTATAAAATTATGAGTGTGTATAATACGAATGCTTTATAGTAAGTTACAATAAAACGAATTCGTTTATCTAACCGTATTGCTATATTGGTGGTAAAACAAACACGAGATCGCGCCATATCGTTAAACTGGCGACAGATGGGATTAATACTTTGTAATGTAGCAACTTTGTTAAACTCGACGTCTATACATATACTTAACGGTAAGTTTACCAGATTGTGCGTTGTAGCTCTCAGATAGGACTTCTAGTATCGTGTCATCATCAACGACACATTAGAAATATTGGTGCGAAATTTTATAAAAAAACTAGTGACGTATTTGAGCTTGACATATTATTTATTGATGTCTTAACATACAGTAACCTAACACAATAATAGAAGTTTACAGCAGGCTCAGTAATATAAGGCCTTGACTTCCAGTGAATCATTAGTCACACGTATTTGGATTCGCGATAGCTCACAGTGAGAGGAGTGACCTTTTCGTCCTTCGCCAATGTCCAAAATGACGTCACTCTACCGCAAAATCGCAGCCACGTGGTCTGACTTGACATGTGTTTACTCTGCGTCACTCGTACATGCTACCAGTTAGGCTGTTTGCGTCTTCGTGTTTGGGAAAGAAATTAAACATGCTGTTTTGAGGAAATATCCTCAAAAATTACCAAGATTTTGTAGAGCCTAGTTAAGTTTCTGTTGTAGGCTATGTGGCGGTTGAATTCGTTAATGTAAATACTTATTATTACCCCCTTTTGTTTTGCTTTAGTTTTCTTAAGTTATGATGAAACTCATCTATACATAAAAGATTTCCATGTTCTAAAAATACTACTGTTTTAAACAATAGCATCTTATCGAATTCTTTCCTTATCACTGAAGATGATAAAGTAATGTCTCCTTCCATTAACCTGTATAGCTGATACTGCGAAAGTAAGTTTTAACGTTAGTATTATTCAAATGTAACTTAGAAACATACACTTTAAGTAACTTAAAACTTATTTTGTTATAGCATAATAAAGTTGTCTTCTTTACTCAAATATAATATATGTCATGTCTTGAATGTGCACTCCTTTGCTTTACAGTAGTAGTAGAATAGACAGCATATTCTTACGAGTATTGCATCTATTTTCTCGTTTCCTAACGGTCATTAAAAATCCGCCTAATACCCCTCCAAAATGCAGTTGGAATGTGGTTTGAATGCTTCATTAATGTCAAGTGGTGTCATGTTGCAACTATAAAACTATCAATAATGGTCCTGTAAATAGATAGTAATAAAGTAAAATAAAATTGACGTAGTATTACTTTGAGGGTACTTGGCCTTGGCGCTCAAAGTTGTACGTGTGGTTCCCGAAGTATTTAGGATTCCACTTTTCCAAATTGTCTCTTGTTTTGAGCGGGCTGAGTTGCATTCTGAAAATGCCATTGATGCTTTAGCTTGAATGAAATCAAAACTTAACATAACTAAGCGTCGATTTGACGGGGTGACTTTTCCCTAATGTAACATGAAATTTATGTACTTACTAGAAAATATTTAACAAAGTCGTGACGACACGCATTTATTTTGATCGACAGTTTCACAATCTCCTGTTGGTAAAGAGTGAACGCTGTTATAATAGCTATTGTTTTAACAACCAAGTGGGCTCTATCGGGCATATGCTTCCCGTCACCCGCATTTTGTTTTTTACTTTGAATTTCACGCCCCTATAATTTAGCGAGTTCACAATTCACATGTTTATATTAACAGCTACAGGCGTGCAATTCGACGCAGCCATGATACAAAATACCTGTATCTCGCTCCGAATCTCTTTTATCTCTTGCTTTGGCGACGCACAATATTATCATTATGAATAAAGTAGATGATAAAAGTATCTTGGAAATTGTCACCACACTGATCCTTGATTGGTCTTCCTGCATTCAAATTGCAATCTCATTCTAGGTCGACATTTCTGAGAAAGACTACAATCCGACAATCACAAATGAAACAATGTATTCTACTGCGAAACTTTCGCCAGTAACACGCGTTTTCCGCATCATAACCAAGTAATACAAATTTTGATTAAAATTCCAACCATTTTCCACAGTCTGGCCCGAACATGCTTCTGTATTTTATTTGTGTTTAAGTCGACTGATTCGTTTTAAGGTCTTCGCACACTATAACAACTCAACAGCCACTCGATTCAAAGCTAAATATTGAAATTTAAGCCTTATGTCGTATTTCCTAAAGTATAAGTTCCAAAATTGATGTTAAGGGAGTGTACGACGTGTGGTCTATGCGTCCCCCACATGTCGTACACTCGTGTCGTACATATTTGAGTTGAATTGGTGTCGCAGTGGTGTGGAGTTGCTGTAGTGTGCGAAGACCTTTACGGCTCGTGTCGTGAGTCAGGCGTCTAGCCTGTCTCGAAGGGGCTGCCCTAGCACGGTATTGACGCAGACACTCCTTATGAATGCTACATTTTATGGGCGTGTATTTCACTAATTTTAACGCAGACTACGCTTATTCATCCGCAAGAGACAAGGCAGGCCAAAGAAAAGGTGGATCGATTGTGAGAAACAATATGAATAGGAAGGAAGTCAATGAAGAGATGTACATGTACAGAAAAAAAAACACATGATGTGCCTACTCCAAATAAATGAGAAAAGGACAAGCGAATAATGACTACGCTAATTTATTCTTTTTAGGATACTAGGCGAAAGAAAGGAGCATGAACAGAGTAACAATTTGCCAAGAAAAAAATATGACAGAAAAATTGTGTTATTCTAATTTTACCTCGTGACTGCTAGTGTTCTATAAAACTCGAAACATCGTCGATGTACAAAATAATACATAATATAGGCGATAGTCAGTTTCTATGAGATTCACGGAACACTAACTTTATTTCGTCCCGGTCAGGGCACTATTTGTGCAGCACGAATATTTGTTCCTGAGTCCTGGATGTATTCTATGTATTTATTTTTCTGTATAGGTATGTATATCGTCACCTGGTACTCAAGTACAACCCTTGCTTTGTTTGGAATTAGGTCGATTTGTGTGAGATTGTCCCCCAATATTATTTATATTTATTGGAACTGAATAATTAATCCTCTTAATGTTTGACTCTTCTACGCATTTCCGTATTTCATGATGTCCATAAATTATAACTCTGAAATGACTACTATCTCAATCGTGCTTTGATTAAGTCCAGAGGTCCAGAGACAGTCTTGTCTAAAATCATTTTAAAACTATTACAAGCTGTAACCCTACGCGGAGATTTGGCAACAACTCTTTGAAACAAGAATCCCTAAATCAACCGGAACATTAAACGTTTAACCCGATTCTTAAGTTCCGTAGACCAGCCATTTGCCGGAACGGATCGTATTGCAATTGTGTAAAAAAATATTTCAACGTCTATTGTTATACATATTTTAGAGATAACGAGTTTTTTGTAGCGCGATTCTGCTGCGGTTTTCCTTATGGCTAAGTTAAGAAGTCGTACACTTTTTGTGTGTACTGTTTATTAGATTCATTCGAAACGTCGATCGAATTGACAGGTACAGTCCGAAATCGAACAAGCCTGAGTGCACTTCTTTGTGCTAAAGAAAATTGAATCTTATTCTATGTAAAAAAAATTTAAGTAGCCTGCAGTATTCGCTGTGTATTTTTACTACCTCTATTTATGTTTATTCTTCCTGGTGTTATCCTAATATGGGTGATTTCCTAAAACTCTGTGTAGTAAGTACCTCTTGCTTGCTTAAGTCTTAGAACAGATTCCCAGATAGGTACGTACTTACGTAGGTACGTACGTAGCCCAGGCCTTGATTTACCCATTTCGTCTTTCCAATCCCAAGTACTTTCCTAGGACAGTGATCACCCTCCAAGTATTTATGAAGTTTATACTTTTTTGCAGGCGGAACAACGGCTAGCGGCACGTCGGGCGGCGCGGGCGGAGGCGCGTGAGATACGTATGCGCGAGTTAGAGCGCCAGCAACGTGAACAGGAAGACCATGCCGACAAAGCCTACGATATGTACGCCGGTACGTAATGGCTTTGGGCTTTCTCTTCTATTGAGACATGGCGCGGGGAAAACAGACAGGCCATTCTCCGAATTCATAACAGTAAAGATCCTTGTCTCCGATTCCGTGTCGTTGTTGTTAATGATAAAGGTCGGTACCTTGTTATCACTTTCTGATGATTTTAGCCAACACTAATGTAACACATATCTCTGTGACATTTACAGCCTCATATATGATAGAAGTTGGATGTCCTAAAGTGGTGCGGAATTGCGGATCAGATCTGTCCATCGGATTGGGATGTCCCTTTGATCATTATTTCTCCAACAATACTAACGATGTAGCTTCACGATTGATTATGCTGGGGTCGAGACCTTGGTTCTATCAGTTAGCCAAGCGTTCCACCGGTGTGACTGATGGATAGGATCGTGAATTGCAGTACACACAACGCATGCAAACGTTTTTGGCGTATAGCTTAGAATTCAGCTCTACATTGCAGAGACGGTGGGGCGGCGACCGGGAACCCGACTGACGGGGCTGAGCCCCGCGGCGCACCACACGCCGCGGCGCGCCTCCGAGGACTCTGCCGACGACAGCTTCAACGTTAAGGATCTCAGGGTAACTATTTAAAAATTACATGCTGATCTTTAGCTCGAAATAAGGCACTATCTCTTTGTAACTTGTAGTTAGTTAAGTTGCAATATCTAGGTTGGATCGCGAAGAACATCAGCAAGCACTCACCCTCTCTGATAGTCGAAGATGTCGATGACATTATCACTCTTTGATAGTGTCATCGACATCTTCGACAACAGTGCATATCCAGAGCTCACGGTCCCAAAACACGAGACTGTAAAAATGATACTTACGAGACATCTTCTCTTCTACTCGTATCCTGTGCACGATTACAAAACCAAGAAACTTTGACAATAGTGTTGCATGTTTATATTGTCATCATTGAGCAATTCTGGTTTTCTCCTGGCAGTTTGTTCAATCAATAAGCTTCCGATTGCGTCGGATCTTAGCCAGACACTAAATGTCTGATTGAGTCTGTATTTTGACAGAACAATGTTTCTACCGATTTCAGGGGGAGTTGAAAGAAGTAGAAGAGAAATTCCGAAAGGCCATGATCCTGAATGCACAACTAGACAATGACAAAGCAGCACTGGGTTATCAGCTCGAGCTACTAAAAGATCGTATCGAGGAGCTACAGGAGGAGTACGCGCAGTTACAGGTAACTTAATCATCAATTCTGCTGTGAGAGACACCCATTGCTATTTAAGGGTTCTCCCAAAGATCTCTATTACGGCCGATGCGCTCCGTGAACACACAACTAAAAATTTTACCCAGGTATTTCGACTACATCTTGAACTCTGGTTTTCCGGAGCTGTAGGCAGAGGTTACAAATGTCCACTTGCTGTTCTTGCACGATGTCGGCATGTTCATGTACTTTCAGCCTCAGCTTGAGTTGAGTACAGCTGTATAGATTTGCGTGTCTGCTAGCCGACAATTTTTTTAAGATTTGTTCAATATTGTTCCAAATTAATCCATTGATGGGTCATACACAGTTTTAGGTTCCCGTCTTTCCTGTCGACATAACTTTTTAAGAGCTATAAAGCTTATTGTATTCTGGACAATGTGTATGTGGATTCATAATCCGCATAAACAGCGTCACGCACATAAGCCGCCAAATATTGACCACAAGACAGACAATTTTTGTTTTTTTCAACTGTGAATGACACTAATAATAAAAGCTTTTCAACTTATGCGACCCCATGTATCCACAGCGCGAGCACAAAGAGAAATGCTCCGCCCACGAGCGTCTAAAACGCGAGCACGCGTCCCTCGAACGGGAACTAGGCGCGGCCCGGGACGCGGTCCGCGCGCGGGACGCCGCGGCCTCCGACGCGGGCTACGCGTTCGTGGACGCCGCGCCCGCGGCCAACGGGGACGAGGGGCGGGTGCACACCTTCCCGCCGCTCGCGCTCGTGTCGCACCAGAACGAGAAGCTGCTGAATGACGCGGGAGAAGGGACGCTAGGTGAGGATATGTGTCATCTCCGACAGGGTTGGTGGATGAGGCGCCTGCGACCCAATGGAGACTGACTGACTTGGAATGGGATGGTGAGGATCTGACAAGGTTATCTCCGATAGGGTTTATATATGCGATAAATCTGATTTGTAACAGGAATAATAATTTGAGCTGTTGGTTCCGGTCTAGAATTTTACGGGAAAATTGCAATAAGCTTAATGCACGTGTTATTGTTTGGGACGCCGGAAGAAGTTTTGGAGAGATCAGTAGCTCTCCAAACCACGCTTCCCAAGATTATACATCCTAGCCTCCCAGAACATCTGATATATAGACATAACATTTAGAGTGGGTTGCACCAAACCGTCTGTAATCGGAAGCGACCACCGGGTCGTTATAATCTTATTGTACGGCAACAATTTTCGGCGCCATATTTCACGTCGATCGGTCTGAAATCGTAAGGTTTTCCGAAGGAGGCGCCCTGGCGGAATGACCTCCAGCCGTTAACTCGACTATGACGTCTTCTAACATCGATGTTGTGGTTCGCAGACGTCCGGTTGCAAAAACTGCTGAGCGCGAAGCAGTCGCTAGAGGGCGAGGTGCGGCGACTGAAGCTGCAGTTGAACGAGGAGCGGCACAACGGCGTCGCGCGAGCGCACGATCAGGACCTCGAGTCGGAACGTGAGTACCCTGGACCTGTTCAACCTGTTTTACTACCTGTACTTATTACGTCTGCATGCACTTCGTGTCGAGGTTTTTCATATTTTCCGCTTTCTTGTGGTGACACAACTTACTGGTCAGACTAGCTCTTGTGTGTGTCGCTATGATCAAATGTGTCGACGCTCAACAAAATAATGAATGTACGTTACTTAGATTTTGTTTTGTTATAATTCAAATTGTATTACGATTTTGATATGCGTCGACATACTTTCTATCGTGGCAGCGCGTAGTAAAATGTATCATCCCTTGGAGTTGCTCATGTTTTCCAAGACCCAACATTGTTCTGTTCATTAGTGGTTGTCTGATTGTTCGATTAAAAATTGTAGTGGAATTAAATACACAATAAAGCTTAATGTATAATATTATAGTAGCTATTTACAGTCGATTGTTAGGTTTATATTTCTGTTAATAACATACAACATTTGCTTATAGTGGGCCATACACAGAGCTTGAAGCTGCCAGTATCGACTGCTTCGAGCTGGCCGTCTCAGTTCTCTATGTACAGGAAGACTGAAACGGACAGCTTTGAAACTTAATTCGAACCAAGCGCTTTGCATCATCTTTTATAATGCACACTTCTAAGGTTTGGAATTCTCTGTCCGGCGTCTGTATTTCCGAGTTCATATAACCTGGACCTTTTTAAGGTACGAGTGAATAGGCATCTTCTGGGTGAGCTCGCATCATCGTCAGCCTCCTCATTGCCCCTTGGCTAGATGCTGGCCAAGAGCAATCGCATTATTAATAAATAAAAAAAAGGAAACAATGCACACCGGCAGCTTCAAGCTGGGCATGTACGGCCGGCCCAAGATGATCAGTTTGTGTGGTGATTCCAGTGGAAGCCCTCCGCAAGTCGAACGCGGAGGCGAAGGCGCGCGCGGCGCGGGCGGAGGCGGAGGCGGCGCTGCAGGCGGCCGGCGCGGCGCGCCTCGCCGCGCAGCTGCAGCGGCTCAAGGCGCAGGCCGACGCCCGCGACGACGCCGAGGAGCAACTCAAGCACGAGCGCAGGAAGCTGCAGCGGGAGGTCAGTCACATACCACACGCTTGGTTCGCAGGCGGCCGGCGCGGCGCGCCTCGCCGCGCAGCTGCAGCGGCTCAAGGCGCAGGCCGACGCCCGCGACGACGCCGAGGAGCAACTCAAGCACGAGCGCAGGAAGCTGCAGCGGGAGGTCAGTCACATACCACACGCTTGGTTCGCAGGCGGCCGGCGCGGCGCGCCTCGCCGCGCAGCTGCAGCGGCTCAAGGCGCAGGCCGACGCCCGCGACGACGCCGAGGAGCAACTCAAGCACGAGCGCAGGAAGCTGCAGCGGGAGGTCAGTCACATACCACACGCTTGGTTCGCAGGCGGCCGGCGCGGCGCGCCTCGCCGCGCAGCTGCAGCGGCTCAAGGCGCAGGCCGACGCCCGCGACGACGCCGAGGAGCAACTCAAGCACGAGCGCAGGAAGCTGCAGCGGGAGGTCAGTCACATACCACACGCTTGGTTCGCAGGCGGCCGGCGCGGCGCGCCTCGCCGCGCAGCTGCAGCGGCTCAAGGCGCAGGCCGACGCCCGCGACGACGCCGAGGAGCAACTCAAGCACGAGCGCAGGAAGCTGCAGCGGGAGGTCAGTCACATACCACACGCTTGGTTCGCAGGCGGCCGGCGCGGCGCGCCTCGCCGCGCAGCTGCAGCGGCTCAAGGCGCAGGCCGACGCCCGCGACGACGCCGAGGAGCAACTCAAGCACGAGCGCAGGAAGCTGCAGCGGGAGGTCAGTCACATACCACACGCTTGGTTCGCAGGCGGCCGGCGCGGCGCGCCTCGCCGCGCAGCTGCAGCGGCTCAAGGCGCAGGCCGACGCCCGCGACGACGCCGAGGAGCAACTCAAGCACGAGCGCAGGAAGCTGCAGCGGGAGGTCAGTCACATACCACACGCTTGGTTCGCAGGCGGCCGGCGCGGCGCGCCTCGCCGCGCAGCTGCAGCGGCTCAAGGCGCAGGCCGACGCCCGCGACGACGCCGAGGAGCAACTCAAGCACGAGCGCAGGAAGCTGCAGCGGGAGGTCAGTCACATACCACACGCTTGGTTCGCAGGCGGCCGGCGCGGCGCGCCTCGCCGCGCAGCTGCAGCGGCTCAAGGCGCAGGCCGACGCCCGCGACGACGCCGAGGAGCAACTCAAGCACGAGCGCAGGAAGCTGCAGCGGGAGGTCAGTCACATACCACACGCTTGGTTCGCAGGCGGCCGGCGCGGCGCGCCTCGCCGCGCAGCTGCAGCGGCTCAAGGCGCAGGCCGACGCCCGCGACGACGCCGAGGAGCAACTCAAGCACGAGCGCAGGAAGCTGCAGCGGGAGGTCAGTCACATACCACACGCTTGGTTCGCAGGCGGCCGGCGCGGCGCGCCTCGCCGCGCAGCTGCAGCGGCTCAAGGCGCAGGCCGACGCCCGCGACGACGCCGAGGAGCAACTCAAGCACGAGCGCAGGAAGCTGCAGCGGGAGGTCAGTCACATACCACACGCTTGGTTCGCAGGCGGCCGGCGCGGCGCGCCTCGCCGCGCAGCTGCAGCGGCTCAAGGCGCAGGCCGACGCCCGCGACGACGCCGAGGAGCAACTCAAGCACGAGCGCAGGAAGCTGCAGCGGGAGGTCAGTCACATACCACACGCTTGGTTCGCAGGCGGCCGGCGCGGCGCGCCTCGCCGCGCAGCTGCAGCGGCTCAAGGCGCAGGCCGACGCCCGCGACGACGCCGAGGAGCAACTCAAGCACGAGCGCAGGAAGCTGCAGCGGGAGGTCAGTCACATACCACACGCTTGGTTCGCAGGCGGCCGGCGCGGCGCGCCTCGCCGCGCAGCTGCAGCGGCTCAAGGCGCAGGCCGACGCCCGCGACGACGCCGAGGAGCAACTCAAGCACGAGCGCAGGAAGCTGCAGCGGGAGGTCAGTCACATACCACACGCTTGGTTCGCAGGCGGCCGGCGCGGCGCGCCTCGCCGCGCAGCTGCAGCGGCTCAAGGCGCAGGCCGACGCCCGCGACGACGCCGAGGAGCAACTCAAGCACGAGCGCAGGAAGCTGCAGCGGGAGGTCAGTCACATACCACACGCTTGGTTCGCAGGCGGCCGGCGCGGCGCGCCTCGCCGCGCAGCTGCAGCGGCTCAAGGCGCAGGCCGACGCCCGCGACGACGCCGAGGAGCAACTCAAGCACGAGCGCAGGAAGCTGCAGCGGGAGGTCAGTCACATACCACACGCTTGGTTCGCAGGCGGCCGGCGCGGCGCGCCTCGCCGCGCAGCTGCAGCGGCTCAAGGCGCAGGCCGACGCCCGCGACGACGCCGAGGAGCAACTCAAGCACGAGCGCAGGAAGCTGCAGCGGGAGGTCAGTCACATACCACACGCTTGGTTCGCAGGCGGCCGGCGCGGCGCGCCTCGCCGCGCAGCTGCAGCGGCTCAAGGCGCAGGCCGACGCCCGCGACGACGCCGAGGAGCAACTCAAGCACGAGCGCAGGAAGCTGCAGCGGGAGGTCAGTCACATACCACACGCTTGGTTCGCAGGCGGCCGGCGCGGCGCGCCTCGCCGCGCAGCTGCAGCGGCTCAAGGCGCAGGCCGACGCCCGCGACGACGCCGAGGAGCAACTCAAGCACGAGCGCAGGAAGCTGCAGCGGGAGGTCAGTCACATACCACACGCTTGGTTCGCAGGCGGCCGGCGCGGCGCGCCTCGCCGCGCAGCTGCAGCGGCTCAAGGCGCAGGCCGACGCCCGCGACGACGCCGAGGAGCAACTCAAGCACGAGCGCAGGAAGCTGCAGCGGGAGGTCAGTCACATACCACACGCTTGGTTCGCAGGCGGCCGGCGCGGCGCGCCTCGCCGCGCAGCTGCAGCGGCTCAAGGCGCAGGCCGACGCCCGCGACGACGCCGAGGAGCAACTCAAGCACGAGCGCAGGAAGCTGCAGCGGGAGGTCAGTCACATACCACACGCTTGGTTCGCAGGCGGCCGGCGCGGCGCGCCTCGCCGCGCAGCTGCAGCGGCTCAAGGCGCAGGCCGACGCCCGCGACGACGCCGAGGAGCAACTCAAGCACGAGCGCAGGAAGCTGCAGCGGGAGGTCAGTCACATACCACACGCTTGGTTCGCAGGCGGCCGGCGCGGCGCGCCTCGCCGCGCAGCTGCAGCGGCTCAAGGCGCAGGCCGACGCCCGCGACGACGCCGAGGAGCAACTCAAGCACGAGCGCAGGAAGCTGCAGCGGGAGGTCAGTCACATACCACACGCTTGGTTCGCAGGCGGCCGGCGCGGCGCGCCTCGCCGCGCAGCTGCAGCGGCTCAAGGCGCAGGCCGACGCCCGCGACGACGCCGAGGAGCAACTCAAGCACGAGCGCAGGAAGCTGCAGCGGGAGGTCAGTCACATACCACACGCTTGGTTCGCAGGCGGCCGGCGCGGCGCGCCTCGCCGCGCAGCTGCAGCGGCTCAAGGCGCAGGCCGACGCCCGCGACGACGCCGAGGAGCAACTCAAGCACGAGCGCAGGAAGCTGCAGCGGGAGGTCAGTCACATACCACACGCTTGGTTCGCAGGCGGCCGGCGCGGCGCGCCTCGCCGCGCAGCTGCAGCGGCTCAAGGCGCAGGCCGACGCCCGCGACGACGCCGAGGAGCAACTCAAGCACGAGCGCAGGAAGCTGCAGCGGGAGGTCAGTCACATACCACACGCTTGGTTCGCAGGCGGCCGGCGCGGCGCGCCTCGCCGCGCAGCTGCAGCGGCTCAAGGCGCAGGCCGACGCCCGCGACGACGCCGAGGAGCAACTCAAGCACGAGCGCAGGAAGCTGCAGCGGGAGGTCAGTCACATACCACACGCTTGGTTCGCAGGCGGCCGGCGCGGCGCGCCTCGCCGCGCAGCTGCAGCGGCTCAAGGCGCAGGCCGACGCCCGCGACGACGCCGAGGAGCAACTCAAGCACGAGCGCAGGAAGCTGCAGCGGGAGGTCAGTCACATACCACACGCTTGGTTCGCAGGCGGCCGGCGCGGCGCGCCTCGCCGCGCAGCTGCAGCGGCTCAAGGCGCAGGCCGACGCCCGCGACGACGCCGAGGAGCAACTCAAGCACGAGCGCAGGAAGCTGCAGCGGGAGGTCAGTCACATACCACACGCTTGGTTCGCAGGCGGCCGGCGCGGCGCGCCTCGCCGCGCAGCTGCAGCGGCTCAAGGCGCAGGCCGACGCCCGCGACGACGCCGAGGAGCAACTCAAGCACGAGCGCAGGAAGCTGCAGCGGGAGGTCAGTCACATACCACACGCTTGGTTCGCAGGCGGCCGGCGCGGCGCGCCTCGCCGCGCAGCTGCAGCGGCTCAAGGCGCAGGCCGACGCCCGCGACGACGCCGAGGAGCAACTCAAGCACGAGCGCAGGAAGCTGCAGCGGGAGGTCAGTCACATACCACACGCTTGGTTCGCAGGCGGCCAATGAGGACTACCGGTTTTGTGCTCACCAGTGGGCGCCCCTGTCGACCGAGGTCCGGCCACGGATGAAATACAAGTTACTCCGTAACAGCTCGCTTAGGAAGGGGGCGTGTCGGCGCGGCGATTATGCCTGTCTCTTTCTAACGTTAAGAAGTCTGGCGTGACGTCATTCCACGCTGTGCTAGGGCTACCTGCGCCTGCGCGGCGAAATGGAAATAATAGTGTTTCTCGCGGCTTTGCTCACGTGTTCGTATCTTAGATATTGGATACTTACTACTTTGAAAAAGACAATAATGTGTTACGTACATATGTAACATACACATGGCCTCAGTGGTTAATTTTATTATGTATGATGATTGATGACGGAGAATAAAAGTAATAGATTCATGGACACACTCTTACTTTTTACCAACTAATGAAATAAAAGGATAACTGTATCTGCTTATGCAAAAAACAAATCATTTCATTTAAATTCAGAAAGATTATCTTAGTGATTTATAAATTTGAATTAATAAACAGAATCAGAATTAAAGTGCACATAAGTTTCCGTAAAATAAATTAGTCTCAGGTATTGCAAAATATCCACCACATTATTCTAATTAGAAATAAACCCGCGTAGCCCACCCACAAACAGTGACTTGAAATATTCGGAGACCTCACTCTACGCTAACGCCTCTAGCGGCGAATTCACACGCGATAGTCCTCAACGGTTCAAGACCACTCCCGACTGTGTTTCGAGCTTGTCCTTTCCACAATCACCACAATTTTGATTTGTTTTCAGGAAGTCGTTGACTTCTGGGCCGTTATCAAAAATGGCGATAGTTAACGGTACAGTGCGTTTGCGTGCCCCTAATATTTGCCTCTCCTCGACTCACACTCCGTTTGTTTAGATTTTAAATTGAACAGTAGCAAGGTAGCTATGCTGTCTTTCGCTGAATATTATTATCAAAAGATTGTCGAGATCGCTACTTTTGCTACAAAGATTTGAGTCCCATTCTAGATTAAACTAAAGTCCCCAAGGAGTGTCGTGAAACATTTCACGATTTTAAATGTCCACTGACCAAACGATTGTACATAACTATGTGAAGTCCGATTGTAAATATGCCCTTATGTAGCATGATTAACTTCTTGATTGATTCTAATTATTGATTAATATAGAGTGTTACTACACCAATCGTTTGACCGTTGATTGACGTTGAATGGCGGGTATGAATCAATCGATTGATGGAGAAATTTCATGTCACTTGCCAATTGTAGGAAACATTTTAGCAATTACATAAATTCAATAATAGAAGCTTATGTGTTAGTGACTTCTCGCAAGTAAATACTGACCTGAAAAAACCAATTTAAAAATAAAATTTATGCAACAGTTACATATTAAGGGGTATTAAAATTCGTGAGTCGCTGTAACAAAACGAACGTGGCTAGTTTTGTTATTATAGACTCGTTAATTTGACCTAATTATGTAACTTTGCTGAATATTTTTTTCTACGACAGCATTATAATTTGATTTTAATTAAAAATCGATATGGAGGCAGAATGCAGGTATTGGCGAATGCCTCTTTTAAATATAAAAAAAAACAGTTGTATAATAATGTATTTAATCCATTTTGACTCTCCCAACAGTCATATAATGTCTTGTCTATGGTACAGACTTTCATTTGTATAAAAATTTTATTGTTATAATACTACTGTCAGTCATTTCATTGAAAGATTATTATGCTGGAGTAGAAAAAAAATAACTGAAATTGTAGTCTGCAATTTGCTTTACTACCATACCACTTTAATGTATAAATTCTGTTCTGTGCATACTACTAGAAAACCCTGTCCTATAACAAGTATACAGAATACTACTCTATTCCAATAATAACGAATCAGTAACATGCCAAGTTTAACACCTTCGCCAGCGGTATCTACGATGATGGCCTTACTGCCATAGAATATCCAACTTGAATTGCAACTACGGCTATAGCCGTTATCGCCGGTGAACGCGTTAACATGAAAATTTGTACTAATACTATCGATATTAGCCCTATAGAATATTAAAAACATATATATAATTGCAGGCCCGCGAAGCGCTAAACCGAGTGGAGGAGCTAGAGACGGAAAACAGCCATCTCACCAAGCGGCTCGACAAACTCAAGAACGCCAAGTCCGCGCTGCTTAAGGAGCTGTGACCCGAGCAAACTGTGCGCTGAATATCAACCGTGATACGAGGACGTAAGGTCGAAAATTTAATGAAGGAATCGTTGGAGTTACAACGCACGGCCAAATAAAATGCGCTAAGGCAATACCAACCTTGACCCAAGGACGTAAGGTTGAAATTTTAATAAAGGAACTATACGGTGTAGGTGTTGCTATGAACGAACAAACTGCGCTAAAGCAATATCAACTGTTTCCCAAGGACGTGAGGCCTATTTTAATAAAGCCATTGTCTTCCCTACATACTGGCGCTCGAGTAAATTCCGCTGAACTAATAGCAGTCTTGATACTTGGACGTAAGGTCTCATTTTGCTCTAATTTAAGTCTGACGTTGTGGCACCAGAGTTGCTACCGCGGAACGAAAACGAAGTTCGAATATCTCCCCCTCTGTCGCTCTATTATGCAAGTGTGACAGAAAGGGAGATATTCGAACTTCGTTTTCATTTCGCAGTAGCAGCTCAGGCCCAAAAAACTACGCTGGTAGACTTTTGACCAACCCAAATGTCTGGATATAAATCTACGCTACCTAGATATAGCTTTAATGTTGGCCTAAGTTAACCGACTATACACTGACCTACCGTAGAATACGAGTTTAAATTTGTATGGGACAATTCTTCCAACAATAATTACAATTGAATAACGTGAACTGCATGCATTTTAACCGCCCACCAAAAGAGCCAACCCTAATTATGATTATTTTAATTTTATGCATTTTATAGGCATTTACACAGAGGGGCTAAGATCTGGCGTCAGCTTATTTGTGAGAAGTAAAATAGCCTTATGGTATTCGTATATCATAGTTGTAATGATATGGTGTAACTATAGTGAAAGCATAATGCTGGTCAGACGGAATTATATTTTAATTCCAAACAAGTACGGACAAATATCTCTTCCCAATAACTGAGATATTTAGCGCAGTTTCGGGTTTTCGTCTCTGATTCCAAACAAAATATGACTAGCCGTGTAAAATAGCGTAGGTAATAATTAATAATAATCTTCAGCGCTTGGCGCTGCCATTGCCAATTCCGAAAATGGTTTTGCCAACGACAGCGCCAGTGGACGAACCGTGACATGATATAAACACCCAAATGATTTGGTTGTGTTAAACTTTTTATAATTCTAATTTGTAAATTGCTTGACATCTGTTAATTCTGTAAAAATAATCATGTGTATAATTAATTTTGTTTTAATAATAATTATTTATTCCTAATGCATTGAATTATGTTCGTAATTTTTCTGTATATTTTCTACTTTATTTAAATTTAATGATAGCTTGCCGATGTTATTCGCTTCGCGTACTAATTAAAAAAAAATATTTTATTACTTGCCATTTGGTATCACAAATTTTTATTTTGCAATAAAATGGATAATATAAGCTTTAGTCGGAACTAAAGAGTGGGAACTTCACAGTATCAATAGCGGGGTCAGTGAAGTACGTCAAGAGTCGAAATATCAATGAACTCGTGAAAAATGTTTACTCACCGTGTCCGCGCCGATTCTGAAAAATAATTACCTGAATTTTTAGAGTTTTTTTGTCAAAAATGCTGAGAAATGTCTCTGCTGACGCTCAGACCGGGCACGCACAATCGTATGTTTTCTTTTACGATCGCCAGCCTACACTCGTGTTAGGTGCGGCACGATGTAACGCAAGTCATTCTTAATTCGTATCATGTACTGATCCCCAATATTAATAGTGTGATATTTATTGATTGAATTTAAATGTATAAATAAATTGCTCAAAATGATATCCCCCACTGTGTGATAGCTGACTGCGAGAGAGTCCTCTTCAGGCGTCGCTCGCTGATTTTGAGATTACATCCATTATATTGGAAAGTTACCATACCCTACTCTTACTAATGTTGCAGACTAGTAAATAATGTAGACTAGCTATCGCTATACTTAATCGCGATCCTCCGAGATAAATATCAATAAAAGTACCAAAACGAAATACTGCCCCATCACTCGTATCAATGAGAGGGAGGAGTGCCCAGCAGTGGGACGGCTGAATATGAACAATACGGATAGTTTTAAAGTTTACTTAAAGTTTTGGTGACATATAAATTAAGTTTAGTTTGAGTATGAGGTCCGGGAACAAACTTTTGAACCACCGTTAAGGGTTTCAAGTGTTTGCGAAAGTTACCCGTATCGTATGAAACATATTCGTGTCACAATGGAGTCAATTAAATTGTAGACAAAAGCCTTAACTATGGTCCAAATATTTGGTCCGTACCCATAAGGACCATGATTATTGTTGGGCGCTCTAGCAGTGGCGAAGCGTCAAAATCTTTTATGAGAATAGTAATAGTTAAGCTATGGATGGTCCAGTATAAAGAGAGCTCTAAATGGCTTAACAATTTAAGTCCGTGGCTGTACACACCACACTATCCGTTAGCTTGCTACAGTAAGAGATTATTCCTACTAAGTGAATGATCTTAACTAAAACTAAAATAAACGAAAGTTTCTTCTAAAAGTCGTATCCTCGTAGTCGTAGTCGTATAGGTATCCTTCAAAATTTAAACTTGGAAAACAGTAACGAACGCTTAGCGTATTTGTTTTGTTGTAACTTATTTCGGACTGCAGTTTAGTATACCGATTAGGCTGTCTATATTATTTACTTGTCGCTAATGTCATGGATGAATTTATTATATATCGGGATGGATGCGATGTTTTATATATTTTGAGGAGTGAAGTGTGAAAATGGACCTTGTTGTATATTTAATATAGTTGTAATTCTATAGTCATGCTCACGTAACTTAACCGTGCCATCGCGCACCAAATTAATGTATTAGAATACAATAAAATGACGTGGTAGTGAACTGTAGTAACGAATTCAATGTTGCGGTTAGGTCGCGGGCTCACTGCAGTTTATCGAAATACATTTTTGGTCGGTTTGCAGCGAAAAAATAGTGTTTTAACAAACTTCCGCTGTGCGATAGCTAAATGTTCCGGATCTCTAAACTACTAATAATCTGCATGAAGACGACATTAGACCTTAGGATCATGAATTTCGATGAACGCAAGTGTGAACGTGGCTTTAGTGATATGCTTGTCAGACGTTTTTTATACGGTTGAATGATTCTAATGTAAAGATGAGTTTAGATTGACTCGTCGAGCAGTATAAGTAGATTTTTGTACGCAAAATAATCGTATAGTTCAAATTGTTGAACCGAAAATTTATGTCAATACTTCATCCAAATATGAACCTTACGGTCTAAACAAGATGGTTGAAATTGTAAAAAGCGTAGACAAACGCCTTTAAATTATAAATCTTATTGACGTACGGAGTTACTGGATTGGCCAAACATGCTTGATAATATGATAATCTAATCTATCTAGTAACCGTAATATGTATCATGGCTGTGCCATCTATTTCAGCTGTCAAAATTACTATGAAATATTGTTAGACTCCGTGTGTTTTTAATAATGCATTTGTCTATGGTCATAGTCAGCAAGTTTTCGTTTCAAATTTAAACTAAATTGCAACTGCATTTACCGTAGCCTGACGACTTGAATGCATGTGCGAGATGTAGACTATTTAGCTGTTTCGAAGTTGTATCAAGCGCTGGATTCGCGAATATTTTTTCTATCCACCCTTTTGATCGATTTTGTTCCTAGAACTGTCTGCTAGATTGTAAGTAACTGAGAGAAGAGTCAAAAGTGACAAAGTCAAAAAATTTGTAGTGCTGTCAAAACAGCTGTTTCATGGCACAAGTCTAAAAAAATAGTGAAGGTGCCATTTTCAGGGCACTAGGTTTTCCTTTGCTTTGTAACTTTGTTTCTGTCTACTGTCTAACGCTACTTATTGTCTAGTTTCTGGAACGGATGCTCTCATTAAGTTGTAAGTAAAAATCTGTTGTAAGATCCGACCGCGACGCAAAATTTGTTATCACAGCTTGCCAGATATCGAATAATTCGTGACAGGAAAATAGCGGATTTTTCTGATAGCTTTGTTACAGCAAAGATTATATGCCACTGTGATGTGGAATAAACCCATTTTTAACCCTTATCAAGGCAGGGGATTTAGCGACCACATACATGTCGATGGAATGTCAATCTTAGTTCTGCTATTTAAGGTTCAAATTAGATCGCATTTTCATAAAATATAACGTGTCTTGAAAATCACCAATCTACAACTATTTTGTGCAAATATTTAGGTTTTTCTAGATTGGTGATTGGTGGTAGATTGGTGGTGCCTTGTTAAGAATTAAACTGAACGCCCTACCAGCTTCCGCTCACATTGAAACAATGTCTACTAGACTAGAAGACGGGCACTCATTTAAAATAAGGTAAACGTACCAGTACTCGACACTTCAATGCCTAATAGATGACACCGACCTGTGATTATCAAACGTCTACACCATTTAGTGTAACAGGTTAATGACGCGATCTTTTCTTTATCTTGCTATTCGAGTAAATTGTAAACTCTATTGTGAATTCTAAATAAAATTACGAATTATAGTGATCGGCGGTTAAGAGGTCAATCCTGACACCTGTCATTTCCATACAGTTTATAACCTCAAAGTGACTTTTAGGTTATAAACTGTATGGAAATGACGGGTGTCAGGATTGACTTCTTAACCGCCGACCAGTATAATGCAAATTTTGCGCCGCTGTGCGGTTCTGCGTACGTTGTATGTACGAGGGTGGTTAGATAAGTAACTTGTTTCGGATACCGATAGATGGCGTTAGTGTAATCTATGTAACTATTCACAAAGATTATTTAATCAAGATAATTTATCTGTGGCCAAATGTCATTTTTGGCGGGAATTTTAGATTTGACAGTAGTTTAAACAAAAGTGATCGGAGTAGCGCGGCAAAATGGAGAAAATAGGAATTCGTGGTGTAATTCAGTTCTTTTTTTTGGAAGGTAAAACTGCAAAAGAAATCCATGAAAGGATTTTACCTACATTGGGTAGCTCGTGTCCTTCCTATGAGACAGTTCGACTTTGGGTGAATGAGTTCAAGCGAGGCAGGACAAGCATTGATGATGCACCTCGTCCTGGAGCCCCAAAAACGGCGGTTGTACCCGAAATAGTCGATAAAATCCATGATTTGGTTTTAACCGACAGAAGATTGAAGGTACGCGAATTAGCTGAAGCCACAAACATCTCTTCTGAGCGGGTGCATTTTATTTTGCACAACGAACTGCACATGAAAAAGCTGTGTGCAAGGTGGGTGCCGCGGCTGCTCACTCCAGAACAAATGCGTGTTCGTATGCGAACATCTGCGGATAATCTCCAGGTCTTTGAAAGAAATCCAACAGACTTTATTCGCCGTTTTGTGACAATGGATGAAACCTGGATTCATCACTATATTCCGGAGACGAAACAACAGTCCAGACAATGGGTTGGTCGTGGTGAGCCAACTCCAAAGAAAGCCAAGGTCATTCCATCAGCTGGAAAAGTGATGGCATCCGTTTTTTGGGATGCAAAGGGGATTCTCTTAATTGATTACCTTGCGAAGGGAAAAACCATTACTGGGGCATACTATGCATCACTGTTGGACCAATTGCATGCGGCGATAGCCGAGAAACGGCCAGGTTTGGCAAGAAAGAAAGTAATGTTTCACCATGACAACGCACCGGTGCATTCAAGTCGTGTCGCTGCACAAAAATTGTCGGAATTACGGTTTGAACTCCTTCCTCACCCCGCTTATTCCCCGGATTTGGCCCCGTCGGACTATCACCTATTCCCCAAACTCAAAATCTTTTTATCGGGGAAAAAGTTTAACTCCAACGAAGATGTGATACAGGAGGTAAACGCGTATTTCGAGGACCTCGAAGAAACGCATTTTCGTGAAGGCATCGAGAAGTAGCAGAAACGTTGGGGCAAGTGCGTCGAGCTTCGAGGGGACTATGTCGAAAAATAAAATATATACAATCGCTCAAAATTTTTTTTTTCATATCAAACCAAGTTACTTCTCAAACCACCCTCGTATTTTGGTGCTGCATTACTAATTTATTTTGTTTTACTAGGACTGACATGAAGCGAGACTTGACTTAATAATGTATAAATTGGATACTTTGAATAAACTTCGCTCTGAAATCGTAGTTTTATTTGGTACTCAATCGAAATATGGAGTGGTGACCTAGCAATGGTGCAACTCCATAAACCAAACAGGAAGGGGACGACGCTGAATTCCGCAACCGAATCCCACTAAACTGGTCAGATTCCGACCGCAACTGCCTACTGGCTACCATTATTAAGTCGGACGTGCGAATGACATGCATTACATGAACCAGGTCCTAGGTGCTCTTACTCTGCTTTTTATTATAAATACCATAAAGTCATTTCATTACTAGCTTTTATTGATGAGTTCAGACTCATTGAGACGGTTCGAGCCCAAACACGATGGGTTTATCTTGTGTAGTTTAAGAGTTGCTACTGCCACCTTCTGTCTTCATCATTAGATCAGCTCCGCCGTGGTACCGTAACGTAATATTGTATTGTCACCGAACTTAAAGTACTCGTATGCCAAACTTCAGCTCAATCGGCTATCGGCAAGTGGCTGAAAAAAGAATTGCAAATTGTGATGACAACTTACTAACATATTTATATACATACGAACAGTGCAAGTTAGATATCTAAATATTTTTACAAGCGGAATTATAATTTCCAACCGAAATGATAAATTGATCACCCCGAGCGGGAGTTGAACCCACGACCTCTGGAATCCGTCCATCGCTCAAGACAACAACTTCTGACTCCATCATCATTATCATCATTGGGTTAACTGTAATGCCATGTAAACATTTGTAATAATAAATAAATAAATATATCAGACCATCTTCACCGAGTGTAATGTATAGGACTCATAAAAACTAACCAAATGAGCCCACACTCGAGGGGTATACAAATAGCCATTGAGGAGTTCCACTATCCAACTCCTGACTCCATCATCAGACCGTCGCCACCAAGTGTAATACATAGGACTCGTAATAACAAACCAAATGAGCCCACACTCGAGGGGTATACATATTTGTATTAAGTCATTTGTGTTGTGGCTATTTAGGAGTTCCACTAACCAACTCCTGACTCCATCATCAGACCATCCTCACCAAGTGTAATGTATAGGACTCATAAATATAAACCAAATGAACCCACACTCGAGGGGTATGCAAATAGCCATTGAGGAGTTCCACTATCCAACTCCTGACTCCATCATCAGACCATCCTCACCAAAGTGAAATGTATAGAACTCATAAAAACAAACCAAATGAGCCCAAACTCGAGGGGTATGCAAATGGCCATTGAGGAATTCCACTATCCAACTCCTGACTCCATCATCAGACCATCCTCACCAAGTGTAATGTATAGAACTCATAAAAACAAACCAAATGAGCCCACACTCGAGGGGTATACAAATAGCCATTGAGGAGTTCCACTATCCAACTCCTGACTCCATCATCAGACTGTCTCCACCAAGTGTAATGTATAATGACTCATAAATACAAACCAAATGAGCCCATACTACAAGTACAGCCATTGAGGAGTTCCACTATCCAACTCCTGACTCCATCATCAGACCATCCTCACCAAGTGAAATGTATAGAACTCATAAAAACAAACCAAATGAGCCCACACTCGAGGGGTATGCCAATAGCCATTGAGGAGTTCCACTATCCAACTCCTGACTCCATCATCAGACCGTCTCCACCAAGTGTAATGTATAATGACTCATAAATACAAACCAAATGAGCCTATACTACAAGTATAGCCATTGAGGAGTTCCACTATCCAACTCCTGACTCCATCATCAGACCATCCTCACCAAGTGAAATGTATAGAACTCATAAAAACAAACCAAATGAGCCCACACTCGAGGGGTATGCCAATAGCCATTGAGGAGTTCCACTATCCAACTCCTGACTCCATCATCAGACCGTCTCCACCAAGTGTAATGTATAATGACTCATAAATACAAACCAAATGAGCCTATACTACAAGTATAGCCATTGAGGAGTTCCACTATCCAACTCCTGACTCCATCATCAGACCGTCTCCACCAAGTGTAATGTATAATGACTCATAAATACAAACCAAATGAGCCCATACTACAAGTATAGCCATTGAGGAGTTCCACTATCCAACTCCTGACTCCATCATCAGACCGTCTCCACCAAGTGTAATGTATAATGACTCATAAATACAAACCAAATGAGCCTATACTACAAGTATAGCCATTGAGGAGTTCCACTATCCAACTCCTGACTCCATCATCAGACCATCCTCACCAAGTGAAATGTATAGAACTCATAAAAACAAACCAAATGAGCCCACACTCGAGGGGTATGCCAATAGCCATTGAGGAGTTCCACTATCCAACTCCTGACTCCATCATCAGACCGTCTCCACCAAGTGTAATGTATAATGACTCATAAATACAAACCAAATGAGCCTATACTACAAGTATAGCCATTGAGGAGTTCCACTATCCAACTCCTGACTCCATCATCAGACCGTCTCCACCAAGTGTAATGTATAATGACTCATAAATACAAACCAAATGAGCCTATACTACAAGTATAGCCATTGAGGAGTTCCACTATCCAACTCCTGACTCCATCATCAGACCGTCTCCACCAAGTGTAATGTATAATGACTCATAAATACAAACCAAATGAGCCCATACTACAAGTATAGCCATTGAGGAGTTCCACTATCCAACTCCTGACTCCATCATCAGACCGTCTCCACCAAGTGTAATGTATAATGACTCATAAATACAAACCAAATGAGCCCATACTACAAGTATAGCCATTGAGGAGTTCCACTATCCAACTCCTGACTCCATCATCAGACCGTCTCCACCAAGTGTAATGTATAATGACTCATAAATACAAACCAAATGAGCCCATACTACAAGTATAGCCATTGAGGAGTTCCACTATCCAACTCCTGACTCCATCATCAGACCGTCTCCACCAAGTGTAATGTATAATGACTCATAAATACAAACCAAATGAGCCCATACTACAAGTATAGCCATTGAGGAGTTCCACTATCCAACTCCTGACTCCATCATCAGACCGTCTCCACCAAGTGTAATGTATAATGACTCATAAATACAAACCAAATGAGCCCATACTACAAGTATAGCCATTGAGGAGTTCCACTATCCAACTCCTGACTCCATCATCAGACCGTCTCCACCAAGTGTAATGTATAATGACTCATAAATACAAACCAAATGAGCCCATACTACAAGTATAGCCATTGAGGAGTTCCACTATCCAACTCCTGACTCCATCATCAGACCGTCTCCACCAAGTGTAATGTATAATGACTCATAAATACAAACCAAATGAGCCCATACTACAAGTATAGCCATTGAGGAGTTCCACTATCCAACTCCTGACTCCATCATCAGACCGTCTCCACCAAGTGTAATGTATAATGACTCATAAATACAAACCAAATGAGCCCATACTACAAGTATAGCCATTGAGGAGTTCCACTATCCAACTCCTGACTCCATCATCAGACCGTCTCCACCAAGTGTAATGTATAATGACTCATAAATACAAACCAAATGAGCCCATACTACAAGTATAGCCATTGAGGAGTTCCACTATCCAACTCCTGACTCCATCATCAGACCGTCTCCACCAAGTGTAATGTATAATGACTCATAAATACAAACCAAATGAGCCCATACTACAAGTATAGCCATTGAGGAGTTCCACTATCCAACTCCTGACTCCATCATCAGACCGTCTCCACCAAGTGTAATGTATAATGACTCATAAATACAAACCAAATGAGCCCATACTACAAGTATAGCCATTGAGGAGTTCCACTATCCAACTCCTGACTCCATCATCAGACCGTCTCCACCAAGTGTAATGTATAATGACTCATAAATACAAACCAAATGAGCCCATACTACAAGTATAGCCATTGAGGAGTTCCACTATCCAACTCCTGACTCCATCATCAGACCGTCTCCACCAAGTGTAATGTATAATGACTCATAAATACAAACCAAATGAGCCCATACTACAAGTATAGCCATTGAGGAGTTCCACTATCCAACTCCTGACTCCATCATCAGACCGTCTCCACCAAGTGTAATGTATAATGACTCATAAATACAAACCAAATGAGCCCATACTACAAGTATAGCCATTGAGGAGTTCCACTATCCAACTCCTGACTCCATCATCAGACCGTCTCCACCAAGTGTAATGTATAATGACTCATAAATACAAACCAAATGAGCCCATACTACAAGTATAGCCATTGAGGAGTTCCACTATCCAACTCCTGACTCCATCATCAGACCGTCTCCACCAAGTGTAATGTATAATGACTCATAAATACAAACCAAATGAGCCCATACTACAAGTATAGCCATTGAGGAGTTCCACTATCCAACTCCTGACTCCATCATCAGACCGTCTCCACCAAGTGTAATGTATAATGACTCATAAATACAAACCAAATGAGCCCATACTACAAGTATAGCCATTGAGGAGTTCCACTATCCAACTCCTGACTCCATCATCAGACCGTCTCCACCAAGTGTAATGTATAATGACTCATAAATACAAACCAAATGAGCCCATACTACAAGTATAGCCATTGAGGAGTTCCACTATCCAACTCCTGACTCCATCATCAGACCGTCTCCACCAAGTGTAATGTATAATGACTCATAAATACAAACCAAATGTGCCCATACTACAAGTATAGCCATTGAGGAGTTCCACTATCCAACTCCTGACTCCATCATCAGACCGTCTCCACCAAGTGTAATGTATAATGACTCATAAATACAAACCAAATGAGCCCATACTACAAGTATAGCCATTGAGGAGTTCCACTATCCAACTCCTGACTCCATCATCAGACCGTCTCCACCAAGTGTAATGTATAATGACTCATAAATACAAACCAAATGAGCCCATACTACAAGTATAGCCATTGAGGAGTTCCACTATCCAACTCCTGACTCCATCATCAGACCGTCTCCACCAAGTGTAATGTATAATGACTCATAAATACAAACCAAATGTGCCCATACTACAAGTATAGCCATTGAGGAGTTCCACTATCCAACTCCTGACTCCATCATCAGACCGTCTCCACCAAGTGTAATGTATAATGACTCATAAATACAAACCAAATGAGCCCATACTACAAGTATAGCCATTGAGGAGTTCCACTATCCAACTCCTGACTCCATCATCAGACCGTCTCCACCAAGTGTAATGTATAATGACTCATAAATACAAACCAAATGAGCCCATACTACAAGTATAGCCATTGAGGAGTTCCACTATCCAACTCCTGACTCCATCATCAGACCGTCTCCACCAAGTGTAATGTATAATGACTCATAAATACAAACCAAATGTGCCCATACTACAAGTATAGCCATTGAGGAGTTCCACTATCCAACTCCTGACTCCATCATCAGACCGTCTCCACCAAGTGTAATGTATAATGACTCATAAATACAAACCAAATGAGCCCATACTACAAGTATAGCCATTGAGGAGTTCCACTATCCAACTCCTGACTCCATCATCAGACCGTCTCCACCAAGTGTAATGTATAATGACTCATAAATACAAACCAAATGAGCCCATACTACAAGTATAGCCATTGAGGAGTTCCACTATCCAACTCCTGACTCCATCATCAGACCGTCTCCACCAAGTGTAATGTATAATGACTCATAAATACAAACCAAATGAGCCCATACTACAAGTATAGCCATTGAGGAGTTCCACTATCCAACTCCTGACTCCATCATCAGACCGTCTCCACCAAGTGTAATGTATAATGACTCATAAATACAAACCAAATGAGCCCATACTACAAGTATAGCCATTGAGGAGTTCCACTATCCAACTCCTGACTCCATCATCAGACCGTCTCCACCAAGTGTAATGTATAATGACTCATAAATACAAACCAAATGAGCCCATACTACAAGTATAGCCATTGAGGAGTTCCACTATCCAACTCCTGACTCCATCATCAGACCGTCTCCACCAAGTGTAATGTATAATGACTCATAAATACAAACCAAATGAGCCCATACTACAAGTATAGCCATTGAGGAGTTCCACTATCCAACTCCTGACTCCATCATCAGACCGTCTCCACCAAGTGTAATGTATAATGACTCATAAATACAAACCAAATGAGCCCATACTACAAGTATAGCCATTGAGGAGTTCCACTATCCAACTCCTGACTCCATCATCAGACCGTCTCCACCAAGTGTAATGTATAATGACTCATAAATACAAACCAAATGAGCCCATACTACAAGTATAGCCATTGAGGAGTTCCACTATCCAACTCCTGACTCCATCATCAGACCGTCTCCACCAAGTGTAATGTATAATGACTCATAAATACAAACCAAATGAGCCCATACTACAAGTATAGCCATTGAGGAGTTCCACTATCCAACTCCTGACTCCATCATCAGACCGTCTCCACCAAGTGTAATGTATAATGACTCATAAATACAAACCAAATGAGCCCATACTACAAGTATAGCCATTGAGGAGTTCCACTATCCAACTCCTGACTCCATCATCAGACCGTCTCCACCAAGTGTAATGTATAATGACTCATAAATACAAACCAAATGAGCCCATACTACAAGTATAGCCATTGAGGAGTTCCACTATCCAACTCCTGACTCCATCATCAGACCGTCTCCACCAAGTGTAATGTATAATGACTCATAAATACAAACCAAATGAGCCCATACTACAAGTATAGCCATTGAGGAGTTCCACTATCCAACTCCTGACTCCATCATCAGACCGTCTCCACCAAGTGTAATGTATAATGACTCATAAATACAAACCAAATGAGCCCATACTACAAGTATAGCCATTGAGGAGTTCCACTATCCAACTCCTGACTCCATCATCAGACCGTCTCCACCAAGTGTAATGTATAATGACTCATAAATACAAACCAAATGAGCCCATACTACAAGTATAGCCATTGAGGAGTTCCACTATCCAACTCCTGACTCCATCATCAGACCGTCTCCACCAAGTGTAATGTATAATGACTCATAAATACAAACCAAATGAGCCCATACTACAAGTATAGCCATTGAGGAGTTCCACTATCCAACTCCTGACTCCATCATCAGACCGTCTCCACCAAGTGTAATGTATAATGACTCATAAATACAAACCAAATGAGCCCATACTACAAGTATAGCCATTGAGGAGTTCCACTATCCAACTCCTGACTCCATCATCAGACCGTCTCCACCAAGTGTAATGTATAATGACTCATAAATACAAACCAAATGAGCCCATACTACAAGTATAGCCATTGAGGAGTTCCACTATCCAACTCCTGACTCCATCATCAGACCGTCTCCACCAAGTGTAATGTATAATGACTCATAAATACAAACCAAATGAGCCCATACTACAAGTATAGCCATTGAGGAGTTCCACTATCCAACTCCTGACTCCATCATCAGACCGTCTCCACCAAGTGTAATGTATAATGACTCATAAATACAAACCAAATGAGCCCATACTACAAGTATAGCCATTGAGGAGTTCCACTATCCAACTCCTGACTCCATCATCAGACCGTCTCCACCAAGTGTAATGTATAATGACTCATAAATACAAACCAAATGAGCCCATACTACAAGTATAGCCATTGAGGAGTTCCACTATCCAACTCCTGACTCCATCATCAGACCGTCTCCACCAAGTGTAATGTATAATGACTCATAAATACAAACCAAATGAGCCCATACTACAAGTATAGCCATTGAGGAGTTCCACTATCCAACTCCTGACTCCATCATCAGACCGTCTCCACCAAGTGTAATGTATAATGACTCATAAATACAAACCAAATGAGCCCATACTACAAGTATAGCCATTGAGGAGTTCCACTATCCAACTCCTGACTCCATCATCAGACCGTCTCCACCAAGTGTAATGTATAATGACTCATAAATACAAACCAAATGAGCCCATACTACAAGTATAGCCATTGAGGAGTTCCACTATCCAACTCCTGACTCCATCATCAGACCGTCTCCACCAAGTGTAATGTATAATGACTCATAAATACAAACCAAATGAGCCCATACTACAAGTATAGCCATTGAGGAGTTCCACTATCCAACTCCTGACTCCATCATCAGACCGTCTCCACCAAGTGTAATGTATAATGACTCATAAATACAAACCAAATGAGCCCATACTACAAGTATAGCCATTGAGGAGTTCCACTATCCAACTCCTGACTCCATCATCAGACCGTCTCCACCAAGTGTAATGTATAATGACTCATAAATACAAACCAAATGAGCCCATACTACAAGTATAGCCATTGAGGAGTTCCACTATCCAACTCCTGACTCCATCATCAGACCGTCTCCACCAAGTGTAATGTATAATGACTCATAAATACAAACCAAATGAGCCCATACTACAAGTATAGCCATTGAGGAGTTCCACTATCCAACTCCTGACTCCATCATCAGACCGTCTCCACCAAGTGTAATGTATAATGACTCATAAATACAAACCAAATGAGCCCATACTACAAGTATAGCCATTGAGGAGTTCCACTATCCAACTCCTGACTCCATCATCAGACCGTCTCCACCAAGTGTAATGTATAATGACTCATAAATACAAACCAAATGAGCCCATACTACAAGTATAGCCATTGAGGAGTTCCACTATCCAACTCCTGACTCCATCATCAGACCGTCTCCACCAAGTGTAATGTATAATGACTCATAAATACAAACCAAATGAGCCCATACTACAAGTATAGCCATTGAGGAGTTCCACTATCCAACTCCTGACTCCATCATCAGACCGTCTCCACCAAGTGTAATGTATAATGACTCATAAATACAAACCAAATGAGCCCATACTACAAGTATAGCCATTGAGGAGTTCCACTATCCAACTCCTGACTCCATCATCAGACCGTCTCCACCAAGTGTAATGTATAATGACTCATAAATACAAACCAAATGAGCCCATACTACAAGTATAGCCATTGAGGAGTTCCACTATCCAACTCCTGACTCCATCATCAGACCGTCTCCACCAAGTGTAATGTATAATGACTCATAAATACAAACCAAATGAGCCCATACTACAAGTATAGCCATTGAGGAGTTCCACTATCCAACTCCTGACTCCATCATCAGACCGTCTCCACCAAGTGTAATGTATAATGACTCATAAATACAAACCAAATGAGCCATACTACAAGTATAGCCATTGAGGAGTTCCACTATCCAACTCCTGACTCCATCATCAGACCGTCTCCACCAAGTGTAATGTATAATGACTCATAAATACAAACCAAATGAGCCCATACTACAAGTATAGCCATTGAGGAGTTCCACTATCCAACTCCTGACTCCATCATCAGACCGTCTCCACCAAGTGTAATGTATAATGACTCATAAATACAAACCAAATGAGCCCATACTACAAGTATAGCCATTGAGGAGTTCCACTATCCAACTCCTGACTCCATCATCAGACCGTCTCCACCAAGTGTAATGTATAATGACTCATAAATACAAACCAAATGAGCCCATACTACAAGTATAGCCATTGAGGAGTTCCACTATCCAACTCCTGACTCCATCATCAGACCGTCTCCACCAAGTGTAATGTATAATGACTCATAAATACAAACCAAATGAGCCCATACTACAAGTATAGCCATTGAGGAGTTCCACTATCCAACTCCTGACTCCATCATCAGACCGTCTCCACCAAGTGTAATGTATAATGACTCATAAATACAAACCAAATGAGCCCATACTACAAGTATAGCCATTGAGGAGTTCCACTATCCAACTCCTGACTCCATCATCAGACCGTCTCCACCAAGTGTAATGTATAATGACTCATAAATACAAACCAAATGAGCCCATACTACAAGTATAGCCATTGAGGAGTTCCACTATCCAACTCCTGACTCCATCATCAGACCGTCTCCACCAAGTGTAATGTATAATGACTCATAAATACAAACCAAATGAGCCCATACTACAAGTATAGCCATTGAGGAGTTCCACTATCCAACTCCTGACTCCATCATCAGACCGTCTCCACCAAGTGTAATGTATAATGACTCATAAATACAAACCAAATGAGCCCATACTACAAGTATAGCCATTGAGGAGTTCCACTATCCAACTCCTGACTCCATCATCAGACCGTCTCCACCAAGTGTAATGTATAATGACTCATAAATACAAACCAAATGAGCCCATACTACAAGTATAGCCATTGAGGAGTTCCACTATCCAACTCCTGACTCCATCATCAGACCGTCTCCACCAAGTGTAATGTATAATGACTCATAAATACAAACCAAATGAGCCCATACTACAAGTATAGCCATTGAGGAGTTCCACTATCCAACTCCTGACTCCATCATCAGACCGTCTCCACCAAGTGTAATGTATAATGACTCATAAATACAAACCAAATGAGCCCATACTAGTATAGCCATTGAGGAGTTCCACTATCCAACTCCTGACTCCATCATCAGACCGTCTCCACCAAGTGTAATGTATAATGACTCATAAATACAAACCAAATGAGCCCATACTACAAGTATAGCCATTGAGGAGTTCCACTATCCAACTCCTGACTCCATCATCAGACCGTCTCCACCAAGTGTAATGTATAATGACTCATAAATACAAACCAAATGACCCATACTACAAGTATAGCCATTGAGGAGTTCCACTATCCAACTCCTGACTCCATCATCAGACCGTCTCCACCATGTGTAATGTGATAATGACTCATAAATACAAACCAAATGAGCCCATACTACAAGTATAGCCATTGTGGAGTTCCACTATCCAACTCCTGACTCCATCATCAGACCGTCTCCACCAAGTGTAATGTATAATGACTCATAAATACAAACCAAATGAGCCCATACTACAAGTATAGCCATTGAGGAGTTCCACTATCCAACTCCTGACTCCATCATCAGACCGTCTCCACCAGTGTAATGTATAATGACTCATAAATACAAACCAAATGAGCCCATACTACAAGTATAGCCATTGAGGAGTTCCACTATCCAACTCCTGACTCCATCATCAGACCGTCTCCACCAAGTGTAATGTATAATGACTCATAAATACAAACCAAATGAGCCCATACTACAAGTATAGCCATTGAGGAGTTCCACTATCCAACTCCTGACTCATCATCAGACCGTCTCCACCAAGTGTAATGTATAATGACTCATAAATACAAACCAAATGAGCCCATACTACAAGTATAGCCATTGAGGAGTTCCACTATCCAACTCCTGACTCCATCATCAGACCGTCTCCACCAAGTGTAATGTATAATGACTCATAAATACAAACCAAATGAGCCCATACTACAAGTATAGCCATTGAGGAGTTCCACTATCCAACTCCTGACTCCATCATCAGACCGTCTCCACCAAGTGTAATGTATAATGACTCATAAATACAAACCAAATGAGCCTATACTACAAGTATAGCCATTGAGGAGTTCCACTATCCAACTCCTGACTCCATCATCAGACCGTCTCCACCAAGTGTAATGTATAATGACTCATAAATACAAACCAAATGAGCCCATACTACAAGTATAGCCATTGAGGAGTTCCACTATCCAACTCCTGACTCCATCATCAGACCGTCTCCACCAAGGTGTAATGTATAATGACTCATAAATACAAACCAAATGAGCCCATACTACAAGTATAGCCATTGAGGAGTTCCACTATCCAACTCCTGACTCCATCATCAGACCGTCTCCACCAAGTGTAATGTATAATGACTCATAAATACAAACCAAATGAGCCTATACTACAAGTATAGCCATTGAGGAGTTCCACTATCCAACTCCTGACTCCATCATCAGACCGTCTCCACCAAGTGTAATGTATAATGACTCATAAATACAAACCAAATGAGCCTATACTACAAGTATAGCCATTGAGGAGTTCCACTATCCAACTCCTGACTCCATCATCAGACCGTCTCCACCAAGTGTAATGTATAATGACTCATAAATACACCAAAATGAGCCCATACTACAAGTATAGCCATTGAGGAGTTCCACTATCCAACTCCTGACTCATCATCAGACCGTCTCCACCAAGTGTAATGTTATGAATGACTCATAAATACAAACCAAATGAGCCTATACTACAGTATAGGCCGATTGAGGAGTTCCACTATCCACTCCTGACTCCATCATCAGACCGTCTCCACCAAGTGTAATGTATAATGACTCAAAATA